>OZ007586.1:36940047-38309213 GCA_963931845.1 Maratus michaelseni | reverse complement strand
GTGAAGCCGTACGGGGGGCAGAGAAGATATTCTTCTCCCTATTAAAAAATGGGCAGGAGTTAATGGTAGGGGGTCCTGCCTTTCATCACTTATGTATGTCATGGGTCTGGAGTTCACCATTCCTTCAACCTCAATAAGTACTGTATGCAACTCATTAAGGGTCAGAGAAGATCTGCCCAATGTCTTTCGCAGCGCAGTTTTTACAGACCTTACCATTCTTTCATAAAATCCGCCCCACCAGGCGGCCCTTTCCACTATATACTTCCATTTTATGTTATTGGAAGCAAAAAATTCTTTCACCTCTGGATGAGTCACTATAGTCCATAGTCTCTTAAGTTCTATTTCAGCGCGTTTAAATGTTCGTGCGTTATCGGAATAAATAACGGAGCATAATCCACGACGACCGATGAACCGTCTAAAGGCAAGTAAGAATGTTTGTGTTGACAAATTGTCAACAAGTTCCAGGTGGATATTTCTTGTTACAGCACACGTTATTAGCAATATATACTGTTTGCTGTCAGAATCTTTGACAAATAAAGGTCCTGCAAAATCGACTCCTATTACGCTATATGGAGCTGACTGTTCGACACGATCAGGTGGCAATGGAGCTATCGTCTGGTCTCCTGGAATTGATGAAAACCTTTTGCAAATAATGCATTTTTTCAGTTGATTTTTTATTGTTTGTCTAGCCTTTAGTAACCAGAATTTTTCTCTCACTTGTACGAGGGTGTGAGAAACCGCTGAATGAAATACTCTAACATGAGCATCCCAAATTATCAATTCGGAAAACTTCGTTTTGGACGGAAGAATTATCTGGTGTTTTTCATCCGTTGAAAAATCAGCTTTCCCAAGTCGACCAGAGACACGCAGGACGCCTTCGGAATCAAGGAATGGGTTCAAACAAAGCAAGTGCGAGTCTTTTGGAAGAGGTTTGGCATTTTTTAAACACTGTATTTCATTAGAAAAAAATTCACTTTGAACTAGCCTTATCCAATACAGCTCTGCTTCTCGAAGATTTTCTGGTGTAAGTGCACAGACTTTCTCGTGATTGCCCTTTAGCAATTTTATAAAATATATCACGTAAGCAGTGACTCTTAACAATTTTTTTAGGCTACTAAATTTTTCTATATCAATTATTTTTTCATTAACAATGATTGAATTAACTATTATTTCGCCTTTGCATTCATTTTTAATTTCTGGAATGAATGATTTGATTTTTAGCTTATTTTCTTTCGGCCAATCAATTTCGGGATTAATAAGCCACTCAGGACCATACCACCAGCGTCTTGAATTTATTAGCTCTTTGGAAGAGAGCCCCCTAGTAAGCATGTCTGCCAGGTTATCCTTGCTATTAACATGCCGCCAAGAACTAGGATCGGTCATTTCCTGAATTTCCGCTACGCGGTTTGCGACATACGGTTTCCACTTGGCGGCCGATCCCTTAATCCAGTGCAAAACTATAGTAGAATCGGACCACAAAATTATATTTTCAATATAACTGAAAAGATGTTTAATATGGTTGGCAATTCTGGCAGCTGTTAAAGCTCCTAAGAGCTCCAATCGCGGTAAACTAACTTTTTTTAAAGGAGCAACTCGCGATTTTGAAATTATATAGCAAGTATTAAAATAGCCTTCTGATGTCCTGTATCTAAAGTAGGCTACAGCTCCGTAGGATTTTAACGAGGCATCAGAAAACACATGAACTTGAACTTTGTTTACTGTTACATCTGAATCAAAATAATATCTAGGTATTTTCATATTTTCTAGTAGTTTTGTTTCTTTATACCACGTTTGATATTTATTTACAATTTCTTCGGAAAATGTGTCATCCCAGTCAAGACCAGATTCCCACAATTCCTGCAAGAGGAGCTTAATTCTAATCATAAAGGGATTGAGGAATCCGATTGGATCAAATATTTTAGCAGCAGTGTGGAGAACGTGTCTTTTGGTGAATTTTAAATCACCGTTTGACGCTAAAGATGTCAAATCTATGGACAGAAAGTCCTCCTTATTGTTCCAATTTATTCCTAGTATTTTAAGGTTTGATTGTTTTTCTTCTATTTCAATTACAGGGTCGGCATTCTTCCACTGTTCCTTTAATTCTACAGAATTGGAGTTAAATTTCCGTAACTTCATATTCGCGTCTTTAAAAATTGAAACTGCACAAGATGACAGCTTAAAAGCTTCTGGTACCGTAGATGCTCCGTGAATCAAGTCATCTACGTATAAATAATTATCTAACATGTGGTATGCGATGGGATTGGCCTCCTTATAATTTTTAATGTGTTTTTTTAGAGTTGAAGCTAACACGTAGGGGGAACTGGTGAGGCCGAAACAATGTCGATTAAAATGATATAAGGTTGGTGGTTTATTTATGTCGCAGTCATCAAAATATAAAAAACATAAATAATCTCTGTCACTCCTCGATACCTCTATTTGCAGGAAGGCTCGGGCCAAATCCCCACAAAAAGCAATTTTATGCCGCCTGAAATTTAGTATAACATCTACGAGATTAGGATTTAAATTTTCCCCTGAGAAAAGACATTCATTTAAACTTTTGTTACTACCCTGTCGACTGCTCGCATCATAAACAATTCTAGTTTTAGAGCTAGAAGATTTTTCCCTAAAAACCGCTCTATGAGGCATTACATAATTTACAGAACAATTATCATTACACTTTTGAATAATTCCCTCATTCAATTGTTCCTTCATAATTTCATTATATCTTAAAAATAAAGATTGATCATCTTTTAACCGTCTTTCCAAAACTGCAAATCTTTTTTTCGCGACTTGGTAATTGTTACATAAATTTTGTCTATCCGTATCACATCGCCACAAAAGTGGTGCCACGTACCTATCATTTTCGAAACATATTTCCTTCTCGAATTTATTTATGACCTCAAAATGTTCATCATCTTGTTTATCTTTTTGATTAAATAGAAACGATTCCATTTCCCATAAGTTTCTTAAGTCATTATCTATTGACGAGCATATTATTTTTAAACAGGAAGTACTCTGTAATTTAGCGCCATAAATTCTACCTACTAAAGTTTTTCCAAATATCGTTGGTTGAATAAACAACGATTGATTTATTTTTTTAACTTCTCCAATTATCGTTGAAAACATATAATCAGCACCTAAAAGAATTTGTATGGGTTTTGCATGAATAAATGTGTCAGCAAATTCATTTTCATTAAGACCGAGTTTATTTATTAACTGAGAATCAACTGAGGCGATAATTTTCGCTCCGCTAATGACCTCTGACACAAGCGCTTCAATTTGTATGTCAGCGTAGGGGGGAACGCGACTGCGTACTGTAATATTCACAACATCGAACTCTTGTTCTATGGCTTTGCGGTTTCCGAACGTATAAACTAGAAGCCTTTCCTTTTTCCTAGGTTTTAATTTCAAAGCTGTCGCTAGACTTTTTGTAAGGAACGTTCTAGAAGAGGCCGAGTCATATAAAAGCCTCGTATATAAGGTTTTAGAGATACCTAGCACCTGTACACAAGCAGTTTGTAATAATGTTGAATATTTTTCGGAGGAATTTTGAGTCTTAATAACTGATGATAATACAGTTTGGTTTTCGAGAATTCGGGAAGATTCGGGTGTTTCCGCATTCTCAACGGAACGATTTTTATCTTTCTTAGTGGGGCAAAATAAATAATTATGCTGATAACTTTGGCATAATTCGCAAGGTTGAATTTTTACTTTACAAGAAGATAATAGATGATTTTTATTCAAACATCGATAACACCTCCCACTTTTTTTTAACTTATAACGTTTTTGTTCGTCCGAGATTTCCTTACATTTTAGACTATAATGATTTGAATTGCAAAATATGCAAACATTTTTTACAACCGTGTTAAGCGCGACTGAAGTGGGAACATTAGTTTTTAATCTAGTCGGATTTTTTCTTTCCCATCGAGATGTTTCATTATTTTTTAAGGAAATTCCTGACACCGCGTTAGCCGCTTCTCGTGATTCTATTTCAAACTTTATAAAATTCATTAATTCATTGACGTCACCAGATTTATCAACATTTTTTTTTCTTTGAAATTCTACAACCAAATTATGGGGTAATTGCCTTAAAATTATTGGAATAAGTAAATATCCGAAATTATCTGAAGCCACCCCCATCGCTTGTAAATTTCTAATGCTAACTTCACATTCATCGTACAATTCTCGTAACGATCTGGTATTTGAAGCAGACTTTACAGGCTCAATTTCTAATAGTTTATTTATAAACCCACTAATCAAATATTCTGTTTTTCCATATCTGTTTTCTAGTAAATCTAGAGACGATTTATAATTTTGTTCATTTAGAGCAAATCCTGAAATCGTTTTATAAGCTTCTCCTGACAGAAACGATTTCAAATATATGAATTTTTCAATGCTACTCAAGTTTTCATTAGAATCTATAGTACTTTTAAAACTATTTATAAATTCAAGAAATGTGTTAGGATCACCTTTAAATATTGGTATAGTTATCTTGGGTAAATTTATTGTAGGTGATCGTGTATTAGGATACGGAATTGTACTGGCATTTGATGCAGTACTTGTATTGCTCAGTTCAGCGTTAGCTTTAAACTTTTTTAATTTTCCTTTAATTTTAAATTTTGCTTCATTAATGGTATCGTCATACTCAATACTGTTTTGAATTTCTGCTTCAAAAAGAGTAGTATCAGATATTAACTCTTCAATTTTAGGATTTATTAACTTTAATTCATCTTGTTTTTCAATTAAATTGTTCAAATATTCCGAGAGTGTCTCAAAATCATTTTCACTTTCTAAATCTACACTTTCCATAAATGTTTCATTTTTTGTAATAAATTTCGTACAGGCAGTTTTAATTACCTTGCGCTTTGATTTTAATTTTTCGAGATTCATTTTTAAAAACAAATAAAAGGTACAGTACCTGATTTTGCCGGGATATAATCTTAATCCAGTAAGTCGTCTTCGAAAATGTTGAACTTAATCTTGATGATAATCACTAATCACTTGGAGCAATACATTCATTATCATGAACTTTAATATTAAAGCTCCCGGGTTTGTTGTCACCATAAAAATAATTAATCATAATAATCACTCAAGCGTGCTGGTTGGGAGAGCATAATAATATATAGAAATCAACATTCTTGAATGAAATCTGGTAATTCATGATTGTTGAAGGAATTGGAGAAATGCAGTAAATATCATTTCTTGTTACGAGATTCTGGTGTATTTCAGGTAAAATAATACTAACGATTTGTCTTTTCCTTGGTTTAATATACGAACACATAACACGCAAACAGACACATCAAACACTAAATAGATATTAAACATTAATTAAAATATTCTAGAATAAATTTTAGGAAGCGACATTTTGCTTCCATTTCGATCCGAGCACCTCATGATACAGAAATTAATTCTCTTCTGTCACAGAGGGGACTCCCCGGTAGACAGACAGTCGGCGCCAATCTCCGCCGCTCACGTGATTTGCAACAGATGTAATATAAAAGAAACATCATGCGTCAAGCCTATATTAAGAAACACTTTCCAAAACCATAATACTGTAACAAAACTGTACTACCGTTCAATAAGGTGAAAGAAGATATCGTAAGTAAACAATTTAGAAAACGCATAACACATTGGAAAATTCAATTTTAACACTTACCGTCTATATAGTCGTAAAAGTACCTGAATTTGCCCTTTCATTTTTGATATCGAATTCTATTTATTAAAATAGGTTTTTCGTATGTATAAAGAGTATTTTAAGAAAAAAAAATCGAAATTTTGAACCTTTTAAAAAGGTGTTACCTGTTAAATGCAACTTCCTAAAAAAATCCACTTGAAATGAAAATATAATAGAATAAAATGAGTTGACTGAATGCAAAGTAATTTTCTAATCTTTTTTCTTTTTCAAATTTAATTCGGAAAATTTAAATTTTTACAAAACTATCAAAATATTGTATTTACATAATTTTACATATAACTTTTGGTTTTTATTATATCGTTACAATAACGATATTAAATAATTCACGACTATTTCTACGAGGGGAAGTCATTAAGTAAGTCACAAAAGATAATTAAATAATAACTTACAATGACATTCACTTCAAAACTATTTTTATGTCTCAACATATTCTCCACCCATATTTATGCACTTATATCACGGTTTTATCAGTGCCCCAACACCAGCTGCATAACATTCTTTGGGTTGCTGTCTCAGCCACATTAGGAGTTCAAGTTGAACCTTTTCATCATCTGTGAACATCATTTTGCTTCCAAGGTGTTTTTTTAGTGGCCTAAAATCGCTTGGGGCTAAGTCGAAGCTGTATGATGGATATTGAAGAAGTTGCAAGATGATGTTCACAGATGATGAAAAGGTTCAACTTGAAGTCCTAATGTGGCTGAGACAGTAACACAAAGAATCTTATGCAGCTGGTGTTGGGGCACTGAAAAACGGTGATATAAGTGCATAAATATTGGTGGAGAATATGTTGAGAAATAAAAATAGTTTTGAAGTGAATATCATTGTAAGTTATTATTTAATTATATTTTGTGACTTACTTAATGACTTTCCCTCGTACGAATGTATCAACATTGAAATTAATGGAGTTTACGATATGCTTTTAATTTATACCAATGAGATTAAATGATAAATATGCTGATTTTTTTTTTCAAACATAATCTAGGAGTGAAAGAATAAGTGCTTGTGAGGATTACAAACTAGGAAATACTGGTATAACAATTGAAAAAGGAACTAATGTTATTTTCGATATTCATGCAATGCATCATGATCCAGAATTCTTCTCAGATCCTGAAAAATTTTATCCCGAAAGGCAAGTATATATCAATTTTTTAGATGAAAATATTAAAGAATGAATTTTTTAAATAATGTAATATTTTAACAAGAAATACTTCGTCGATTGTGACAAATTAAAATTACATAACTTTTGAGCAGTTTTTTTAATTTTGAAAAAATTGATATTTCATTTCAACACAGGAATAAGTATGAGCATAAGACAATTAGCAAGCACTAAAATAACTAAGTCTTATGAATGCAATTATATTAAGGAATTGGGAAAAACAATAAAACAAACTAGCGGAGAGTAAGTACAAAAATAAGGAAAATGCTGCGGAAATCAATGCATGATTTCTCGATATAAGAAATGTATATATTTAGGATGAAAATTAAAAACTACAATACGAATAATATAATTGTAGTATTTTAAAGATTTAATAACATGGGCATGTTGAGAATAAGGCATGAGTACCACACGTTTTTGAATTCAAGAAGAATTAGTAACCGAGGTGGTACTGAATATTTAACAAAATAAATATATTTAAAAATTTTTAGAATTTCAGCTCAAATTTGCAATGGAATTAGTGCTCTTCTTCATAAAATATTTCTCCCTGACAAATCCGTTATTCTATTTACAAAGAGTCAATTTAAGAGCAGGTAAAAGTAGATGAATCCAGTATGATCCCCAACAAAGAATCATAAGAGCTATCAAAGGGTAGCAAAAGAGAGCTTGCAGTAAATTCTCGGGATATTTTAAACCCTCTTGAAATTACTTTGTCTTCTGAAGACAAGTTGTTTTCCTAAACGGCTCTTGAAACTTAAACTAGTTGCGTTTGTTCTTAAGCAATATCATACTTTTGATCAGTACTTTTACTCAGCACATGTCTTCCTAATTTCTTTTCCGATATGAGTGTTTTGTTTTCCCTTTCTACCTGGCTTCTGCAAATGTCTTGGTATAATAGGGACGTAGCAAAGGATCATCACGCAAAATGCCGCACTCTGCGAATTCTGCGGTGGTCAATTTAGAGAGCTACAAATATGATGCGTTAAATATCAGTATTTTGCTTTATCGTCATTATAAGAATATCATGTGATTTTTTGTTGTATTCTAATCGATTTTTGATGCTTTTCCGATTATAATCAATATTTTGTTTCTTAAGAGTACCCGAGGTTACGAATGTTAGATATATTTGCGTAAATATGTATTACTTGTATCAAAAGTCTTTAGACACCATTTTATTAAAAAAATAACTTTATGACTATCTCAGAAAAGAAGATGTGATGGCTTAGCTTACGTCCAGAGTATGGCAATCATCTTAAAATCCACCACATTGGATCTAAGTGAAACGTTTGAAATTGGAAGGGTGTTACACTACAAATTAAACAATGTTTTGAAGATTTTATCGTTCTTAATCGTTACAGAATCTTTTTTATAGTAAAATCTTTAAACTATTGAAGTTCAATTAAAACAGTTTATTTCCTTCGGGAATGTCGTTGTTTATATATCAAAGGATTGAATATTATTTCATAACATCTTAATGCTGTTTGTTTGTATCAAGTCTTATGAAAATGAAACGTAACATTCCGTCATTTTTGACGGGGGTTATATACTAGTTACTATTATAACTCCCCATGTAAATTACTGTACATAGTCTAGATTAGTAATTAAAATTTCAACAAGTTGGAAATTGTACGTCAAACGTTACCAACGAGGTGCGTTCGTACGCACGTTTTAGAATTAAATTCATGATATCCCGTGTGTAGAACGGGTTAAACAGCTAGTTAAGTATATATTTTATGACACTGTTCATACAAATATCTTAACTAGTTATATAAATATTCAGATATATATGTATCAGCTAGTTATATAAATATTCAGATCTTGATGATTTTTAATTCTGTGAAATGAATTATATCGTCTGCAGATTAATTTCTGTATTAAAATAAGTATCTCGGTCGCTTGACGATTAAACTTCGGAAGCTCCTCTAACAAAAAAAGCACCGATTTAAAAAAAAAAATTCAAATTTCTTAATAAATATTTTTATTAATATCTCCTAAAGTTTTGATTCGATTTTAATAAAATTTGAAATGTCTCGACAAAATTCTGCAAAGATAATATATTTTAAATTGCAAACCATTTGGTTGGGTAGTTTTTGCGTTGTTATATGCGGACAGACAGACAGACGGACGGACAGACAGACAGACGGACGGACAGACGGACGGACCAAACGACAACTATAGGTGCTACGTATTTATATAATTACGAACGCACCTAAAAAGACGCCTTCATGTTCTTTGAATTCGATCTACCCCAATCAGATTTTCCATATCTGCTTTTGTTTTGGAGTACTGAAATCCAAAAAGCTAGTAAAGCAAATGCTTAAGCAGCTTGTTTTGCTAAATTAAGCAATATGCTCAAGGTGTCGTTTTTGTTCATTAATACACAACTAAAGGCGTTTATTCGCCTAGGTGCGAATTTGCATCATAATCTTGGAAGAGATATTCATACATGCATTTATGATCCGTTGCTGAAGATGGCGTTATTATGGTTTTTTTTAACTTAACCATTTGCTTCAGATGATCCCAGTCATAAAAGTCGAGAGAAGTGAGATCAGGTGACCATTATTGCTATTCCACGGCACTACGCCGTCCAATCAAATGATCAGGAAATTGAAAATTGTATCATTCGCAAACAAATATTTTATAATGGGAAAGAGCCTCATCCTATTGAAAATAATTAGGAAAACTCTCATCTTCAGTAAATATGAATGGAAAGTAAGTTTTCCGCAACATTTCGAGGTAGTGCTGAAATATTAAAGCAGAGTCCAATAAATACGACCGATGATGATACGTGTAACCTCATATTCCCCATACACCATTAATTTGACGTCACAAATCACTTTCATGGATCCATCCCGCAAAGGTTATGACCAGAGTCGTGGATTGGATTGGAAAACCCGATTGTATCCGCACTAGATTCAACTCACGTTTCTGGTCAGTTTTTTTGGTACGTGTCGGACTTGTGTCTGTTGACTCTGATTGTTTCTTTTTCTGTAAGTGCATGTTGAGTTTTCAGTATTACGTGTCGGGTTTAGGTCAACCCGATTTTTCAAAACGAAGTCCAGATTATAGTTTCAGAAGTAAACCTATCTAGAAATTTAATAGGATTGGCTGTTTACGTGTTCATTTTTCAACATAAAAGATAAAATTGTTATCAGCGATATTATTATAGACTATTTTTCCTTAATAAACTAAATTTAGGACCACTTTACTCTGTTCGCAGGTTCACGAAGAAGGTTTTGTCGAAAATGGTTGCAGGCCAACGAATGGCTGACGAATTTATAAGGTTCGGATACTTTAATAGGGTGTTACCGAGACTCTAGTTATGGCCAATATAATAAACGTGGTACCGAAGTTTCATTTTACCACTGACATAAAAATTTAAAAGAACGAATTCGTAAGGTTTCGGCGATCATGTGTCTTGAAAGATTACACAGAGAGACAATTTTATTGCGACAATCAATAGCTGAAAACATTAAGGTGTTATTTTATTTTTTAAATAACACATTCCACACGTAATCTTGAATAATAGATCTCTTCAACTTTTCTTTGGTGAGGTAGTTACTTATTTCTCTTTGTTGTTGTTGTTTATTTCCTTTTTTTTCGGTTTGTAAATAAAAGGGTGTCCAAAGGGCTTTGATCCATCCTCCTACACACATTTCGGCCAATATCTATATAATATTTTAACATCATTCTACTCTTAAAGTACAAGGTATTGATTATAATCAGAACAGAATAAAAAACTGATTTAAAAATTGAATACATGAGTTTAATAATGCTGCTTAGCATAAAATTTTGCAGCTCTCAGAATCAAGCGATCAAGGACCATGGCCTTGTCGGCGCATACTTCAATGAAGCCCTGCATGAGGCTCTGTACAAAATTTAATTCTAAACTCTTTCAAGTGTTATGATAAAAATTTGTGAGATTAAATTAATTTTAACACATAAATTAAGACATATAAAATCTAAACACAGCGGAAGGCATTTAAAAATTTTATTAAAAAAGCATGGTGTACAATTTGAATAAGCATTAGAAACCCTGTCAAGATGTGCAAAATCAAAGTTTGTAAGTGATATAATGTGTTTAATTTCTTAGATACGTTTTCATAAAGCATTACGGTCTTCTGATGATGCAAATAAATAAAATTACACATTATTAGATGGAACTATTCGTGACAGAAAAGTACTTTTTACTCAGTTTCGTCCTGATGAAAAAAAGTTAAATTTGTACTATAATAGTGTATCATTGATTTATTAGACTATTTTTAATACAAAAATAAATATAAGCTATTTTATAGATTTTTATTATCTATTGCAGAGATTTCATCTTGACATTTTATCTCTTATTTCGCTTTGTAGATTTTTGAGTGAAAATATAAGCCATCCTCAATATGCATATTTACCTTTTGGAGCAGGCCCAAGAAATTGTCTAGGCATGCGTTTTGCATTAATGGAAATAAAATTAGTCATCAGTCACATTCTGCGACATTATTCTTTGAAAATATCTGAAAAGACAAAGGTTAGTAAATACTTACTTACATACCCTACATTGTTGTCATGTGTAACATTTTAGAATATTATCACATGTCCAATTTTTTAAGATATATTTGAGGGATACAAACTGTTAGATATAAAACAATCATTATACTTTTGAATTCAGCCTCAGTCTAAGTTTCAAAATACATAAAATATATGTATTTTCAATTGAATTTCTGAATTCGACTTTCTCGAAAAATCTTATTTGAATCTTCTGTCATCATCTTAAAGTATCTGAATGTCTTTAAAACCCCAACTTTAATCAAATTTCATTCTGTTTTCTTAATTAATATAAAATGTCAATATTTTTCTTTCGATTTTCACTGAAATTTTGTCTTTATTTAATTTAGAAAAAAATTACAGCTGTTTAAAACTTTCTCACAGATAAATTTTAAAACTGAAAGAATATAAAATTTTGTTGAAAAAAAATCGTCATAACTCATAAAATAATATTTCAATTACCACAAAATTTTTAAATTACGTTTTAAATATATATATTCAAAGGAAGTAGACTATTCTTATTCTAGATTAATTTTAACACAATTATTCTAATTGGTAAATAAATCATATGAGTTGTAATTCTTGGCCTGAAATTTTTTTGTCCAGTTGGAAAATTACAACTCATAACTTTATTCTTATTTATTGAAAGGTTTTATCAGTTACAGAATTTTAATTTAGGAATAATTAACTATTTTCAGGAATTATCAGCGTTGTTCGTCTTTTTCTACCTATAACTTGTAAAATATTCAAGTCATTGTCATAAACATAGTCTAGTGGCTGCATAACATCAGGGCCCGCTTAAGACATAGAAGTAGGGGTAGCCCGACGTCACACAGGGGCCCCCCTCTTACTCTGCCAATTATGCTTCAACAATTTGAAATTTTACCATCAAAATTTCGAGTAAACAACACTTTTAATATTAAACTAAAACTAATTACCGATATACATATAATTTTTTTTATTATATACATAATTATGCATAACAAATTAATTTTGTAAATGAATTTACAAATATGGAACAGGTGTGACTATTTGAACTTTAAAAAATATTTTATGCTTTACAAATTGAAGATTTGCCAATGCTAAGAACAATGCAGGGGCAGCAAATATTTGAAGTAAATTTATGCTTGGCTGCAACACAATTTTGCTTCTATTTTATAAACAGAAATTTGGTATCACTGAATGCTAATTACTTTACCCTTTATTTAAATAACCTATTCTCCCTATTTTATATAATTTCTCCACTCTTTATGAATATAAACAATATATAATTATACAGATTAAATTTTCTGTTATTTTTAGCACGTTTGAAATTAAAATGTAAAACTTAAGAAAAATGAAAATAAGTTGCATTTAATTACTGTTTTTATACCATTTATTATATCGACAGGAAAAAAAGAGAGCATAAATGTGTCAGTAATAGTCTAAAGGAAAAATTAGTAGCTATAATTAAGAAAGAAAAAAATACATTTTTTACTCTGACTGAATTTCCCCCCCCCCCCTAAAAAATAGTTTTGAAAGGTAAATTTGGGGGCCCCTTTGTATTTCAGTGGGTAAGCTCGGGCTTCACGGGCCTATTCGGTAAACAGGCCCTGCATAACATTATTATATTTATTATGGAATTCATAAAATGGATTTATATTTAATAGTTTTAAATTTAAATAGTTTTAAGAAAATAGAAATTTTCGGATAATTATATACTATTTTTTAAAAACGAAACAAAAAAATTAAATTACTTATTTGTATCTTTATGTTACATTTTTAATAATAATTAGCTATTTTAAACTTAAAATTTACAAAAGTTAAAAACAATTCCGAAGGTATACAGCTACCTTCAAAATATGTAATTTAACTTCTTCAACTTGACTATATAATTTATTAAAATTTCTTATTTAAAATTTCAATTAAATTTTACCGACGTATATCAGTATACAGATATTTTCTCCCCCACCCCTCCCTATATATACAGGGTGATTTTTTTTTTAAGTTGTGAAAGTAAAACACTATAACAAAAGAACCACTGATCCAAATGACCTAAAATTTCACCAGTATGCTCCCAAAGCAATGGGTATTTTTTTGGCGTGGTTAAAAAAACTTAAAATCGCACCGACAGATGGCGCTGTACATGCAGTAAAGTCGTGAGACGAACTTGCCCCCGGCACACGCACATTGGCGGTAAAAACGTGAAGTACGCACATCTCGTGTTCATTATTCTACAGAAATCCTCGCAATGACTGCGCCAATTACGGACCGTGCGTTGTTACTGAAACTGTATTATCAGAATAATGACAGCGCCACAACTGCTCTTAGGAGATTTAGGACACTTACGAATTTAAGAAAAGGTCCAATGACGACACAGGGTTTTCTCAAAGTACCGTCCATTGTTTTCCTCCCACAGACGATATTCTTTGTTTCTGCTACCTTACAGCGCCATCTGTTGGTACGATTTTAAGTTTTTTTAAACATGCCTAAAAAATACCCATTGCTTTGGGAGCATACTGGTGAAATTTTAGGTCATTTGGATCAGTAGTTCTTTTGTTATAGTGTTTTACTTTCACAACTTAAAAAAAAAATCACCCTGTATTTTTTAAATCTTGAACAATACATCTCTCACTCTTGTTCTGCAAATTTCTTTCACAAGTGTGATCCATTACGGTTTGTAATCTTGACTAGCGCTGTCCATTTATTATATAATATTTGAATTTTTTTAAAAATTCCATTCTTACTTGAGTCGGTCGGTCTGTATGTACTGGAAAATAAATAATGTATTAAATAATTAATGTATTTGTATTTTAATTACTTTAATAACATTAACCCCTTCGCGACGAACGTCCTTTACAAAATTTTTAATCTTTTACCACCGGTTTTTCAAAACAGAAATTTTCTCCTAATTGAATCGCAGAAATGCTAAGATTTAATGAGGCAAATCTTACAATAAAAAATAACTGGTGGGAATAATCGAGGATTCTGAGCATCTTATGCGTCACGTATACGTGTCGCTCGTCCCCAAGGGGTTAGGGTAATTCCATAAAACAATTATCTGGGTATTGAGTTGAATGTAAACAAACTGTTCCGATTGATATTGACAATATAAATTAATTGATCATATTAAGCGCGATTACCTTTAATAATACAAATTGTATAATTAAAAACAATTGTTGATACATATGTCTAAGTCATGGATATAGGATGTTTTGTCATATGAAACAACACATATAACATCATAACATACAGAAAGTTAGACTAAATTTATCCAAATCAATGTGTGCAAATATTGCAAAGTCTATTTAGAAAAGCCAAGTAAATTACTCGTGCACGTATAGCATTATTTCTACGATTTTAAGCTTACCAGGGTAACACTACTTATCAAATGATACTAATTCATGACTACTGAGATACTTACAATTTTGTAGCTCAATGTTCAGGATCGTAAGCCCCTCTGTTAGATATTTTTAAAACCTGATGAGGTTTTATGTTGCCATTCGCTGTTCATAGAATCGGCTATTTTTTGCGAATCAGGACTATCCAATTATTACGACACAAATTTGTTGTTTTTTTAACCCTTCCCCTCCTTATGCCACGGGTTGCCTTATCGAGTGATATTCTACCCCTGTTGTGACGTCGCAGTTTTTGCAATTATTTACGCAAAATGGGAGATAAGATATAAGTATGTATCTAAAAAATATACTAGTAAAAATATTACATACTGATATAAACACTTAAGTACTATAAATCTATAGAGATATTACGTTGTTGTAATAGTAAATATAAAAATATAATATATGAATTAAAAGACATATTTTTTTGAATGAACTTTATTATGTTGCTTGCAAAAATGCCTACGCAATTGTTTTCCTATTTAAAATGGGACGTCACAACTTGTCAATGCCCTCCTGTTGTCACACTATGTCACACTTTATGGACTATTCCTCAGTTTTGAGGTGTGACGTAATGGGTGACCCCTCAAATTAAATCATTGTGACAACTGCAACAAAATTTTGAATAATTTATAAAATGATATTGCCCATTAACCCATTAACTGCCAAAACTATGTGGGTGGAGTCTTCGATACTTTTACTGAAATTCGTTTCCCACCAAAAATTCCGAAAGATATAACATTAATAGCAAAGTTTTTGTCATTAAATAAAGTATTTTTTAATATATTAAAATAGTGGTGGCTAGGCAGGTTAGTTTTAACATACACTTTTATTTTTAATGTTGACAACCGAGGCAGCGAATTGTTGGCAGCGAATGGGTTAACCAAAGATGTGTTTTGAAAAAAATTACAAATGCTGATTAAGGTACACCAATGATAGCTTTACCATCGTCAATTCAAATATAAATGAGGAAAAGACGAAAAAAGAAAAAAAAATTCATAAATTTAATGTATGATTAAGTGCTATAAAGTATTTAAAACTGAAATAATGACTATATTTTTAATAAGGACTAACTAACATAACTTTATCTTTCAGGTACCAATAGAAATAAAAAAGTTTTCCGGACTTATGGATGTTGATGAACTTTTTCTAGATGTAGAAAGAAGAAATGTCTAAAAAATTGAAGAATACAAGTAAAAAAAGTATTGTAAGTGTCATAAAATTATCTGCGATTAGGCAATGCTACTTACAGGAAAAAAGACATTTCCATTCATTTGCTCACTTGAAAAAAATTTTCATTAATTATTTAGAACATGAAAACCTATTTGTATAAATTTTGAAGAACAATAGCGTCATTGAAGTAAAATTGTTGTAAATTTTACTGAACGCAATGAAAAATAAAACAATGTGTTTCAACTGTGCTACAAATAAACGAAAACAAAATACAAATCTTCAATTGTGTAAATTCATTTAGGCATGATTTGTAATGTTTGATTATGTTCATTAAAAATTCTGGAAACTGTCATACATGTTTATTTATATTTCAGATATATACAGGTTACATACGAAATCTAGCAAAAAATTACAACAATTCTGAAGTTACTCCACTCTACTTTCCGAACATTGGCGGGCGTAAGAGATGTAATTTTCCAACTGAGTGAAAAAGTATCCAGGCTAGGATTCGAACACAGGACCTTGACTTAAGCTGGCAACGCTCTTCCAACTATGTGGAAGAGCTCAAGAACTCTTCACAATGTGTTAAATAACAGACCAGATGCCTTTGCTAAAAGGTTGTCTGAGTGACATGTGTTTTCCGGATGTGTCCAGGATAGCTTAGTTGGAAGAGTGTTAGAAAATTCCTTCAAAAGACGTCGATTTTTTTATTGCCCCATTTTATTATTCATATAATTCTGGGTTCATTAGTAAAAGAAACAGTGCATTTTTTTTTTCAAATTTAAAGTATTCAGGATGGATAAAAAAATTTAAAATCACAATTTTACTTACTTTATATTTGCCTATATTTTTGTACACAAGCTACTTTTTTTTAAATTCAAATTGCTTGATTGCCACCCCTTTATGAAATAAAAATATTCGCCTTATTTAATGACAGATTAAGTACCCCCGTTTAAGTTAGGTAGGTACTAACTGGATCTGAGGCTCTCGGCATTGCATTCTCCCTTGCCTACTAAAAATAACGTTTGCACAAACATTTCTGTAAGCTCAAAGCTTTTTCTAGTATTTCATTCCAAGTTCAAATTTTATTACACAGTATATTTAAGATTTAAATTCTGAATGAAATATAAATCCACTAGAAAAGAATGTATTTATTAACCAATGTTTTTTTTCAGCATCCAATAAATAATCCTTTAATAATATTATATAAAGCAGTATATTTTGAAACATAAAAAATAAAGTATTTCAAGAATACTTTCTATTTTCACTATTAGGCATGTCTGTCAGATACATTATCATACAAATCTCTTTAACACGATTTGTTGCTTTGATTGGGTACATAAGGTACATAACAAGATACTTATGGAAAAGAGTTTTTATTCTTCATTTCACAGTGTTTTTCAGAAAATGATTGAACAAAAAATGTTTGGTTTGAAGTGCTCTTAAATCATTTTTGGTTATTGTATTCTTATACCTATAAAAAACTACAAAATTTTAGGGTAAAATTCTTTAGGGCTCCCCAAAATCAGGAATCCCTAGGTACGTGCCTAGTGTGTCTTAGGCTATAATGCCTTGCGTACTGATAACACTGGTTCGGCATAAAAATCCTCCCTGTAAAAATAATGGTTGATCCTTATAGATTTCATCTCACTAAATCGAAATATGGCAATGAAATTACTGTATCACGTACCAGTTTTAAGTTGGGTGGCTTGCTTATAAAATTAAGGTAATTTATGTCTTGTCTCACTAAAACGTGTGTGGAAATTGCACAAAAAAGTATGTATATCTTAATATGTAAATAACCTAAAAATAAATGTAAAAAACTTAGCGACGATACATTGACAAAAAGAATTCAAATATATTAGTTGATATTGCTGGACACGAAACGGGGGTTGGTTGGTTAGTTATTTATTTTGTCTATTATCTGCGCTAAGGATAGAGATCGCCGGGGGGAATGCCCTCCGTAGGGGGTCTGTCTAATGGATCCTAAGTCGTATTTACTCAAGGTTAGAAGAAAACCACGGAAAATTTCGGACGGTTACGTCGACGAGCGTGACAGGGGTTTGAACCCAGCAGCTCTCGTCTACCAGCTTTGGGTGAAAGAGGGGGAGACACCAACAAAATAATGCACGAGGTCAATATCAGCAAAATATATTTTCATAATATATTTTATTGATTCGTTATCTAAGATATTGAAATTACCTTTTTTCATGTTTCCATTTTTGTATAGAATTCTAAATTAATACAACAATCCTTCATTATTAGAAAATTTTTTATCGGAAAAATGGTACGTGTTGGAACAATTTAGATGCTATATTTAGATTTAGGAATGTCAGATCTATACAGGGTGTAACTGAATTGATGGTCAGAAATGTAAAAGGTGATAATACATGTCAAGAGAAACAAATTTTGTATAGCAAAATAGGATCGCAATTCACTTATTAAATCAATAATAAAGGGTGTCTCACATCAAGCTTAATCCACATTTTCGTTCATAACTGTAAAAATAGTGAAAATATTTTAGCGAAATCTTCAACACAATAAGTTTGTCTTCTGTGAAATGACGTGACATCGAGAGAATTGTTGCAATTTCACTGTAATTCGATCAATGGCATCGAGGGAATTGTTGGAATTTCACTCTAATTCGATCAGTGACACCGTACGCACTGTCAGTTACCTTCCGAGATTTGAAGCGTCTACCTCAGTTTTACTTGGACATGGATCTATTACTTTATGTGTTTTTATCATGTTTCATAGCAAGCAAAGTAGCTATGTTGAAGGTATCGCAAAATAGTTTCATTATTGTTACAGTTATTATTTGGATTGGCCTTGGTGTGAGACACCTTGTATCATTGATTTAATCAGTGGATTGCGACTCTGGTTTCCTATACAAAGATGTACTACCGTTTCTTACATTTTTGACCATCCATTTAGTTACACCTTGTAAAGATCACATGTCTGTTACTCATAGGAAGGCAAAATTTTTATTTTTTAGCCGACCAGTGCAATTTTTAACACTTTCCAATAATTCAAAAGTGTTTACCAATTCGTTTTGTCTGTCTGTCTGTCTGTCCGCCGTCTGTCCGTGCTCTAACTCACGTAAATAGTCTCGGATTGTCATGCAATTGATATATGTTATTGAGATTTATTATGGCATGTTCGGTATTGAAAATGAAGTATGTAGCACTTATACTCCGTGTACAGGAGTATTCAAAAGAATGCCGTTACATCATGGTCTATGGGGGAAAATCCTTTGCAGAGCATTTTAGTTATATTACACTATTTCAAATATATTTAAATCGATATACATCGCTGAAGTGCACTACAAGATACTTACTTTCGAATAAGATAATGTACCACTTATAATTAGTTTACAGATAAATTCAAAAGAATTCCCTTATATTATGGTCTATCGGGAAAAGTCGTTTGCGGTGCATTTTAATCATGTTATACTATTACAAACATAATGGAATTGATATCAATTTGTGAAGTACACTGAAACATGTTTTCTGTAGAGTATGAAGCGTAAAACATTTATCATTCATTTCCAGAGCCACACAAAAGTATTCGGTTACATAATGGTCTACGGAGAAAAACTGTTTGCAGAGTAACTTATTTACTCTACACTATTTCAAATATAATGAAATTGATATACACTACTAAGGTTTACTGCAAGATATCTCTTGTATATATGATGCGCGTAGCATTTATCGTTCATTTACAGGGACACATAAAAGATTTCGGATTCAGTACTGTATCCAAAGTATAAGCGATAAGTGCTGGAAGTGCGCTTTCAGTTAGGTATGCGTTTAACTAATTTTTCTCTTACTATGTGGTATGCATAATTGCTATAGATCATATACAGGGCTACATAAAAGAATTCGTAAGCATTATTGTGTATCGGCGTAAATTGCTTAAGGTTTTTTTTTTAAATCGAGTTGTGCAATATATTTGTGAAATATATTTAGTACACTAAAATTTGTTTGTTGAAAATAAATAAAATTATATGCAGGGCCACGCAAAAAACTGGATACATAGTCGCTTATGTATGATAATTTCTGAAGTGTGATTTCAGTAGTTTATAGCGTATTTTTGTCTTAATTAAACTTTAGCTGAATATGTGGCGTGTAAAAAAATCTTAAGGTAATAAACAGGGCTGTACAAAAGAATTCAAATATGTTTCTGTCTATTGGTAGAAACTGCTGAAGGTGAATTTTCAACTGTGTTATGTGTTTTCTTACTAAACTAAATTGTAATATACTGTATAGAGTATATATACAAATCTATAGATTATATACAGGGCTGCACAAACTAATTAGAGTACTTTTCTGTCTATGGCCTGTAATTGCTGAAATCTGGTTTTCATATGTGTTTTGCGTTTTCATAAATGTTTACTTAAGGTATCTTATTTACCTTATTAAACAGCGAAGGTTTATTAAAGTATTCTGGAAGTGTTGGAAAGTGTTTCATAATCTATACTTGATGCATGATTTTACTTTCTTGTTATTTTTATATGCTAGTCTTTTTGGGGCTGTACATATATAACGTTATTAACATTTTGGTAATTTTGGTCCCCCTCACCCCTTAAGATATCATTCCTCGATCCCCCCCCCCTCCCAATTTAATGATATCGTTATCAATGTCTAAAAATTCTTTTTATTTTTACAATCTCTTCTTTTTTTTTTATAAGTTTGCACTGATATAAAGATATTGTTGTACATTTATTGTTAGCATACTTTACGGATTCAAATGAAGTGAACAAAGTCAATACAATATCACTATTATACATGAAATAACTTTATATCAAATAGCATCTAAAAGAGATAGTTATTATTTAAATGTATTTAATAATAGTTTACTGTTACACAATGCATTCCATAAAAATATTGTCTTCTTGCACTTGCCCCCTGCACGGGGAGGATGAAAGCAGAACTTCTCACCAACAAAACAAGTGGAGATCTTTTTTTTTTCTCCTTCTTTACTAGTAAACAAAGCAAGTATCATTTCAAACATATTTTACACTTGGTTTCGCTAACACTGAATTGTATGCGAATATTGCAAAAGAACAGGAAAACCGAATTCATATTTTGGAATGATATGATATTATAATCATTTAAAGGCTCTATTAATAACTTTGTATTTTCATAAAAAATAGATAAGACAATTAAAAAATAATAGACTATTTTGATGTAAAGAATAAGTTACGAAAAAAAAAATGATTGGATCAAAAATGATAACGATATGAAAAGACAACCCCCTCCCTCTACAGATATCGTATGATATCAAGTGCCAACCGCCCCACCCCCCAAAGTGATAACGTTATATATGTACAGCCCCTTTGAGTGTTTCTGATTACCCTAGAGACTTTACTTTTCTTATAATATGAATGCAATTATGCTTTATTTATATATATTTTTAATATATATATATATATATTTGTAATATGTGGTATCTTTATAAAAAGGATTCATTTTGTCGATCCTAGTTTTCAAATTAATAGCGTTTCTTTATTTCGGTATTTCGTTTTCACCAAACAAAACAAACACGGGGCTGTTTGTGGAGTGGCTTTTTTTTTTTTTTTTTTTTTTTTTTTTTTTTTTTTTTTTGTAAATTCGGATCTCTTACTAGATTAAAATCATAAACCATAAAAGGCCGTTCTCAAATCCAAAAGAGCAACCTTCTGAATTACTATTTTTTTTTTTCGGAACCTATATCGAAAGACGTTTTCCTTTTTTTTTTTTTTTTTTTGTAAAGACAGACGATCATTCAGAAAATACGCCCCACCAGTGGCTGAGAGGTTCTGTTCTCAACGCTGGTAGACGGGAAGTGTTGGATTCAAACCCCTGTCGCGCTTGTGGACCTAACCGTTCGGAGTTTTCTGTGGTTTTCTTCAAACCTTCCCGTAAATACGGGTTAGGATCCCTTAGAAAGACCCTGACGGAGGGCACTCCCCCTAGGGCCTATATCCCTCGTGTTGATAATTTGCCGTCATAAATCAACCCAACCCCATGCAGAAAATACTGTCAAAATCGGTGTTTTGAGCCTAATTCACAACGCGGCAGCACGAGAAAGGGGAAAAATTTGTCGTCAAGTGACAAGAATTGCTTATATCTCGATAAGCAATTTATTTATCAAAAAAAGGAAAACGAATTTCGATTCAAAATCGCCTCAATAATCAGACCTGCCAATTTTATGCTTTTACGTTTAAAACTGAGTCAGAAAATATGTCAGATAATTTTGCGTAGTTGAGCAGGGAATTTGAGAACCCCGTTAACTTCCAGTGATAATTTGGTGGAATAGAACTTCCGTTTCATTTTTCTCAAAAATGTGTTTTTTTTAGTTTTTCACTTTAAAAGAACTTAAATTTAACTTAAAATGAACATCTTCTTCTCTCCTCGAGCTTTTCCTCTTTCTTAGAAAAAAGAAAAACATTAAAACAACTTCTTTAAATAAAGAAATCACATGGAATTAAATAGAGTGCTATGCGTGATTCCATTTCTGTATAGCCCCACCAGTGGCTGAGAGGTTGTGCTCTCGAAGCTGGTAGACGGGAGGTGCTGGGTTCGATCCCAATCGCGCCCGTCGGCCTAATCGTTCGGAGTTTTCGTGGTTTTCTTCGAGCCGTGGCTTTATCCATGCGTAAATACGGATTAGGTTCCCTTAGAAAGACCCCCCGGGCCTATATCCCTAGTGCAGATAATTGGCCGTCAATAATCAACCCAACCCAACCCATTTCTGTATAAGGAAAAAGAAACGAGACTTGTTATGTAGAAATAGAGGCACATATAAAGATTTAAAAAATATTTAGTGCTGCCATCTGCAGTTAAAATATTTAACAATTACATGTGTTTCCCGTCTTCGTAAGCAATTCTCCAGTAGAAAACATGAGAGTAACAAGTAAACGAGAGCTAGCAAACGATAAGCAGTACTATATAGCCTACTAAGTCGGAATATCAAAGGATCGAAAAAATATTCCGTTTCAGCAAGTACATCAGCATAATCCCCTGTAATATATATCACACGTTTCGAATTAAGGTAAGTTTACGTTATACACAGATTTCATTTTCACAGGTTTTACTACTAAAACAAACCAGAGACGTCGCAATTAGTTTGCTAGTAGATGGTATTATTTTATGTGATTTACTGTATTTAGTTATGGTTGCCAGAGAGGGCAATTTTTTCAGTATTGGTGTCTATAGTCTAGAATGCACAAAATACTGCGTTGCCATCTGTCCATGTTAACAGAGTAAAATATAACTAAGCTTTTGAATTTTTAAATTTTGTTGAAGAGATAACGATTTTATTTCTTCAAAATCACAGGTTCTACGTTTTTAATATTTACTACTATGTTTTAAATGTGTTAATACTTTAGGTCTGTCAGCTCTGTCCGTTCGCCCGTGAAATTCAGAGGCTTCTTTACTCACGGCGAAAACGCCCGCTCGCTAATGTTAATCATATGGGACAGTTATTTTATAAAATCTCGTTTGCATTTCGATATTTTTAAACGATTTTTTTTCTTGCATTGGATAGCTGAGGGGATTTCGAAACCGGTTCCTAAAGTGAAAGTATCCTCATAAAAGAAACCTTCAACCGAAATCTAAAAAGTTAAAAAGGGTTGGGTTGGGTTGATTATTGACGGCCAATTATCTACACTAGGGATATAGGCCCGGGGGGAGTGCCCTTCGTGGGGGTCTTTCTAAGGGAACCTAATCCGTATTTACGCATGGAGAAATCCATAGCTCGAAGAAAACCACGAAAACTCCGAACGATTAGGCCGACGGGCGCGATTGAGATCGAACCCAGCACCTCCCGTCTACCAGCTTCGAGAGCACAACCTCTCAGCCACTGGTGGGGCTAAAGTTAAAAAGGACCTGCATGAGATCAACCTGAGCTATCCAATGCAATAATAATAATAATAATAATAATAATTTTAAAAAATGATAATAATAATAATAAAATAAATAAAAATAAAAAAATAAAAATATTGAAATGCAAACGAGATACTGTAAAATAACTGTCCCATATGATTAACATTAGCGAGCTGGTGTTTTTCCGTCAATGAAGTAGCTTCTTAAGAAATAGTACATATTCCCTATTGAAAATAGTCAGTATAGCTGCAATAGTTTTTATACGATATTGGAAAAAAAAAATCATCGAATACGTTATGATTTCAGCCAAGGTAGCTGGATTTTTACCAAGCCAAAAAAAGTCGGGTTGCTTTTTTGTGGTTTTAACTACTCGTACTTAAAAAAAGGCTTGTTTAATTTAAAAGAGCCAACTTTAAAAAAAAAGAATAGTTTAGTTAATTTGCAATAAATTTACATTAATTTATTTTTAATGCTTTCATAAATGTTTCCTACTAAAAGTTTTACAAACTTCTTTTAAATATTTCGAAATAAATAAGCCTTTATAACAGCTAGAAAGCAACTATGAAGGAAATACGTCTAAAAGAGAAATATATACTATACATACTGATGAGAATGCATTAAATTAGGTTCCAAGTAGGTGTTTTGAAAGTCTATTTTACATAGCTCCACATGTACTGCCATTTTAAAGATTATATTTAGTTAAACAATGACAAATCACCTTACATCAAAAAGAAAACATTATTCTTACATACATTGTTATTTACTTTCAAAACTGATTAAAACTAAATAATTTATTTGAATGGATGAGTGGAAAAGGGATAACATTCCAGCTGATGTAAATGTTGAGGAAGCTTAAAAAACAATTATGTAAAAAAACTATAACTTTTATATAATTTTTCACCATTATTCGATTGAAGGAATAGTCGATGGGGCTTCATCCTATAAATTTCAAAGATAAATATTGATTAATATATTAGGTATTGTTAATTAAACTATCTCGTTTATTTTTAGGGTTTCGTTCATCTCACGAAACCCTATTCGTCCCGCAACGTTGTCTGTCCGTCACAGAGCCAGTTCTCAGAAACTATATAACTTACAGACTTGCAATTTTGTGTACTTATAGCCGAATACCTACTTTGAAGCTAAAAGTCATAAAATTAAAAAAAAATCGTATTATTTTAATATATAGAGATAAAAAACCAAAAACCTAACAGCCTTTTCCTATTAAATTTAAACATTTTTCGTTATAGCAGTTGCCAACAATTGAAAATCCACAATAAAATTCTTTCTACAATAATTAATTTTCTATTGAAAGATTCCCAATTGAAAAATGAAAATGAAATAAAAAGTTTCACCACTTGAAAAATGATTAATATGACGTCATATTGGTCATAAAACGGAAATTTTCAAACATATCTTAATAATACAAGGAGTATGAGTATGTATAAGTATAGAAAGCAGGTTAATATGATGTCATTGGAGAATTAAAAAGAAAATTAATCTGACGTCATATTGGAAGTTTAACGGACTTTTTCAAATGTTTGAGAATAATACAAAGAGAGTATCAATATGAGTAATAGAGAAAGCAAGTAGAAAGAGTGATTATAACGACATATGAGTTTAAGGAACGTATTGAATCATGATAAAAACACGATTATGGAAATAATAGCATATTTTAACATTTTGAAGATCTCTATACAACGTTTTTAATTTTGAAATTGATTTTTTTTTAAATATCGCATTTAGTCTACATGACAGATATTATTACGACAGAATATAATAGCGGGCTTCACCCGCAATCGGACCGATTCAGATCTCTGAAAAAAACGAAAAAATAGACCGGTAATTTTTTACTTTATAAAAAACATAACTTGAAAATGAAATTTATTTGGATTTATTAAAAAAGGGATAAAGTGTTTTGAAAGGAATATTAAACGAAACCCTTTGTGCGATCTTCGATCACACTTACCCACTTGTTCTTATTTTGGGAATGTTATCCTTTTTCCACCCACCCGTTTATAAATACATACATATATGTATACTTTAAATGAAAGTATCTAATATAATACTTGAAAACATCCATGTTTAGTTAGTAATCAGTGGGTTCTGATACCTTATAAAAAGCATGTAATATAAAGTTTTGTTGCATTTTCTGCTATTGATTTCATAACTTATTCCAGATAAGTCCATATGAAGAGATTAAATCATAGAATGATCAATGGTGAAATAGGAATTAGGAAGGAGAAAATATTTAAGGAGATTATAATACAACATGTAAGTGTATTAAAAAGAGAGAACTTAAAAAAAATTGTTCTCAAAATAAAACTAAAACAAATTCTGGAAATACTTGTTCATAAAATATTTAATTATTTTAAGCAATAAAAATTAAAGTAAAAGAAAAAGGTCTTAAACGCGAGTGTTAACCAAATAAAGCAATCAATATGCCTTTTTAAAAATTTAGCTGATATATTTGCATTTCTGAATACAAACCACTAGCAGCTCGATGTATGTGTTATTCTAATATTAATATCTTCATTATTAAGAAATTATGCTATTTATTAAATTCTAACTCAATAAAATGTCTTTAAAATTAGTTAAAGAATACTTAATAATGTTATGATTAAAATGCTGCACTGTATAAAAGCTAATTTTGGCCAAAAAAGCTGATTAAAACCAATAAATGACACCGGCATAGCTTTTCTTCATTTTAGTCGGCTTTTTCTGCAACCCTAGACTTCAGTAATCTTTTACATGATTTTTCTACCTTGTCACACAGAATTGTATTTCAGGCAGGTGTCTTCACTTGAAAAGAAATGAATTGTA
Organism: Maratus michaelseni; assembly: GCA_963931845.1. Lineage (NCBI taxonomy): Eukaryota > Metazoa > Arthropoda > Arachnida > Araneae > Salticidae > Maratus > Maratus michaelseni. The sequence goes on along the minus strand of OZ007586.1, from coordinate 38,282,588 downwards.
ATGACCTTTTATTTCAAAAGTATAACACAGAAAATGCACTGAACGTATTCTTTCATCAATAAATTTATACTCGCATCATACCGAATTAACAAATGTATTTTGAAACCCGCAAATAAAAATTAAAAAAACTACAGTAAAAATTCCATTTTTGTTCGACTAAAACTTATCGAGTTGATCGATATCACCTTTGAATTTTATTAATTTGTTGGCGTGCTGTCACTAAAAACGCGTTTTTCCGTCTTAGTGCTTTATCTAATGTTTATATATACACAACACGTGGCGAACCACACACTGATGTGAAAATTTATAGTGCGCATGTGCACACTGAAAGGTTAAATTCAATTTCATTTCATACACATTTGGTTTTAAATTACGTCAAAAATGTGAGTTTTAATTATTAATTCGCTGGAATTTTTGAAATAGAATTTTTAATCATTTAATTATTGTGTTATTAATACACGTGCCAGACGAATAATTATCGGTATTTAATTGAGAGGGATTCACAAATGCGATAAATTTGTACCCACTGGCTAAGTAAATGTGTAACACCAATTTAATATTTTAAACACTTACTTACTTTAATTCAACAAAATATTTATCACGTATATTTTAGTTTAATTTCTCTCTATGTAATAATTTTTCATATATTTAATTGTAAGCTACACGCGGCGCACATAGGAGTATTTTTGGATGAAAACCAGGCAAAAGGCCGAAGAAAATTCTCTCGCACTACCAATTGTTTGTTTATTTTAATTTGCTAAATAAACATTGTTTCTCAAATGGCAATTACGAATTTTCTCCCCACATCTCCTGCTTTTGTATGAGCAGTTAAAATACAGGCGTCTCTTTTTCAAAATTTACTTTTAAGAATTGTATCTGTTGTTTTAGCATTATCCAACTCCTTTGCTGAAATTATGGAAGAACAAGAAAACAATATATTTTTCTACAAATATCTGGCCACACTTTGCAGAACGATTCTTCATTTTTTAATAAATATGTAGATGATGATCTTTTTAATGAAATGTTCTTTTTTCAAATATATTTTGAAATATATTCTCAAGTATACTTGAAATATATTTTCAAATATATTTTTTTCAAATATATATTTTTTCAAATATTTTGAACAGTAAATTGTGCAAAAAAACTGCTTTTTGAAAAATAATGCGCAATGTTTATCTAAATCTAAGAAATTCCAATTTTGAGGCAATGGATGATTATCAAAAAATATCCGAATAACAAAGTATGTAATGCTGCAATAGATACAACATAAAAAATTAAGTGCTATGTATGCAGAAAATAATACCAAAATAAATAGATACACAAGCATTGAAATTCGGCCTTTCTGTCATGCACTGTAAAAAAGGGTAAATGTTTTTGGATCTAGTAAAACTCTACAAAAATATAACATAACCTCTACCGAGTTATCCACGATTCCGAAAAAGCATTCCTTTATCTTCAGAAACCAAAATATATCCGATATTTAAAGAGCATTTCTGATAAAATTCATTCTCAATAACTCCCAAACAATAATTTCGATTGAGCTGCTATTTAGCTTATATGATAAAGACCCCTATCGCAAGAACTGTAAAAATCGACCGAAGGATTACGGATTTAATCCATTTTTAAACCATTTTGTGACCGATTTCTGTAAAGCACCAAGGAAATATGATAGCGTATAAGTGATAAATATTGCTGTGGTGTAATCAAGCAATAGTGGCACAGATGTAACCTATCCTGTTTCAAAACGGAAGGCTCTGAGTTCGATTCCAACGTGCCAGAAATTTATATCCTATCATTTTTTTTCTTACTCTCCGGACCCGTACACCAGTATTTCGGAAGTTGAGAGAAGTTATCCCAGATTTTTGTACGTACTGTACATCAGTAATTTTCAAAATCATCAAAATATATTTGATGAGTGATTGATGAATTTCTAAAGTATCTCGAATTTTGGTGGTTTCTTTCTTTTTTATGTAATTTGACTCTAAAAAAGAGCATTTTATATAGGCTGAGCGAAAAATGTTTACATCGTTTATTTCAAACAATTTAAATGATCGTGTTTCAACAAGTTTTTTTTTCGTAGTCTGTCAAAAGAAAAAGGTGATAAGTTTTCTTCATTTCCTGGAAAATTTGAACTGTCACAGATTAATCTTTTTCAATATCCTTCTTACAATTAATCCTTTCTGGGATAAAGTACTTCTGCAGATGAAATGGTGAAATGATTGAAAGTTCCTAGAATTTACGAACAAGATTATTTGAAAATAATTTTTTTTTTCTTTTCGTATACTCTAAAAGCAAAATTTTATTCTAAAATTCTTGTGAAATTTTAGCATTTGAGAATAAAAACATGGAATAAATGACATTACCACCTCGCTTCAAATGGTTAAGGCTTGTTCTCAAATCCAAACTTCATTCTGACACATTTACGAAGTCATTTTTGTAACACAGTTTGTATATATATTCTTTGAAGAAACTAAGAAATCGAACAACGTTTTCGATTTTTTGATAAAGAGAAAGGATATTTCAGAAAATGCTATCAAAGTTGATAAGTTGTCTTCATTTCATGGAAAGTTTGATTTGACACAGATTAATCTTTTTCAATACCCATCTTACAATTAATCATTTCCGAGACAAAGTACTTCTGCAGGTAAAATGGTGAAATGATCGAATGTTCCTAGAATTTACGAACAAATTTATTTGAAAATAAGTTAAAACTTTTCTTTTCGTATATTCCAAAAAGCAAAATTTTATTCCAAAATTCTAACGAAATTTTAGCATTTGAGACTAAAAACGTGGCATAAATGACATACCACCTCCATTCAAATGTTCTCGAATCCAAACTTCATTCTGACACATTTACGAAGTCATTTTTGTAAAACAATTTTTATACATTCTTTTGCCGAAACTAAGAAATCAAACAGCGTTTTCGATTTTTTGATAAAGTCAAAGGATATTTCAGAAAGTACCTTTATTGGAAAATGATAAAGTTTTTTGATTCCAAATAACTTCAACAGTCCTGTCTGCAAATTTTATGCATAAACATGAATATTATTATTATTATTTTTTTTTTTTTTGAGAACGACCTTAATATTAGGTTGACCCGCAATGAAATTTTTATTAATTATGATTTTTGATACCGTTATTATTGAATATCTTAGTCCTATTTAATCACAGATTTCTGGGATTAAATAATATGAATATTATTATTCAAAAGTACGGGTAATAAGAAAGCCTAAATGTTGGCAACTGTGTAAACACGGGTATACTCGTGGCCGGTCAACAATATGTTATGTTAACTATTTCTGATTTTTTAATTAGTTTTTTTTTTTAATAAGATCATTGCCATAATTAATAAATTAAAAAAGGTTTTTGCAAGAAGAATATTTTCCCTATAGTATGGTTGTATGGAATTCAGATTGCTTGATTTCCACGGACAAGTTTTAAAGCCTAAAAAAATTTGTTTTAAATTTCATTTGATGATAATCGTATCCGGCCTAATCTGATCTGAATCCGGATAAAAAACTGCAACGGAAAGTTTTCAACATAAATTAATTTTTGAGACTTTTATTTATTTTTGCAAATTTAGCTGATTTTGATCCTTTTTAAAATTTTGCCTCTTAAGAATGTATCTAAAATAAAAATTGCACAATTAACTCATATAAAGAAAAGCAGTGAAATTAATCAGTTTCTGCAGAGAAATTAATCAGTTTCTAGAACTTTACAGGAAATCTTCATAGGTCATGTCATATAGTAAAGAAGTTCAGACATCTCTGGCTCAATCGGAAACGGAAATGTTTGAATTAGCGATTACTGTGTACCGCTTCAGAGTGCCTCTTTTAAGGTTCAAACCTCAAAGCATAGAGATATCTGCTCTTACTGAAGTAATAATTCTTAAGCATTAATACTTCTGAAGCAATATTAATAAGTCAACAATATATTACATTTCAATGTGGGAAAATTATTCCGGTAAGTCATATTAAAAATAATTTTTTAAAAAGTTCGATGGTGATAGTTATTCTAAAACGAAGTTTTTACGACAAATTTAATTTTGAGTTGTTTGAAAATTTCGAATATGATGGTTTATTTTTTATTTTTAATTGGATAGATTTAGTATAAAAAAGTAAGTTTATTTGTATGTATAATCATTATACCCCATACTAAATTATTATACTTATTATTATAATACTTATTATTATAATACTTATACCATATTATATAATACAGTTATTATATATTCTATGCATATATTCTATATATTGTTTCTACATAATGCATTAAATAATTTCTATCAGGTAACTATTTTTCACATTTGGCTATTCATTTAAATAATTCTATAGTAAATGTGCCAATAATCTCATTAAAAAAATTTGATTGTCTCAGTGCATTTTTATATAATAAAACGATTTAAGCGTTATCACTTTCTTCAGAGAACAAACAGCATGCAGTTTACCTCGTTTTTGTTTGTTTGTTTGTTTACTTGTTTTTTAACCAGAAAAAGCTTAATAGCTTTTAAACGTTCAAACGTTTAATTTTTTTTTTTTTTTTTGGAAATTTCATACATATTTACATAGATCAACTTTTACACTTATTTTTTACCACTAAAATTTAATAGAAATATTTGCCATTTTTAATCGTAGATTTCAGCGATTAAATAAGACAAAAATTTCTATCAAATTTTAGTGGTAACAAAAAAGCGCAAAAAGTGGCAACTATGGTTTTAAATATTTTGAAAAATAATGGAGATATAGATTTAAATACCATCGACTCCCATTAATGGTTTGAATGAAATTGAAAAATTAATTTTAAAAAATACAATAACAATATTTACGATTTTTTTAGAAAAAAAGCAATCTATACTTGTTTGAACACCCGGAATAACAGAACACTAATTTCAGGAAAGCGTGTAATGTAAGATTCGTAGACAACGGAGAATATAACTTAAATAACATTATTATTTTATTTAAAAACGCAAATATTGCTAGATAAGTAAAATATGATTATATTACCAGGGTCAAGTGTTGCCAGTTCGCTACTTTTATTTTATTCAGATTGCTACCACATTTCTGAAATAGTATAATTCGCCTTATTTAATCTGTAATTAAATAAAGCCAATATTACTACTTAAAAAAAAACGGTGGAAATCAAGTAATCTGAATTTTAAAACAAGAACGAAACATCATGCGTCAAACATAGATTATGTAACACTTTAAAACACTTCTTAAATAATTTTATAAATCTTTACCTTTTAATAAGGTGAAAGATGATATCCAAGTAAACAAGGTCAAGATTAAACCGGGCGGGAAGGCCTACCTTCCGGCTTAAGCTCAACTAGCTTACCCCGACAACCATTTGTAAAACGCATAACATATTTAAAAACACAATTTCAGGAATTACCAACAATATTCGGAAAATATCCGAACTCTTTTGTGCAGTCCTGTATATTATTTATAGATTTTTATATATACTACATAGAATGCTAAATTCCAGTTCAGTTAGGAAACGCGTAGCTGAGTTTAAAATTCTCCTTATGGAATTTCTCTCAATAAACAGAAATGCACTTGAGAACTTTTGTGGTGCCCTATATATGGTCTAAATAATTTATACACACCAAGAAATAGGCAAAAAATGAGTTAAATTTAAAAACGCGTCCAGCAACTGAAAAAGCACTTCCAGCAATTATTTTTAACAGACAGTACCGAATTCTTTTGTGTATCCCTGTAAATGAACGATGAATGCTATACTCACAATATTCTATAGTAAACCTCTTGTAATGCACCTTAGCGATATATATAAATTTCAATATGTATGAAATAGTGAAACATTATTAAAATAAACCGCAAACGATTTTTCTCCGTAAGGTAATGTAAAGGAATAATTTTGAGTCTCCTTGTAAAGGAACTATCAGCCCACCATCTTCTACAGTAAGCCTCTTGTAGTGAAAGTTAGTGATATATATATATTTCAATATGTTTGAAATTGTGTAACATCATTAAAATGCACCGCAATTGATTTTTCCCCGTAGACCGTAATGTAATAGAATTCTTTTCAGTGTACCTGTGAAAAGATTATAAGTGCTACACACTTCATTTTCAATACCGAGCATGCCATAGTAAACCTCAATAGCATATATCCATTGCATGAAAATCTGATTATATTTACGGGAGTTAGAGCACGGACAGACAGATATACAAACCGAATTCATAAATACTTTCAACTGATATTGGAAAGTTTTTAAAATTGGCAACACTGCCAGGGACAGCCATAAGGGGTTGCAACGGATGCAATGAACCCGAACCCATATTTATAAGGGCATAATCTAAGCAGACTAAAATAACCGTTGTTTTAAGATTAAGGGATCCAATACCTTTTGAAATCTTTCCACAGAAAATGAAAAGTGGTGTGGTTTCGAGTTCTCATACATTTTTAAGCACAAACCTCTGAAATATATTTAAGCCACATTTCAGACTTTATAAAATATGAAAATAAACACTTATAATATAATATAGTAAAATATACTGTGCGGTTAATATTGCAAAATGTTTTCACATGGTATGCCACAATCCGCACGATAACTTAACTTTGAAGGGATATATGAACCAAAAACTTATATTAAAACTTATATTAAGTAGAATGAATAGATATTATTGAAATATATATATATATATTCATTGTTTTGTAATGATTAATTAATTCTTTTTTCTATTTTTCAAATTTAATTAAATATTTTTAATAGTTTCTGTGAAGGAATTTATGCATCATTAATTCTTTCTATAAAATATAGTTTAAAGGTCATTTTAACATAAGTTTTATGTTCATATATCCATTCTTAGTTAACATGTGGATTGTGACATACCAAGTGAAAAACTTTTGAAATATTATCTGAATTGTATTTTTTATTATATTATATATTATAAGTGTTTATTTTTATATTTTATAAATCTTGAAATATGGCTTAAATATATTACAGAGGTTTATGTAAATAAAATAAGTATTTAAAAATTTATGAACACTCGAAACAACATTACTTTTCACTGGCGGTGGAAAGATTCCAAAAGGTATGAGATCCCTTAAACAACAAATTATGTTCCCCAAAATGTTTTGTACATAGGCCCTCACCTGGGCTTCCAACCTCGCAGAGCCATAATTAAGGCAGTCCAGGGCAAAAGAAATCTTGAAAATGCCACATATTTACTTTTTAGATGCGTTTCTAATTATACAAATAGGCAGTAGCGTAGCTAAGGGGCGCCAAATTGAGAGGCGGTTTTAACCGAAATTATCTCTCATTTTTTGACAATAAATAAAAACTGTTGACCTTTTTTTTGTGTGTGTGAATGTTTTCTTTAGTAAAACATTTTATTATATTCAAATAATGAAAGAAAAAGCTTCTGTAAATTTTCTAGGGATGGCTCAACACACTTCGTACTTTACATGATTGCGTACCTCAAAGGAGGCGCAAAATGATTAAATGGACGAGGGGGGGGCGCCCAATTGAAAGACACATTAAATCAAAACTTGTAGGGAGCCCAAAAAGGCCCAAGCATTAGTTTTGAGCAGTTCCCTAAGATGAAAACATTTTAAAACGTCCTATTACTTAGCGCTTTAGATCTTCAGTTAGTCGAAATTAAGCATAGATTATGAATTAATCATTATAATAAAATTTTAAAGAAATGCGCCAGAAATGGGGGGAAATGATTAAAAAAGGTCCCTAGGAACCTAACAAAAATATGAGGATTGTGGCCCGAGGAGAGGAATTAATACAAAACTTTAAAGTTATGCATTGAGAGAGGGTGACACAATTAGGGAGGTGAAAAATGCACAGTGTAAAAAAGTTCAAGGGTTCCCGGATCGGGCCCCAGGGTCTTAACTGGGATGTTGAAATGGGGGAATAACTAAATGGAGAAAAGCTCCCAAAATGTGGAAGATTGGATTGAAACGTTGACAAATATTATTCACAATTTAGAACACAAAAACATAAAGTGGCCTAGGAGGCCCAGGTCTTAAAAAAATAAAAATCTGAGCCTTAGGTACACCAGGACCTGCCCTGGGCTATTCACACCCAAATTTCCAGACTTCTGCATGCATTAGATTTCGCTAGCCATCGCACACAGACAAACGACTTTCTTTTATTAGTATAGAAAATTAAGTTCTTAAAATATTAAAATGCTGTATTGTCTTCTGAAATACAGCTGCGTACATAATTTTTATTATTCTAGTCTATCAGGAAGTGGGTGAAAAATCAATTAGAAAATTTCATTTTTACATTACAAAAAACAAGTTAAATGAAAAGGAAATAAATAAAAATGAATTCATGTATTATTAATGAAATCTTTATTTATTGAGTAAAGACACAAGTATAATAGATGAATTCCAAAGTTAAAGATAATGCTAATCATAGATAATTTTATAACTAAAATGTTTTATTAGACCTTCAGATATATATTTTTTAAAAGAGAAAAATTTTATAAAATAAATAAAAATAAAAATTCCTTAACTTTTAGAAAACGGGCAGTCCATAATCCATATGCTAAACTTTTGGAGATTTAGTATATTTAAAATCAAATTCCTCGCTCGTTGTATCCGGGATTTATTCTTAAGTCAGATATGCTATTGCAGATATCATTTGCATATTTTTTATGGCTAAGCCACAATATTATAAGTTTCGGGGACGCAACTGAAGTTACGCCACTACTTTTAAACAACAAGCTCATGAAGTTTGTAAATAGTTTTTTAGATTGCGTTTCAAACCAGGATTAGCCATCATGATTAAAAGAAAGAAAAAGAGACATAAAATAACATAATTAAATCTGATTGGACAAATATATATCTCTTTCTCTTTATGTTAATCAAAGTAAAAATTTTACGATAATAAAAGTTAGCAAATAAGGTGCACCGATGTAAGTTTTAAGATGCAGTTTTTGTTGATATTATAAAATAGTTTTGTGAAAGTTTTATGATGTAATCAAGCAAAAGGGTAATTCTTTAGGTAAAATTCATTTGTGTTAAAAATATTTCATTAGAAATCTTTTAAAGAAAATTTCAAAACCACACTTTTGTATAATTCTAAACTTTTCGGAACATTTTTCTTTCATACTTTCCTTACAAATCTGTTAGGGGAACCGTCGATAGCATAATTAATTTTCTATCTTAATAAATTGTTATATCAGTCTTCATATTTTAATATACATTTTCATCTTTCGATAATGGTAAAAAAGGTTTGTTCAGCTTACCTGAGAACTGCTTTTGCGCAAAGTAATATCCACAATAATGCACTGATATTTATCCTTTTGATTCATTGAAGTGTCGCTGTATGGGAGTAATAAACAACATTATTAGAAGAAAGTAATATTGCGTGAAGTAAGAAGTAGATCCATTTTTCTTTGAATATAATATTATTATTGTAATTCTTGGCTTTATATACACATTTAAATCGCGTTTTGGAGACTGCATAAAAAAGCTCCAATTTTACATTTTATTTGGGATATTTACAAGGGCGTCTTAACTGTTCGGTGACATTTTAGATTCTGAGGGAGAATAGTTATTGAGTTCTCGAGCGCACGGTATCAGCTGTAGGTTGAAGTAGGGAGGTCTGCAGAATTTCTCAGCTGATCAGTTTCGACAGTCTCTGGTTTTATTCACTTTGGCTTGGTTTGCAGCTGCGGTTATCACTTGAAGTACTTATAGTTAATTGGGGTCTGGTTTTTAACATGTTCTAAGTGTTCTTTCGATCGTTCACAACACGTGGAGATTATTAATTGCATAAAAAGGTTTCTCCGTCACTCCCCCGTAATCTCCTGTGTGGGGAATGGTTGAAGGTTCAGTTTCTTACGGTGTTTTTCGTACACAGGTTTGGGAGTGGGTTTGGTGAGAGTGTCGGCTGTCATTTCTTCAGTGGGGCAGTATTGTAAATCCATTTTTCCTTCTTCTTTCATCAGTTTGATGTTGTGGAAACGTATGTCGATATGTTTGGATCGCTTAGTATCTTTATCATTTTCAGTCATTTTTGTACAGGACATATTATCCTCAAATATCGTGATTGGTAGTTTTTGTGGAATGTTGAGGTCGCTATGCAAGTTTGTTATCCAGCTTAATTCTTGTGCTGCGCTGCTAGCTGAAACGTATTCAGCTTCGGCTGACGAATACTCTATAACTGTAAGGATCACATTTTCAATTAGTTAAAATGTCATGACAAATGTTAATTAGTTAAAATGTCATGCCAAATTTTAAAATAAAATACAAAATACATTTTACTTAACCTTTTTGTTTTAGAAAAAAAACTATCCATATCGTATTTTTAATTTTACGAAATGCACTTTAAAGATTTCAAAATAAGAAAAAAAAAAAAAAAAAAAAAAAAAAATAGGAGTCAATTGAAAAGTATTTGTTGCAGTTTTATCACTTAGGATTATGAAACTCCTTGTAATTTTTAAAGAGTGTACGCACCTTGTAAATGAAACAAGGCAGCAGATTTATTTTCCATAATCGGGTTTAATTTAGGAGTTTTCGCAAACGTGATTTCTAGCAAATAATTTACTTTCATTGTTGTAATCATTGTTGCTACTGTCATACTCTTAAAACTGCATAGCTAAACATCTTGGAGGTAAAAATAGGTTACCATAAATGAAAATATATCATAAATGAAAATGTCGTCATAAATTCGCGATAGCTGACAATTTTTCAAAGTCCCCAAATATTGACGAAATTTAGGAATCTTCTATAATCGTGTTCTACGCACTTTACCTTCTTTGAGTAAAATTCGTTTAATTCTTAAAAACAAGGAAGAGGAAAGCTACCTTTACTCCAGTACAAGCCGGAAGGACTTTCCTTCCGTCTTGAGGAAAAATTCGGTTTTTTTATTGGGGGGATGGGGGGGGGCGCAAAATTCCTTCCTGCCCCGGGCGCCAAAAAACGTAGCTACGCCACTGCAAATAGGTAGCACCTATAGTCGTATTCTAGTCCGTCCGTCTGTCCGCATGTAACAGTGCAAAAATTACCTAAAACTATGGTTTGAAATTTAATATATATAATCGATGCAGAATTTTGTCGAGTCATTTCAAATTTTATTAAAATCGAATCAAAACTTAAAAAGATATTAATAAAAGTTTTCTTTATCCTGTTAAATCCTATCATTACGTAATTAATTTATAAATATCCCATGATAGCTAACGATTCTAGGTTGCCATGGTGATGACGTCCTATTTAAGCTAGAGTCATATTAGTTCCATATTACTGAATTTAAAAACCGAATGTGTATACTAAAAATGTTTAATTATAGCAATCCTATAATCTACCGACAGTTTTGTGGATAGATGTTTCCGGAGAAAAAGATATTAAATGGAAAAAGAGTCTATATATGGATTTCAAGTTCTGAAATTTTCAAAGCTAGGCTTAAGTTTCCCAATGGAATTTTCAGCAAATGTTGACAAAATATAAAATATTTGCCAACTTAAAATGTACTTATTTTATTACGGAAATGAATCATATCATAATAACAGACGATATAATTCATTTTTTTTCAGTGAAATAATAACGATGATTTTTTGGCATTGTCTTGTATTGGACATTTGAGCATAGTAAAATTTTAATGTAACAAAATTGTAATGAATTGTTTGTAGAAGTGTATTGAAACTTAATTTCATAAAATAAAATTAATACCTATAATATGAAAATCTGCACATAAAATAAATTTTGTATTCATGCATTTTTGCATCAGAGTATAACAGCTATTCACCAAGATCTGAATATTTATAAGTTTAGTTATAGTACGAATGCACCTCATTTATCACGTTTAACGTACAATTTTCAACTTGTTACGTTATACCATGTGCGCTTGTCTAAGGAATGGTAATCAAGATTCATCTGAAATTGTTATATCTAGATTTTTACCAAAGATAAAGTTATGAGACTTCGTAGAATTACTTTAAAATATATATTGGTTAATTTGTTTTCAGGATTTATTTGTTTTCCCAGAAAAGTTTGAAAATATGATTATTAAAGTTGTTTAATAAATATTGTTTTTGTAATTCCTGAAGAAAATTCTTTAATTATTCTTTTCTGTACTCAAAAATGAAAGAAATATGCAAAAAACGTTATTTATCAGAAGATATACACAATTTTAAATATGGCTAAAATGAATACATTTTAATTTTTAACAATTAAATTTATTTATTTAAAAAAAATTACATTTGTAAGAGAGTGTATATAATATATATTTATATATGCATTTAAAGGGAGAAAATATAGTAAAAATTATTATTAAAAAAAAATATGTCCTAGAAAATTAATCAGGAAGAAAAAGTGGGTAAAAAGTTAAATGTGCATAAAATGTGTGAACTTTTTGTTCACACATCAGCGTATTTAAAAGTGGCAAGTTAAATTCCAGATTAGTCCAACATGCTTTTGACACGGACCACACAGCATCTTTCGTAGATTCGTCAATTTTTAAAAATAACTGCAAAGATTACCACTACGGATTTTTCATGGGAGGGATGCTTCACTAAGCTATACCCATATACCTTGAACGAATGAGTTTCAATTCCTAATGAACATCTCTTGTTTCTAAAAGCAAAACTTCAACTCTAACTGAATCCATTTGTGTTCGATGTTTTGTTGTTGATGTTGATGTTAGTACTGAAGAGGCTATGCGATGACAGCGAAATGTATACATTGTATATGTTTTGGATTTTAATTTTAAATGTTTTTAAGTATATATTTTAATTTAATTGTTTTTAAATGCATTCAAGTCTGTCTAATGTCTCATAGTTTAAATATTGATTTAATTCAGACGTCAAAATGTACGTATATCTTTTTCAAGGACTTGCTGTATTCAAAAACTAATAGATATTGATCCAATCATTTTGAAAAAAAAACAATTGACGGAAGTATCTATCTTCTAACTTTTACCTTAAAATGAATGTAGACTTTCGTAAGTGTCTAAAATGAAATGCCGTAAAGATCGATAATTAAAAATATACCAAAAGGGTATTTTTCCTGCAGGGATTTCCATTTAAATGAATATCCATTGATATTTGCAATCTTTAAATTCACTTTTTCGCAGTTTGTGTTTTTCAATATATCATAGTATGATAAAAATTCTAAATCTTTAAAATATATTTTTCAACTGATTTTTAATTATTTTTGGACGATATTTCAAGATTACTTCATAAACATAAGGATCAGATTTTCAGTAATATAAGTAATTTATTTTTAAAAATAAAAATGTTGAGTAGATAGACACTTTTACTGTATTTTTACATACGTCATATTTGCAATGTTTACATTCATTTTTCACAGTTTGTGTTTTTCAATATATCAGTATGATAAAAATTCTTAATCTTTAACGTATATTTTTCAACTGATTTTTAATTATTTATGGATGATATTTCAAGATTACTTCATAAACATAAGGATCAGATTTTCAGTAATATAAGTAATTTATTTTTAAAAATAAAAATGTTGAGTAGATAGACACTTTTACTGTATTTTTACATACGTCATATTTGCAATGTTTACATTCATTTTTCACAGTTTGTGTTTTTCAATATATCAGTATGATAAAAATTCTTAATCTTTAACATATATTTTTCAACTGATTTTTAATTATTTATGGACGATATTTCAAGATTACTTCATAAACATAAGGATCAGATTTTCAGTAATATAAGTAATTTATTTTTAAAAATAAAAATGTTGAGTAGATAGACACTTTTACTGTATTTTTACATACGTCATATTTGCAATGTTTACATTCATTTTTCACAGTTTGTGTTTTTCAATATATCAGTATGATAAAAATTCTTAATCTTTAACATATATTTTTCAACTGATTTTTAATTATTTATGGACGATATTTAAGGATCATTTCATAAACATAAGGATCAGATTTGAGTAATACAAATAGTTTATTTAAAAAAAATTAAAATATTAAGTAGATAAACATTTTTACTGTATTTTTTCATACGTCAGAACATTATTTTTACTTTTATTAAACGAATTAACATTCTACATATCTGGTCCTTACAGTTATAGAGCACTTGTACAAAAAATATGCAAGAAAAATTATTTAGAGTCCAAAATCGTACATTGTAAAAAAAGACAAATCTTTCTTAATCTATGGGTAAATATAATATAACCATGAACGAAAGCGTACAATAGTCTCCACCGAGTTACGCACGATTACAAAAAGCGTTCTTTATGTTTAGAAATATCAGAAACCAATACACTTTCGAGATTTAAGGAAGCATTTATAAAAACAAAGTTTCTTTTGCTGCAACTAATTTTCGGAAACGTTTCCGAGTAGTTTTTATAGTATAATTAATTAGTTGTCTCAACCCGGGATGTAGATTTTTTGGTTGCTATCCACTCTTAAATAAACACTTTTATAGTCAACAAACATATTTCACAGAGAAACATGATAAATTAACAGCATCAACAACATTAACATAAAAATTAATATTATTCTGTTACTGTTTAGTGTATAAATGCAAAATAAATTGTTTAATCAAGAACTGATGTCACCCTAAAAACCGATATTGGGTCATTCCATGGTAACTTACGTTACATTTTGAATAATTGACTTCAGTGATTTTATTAATATAACACTAAAAAATATTCAAAATGTAATGTTTATGCGATTTGTTAATTAAACCTATACAAAGCTAAATTTGGATGAAAATTACTTAAATTTAGTACTAGTTCTTGAACGCTAAAAATTATATTTACTATGGTAACTTACGTTTCTGACAAAAAGAACGTAAGTTACCCTAATAAATATAATGGCCAGTGTTCAAAAAATAGCACTAAAAGTTGGTAATTTTTATCCAAATTTCACTTTTGGTATGTTTAATTAACAAATCATATCAATATTACATTTTCAATATTTTTTGGTGTTATATTATGAAAATTACTAAAGAAAATTATTCTAAATGTAACGTAAGTTACCATGGAATGACCCTATTCCTGTTTGAGAGAACTGATTAATCCGCCATAAAAACTACTCGGAAACGTTTCTCAAAATTTTGTCGCAGAAACAGAAACTTTTTTTTCTATAAATGTTTCTTTAAATCTCTGAGTTTCTGAGGTTTATAAAGATAAAGATCGCTTTTCGGAATCATGGGTAACTTGGAAGAAGTTATTGTATAGTTTCCTTCGTGATTATATTTCATTTTCATTTGCCTTTCTTTACAGTGTTCGAAAAGTGTGTTTTTAAAATGTTCTTAAATTTGAGAAAAAAATTAATTTGTCATATTTTATCTCAAATATTCTTTTTTTTTTTTTTTTGTTCAATTTCCGCCATAAAACCATTTGATATGCCAAACATATATTATTAAATACTCAATTAATAAAAATAAATGTTCAAAGAGTTACAGAGTCTTCTTAAGCATTTCGTGGTCAGGCGTCCTATAAATAAAACATGTCTTTTCATTGAGTATTATTTTATCTTAACGGTAATTTTTGTTATCATCTATATATAGTAAGGAGAGTATATGTTTACACAATTATTATTATGACATCATTTATGTTTCAGCATTTATTTATAATAATAAACGTTCGCTTAATTCTCTTTATACCGTTTACTATTCTTTTATATTTCAAACATATATTTCATACTTTAAATTTAAAATAAGGGCTATATGTCCGAGCGAATAATTTGTGATAAAACATAAAAAAAATAATAGGAAATTGTTATGTCTGTTTAACCCTGTTGTAATATGATATTTTCCAAACGTCTTCCAGAATTCTTGCTTAGCCTACTGCCATATAAATAACACGCAAAATAACTATGTTCATTACGTTTCAATAAATCTTAGCTTTTGTGATGTGGATATTTATATTTAAGATTATTAACGCAAAAGTAAGCGCTTTTCGGTGTTTGTCGAGTCGCTTTACAATTCCAAATTGCCGCATTGTTTGTTAATTTTATACAAAGTGTTATCTTTGTATATTTTTAATTTAAAAATATCAAATTTTAGTTATTTTTAGACGTTGAACGCCAGATTGAAATCACCGAACATGCCTGGGAGGGGGGCACGAGGTTCTTTTTTGGGTTCCGTACTTAAAAAGTAAAAAACGGAACTATTATAAGATCACTCCTGTGTCTGTCCGTCTGTCTGAGCCCTTTTCCTCGTAAGCTATGCGACGTGGAAAGTTGAAACCTTGGAAAGTTATAAAACCTTTTACCCACATATTTTCAGATTATTATTCATTCAAAAACATGTTTAGGGAAAATTTAGGCGGCTAATTAAGTTTCTTGATTTTTTCTTCTTTTTGTTAAACGTATTGGGTATCGTGTGAATGATCTCGCAATACCTAACTGAAAAATATACAGGGTCATTCATAATTCCCTCCGGGGTTTCGAAACGTTATAGTAAAAAAACGAAGACGAATATGAAAAAAAGAAACATATGAAATTATTCCGAAACTATTCAAGTTTTACTTACATACATTACAGGTGTTCTATGTGTGAACCCTTGGTCACACGGCATACATCCATGCGATAGTCCAGTTCCTGCCATACTCCGTTTCTTTAAATCTGAATCAGTGGTGTCAGTTCAACGGGCCTTTCGTAATAAATATCGAAAACAGGGACCAACTGACAAAACAATTCATGTGTGGTACCGGAAATTTAAAGAAACGGAGTATGGCAGGAACTGGACTATCGCATGGATGTATGCCGTGTGACCAAGGGTTCACACATAGAACACCTGTAATGTATGTAAGTAAAACTTGAATAGTTTCGAAATAATTTCATATGTTTCTTTTTTTCATATTCGTCTTCGTTTTTTTACTATAACGTTTCGAAACCCCGGAGGGAATTATGAATGACCCTGTATTTGTTTTAATTTTAGGTATTATATTTTCAGAGATATCGTCGAAAATGCACTGCAGAAATATGCCCCCCCCCCTTCTATTTCCGAATCTACTGAAACTAAAATTATTAAAAAAATAGGGGTAGTAAGAGTTTATTTAAACCTTGCTGGAAAACTATAGCGATTTTCCTAGGTAATATAGTTTTTGAGAAAATGCGTTTTTCCGTTACACACAAACTGTACTTTTCGGGCGGTCAGCAGGGTATCTATCAACGCAGAATCATCCAAGGATATTTTATTATGTTTGTCGGTAATTAGCCGAGATATTAATTAACTTACTTGAAAACAAAAATTTCTTTTTATATATCCTGTAGGGTATCGTTCAAAAGATCTCGTAACATAGAACTCAAAAATATTCAGTAATATAATTTCAGTTTTAAGTATTATATTTTCAGGAATATCGAATGTCTACTGAAAAAATATGTATCCCCCCCCTCGTTAATATCTATTGAAATTAAAATTATGAAACAATTAGGGATAGTAGGAGTTTATTAATTAATACATAAATAGTAATTAATAAAATTAATGTATTGAACCCTTTGAGCGCGAGTTAGACTCGCAATTGACCGATTTATTTTAAGTACGTGGTAATAAATTATCAACAGTCCCGTTTAATAGCAATAAATTTTCTTCAATGAAAATATTGATGGCATACATACTCGTGTGATATGGCACCACGGGCCGATTTGATCCATTCAAGGTAGAAAAGTTAAGATACTTAATTATAGAGAGTTACGATTTTAAAATAAATAAGACAACGGGAGGGGGGATTAAGGGGACAAAGCCTCCCTGATATAATACAAAGTTTCCAAATACATAAACAGTCCTCGATTATCTGTGCATATAATGATATTTCGCGTTACTTCGTTTAATAGCCCGAAATGTACTAGTGTGAAAGAAATGAAATTGTAGGTTAAACATTTGAAATATATATCTATAAGAAGTTCATTCATCTTTTTAGACGGCTTAAAGTTAAATAATAATGTTTGCAGACAAAATATTGAAATGTTTTAAAACTAGAATATTTTAGGGCTCACAGTTTGAACTTTTATATGCGTTATACTTACTGTTCAAATACTTTTCACTTACCAATGCTGTTAACCCTGATAGCATTAGCAACATAAAGTTCTATATGAAAATTTTATTATATAATTATTATTACTTTATTATTTTTTTTATGAAAAGATATTATAGGTATTCAACTAGTTGACCCGCCAGGCATTGCCCGGATCCCTGAAATATGGAGTGAAGGGGGCAATTGCAATTAGCTGCGGAATTATTAAATTTTGATATTTTGAACACGCATCCTTTTGTATTTACGTAATGAAAAAAAATATTAAATTTCCATAAGGAAAGAAGAAAAACTCTGCTGCATTTCTCTTAAAACGCGAAATGCTTTCTCCGAAGTCACTGAGAAAAATCAAAATGTCCTCGGTGATTGCGATCTAAACTGCAGAAAAGAACAAAAATTATGAAAACGACATACAGGAAATATTTTTTTTTGAAGTAGTAATTATTAATATTAGTAGTAGAAGAATAAGAGTTAGACCCCAGCAGGCTAAGCGCTAAGCGGTGGAGGTGGATACCGGAAGTGAGCCTGGCAGTGGAAGCGGAAGTGATGGAAGATAAGACAGGAAGGGATGGAAGATAAGACAGGAAGTGAACCGGAAGTGTTGGAAGATAAGAGAGGAAGTGAAGTAGGGGAGGGCTTAATTTTTTTAACCGATAAGGGAGAGAGGGGAGGGCTTATTTTTAGGGGGGCTTAATTTTTTTGTAGGAAAATAAAGGGTTTTAATCAGATTCTTTCTTGTCAGGGAATTTTTTTTTTTAAATTGGGAGAGCCCACTATAACCACCCGCTATGAAAACGCCACATTTTTTGTTTTTTTTTACCTATTCTTTTACACTAGTCATCTGCGTGAGACCTATAACGAAATAAAAGGGTTTAATTATTATTATGCTTCAGCAAAGTCGAGTGGAGTTGAGGGGTAGGAAGCCTGCTTTAAAAATAACAGAATGCGAACAGTGCGAGTAGAGTTGAGGGGTAGGAAGCCTGCTATAAAAAATAATAATGTTAACAGAATATACAATTTTTTTTTTTTTTTTATTGTGGACCCGCTATGAAATCAATTCATAACGCCACAATTTTTTTTTTTAAATCTGCCAATCCTGCTTCATCAGTCATCTGCGAGAGACCTGTAACGAAATAAAAGGGTTTAATTATTATTATGTTTAAGCGAGAGTTGTGTCATACGGGAAATCAGATGTGTGACGTCTGCTAAAGATGTAGAGTGTCTATGAGGAAATTCAGCTTCACGGAACCTAGAAATAAAAAAAAAACAAGTCTTGCTTGATATATGTGATAGCTAAAGGCCCCCCCAACCTATACAAAATTTTAAATAATTTTATATAGGTTGTATTATCTGACTGAGCAGGGGTCGCATGGCCGCCACACCACTCATTGTTGCCTTCGATTCGCATACAACAAACAATACTTTTTGTATTTCGCGCTCGTCGATCTAACTGTTCAGAGTTTAACATGAAATTTACTTATAATTCACCTGTAGAAGAATTTTTTCCCTTCTTTAAACATTAACTTAAATGTGAATGAGATTAAAATAGATGTGAAGGCTAAATTTTTAGTAACAGAATGTCAACAGTGCTAGTGGAGTTGAGGGGTAGGAACCCTGCTATAAAAATAATACCTGTAAAAGAAATATTTATGTGCTACCTTTCGCGCTCGTCGACCTAACTGTTCAGAGTTTAACATGAGATTTACTTATAATTCACCTGTAAAAATTTTTTTTTCCTTTTTTAAACATTAACTTAAATGTGAATGAGATTAAAATAGATGTGAAGGCTAAATTTTTAGAGAGTTAAAATGAAAATCCACTGAGGGTTGTGTTAAATAAAAGGCGATGATCGACTTTGACAGCATTTTTCTAAAAGTTTATTTATCGAAAAAGGAATCATACGTTTCGATTATATTTGTTAAATATTATAGTTTAACATTAAAAAGCAGGTAGACATTCACATCTTTAGCGCTCGTCGACCTAACTGTTCGGAATTTTCTTCGAACCCATTATTTTTGACTTTATAAAAGTTTCATATAAAAAATTATTCTTTAAGTATTAACTGAAATGAGATTAAAATAGATGTAATGGCCAAATTTTTAAGGATTTAAAATGAAAATTGTGATAGCCATGTAAATGAAAGTAATGCGATTACTTTGCTTCATAAAAACCTAACACGAAAAAAGCTGGTAGACGTTTACCTTTCGCACTCGTCGACCTAACCGTTCGGAATTTTGTTTAAACTTCTCTCGAGTTCGTCGACATAACCGTTCAGAGTTTTCGTCGAAATCCGTATATAGATTAACTTACAATAGCTAACTTTTTTAAGGGAAGTTTAAATAACATATTTCCCAAAGTGTCTTACAAACATTTAAGAATTTATACACACATAAGCACCTCGCCTATAGGTGCAAGGTTCTGACTTTAAAGCTACTAGATGTTGAAATTTAAACTTCTTGCGCTCGGCGACCTAACCATTCAGAGTTTTTTTTTTCAAACCTTGTGTCAATACGTGTTAGGAACCCTTAGAAAGACCTACATGGAGGCACTTATCCCTAATATAGATAATCAACCCTAAACTAACCAGTTACAACACACAAGACATAATCATTACATTCAGTTAATAAGTGATTTGACATGCAAAATATTAGATATAAAAACATACAATATGATATATACAAAACAATTTTAAAGATTTTTTTCCCTTTCATATGAACAATTTTTAGCAATAATTTAACTTGAGAGCAGATATTTGTTTAGAGTTATACGATTATAATAAATTTTCATTCGATTTGACATTATACAACCAACATTTAAAAAAAGAGAACGACATCTAGTTTTTTAACGTCACATATTTGAATTATTAACCTATTTTAGTTAAAAGTATGATACTTAAGTGATTTTATTTGAAAAATCAATACAACATTTTAAAAGCAGTCGAAAGATTTTTGCTTTTGAAAAATAACTAACATAATTTTAATTTTTTAAAGCAGTTAGGTAGATGACACTAACTTTAAATAAAATACATATTTTTTATTATTATTAAAGAAATATAAACTACTCACACATTATTATTATGCTGCATTTTAACATAACAACATTCACAGTAATAGACATGCGATTAAGACCATTGGAATTCTACAACTTTTCTGCTGACATGTGGTCACAGAGGAAATCTTTTCATATAGAAGGCAAAATAAGATAATGATAAACATGATTCGTTATGCATATGTTGAAACAGGAAATTATTTAAGACGTGTGATTAAGACCATTTTACATGGTATTACAGAATAAATCTTTTCATAGGATGCAAGATAATATCACATAAGGTATTGATAAACGCGATTCGTTATGCATATTTTAAAACAGGAAATACATCCGTCAGATAACATTACTTTGTTTATATGAAGTGACCAAATACAAATTTTGCTGATTTAATTAATTTTATTTTGAATTTGAAAATAGTATTGACAGAACATTCAAATTTTACTTTTGCACAATATTTAAATAAGGGAAATTGTATACAATATTTAAAAAAAATTAATTAGGAATATTAGAAAAGGAGAGTGCTTTAAGGAAAATACGTTACGATTTTAAAACTTTTTTTTAAGTGAAAGAAGATAAGACAGGAAGTGAACCGGAAGTGTTGGAAGATAAGAGAGGAAGTGAAAAAAATTCGACTTAGTGGAATTTAGTAGTGAAATTTATTAACCTAACACACATGCTAAAAATAAAACTTTATGAAATTTTCCCTAAGTATTAAAGTTGATATGGAACGATTCATGCAGTCTTGTGAAGGTGATAAAACCATGTCACCTTTAACAATTAAAAAGGTACCCTATTTGTGCAAGTCATGTAACAAAACATTTCCTCGAAAAGTTAACTTAGTGTTTCACATGAAAAATCATCTAAAGGAAAAGTGTTTTCGCTGTGAGGTGTGTGGTGAAGTTTTTTCGCAAAAGATTCACAAATCGCCCAAACAATTCAAGTGTAGTGATTGCAACGAATTGTTTTCAAGAAAGACAGACTTATTGAAAGATAAGAAAACTCACAACTTAGCAAAACAACATTCATGTACAAAGTGTTGTGAAATATTTAATTGTGAATCTGATTTTTTACAACATTGTGATACATTTCATAAAGCTTTACCTAACATTGCGAAATCACCCTGTTTGAAAGATTTGTTATTTGAACTGATAGTGAAGCTTATAGATTAGTTCGAACTTATAGTGAATTAAAAGACAAAATGATATGCGAAATATGTGAAGTGGAATTAACAGATCAAAACGTGCATGTATAGAATGCCTTTTACAAGTTGTTTAACTGATTTTAAGATTTCACTGAACGAGTGACTTATTGGACATTACAAAAATTTTGAAATTAGAATTGTATACATCTTAATATGACAGAATTATTTGATGTGTGTTATTTTAAATGATGAATAAAATAGTTTGATTGCGAAAAAAGTGTTTTCTTTAACCCACACTGTTAAAACTGATGTTGTGTATTTTGAATGACTTAGACAAAATGTTAATTTAAAAAAAGATTTTAACATGAGATAAGAGTTTTATAATAAAAATTGACTCACCTAAAATTTTTTCAAGATAGTCTATCTACGTTTCCAATCTAAACTTGTTATCAGCTTGCTATATGCATGTTTGAGTGACTCATTTTTACCTGTGTCGAACTGTCTGTTGGGAAAATGATTGCCATTTTTAACACGTGTAGACGATTTTTACCCGGAAGCTGTTTGAACTATTAAATTTCAGATATCACCCATTTTTCTACAACATTTAAATATTTTAATGTATTTTCACTTGTATATTGGAAACTTGGGATTATCACCTTTATATCGGAACATGGAAGATAGAAAAAATAATAACTTTACACTGAGACAATATTTTAATCTAACAAAAATAGACTTAACACATTGTTAGAGGTTTTGGAAAAATATATAGTTGGTTAAAAATTTTAGAAAATTTAACATAAAGTAACAAATTTTAGAAAATAAACATTTCGATAAATGAAAAAAATTAAATTTTGGTAAACTTTACACTTAGACAATACTTCAAACTAGGAAAAAATAATAACTTTACACTGAGACAATATTTTAAACTAAGGAAAAATTAGACATAACACATTGTTAGAGTTTTTTTTTAAACTATCTAGTTGGTTATAAATTTTAGAAAATTAGCAACAAATAAACATTTCATTAGATTGACAAAAGAAAATAATTAAATTTAAGTAAACTTTACACTTAGACAATGTTTCAAACTAAGAAAAATAATAACTTTACACTTATACAATATTTTCAACTAAGGAAAATTAATAACTTACACATTGTTAAAGTTTTTTTTTTAAAACAACACAACACTTTCAAAGCAGTGGAAATTGCATACCTGTAAAAAATTCAACTTAGTGGAATTTAATAGTGAAATTTTTTAACCTCACTCATTTAAAAAATAAAACTTTATAAAATTTTAAGTAAGCAACTGTTAAACATTTTGAATGTCTTAGACAAACTAGGAATAAATTTGTTGAAATTCTATAAAACATGAAAAATTTCATAACTTTTAAAGGAAATTTTATTTATGATGAAATAAACTCGAGGTATTTATTATATGTTACTTAAACTACAAGAGAATTGATTGAAAATGTGCTACTTTTAATCACTCACAAGATAAGACATGATGTTAGGAATTATAGATAGGTTTTTCTCCCACACATGACGTCACTGATAACATATTTACTGACCAAGTCATAAAATTATAGTTTAGGGTAGGTTTTTCTACACGAAGTTGAGTTGAGATTTAAGATATTTGAGAAATAAAAACTACAACTTTGATTACTTTTTGAAATTTCCCCCTACATAAGAAAAATAACATAGAAAAATAAAATGAAAAGTCGTATTTGAATGGAATCGAATTATTATCCTTTCACTTAACAGTTGAATGCGTCGGCAATTACATCACAAAGATACTGATTGAATATATTGTGTTTCTTTTTTAAGGTTAAATTGATTTAATATTCAAGTTATTTCTTAATGATACACTTAAAAACAATAAACTTAATTAGCATTCAAAAAGCAAACGATCACATTATTGTATAAATCAAATGTTTTAAAAGTCACGAGTTAAAATTTGAAATGACTTATAGTTTAATTGGAATTTAGATGTGAACGTTTTAAAATGAAATAATGTATTTTTTTTTGTATTGCCCTCTATCGGTGGGTAATAGAATTAAGAGATAATTAAAAGTTTTAACTTGAATTCGAACCCACAACAAAAATTATTTTTCGGTTTGATAATTTAGGGTAGGTTTAACTGAGCAAGCCATGATATAACAGTATTTATAGACGATTTAAGATATTCAATAAAAGAAATCATCTAAATTTCTAATTTAATTGAAGGGTTTACTGCTTAAAGTACTACAAAATGAGTACAACACGATGCATAGTTTTTTAATTAATTATATTTTTCGAAAGGTTAAATTGAATTATTGATAAACTTAGGATTTATGTTTAAAGTGAATAAATTTGATATGTTAGGTTCACTTAATAACAGAGGGTTGAATAAGTTATTTTTAATAAAAATAAAGTTTACTAAAAGTTTTTTAAGTTAAAAAAAAAATGTAAGTTACGTTAAAAAAGTTAACAAAAATATAGTTTTAAGAAATTTAAAGTTTACAAAAAGTTTGAAAATCTCTATGTTAATCAAAATTAACTTTTTAATTTTAACTATTGAGAAACTATAATCTGTTTATCCTTGTAACCAACTGGTGCATATCAACTATCTGCACATGTGCAGTAAAAACATACACTAACTTGAGTCCGATTTTAAATTATTTGCTAATTTTTATACAGCTCAATTACCTTTCAGTAACAAAACAGAATGAAATACTTACCAAAAAACACGTCAACGTCTTATACTTGCTTTCACTTAACTAATCTTTCTACATTAGCTTTGCTAGGGGGCGCTGCAATCGCCGCTAGAGGCGCTACTAGTTTCCGGTTTGTGACGTAGTTTCCGGTTTGCGATAAGAACAAGGTTAAAATAAAACCCACGTGCGTTCAGTTGGTGTTGTTTACCTGTACCTTGTTATAAGCCGTTTGCCCTCTCTTGGTCACTCGCTTGTCCAGACTTGTTTATGTGCTGCACGCCTGTTTTGCTGACTCATCTCTTGCTTTAACTGTTTGGACTTGTCTGATGTCAACTATCTCAGGTCTTTTGTCATAGCTTGAATGTACTTTATGTCGATCACTTTAATATAAAAGTTATGTCCCAAACTTACTTAAACTTTGATAAAAATATTATTTATTTATAAATTATATCAAATTCTTATTTTTCTAACACATTTACTAAGTCACTTTCGTTCAAAAATATGGTAAAGTCCGATTTTAAATTGAAGTTTAGGATAAATTCCCCAAATTTTGTAACATTTTAGCACTAATAAGAAATATTGTAAACACCCTGTACATAAAAAATATTAAATTCCCAAATTTTGTAACATTTTAGCACTAATAATAAATATTGTAAACACCCTGTACATACAAGTTTTGTAAAAATAATATTACTTATAGCTAACTCGTTTAGTCGCATGATAAGAACCTTCAATATCGCTAAAATCAGTGTTAAACGAAAATGCAACCATAGGTTTTACCGTCTAATTACATATTATTTTAAAATGTAAAGCATTATATCTGAACGAATGATATAAGAAAAAGTTAGAATAGATCACATATTTTTGTTATTAAAAAAACTTATATGCAAACACACACTTACAAGGTTACAAGACTCGACAAACGATTCACCATGTTTTTTAAACTTAGTAAAATATTTTAAATTTATAAATTTAAATTAAAATACTTTAAAAATTCTTAAATATTCTTATTTAAAGAGAGGGCAAACGGCTTATAACAAGGTACAGGTAAACAACACCAACTGAACGCACGTGGGTTTTATTTTAACCTTGTTCTTATCGCAAACCGGAAACTACGTCACAAACCGGAAACTAGTAGCGCCTCTAGCGGCGATTGCAGCGCCCCCTAGCAAAGCTAATGTAGAAAGATTAGTTAAGTGAAAGCAAGTATAAGACGTTGACGTGTTTTTTGGTAAGTATTTCATTCTGTTTTGTTACTGAAAGGTAATTGAGCTGTATAAAAATTAGCAAATAATTTAAAATCGGACTCAAGTTAGTGTATGTTTTTACTGCACATGTGCAGATAGTTGATATGCATCAGTTGGTTACAAGGATAAACAGTTAGATTATAGTCTCTCATTAGTTAAAATTAAAAAGTTAATTTTGATTTACTTAAAGATTTTTAAACTTTTTGTAAACTTTAAATTTTTTAAAACTATATTTTTGTTAACTTTTTTAACGTAACTTACATTTTTTTTAACTTTAAAAACTTTTAGTAAACTTTATTTTTATTAAAAATAACTTATTCAACCCTCTGTTATTAAGTGAACCTAACATATCAAATTTATTCACTTTAAACATAAATCCTAAGTTTATCAATAATTCAATTTAACCTTTCGAAAAATATAATTAATTAAAAAACTATGCATCGTGTTGTACTCATTTTGTAGTACTTTAAGCAGTAAACCCTTCAATTAAATTAGAAATTTAGATGATTTCTTTTATTGAATATCTTAAATCGTCTGTAAATACTGTTATATCATGGCTTGCTCAGTTAAACCTACCCTAAATTATAAAATCGAAAAATAATTTTGGTTGTGGGTTCGAATTCAAGTTAAAACTTTTAATTATCTCTTAATTCTATTACCCACCGATAGAGGGCAATACAAAAAAAAAACTATTATTTCATTTTAAAAGGTTCACATCTAAATTCTAATTAAACTATAAGTCATTTCAAATTTTAACTCGTGACTTTTAAAACATTTGATTTATACAATAATGTGATCGTTTGCTTTTTGAATGCTAATTAAATTTATTGTTTTTAAGTGTATCATTAAGAAATAACTTGAATATTAAATCAATTTAACCTTAAAAAAGAAACACAATATATTCAATCAGTATCTTTGTGATGTAATTGCCGACGCATTCAACTGTTAAGTGAAAGGATAATAATTCGATTCCATTCAAATACGACTTTTCATTTTATTTTTCTATGTTATTTTTCTTATGTATGGGGAAATTTCAAAAAGTAATCAAAGTTGTAGTTTTTATTTCTCAAATATCTTAAATCTCAACTCAACTTCGTGTAGAAAAACCTACCCTAAACTATAATTTTATGACTTGGTCAGTAAATATGTTATCAGTGACGTCATGTGTGGGAGAAAAACCTATCTATAATTCCTAACATCATGTCTTATCTTGTGAGTGATTAAAAGTAGCACATTTTCAATCAATTCTCTTGTAGTTTAAGTAACATATAATAAATACCTCGAGTTTATTTCATCATAAATAAAATTTCCTTTAAAAGTTATGAAATTTTTCATGTTTTATAGAATTTCAACAAATTTATTCCTACTTTGTCTAAGACATTCAAAATGTTTAACAGTTGCTTACTTAAAATTTTATAAAGTTTTATTTTTTAAATGAGTGAGGTTAAAAAATTTCACTATTAAATTCCACTAAGTTGAATTTTTTACAGGTATGCAATTTCCACTGCTTTGAAAGTGTTGTGTTGTTTTAAAAAAAAAACTTTAACAATGTGTAAGTTATTAATTTTCCTTAGTTGAAAATATTGTATAAGTGTAAAGTTATTATTTTTCTTAGTTTGAAACATTGTCTAAGTGTAAAGTTTACTTAAATTTAATTATTTTCTTTTGTCAATCTAATGAAATGTTTATTTGTTGCTAATTTTCTAAAATTTATAACCAACTAGATAGTTTAAAAAAAAACTCTAACAATGTGTTATGTCTAATTTTTCCTTAGTTTAAAATATTGTCTCAGTGTAAAGTTATTATTTTTTCCTAGTTTGAAGTATTGTCTAAGTGTAAAGTTTACCAAAATTTAATTTTTTTCATTTATCGAAATGTTTATTTTCTAAAATTTGTTACTTTATGTTAAATTTTCTAAAATTTTTAACCAACTATATATTTTTCCAAAACCTCTAACAATGTGTTAAGTCTATTTTTGTTAGATTAAAATATTGTCTCAGTGTAAAGTTATTATTTTTTCTATCTTCCATGTTCCGATATAAAGGTGATAATCCCAAGTTTCCAATATACAAGTGAAAATACATTAAAATATTTAAATGTTGTAGAAAAATGGGTGATATCTGAAATTTAATAGTTCAAACAGCTTCCGGGTAAAAATCGTCTACACGTGTTAAAAATGGCAATCATTTTCCCAACAGACAGTTCGACACAGGTAAAAATGAGTCACTCAAACATGCATATAGCAAGCTGATAACAAGTTTAGATTGGAAACGTAGATAGACTATCTTGAAAAAATTTTAGGTGAGTCAATTTTTATTATAAAACTCTTATCTCATGTTAAAATCTTTTTTTAAATTAACATTTTGTCTAAGTCATTCAAAATACACAACATCAGTTTTAACAGTGTGGGTTAAAGAAAACACTTTTTTCGCAATCAAACTATTTTATTCATCATTTAAAATAACACACATCAAATAATTCTGTCATATTAAGATGTATACAATTCTAATTTCAAAATTTTTGTAATGTCCAATAAGTCACTCGTTCAGTGAAATCTTAAAATCAGTTAAACAACTTGTAAAAGGCATTCTATACATGCACGTTTTGATCTGTTAATTCCACTTCACATATTTCGCATATCATTTTGTCTTTTAATTCACTATAAGTTCGAACTAATCTATAAGCTTCACTATCAGTTCAAATAACAAATCTTTCAAACAGGGTGATTTCGCAATGTTAGGTAAAGCTTTATGAAATGTATCACAATGTTGTAAAAAATCAGATTCACAATTAAATATTTCACAACACTTTGTACATGAATGTTGTTTTGCTAAGTTGTGAGTTTTCTTATCTTTCAATAAGTCTGTCTTTCTTGAAAACAATTCGTTGCAATCACTACACTTGAATTGTTTGGGCGATTTGTGAATCTTTTGCGAAAAAACTTCACCACACACCTCACAGCGAAAACACTTTTCCTTTAGATGATTTTTCATGTGAAACACTAAGTTAACTTTTCGAGGAAATGTTTTGTTACATGACTTGCACAAATAGGGTACCTTTTTAATTGTTAAAGGTGACATGGTTTTATCACCTTCACAAGACTGCATGAATCGTTCCATATCAACTTTAATACTTAGGGAAAATTTCATAAAGTTTTATTTTTAGCATGTGTGTTAGGTTAATAAATTTCACTACTAAATTCCACTAAGTCGAATTTTTTTCACTTCCTCTCTTATCTTCCAACACTTCCGGTTCACTTCCTGTCTTATCTTCTTTCACTTAAAAAAAAGTTTTAAAATCGTAACGTATTTTCCTTAAAGCACTCTCCTTTTCTAATATTCCTAATTAATTTTTTTTAAATATTGTATACAATTTCCCTTATTTAAATATTGTGCAAAAGTAAAATTTGAATGTTCTGTCAATACTATTTTCAAATTCAAAATAAAATTAATTAAATCAGCAAAATTTGTATTTGGTCACTTCATATAAACAAAGTAATGTTATCTGACGGATGTATTTCCTGTTTTAAAATATGCATAACGAATCGCGTTTATCAATACCTTATGTGATATTATCTTGCATCCTATGAAAAGATTTATTCTGTAATACCATGTAAAATGGTCTTAATCACACGTCTTAAATAATTTCCTGTTTCAACATATGCATAACGAATCATGTTTATCATTATCTTATTTTGCCTTCTATATGAAAAGATTTCCTCTGTGACCACATGTCAGCAGAAAAGTTGTAGAATTCCAATGGTCTTAATCGCATGTCTATTACTGTGAATGTTGTTATGTTAAAATGCAGCATAATAATAATGTGTGAGTAGTTTATATTTCTTTAATAATAATAAAAAATATGTATTTTATTTAAAGTTAGTGTCATCTACCTAACTGCTTTAAAAAATTAAAATTATGTTAGTTATTTTTCAAAAGCAAAAATCTTTCGACTGCTTTTAAAATGTTGTATTGATTTTTCAAATAAAATCACTTAAGTATCATACTTTTAACTAAAATAGGTTAATAATTCAAATATGTGACGTTAAAAAACTAGATGTCGTTCTCTTTTTTTAAATGTTGGTTGTATAATGCCAAATCTAATGAAAATTTATTATAATCGTATAACTCTAAACAAATATCTGCTCTCAAGTTAAATTATTGCTAAAAATTGTTCATATGAAAGGGAAAAAAATCTTTAAAATTGTTTTGTATATATCATATTGTATGTTTTTATATCTAATATTTTGCATGTCAAATCGCTTATTAACTGAATGTAATGATTATGTCTTGTGTGTTGTAACTGGTTAGTTTAGGGTTGATTATCTATATTAGGGATAAGTGCCTCCATGTAGGTCTTTCTAAGGGTTCCTAACACGTATTGACACAAGGTTTGAAAAAAAAAAACTCTGAATGGTTAGGTCGCCGAGCGCAAGAAGTTTAAATTTCAACATCTAGTAGCTTTAAAGTCAGAACCTTGCACCTATAGGCGAGGTGCTTATGTGTGTATAAATTCTTAAATGTTTGTAAGACACTTTGGGAAATATGTTATTTAAACTTCCCTTAAAAAAGTTAGCTATTGTAAGTTAATCTATATACGGATTTCGACGAAAACTCTGAACGGTTATGTCGACGAACTCGAGAGAAGTTTAAACAAAATTCCGAACGGTTAGGTCGACGAGTGCGAAAGGTAAACGTCTACCAGCTTTTTTCGTGTTAGGTTTTTATGAAGCAAAGTAATCGCATTACTTTCATTTACATGGCTATCACAATTTTCATTTTAAATCCTTAAAAATTTGGCCATTACATCTATTTTAATCTCATTTCAGTTAATACTTAAAGAATAATTTTTTATATGAAACTTTTATAAAGTCAAAAATAATGGGTTCGAAGAAAATTCCGAACAGTTAGGTCGGCGAGCGCTAAAGATGTGAATGTCTACCTGCTTTTTAATGTTAAACTATAATATTTAACAAATATAATCGAAACGTATGATTCCTTTTTCGATAAATAAACTTTTAGAAAAATGCTGTCAAAGTCGATCATCGCCTTTTATTTAACACAACCCTGAGTGGATTTTCATTTTAACTCTCTAAAAATTTAGCCTTCACATCTATTTTAATCTCATTCACATTTAAGTTAATGTTTAAAAAAGGAAAAAAAAATTTTACAGGTGAATTATAAGTAAATCTCATGTTAAACTCTGAACAGTTAGGTCGACGAGCGCGAAAGGTAGCACATAAATATTTCTTTTACAGGTATTATTTTTATAGCAGGGTTCCTACCCCTCAACTCCACTAGCACTGTTGACATTCTGTTACTAAAAATTTAGCCTTCACATCTATTTTAATCTCATTCACATTTAAGTTAATGTTTAAAGAAGGGAAAAAATTCTTCTACAGGTGAATTATAAGTAAATTTCATGTTAAACTCTGAACAGTTAGATCGACGAGCGCGTAATACAAAAAGTATTGTTTGTTGTATGCGAATCGAAGGCAACAATGAGTGGTGTGGCGGCCATGCGACCCCTGCTCAGTCAGATAATACAACCTATATAAAATTATTTAAAATTTTGTATAGGTTGGGGGGGCCTTTAGCTATCACATATATCAAGCAAGACTTGTTTTTTTTTTTATTTCTAGGTTCCGTGAAGCTGAATTTCCTCATAGACACTCTACATCTTTAGCAGACGTCACACATCTGATTTCCCGTATGACACAACTCTCGCTTAAACATAATAATAATTAAACCCTTTTATTTCGTTACAGGTCTCTCGCAGATGACTGATGAAGCAGGATTGGCAGATTTAAAAAAAAAAATTGTGGCGTTATGAATTGATTTCATAGCGGGTCCACAATAAAAAAAAAAAAAAAATTGTATATTCTGTTAACATTATTATTTTTTATAGCAGGCTTCCTACCCCTCAACTCTACTCGCACTGTTCGCATTCTGTTATTTTTAAAGCAGGCTTCCTACCCCTCAACTCCACTCGACTTTGCTGAAGCATAATAATAATTAAACCCTTTTATTTCGTTATAGGTCTCACGCAGATGACTAGTGTAAAAGAATAGGTAAAAAAAAAAAAAATGTGGCGTTTTCATAGCGGGTGGTTATGGTGGGCCCTCCCAATTTAAAAAAAAAATTTCCCTGACAAGAAAGAATCTGATTAAAACCCTTTATTTTCCTACAAAAAAATTAAGCCCCCCTAAAAATAAGCCCTCCCCTCTCTCCCTTATCGGTTAAAAAAATTAAGCCCTCCCCTACTTCACTTCCTCTCTTATCTTCCAACACTTCCGGTTCACTTCCTGTCTTATCTTCCATCCCTTCCTGTCTTATCTTCCATCACTTCCGCTTCCACTGCCAGGCTCACTTCCGGTATCCACCTCCACCGCTTAGCGCTTAGCCTGCTGGGGTCTAACTCTTATTCTTCTACTACTAATATTTATTTAAATGAAATGTACCATTGAGAGAGAAAAAAATTCTACAAGTGTGTGTTTCTTTTCTTTTCTTTTTTTTTTCTATCGGGCCACGCGGATGGCAATTACATACAGAAGAGAAAAACCGAAAATATGAAAATGATTTCGAGAAATTTTTTTTTTAAATAACAAATATTCATATTTTTTAATTAAAGATACCGTTGAGAGCAGAAAAGAATTTGTTATAAGTTTTTTTTTTCATTTCCGACCGGGCCATGCGGATGACGGTTCAAAACTGGAGAAAAGACCCGGAAATTCTGAAAACGACCTCTAGCACGATTTCAGAAATATGTTTTTTGAAATAGTAAATATTAATATATTTTTTAACAAAATATACCATTAAAACTGGGAAGATTCCGTGAAAACATACGTATTTTTCTTTCTTATTTTTTGTAATTCTTATAGGGGACCAAGCAATTATGACTTCAAAATGAAGAAAAAGAAGAACGTTCACTACGCTTGTGTTTGAAAATCTTGGATTCCCCGGATATTCACAGAAGCGATCCCGGTACAATCGAAACACGTTTACCAGCGTTTGATGAGGGTTTTTAATTAATAGATAAGCTAATTATCAAAAAATTAAAAATCTGAGTCTCGGGTGTATTCAGACCTCCCTTCGTCTATCCTTATCCAAATTTGCATACCTCTATGCGTGATAGATTTTCCTAGTCATTACCAACAAATAGACACACAGAGATAAACTTTCTTTTATTTATTTAGATGATTATTTATATAGAATTCCAATATTATTATTTATTAATATAGATTTCCATTCTAGATTATTTATTAATATAGATTATTAATATAGATTTCCATTTAAACAATAATTTTCTTCTAAAAAAACTGCTTTTTGATGATGGTTTGATTATACATCAAAATTTTAAAAGCTACTTCTATAATTCATTATTTTGCTTAAATATTAGAAATATTTTCTTATGCAATCATGAAACACTGTAACTGTATAATGTGCACTCTTGTAATATTTATTCAATCAAATAGTAACTGATGACTTAATATTCTAGGGCATTGAAGAAAATAAGCTTCTATCTGCAATAGAATTTTATTTTTTAAATTGCAAGTTCAGGTACAGATCAAATAGGTTATATCATTTCAGACTCAATCTCACGAATGCGTGTCTCTTTCAAAAGTTAATTTCCGCAGAAATGCAAATCCAAGTAATTAAACTTGCTTAGACTCGTTTCATTTCCATGCATAGAAATTTAATTTCGAAAGTTTTCATGAATAGTCTAGAATTTACATGAACTTATACAATGTGTTTCTATGTAAAATATTTAACCCTCTCATGCATGAATTATTTTAAAATGGATGAAAAATAAATTATTCACGTAAAATAGACTTAAAATGGTTTAGTAAGAACAAGGAATGTTGAATTTTTTAAAAGACTCACAAAATTACAAAACAACCCTGGTAGAAGGATTACAAGCACTCAAAAATTTGTATTAAGAAATTTTAAATAGATTTTGTGATCATTAAAACTTTGGACATTTTACCACAAAGTAAAAAAAGTTTTAAAACAATTTGTTAATATTTTTGTTTAGGCCCGACAGCAGAAATTCGGTGAGAAAATCGTCTCTTGTGCAGAGCAGAAAAAAAATTATCAAATAGAGATTTTTGAATCGAGTATTTGAAAAGGAAATGTTTCTTCCATCTATCGCTGTATTTCACAAGCATTATTGAACTTCCTATGCGGTTTGTATGCAACAAAGGCATAAAAATAAAATACCCAATTAGAACAAAAAAGTTGGGACAACGTTAGCTAATTTTGTTTCACGTTGGCCCACAGTAAGAAATGTCCGCTTTTCCATACCATTGAACTTCCTATGAGGTTTGTATGTGATAAAGGAATAAAATTAAATACCCAAGTAGCACAAAAAGTTGGGCCAACGTTGGCTACTTTTGTTTCACGTTGGCCCACAGTAAGAAATGTCCGCTTTTCCATACCATTGGCCAGTGAACCATTTGGTAACAAAGTCGAAATAGTGGTCCAATCATTGGTTACTCATAATCCTGCTCAGATACGTTCCAAATTTGGGGGCATCTGTACCCTACCATTTCCCAACTATACTTCCGAACTCTGCTACCATTCCAAAATGGGCTAAAGATTGTCCAATATAATCTGTGTTATTTGGGTAGCATATATCTCTGAGAGTTGTTTTTCTGTACAACCTCATATCAGGTTACCATACATGAGAAAATATACAGGGTGTACATAATTAAAATCCACCTATTCAGGGTTGTCTGTAGTCGAAAATATTCATCAGAAAATTATGAAATTTGGGATGCGTCTAAATAAAGGGATGTGAAGCACATTTTGCAGGAGAGGAAAACCATTTTCAAAAATGGCTATCAAAGGCCATTTTTTTAAATATAAAATTTCAACATATATGCAAATTTTAGGAACCACGTGAAAAATCTGCTCGCGTACAATGGAAACATTTAATAAAAAGACGAAATGAATCTATAGTAAGTCTCATGGAAAATGTTATGCAGTTTACAGGATCGTGGTTTACTGGTGAAACTTTTTTATCAAAACGGTGATTCTGTATCAGAAGCTATGCGGAGGTTTCGAGCTTTGAAGAACATTCGCAGAGGTGCAATAACTGCAAACGGAATATTACCAGGACTCAAGGACAGTATTTCCCGCCACGCCCTCAATATTTCCAAGAATTTGCATTACGTGACTCGTTGAACATGTTATTTCAAACGGTACTAGACAATAATGGTCAACACATTGAACAGTATTTGTCTTGATAGACAAATTTTACAATGCAAAACGTTAAAATTTGTTAAATTATTGAAAAAAAATCAATAATACGCCCTCTGGTGGTCATTTTTCACGTTAAATATTTTTTCATGCTAAATGTCTTTCGCATCCTTTCATTTAGATGCATACCAAATTACGTACTTTTCTGAAAAATAGTTTCGACTATAGACAATTCTGAGTAATTATGTACAGCCTGGACATCAAAAATTTAAATGCTACCATTATAATTCATGATTTTCTTAGGTAATTCAAATCCTTTTACATGCAGTAATGAAAAATGCAAATTGCTTAATGTGTTCAAACTGCATGTTTAGATGCAGATATGATAATTTCGGAATAAATCCCACGAATGGTTGCCTCCTTCAAAAGTTTAATTTCCGTAGAAACGTAAATTCAAGTAATTAAACATAGAGAATGACTCGTGTAATTTTTCATGCATGAAAATTTGGTTTGAAATGATTTCATGAATAGTGCAAACTTTACATGAGTTTATACAATATAGTTCTGTTTAAAATATTTAAATATATTCGACTGTTTGTTATATATATAATTATTGGTTTTTTGGGGTAAGTTTTATCTACCATGTAATCATTTATCCAATATGAGACATAATTTATTAAGTATGATGTAATGGGCTAAATATTGTTTTAAAAAGTTTATAATAAAATTTATATTTAAAAATTAAAATGCAGCTTTGAAATTTTATCTTCAATTGGAAAATATTAACTACGAAAACTTTGAATTTTAGGACTTTGATACTCAAATATTACAATTATTTATTTGATTTTTTAAATACGTAAATATTTTTTTAGAAGTTTAAAAAGCGACAAAACTTAGTCAAAGTCACACACAATCATTCTGTCTCGGTTGTGTGTGCATATTTGTTTTTTAAATTTGTTCTAAAAAAGAAAAAAACAGACTTTATATCCATAGCTAACAAACTTCACTTTTTAACACTTTTCAACATAGTTGAAAGTGTTTATGAATTCGGTTTGTCTGTCGTCTGTCCGTGCTCTAATTTTTGCAAATATACTCGGATTGCCCTGATTTTTTATACGTTATTAAGGTTTACTGTAGAATGATCGGTATTGAAAATGAAGTGTGTAGCATTCCTTTTGCAATCGTGTACAGGGTCTAAGTTATAATTAAATTCAATTATCACTTATATATAAATAAGATAAGTGACACTTTTCAAAGCTTCAAACCTCCGCAAAGCTTCTGGTGTGGAATCACCATTTTGATAAAAAGTTTCACCAGTAAACCACGATCTTGTAAACGATTCATTCCGTTGGTAAGGTTTAATTCTATAAATATCTACAATCATTTCGTTCGTTTACAGGGACATACAAAAGAATTCCGTTAGATTATGATCTATGGGGGAAAATCTTTGCATTTTATTGATGTTTCGACATTTCAAACATAATGAGATTTATATGCTTCGCTCAAATGGACTACAACAAGCTTTATAAGGGGTATAAAATAAGTAGCATTTATAGCTCGTTTACAGGGACACACAAAATAATTCCTTTACATTATGATCTACGGGGAAAATCATTTGCTATGCTTTTTAATGATGTTATGATACTTCAAACATGATTAAATTTAAAAGGATCAGTAAGGTGTACTACACGATGTTTTCTATAGATTCTGGAGTACATAGCATTTATCGTTCACTTAAAAGACACACAAAATAATTCGGTTACAGGGCGGACTGAGACAACGCCGCCTAGATAAGAAAGCCTTGACACGTGTCACGAAAACGATACCAAGCAGGCAAAACAAAGAAAAAATTCGAACAGCTTGCTTGTTTCGATTTCATTGGCTCATAGAATAAATAATTATTGTTTATAACTAATATTTAATATTTCCACGAGCCATCGAAAATGAAACATGCAAGTTGTTCGAATTTTTTTCTTTGTGTTACCTGCGTGGTTTGACGTTTTCGTGACGCGTGTCACGACTTTCTTATCTATGGGGCGTCGACTGAGATCGGTAACAGCTGGAAGACCGTTTTCCGGTGTGGCATGCATAACTTATCCAATTTCAAGTGTATTAGGTAGTGTATATAAATTCTATAAATCGTACACAGAAGAATTTGAACACCTAACCGGGTATAGACTTTAAATATTGAAAATGGATTTTTATTATATTCAATAAGTGGAGTATCATAGTTTAGATTTATTCCAACAGAGCGAAATATGCCATGATCAGGACTCGAACATCGGTACTTTGGATTGCCGTGTCAACGCTTTTCCTACTAAGCTGTATTCCAGCTGGCATATTTCACTCTTAATTGTTGGACAAGCTGCGAACTGCAGTTCTAATTTCATTCCTCCGAGCTATAACATTAGCATTTTACATGATGAATCTGAAATAACACGGAAATTCTTGTATACCATGTAATTAGGTCATAATGAACAGAGGAAAGTATTTTCAACCATGTAAATTATATTCAATAGTCAGAGTATCATAGTTGAGATTCATTCCAACACAACGAAAAATGCCGGGACCACGACTCGTACCTGGGTACTTTGGCTTGCCGTGTCAACACTCTTCCTACTGAGCTATCCCACCGATATCCTGCCAAGCATATTTCTCTTATTTATTGGACAAGGCTGCGAACTGCAGCGCTAATTTCATTCATCCGAGCTATAACTATAGCATTTTACATGATGAATCTGAAATAACACGAAAACTCAAGTATACCATGTAATTAGATCATAATGAATAAAGGAAAGTATTTTCAACCAGGTAAATTATATTCAATAGTTGGAGTATCATAGTTGAGATTTATTCCAGTGAAAACTGAAGGGACCAGGACTCTGGGGGCGGGGATGAGGACGCCGGGGCAGGACTCCGGATTTTTATTGTAATGTGTGTTTTATAAATTGCTTATTTAGATATCTCATTTCATAATAGGAAAAGAAAATGAAATTTTTAATAATATTCTGTTAATGTCTGAAAGTGTTTCATAGTGTATGTAGGGTGCATGATTTTTCGTTCTTTTTTTTTTCAAGGCAAACGAAATTAAAAACTTTACTTGAAATGAAGAAGTATTAATTAAGTAGCCTAATAAAACTATTTTTCTGATACAAAATATGTTTATTTGACTCGGAACAAAAGAAAAGAAAAAGCACGCGTTAAGCATAGATTATGAAACATTTTCCCGCATTTCCAGAATAATGTAATGGTACTTCACCATTTAAAAAGGTGAAATAAGATTCCTAAGTAAACAATTTCAAAAAAGCATAACACATTTAAAAACAAGATTTCAGAAATTACCGTCCATATCCCAGAGAGCACTCGAATTCTTTTGGGCATGTCTGTACATGATCTATATATCTGTATATACACTACATAGTGTGCTATATTTAGCTTAGTTACAAAATGCATAAGGCAGTCGAAAATTCACCTTCAACAATTTTCGCAAATAGACGGAAATGAACTCAAATAATTTTGTACAACTCTGTATATTATCTACAGATTTTTAAACACGCCTCATATTAAACTAAAATTTACTTTAGGAAATAAAATCATAACACTAATAAATTCAGAAATTACCATCCCTAAACGGAAATGTATCCAGTTCTTTTCGTAGCTCTGTATAGGAATTTATTTATATTCAACAAACATTTCTTAATGTACTAAATATAATTAAGTAGAAAAATGCATATCGCAATTTATACCACCCTTAACCAGTTTACGCCCATAGACAGTAATACTTACTAATTCTTTTGTGCAGCCCTCTATATGGTGTATAGAATGTATCACCAAATGAATTAACACTACGTAGTATGCAAATATTTAGTTAAACTTAAAAACGCCTACCACAATGGAAAACGCACTTCAAGTATTTATCGATCATAGACAGTACAGTAACCGAATTTTTTTGTGTTACCTTCTAAAAGAGCGATAAGTATTATGCACGTCATATACTACAGTTGTAGTGTAGCTCAGTAATGTATGTAGATTTTCTTATGCTTGAAATAGTGTAATATCATTAAAATGCCGTGCAAACATATTTTCCTCATGGGCTATTATGTAACCGAATTATTTTGTGTGACACTATAAAGGAATTATAAGTGCTTTGCACGCAATATTCTACAGAAAACATATTTTAGGGCATCTTCTAAATGCATATCCATTTCTTTACGTTTGAAGTAGAGTTTACATTAAAATACACTTCAAAATATTTTTCCACATAGACCATAATGTGACGGAATTCTTTTGAGTGTCCCTGTAACCGAATCGGTACCTACACCATTTTCAATCGCGAACTTGTGATGGTAAACCTCAATAACACATATTAATTACATGGCTTATCCGGGTATACTTACGAGATTTAGAGCACGGACAGAAGGCAAACAGACAAACCGAAGTCATAAACACACTTTTCAATAATGTTGGAAAGTGTTAAAAAGCGGACGGTTTGCAGCTGTGTATATCGATAATAGGAAATATCTGTTCGAAGTGTGAATTCAATAGCGGCGCTATCTCAGAAAAAAAGTTTCTCAGAAAAATAAATGACTACTTGATATCTTCAATAAATGAAAAATGAAAAGGACTTGTCCTAACCTTTTCTGTCGGTGATCATCGTACTGATATTCCGGAGTAGTATCCATATATAAACTTATCCGATGGAGATCACTGGTACATGATATGAATAAATCCTTTATATTTAGAACTCTGGAAAGAACGTTTTATAACGTTAGAATAAATTCAAATAATTAGCCGTTTGTGTGTATAAGTATTAAGTATATATATTACTGAATTTTACAATTAATTAAATTAAAATTTTAGATTAGATTTACGTAAGTTACAAAACAATATTAACATTTTAGATTGTTACAGATTATGAGAGCCATTTGCTCCATTTAGAGATCTTGACAGGGTTAGTTTTATTGGCAGAATGAAGTAAAGGTTTTCTTTTAAAGTAAAAAAGAATGAGAATGTTTTTAAAGTTATTAAGTTTGTCCTTGATTTGTATACAGTCACGAGATTGTCTTTTAGTTACAGTTTCTGGCGTACATCACGAATAAATGATCCCAATTCACGAACATAAAAAGTACATCACAAATATAAACACATTTCACAAATGTCTGGGTTTTCCTACTTGTTGCAGCAATTATGGAAGTTTTTTAATTAGTGTGTGCACTTTGTTCATTATTTGATGATACAAACAAAATAGTCATTAAATGATTTCACTATCACTTATCATGAAAAATAAGCTGGTTATTGTATTTGAAGAAAATTGGTTATGACTGTAAGCAAGATATTTATTTTCCATGAATCAGTTCGCGAGATATTGCATTAAGTAAAAGAAAACTTGCCGCTGGTTTTTCATTTTTTGAACATCTGATTTTTAAGTGGTTGCAGAAGTACAAAGTTAATCCAATATGAGGATTTATTTCTAACAATATCAAGTATTATTTAGTAACTATAATGCAATGCATAATACCAAACCAAAGATTTTTTTATACATTATCGTGATAGAAATTTATCTTTGGTGACGTAAGTTTTATAATTAAGCCAATTTTAAAGTTTAATACATCGGAATTAACTTCTCTAATTGCTACAGGTTCAGCTTTCAGCATGAGTAACATATTTTTAGTGCTGGAATTAGGCAAGATCGGAATTATTTATAGATAAAATATACAGGGTTCGTACGGATCAGGGAATTTTCCAGGAGTGTTACCAGTATTTATTTTATAGAAAAAGAAATCTAGGTTAAACTTTCGAAAACTTCGCCTTCTTTTAAGCAGATATTTTCCGTAAAAAAATACTGGTACCGAATAATTTCCTGGTCGCAAAACTCCAGGAGCCGTACGAACCCTGAATATAACCAAAATTTTTCACAATGTATGTGTAACGTATGATTTAAAGAAAAAAAAAACTTTTATAGATATCTTTGATAAACAAGAGGCTGAAAATTCTTTCTTTAAAATATTTTTTAATAAATAACATATTATGAATTGTTGAGTTTAATAAATCCGAATTAATTTCTCTCGTCGATACAATTTCAGCTTACAGCATGATGAGCAGTATATTTTTAATGCGGACTTTAAACGTAGCTAAAGAAAAACTTACAGATAAAATATATTTAATACTTTGACAATCACTTTGTAATAATTGATTTTTTTTAAATAGTGTAATTTTCATAAATTAAAAAATATATACATATTAAAATTTTTTTCTTAAAAATATTTTTAAAAATTAAGTTATATTAAAATAAGCTTAAGCATTGCTGCCCCGCATGCGAGGCTGACGATTTTCTATCGTTTTTATATTCCCCAAGTATTGGATTTTATTTGGTTTTATTTTATATGCATTTTTAAAATAACTTTTTCAAATATTTATTGATATGTTTTATTTAAATTTTGTATTAATACTTAGTTTTATTTATTATTATTGTTATTTATTATTATTCCATACTTAACGTAACTTAATGCGAAATTTGTTTTTAATGAATTTATTCTTTTCAACCTTACTTTTAACATGATTTTTTTTAAAGATTATTGATATAAATTACTTAAAATTATAAATATTAATATTAATAATTTATATTTATTATTATTATTATTGTTATTGTTCATTATTATTTTATACTTAATATAACTTAATGCGAAATTTGTTTTTTATTCATTTAATAACTTCAACTTTACTTTTAAAAGTATTTTTTAAATATTTATTGAATAACAATATTTGAAATTATTTTATTATAATTTTCTTATATTTAATATAACTTAATGCAAAGTTTGCTTGATGTAGTCTCTTCAAATTTACTTGTGATTGACCTATTTTATATTATTATTAGCAAGCTACGCCCGCTACGCTGGTCAATTTCTTATAACGAACTTTTAATCCAACAAAATATTGACATTTCATAATTCACTTTTATATTTTAACAGAATAAAAAGGCTACTATAATTTGTGACTCGTGCTATAGCCAATATACACGCCAGGACACATCGCCCTTATCATTATCTTTTTACACATGAAGGTTTCGCTATGGTACTCCAATGTGAAATTTGGTAATTTTTCAAATTCAATATTTGAAAAATGGCATAATCATTAGATTTGAAATTTATATCAAGAAAAATACAATTTTTTACCTTCCAAACGCAGTTTGCCTAACAATTTTCTGACAAATACTTTTCGAGCTACTATTTTTTTTTCAGTAACTTCAAATGTTTCATTTTCCGAGATTAATCTGTGGCAACAATTAGCGAAAAACCCAGTCGTCAGAAACGCATAGTTTTTTATTAAAGAGGCTGTTGGAGCAGGGATTGCCACCACAAATTTGCCACCATCACTTTTGAAATAGGTTCGGTAGTTCTATAGATACCAGAGAAATTGTAATTTAGAATG
This sequence comes from Maratus michaelseni, assembly GCA_963931845.1. Lineage (NCBI taxonomy): Eukaryota > Metazoa > Arthropoda > Arachnida > Araneae > Salticidae > Maratus > Maratus michaelseni. The sequence goes on along the minus strand of OZ007586.1, from coordinate 38,239,900 downwards.
TTTTTAGAACGCTTTTCGCTCATTTCACCCTTTTAAATTTCGAATTTTTTTTATTTTGTTTTTAGAGAGCATTTACATCTTATAAGTAACTACAATGCCAAATATCATATTTCTAGCTCCTTCAGTATAAAAAAAATCGCAATTTTAGAACGTTTTACGCTCTTGCACCCCCCTTGGGGATAGTGACACCGACATAAAATATAGCCTATGTTGAAGCAGGGGTTGTCACCATCAATTTGCCACCATCACTTTTGAAATCGGTTCGGTAGTTCTAGAGAGTCCATAGAAATGGTAATTTAAAATGGTTTTAGAACGCTTTTCACTCATTTCACCCTTTTAAATTTCGATTTTTTTTTATTTTGTTTTTAGAGAGCATTTACATCTTATAAGTAACTACAATGCAAAATTTCAAATTCCTAGCTCCTTCAGTATAAACAGAATCGCAATTTTAGAATGTTTTTCGCTCCTGCACCCTCTAGAGATAGAGGCACCCACAAAAAATATATCCTATGTTGGAACAGATGTTGTCACCATCCATTTGCCACCATCACTTTTGAAATCGGTACGGTAGTTCCAGAGATTCCTTAGAAATTGTAATTTAGAATGTTTTTAGAACGCTTTTCGCTCATTTCACCCTTTTAAATTTCGATTTTTTTTTTTATTTTGTTCTGAGAGAGCATTTACATGTTATAAGTAACTACAACGCCAAATTTCAAATTTCTAGCTCCTTCGGTATAAAAAAGATCTCAATTTTAGAACTTCTTTTGCTCCGGCACCCCCCTGGAGCTAGTGACACCGACATAAAATATAGCCTATGTTGGAGCAGGTGTTGTCACCATCAATTTGCCACCATCACTTTTGAAATCGGTTCGGTAGTTCTAGAGATTCCATAGAAATTGTAATTTAGAATGTTTTTAGAACGCTTTTCACTCATTTCACCCTTTTACATTTCGATTTTTTTTTCTTAGAAAGCATTTCCATCTTATAAGTAACTACAACGCCAAATTTCAAATCGGTTCGGTAGTTCTAGAGATTCCATAGAAATTGTAATTTAGAATGTTTTTAGAATGCTTTTCGGTCATTTCACCCTATTAAATTTCGAATTTTTTTTATTTTGTTCTTAAAGAGCATTTACATCTTATAAGTAACTACAACGCCAAATTTCAAATCGGTTCGGTAGTTCTAGAGATTCCATAGAAATTGTAATTTAGAATGTTTTTAGAACGCTTTTTGCTCATTTCACCCTTTTAAATTTCGAATTTGTTTTATTTTGTTCTTAGAGAGCATTTACATCTTATAAGTAACTACAACGCCAAATTTCAAATCGGTTCGGTAGTTCTAGAGATTCCATAGAATTTGTAATTTAGAATGTTTTTAGAACGCTTTTCGCTTATTTCACCCTTTTAAATTTCGATTTTTTTTTTTTTTTTGTACTTAGAGAGCATTTACATCTTATAAGTAACTACAATGCCAAATATCATATTTCTAGCTCCTTCAGTATAAAAAAGATCTCAATTTTAGAACGTTTTTTGCTCCTGCACCCCCCTGGAACTAGTGACACCGACATAAAATATAGCCTATGTTGTAGCAGGGGTTGTCACCATCAATTTGCCACCATCACTTTTGAAATCGGTTCGTTAGTTCTAGAGATTGCATAGAAATTGTAATTTAGAATGTTTTTAGAACGCTTTTCACTCATTTCACCCTTTTACATTTCGAATTTTTTTTTTGTTGTTGTTCTTAGAAAGCATTTACATCTTATAAGTAACTACAACGCCAAATTTCAAATCGGTTCGGTAGTTCTAGAGATTCCATAGAAATTGTAATTTAGAATGTTTTTAGAACGCTTTTTGCTCATTTCACCCTTTTAAATTTCGAATTTTTTTTATTTTGTTCTTAGAGAGCATTTACATCTTATAAGTAACTACAACGCCAAATTTCAAATCGGTTCGGTAGTTCTAAAGATTCCATAGCAATTGTAATTTAGAATGTTTTTAGAACGCTTTTCGCTCATTTCACCCTTTTAAATTTCGAATTTTTTTTAATTTTGTTCTTAGGCAGCATTTACATCTTTTAAGTAACTACAACGCCAAATTTCAAATCGGTTCGGTAGTTCTAGAGATTCCATGAAAATTGTAATTTAGAATGTTTTTAGAACGCTTTTCGCTCATTTCACCCTTTTAATTTTCGATTTTTTTTTTAATTTTGTTCTTAGAGAGCATTTACATCTTATAAGTAACTACAACGCGAAATTTCAAATCGGTTCGGTAGTTCTGGAGATTCCATAGAAATTGTAATTTAGAATGTTTTTAGAACGCTTTTCGCTCATTTCACCCTTTTAAATTTCGAATTTTTTTTAATTTTGTTCTTAGGCAGCATTTACATCTTTTAAGTAACTACAACGCCAAATTTCAAATCGGTTCGGTAGTTCTAGAGATTCCATGAAAATTGTAATTTAGAATGTTTTTAGAACGCTTTTCGCTCATTTCACCCTTTTAATTTTCGATTTTTTTTTTAATTTTGTTCTTAGAGAGCATTTACATCTTATAAGTAACTACAACGCGAAATTTCAAATCGGTTCGGTAGTTCTGGAGATTCCATAGAAATTGTAATTTAGAATGTTTTTAGAACGCTTTTCGCTCATTTCACCCTTTTAAATTTCGATTTTTTTTTTTTGCTGTTGTTCTTAGAGAGCATTTACATCTTATAAGTAACTACAACGCCAAATTTCAAGTCGGTTCGGTAGTTCTGGAGATTCCATAGAAATTGTAATTTAGAATGTTTTTAGAACGCTTTTCGCTCATTTCACCCTTTTAAATTTCGAATTTTTTTTTATTTTGTTCTTAGAGAGCATTTACATCTTATAAGTAACTACAACGCCAAATTTCAAATCGGTTCGGTAGTTCTAAAGATTCCATAGAAATTGTAATTTAGAATGTTTTTAGAACGCTTTTCGCTCATTTCACCCTTTTAAATTTCGATTTTTTTTTTATTTTGTTCTTAAAGAGCATTTACATCTTATAAGTAACTACAACGCCAAATTTCAAATCGGTTCGGTAGTTCTAGAGATTCCATAGAAATTGTAATTTAGAATGTTTTTAGAACGCTTTTCGCTCATTTCACCCTTTTAAATTTCGAATTTTTTTTCATTTTGTTCTTAGAGAGCATTTACATCTTATAAGTAACTACAACGCCAAATTTCAAATTTCTAGCTGCTTCAGTATAGAAAAGATCGCAATTTTAGAACGTTTTTCGCTCCTGCCCCCCGTAGGGTAGTGGCACCGACATAAAATATAGCCTATGTTGGAGCAGGGGTTGTCACCATCAATTTGCCACCTTCACTTTTGAAATCTGTTCCGTAGTTCCAGAGATTACCCCCTACAAACAAACAAACAAACAAACAAAAAAGCAATCTTTACTCCTTTATAATATTAGTATAGATTATTATTACTATTATATACTTATTATATTTTAATACGAAATTTATTTTTTATTGCTTTATTTTCAATATTATGTGTGATAGACCTATTTCATATTATTATTATTATTATTATTATTGTTATTATTATTATTATTTTATTTTTTTTATTTTTTTATTTTTTAATTATTATTAATATTTATTTCATACTTAATGTAACTTAATGCGTTTTTTTAATCATTATCTTTAATGTTACATGTGATAGTAGACCTATTTTATATTATTATTTATTTATTTATTTATTTCATACTTAATGTAACTTAATGCGATTTTTTCAAATCATTATCTTCAATATTACTTGTGATAGCAGATCTATTTTTTATTATCTATATATTTAAAATGAAAAGCGCATTCTGTCAAGTACACATTAAAATCGTCTCTTTGCGCATGCGTCAACGTATTTTTGAAGGCTTCTCGCCTTAGAAACAGGAAACCTGTTTTATCAACCCAACCCTCACCTGTTTAGCCTAGGGGATTGAAAAGGATTGATTGAAGACAGATGAAACCCTACCATTGCATTGAAAGCATAGACCTTCTAATATATTTTGGCTCTGAGGTTGAAAGCTAAAGCTTTTTTTTTTTTTAAGAACTCAGTTTCCACTACTTAATATGCATATTTTTTCGCAAAATTTTAAAGAGAGTTTGGATGCAGTTATATTTAAAACCGATTAAAATGTCAGAGAGTTCGGAAGATGAGATCTATTTTTTCTATTGCTATGTTAAAGGAGCTGACGCGAAAACAAACAAACAAACAAAAATTGTGAGAAGAAAACATTTCTTTTCCAACTAGATAACAATATTTTGTCACGAAATTTTTACACGCGCTGTAAAACCGTTTTATTTATCACCAATAACGATTTCAAAGAGTTCGGACAAAAAAAAAAACTTTTTTATTTTAAAACTATGAAACGACCCTAGGTAAAAAAAAACAATAAAATGAGCGCTTTTATCACTAAATATCAATATTTTTTCGCGAATGTTTCATTTTAAAATATAATTTCGTACAAAATTGGGTTAAAGATATAAAATAATAAAAACTTGATGTTTTTTTTTTAATTTATTATCACGGGTCAGCTAGTTATTATTAATTATTTAATCCTTAATATAATTTAATGCGGAATTTTTTTTAATTTGTTTATTCTCTACGACCTTATTTTTGAGAGACATATTTTATATTATTATTATTATTATTATTATTATTATTATTATTATTATTATTATTATTATTATTTTACAGTTTCTATAACTTACTCCAAAATTTCTTTTTTATTGATTAATTCTCTTTAATCTTAACTTGTGATAGACCTTTGCAATATTAAAAAGGAAAGAATAAATTTGAATTTCAACATTTTGGTATGATCGCTTCTCTTATCAGATGATCTCTGCTATGTCAGCGACTACCTCTTGATCACGACTGATTCTAATCTCTCCGTGAATTTTAAGTATTCCTCAAAGGACAGGGGTTTTTGGCCTCTCTGATAAGTCAAAATATTTTTTCTTTGTTATAGCATTTCCGGAATCGTTTTATTAAATTACAGATAGGTATTTCATAGTAGCATAGTTAAAACTTTAATGTTAATGAGTGCAAGTTAACTTTTAATGCATTAAAGGGCAGAGAGTTTTTCAAATTTTTCATACTTTTGAGGGTTTTGTTTAAATATCTTGGAATAATAAATTTCCATGATTTAATCCACATATTAATCATTTATACAGTGCCAAGAAGTGTCAGGGCTCACAGACTTTAGGTGGCGCAACATATTTTTGTTTTCGGTAGTAATTTTATTGAAATACATCTTATTGTAAAAATAAATAATAAAAACGAGTTTAAATGATTTCACAAATTATATAAATAAAAATTACTTTTGAAAGTAGCTGTAAGAAAACTGCTACAATGAGCATTTAAAAAAAAAAACATTATACATTTTATATAAATGACATTTATGGATTTTCGAATTTTGAATTACAACTATTCTTATTTTTTATGTAGTACACGTATGTATTTTAATATTTTATAATTTTTTTTTTTTTTTTTTTTTTTTTTTACAAATGTAACTGCATTTACATTATATATTAAAGATTAAACGTGTTCATAATAAATACCAATAAATTTCTGATTATTTGTATTTATATATTGTTAGAAAGTTTATACGAGTGTTTTAATTCTATAATTATTTTATCTGTATAATTCGCATTTTCTTTGGAACAGATTTTCTAGATGGTGGAGACTATTTTAATTTTTTTATTACATAATATTTTACTCTGCGAAATTTTAATTTTTATAAAGAAATTTTGAATACTAATAATAATGTAATTTGTGTGCAGAATGATGTAAGTTTCTTCATGTTAGTCTTTCATACATTCTTTATAAATCTACGATTTTGGTATAAAATATTTTCTTTGCCCGGGCACAAAATTTCCATGATTGGATTTATACACGTTATCAATACACAGTGTCTCATTATTAAGGTTACAAATTTTAAAAGATTTCAGAACACACTACTGCGAGGAATTTACAGCAAATACTCACTTGAATGTGAATCTAGATTTTTGTTCATAATTTTAACAATAATAAAGATACTTTAGCTAAATTTATGTTCAAATAGCTAAGATCACAATCCATTTATTCGGGTCAGAAACAAGTTGTCTTACTTCAATCTGAATCTAGATTTTTGTATATATTTTTAACAGTAACAAAGCCATTTAAGAGCCTACATCAGTCATGCGAAAAAACGCGCAAGCTAATGTTAAGTCTATGGGAAGGTTCTTGGCAGATTTCTCGCTTGCATTTTAATATTTTTAAATGATGTTTTTTGCATAGGATAGCTGAGATCGATCTCTAACGTTGTTAGTTTTTACTTTTTCAATTTTGGTTCCATTTTTTTATATATAAGGGTACTTTCACTTTCAGAACCGGTTCCAACCGGTTTCAAAATTGAAAATGTCCGCTGCAAACAATTTTCCCCCGTAGATCATTGTGTAACAGAATTCTTTTGTGTGACCCTGTAAATGAATAATAAATGCTTTGCACCCCATATTCAACAAAAAGCATGTTTTAATGCACTCATAATTATATATCAATTTCATCATGTTTTAAATGACGTAGCATTGTCAAAATGCGAAACGATTATTTCCCGTTGACTGTAGTGTAACGGAATACTTTTGACTATCCTTGTAAAAAAAAAAAAACTATAAGTGCTACACACTTCAGTTGAAATAGGGAACGTGCTATAGCAAACGACAATAACATACAAAAATTTCAGGACAATCCGGGTAGATTTACGCAAGTTAGAGCATGGTCAGACGACAGACAGCCAGACAAACCGAAGTCATAAACAATTTACAACTAGGTTGGAAAGTGTTAAAAATGCTTCCGAAAGAATGCAGTTTGGATTTGAGAACAACCTTAATAAAAACCATGCTCCTTAAAGTACACATATATATGTGTTCCTTTTCATTTATATCAATTGTTACTTAAGATTATTACAGATATATTTTCCGTAAATTGGGCGACCTTTCTTGATATTTCCCTTTAATATTGCATTTGATAGTTATAACTTTGATAATTGTTTCTTGCGTTTCATATGGATACCCATTTATTTGAAAAATTTTATACTTGAGAAATTTGGAAGGGACTGAGAGAAAAATAATTCATAAGGTATACTTTAATTTTATACACTGGCCTCCAAAAGTTAAGGTACAACCGTTTTTTGCGTCTAATTTGCATATGAATGAATATAGAATCAACAAATTTGGAGGAAATGTGCACTAAACTTTTAGTTATTAAATGGGACATAGAAATTTACTTAAGTTAAACGTATAAATGAAATTACAACAAAAAAGCACTCATGGTGGAAAATTCCATTCTTGGAGAAATCAGTACATCGCAGTATTATGCAGTAAAATGTGACAGAAACATTAAAAAACTGGTTCTAATATGGAATATGTCCATCCCGGACTTGAATGCATTGGCGGCATCGACTTTCCATGCTCTCAATTAAATTGTCAGACACCGAAATAGGTATCGCTGACCAGACTTGGAGTAAGCCTTGTTCCAACTCATTTAATGACCTTGGAGGAGGACTTAAAGCCGCAACCTGTCTTCCAAGATAGTCCCAAAGATGTTCTATAGGATTCAAGTTTGGAGAGTGAGCTGGCTATTCCATTCTCTGCAAACCACGATCCTCAAGATAATCCTTAACAACCACAGCTCGGTGTGGTCTCGCATTATCATCCATTAGAATGAAACCAATGCCAATAGCACCGGCATATGGCTGCACATATGAATCAAAGATCTCATCCCGATATCTCGCACCAGTCACAGTTCCTCCATGGAACACATGCAGGTCAGTGTGGCCTCCGCGTGAGATCCCTGCCTAAACCATGATTCCACCGTTTCTGTACCTGTGTGTTTCGACAGTGTTTGATTGATGGTATCGAGTGCATTGTTCTCTCCAGATTAGAAGACGTCCTGAATCACTCTCCAGTGTGAATCTGGACTCGTCTGTGTAGACTACAGAAGCCCACTGTTGTCTCGTCCAGGAAACATGTTCTCTTGCCCAACATAAGCGGGCCCTTCTCTGTCGTCTATTGAGGGGGACACGCACAACTGGTCGCCTTGCATAGAGACCTGCATTGTGAAGACGTTTTCGCACCGTAGTAGCGAAGATTCTTCTCCCTGATGCTGCAAAGTGGTCTGCAATGAGTTGCGGCACAGTAGTGCGTCTTTTCAGTCGGGCCGAAAGAGCTAGAAACCGGTCTTCTGCAGGTGTTGTAACACGTAGGCGGCCTGGATCATGTCTTCTGGACACAGAATCTTCGGATACATACTGATCCCAGAGTCGTTGGACTACACTGCGAGACACATTGAGCCGTCTAGCAGTATCGGACTGTGACAACCCCATTTCCATCCATCCTACCGCCCGCCACCTTAATGAATCGGGCAAACGACTTCTTCTGGACATTTCTAGACTCTAATGGCTGTTGTGAACAAAACTGACAACAATAGTTCGAATACAACAAAACTTACACGCGAAATTACGAAAGCTTCGTAATTGCTTATTTTTCTCTCATTCACAAATACTTATTATTTTCTATAAGATAAAAGTGGTAGCTGTAATTTTTGCGTCAGTTTTTTAAAGCTTATTATTGTCATTCATATAAACTATGAAGTTTAATCTGACTGCCATTTTTTGTCTGGTAAGCTTTGAAAAACATGTTGTACCATAACTTTTGGAGGCCAGTGTATAACACTTAAGGTGATTTCAAAAATATTTCTCCCAGTCAACAAATCAAAACTGACGTATTCACGGACTCTTTTTTTTTTTTAAATTAATGGATGGAATTTGCAGTTATGACTATAATTTGAAATCGAATAGCATTTCGCATTTTCAATAACTATATATGATATTGAGTTATAATTGATTGCTGTCTCAAGACGATCTTTCCTGGGATACGGAATCCCGAAAATCGGCTTAAAGAGCCAACTTGGACAGTATTTTCTGAACAATTTTTGTTCTTATCAAAAGATGAGAAATGCTATTCGAATCCTTAGTTTATGAATAAGAAAGCTTCATAACTCGTGCATTAAAAAATAACAGTAACTTTGTGAATTTGCCAGAAAGCAGCCAATCTGGATTTCAGTATTTCAGTAATTTTTCATTTTTTAAAATTGTGTATATTTCCCATAAAATGTATTCTCTATATCACCTCGCTCTTAATAACCTTAGAAAAATGAAAATATTGGAAGAGAACGAAACTTAAATTTTTCTGTACGAAATTCGACAACATCTAGGCAATTGCTAGAAATTCCCACTTACCGGTTCCAAACAGCAGTAACGGACACTCCACATTTTGTTGCTATTGTATGTTGTATCACTGATTATTGTGCTTTTCCAGCATTTGTCGTGATTTAGATTTCAAACAAAGCAAGGCTAAGTTTCATATTTTAAGTACAATATTTTCACTTTTATTAACTATTTAATAGAAACTTCTTCAGGTTTTTTTTTTAAATAAAATTATTGAGATGTTCTTCCCTAAATATATATATACTCTCTAAATTTCCCTAAGTACCAATAAATGTATGAAGATTAGTAATTCTGAAGCTTTTTCCTATTTTCTTTTCTACATTATTTATATTTACAGTAGTTGCAAATGAGATTTTGGCAGTAACCGACCATTTCTTTCCCATTGCAGAATTCAAAATTTGAGAAATCAAAATGGTTGTGTTAGGATTGTTTTAGGTTATTTTAGATTGGATTTAGATATATTTTTCAACAAACAAGCAAAAAAAAATAAACACACATCAATCCTTGTTTTCTGTTTTTTTCTGTTTCACTACTCAGTTATTGGCCTCTGCTAAGTTACTGCCGAATCACCATATATGTAAGGTAGATAGATAGAAACCACGGAGAACTCTGAACAATTAGGCTGAATAGTGCGACAAAGGGTCGAACTGGAGTCCCGCGTGGGGAAGTCGAAAATTCTGCTTAAAGTCAACCCGAAACTGTACCCGAACCCGATAAAAAAATCTCCAACCCGATATCCAACATACTTTAACCCGAAACCAACTCGAACCAAAATGAAAAAAAAAAAAATCCATATTGTAATACAGTTTTGGAAAAGTTGTCTGCAATTATATCGCTACTATTCATTTGATCTTTTTGTACACATACACTATATTGCCAAAGATGACCGGTCACTTGCGATTTTAGACGTTTTCTTAACTATCTAGAAAAATACATGAGAAATTAACCTGAAACTGCGTGTAAACAGTATAGTATAGGTTATATATTTCTGCGAAGATTTTTTCACGAAACCCCATAGGGGACTGCCAACAAATTGAAAAACAACGAATATATTTTGGATAACCCTGTAAAAACTAATGGAGCAAAGGCGTTCAAACTCGAGATTATTAATAAGTGGCTTATTGTAATATACTGTGTTCATTTTTATGAGGATAGCATGTATAGTCGTAGAGAAATTAAGGTTTTTATAAAAACAGTCCTAAATTTCGCATAGGTTTTTGCTTATAATTTGCAGAGTTCTTAATATAAAAAAAAGTTCTTTTCAGAAAATATGACAAACAACAATGTACATAATACTCTGCAATCAGAATTAAAAAATAAGAAAAATTGGATAAAAAATGAGTAGGTTTACTAAAATATGTTTCACTGCGCATGCGCGAATGCAATCAAAATATAATATGCATAATGTATTAGCTAAGTATATAGAGCAACTTTTGTAAAAGTGTCAAAATCATAGCTTGAAAATTCTGAAAATTGTCGTCGATAGAATAAGCTCGAAATCCGTTGTTCCAAAAAGGAAGCAAAAAGATGAGGGGTTGTATCCAAATATAGTAGTACGTGCAATATTGTGTACGCTATCTTGGCACTAATCAACAGATATTTGATACAACCCCTCATCTTTTTGCTTCTTTTTGGGAACAACGGATTTCGAGCTTATTCTATCGACGATAAGTTTCAGAATTTTCAAGCTATGATTTTGACACTTTCACAAAAGTTGCTCTATATACTTAGCTAATACATTATGCATATTATATTTTGATTGCATTCGCGCTTGCGCAATGAAACATTTTTTAGTAACCCTGCTCATTTTTCATCCAATTTTTATTATTTTTTAATTCTGATTGCAGGGTATTATGTATAATGTTAATTGTCATATTTTCTGAAAAGAAAGTTTTTTTATATAAAGAACTCTGCAAATTATAAGCAAAAAACTATGTGAAATTTGGGACTGTTTTTATAAAAACCTTAATTTCTCTACGAGTATACATGCTATCCTCATATAAATGAACACAGTATATTACAATAAGCCACTTATTAATAATCTTGAGTTTGAACACCTTTGTTACATTAGTTTTTACAGGGTTATCCAAAAGATATTCGTTCTTTTTCAATTTGTTGACAGTCCCCTATGGGGTTTCGTGAAAAAATTTTCGCGGAAATATATAAGCTATACTATACTGTTTACACACCTGCAGTTTCAGGTTAATTCCTCATGTATTTTTCTAGATAGTTAACAAAACGTCAAAAATCGCTAGTGACCGGTCACCTTTGGCAATATAGTGTATATTCCCATTAATACACATATAGTATACTCATTAATATTCAAATATATAGTTTTTCTATTTGAAAAATATTCAGAACTTTCTTTTGAAAAATCGGGTCAATCCGAACACGAACCGAAAGAGTCAAAACCCGAACCCGAAACATTTAAAGTCAACCCGTGACGTAAAAGCTTCAACCCGACCCGAAACGAACCATGGCTGTGGTTCGGGTAAAATCGGATTACACGACTGATGCAGGACTCTAACTCGAATGTAGTATTTCCTGTCTACCAGCTTTGTGAGCTCTCAGCCGCTGGCGGGCTTTATGAATTAGGCTTAGGACAGAGAACTGAGTGATCTCGTTTATGGATAACACTGTTGGAAAATCATTTTTACGGCGTGTTTTTATTTTTCTCCTGAGAAAAACGAAGGCATTAATGCTGCTAGTAAATTTTCTTTCGGTTTAATTTTACACCACATATTCAGGGCATGATCAACACTATGTGGGACCCTAGGCACACAGGCCATGACGGGTGTCCTTTTTCAAGAAAATTGTATTATAAACATGATAAACAGCTTTATGTATAGTTTTAAAATTTAAACTATAGCTTTAAAAAAGAATATATTACGTATACATATAAAAATGCATTAAAAAATTATGGAAATTTAAAATCTTCTGCACTATATGCTATTTAGAGAGAGTAAAACTCTAAATCTAAGACTTTGAATGAAATATGTTTCGTGTAATAATCCGTTCTTCTCGGAATTTCAAAGTTTACATTACATTTCATTGTCGTTAGTGAAGAACAATGAAATAGTTTAGTTTACATGAATGGGAAAAAGTCATTTTTTTCTATGAACTATAAATGGAAATTTGCATTAATATGTATTTTCAGAGAATGGACAAAATGTATTTTGGGGCCCCCTGAAAACATGGGTCCGGGGCGCATGACCCGTGTACCACCTGTGATAATCAGGCCCTGCACATATTTACAGGGTCATTCATAATTCCCTCCGGGGTTTCGAACCGTTATAGTAAAAAAACGAAGACGAATATGAAAAAAAGAAACATATGAAATTATTCCGAAACTATTCAAGTTTTACTTACATACATTACAGGTGTTCTATGTGTGAACCCTTGGTCACACGGCATACATCCATGCGATAGTCCAGTTCCTGCCATACTCCGTTTCTTTAAATCTGAATCAGTGGTGTCAGTTCAACGGGCCTTTCGTAATAAATATCGAAAACAGGGACCAACTGACAAAACAATTCATGTGTGGTACCGGAAATTTAAAGAAACGGAGTATGGCAGGAACTGGACTATCGCATGGATGTATGCCGTGTGACCAAGGGTTCACACATAGAACACCTGTAATGTATGTAAGTAAAACTTGAATAGTTTCGGAATAATTTCATATGTTTCTTTTTTTCATATTCGTCTTCGTTTTTTTACTATAACGTTTCGAAACCCCGGAGGGAATTATGAATGACCCTGTATTAGCATTACAAAAATATACCAATGGATAATTTCAAAAATTAAAACAGAATATATTGAGTGATAAAATGATACCGAGAAACTGGCGTCAGATAATTAAATTAGAAAACTTTATTGAAGAACATAATAAAAATAATACAGACTAAATAAACACCACAGATCCATTTCCGATCATATCTTGGAATAATAACCTCCACGCTTCTTCTACTTATATATGGAGAAGCTACATCAAACTTGTAAACGCGGTATGGTTAAATAAACTTTTTTTTTTTAAATCAAGGCTCAGTTTTTTATCAACCGAAATTTTTCCGCATTGTTTATTTTATTCTAATATAATTTAACCGAATGCATTTTCTGTCAATAAAATAAAATGAAATAACAAATAAATAACAATGTATGTCGTTTGATCTTCTAGATATCATCAAATTTTAAAGTGATATAAAATGCAAAATTACTTTTCACATGTTAAAAAGTAAACTCAAAATTGCAGAGTATTTTAAGCAGTAAATAACCCATAAATACAGAATATATTGGGTATTAAAAAAACCCTGAGAAATTGACATCAGATAATTAAATTACAAAATTTTGTGGACGAACATTATAAAAAGAAAACACACTAAATAAATACTACGGAACCATTTCCGATCATATCTTGGAATAATAATATCTAGGATTCTTCTACTTATATATGGAAAAGCATACCAAATTTATAATCGTGTTATACATAAATACACGTTTTTGGAAGTGGGGGATCAGTTTTTTATCATCCAAAACGTTTGCATATTGTTTATCTTATTGTTTATCTTATTATTTTTATGATGACACAGATTTCTAAATTTAACAGAATATAATTTCGGTCAATAAAATAAAAATGAAATAAAAAATAAATAAATAATAATGTATTTCGATTGATTTTCTAGATTTCATGAAATTTCAAAATAATATAAAACGCTAAATTATTTTTCACAAGTTAAAATTTTAACGCTTTTTTAATTAGCAATATGAAAGATCAGTTTTACATGATCCAAAACGCTTCCGTATTGTTGTTAATTATTTTTATGGCGTTCTTCAATAAAGTACAAATAAAAAATAAATAAATAAACAAATAACAATGTTAGTCAATTTATTTTAAAAGTTACATAAAGCATAAAATTATGTTTCACGTGTTAAGAAAATCGTTTTTTTTTTCAATAAAAGTTTTTTAAAAAATGAAAGATCACTTTTGTATGATCAAAAACTGTTCCGTCTTAAAAAAAAAAAAAAAAAAAAAAAAAAAAAAAAATATATATATATATATATATATATATATATATATATATATATATATATATATATATATATATATATATGATGTTTTTCAATAAAATTTTCTAATTTAGTTTAACAGAATATATTTTCTGTAAATAAAATAAAGTAAAATAGAAACTTAAGGGGTCTCAGGACTCTTAAAATTAAAAAAAATGACCATTTTCAACATTCAATATCTTAAAATGTATATGACTTTAAAATACAATTTTTGGATGGATGAGAGATATAAATATATGTTTTTTCATGTCATATATTAAAAAAAATTATAATATGCAGAATTAATATTTATAGAGGGCTTCAAACTGTCAGACATTTTTCGAGCAGAAAATTGACATGACAACCTACGCGCAGAATTACAAAAGAAATTTTGCATCTAGAACAAAAAATTTGGTGTCAAATTATACTTCAGATTGTAGTAATTACCCTGAATCTAAGTAAATTTGTATTTAAAACATTTTTATGTTTTTAATACAAAGTTGTATTTATCTTATAAAAAAATTTGAAATTTTCAACAGTATAACCATTTGAAAAAAAAATATATATATATATTATTTTGAATTATAGAAATGAAAATTTAGGTTCAGTTTATGCAGACTAACATGAAACATGTCTTTTGAAAATTTCATGAAAAAATATTGTAAAGTTTTTTAGATATCCTGCGTGTTATGTCCAAAGCAAAGACATCCTTTTGGGAAAAATGACTTCAAAGTTTTGTTTTAACTCTTCAGCTCTGAGTGTGTATAATTCTAAAAGTCCTAATTTCTGTTCTAATCGGAATTTCAAGGAAACAATTATATCAAAATGTTCAGAAAAGATAAGAGTTTAACATATAAAAAAATTAAAATTTCAAAGATTTAAGAGTCCTGAGACCCCTTAATAAATAATATTATATGTCGATTGATCTTCTAGATTTCAAGAAATTTGAAAGTGATATATCATCATCATCATCATCATCCCAAAACATGGTTTCAGGCTCTCAATCCATCTTTTTCGCGCCCTTCACTTCCTCTGTCTCTTTTCCCCCTTGGCTTATAATTAAAGGCTAATTTTGGTATACGATCTGTATCCATCCTTTCGATGTGGTCCCTCCATTTCCTTCTGTAATTTCCTATTTTATTTAATATTGGTATAATTTCAAGCTCTCTTCTGATGTAATCATTCTTTATTTTGTCTATTATTGAACATCCCTTCACACTCCTCAAAAATTTCATTTCTGGTTCCCTAGCCACTTAAAAAATACTATTACTCATAAGCCTCGAAAAGGAAAACATACACGGCCTGATAACAACGGAACTCGATGGAACGGTTTTGAAAGTGATATATTAACGAAAAATTATTTTCATAAATTAAAAGTCACTACTTTTTAAAAAGGCAATAACAACAGTGCTGTTATAGCAAAAATCATTATTCTATTTTTCTCCCCCCAAAAGAATGCATCGCAAAAATAGAAACTACTATTTTACGATCGATATGCACTTGAAATTGACAAAAGTGTCGAAGACAAATTTTCCTAACTACGCATATTCCCTACATCAAAATTTGGAATCAAACGTGTCGGAACCCCAATGGTAACATCCAAAATCTCAGGCCTTTTAAATGCATCGCCTAGATACACATAAAGGCAACATCCTAATCACGCAGCTAGACTAGACGTTTGTGACTCGGAAGTTCTACTAGCGAGAGCCAATCAGAGTGAACCAGGGGAAAGGCTTCGCCAAAGCTCCGAAAAGCAAACATCCAGCTCCGTGTTCTGACTTGCTACAAAAAATTTTTGTTAGAAATCCCTGTCCCCGTACAAGACAATTTTAAAAACATATCAACATAAATCAAAAGCTATATAGCAATAAATAATTTAATAAAATAAATAAAATCGAAAATAAATCAAAACAATAAATGAATAAATAATTCAATAAAATAAAATAGAAACTTAACAAGTTTATGCCAATTAGACTAAATATATTTAACAAGTAAAATATATTAAATACTAACAACAACATCAACAAAAAGTCTCTAACATTCTACCAGCATTTTGAAAAAGTATAGTTGAAACAGTAAATTTTTCTTTCATTAAGGAGCCCATTAAACCACCTGTTTTTGAACACATGAAGGTAAAAAGAAAAACTGAACTTCCACTTTGGTTTCAGGGGATGGGGGGGGGGGGGGGGGACAGAGCCCTCTCATAGTGTTTAAATACTTTAAATGTGAGAAATTACTTGTGAATAATGAATTTTGCTGTGTTGGAAACTAAAAAAAAATTTTGTTAATTGAATTCCGTAATCAATTGTAAAAAAAAAAAAAAAAAAGTCTATATATTTATACATAAACCCCAAGTCAGTGTTTGGCAAACTCACTAAAAATATGAACTAATTCAAACTCAAATTTCACTTCTCAAAAATGAGTCACGTTCACGCTCAAATTCAAAATTTTTAGAAATAATCCGCTCAATTCAAACTCTTTTTTTTTTTTTTTTTTTTTTTTTTTTTAAAGAGCGAAACTCACTAAGGATTCTTTTTTTAAGAATAAGATTTAAATAAATAAGAAAACAGAAAATTAACAGTAGAACAGAAAGAAGAAATAAATTATTTTGCATTCTTTTATGAATTTACCATAGTGATTAGTTTGGTATTGGAACAAGACTTAAACTACTTCGGTGTAATTGAAATATTGTAATTATTTTTGGCCAATTAATATTAAATTCTAAAATACATTCAATTCTTAGGGTAATTTTCTCTTCTAAATGTGACTTATCTTCAAGAACACTACAGTATATATTTTTATTATTTTTTTTTTTAATTTAAGGGTGTTGGCCAATGAGATCTAATTCTCTTCGCTAATGTTAAACATATTGATGTGGAATGCATTCTTATTTTTAAAATAGCTCCTCAGAAAATTAATATTTTTAACTTCTTTTTTCTGTGTACTCTGTCTAAAGGATGTCTCTCTCTTTTTTTAACACTTTCCAACATAGTTGAAAAGTGTTTATAAATTCAGTTTGTCTGTCTGTCTCTCCGTGCTCTAACTCGCGTAAATATGCACGGATCGTCATGCAACTGATATATGTTATTGAGGCTTACTGTGGCCTCTTCGGTATTGAAAATAAAGTATGTACCACTTATAGTTTTTTTACAGGGACACTCAAAAGAATTCCGTTACATTGCGGTCTATGGGAGAAAATCATTTGCGGTTTATTTTAATAATGTTACACAATTTCAAACATATTGAAATTGATATATATCACTGAGGTGCACTACAAGAGACTAATTATAGAATGTGGTGTGCATAGCATTTATAGTTTCTTTGACAGGGATACTCAAAAGAATGCCGTTACATGACGGTCTATGAAGAAAAATCGTTTGCACTTTCTTTTAATAATGTTTCACTATTTCAAACATATTGAAATTGATATATATCACTAGCGTGGACTACAAGAGGCTTACTATAGAATATTGTGTGTATTGCTTTCATCGTTCATTTACAGGGACACACAAAAGAATTCGGTTAACGTATTGCTTATTAATAATAATTGCTGGGAATGCTTTTTCAGTTGCTGAACGCGTTTTTAAATTTAACTCATTTTTTGTCTATTACTTGGTGTATATAAATTGTATCGATTGTATACACGGCAGCACAAAAGTTCTCGAGTACATTTCCGTTTATTGTCGGAAATTTCAGAAGGGAAATTTTAAACTGTGCTACGCGTTTCCTAACTGAACTAAAACTTTAGCATTCTATTTAGTATATATTCAAATCTATAGATCCTATACACGGCTGCACAAAAGAGCTGAGCTATTTTTCCGAATATTGTTGGTAATTCATGAAATTGGATTTTTAAATATGTTATGCGTTTTCAAAATCATTTAGTTAGATGTCATCTTATAAGATAATACCTTACGGTAAAATACACCTTACGGTAAAGATTTGCAAAATTATTTTAGAAGTGTTGGCAAGTGTTACATAATATGCTTGACGCATGATTTTTCATTCTTGTTTTTAGTTTGCAAAATGTTTCTAAATTATAATTTTAGTTTAATTGAAGTGTTGAAATCTTACTCACAGCTCGTCAGCTTTTAACATATAAAATATTACATAAAGCATATACTTTAAGTATAGTTTAAGTATAGTTTAAGTATGCGACACTATAAATAAACATATTACCGCACACATATTTACACAGTATTCTACATTGGAGTTTCGCTAGTTTGTGCGAACTGGTATTTGAAGGGGGGGGAAAACGTGTTTTAAATGTCAAGAAAACTTTTTAAGAAATTATGAAAAACATTGAATGAGTTTGAGTTGTAATTTTTACTCAAATTTTTTAGTTCTACTGAACTCACGTTCATTTTTCAAAAAGTGAATCAAACTCAACTAAAAACTCACAAAAAGTGAGTCAAACGCACGCGTTTCAACTCAATGTGTTAGCTCTGTTACAACACTGCCCCAAGTAAGATTACTACAAAACCATATTTTCTATAGGTAATTTTTATTGAAACTCACGGATGTTTTTAGTTCAACTGAACTCACGTTCATTTTTCAAAAAGGTAATCAAACTCAGCTAAAAACTCACAAAAAATGAGTCAAACTCACGCGTTTAAACTCACTTACGAAACTGCCCCAAGTAAAATTACTATAGAACCGTTTTTTCCTATATACCATACGTTGGCAAAACTTTGGCGATGCTTTACAGTTAACGGAGTGATAGGTTTTTCGCGAGCCGAGCTTCCTAGCTGCTAAGCTCTAAGGGCGGCAGCTAGCGACTCCAATGACGTCATAGACATCGATCAAGCGCATGCGTTTTTGCTCTACTCTAGTCAGGTGGAATCAATCCCTGTGTGAGAGAGGTAAGGGAATAGAGTTTCCAGGTGTGCCAAATGTTGCCTTTCAATTCAAACATGATTCCATAAACCGGAAAGTACTGCTATATATATCGGGACTTTGAAAAAGAGAAACTCCTATTTTTTGTATTGATGGACTTATTAAGGTGAGTTTGATTTTTCCTTTACACTCAGTGTACGGTATAAAATATGCGGCACATGCTTTATGGACATTGTTTACGTTTGGAAAAACCATAACAAACACAATTTCATTCAGAGAAAGAACGTAAACAAATACTTTCTGTATCAGTGGCGTACCCAGGATTTATTTTTATTTATTTATTTATTTATTTATTTTATTTTATTTTATTTTTTTATTTTTGGGGAGGGGGCTTGACTTAAATTTCGATAATGTTCTGAACCCTGGAAAAAGCAGTGGATTGTATCATAAACAGAAATAATATTTGACAGGGCGAGGGAGGTAGGGGCGCCCGGGACCAGTCCCGAGCCCTCCCCGAAGACGGAATAAGTTGAAAAGTATTAATGGGTTCTTTCATATACTTTCATTAAAAAAAAAATAATAAAAATTTGTAGCCCATACTCTTTTCTCCGTAGGTCCACCCCGTTTTAACCCTTTCACCGTCTGAGGGTTTTTCTGTATTTTCATAAGTATGTTTGTAAATCCCAGGAAATATACACTTTTTAATCGCAGTTTGATGCTATAATATCTTTTTTATCCTATCATTCTATATACGGTTCAAAACAGAATTCTATTGAAAATATTTTTGTATACAGCTATTTTAACATGATTTCTAGAAACGGAAAAACACGGGCCTAACGGTGAAATGCTTTTAAAAAGGCTATTATAACACAACTGCAATTCCGATCTGAAAATGATATGTTTCGATGTCCAAGATTCGGAATAATGCAAATAAATAAAAATTCTTGCTCTAATGAAAATTGGACATACGGAGAAAAAATAAATCAGTAATACCGTATAATACTCGTGTATAAGTCGTCCCCCAATTTTTGCGCAAAATTTTAATATAAAATTGAATTTTCGTGTATAAGTCGAACCACATTTCTGGTACTATGTCGAAAAATGATTTGTAATCGGCAATTCCATATGTGACGGAATGACATTTTTAATTATAGAATTAAGTTAAAGCAATTATCTTGAAGCTATTTTCAAATGAAAATTGACTTTTCAGTTCGCACATGACTGCTATTGATTAAAAGATTAACGGAATGACATTTTTGCTACCATGACTCTAACCTGGTATTTAAAACTGGAAACTTTTGTGAATTAAGAAACCATTCAGTTTTTAAACTAATACATATCTTAAATATGATGTATAAGCAATATAAAATTATAATTTAGAGCAACCTACCTGTCCTAGGGTTGTAGTTATTAACTATCATTTGACGTGATAGAATGACTGTGACGAAATGACGGAAAGTTTCTTAAACATTTATTAAAAGAAAATCGACTAAATTAATAAATTTTACATATTTTTTATTATTCAGAATGATCATAAGAAATTACATTATATAATTATTCACATGCGACAGCTTTTTCAAATGCATATCGAGCACGGTTACGTAGTTTATTTTGCATGTATAAATATCAAGTATATGGCTTTAAGACTATTGTAAACCATTAAATATTTTACTACATGCATTCATTTATTAAGAAAATACAAAATAAACAACAATTGCATCCTTTTTCACAGTTTTTTTCAAAGATACTATTTGTACAAAACTGCAAATATTTTATTTTTCAGCTATAACCTAAACGTTTTGAATCTAAAACATTAATTTGAAAACTTGGAATATATTTCAATATATTTTTTAACTTAATTTATAAAAATTATTATTTTTTTCTTTTTGATAAAAGTCGACACTTTTATCGAATTGCCCAAATTTTAGATAAATAATAATAATAATAATAATAATAATAATAATAATAATAATTTTCATTAAATTAGCAAACTTTTACGTTTCTAATGAGACTTTTCTTTTTTTAATTCAACGTTTTAAAACTGTATAATTATGTAAAACTGAAGGAGCTTAAACTATTTTGAAACTTATTCACATCAATTTAATGATACTTAAACAGAAAACTTTTTTGAAAAATCTAGTCAAGCTTTATTTACAAGGGTAAACAACTTCTTAAGACTGCTAAAGTAAAGTATTCCTTTGTATTGTAGGACTTTTAGGAGAGAAATCTAGAAGCATTCTCAAGTTGAACTGTTTTAAAAAGAAGATTAAAATGTTAAAGGAATGCCCCTGTATTGAAGGGAATTCTATCCCAAGAGAAAATGGGTGCCGAACAATTATAGGGACATTATTTCTGAGCTTTTCTTCAATATTCAGTTTCTGAACAGTAACTTTCATTTTGATAAGTCTCATTGGAAAATTTTATTTTTTAAATGAAAACAATAAAGGTTTTTAAATTCATGATTCCTAGATAGGTATTATTTTCTGGCTTTAAATATCCTGAATATCGGCAATTAGGTAAGCATTTATTTATTTATTCATTTTTACTAACTCGTATATAAGTCGATCTCCATTTTCAACTCCCAAATTTTGTCCAAAATTCTTCGACTTATACACGAGTATCTACGGTAATCAATAATATTATATTAATACCCAGTAGTGAAGAGGTTAAAATATAGAAAATTATCTCGCCCACTCCCTCCCGGAATGTAAATTCTGGCTATATGATCTTGTTTACAAAATATTACTTGGGACAATCTCAAATAAAAATGTTTTTTTCATCAAAATTTTTTTTTATTTCAAGATCAATTTTCTGTTATTAGCAAGGAAAACTTTCCCAGGGCCCACAGATTTAAGGCCTTAAAAAATTCTGGTATTCCAAAAAAAAATTTATTGTAAAAATTCTTAATGTAATAAGAAATTAAAAACTTTTAGATTCATTACAAAACTTTAAGTTAAAATCAGTGGCATCATAACTGTATTTATAATTTTTCTGCACTGTTAAAGTTTTACTTTTTTCCTAATGCATCCGAAATATACTGCTTTTTTGTTTTTCTATATGTTTTAAAATTTCAGATGAATGTTTTAGTTTTATGAATATCTTAGATAAATATTAGAATTTAATTTGAGATACGTATGGTTTTCAAATTCGTGCAGGCGATAGTTCGTGTTTATTTAACATCATATTTGAGTTTGCCAAATTAATTTTTGTGAAGAAATTTTAATTATAATAAGAGTTTTTTTTTTTAATTATTAGACTCTTTATTTTTTTTATTTTTACATGCAGTGTTTAAAATGATTTTTCAATTTCAGAGCCAGTTGGCCTATTTTAGCGAACGTAATTTGGCACATCATTAACTCATTTGTTGTAACTCGTATACGGTTGAAACCATAAAGAATATTTTGCGATTTATCACCTGCGTTCGGCTAACGGAATAAAGTGCCTTGAAATTGAGTTGGGTTGGGTTGATTATTGACGGCCAATTATCTACACTTGGGATATAGGCCCGGGGGGAGTGCCCTTCGTGGGGGTCTTTCTAAAGGAACCTAACCCGTATTTACGCATGGATAAATCCACGGCTCGAAGAAAACCACGAAAACTCCGAACGATTAAGCCGACGGGCGCGATTGGGATCAAACCCAGCACCTCCCGTCTACCAGCTTCGAGAGCAGAACCTCTCAGCCACTGGTGGGGCTGCCTTGAAATTAATTTACTAATTTATATTAAAGTTCTATAATATTAACTTGTCGCACTGTTATCGGAAAAGCACATGTGTACCTAATTTTTTTTTTTTTTTTTAATTCTAACACATTAGGAAATGAGTGAAAAATCTATTAATAAATTGCCTCTTTACTTCCGTGAACGAAGTTAAGTTGAATAAAACAGTGTAATAATAGTTCAACTGCAGTTCACAATGATTCCTAGTCTTTTAGTGTGCATTTAGTAATGAATAGTTATATTCACACACTTCTCATTCACAGTATTTGTAAAAACGTGATAATCTACGAAAAAGCCAAAAATATATATTTTTAGGTCGGGACCCAAAAGATAAGGTCCTCTTCATATAAAGGACTTTACTTTGTTGAATCTCTTTTTAATAGGGAAAAAAACATAGTTCTAATTCCTAAGAAGAGTAAGCATCTCTTCTTTATACCCCCCCCCCCCACACACACACACACCTCTTATACATGCCAATGAGATTTTGATCAAATATGTTGTAATTAACTATCTAGAAATGTGCACTTAAAAAAGCATCAAATTTGTGAAGGAAGGGACAAATTATCAATTAATTAGAAACTCTTGTCCTGATTTCATTTTTCAAATAAGAGCTAAAGTTATTTAATTATTTTTTCCGATCATATCTAACAATTTTACTGGATCTTTATTTTAAAACCTAAAAAACCCTCTAAAACTTTAAATAAAACTGGATATTTAAAAGAATACTTAACCGGCTATGTTCAAAAATGGCTAAAACATTTTATGATCGAACATGGTTAAAATCTTTCCCCGAAGCATATGCTTTAAACAGTGGCGTAGCCAAGATCCTCAATCAGGAGGGGTTTTGAACCATTGTTACACATAATATGAACACTTTCGCTGTGTTACATGTCCTTTATAAGGTAGTGTCCAACACTAACATTAGTAAATACATAACACGTGAAAACGATATAATGAAAAACACAAACAACCATAATGAATGTAGCATTTATGTGTTTAATGGATTCATAAAAGAACATCTTCTTCAATCTTCAGAGAAAAAAAGAAGAGGGGGTGGGGGAGAGGAAGATCAGTAGCAACAAATCAGCAAAACGAATGCTTTGCTGCTATTGCTCCTAACTCTTTCTTTCATTAATTTTATGATGAAATAGAGGCATTATGAAGCCTTGAAACAGTTGAATGAATGGTAAAAATTTTATGCTATTTATGTTTTCCTTTACTTTGGTTTTTATACATAATATTTTTATCTTGAAGCGGTTCTCAAAAAACTTTCTTGCCGCACATCAGCGTAAAACTTTCTGATGACACATTTTCTGACTAAGTTTTAAACATAAAAGTATGATATTTGCAGGTATGGCTATTGAAGCAATTTATAATTGAATAGTTTCTTTCATTTTTCAATTAATTTAAATGAATTACATCGTGAGTTATAAGCGATTGTTGTCTCAGGACGGCAGTTTTTTCCATTCTTGCGCTGTCGCATCCAGAAATTTGGTTTAAAACGTCAACTTTGACAAATTATTCTGAAAAATATTCTCCCTTTACCGAAAACTGGAAAAATCAGTTCGATAACATAATTTCTTATTAATAACACCTGCCCATTTGATAGCGAGCAAAAAGTGACCGTATGCGTGCAAAAAGGAATTAAATATGTGTCAGAAAATAGCCAGTTTAAATTTTAACAGAGCTTTCATACAAGGGGATATGAATGCATCTTTTAAATGCTATGGGAGGGGTTTTAACCCTTAACCCCCCCCCCCCTCGCTGCGCCAGTGCTTTAAAACAAAAACAAATAAACAAGAAGCAAACATAAATTGTAACTATAAATAAAATCTGAACATTTCTCGAATCAGAGCTTAAAAAATAGTCATTCTGCGCAGAATAAGGAAACAATATGAGAAATAATAAATTTCTGAAATTTTTTATTGCAGATATTTTTATTGACAGGAAGTTATTTATTAATTTGGTGACCATTAGATATTTTTTATTTTTCACCATTTATATTTTTATGTGTTAAAATCTTAGCGAGTAATATTTTATAACTTCACATTAAATTAACTATATAGTTTAGATATATTTTGACAGCTAAGAGAAAAATAGACATCCTTTAAGAAGTGTTGATACAGAACAAAAGTTAAAAATATTATTTTCCTATTTGAAACATACGAATGTATCCCACGTCCATAGTTTTAACATTATTGAGAGAAATTGGGGAGTTCACTGAGTAACAGCCTTAGCAACGTAATAAATGATATGTACAGCTATATATATATATATATATATATATATATATATATATATATATATAGAGAGAGAGAGAGAGAGAGAGAGAGAGAGACAGACAGACAGAGACAGAGACAGAGGTGTGTTCCTATAGATAATGTGCATGTTTGTTAACAAACCGGTTCCTCACTAGTCAACTCCTCTTGTTGTAGGCAAAACATTTCTCGCTCAATGCGCTGTTTCCTATGAGAAAGCGAAATTTTTGCATTTAACTATGGATCATATGCATTCTAAAACAAATTTTGTTTTATCAGATTATGCACAGAACTTAGACTCTGTTGCTAATCAAGATTATTTAACAAGAAAATTTTACCAGCCAGTCAGTTGAAAATTGTTATGACAAAATGTACGCAACTGGGTCATTCCATGTCAACTGGCCTAGAGACTCCCACTCGACCCCTTTCAAATTTTATATAATTGATACAGGACATACATATAGGTATCAGATGGACATCTGCAAACTGTCAGTGTCAGAAATAGTATAGTTGGGGCGCTAGGGGTCCTTTTGTAAAACTCACTATTTCATGGTCGATGAAAATACGAGGAAATCACCAAGTTTGCCATCTTATTGCACATGATACAATAAACCTTACTTATTGAAAATAGGTGATCTAGTACAACTTTTTGTGCTGAAAAAGGTAATTAGAGTATTAAAAATTACAAATCAATATCTTTGTCATTAATTGGCCTCAAAGTAGGCCATACGGCCTGTCTCAATGAAATTTACCCGTTCTTTAATATGCTGTAACTACTGAAAAAATAATTTTAAAAGTTTGCCACTTTAATAATTAATTACCTATGAAGATGTTATAGAGATGCTGGAGTTGTTTCTTTCCTGCTTTAATATTCATTAATTTATTCAGTTGTGAAATCTTCTAAAAAATTAAAATCATCAATTCCACCCAATTTTCAGATGCGTATATCTCAAAAGGAACACTCCTGATATTATTACAGTTAAAACCACTGTAAAGAACACATCTTAATCTGTAAGAAAAACTTTATTTCCTTTTAGGCCTCTTACATATAGGGGGAAAATAATAAAATTCAAAAGACCCATTTTACGCAATATTTCTTCTTCGAAGATCTTCTCTTTCAACAAATTTAACACAAATATTTTTATATACAATGATAAATGTATAGATAATTATCTCATTTTGTGGTCCATGGATGCTTCTGCTCTACAATTCTGAATGATTGGTAACCGCGTCACCAAGGGGTCACGCTCGATAGCCATGAAAGATTAGCTCCTGGTTGAGTTTCATTACTACATGCACACAAGCTTAAATATGAGTATCTAACAGGTTCCCAAGTCTATTATAGAAACTTCTTCGATGATTCTAAGCTCCAATTGGGTTGCTTCAGGGTTTCCCAAGTCGTAAAGAACATCTAGTTATTGGTTCAGTTTATCAAATTTCTTATTGATTTAGATTACAAGAGTTTTAGGTAAACTGTATTGCTCACTCATTGTTGTTGCTGTTGGAACTGGAACTATAGCTATTATATGCTCTTCTGGAATCCAACAAAAGTCTTGTGTAGTGGGCCAATAAAACATTTTGGCAGCTCCATGAGAGTGCATAAAATTTATTAAGGCATCGCGCTCTTCAATTGATATTTCACGTATACTTCCAATCCACCAATTTATGTCATAGATACAGGCAATACACTGTCTAGGCGGTGTATCTAAAACGAATGCATAGTGAAATGCAGTCTTAGCACTCTTATCAACATGTGTTATAAAGAATGGTGCATCATTTGTTATTCTACTGACACGAACTTGTTTTTTATTTACGGGTACAAATGATGATGATGTTCTCTTGTGCCAGAAACTGTGCATTCGCTTTTAAAACGCTATTCTTGGTCAGCTTGTACTGCTTCAATTTACTTTTTTTAAAACCAAAATGAATTTCATTTCCTTGATGTTTTTTTCACAGAATTTATACAGATCCGTCGGAGTTAAAATTTGGTCTTTAATTGTGGTTGTTGAAAGCTTGCTCTTGCAGCCAGCCGCTTTACAGCTTCTCCTAATTCCGTCACATTGTGATTTTCCATGGCTTGTATCAAACAAATTCCACTCTGCAGAGATTCCAAACTCACTCTGTTGATAACAAATATTTAAAATATTTTTTTTTTTTAATTCTTGCAGCAGATCCGTCATTAAAATAATGTATAATAAGCAGAAAAAAAAAACTCCATTCATAAAAATAAATTAATTTTCATACAGATAAACATATTTGTACAGTTAAAAAGTCTTATGTAAGGAATTTTCGGGATGGACTTTGTTCAACAGTCAAGTCCTTTGAAAAAGAGAAATCTCGGAAAAACAGTGAAAATAGGTTTTTTTTATATAATTATTTTTCCGCTATATTTTAGAGGCCCAAAATGAGATAGAGTTTTCCTTATAGATTAAATTGTGCTCTTTTCAGTGGTATTAACCATAATCAAATCAAAAGTGTCTCTTTTGAGATATACGTTTTTGAATATGTGGTAGAATTGATCATTTTAATTTTTTAGGAGATTTCGCAGCTGAATAAATGAATGAATATTTAAACAGGAAAAAAACAACTTCAGCAGCTCTATGACATCTTCATAGGTAATATATTGCTAAAGTGACTAAAGTTTTAATTAATTTATTCTGTAGATACAGCTTCTTAAAGAAAGGGTAAAATTCATCGCGATAAGCCATCTGTCCTAATTTGAGCCCTAGTAATGACGAAGATAATGATTTGCGATTTTTAATACTTCAATTATGTTTTTTAGCACAAAAAGGTTTTACTAGATTACCTATTTTTAATAAGTAAGATTTATTGTATCTTGAGAAATAAGAGGGCAAAAGTAATGATTTCACCATTTTTTCTGCGACCATGAAATAGTCAACTTAACTGAAGCATCCCCAGGTGCTAGTTGTTAGCTAGTAGTAAACATGTGTAAACTACTTATAAAATGTATTGAAATTCGAATAAAATCGTGGCTTGATTACGTCATAAACTTTAAAGGCTCTATTACTGAATTGCGTAAAAGAAACATCCTTATAGCTCCAAAAATGATAATCATATTAACTAACGATTTATTGCGTTGGATTAAGCGTCTCATTTCCAATTTAAAAAAATCTTTGAATTGAAATTTCTATGAAATACAGGGTCATGAAAATCGAAGAGTGTGGAAAATAGTATTACAAATATCTCGGCAACTCATTATCCAACCGACTTCAATTTTTTATGCAAAATTTATGTTTTTTTATTGTCTTTTATATTCATTCCTTAAAATAAACAATTTCGAAAATTTTTATATACCTTTTATCAAAACGAATATTTCGAGAGTCCTTAAAAATAGTTCCGGATAATCGAAGTTACTGAAATTAAATATGCTTCTTCCCATTATTACATAAGTACATGCCAAATTTCAAGTCTCTATCTCAATTTATTCGGGAGATAAAGCGTTTAAAGGCACACAGACAGACACTGGCAGACGGACGGCATTTTTTTTTTCTAAAAATATGTTTTTCGGCATCTCCAGTGTCGGAAACGTGTAAATCCGTAAATTTTTTTTTTTTCGATTTTTAAAACGATTACAAGATTTACCCTATGATGGGTAAGTAAAAATAAACTTTGTATAGCTGACCGAATATAGGAGACGAAATGTGTTGCAGAGTTTTCGGCTGTGATTATTTCCATTATAGTGTCTTTTGGTTATGCGACTAGGGTATGTTAACAAGAAAATTGTTTATATGTTTGAGAATAACCAAATTTCTTTTTGAGCAAAATTAAGAAAGTTAAAATTAAATGTAGCACTTATAAGTGAGAGAACTAAAAAAATATTTTTCCATTCTTTGTGACCAGGCATTAAAATATTAGCACATAACAAAGACGCGGATTAACGAGAGGCACATAAGTTAGAGGTCAATCTATTTATTTCCGTACCTTGATAAAAAAAAAGTCTAATATCAATATCTATTTTTAATCTATGTTCATAAATCAATTTACGATAGTCAAAGGTGTAATAGTAAAAAGTGCCAATGCCCTTGCTTTGAATAAATAACCTATAAAAGTATTTTTTCAGTAAGCCTTCTTAGCGATTTAAGGCTATAAACATTAAATACGCTTTTTCTCAAAACTCCCAAATCGAATATCGACACCCACAAACCCCATTTTTTATAATATCAGAGTATTAGACCGGGAGGCGGCAGCACAGACAACCACCTCATCGAGTTCACGGCTGAAATTCCAGAATTAGTGAAAACTCGATTCGCATATTAAAACGCAATCGGTCTGCCAAGTCATATCTTGGTGGAAAACACGTTAACACCCGATTTTAGCGGTTGACTCGTAGGTTTACCATTGTGTTTTCCTGCACCCAGTTCTCCATGTTTTCATACTTTTGGGTGCAGGAAAACACAATGGTAAACCTACGAGTCAACCGCTAAAATCGGGTTTTAACGTGTTTTCCACCAAGATATGACTTGGCAGACCGATTGCGTTTTAATATGCGAATCGAGTTTTAACTAATTCTGGAATTTCAGCCGTGAACTCGATGAGGTGATTGTCTGTGCTGCCGCCTCCCGGTCTATATAGATTTTTGTATCAAGCTTAAATTTCTATAGCTGTTTGTTTAGATGTCTCACTGCTTAGAAGGTTTTAGAAGAAATTTTGAGTAAACTAAGCATAAGGAAATGTCCAATATTTTAATAGGAAATACATAATAAAAATGCCGGCTTGAAGTTCTGCTGATCTATCTATATCAATAGAGTTTGTAATAAGAGAGAGTAATAAATAAGTTGTAATAAGAGAGAGTAATAAGAGAGTTTGTCTCTCTGTGTGTGTGTCTTTTGGTGATGGCTAGGAAAATCTACCGCGCTTAGAGGTATAGTCCAAGGATAGTCCAAGGCGGGTCCTAATGAATGTGAAGCTCAGATTTTTATTTTTTTATATTAGGACAGATATTAATTGAACCCCAAATTAAAAAGATCGACCGAAAAACGTCGCGCATGTGCGTGCAAAAACCCCGTTCACAAAGAAGAGTCGAAGGTCAGAGAGCGCTCTTTTTTTTGCCGTATGTCTCGAAGCGCACATCAGCGAAACCGTTCAAAATGCGAAAAAATAAAAACATATTCTGAAAATTTGTACCTTTTACTTTTAAACGACGCAATCTGCTTAAAATAATTCAAATTGTATCCCTTTCAAAATAATTTTAGAATATTTTAATTCGTGTGTTTCCTCCCCGGTTTTCGATGCCGGAATTGACTTAACTATCGAAAAAGACAAAATAAAAATATATCCCCTTAATGAGGGTACCATCTTCAGTTCAATCCGTTTCGAAAAATACGAATATTAATTCTTTAAAAAAAAATCGTTTCCGTATGACATTTCGGTGTTTTGGTTACTTTGTACAAAGTTTAAACATCTGCATCGTCACCGGAAATGAAAATTCGAAAAAAAAAATGCCAAACCATACCTACGTTCTTTTATATGAATGTCAGCCCTTTCAAAAAAATTTCTTTCCAAAAATAACTCTTGCCTAATTTCGTTTTCCACACATTTTAAAATTCTGATTCCACTATGTTCTTTGAAATATGGAAAAGCAGATAACACCCACTTAAAGAACGCACATTTTACTTTAATATGAAATATTTGGTTTAAAAAAATATTAAATACCAACCCTTTCAAAAAAGTTCCTTTCCGAAACTCACTTTTCCAACTTTCTATTTTATTTATACTTTAAATTTCTGAATCCTGTTTGGAAATCAAAAAACGAAAATAAAAATCATCCCCATATAAGAAGCGCACATTTAGCTTTTTCTCTCCGACGTACAGATCTGCTTACCAGTTATTTAATATAAATATTCCTTCACATTTGGATAAAAATTGCTACAAAATCTCCTATAGATATATTAATAAGATAATAGATTTTCTCATTTCCTTTTCTTTCTTTTTTTAATGGGCATCTTTGATAAGTCACGACTGCGGAAGATTCGCTGAGATTTGAAATTAGGAATGATTTTTTTATTCGACATATCTTAATGTAACCCTGAAATTTTATACGTTCAACAATGAGATCATAAAGAATACCAAATTTTGTTTCTAAGCATTTATAATAAATATCTTATTTGCTATCGAATAAAATACTTATGTAACAGAAATTTTCTATTATTTATAGTTTTAGCATTTTAATTTCATTTAGTTACAAAAGGCGAATAACCTTTGTTAAGTGTTAGATTAGAATTACTTGAAAAGGTTTTTTTTTTTTTTCTTTCTCATCATATCAGTTTAATATACGTAAAATGCAAAACATTTGCATTTTTTCGTCTATTTTTACCAAACTTTACATAAAGTTACCTCATTCAAATTGTACAAAATCAACTCATTTAAAAATTTGCATTTCTTAGTTCACTTTCATGTTAAAATTCCGTTGTTTTGAAAGCTGTATTAAGCTATAAATTTTATTAAGCTGAAAATATTCGTTCTATTCTATACCTTATTTTCATTAAGCACATTTAATAGTCAGGTCAATGTTACGGCTCATAAACTGGTTTAAAAATAGCAACAACATGCATTATATTGCAACATGAAGGAGGAGTTATCTTAAAATTGTTCTAAGCCATGATTTTTACAAGTTAGTTATTTGAGGTTAAATTTCTTGTTTCCTTTCAAAATTACCTATAGAAGATCCGCAAAATATTAGTTTAAAATCGTTTTAATATTCGTCGACGTTTCAGAGTTTGAATTAGCGTATTTTGGCCAATATGGCTGCGTAAGTTTTTCTGGGTTTTCCTTGAAATAATACGTGAATTTGATGACTTTCCCTAAATTGGCCCTGAAGACAATATGGAACAACTGATTTTGAGAAAAATAAAATCTCTAAACTTAATACTTTAAAGCAGTATTACAAGTGTCCTAATGAAAAGCCATTTTTAATGAAGCAATTCTAATTGCTTCGCCTGTGATAAATGATCATTATAATCAAATTTGATACTCAATGATAAAAATTTTGTCAAGTTAAGACAATCGTTTTGATGTCGTCTCGAGTTTTGTAAAACAGGCTATAATCTGAAAACTAAGCGGGCAATCAAATTATTCGAAAATGTGGAAAATTATATTAACGAAAATGAGGCAACACAGAAAATAATATTTTTGTTTGGAATACGAAAAGTGTTTTGCAAAAAATACATCACATCCCACAACTTTAGAAGTTTATTTTATTTTTATTTTTTTTAAAACCAATACTTATTTTTTAAAGAATTTTATATTTTACTGAATTTGCCTGTCTCTTATGTTTGGAATACGAAAAGTGTCTTGCAAAAAATACATCACATCCCATAACTTTAATGAAGTTTTGACAATTATTATTTTAAATTATTATTAACTATTTATTTGTACAAAATTGATTAATTTAAAATTTTGCATTTCGTAGTTCACTTTCATGTTAAAGTTTGATTGTATCGACAGCCGATATTAATAAGCTATTCCAAAATTCATATAAATACTGTTTTAAAAGGATTCAGGTTATAGAAGAAACATTAAAAAAATCTTTTTCAGCATAGCTTGACAGAATAATAATAAAATTATTTCCTAATTACTAAACGCTAAAAAAAGATTTCTTGAATCACTACAAAGAATTTTTATTTGTCCTACAAATCATATACAGGTCTAGATAATGTTTGATTAAAAATATGCATGTACACGCACTAAGCATAGACTGAAATAAAGAAGTAAATCTGAAATGTTATACATATTAATGCATAGAGAGACATTAAGAGGTTCTTGTCTCATATTATCCAGGTTTAAAAAAAAAAAAAAAAAAAAGAAAAAAAAAAAAAAAAAAAAAAACGGAAAAATTAAATAAGTGCTGGATTTTTTTTTTCTCAGTTTACAAATTGGAATATGAATTTTGAATTTTATTCAATTAGATTTAAAATTTTACAAATATCACGCTATAAAATTTATTTCTAGAAAGGTCTTGGATTATTCTGGGAATTTTTAGGAGACCGGAAAGGTTTGAAATGACGAAATATTGCTAAATTTTAATCGTAGATGAGGAAGTCGGTAATTAATTTATACTATTACTTATTTTTGTATTTATTTATTTATGTTTATAGAAATAAAAAAATATTTGTTACATTGTAAAAAAAATAATAACAAAAGTCTTAATATTGTACGACAAGGCTATTTTTAAAAATTAATTTTGCCATGATTTTGATGTCCATCTTCCATATTATTAGTCATTTCTTCTTTACACTGTGCTTTTGATACATTTGAAGGGGAATTGCTTCGAGACCTATAAGCTACTAGGGTGTTTGTCGCGAATGTTCCATATTTTTTTATTAACAGAAATACATACAGGACGTTGACAAAATACTTCTTTCTGACAAGGACGGGATAGACAGCACTAAAGACATAC
Source organism: Maratus michaelseni (assembly GCA_963931845.1). Lineage (NCBI taxonomy): Eukaryota > Metazoa > Arthropoda > Arachnida > Araneae > Salticidae > Maratus > Maratus michaelseni. Next base: position 38,206,348 of record OZ007586.1, on the reverse strand, counting down.
GCATACAATGATATCCATGCCTTACCAGGATTCGAACCCGAGCCCTCGCCGTGGCGGTCGACTTCGCTACCAACCACGCTGCCGGGCCGGCCTTTACACTGTATATTACGTTTGTCTCTATTATACCTGCAGCAACAACAAAAAGTAAAAACTTGAAAAAAGTAATAAAAAATTCAAAATCTATAAAACAGTTACGTTATTTTTTGTTATAACTCGAAAAAAAAGTCTTTGTTTTTCAGATATACTTTGTAGAGAATTCAATTTATTTTGTTTAAAAAAAGAAGAAATATGCCAATTTGTTAACTTGTTCAAAACTGATGAAAATCAGTGTTTTGAGATAATTGAGTTGAAAGTTTATCCTTCTCAAGGTAGGAGTACGACACACATCATAACTTCAGGCCTTCACAGCAAATAAATTTAATTATCACCAATTAACATTTTGTATCACCACGTTGTATATCAGCAACATACCAAAAGTAAATGTTACTCATACAGTGGGCTTTAAAAAGGGTTTTAGGTAGTATTCATTACAAAAAACTACCTATTGCAGCCGTTCGGAGGAAAGCAATTCCGAAATATTTTGGTATATTTTCACCGATCACGACCCCCAGATCACCCTCCGTTCAAATGTTGATTTATATATATATCCACACACACACATCTATATATATATATATATAATCTGACATATGTCATGCTGAAACTCTCTTATTTATGAACCAATTCGGATGCGACTGAGTATGTGTATAGGACATACCAAGGTCTAGACCGAGTTCGTTGGCCAGCTTCATCCGCCACCTTGTTTCAAAATGGCGGCCGTTAAATTTTTTTTTAATTTAAAGAATTAAAAAAAAATGTACAAAAAATTATAAATTGAAAAAATTGTTTCTGTTAAGCGTTAAAACGTGATGCCAGGATTCTGGAATTTTTTTTGTTTTGGCTATATCTTAAAAAATGGCTGAAATATGGCAGTTTGAAATTCTAGGGTGGCTGACATTTTAAAACAATCGGATTTTTTTTGTTATGCTGTAACTCTGATGCTGAAATTTACATTCAAATTCAGTATTAACGAAAACCGGGATTAAATCTTCTGTAATCGGGTTCCAAGCATTTTAGCTTCGGGTGTTTGCGTAAAATGAGTTGAATTTTTAAAAACATAGACTATGAAAGCTACCTTTTCCTCCCGGTACAAGCCGGAAGGACTTTTATTTATTGCTGCTATCTTCGAACACAGCAGTTAATATACATTGTTCATAGAATTCACAACAGACGGCCATACTGAGATAATTTTTCATGCCAAAGTTTTATTTATCATTAGAGCAGTTTTGCATCGTTATTCCTAAAATAAACTTCGTTGATTTTGTTAAATAAAAAACGCTGGAGACGTCTAAAAATATTTTTTTACGAAGGTAAGTTCGTATACTTTACAAAAAATTCCCCTTTTTTGAAGTTTGGCTGTTCTAATCCCTGATTTTTTTTAAATGTATTATTTAAGATAAGATAGCCTTCTGTAAAATAAAGTTCATTTAAATGCAGGGGCCTACTCAGAGTGGGAACTGAGCCCCCCCCCCCCCCTTCTCGAAAGCTTAAAGCTATTATGAAAAAGTCCAAAAAACACCTAAAGGATAAAAATGTCAAAATTCTGTAACAGTGTCCGAAATTTTGTAACCTAAAAAGCAGCTATGTCCGGTCTATCTCCCGGCCCCACCAGTGGCTGAGAGGTTCTGCTCTCAAAAGCTGGTAGACGGGTGGTGCTCGGTTCAAACCCCAGTCGCGCTGGCCGACCTAACCGTTCGGAGTTTTCCGTGGTTTACTTCGAACCCTGCCGTAAATACGGGTTAGTATTCCTTAAAAGACCCCCCCACGGAGGGCACTCCCCCCTAGGGCCTATAGTCCTTGTGCAGATAATCGGCCGTCATAAATCAAGTAACCAACCAACCGGTCTATCTCCCTCTAATACCATTCCTAGAAACCGTAATTTTTTAGCATCATTTGTTTCTTTTTAACGAATTTTTGGCGCACCCGGTATATCACTTTATACGTTAACTGTTATCACCTCATTTATGTTTCTGTATTTTGCAATAAAACAGGCATAAAGCGTTCGCTTAAATATCTTTAGAACGTTATTTATTCTTTTATTTATATTACATGTGTTTCATTCTTTAACACGTTGATCGCCGTAGAAATGAAATACGATTCATGCTACATTTTTTCAATGCGTTACATGTATCATTACGGTGGTCGAAGTGTTAAATTTAAAATATGGGCTACTTTTCCGAACCAATAAGTTATGTTAAAAAAACAAAAACCCTGAAAAGTTAAGTCTATTTAATCCTGTTTAATGTATTTCCAAACGTCTTCAAAAAATCTTTCTTAGCCTATTATTATATCAATACTACGCAAAATAACTATATTAGTTAAATTTCAACAAATTCCCTTGAAGCCAATCAATATTGGGACAATCTTGGCAAAATATTGGTGCATTGGTCCAATATTGACTTGAAATATTGCTCCAATAATGGGGTGTTTACATTTTGCCCAAAAATTTACATTTTGCCCATTTAGCCAGTATTTGTAGCCAATATTGAGCTAATATTGTCATGAAGTATTGCGCCAATTTAATTAGTAATTCATTTTAAAATGTAAACAGTGAAAATCCTGGTTAATAATATCCTGAAAAAAAAAATCTAAATTTGAGTGTTTTTTGTCAATATTTGTACAATATTGGTATTTCATTGGAAATATTTCTAATGTAAATCCAATGTTTAGCTAATATTGGCATTTCATTGGAAATATTGCACATTAGTGCAACATTGGCCCAATATATAATCATTAAATCTCAGAAAACCTTAACTTTTGTGACTATTTTTAACTTTTTAAACCCAAAGGGATTTTTACCGAAAATTAAAAAAAAAAAGAAAAAATCGATCCTGAAAAGGTTAAGATTAACGTCATTATCTCTGGTAATATCCTCTAATGACAATAGCTGCATATTTATCTTTATTTTTCCTAAAATTATCGGCGACATTAGTTGAAAGAAAAGATTTGCCTGCGAAATTTATCCCCAGGAAAACATGTTTCCTAAATTGCTTTCCCGGTTTGCGTGACAGTCCGGTAGATAGATGCGAAAAGTATAAATTTAGCTCAGTGCCCTTCAATAATGGTTTTATGCTTAGTATTACAGTTCCTAAATAGCTTTACAAAATATTATTTTCGGAATTTTATCATAAAGATAACAGCGTTTTTTAACTGATTTAAAAATAGCTTGTTACTGAATTCCATAACATACTTTTTAATTATCTCATGAAAGAATTATTTTTAAATGGATCAAAATTGCATTTTTTATAATTAAAATAAATTAAAAATGGGTTATTAAGGTCATATAATGTTGAATTTTTAGAACTGACATACGCTTGTGGAAATACTAATTGAAATTTTTAAGTTGCTAAATCAGGTCTCAAACCAACAGAGTGTAAAAGGGTCCAAGTTTGGATTCGAACCAGGGGCATTGGTATTGTACTCCAATGCTCTACTATTGAACTACCTGGACGATTTACAGCCTGAAACTCTTCACTCTTATAAGTTAGCAGGCTGCAACATCGTAGCAGAAGATGGAATGTCTTCATGAATCACAACCCCAGCGGCAAACATGAGACATAAATTGCCAATTAGCAACTTAAAAATTTCAATTAGTATTTCTACAGGCGTATGCCATTTCCACAAATTATACATGATATATTCATCGGTGCTGGATTAATAGGCAATTTGCGTCTCATGTTTTCCGCAGGAGTTGTGGTAAGTCACATATCAAGTATACTTTTCTTTGTAAAATAAAATTTAATTACTTTTATAATACAATTTCAAAATTGTAGCTTGTGGGACACCTTTGGTACATATCGTGGGTCAACCTTTGGCGCATAGCGTTCCAAATGTGGCCCATGTATTGAAATCACTTTTAAAATGTGAAACAAAACTCGGCTATATTATGCTTACTATTATACTCTGATAATCCTTTCTTTCTTTTGATATCTTTCCAGTTTTTCTTCTTAATCTTCTTATCTTAAGACACGAAAAGACTTTGAAGCAATTTTTGTGCACGGTAGTTCAGGGATTTTCTTCTCGGAGTTACTGACTTCTTTTGAGTTATCTCTGGTGTTAACAATAAATAATAATAAGTTTTTTTCAAATATTTATGTAGAAAGTTTGAAAATCACCCTTACTACATTGATTTCCTCATTTGTTTTCTAAGGTGACAACCTTGGGAACATGCGTATGGTGGTCATTTGCACAACGTAAAAGTATTAATATGATAAATTTCTTAGAATTGAAATATGGTTAAAGAGAATCGGTTAAAGAGAAACAAATAAGCTTTCAGCAAACGTATCATAACTTAAAGTTCTAAGAATTTAGATTTTTTCTTAGAATTGAAATATGGTTAAAGAGTATCGATTAAAGAGAAAGAAATAAGCTTTCAGAAAACGTATCATAACTTAAAGTTCTAGGAATTTAAACACGTGTAAATTAAAATATCGTCTTACCTGGGAATTAAAACGACTACTCCTCGAAAGTGAAATCACTGCATAAAATATCAGAGAATCAAAGTGATCTCTTTAAATTCAGCCACGCGCACTGCGAAAACATGATTAAAATTCAGTAGCACCATTTTGTGATTAGAAATTAAATTAATTCTACTTTTGAGGGGTGGACTTCCTTAAAAACACTGGCCACCTTTGGTTCACCCACCTTATAGTTATTATTATATAGATTTTTGTATTGCGCTATTACTCATATTTATTTATAAAAACAGAAATTTCCCTCCTTGAGTAATGGAAAATTTCCAACGAGGGAATAACAAAATGTAAGTTTCATGAAAAACCGGAGAATGGAGGGTAACTTTGTTGCCGGTACATTTTCGTTTTTTCCACGATTTTTTTACCAGTGCTGAAAAAAAAATCAAAGAAAATCTGATATTAAGTGGAGTTGGTAAAATATATGTTAATTTCTACACCCCTTACCAAAATGCAAGCTTTACGGTTTAACCAGCTTACTGACCTCCTTCCATTCTCCCAATTAAACATCATTTCTAAGAATCCGTCAAATGCTTCTCAGCGGCATGTTCCACCTTCCACACACGAAACGTTTATCGAATAATTTGTGTGTAGTGAACGTAGCGCCATGTGATTGGAACGCCAGTAGAGCTTTTAATTTTGACTAGGAATGGTAATGAGCTTTTTATATTCAGAGGGCGCCCAGGTGGCATCAGTGGAATGTCAAATGACCAAGCGACGCCACGTATGCGTCCTCTGTAGCGAACGTTTTAATGCAAGCTTTGGTATTGTACGAATTTATATATAGGATGTCCGAGAATTATTGGACACATTACGAAACTATGAAAAAAAAAAAAAAAGCTAAAAACAGTGGTGGTTTTTCGATGTCATGTATTAATAACATGTTTCTGAAAGTTTTTTTTCGCAGCATTGTTATTCCTATAATTTTCGCCAAAATATAGATTGGTCGTAGTGGTCCGATTCCTTGGCTCCCTTGATATCCAGATTTAACCTCGTTGGATTTTTTCATGTGGGATTATGTGAAGGATTGTGTGTATCAGACGCCTTGTACTAATTTGCAGGAACTAAAAAAGCGTATCACAGCTGTTTTTCCATCCATAACTCCTCACTAATGTTATATCAATATGCACTTGGACTAATGTTATATCGATAGTTTGAGATAACATAAAGAGAACTAAAGAAAAAAATATTAAATAACTAGCCAGTCTTCGCCCGTCTAGCCGGTCGCTTCTGAGTGGGGCTCAAATACATTTTGCAGCGTACTGTCTTGACTTCCCTTTGCGCCCAGAAATTGCATTTTACATGCAAACAGAGAAATTTAATTAAAATACTTTACTTTAAACTATACGAAAATAACTAAATATATATATTATATATATATGAATAACGTATATATATACGTATTTATCTAAGATGAGCGGAGAGCTTTCAGATGAAATAAATAAAAATGGGATTGCCTCAGAGAAATGGCGATCATTGTAAAGGGGTACTGTCATGTCCATAAATTATTAATGAGGCGATCAAAATAACGGGATCCTGTGTATTTCTCAGCCATACATCGCTAATGCAGCGATTACTATAACGTGGTTCAGTTAATTTGCGTGCATAAATCATTAAAATGAAATAATTTTAACAGGACCCATTCGGTTGCATGCTTGTAATCTGACTATACGATAATCACCATAAGGCATCCTTGCGCATACCCTAGCCCATAAATATGGCAATCGGTATTTAAATCGCAATTTTTTATTTTTAAAAAATGTGTTTTGAAAAAAGGTGGAAGTGTAATATTCTGTTTAAAATTTTAAATTCGATCACTAAAAGACGAAAATCGAAAAAAATATATAAAATGGGAAATTAAAAAATATATTCTTTGGAAAAAATGTCACCCAAAATATATAATAAAAAATCAGCAATAGTTCTCTTTTTCGTCTAATCTTCCGCAATCGGGTTCACAGCCGATGTTGCCCACAAAATCGCTGAAATACATGATTAACTACTTTTTTGTAGATTTGAAAAGCGGAGTTTCACATTCTTACTTTAAACTTCTGCTGAGATATGGCACGATTACCTAAAACTTTCGACACACAGTGTGACCCCCTTGATGGATTATTATCTGAAATTTCTGAAATACATATTTAACTATTTTTTTAGTACATTTGCTATTCTAAATTTTACTCTCCTACCTACTGAGATATGGCAAAATGACATAAATTCGACCCCCACTTAACACCTCTTTAGTGGCTGAATGTCTAAAATCGCGAAAATACATGTTTATCTATTTTTAGTAGGTTTGTTATTCTGAATCTGTGATTTCAAGCTTCTAACTAAAAATGCTACTGATGAGAAACTACTGATGAGATATGGTGAAAAAGTGAAATCATCGAAAATTATCGACCCCCCCCCCCCCGCATTTAACCCCCTTAATAGTTGAGTTTCTAAAATCGCCTGAAATGCATGTTTAACTATTCTTAGGTATATTTGTTATCCCGAATTTCATGCTCCTAACTATAACTTCTACTGAGATATGGCAAAATGGCGTAAAACATTCGACCCCCATTTAGCCTCCCTTAGTTTCTGAATTTCTAAAATCGCTGAAATACGTGTTTAAAATTTTTTTTAGTAGATTTGTTATCCTGAGTTTCATGATTCTACCTATAATTTTCACTGAGATATGGCAAAACGACCTAAAATATTTGACCTCCTATTTAACCCGCCTTAGTTGCTGAATTTCTAAAATTGCTGAAATACATGTTTATCTATATTTTTTGTAGATTTGTTTTCCCGAATTCCGAGCTCCTAACTAAAAATACTACTGAGATATGGCGAACAGGCAAAATGACCTAATACTTTCAACCCCCCCCCCCCCAATTTAACCCCCTTAACGGATGAATTCCTAAAATCGCTGAAATATCTGTTTAATTTTTTTTTAGTAGATTTGTTAACCTGAATTTCACGTTCCTACCTAAAACTGATGCTGAAATAAGGCGAAAACGCGAAATGACTAAAAACTTTCGACACCCCATTCGACAACCCTTATTGGTTGAATTTTTAAAATCGCTGAAATATGTGTTTAACTATATTTTAGTGCATTTGTTATCCTGAATTTCGTGCTTTTAACTAAAACTGTTGTTAAGATATGGCAAAAAGGCAAAATGACCTAAAACTTTAGACCCCCCCCCATTTAACCCCCTTAGTGTTTGAATTTCTGAAATCGCTGAAATACATGTTTAATTATTTTTTTTAGTAGATTTGTTACCTTGAATTTCACGCTCTTACCTAGAACTGCTGAAGATATATGGGGAAAATGTGAAATCACCCAAAATGTTCCACTCCCATTTAACCCACTTAGTGGTTGAATTTCTAAAATCGCCTGAAATAACTGTTTAACTATTCTTTAGTAGAATTGTTATCCCGAATTTCACGCTCCTACTTAAAACTCCTGTTGAGGTATGCGGAAAAGACGAAATTATCTAAAACTTTCGACGCCCCATTTAACCCCCTTAGGGTGTGAATTTTCAAAAATCCTTTCTTAGTGGGTGCCTACATTGTGTAAAGAACATGCCTTCCAAATTTCATTGTTCTAGGACAAACGGTTGAGGCTCAGCGTTGATTATGAGAAAATCAAGCTACTCTTTTAGATTATATGTTTTGGACAATGGACACGAGACGCCTTTTCAGATGCGAAACTAGTACTTTACTAAACGATACCAATAACAGCTATCTAGTAATATCCATTTCCTAATTCATTTACTAATTGCATATTACTAATTCATCTATGACATTCATTTATGACATACCGACTATTTATTTTTCCTAATTTTGCTTTGAAGGAATTTGTTTTATTGTTTATTTTTTATCATTTTTTCAGATTCATTTCTATTCAATTTTCATTATACAATATTTGAAACTGCAAATAACAGTTTTTGTTTAGCGAAATTTATTCATAACTAAACTCTTTTTTAATACAGGGTCATTCATAATTCCCTCCGGGGTTTCGAAACGTTATAGTAAAAAAACGAAGACGAATATGAAAAAAAGAAACATATGAAATTATTCCGAAACTATTCAAGTTTTACTTACATACATTACAGGTGTTCTATGTGTGAACCCTTGGTCACACGGCATACATCCATGCGATAGTCCAGTTCCTGCCATACTCCGTTTCTTTAAATCTGAATCAGTGGTGTCAGTTCAACGGGCCTTTCGTAATAAATATCGAAAACAGGGACCAACTGACAAAACAATTCATGTGTGGTACCGGAAATTTAAAGAACGGAGTATGGCAGGAACTGGACTATCGCATGGATGTATGCCGTGTGACCAAGGGTTCACACATAGAACACCTGTAATGTATGTAAGTAAAACATGAATAGTTTCGGAATAATTTCATATGTTTCTTTTTTTCATATTCGTCTTCGTTTTTTTACTATAACGTTTCGAAACCCCGGAGGGAATTATGAATGACCCTGTATTACTTTAAGATGTTTAGGGACACAGAATTAATTTTTTTATTTAATTTTTTTTTTACTCATTTTGTTTATTGAAGTGTATTTATATTCATTTAAAAATATAAATACTTAAATACATAAATAATATATATATATTTTTTTAATATTAAAAAAATAAATTGTTGCTCTGTTTAAAAATTGATATGTCTTCTGAAAGAATAACATTTGTGTATCTTTTCATTATTCAAAACAGAAAAGAGTTAGCTTTAATTTTCTTCAGGATTTCGAAAAAAAATTCACAACTTTTTAAAGAAAAAATTAGTAACTTTTTAGGCGTACTTTTTACTATGAGTGTTATAAATTTAAAAATTTTATAAACAAAACAGATAGATTCTAAAAACAGAAAATTTTGAAGCCATTTTAATCAACATACAGGCTGAAAAATCTTTGACAAAGGAAATCTCTGACATAGGCTGACAAAATCTCATAATTTTATTTTTCATAAAATATAAAACATATGAATTTAAGTATCACGTATCATACATTCTGAGATAAGCGGATTTAAAGTTTTAAGTAACCATTTGAGAACCACATACAGTACAGCATAAAAAGGTCTAATTATTGTATTTATATATGGTTTGCGTGATTTTATTCTACAGTGGCGAGAAATATTAAACGGACAACTATATAAAGGTCCTTTATGTTAATCCAATCGGGTGTTTCAGGAAGGACCCCTAACTTTGTAAATAAGTAACTCGGAAACGGCGATAGATCGAAGCATGAAACCAGTGGTATGTTTGTTAAAAAACCCGTAAAAATCTGATGCAGAAAACTCGAAATTTTAATAACAAATTGCGCCTATAGATGGCGCTGCATGTGGCATAACCATGAATAGACTGTAAATCACCAAAAGCTACTCAAAATGTGCACCTTTTTACACAACACACATGTCGCAAACGAATAATGAAATTATCAGTGACTCTCTGTAGTATGTCACCGGAAATCAACACACAAGCTTCACAAATAGCCTCCTCCAGCTCGTCAAGTGTTAAAGGATTGTTGCGGTAAACAATGTCCTTCAGTATCTCTTCCGGAATTTCTTTCACTATACACTAATAGCTATCACGTTTCAACGGCAAAATTTTCGATGATCGAGGGTTCTGGACGTCTGAGCTTTATAGGGATCCGTAAGGCTGCCTGCAGTGCCATCTATAGGAGCTATTTTTAACTAAAATTTTAAAGTTTCTGTATCAGATTTTTACGGGTTTTTTTAATAAACATACCACTGGTTTCATGATTCTATCTATCACCGTTTCCGAGTTAGGGGTCCTTTGTGAAATACCCGGTATTAATTGAAGTCCAATGAAAGGTAGTAAGTTGAAAGCTGAAGATCAATATTATCATATAGTCCAATTGTTCCCAACAGGGGTGCGCGTGCCCCTGTGGGTACGTAAAAGGACTATAGAAAGGTCCTTTATGTTAATCCTACCGGGTGTTTCACGTAGGACCCCTAACTTTGAAAATAAATAACTCGGAAACTGTGACAGATAGAAGCATGAAACCAGTGGTATGTTTATTAAAAAACCCGTAAAAATCTGATACAGAAACCTCAAAGTTTTAGTAACAACAAACAATTTAGTAACAACTATGGAAAAGTCCTTTATGTTAATGTTAAATGTTCTTAAGTCCTTTTTGCATATTACTAGCGGAGGTTCGAAAAAATGGGTTCTGCGATTTGTAATGACGAAAAACTCAAAATATTAAATTATAAATGGAAACAGAAAAAATACTGTAGAATTTTTGTTTACAGAAAGTGACTCGTTTGAAAGTCATGTAGGCTACTCGGAAGAGGTTTACCATGACATGTTCATTATTGAAAATGAAGTGTGTGGCATTTGTAGTTCGTTTATCTCAAAAGAATTCCGTTACATTATAGTCTACATGAGAAAATTGTTTGCAGAGAATTTTAATGATGTTTCACTATTTCAAAAATATTGAAATTGATATATATCACTGAGGTGCACTACAGGAAGTTTGCTATAGAATATAGTGTGCATAGCATTTATGGTTCTTTTACAGGAACACACAAAATAATTCGGTTACAGTACTGTCTATGAGGCTGGAAGTGCGTTTTCAATTGTGGTATGCGTTTTTGAATTTAACTAATATTTTGAATATTATTGGGTGTGTATAAATTCGATAGATCAGATACAGGACTGTACAAAAGTATTCGAGTGCATTCCCGCTTATTGGCGGAAATTGCGGTAGGGGAAGTTTCAACTTTGTTATGTATTTCCCAGTTTAACTAAATTTTTGCATTCTATGTAATGTATGTACAAATCTATAAATCTTATACACAAAAGAAATCGATATTTTCAGACTTAAGATAGTAATTGATGAAATTGGGCTTTCAAATGTGTTATGTGTTTTCCTTATGTTACTTATGTTTTACTTAGACATGGGCGGGGCTAGTTGAGCGTAAGCCCTTTTGGTATACCTCCCGCCTGGCCTGAATCTTGTTTACCTCGACATAACCTTTCCCCTTTTTAAATGGTGAAGTTTTGTTACAGAATTCTCAATATTTTGCAAAGTGTTTCCATAATCTTAGCACATGTTTTTTCTTTCTTGTTTCAGTATTTGACTGGATAGCTTAAGTCAATAACTTGTATTAATACATGTAGCTTCCTTTCTTCTTTGTGAGTGCTTAATTTGAAATCTTTAGCTAATTTTCAGTATTTTGGGTGACCTTATGGTGAAAGCGTGTTAGAGTTAAAAATGAATAAGTGGTTGAAAATCGGAACTCTTAAGAGAATTGCATCTAACGTGCGTAATTATGGGGGTTTTGCCAGAAGAGGTACGCATAAATGAACAGTCTAAGCAAGGGTTACGTGAAATAAAAAATTATGGGAAGCGTTGATATAGTCCAATGGCATTCACTTTCTCTAGACAGAAATATGCAAATTCGATGTAAGTTTCGCCTGTGAAAGGGGGAACATGTTTTTGAGAAAGCATTTGACGGTTGCTGAAATACCTATTTAACTATTTTTTTAGTCAATTTGTTATCCTGTATCTCACGCTCATACCTATAACTTCTACTGAGATATAGCAAAATGACCCAAAGTATTCGAGCCCCCATTTAACCCCTCTTAGTGGGTAAATCTCTAAAATCGTTGAAATACGTATTTAACTAATTTTTTAATTAGATTTGTTATCCTGAATTTCACGCTCCTACCTAAAATTGCTGCTGGGATATGGCGAAAAGGCGATATGACCTAAAACTTTCGACACCCCATTTAACCCTTTTGGTGGTTGAATTTCTGAAATCGCTGAAATACATGTTTAACTAATTTTTTAGTAGATTTGTAATACTGAATTTCACACTACTATTTAAAACAGGTGCTCAGATATGGCGAAATTACCTAAAACTTTCGACCCCCGCTTAGCCCCCGTGGTGGATGAATATCTAAAATCGCTGAATTTATTTAACTATTTTTTTTTGTAGATTTGTTATCCTGAATTTCATGCTCCTACCTATAACCTCTACTGAGGTACGGCAAAATGACCTAAAACAAATGAACCCGCATTTAACCCGCCTTAATAGCTGAATTGCTAAAATTACTTAAATACGTGTTTAACTACTTATTTAGTAAATTTGTTATCCAGAATTTCACGCTTCTACCTAAAACTGCTGCTGAAATATAGCGAAAAGGCAAAATCACCTAAAGCATTGGACCCCCCCCCCCCCCGCATTTAACCCCCTTAGTGGTTGAATTTTTAATGTAGCTGAAATATGTGTCTAACTATTTTTTAGTAGATTTGTTATCCTGAATTTCATGGTCTTACCTAAAACTGCTGCTAAGTTATGGCGAAAAAGCGAAATCGCCTAAAACTTTTGACACCCCCCCCCCCATTTAACCCCGTAGGGGATGAATTTTCAAAAATCCTTCCTTTGTGGGTGCCTACATTATATAAGGACCATGTCTTCCAATTTTCATTGTCCTAAGATCAAGAGTTGAGGCTCGCCGTTGATTATGTGTCCGTCAGGACATGTTCTTTTATAAGTATAGATTTCTATACAAAGATCACTCTGACATCTGTTTAGTTTTCATAATTATTTTTAGAAATATTTATAGGAATTTCGTAAATTATTTGTATTCGGATTACTTAATAATTTAGAGATTTTTTAGGTGGGTGTCAAAAATATCACATTAATACTTCAAATTGGATAGGTTTTATAGATTTTGACATCTTCTTGACCTCTATTCACATGATCGTGTGTGTTTGACTTAATTGAATTTTCTAGTCATCTGACTCCCTGTCCAATCTTAACAAGACTTAAAAATGTCCCCCCCCCTCCCCCCCCCAAAAAAAATAAAAGAATTTTATATGCATCGAATGGAATGTACAGTCGGCCAAAAAATTAGTACATTAATTAATACAATTAAGATATGTCATACATTTTAATCTGCAAACTGTCACAAAAAGTTAAAATAACTATTCTACTGGAAATAGTGCCTGCTTTCTGTGTTAAGCAAGCAGGCTTAGGGTGACTTCTTCATACTTAATTTATACCAAACTCGGAAATTTTCCATACGGACACAAAATTTTGACATCATATTTGGATTTTTTGACAACTGTCACTTTATTAGTACAAACAAAAGTCATACGGTCAAGTACTTTAAGAATTATAAAAGTTTAAAGTTTGGAACACGGGATGTTAAAATTTATTTTTATTGTTGCAAAATTAATAGTTTTTTTAAGCAAAACTCAAAAACTACTTGATCGAATGAGCTGTAATTTTGGATTTGCTTATTTATAGGTTCTAAAACTCAATTTTTGTTAAAAGATTTATTGGTTACAATTGATACTTTTTTTTGAAAATTAATTTAAAAAAACATATTTTTTTTTAAATTTTCGAAAAACACACGAATCTTAACATATGAATGTTTTACCAGAAGTGGATTGTTAGAAACGTGAAATATGTGAATAAAAAATTACAGCTTAATCCGTCAACTTGAGTTACGTTCAGAGAACTACCTGCATTGTAATCTGTTTTGCAACGATTGCAAATGAATTTAACAGTGTAGGAGCTCCAAAATTTAAACTTTCATAATTTCTAAACTACTTGGCCGAATGAAATCTCGTTTGGTCTCCTAAGGTAAAATTGATCAGAAAATCCAAATATGTTGTCAAAATTAGTTATTCGTATTAAAATTTCAGAATGTGGGTACAATTCCAGTATGAAGGCGACCTTCTAAGCATGTTTTCCTTTTAAAAATAAATTGAAAGAAAACATAATTTCCAATGGAAAAACCATTTTCGTTTTTTTCTGGAACTATTTGAAGATTAAAATGTATAAGGTATTCTCTTTTTTAGGGCTCCGTACTTAAAGTAAAAACGGAATCATCATAAGATGACTCCTGTCTCTGTCTGCCCGTCTGTTAGAGCCCTTTTTCTCGTAAACTATGGGACGTGGGAAGTTCAAACTTGGGAAAGTTATAAAGCCGTTTTATCTACGTATTTTCAGATTATTAGTCATTCACAAATATGTTTAGGGAAAATTTAGGGGGATAATTAATTTACTTGAAAAATAAAAGTGTTCCTTTTGTATATCGTTGTATTTTTTCAGATTTTTGTATTATATTTCAGAGATATCATCAAAAGTACTGGAAATACATGTCCCCCCCTCATATTTCCGAATCTACTGAAACTAAATTATGTAAAAATCAGGGGTGGTAGGGGTTTATTAATTAATAAATAGTAATTAATAAATTTAATGTACTGAACACTTTGAGCGAGAGTTATACTCGCACTTGACAGATTTATTTTTATTTTTCTGGCCGACTGTACTTTTGAGTTTTTTCTACTATAAAACTTGTTCTAAAAATACCCATGCACTCAACCTCTTTTATGGAACCATGCATAAAACCCAAATGTGGGAAATGATGGCTAATGTAGAGCTTCAGATTTTTTTGTCATAGTAAAGCTTTTTCCTTTTCTGAGATTCCATCTCCAAAAGTAGCTTTAAAAGTACTGCAATATATTTTTAAATACATATATATTCTTTACATGTTCTAAAATGTAACTTTATATATTAAATTATTAAATAACTTTTGAATACATAATAATTCTGCAATTTCTACAATGATTTTATGAATCATTTATATTATAATATAACATGGCTATTATAATCCTTCTATTTCTATACATTTTTGTAACTGTTTTATTTTATGATATAACATGATGATTTTAGAAAATAGTTTCTAATAAAGATGTTTTATTTTAAAAAGTGTAGATATATACTTATATGGTGCATTAAAACAAACAGGATTAATTAAAACTTTTCAGAATTTAAACGTTAGGCTAATAAATTTGATAAAATTCTTACTTTGAATTTTATCAATGTTAAGCTCTGATTATTATTATTGCTTTTTCAAGATTTCTTATTTTATTTATATATTTCCAACATAACCGTTAAAACAGTTTGGTGCAATCATAATAGAGGAAGCAGAAAACTACACTACGCTGCTGAAAAAATAGGGGAGCAAGCAAAGAAGTGAAGAGAACCGTGAGAGACAGCCATGCATTGGCATAGAATGGAGAGTACACGTGTATCAATGTGCAATACGAAAAATACGAAAAAAAATTATAAGGGAGCTTCAATTCTCTGAAACGATGTAAAGAACATAAAAAGAGGGTTTAGAGCAACAACTTGGTTACATGTAAATGACAAAAAACGTATTGTTCAGAAATGATGAAGATGTTATATGGCGCGTGGATCCATCGAACAGCTAAGACTGCTGCACACCTGTTTTCAATAGATACGATGGGGTTAACGATAAGACTTTGGGGAATACTGTTCCACTCCTGAAGAATTGCAATCTCCGAATCCCGGGCAGTAGAAGGAGGCCTTGTTTTTCCTGACATGCATCGTCCAAGTGTGTCCCAAATATGCTCGATCGGATTCAGGTCAGGAGAGCATACTGGCCATTCCATGCGCTGTATTGTTTGAGCTTCAAACATGTTCTCCACAAGACGAGCTGTATGCAGTCTGGCATTATAATGCAGGAAAACAAAAGAATAACCAACGGCTGCAGCGTAAGGTACGATATGAGATCTGAGTATATCGTCTGCATATCTTTGGGACGTCAAATTTCCATTCCGAATGATATGCAGGTCTGTACGTCCACCTATCCTAATGCCACATATGCCAGCCCATACCATCAACCCGCCTCGTCTTTAATGTGATCTTTCACGAACGAATGTGGTGTTATTTTAAGTGCCCCTTTCCCTCCATACAAAAACAGGTCGGGTGTCACATTCCAGACTGAATCGGAACTCGTCTGTAAACAGCACTTGACTCCAATCACGTTGCCTCCAGTCTTTATATTCAGAGCCCACCTTTGGTCCGCACGGTGGCTTGAGGTCAACGGAATACAGATTATTGGCTTGTGTATATAAATACCACTCTGATGAAGCCTATTTCGGACTGTTTGACTGGACATTCTGCGTCCTATTGCCAATAGCAACTGTCTTTGCAGCTGAGTAGCGTTGCCTGTTCTGTCTCGATTAGCTGTTAACAGGATATATCGGTCATCAGTTGCTGTGGTAGCACAGGGCTAACCTTGCCCTGGTCGATGTCTAACATTCCCTGTTGCATGGAATCCCTTCCATAGCCTTGCAATGACACTTTTGCGACTCTCTACACTTTGTTGTGTTTGCCCGGATTCAAGTCTCCCGATAATATGCCAAGCCATGGATTTTGGCAAAACACGTTGTGGTGACAATTTCAATTAACCTTTTATCAAAACAAAAGCTGAGAAAATGAATTTCACAACTGAGACAATGAAACAGAAATTTATGCGAAATCCCGATTTCTGCACTTTTCTCCTTTTTCTGATTTTTGACGTCGTGAACTTTGATTTGCACGTGAAGTTTTCTTCTTCTGTTTTCTGCTAAGCTTTAAATTATGGATGTTTTATTTTACGATATTTATCTGGGCAAGAATTTGCGTAATTTCGTTAAAATCACGTGCTCCCCTAAATTTGTTGAGCAGTGGATAATTTCTGAAGCCTATTATACATTTTCTTTATGTATGCTTTTCCATTATCAGAATTCAAAACACACATTCAAAAAATCTCTATTGAACCAAACCAGACGAAATTAATCGATTGCATCTCTCTCAGCAATTTAAATAATGAATATCCCTGCTATTAGCTAATATAATAAATGTAAACACAGACATTTGGAAAGTAAGTAGAAAAAAGATAATGAGACGAAAATTCAATTAAACTAGTCTTTAACTAAAACTAATATCAGTCATTTATGATGAAAATTGACTAGAGTTTAATAGTTGTTGAGCAGTGGATAATTTCTGAAGCCTATTATACATTTTCTTTATGTATGCTTTTCCATTATCAGAATTCAAAACACACATTCAAAAAATCTCTATTGAACCAAACCAGACGAAATTAATCGATTGCATCTCTCTCAGCAATTTAAATAATGAATATCCCTGCTATTAGCTAATATAATAAATGTAAACACAGACATTTGGAAAGTAAGTAGAAAAAAGATAATGAGACGAAAATTCAATTAAACTAGTCTTTAACTAAAACTAATATCAGTCATTTATGATGAAAATTGACTAGAGTTTAATAGTTGTTGAGCAGTGGATAATTTCTGAAGCCTATTATACATTTTCTTTATGTATGCTTTTCCATTATCAGAATTCAAAACACACATTCAAAAAATCTCTATTGAACCAAACCAGACGAAATTAATCGATTGCATCTCTCTCAGCAATTTAAATAATGAATATCCCTGCTATTAGCTAATATAATAAATGTAAACACAGACATTTGGAAAGTAAGTAGAAAAAAGATAATGAGACGAAAATTCAATTAAACTAGTCTTTAACTAAAACTAATATCAGTCATTTATGATGAAAATTGACTAGAGTTTAATAGTTGTTGAGCAGTGGATAATTTCTGAAGCCTATTATACATTTTCTTTATGTATGCTTTTCCATTATCAGAATTCAAAACACACATTCAAAAAATCTCTATTGAACCAAACCAGACGAAATTAATCGATTGCATCTCTCTCAGCAATTTAAATAATGAATATCCCTGCTATTAGCTAATATAATAAATGTAAACACAGACATTTGGAAAGTAAGTAGAAAAAAGATAATGAGACGAAAATTCAATTAAACTAGTCTTTAACTAAAACTAATATCAGTCATTTATGATGAAAATTGACTAGAGTTTAATAGTTGTTGAGCAGTGGATAATTTCTGAAGCCTATTATACATTTTCTTTATGTATGCTTTTCCATTATCAGAATTCAAAACACACATTCAAAAAATCTCTATTGAACCAAACCAGACGAAATTAATCGATTGCATCTCTCTCAGCAATTTAAATAATGAATATCCCTGCTATTAGCTAATATAATAAATGTAAACACAGACATTTGGAAAGTAAGTAGAAAAAAGATAATGAGACGAAAATTCAATTAAACTAGTCTTTAACTAAAACTAATATCAGTCATTTAGGATGAAAATTGACTAGAGTTTAATAAGCCTGAAATAACTTAGAATATTACTTCTTTTTTCATTTAATGATTTATAGATATGAAAAATATTTTTTAAATTGTAAAAAAAAAAAAAAGGTTTTAATAATGTACGACAAAATTAATCTCGCAAGACTAGTTTTATCATGATTTCGAAGTCATTACAATAGTTTTGAGTCGTCATTTCTTCTTTATACTACACCAGTGGTCACCAAATGGCGGACCGCGTTCCGCATACGGATCACAGACAAGTTTTGTACGGACCGCGACGATATTGTGAATAACGGAAAATAATAATCTTTCAGTGTACAACACGTACCTTACACGCGGTAATCGTAGGCGCGGCCCGAATTCCAAGACGATGTTTTTTTAAAGGACATTTAGGTTCAAGTTCCAAAAACTCTTGGGAGTGATCAATTTTTGATAAAAAATGTGTGTGAAAAAAGGTATCCGGAACTAAAGGCTTTAGCCATACAATTGTGTACCACGTTTGCTCAACTTATTTATGTGTTTTTAAAAATGAACTTCATTAAGAACCGGTACAGATCTCTACTCACAGATGACCACTTTAACAGTTTGATCATAATCAGCTGCACCAACTTGATCTCACATTTCAGGCAGGTTGTGCCAAATAAAAGGTACCATTTTCTCCATTCAATATTAACAACAATGAACTTTGTGTAAAACTCATTTTTAGTACTCTTTTTTTCATTTATATGTATTTTGCATTCATTTTCTTGTATTCTAAAAATCACAATAAAATAATATTGATTTGGTATTTATGCACTTCATTTCACTGGTACCTGTTGTGTTTTTCACGTTAGATAACTGATTTTAAAAAAAAATTCTAAGCAAAGAAGGTAGACTAGATTAGTGGAGTAGTTGATAGCGTGGTGTAGGGAGCTGGGGTGGAGAGACTTTAGAGTCCACGCTAGTCACGCGAAGAAACGCTCAAGCTAATGTTAAGTCTATGGGAAGGTTCTTGCGCGATTTCTCGCTCGCATTTTACTATTTTTAAATGAATTTTTTTTCATAGGATAGCTGAGGTCGATCTCTAACGTTGTTAGTTTTTACTTTTATGATTTTGGTTACCGTTTATAAGCAGACATTTTCAATTTTAGAACCGGTTGGAACCTGTTATGAAAGTGAAAGTACCCTTATATAAAAAAACTGGAGCCAAAATCGAAAAAGTAAAAACTAACAACGTTAGAGATCGACCTCAGCTATCCTATACAAAAAACATTATTTAAAAATATTAAAATGCGAGCAAGAAATTGCGCAAGAACCTTCCCATAGACTTAACATTAGCTTGCGTGTTTTTTCGCATGACTGATGTAGGTTCTTAAGTTTTCTGGACCGCGAGAGTTTGAAATGTTTTAAAACGGACCTACGGGGAAAATAATTGATGACCACTGTACTACACATTACGTTGTTTCTCGATTATACCAGAAACAAACAAAAGAAAATAAAAATAAAAAATTTCAAAATGCATAGAAATGGATCATATTTTTTTATTATAACTTAAAAAAAAAAACTTTTTTAGGTGTGTTCGTAATTATATAAATGCGTAGCACCTACAGTCGTCGTCTGATCCGTCCGTCTGCCCGCATATAATAGCTCAAAAACTATCCAACCGAATTGTTTGAAATTTAATATATATAATAGTTGCAGAATTTTGTCGAGTCATTTCAAATTTTATGAAAATCGAATCAAAAGTTAAAAAGGTATTTATAAAATATTTCTCCATTCTAAGTTAATTCTATTAAGTCTATTAAGTCTATTTATTTCTAGTTAAGTCTATTCATAAGTTATTGGTTTGGCGCGGGCTTGAAAATCGCGCCAACCAAAAAGTTGCCAAACATCCTTGCGTGAATGTAAAGCATCTGTTCCGATATTAATAAAAGTTTTCTTCGTTCTATTAAATCCTATCATACATAATTAATTCAATGATATCCCATGATAGGTAATGATTCTAGGTTGCCATGGTGATTACGTCCTATTTAAGATGGATTCCTTTTTCCGTATTACTGAAATTAAAAACCGAATTTGTATACTAAAATTGTTTAATTATAGCAATCCTATAATCTACCGACAGTTTCCGGAGAAATAGATATTAAATGGAAAAAGTGTCTAAATATGGATTTCAAGTTCTGAAATTTTCAAAGCTAGGCTTAAGTTGCCCACTGCAATTTTCAGTAAATGTCAACAAAAGATAAAATATTGCCAACTTAAAATGTACTAATTTTATTACGGAAATTAATCGTATCATAATAACAGACGATACAGTTCATGTCACTGAAATAATAACGATGATTTTTACTTTCTTCTATCTTTAAAAGAAGAAAGTATTGTTTTCATGAGAATTTGTAACTTCCTGTTTTCGACGAATTTATACATTTTAGAAGCTCCTGCACTCGATTTGACTGCTTTTAGAAAATGTCTGTCTGTGAGTCTGTCTATGTGACAACAATTTTGTGGGCACTCTATCTCAAGAACTAAAGCACGAAATTTGATGTAACTTTATATTAAGTTAGTCCCTGATATAAATTGGTGCTGATTAGTTTTTGGGGAAAATCGCCCAGTATGCTGCATTATTCGCGATTACCGCAATAGCTCTATCTCAAGAACTAAAATGCACTCATTTTCATCAAACTTCAGATTCAGTTAGACCTTGACATAAGTAGATGCTGATTACGTTTTGGTGTAAATAGCACAACAGGTGGCGCTGCTATGCTCATGATTTTCCCGATAGCTGTATCTCAAGAACTAATGCACGGAATTTCATCAAACTTCAGATTCAGTTAGACCTTGACATAAATTGTTGTTGATTAAACTTTGGTCTAAATCTCCCAACAGGTGACGCTGCTATGCTGCATTTTTCAGGATTTACAGCGATAGTCCTATCTGAAGAACGAAATTGAATAAAACTTTCGATTCAGTTAGATGTTGACGTAAATTGCTGCTTATTCGTTTTTGGTATATGTGAAAATTGTATGAGATGGAAGAAAGTTTTGGGATCCGCACATCCGACTACTTTTCCATAGTCTTGTATTGGATATTTGAGTATAGTATCATTTGAATGGAACAGAATTGTAATTAAGTGTTTGTGTATTCAAACGTAATTTCAGAAAATAAATTAATATCTATGATAGGAATATCTGCACATAAAAGAAATTTTGTGTTAATGCATTTTTGGATAAGAGATCTGAATATTTATAAATCTAGTTATAGTACGAACGCATCTCATTTGTCACTTTTTACGTACAATTTGCAACTTGTTTTCATTTATTTCTTTATAGAAATAAAAAATATATTTTTCTTAATTTTAAAAAACAATAACAAACGTTTTTAATACTATACGACAAAATTAATCTAGCAAAAGTAGTTTTACAGCGATTTCGAAGTCGTTATAATATTTTTGAGTCGTCATTTCTTCTTTATACTGCTCATTACATTGTTTGTCGATTATACCAGAAACAAACAAAAGAAAATTTTAAAATTTTTTTTAAAAAAATTCAAAATCCCTAAAAATGGTTTATATTTTCTATTATAATTTTAAAAAGTCATTTTTTTGTCTGCTTTTTAGGTATAGTTTGTATAAATGTTAATTCCCTTTATTAAAAAAAAGAAATATGTAAATCCGTTAATTTGTGCAAAAGTTATGCTGAAAACTGCTGAAAAACAGTAAAACTGCTAAAAAACAGTGTTTGGAGATAATTGACTTTAAAGTTCTACCCTTTGTGTAGATATTGGCGGTTCGCGGCCTAATATTTACGGCTCGTACGACCGTAATTTTCCTATTGGACAGACTGTACGAAATTCTTGAAATTTCAAACATTATACAAATAATCTATTAAAGAGAAAAGCGCATTCTGTCAAATTCACACTCTTTTCCACTCGAAAATAGTCTCTTTGCGCATGGTTCAACATTTTTTCAAGGCTTCTACCCTCAGATACGGGAAACGTGTTTACACCACACCTGTTTAGCCTAGGGGGATTGAAAAGGGTTGATTGGAAACGGATGGCGCAATATGGCCATAGCGTTGAAAGCTTTTCTTTTAACTCATGTTTTCACTACTAAATATGCATATTTTTTTGTAAAATTTTAAAGAGAGCTTGGATACAGTTATATTTATAACCGAATGAAATTTCGAAGAGTTCCAATGAGGAGAACTATTTTCTTATTGCTATGTTAAAGAAGCCGACGCGAAAACAAACAAACAAACAAAAAAGTGAGAAGAAAACATTTCTTTTACAACTAGATAACAATATTATTTCACGAAATTTTTACACGGGCTGTGAAACCATTTTATTTATAACCAAATAAAGATTTCAGAGTTCGGACAAAAAGAACAAGAAAGTGAGCACTTTTATCACTAAACATCCATATTATGTCGCGAATTTTTCATTTAAAAATATAATTTCATACAAAATCGGGTTAAAGATATAAAATAATAAAAACTTGATTTTTTAAAAATTTATTATTATGTGCCTAGGTAACGCCGGGCGGGCAGCTAGTAATGACAAAAAATACATTTTTTTCGTCACATTTCGATCCTTTCTGGGTATCCTTAAATAGGATATAAATCCACCATTGAAAGACGAAAATTTTGAAATTTGTGCAAAACTTCTCTTGCACCTGAATAACATAGCACTAAATAGCATTTGTGCATGTTTAGGTGCTGATTTTCATGAGGACATTTCTGGTAGAAAAACCTTCAGCAAAAGAAATTCTCTTATTTTTATGTATACAGGATGCCCTAAAAAACTTATTCAACCACCCAGCTTTCTCTGTGCCGAGTCCAACTTGCTAAATTCTACACCAAGCTTTTATACTAAGTGACCATGCTGCCACAATATTTAATATTAACCCGCTTCGATGTATCGGTGATACCTGCAAAGAGCAAAACTTTAGACTCAATTATCTCGGAACACTGTTTTTCAACGGTTTTACCACGCTAACTTTTGAACAAATTAACGGATTTACATGTTTCTTTTTTTAATAAAAGAAATTAACTTTTATACAACTATACCTGAAATTTTTTTTTAAGTTATAGCAAAAAATGTGAATCATTTTTATGGATTGTGTAGTTTTATTATATATTTATTTTATTTTTTTTTGTTTGTTTCGGATATAATCGAGCGATAACGTAATAAGCAATATAATGAAAAATGATAGCTCAAAAATATATAATATGGACTTCAAAATTGTGGTAAACCTAGTTTTGCAAGTACTAGTTTTGTCGTACAATATTAAAACTTTTGTTAGTATTTTTTTTTTCAATTTAAAAATATTTTTCATTTCTATACACAAATATGTACCACATCTCATAGTGAAATGCATTTTAGGATAACAATATAAATATTTACGGGCAAAAATTAATTGCTCTCCAGCAGTTTGGTAATTTTTTATTTCTCTAATAACTCCTGGACTGATAAAAATAAGACCAAAAAGGGTTAAAACTTAGCCGTAGGAAGAAAACGAACTTTCTATTTCAAAGAATTAATTCTTTGAATCCGTCCAGTTTTACCGCATAAAATTCCAAAAACAAATTTTTCCAACATTGTGTTAATGAGAATGTAATAAATTAGTCTTTTTATGCTAAAATTTCAAAGTATAGGAAAGTGAAATTTCTCATCAAAAGTTGCGCATATACATATTTAATCCTTGCCAAAATTGTTATACTATTGAAAGATTAAATCAAGAGTAAATGTTTTGGACATCTCACTTGGTCGCATTCCAATAATTAATAGCAAAATAGTAAATGTACGTGATGATTGACCACAAATGTAGACTTAGGAACTATTACCAGAAGAGCTAATTATTTGAAGTTAATTTTCCTTTTGCGTTCTGAATTGAAGTGAATGAAGTGTTTGGATGTTGTATTTCCACCCAATGAAGCTGATTATTTTCTGTTTGTACTTGTACATTTCTAGCATCAATGCATTCTCTTAACTTTCAGATATTGCCTTCTAAATTTTAGAGAAATATTTTGTTTTTAGGAGCATAATATAAATTTTTATGTCTATATCTAGAAACGCTTGGAATATGGAAAATGAAAAACAACTCTGATAACAAATAATTGTCATAAGAAATATTATTAAAACCCATCAGCCGTATTCATAAAACGTTCCACAGCAATGAAACCTTCATGAAAATTTTAAATAGTTTCATTTAAATATTTTCTACAACAGCCATGATGACTAAAGTTTTTCATAATTTTAAAAGTATATGTATATGCATTCTCTATTTTAGGGCCTTCCAGATCCTAATGCAATCGCCGCTAACATGGTAAATAAACATGTTTGTGAAATTCAATTTCAAACATCATCACATTTACGCTTAGCGATGTGAAAATTAAAAGTTACGAAACATGCTGTTGAAATAGTATATTAGTAATGCATTAATGACTATTTAGTTAAATAAAGTATAAGTATTCCGTTTATTGATAGAGTAATATATTATTTAAAATAAAATGTTAATACAGAAGTAGTTTACTAAAGCCTGAAAATAACACTGATTTATAATAACTAATTGAGCCGCGTTTTTTTATGAAAAGGAAATTACTCTAAATAAATTACCAGTTTTTTTTTTTCAGAATCCTACAGTGTAATAAAAGACAAATGTTTCTTAACCTACGAAAATATACAATAACCACATCATCTCTATCCACGATTTCAAAAAGAGGTTTTTATCTGTAAAAAAACCCTCCAAAATCAACTTATTTTCAAGATTTAAAAAAAAAAAAAAAAAAAAAAAAAGTTGCTGCCACTGATTTTCGGAACCGTTTTTGAGTAGTTTTAGAGTGCATTAATCCGTTTTCTCAACCTGTATAGGTTTTTCGGATGCTGTCCATTACCAAGTAGACATTTTAATGTTCAACAAACATATTTTACAGAGAAATAATGATGAATTAACAGCAGTAACATTAATATTAAAATTAATATTGTTTTGTTACTCTTGCATGTATAAATTAAATTACGCTGCTGAAAATATTTAATTGAGAATAGATATCATCCTAAAAACCATTATTTCGCTTTGAGACAACTGATTAATACACTATAAAAACTGCTCGGAAACGTTTCCGAAAATCAGTGTCAGCAAAAGAAACTTTGTTTTTACTATTGATTTTTTAAATCTCGAACATAATATGGTTTTCTGAGGTTTCTAAAGATAAAGACCACTTTTCGGAATTATGGGTAACTCGGAAGAATGTATTGTATATTTTCGTTCGTGGTTATAGTATATTTTCGTAGATTAAGAAACGTTTGTCCCAAGGAAATATTTTACAGTGTAAAATTACTCATAAATCTCACTTTGAATCGTTTTTCTAACGGTATCAATTTTATTCTATTAAAACAGTATTTTCTTATCGAAGCATTTTATTTGTCATTGCGATTGTGCAATATTCGATCGCACCATAAATCATTGTCAAGACATACCGCCACATACCCCAACTATTTCCCTCATACGCGTAACAATTCGTTCAAATATACATTTTGTTTGTTTAAAATGACAGGTTTTGTATTCATTTGTCAGTTACTGTAAGACAGCGTTACATGTCCTTCGGACACACTTGACTTATTTTAATTCTGTACAGTTTTCCGGTAAGTCTGAATTTTCTTGTGTTTGTATACATTCTTAGACTGTTTTAAAATGTAATAAAATCTCTGTTGGATTATTTGTCTTCTTTTTCTTTTCCTTTCTGGAGAAAAACCCTTTTTGAATATTAGAATTTTAATAAAAAACTTTACATTTACTACAAATTTAATAAGAAAAGTATTTTAAAAGTAATTGAAATCCAGCTTACTATATCACTGATGTCTTTCTAAATTTTCATGATATTTAAGTGAATTTTTCATATAAGTTGTATTGTACTATTATCTACTAAGTTATGAAAGAAAAGTATTGTTATCTTTCGCTTATTCGCAGTTAAATATAATTTCTTATAACCTTACAGTGCATGAATTTTTCTTTTAGAATTGTATTTTTTATACTTATATTAAAAATTCGACACCAGAGATTTTAAGATAGATTTTTAGTGTTATTTAGAAGCATATTTATGATATTGTTACAGGATTAATATTTCTATATAAATATAGTGGTTGCAAAGAACCTGATTTATTTAAAGTTAAATAGAAAGTGTTGCCATTTGGCTACACTATGCACTGTAGGGATAAACAG
Source organism: Maratus michaelseni (assembly GCA_963931845.1). Classification (NCBI taxonomy): domain Eukaryota; kingdom Metazoa; phylum Arthropoda; class Arachnida; order Araneae; family Salticidae; genus Maratus; species Maratus michaelseni. The sequence continues at coordinate 38,179,568 of OZ007586.1, read as the reverse complement.
TATTATCTCATCTAATATTCAGTGTTGAATATTCATTGCAAATTTCATGGTACTGTTTTTCCAGTAAATTGTCATGTTTTCTCAATGTTCCATTAGATTTGGTTCAAAATTATGCATGTTATGAGCGAAATACATGTGAAAATATTGGAACGCTTAAAAAATGCGTTTATAGCTTTATGAATATACCAGCTAGTAGTCTTATGAAAGTACACATAAGCATTGCAAATAATGATAAAAGTATTTTGCAAAAGTTAGAGATCAATTCCAGTTTTTGTTATGATACAGGAGGATCACAAATACTGTTTTTCTTACCAAATTTGTTTTCGGTCCTATTGTTGTCCTATTGTTGCGATCCTATCCCGATTTTTACGGCTTCGAAAATCCGTCCCGCAGAACGACTGCGCGGGACAGGAAAAGTCCCGATTTTTCATGATGCACAATTATTTTTAATTTCTTTTAGTGCCATGCTATTCGTTAGTCTGCATCGAGTGGAGCTTAATAGAGAAAAACCTGTAAAAACAGAACCTGTCTATAACAAAAAATGTTTATGATTCCACCGAAAGGAGTACCATACAATTTTACCCGCTAAGAAAACCTGTCTAAGACAGAATATTTTCTCGTGTAGCTATTCTGCTTTCATAGGTTTTATTGAACTTTGTTAGTGTAATCTGTGAAAACGGAACCTGCCTATAACGGTATCCTGCGTTTGACGTAATTTTTCGTAGTGTCTACTGAAGTAATACCATACAATTTTAACTGCTCACTTGCGGAAATCTCACCAAAACGGAATTTTGTTTCGGACCCTAGCGATTCCGCTGTTACAGATTTTACTGTATAAAAGTATTGTGTTTAATTAATACAGTGAATCCTTCTAAGAAGGAATCTCATGTCATTGGTAAAAGATTCCGTTTTAGACAGATTTTCGTTGTAACATGTATAATTGTATTGTATTTTTGTGATACAGAATGATCACATATATTGATTTTCTTACCAAATTTCTTTTTGGGTCTAATGTTGCCAGCTATCCCGATTTTCAGGGGTTCCAATTCCCGTTCCGCGGGACGTGAAAAGTCCCGATTTTTCATGATGTAAAATTTCCTTTATTTTTCTTTTAGTACCATGATAATCGTTAGTCTGCATCGAGTGGAACTTAATACATTAAAACCTGTGAAAACAAAACCTGTCTATAACGGAAAATTTTTATGATTCCGCCGAAAGAAATACCACACAAATGTAAAGAAAACATGTCTAAGACAGACTATCTTAACGTGTAGCTATTCTGTTTTTATAGGTTTTACTGTACTTTGTTTAGTATACCCTGTGAAAGCGGACCCTGTCTATAACGTAATCCTGTCCTAAACGTAAACTTTCGTAGTCCCTACTTAAATAATACTATAAAATTATAACCACTCACTTGGAAACATCTCCAAAACGGAATTTTCTTTCGGTCCCTACTCATTCTGCTTATGCAGATGTCACTATATAAAATTGTGTTTAATTAATACAATTAAACCCTCTAAGACGGATTCTCAACTTATCGGTAAGAGATTTCGTTTTAGACAGATTTCCGTCTTAACAGATATAATTGAATTGTACATGTTTCGTAGAGAATATGCATATTTTACGTTTAGGAGGGGGGGGGGCAGCATCCGTTTATAGGCAGATTCCGTTTCGATATTATTTTATGTATTTTTATTTCCCGATTTAGAAGCCACTGTCCTGCTTTTTTTATCTTCCTGTCCCATTTTATTTACAATGAACCTGGCAAAAGTATTTGGTCTCCCCTATAAAATACTTTGTGACTGAATCTTCACTGGAAAGTGTGAATTCAAAATTAAAGCTGCATTGAGATTTAGCGCACATACAGGGTGGTTATAATTAAAGTTATACTACTGAGAGCAAGCTGGAGCCAGTCCTGGTTGACGGATTTCGTTGAAGCTTGGTATATACGTTATATGGACCACGTTGAAGAGAAATATCCAATAAAAAAATCATTGAAATTTCAACCACCAGGTGCAAAAATGGCGGATAAAGAACCGGAAACACAAATTGGAAACATAAAATTTTAATTAATCACGTCTTAGTTCAATGTGTATTCCTTTTGTGTCAATGACATGTTGAAAACATGTTAAAACATGTTAAACAGAAAGCAAACATAACACGCTATGTCGATTGAATTACTCAAGAATCACCTCGTGCTTCTGTTGAACATGTTTGAACACGCTTTGAACATGTTATTGACACAAATGGAATGCACATGTACTGGAAAAAATGCTGTGATTAAATAAAGTTTTATGTTTCCAATTTGTGTTTCCGGTTCTTTATGCGCCATCTTTTCAACTGGCGGTCGAACTTACTATTATATTAATTACTAGCAAGCTACGCCCGCTACGCTGGTCAATTTCTTTTAACTAACCTTTAATCAAACAAAATATTGACATTTCATAAATAACTTTTATATTTTAACAGAATAATAAGGCTACTATAATTTGTGACTCGTGCTATAGCCAATATACACGTCAGGACACGTCGCCCTTATCATTATCTTTTTACGCATGAAGGTTTCGCTATGGTACTCAATTGGAAAATTTGGTAATTTTTGAAATTCAATATTTGAAAAACAGCATAATCATTAGATTTGAAATTTATATCAAGAAAAATACAATTTTTTACCTTTCAAACGCAGTTTGTCTAACAATTTTCTGACAAATACTTTTTGAGCTATCATTTTTTTCAGTAACTTCAAATGTTTCATTTTCCGAGATTAATCTGTTGCAACAATTAGCGAAAAACCCAGTCGTCAGCAACGCATAGTTTTTTATTAAAGAGGCTGTTGGAGCAGGGATTGTCACCACCAATTTGCCACCATCACTTTTGAAATCGGTTCCGTGGTTCCAGAGATTCCATAGAAATTGTAATTTAGAATGACTTCAGAACGCTTTTCGCTCATTTCACCCATTTAAATTTCGATTTTTTTTAAAATTTATTCTTAGAGAGCATTTACATCTTATAAGTAACTACAATGCTAAATTTCAAATTTCTTGCCCCTTCAGTATAAAAAAGTCGCAATTTTCGAACATTTTTCGATCCTGCACCCCATTGATGTTAGTGGCACCGACATAAAATATAGCCTATGTTGGAGTAGGGATTGTCCCCATCAATTTGCCACAATTACTTTTGAAATCGGTTCTGTAGTTCCAGAGATTTCATAGAAATTGTAATTTAGACTGTTTTTAGAAGGCTTTTCGCTCATTTCACCCTTTTAAATTTCAATTTCATTTTTATTTTGTTCTTAGAGAGCATTTACATCTTATAAGTAACTACAATGACAAATTTCAAATTTCTAGCTCCCTCAGTATAATAAATAAAAATAAAACTGCCCAGTTAAACTGAGGGCATTGATTTCACAGGCTATTCACACTAATTGTATATTATACTCTTATTTCAAAGAATTTGAAATAAGCCCATCGAAAAATAAAGAAATAAAGAATATATTAAGGGGGGGGGGTCATCCCCCCGTTACCCCCCTCATAGTTAACTAATGAACCCCTTAAACTAATCAGGTAAATCTGTAATTACAATGAATATATATACAAAATTTGAAGAAAATCGGATAATTCTGCATGAAAAACCCATTTATATAAATTAAGGCAGGATTAGCCCCCTCCGTTCCCCCCTTCCCTTTATACTTAACCAATCAATCCCGAAAACTAATCAGGGAAGCGTCTTAACCCAATGAACCTATAAACAAATTTTGAAGCAAATGGGATAATTCTGCATGAAAAACCCATTTATATAAATTAAGGGGGGGATTAGACCCCCGTTCCCCCCCTTTATACTTAACCAATCAATCCCGAAAACTAATCAGGGAAGTGCCTTAACACAGTGAACCTATAAACAAAATTTGAAGGAAAACGGAATAATTCTGCATGAAAAACCCATTTATATAAAATAAGGGGGGATTAGCCCTCCGTTCCCCCCTTTATACTTAACCAATCAATCCCAAAAACTAATCAGGGATGCGCCTTAACACAGTGAACCTATAAATAAAATTTGAAGGAAATGGGATAATTCTGCATGAAAAACCCATTTATATAAATTAAGGGGGGTATTAGCCCCCTGTTCCCCCCCTTTATACTTAATCAATCAATCCCGAAAACTAATCAGGGAAGCGTCTTAACCCAATGAACCTATAAACAAATTTTGAAGCAAATAGAATAATTCTGCATGAAAAACACATTTATATAAAATAAGGGGGGATAAGCCCCCCGTTCCCTCCTTTATACTTAACCAATCAATCCCGAAAACTAATCAGGGAAACGCCTTAACACAGTGAACCTATAAACAAAATTTGAAGGAAATGGGATAATTCTGCATGAAAAACCCATTTATATAAATTAAGGGGGGATTATCCCCCGTTCCCCCCCTTTATACTTAACCAATTAATCCCGAAAACTAATCAGGGAAGTGCCTTAACACAGTGAACCTATGAACAAAATTTGAAGGAAAACGGAATAATTCTGCATGAAAAACCCATTTATATAAAATAAGGGGGGATATGCCCCCCGTTCCCTCCTTTATACCTAACCAATCCCGAAAACTAATCAGGGAAACGCCTTAACACAGTGAACCTATAAACAAAATTTGAAGGAAATGGGATAATTCTGCATGAAAAACCCATTTATATAAATTAAGGGGGGGGGATTAGCCCCCCGTTCCCCCCTTTATACTTAACCAATCAATCCCGAAAACTAATTAGGGAAGCGTCTTAACACAGTGAACCTTTAACCAAAATTTGAAGGAAATGGGATAATTCTGCATGAAAAACCCATTTATATAAATTAAGGGGGGGATTAGCCCCCCGTTCCCCCCTTTATACTTAACCAATCAATCCCGAAAAACTAATCAGGGAAGCGCCTTAACATAGTGAACCTATAAACAAAATTTGAAGGAAAACGGAATAATTCTGCTTGAAAAACCCATTTATATAAATTAAGGTGGGATTAGACCCCCGTTCCACCCTTTATACTTAACCAATCAATCCCGAAAAGTAATCAGGGAAGCGTCTTAACCCAATGAACCTATAAACAAAATTTGAAGAAAAACGGAATAATTCTGCAGGAAAAACCCATTTATATAAATTAAGGGGGGGGGGGATTAGCCCCCCGATCCCCCCCTTTATACTTAACTAATCAATCCCGAAAACTAATCAGGGAAGCGCCTTAACTCAGTGAACCTATTAACAAAATTTGTAGGAAAACGGAACAATTCTGCATGAAAAACCCATTTATATAAATTATGGGGGGGGGAATTAGCCCCTTGTTCTCCCCCTTTATACTTAACCAATCAATCCCAAAAACTATTCAGGGCCTTAACACAGTGAACCTATAAACAAAATTTGAAGGAAAACGGATATTTCTATGAAGAGTTATCGCATTACGTAGGTACATACATACATACAGAACCGGCTGGCAAGCTCTTAGGGCTTGATAGCCAGTTTGATAGCTAAAAAATGGCAATTTTAGAACGTTTTTTGCTCCTGCACCCCCTGGGGTTAGTGGCACCGACATAAAATATAGCCTATGTTGGAGCAGGGGTTGTCACCATCAATTTGCCACCATCACTTTTGAAATCGGTTCGGTAGTTCCACCCTACAAACAATCTTTACTCCTTTATAATATTAGTATAGATTAACTTTTTTAAAAATTGGATATTGCTCTTCCCGAAGGTCCATATATAACGTATATACCAAATTTCAACGAAACCCGTCAACCAGAACGGGCTCCGATTGATCTGAGTAGCCTAACTTTAACCCTGTAATTTAAGAGCATGCATTGATTTTCAATACAATTGTCTATTACCGGAATTAATTATACGACGTTAATGTTTAGTTCTATCTAATCTTTTTTCTATTATACTTCGATAAAAAGGTTTAATCCTATAGTTGTTAAAAATAAGGAAAATTAATAAGATAAAGTAAGAGACATTATTAAAATAATTATAATGCATTTTATGATTAGTTGAACATTTTAATCTTTCTTAAAAATTACTTTCCTTTTATCAATCTTCTTTCTTCCCATTTTTTATCGTGTGTTCCCCGGAAGACTATTAGCAGATTAAAAAAGAGACGATGAAATAAAAATTTAAGCTCTAACTTATTACTTCTTTAATTAGAATAATTTATCAGAGAAGTTCTTTTCTGTATCTATGAATATTACAATTAAATGAGATATAACATGAAGCAGGAGGAAATACTCTTTTTTTGTTCTCTAATAAGTTTAAATGAGAGGAGCAATTCTCATCCATTAGTGAAATGTGGAAATATACATTATTTATTTTGCACAGACATAAAAATTATTTATTTAAATATTCAATCTAAATAAAAAAAAAATCCAAAAAAGCAATTTACAAAATTATTGTAAATTGAAATTAAAGAGATTAAATGGAAGCAATTTTCTTCGAAATATTTCATGCTACAGAAAAATGTAGCTCTTAAGAGCTATTCATAAAATGTACCTCTTAAGGTATTATTAATTCATGCTGGGTGTCCCATAATGCCTTCATGCCATTCACACACATGCTGGGTGTCCCATAAGTAGAACATTTACTGCTATGAGCTTGTAAATAGTTGCATCTAATAAACGCAATTTTCCACGCAATTTTGTGATCTAAATTTTGATGCGACCTCTATTGACAAAACTTTTCACCATTGTTTTCTTTATAAAACAAAACCTGCTACATGAGAATAATTTTTGTCTCAAAATCGCATTCAAATAAGCCAATTCCTTCTCTTTTTATGAATTTTGGTAATGTTCACAAATTTCTGGTATACCCAATACATATACACTGAGTGGCCACAATATTAGGAACACCCCGCTACACAACACCAACATTGTGATGAACCTTGTTGTTGTATTGTGGTTAAAGTTTTTGTACTATGTACGTATATGCACTGAAATTGTTTACGTTGTGGTCTTCTGTCGCTGCATACATTGCGTGACAGTCGCCTGGCACCTCTTTCTTTCACAAGCAATATCCCTCCACACTCTTCTGCTTTTCTCTGGAGATTTTTTTGGTTTAGCTTCCATTGTTTAAAATCTCAATACTCTGTTGTACGAGAAAAACAATATATATATATATATATATATATACATAGCGGTTTCAGAAATACTTGAACCGGCTTTTCTAGCATCCAAAATCATGCCACATTCAAAATCACCCAAATCTTTTGTTTTCTGCATATACAGGCAAATTGCTACGTTAACTGGTGCTTCTAAGCAGGAGGAAAGCTTTTTATCGGCATTTATTACGTTAATACACGTGGTGCATGGGTGAGTCTAAGTTTGAGTTTCCATTTTCGTTTGACTTCTTATCCAGTTTATTCTCTTTCTCTCTCTTCTAGTTATGCCTAGCATGCATCTTTCCATAGTTCTCTGTGTTGTTTGTAATCTTTGTATTATCCGTTTTGTTAGCGTCCATGTTTCTGTTCTATAAGTTAGTGCAGGCAAAACACATTGTTTAAACGACACACACATATATATATATATATTTAAATGAAAAATATACTGTAGTATCTGGTAATATTTACGAAAACAACGGCCAGAAGAAGGACATTTTATATTTAAATAACATTTGAGAAAATCTGTAAACTCACTGAGATTTCTGATTGGTAATTCATTAGAATAACATGGCTTCTGAAGTTTAGGAAAACGTATCCTTAGCCGAATGGGATTTCCTTGTTTTAGCGGCACTTGCAATTACGAATACACCAAGATGGCAGTTACGATGTCGCAAACATATACAGGTGCTCACTAAAATTCTTTTCTCCGCCATTAACTCCCGAACGCTGACAGTTATAATCATATAAATGGCGCCTAAATATAGTAATGTGGCTGTGCGATGAAACCCCTTACAGAGACAACTAGCGGTAAATTGCATTCCTATCTCGAAAACGGTACGATATATAAGGAAAAGTAAATTATAAAATTCTACAGCATCCTCGATGTACTATGAAATGATGTCTTACTTGTCAAATTAACTTAAAAACCCTGAAATCTAAATCTTTTATATCCAATCACCATTTTAAATATGCCACAAATTACATGCAGAAGTGATAAATGATAATGATAAATGATAATGATAAATGATAATGATAATGATTAATGATTAATGATAATGATAAATGATTAATGATTAATGATAATGATAAATGATTAATGATTAATGATATTGATAACGTAATGATTTCTAATAAAAAAGGCTAAAAGTATTTCAAAATTCACATTAAAAGATATTGTAGAACATTTACATAACAGCACAATGGGATTAGTTAAACCAAAGCTCTCCAATAATGCGAATTGTACAGAATTAAATGCATGATTTACGATTTTTAGATGATAAATTGTCTCTCCTTAATCGCTGCTCCAAATTCAATTCAAATAAATTCGCCCACTTCAAAGATACAGTGTTGTGAAAATTATCTGGGGTGTGGAATACCCCAGCGTACAGTCCTAAATTATGAGATACTGGAGACGAAATTGCCGATTTCTCAGCGAAAATACATTAAACCATTTGTGGACTGGTCGGCTATCTACAAAATAGTTTCTCCCTATCCAGTTTGATCCTCAGTTGTCGCACAACAAGGTACTACAATACAGGCTGAATCATCAAGCATTTTGTTGCCCACTTAGACCAATCAGCGATTCTTGCCACGCGGCTAGAAGTGTCGTGACGAATCGTTCTTTTCCTACGGGCAATTAAATAGGCGGCGTGAGTCAGCCTGGATTGTAGGAGCCTCATCGGACACTATTCTCAACGTCGTCTTTTGTCAAAAAGATTCCAACTAATAACGAAGCAGTTCATTACTGGTTATGGTGTTATTTCGCGGGATTATGTTATTTCGTTGGGGCAGTAGTGGATACCCATACGAAAAGCATAAAATTGATGCAATGTTCAAAAATAAATTTAAAAAAAAAAGGAATTTTGCTTACCAATTTTAATCTTTTAAAAATAAACGGTATAAAACAATTGCTTAAACATAGACGCAAACATGAACACACACAAAAATTGGATTACCTTATTTCAAACTACAAGAAATCGCGATAAGATAACCACACGATTATAATGTTTGAGTTGAAATAACCTCGCTCAGGAAATTATGGCTTGAAATCTCTGTAGTTAGAGGCATTAATACGAGAGGATTGTATCAGCAACCCTACGAGGGACACGAACTTCTGTGTGACTTTTAAAGTCTATTTTCTAGTTCATTACTGGTACAGTATCCACCATTTACCTTGTATGTTTTCTGGATAATTTTGTGATTATGTTCATGAATTTTAACTGAGATATTATGTCAGAGAAATGTCCAACAACCATATACTTAAAAAATAAATGCTGAGGCTATATTAAATTTTTTTTTCATATTTTATGATTAATCTAATATATAAACTTCATATGTCTCAGGCGTACTTTTCATCTGTCAACGATACACGAGAAAAATTTACACTAGATGGTCACGAGCTGCGCAATCTCTTGGCTGTCTTTGATGAATGGGTGTTGTTTAAAAGATGCTTATTTTTTTCTTTGAACATCACTGTTTGAGTTGTAGAACTGTTACCTACCATGCGGACGTTCCAGGTTAGATTTTTTTTATAATAATAGTTGCATTTTTAAATATTTGACTTTTAAAAAAGATAATTATACTTCTCTTAATCAGAACGTTCTCGGTAGATAGCTTGTATTCGACGCTATTTTACTAGAGAATTGTAGATATTTTAATGAGTTTTGATACTGTATTTAATAATGTCCTGAATATTACATTCCCATTAAGCTGCACGAAATGTGCTGTTTTCGTTCCCTTTCAAATCCATTCATCCATAACATTTTCATTGTTTAACTAACAGATCAATACTCATCAACGTTTTGTATTGTTAAAGAATTTTATCACTAGTAAAAATGAAGATTTGATTTGATTTTTGATTGCACATTTAGATTTGAGAAACTGATCTGAAAAATAATGTATAGGTTTTCTGTTTTTATTTTTTCTCAAATACGGCCATTGTTTTAGAAAACGTTCTAACTTTCATATGTATTTAGTAAATTTAATGGGAATTATTCCTATCAATAATTATGTCCGAGACCGAGATATTTCATGATAATATTTATTTGCAACATGTGCTAACACAAGTTAACATAGGATAGCTAGGGTAGCAGATACTATAACCAGAACCTGATTATCACAGGAGCATGCGGTAAAGCTGCTCTGGTCACGGTGTATACCATTATTTCCGAATAGTAATTGAATGATAAATCCTTATTTAAAAGCAAAATTTCTGTCATAAATAAGGTAAAAATTAATATTTGGAAATAGAGGTGATTGTTTTCACGATTACAAAGAATGCCTAGTCGGTTCTTCATTATAACTGGTCCAAGTTTTCTCGAGATAATATTTATATGCAATATATCTAGCACGGGTTAGTTTGGGATAAGTAGGTAATCGATAAATATAGCTGGTTCAAATATTTATTGAAGTTTTTCGTGAGAACATTTATTCGCAGAATTGCTAACATGAGTTAAAAGAACTCCACTCATCAGAAAACGCTAGCTCGCTAATGTTAATCCTATGGGACAGTTCTTTTTAAAAAATTCTAACGTCACAGCAGGGGATAGGTATCCATTGAGTGGGTATCCTCATACAAACGATATTGAAATACAAACGAGATATATTCTCGTTTGTATTTCAATATTTTTAAACGATACTTTTTGCATTAGATAGCTGAGGTCAATCTCTACAATCGCTGTTTTTTTCTTTTTTTTTTATGAGGATTTTCACTTTCGGAACCGGTTTCGAAAGTAAAAGTATCCCCATAAAAAAAAACCCTCCAAACAAAATCGAAAAAGTAAAAAATTGTCTATGGATTGATCTCAGCTATTGAATAAAAAAAAATCGTTTAAAAATATTGAAATGCAAACAAGACATTAAAAAAATTTGTCCCATAGGATTAACAATTGCAAGCTGGTGTTTTCACGTGAGTGAAGTATCCCCTTAACTCGGATAGGTAGAGAAGCGCATATACTTTTGTATTTTAAATATGATTTTTATATAAAATTTAAGATAACTACTAATTAATATTTTTTTTTATGCCAGGAAACGTTTCTGATGACCTTGGAAACTCAGAAGGAAGACCCTGAATGTGCATTCCTCGTGCACGAGGAGTCCTTACCTGCTGGAACAGTTTACAAATCTCCGGACCTACAAGATGGTGCGACCACGCCACGAATTTTCAAAACCGAAGAAGATGAAGAAGAAGATCCTGTGCCGCATTCAGTAGCCAAATTTCATGAACACTTACTTGACCAGGTGAGACAGCATATTATCCTTTAATTACGTCACGCAATTTTCGTGCGATTTTTACACCTCCCCTCCCCTATGTCACAGGTTGTCACACTCAATGGATACCCCTCCCTTGCTGTGACTTTAGAATTTTTTTAACTGTTACTTTAGAGCCATTTTTATGCAAAAAAATTTCCATTCGACCTGTTATATTCTGATATAAATACAGGGTGTCCATAAATGATTGTCCAGGTTCCCTTACCTCATAACTTTTGATTTAACAATAGGACGAAAAATGTTATTACATATTCGTATATTACATTTCAAAAAGTTCTTTTAATAACACATATGGGTAAAGTTGCTACTCAAAACGCTATCAATCAAATAATAATTAATATTAAAATTTTAACAAATTTATCAAAAAGCTGTTAATGAACTATGAGTGCAAAGTTAGATAGATAAATATTACATAATTCCTTAATAATTTTTTGATAAATTTAATAAAATTTTAATATTAATTATTATTTGATTATAATCGTTATTTGCTTAATAACGTTTTGAGTTGCAACTTTACCCATATGTAACTTTGTGTTATTAAAAAAACTTTTTGAGTTGTAATTTACGAATATGTAATAATATTTTTTGTCCTATACTTAAATCAAAAGTTATAAGGTAAGGAAACAGAAACAATCATTTATGGACACCCAGTGCTATTAAACCGTTCAGAGCTTACGCTATTTTACTTCAAGCAGGTACAATTCAAAGAAAAAAGGAAAAAAAAACCGTACCTAATAATAATTGAGTGAAAATATAATTTTCGTACTGAAGTTTATTATGCTGCTTGCAAATAATATCTCAATAATCATTTTATACTTTAGATATGACGTTACAATGTGTTAACTCACTCTATATGGACCCCCATTATCCGTCTTCAAATGGGGCGTAATTAGTGAATGACACCTTACATGCCTATTTATAAAATAAACAGAACATATAACTTAGTGTCCACAATATAAAAATGTTTCACATGCATTCATTCACACATACATACGTAGAAACACATAACATACATGCACGATTCTAAACAGTTCCTATCATTTGCGAAAACCAAATTATCGTAGAAAGAAACGAGATCAGCTTTAGTTTGGAAATGGCATTTTCTATAAATATTTATGAATAAAATAAGTTTAGGAAGTCGTCTATAAATTAAAATAAGTTTTATTATTATTATTTTTTATTCTGATACTTAATTTTGACATCATGAAAAAAAAAATTTAAACTTTCAACTAGCCTATTATATGTAAATTTCTTTGAATACACTCGATACCAGCACGGTCTGGGTGAAGTGATTTTTGCCATATTTTCAGGGTTTTTCTAGTACGAGAACGATAAGCTGGACCACTTTCTTTACAAAATTCTTCCCTAAAGGCCCTACGTAGTAATAGGGCCAAATACTGGCCGATGCTTTAGTTAACAAATACCTTCCTGCACTTGAATTTTGAATAAACATTTATCATTTTAAAATGTGGTGTTACTAAGGGGGGGGGGGGTCTGAGAATTGAAATCCATTATTACTGCAAGGTTCAAGTTCAGCTAATTAATTTATTGGAATGCAATTTGCCATTTTCTTTTCAGATTCAGTGTATAAAAACAGCTTTGATTGAAACTGAAGATATTGAGCTCGATAGTTTTTTTTTTCACTATGAATAGCTTTATAAATGTATGCAAAATCTATACACTGTTATTGTTTTACACAAATAATTGCTATATTTTTATGGGATCTTATGCTATACCTTTATTTTTTGCAATTTATAAATTTTTCGTAAATTATGTATAAAAGAACCACAATCTGAGTTTGAAATAACTATTCTTTAGCATAAATAATATACGATGCAGTGATTATTTATCACATTATTCATAAAACAATTTTATTTATCACAAGCAGCGATTCGCAAGCTTCGTTGGTTGGTTTTACCCAAAAGAACCTCGAATTAAACGAACCAGGTGTTAGAAGGTGTACTGCTTTCGGCAGAGCAGACCCGTTGCGAGCTATGTCCTCTCCGGTCTCGAATTAAGTGAATCTTGAATTATTGACATTTTTTTTTTTATCTCGATAGAGATTAAATTCAAATTTTCAGCACCGTCCTTTCAGAATTTTTTTTTCAAATAAACGCCACAAAACGCTAAAAATCGCATAAATTTTTTTTTAATATACCAAAGAACAAAATTTACAATATTGGGCTAGCATATTGAAACCGGATTCATTTTTAAAATGTCAAAACAATTCCGCGAAATGTAAAAAAAAGCTTAAAAAAGCATACAAATTTCACGAAAATAATAAAAAATCGCAGAGGACACATTTTATTATATTGGGCTTGAAAGATTGAAACCGAATTCCTCTTACGAATGGCAGAAAATAGCCGCGAAGCGTGAAAAATCGCAAAAAGTCGCATAAAAGATCCCTAAAAATTCATAAATGGCTTTGAACAAAATTTAATAAATTGTGTTAAAAGATTATAAACGAATTCGACCGTGAAAATACGCATAAAAATAAATAAAAGAAAGTGTAATAAAACAAAAATCCAGAAACTGGCTTCAAAGTGCCAGTATGACTTATCCATGTATGACTTCAGACATACAGGTACCTTCCTACCAAATCGTGTACCTCTGCACCCAGCGGTCTCTTCAAAACACAGCACACACAGAAAGAGACAGACAAATATCTATCTTTATAGATTTTACCTTGTGTGGATGTTTCGTATTTCTATAATCTATAATATTAATATAAACAATTTTGGTTATGTTAAATCTTCTGTAAAATATGTTTTGCGTTATGTATAAGATTAGCTTTGATTAAATTCGAATATTAAATCCAAGCTGAGTAACAAATTTTATTGAAAAGTTACTCAAAAGTTTTCAGCAATTGTTAAATCTATTTATACTCCGATAGAAATTTCCCCAGTTAGTTAATCTGATTATTTAATTTAAAACAGTATACAAATTTAATTATTTTAACATTCGCACTCGCATGTTTCATTATTACTAGGACAAAATTCACCGAGCGATAGAAAATGCCAGCTTTGGAATAATTTCATTGGAAATTAAATAATTGTATACAAAATAAACGGAATATGTCTGACAGTTCTAGAAATATAACGCGCTTTCAATGGAGTTCAAAATCACAAATAATAAATTAACAATAGTTTAATCTTGTTAGAATTATTAGAAGAAAAAGTTTATTTTCTGAATCAATTTGTCTTGAAATGTAACGGAAATATTTGAATTTATACAGGTTTCCAATAATAGTTATTTAAAATAGTGGAAACTGAACAACTTTTTTAGAAACGGTTTATATATATATATATATATATATATATATATTATTTATTTATTTATTTATTTAATTTATTTATTTATTTGCACAAAAAAGAATTTTATGGATTTAAAAATGTTATTTTTAAATAATTTCATTGGAAATTAAATAGTTGTATACGGAATATGTCTGGAAGTCTAGAAATATAACGCGCTTTCAATGGAGTTCAAAATCGCAAATAATAAATTAACAATATTTTAATCTTGTTTGAATTATTAGAAGAAAATGTTTAGTTTCTGGGTCAATTTGTCGTGAAATGTAACGGAAATGTTTGAATTTATGCAGGTTTCCAATAATAGTTGTTTAAAATAGTGGGAACTGAACTATTTTTTTAGAAACTTTTTTTTCAGATTTATTGGAGGAACTGAAAAAAAAAATGGTTTTAAAAATGTTATTTTTAAATAGTCATATGCATACAGGGTCAAAAGTCACTGGAAACTTTCGATTTTAGACGTTTTGTCAAATATTTAAAGAAATTATCATTTCTTCTGGAACTATGAGAATGTAAAGAACATGTTGGACCTCATATTTTTCAGATAATGCTTGTTTACTCACCAAGGAAATTAGGAATCAATAGCATGAATAAAAAAATATTTATCTTCACTCTGTATATGTAACTCCATAAATATCCGTGTTATTTTTACACAAAAGAATACAAATGCTGTAGAGGAGACACATAGTCATCTGCTAAAGCTACAAATCATTTCAAGAATTTTATTTTACAAGGTCACAAATATTTCTGTATCCTATTTGTAGTTGGTCCCTTACTTGCCCTCATGATTGAACATTCATAGAAAACTATGGGTTCGAACATGCTCTTTACATTCCTAAAGTTCCAGAAAAATTCGTCAAGTATTTCTTTATATATTTAACAAAATGTCCAAAAAGTTTCCGGTGACTTTTGGCCATATAGTAAACATGCATATGTACAGTTGTGATCCAAACGTTACAGAAGAAATAAAAATTCAATACATTGATAATAATAGAATGTAGCATGATATTGTTTTCACATAAATATAGAGAAAGACATTGGATTACATATGCCAAGAAATTATTGCTAGAATATCTCTACTTGTCACGGATAGTTAGCTGTACAGTGTAACAGGGTTCGTACGCTTTTATCACAATTTTTAATACAATTTTTGTGTTTAATATTTAAATAGCAGACATTCTAGACGATTCGTTTAATTGCAGGATTTGTAATACTTTTCTGCATTTATATAAGGAAAAAAAACTGATAAAATTTGTGGTAAAACCGTACGAACCCTGTGTAACCAAAGTTATTGCCTGCCGATATTTAAACACTTGTGAATTAATCACGAGTGTGACTCGTGTAAAATAAATCAGGACTCGCGGCGTTCCTAAAATTTTCTCACTTTGCTACCACTAGTTTAAAACGATAATGTTTATTGTAGACTTCTATTGCAGATGTTAAAGGAATCTACCACGAAGATTATTGTTTTGAAATAGTGGTAGGAAATGTAAAAAAAAAATTAGGAACCTGATTGAAACTTCTCTTGTGAACCAATCACGAGCATGACTTGTGATTAATGCACAAGTTAGGAAGTTAAATAATCATTGTAAGTACATGGGATTTTACATAACTAATTTAAATAAATAAAACCCCAAGGGGTTAAGCCATCATGCGACAGAAATTACAGAAACAATACTTTTCAAAGTTTTGCAGAATATCTTTCCACGCCTGACAACTATTCCTACAAATGCAATTCATAAAATTAAGCATTTGTAATCATAGTCCGGTTGCAAATTGGGCTGCACCGAATGACAAATTGCTGATTCGTCATTTCTTAATTGCAAATGTAATTATTCTGTACTTTTTCTGTGCAAACCACATCCTGCTGCTACTTATACTTTTATCTAAAAATATTTTGAATTTAATTGTTATGATAATACATATATGAAGGGTGTAGATGCAAAACTCACTCTCCACTTAACCTAGTTTTTAGAAAAATGCAAAAAACTGATTATGATTAATAAACATGATATACTGGAACAAATTTTGTTGTGATGCATTTGTTGCCATAACAACTACTTGCCCATAGTCCTAAACCTGTAATAATTCTGGTAAAGCTAGAATTTAAATTTAAATATGGAAAATGTGAGTTTTGCAGCAAACTTTTATGGGTAATGTTAGTTATAAACGAAAATAGTTATGAATTTAAAACAATAAGAACAACAAAAAAAAATCTCAACATTTAGTTTTTATTATGTTATTTTGAAGGGTAATAAACAACAAAAATCAAAACGCAAAAAACATTTATTAAAAATAATTTGTGCAAAAATTTTACTATTAGACATGGCTCAACTTCTTCACTGTCATTAAATTAGTAGAATTTTTTTTTTTACATTACTTCCTACTTCTTTAAACATTAACGTAGTTTACTTCTGTTTTTGGCTCACAAGTTGGTTCAACTTCAATGTCATTAGTAGTTGACTCATCAATAATGTTTTTGTAATAAACCAAATATTCATTTTCTTTCCACTGATGACCATAGTGTTTATAGTGTTTCTTCAACAAATTAACGTCATCCTTCTCTCTGATTGGTTAAATTGGAGAGTGTGAGTTTTGCTGTAAAACCAGGTGTTGGATAATGTGAGTTATGCATCAAAACGAGATTTTCATCATTTTTTTTCAGCCTCAATATGTTATGGTCCAAGTCACAATACAGCCCGATTCGTCTTAAAAAGACGAACACGGTGGTATGAATAACTCAATACCTTAAAAAATGGATAATGGGACTTTTGAATCTGCACCATTCATATATATATACACTATATGGCCATTAATGACCGGCAACTTTCAATTTTAGACATTTTGTGGAACAGTTAAAAATGTACTTGTCAGATTCTTCTGAAATTTTAGAATTCAAAAGAACAGGTTTGACTTCATTTTTAGCAACGTCGATTTGATAAGGAGTATAATTAGGGGGCCCAAAAAAAAATTAAAGAAAAAAAATAGTACTTAGGATCACCCTGTAAAATAAAATGCACGAAATGATCTATCGCTACAGAATATACATAGAAAGACATTGTACAATATGTGTATTCATTTGTGTAAGAATAGCATGTATATTAATAGAGATATAGCGATTTTATAAAAAAATTAAAAAAAAAATTCTTGCATGTTTTTTGCTTATAACATACAGGGTTTTTAACCAAATTTAACGCCCGTTTCAGAAAAATTGACAAAATATAGTAGAAACAACATAGTGAAATTGAAATGTAAATATATTAAATATTTAAGGAAATATGGGCAGTTGTATAAAATATTTTTTATCTGCGCATGCGCGAACGATAAAAAGGAACTTTTTGCATAATTTAATTGTCAACTCTATGGAGCAACATGTTAAAAAAATGAGTCAAATATCGTAAAAATTCAGAGAGATATCGGCATTAGAGTGAGCTGTTTTTTAGTTTCTCACTAAAACTCGCTAAATGATAAGGGATTGTCCACAAATTGTCAAGTTTAAGTTTTATACTATATTTCATTTTTTATTGACACTTTAGTTCGCCTTGGAAAACTTTATTGCACCAGGTTATAATACTTTTGGAATGGATCCTTTGATTTTGATAATTCTTTCTTTGTTCAAATAAGCTCGTTAGGGTAGTTTTTCAAAGAGAACTAAAGTATCATTAAAAATTGGAAAATAGTATAAAATAAAAAATGATAATTTGTGGAAAATCCCTTATCATTCAGCGAGTTTTAGTCAGAAACTAAATAACAGTTCACTCTAACGCCGATATCTCTTTGAATTTTAACGATATTTGACTGATTTTTTTTAATAAGTTGCTCCATAGAGTTGACTATTAAATTATGCAAAAAGTTTCTTGTTATCGTTCGCGCATACGCAGATAAAAATTATTTTATACAACTCCCATATTTCCTTAAATATTTAATATATTTATATTCCAATTGCACTATATTGTTTCTACTACATTTTGTCAATTTTTCTGAAAGTGGCGTTAAATTTGGTTTAAAACCCTGTATATTATAAGCAAAAAACATGCAAGAATTTTTTTAATTTTTTAAAAAAATCGCTATATTTCTATTAATATACATGCTATTCTTACACAAATGAATACACATATTGTACAATGTCTATGTATATTCTGTAGCGATAGATCATTTCGTGCATTTTATTTTACAGGGTGAACCCAAGTATTATTCTTTTTCTTTAATTTTTTTTGGTCCCCTATTTGTCCTCCTTATCAAATCAACAATGATAAATATGAAGTCAAATCTGTTCTTTTGGATCCTAAAATTCCAGAAGAATCTGACAAGTATATTTTTAAATATTCAACAAAATGTCTAAAATTGGAAGTTGCCGGTCATTAATGGCCATATAGTGTATATAGAAAACATATACCTAGCCAATGCTAATAAAATAATAATGGCGCGAAGTTTAATTGATAATATATTAAATAAACTTTAAAGTAGATGTTACAATTAATAAAATTTGAATTTACAAAATAATTTGAAATTATGCACTGATATCAAAAACAATTATAGGTATTGTAAAAATATATAAATGAATACATAATAAAAAGCGCAATGCAGCTATATTCTTCAAGTATAACAAAATCTATTCAAATAACTAAATAAGAGCCAAATAAGAGCTATAAACATAAATATCAAATGAAAAATTCAATAAATATATTCATAAACAGAAAAATTACATTCGCGCAAATCAGCAGAATATTACAGAATGTCAAATATAATATAAACCTTTTAATTCCAAAATTAATTTACAAGCAGTACTTTACAAAAATTAACTTACAAAAATGACATTTTCTGCGTTAAAAATGACAAAAAATATTTAACATTTAGTTCTTATAGTAAAAAATATGTATAATGAAAACATCATATACATACCCAATGATAATCAAATGTATAACAACAAAACATAACAATGGTACGAAATACAATTGATAACATATTAAGTGAATTTAAAAGTTGATGTTAAAATAGATGAAAATTTCAAAGGAATGGGAAATGTTGCATTGATGCTAAAAACAAGTATAAAAATAGTAAGTATATATTCTGTGCCATTATTATTTTTTATGTTAGAATTACTTTAGCTTAGGGTAAAAATATATTATAATAATATATATATATATATATTCTTTAAATTAAACATTTGATCAGATTTCGAAAATAACTTGTTAGTTGTTTTTTGAATTCAAAGGTTTTTTTTTTTTTTTTTATGTAGCAATCTTATAGTATTCTGCTGCTTTGCGCGAATTGGTATGGAATGTATCTTTTTCAATACGGTATTGATTATTTTCATTGCATTTTGCATGTGATACTATACTTTAAGCCCATTTTGGCTTATAATTATCTATTTGATTAGCTTCTGTTGGATACATAGTCAATATAGCTGCTTTTGCGCATTTTACATTGTATTGGGTTGTCCGGAAAGTTCGTGCCGGTTGGGGAAATCAATTCGTACCGGAAAATTCACCCCGTTAATTATTAGACATTAGTATCGGAATCAATG
Organism: Maratus michaelseni; assembly: GCA_963931845.1. Classification (NCBI taxonomy): domain Eukaryota; kingdom Metazoa; phylum Arthropoda; class Arachnida; order Araneae; family Salticidae; genus Maratus; species Maratus michaelseni. The sequence continues at coordinate 38,159,344 of OZ007586.1, read as the reverse complement.
TCTAATAATTAAATGATAGAATTTTCCGGTATGAATTGATTTTCCCAACCGGCACGTACTTTCGGGACAACCCAATATATACAGCGTGTCCAAGTATAACCTGACCGACCTTTATTTTCGCAACCGTTGGTCCTAGATGTATACTTCCAATTACAAAAATGGTTTAAATAAGGTAAAGAATTATTTTTAAAGCGATTTGGGTTAAGAAAAACATTTATTAAAAAATTGCGAAATTTAAATTTTTATACAGTCCCCCGTCCTATAAGTGATATTTAGTAAAAATTTACTGCGTCACTAACAAGTAAAATAAAAAAAGTCCCACCCATCTAACATTAAAATTGACCGAATTATGAAACTTTGAAATGCATGACTTATTACCACTTTTTTGCATCCCAAAACAGATGATTTCGCCCGTGCTTTCAGGGGTCGTATATAAAGTACTTAAACTTATTTCAAGGTATCTGCGCTTTGAAAGAAATCGTACAACTATTACGATTGACTTAAATTTTATTAGTTAAGTTTCAGATTAGTTAAAATAATTGTATTTTATCATATGTTTTATTTTGTAAGTATTTGAGGCTATGATTTATTTTAACAAAAATTATATTATTTTCATAAGGTTTTATTTAACTTTCAACGATCGTCTTTCCAGTTTAAAATTTGTACTCGAATTTTAATTCACTTTCAAATGTCCGATCGAAGTTAAATTTTACATACTGATTTAAATCCGATGACAATGTAATATTATTATGATTTTCAACGCTTACCATATTAGAGGATAACACAAAAAAATTCGGATAGATAATTTGCAACAAGATTCCAACAAGTTTAAGGAAATTTTTTAGATTAGATAACATAAACCTGCGATGGTTGTGTTTTTTAACTTTTATAATTACGTTTTATGTATTTTTTAACGCTGAATTAAAAAAAATACCTTCACTTTTAACCATCATGTCAAGTTTTTTCGCAAATCGTAAGTTTCAAGGTTAAAAAATAGCGAAAAATCTGATACCATAAAATAGATGTAAGACTTTTTTATTCAGTTTAAATTTATTTAATTCAATAATTTATTCAAATTTTTGGCTTATACTGGGTTTTTTACAACTAAATAGCTCAGGGGTCCGATGAGGTTGGGAAGGGAGGGGGGGGGGGTCAATTTTAACTTTGAGCTTTTTAACTTTGAAATTTTCGATTTGAGAAAAATCCTGACGTGATGGTTTAAAATGAAGGTCATTTTCGGATTCAGCGCTAAACAATGCATTAGAATCAATTTTCAAAAGCTAAAAAATAGGGCACAACTCAAAATATGAAAGACAGTGTAATCTAACAGCATTTTAAAATCTTAATTGAGGCTGTTGTTTTTCATCCTTTTATTTTACAAAAATTCTGTTATTTTTATCCTCTTATATGCTCAGTACAAATTGTATATTTTGAATTAATATGTTAGAATGATTATAGATTTCACATTTATATTAGATCGCAATGTTAATTTTGCTCTCAACTATTTTTTTGATATATCTGACGATTATTTATATTTCTACTACATTTGTGAATGACCCCTATTTCGCAACAAAAAATATACTCCAAATTTAAACAGCTATAACTCGGTCAGTTTTAATCGTAGATGAATGGGACTTTTTTTTATCTTATTCGTTAGTGTCACAGTAAATTTTTACTAAATATCACTTATAGGACCGGGGGGCCGTATAAAAATTTAAATTTCGTAATTTTTTAATAAATGTTTTTCTTGACCCAAATCGCTTTAGAAATAATTCTTTACCTTATTTAAATCATTTTTGTAATTGAAAGTATGCATCTAGGACCAACGGTTGCGAAAATAAAGGTCGGTCAGGTTATACGTGGACACGCTGTGTATATATATATATATATATACAGTTATTATAATTGTTTTTAAGTATCAAAGCAGCATCTTACTTATTCCTTCGTAAATTAAAAATGCAGATTTTATAACATCTAATTTCAAGCTCTGTTAATATCTTATCTGTAGAGTTCTGTACCATTATTATTAAGTAGCTTTCATTACAAAAAGCTACCAATAGCAGCCGTTCGGAGGAAAGCAATTCCAAAAAATCCTGGTATATTTTCACCGATCATGACCCCAGGCCCCCAAATCATCCTCCGTTCAAATGTTGATTTATATATACTATATATCTGACATATGTCATGCTGTAACTCTGAGGCGGCCAGTTAAATACTGTAACATTTTTAAAAATTCAAACAAATGTACAAAAAAATTATAAATTGAACAAATTGGCTGTGTTAAGTGTTAGAACGTGATACAAGGATTCTGGAACATTTTTTGTTTTTGCTATATATTAAAACATGGCTGAGATATGGCAGTTTGAAATTCTAGGGTAGCTGAGATTTTGAAACAATCTGATATTTGTTATGCTGTAACTCTCTTATTTATGAACCGATTTGGATGTGACTCAGTATGTGTATAGGATATACCAAGGTCAGGACAGAGTTCGTTGGACAACTTCATCCGCCATCTTGTTTCAAAATGACGGCCAGTTAGCTTTTTTTAATTTTTAAAAACTTCAAATATATGTATAAAAAAATATAAATTTAAAAGGTTGTTTCCGTTAAGTATTGTATCGTGATACAAGGTTTCCGGAACATTTTTTGTTTTTATTTTATCTTTAAAAAATGGCAGAGATATGGCAGTTTGAAATTCTAGGGTGGCTGACATTTTGAAACAGTCTGATTTTTGTTATGCTGTAATTCTCATGCTGAAATTCGCATTCAAATTCAGTATTAACGAAAACCGGGATGGAATTTTTTATAATCGATTTCCAAGCAACTTAGCTTGTGGTGATTGAGTAAAATGAGTTGAATTTTTAAAAACAGGGACTATATATATATATATATATATATAGGGTTATATATATATATATATATATATATACTAGCAAGCTACGCCCGCTACGCTGGTCAATTTCTCTTAACGAACCTTTAATCAAACAAAATATTGACATTTCATAATTCACTTTTATATTTTAACAGAATAATAAGGATACTATAATTTGTGACTCGTGCTATAGCCAATATACACGTCAGGACACGTCGCCCTTATCATTATCTTTTTACGCGTGAAGGTTCCGCTATGGTACTCTATTGTGAAATTTGGTAATTTTAGAAATTCAATAGTTGAAAAATCGCAGATTCATTAGATCATTTTTCTTTAGAAATTGTTCTTAGAGCGCATTTAGATCTTATAAATAACAATCATGCCGAACTTGAAGTTTCTAGCTCCTTCAGCATCGGAAAAATCGCAATTTTAGAACGTTTTTCGCTTCTGCACCCCCCTCGGGGTAGTGGCACCGACATAAAATATAGCCTAATGTTGGAGCAGGGATTGTCATCATTAATTTGCCACCATCACTTTTAAAATCGCTTCAGTGGTTCCAGAGATTACCCCCTACAAACAAACAAACAAACAAACAAACAATCTTTACTACTTTATATATTAGTATAGATAAGGGGGAATTAGCCCCTTGTTCCCCCCCTTTATACTTAACCAATCAATCCCGAAAACTAATCAGAGATGCGCCTTAACACAGTGAACCTATCAATAAAATTTGAAGGAAATGGGATAATTCTGCATGAAAAACCCATTTACATAAATTAAGGGGGGTATTAGCCCCCCGTTCCCCCCCTTTATACTTAATCAATCAATCCCGAAAACTAATCAGGGAAGCGTCTTAACCCAATGAACCTATAAACAAAATTTGAAGGAAAACGGAATAATTCTGCATGAAAAACCCATTTATATAAATTAAGGGGGGGAATTAGCCCCCCGATCCCCCCCCCCCCTTTATATTAACTAATCAATCCCGAAAACTAATCAGGGAAGCGCCTTAACACAGTGAACCTATAAACAAAATTTGAAGGAAAACGAAATAATTCTGCATGAAAAACGCATTTATATAAATTAAGGGGGGGAATTAGCCCCTTGTTCCCCCCCTTTATACTTAACCAATCAATCCCGAAAAGTAATCAGGGAAGCGTCTTAACCCAATGAACCTATAAACAAAATTTGAAGGAAAACGGAATAATTCTGCATGAAAAACCCATTTATATAAATTAAGGGGGGGAATTAGCCCCCCGATCTCCCCCCTTTATATTAACTAATCAATCCCGAAAACTAATCAGGGAAGCGCCTTAACACAGTGAACCTATAAACAAAATTTGAAGGAAAACTGAATAATTCTGCATGAAAAACCCATTTACATAAATTAAGGGGGGTATTAGCCACCCGTTCCCCCCCTTTATACTTAATGAATCAATCCCGAAAACTAATCAGGGAAGCGTCTTAACCCAATGAATCTATAAACAAATTTTGAAGCAAATAGAATAATTCTGCATGAAAAACCCATTTATATAAATTAAGGGGGGGGGGATTATCACCCCGTTCCCCCCCCTTTATACTTAACTAATCAATCCCGAAAACTAATCAGGGAAGCGCCTTAACTCAGTGAACCTATAAACAAAATTTGAAGGAAAACGGAATAATTCGGCATGAAAAACCCATTTATATAAATTAACGGGCGGGGGGCGGGGGGGATTAGCCACTCCCCCCCGTTCCAACCTTTATACTCAGCCAATCAATCCCGAAAATTATCATGCAAGCGCCTTAACACAGTGAACCTATAAACAAAATTTGAAGGAAAACGGAATAATTCTGCATGAAAAACCCATTTATATAAATTAGGGGGGGATTAGCCCTCCGTTCCCCCCTTTATACTTAACCAATCAATCCCGAAAAGTAATCAGGGAAGCGTCTTAACCCAATGAACCTATAAACAAAATTTGAAGGAAAACGGAATAATTCTGCATGAAAAACCCATTTATATAAATTAAGGGGGGATTAGCCCCCCGATCCCCCCCCCTTTATACTTAAGTAATCAAACCCGTAAACTAATCAGGGAAGCGCCTTAACTCAGTGAACCTATAAACAAAATTTGAAGGGAAACGGAATAATTCTGCATGAAAAACCCATTTATATAAATTAAGGGGGGGGATTAGACCCTTGTTCCCCCCCTTTATACTTGACCAATCAATCCCGAAAACTAATCAGGGAAGCGCCTTAACTCAGTGAACCTATAAACAAAATTTGAAGGAAAACGGAATAATTCTGCATGAAAAACCCATTTATATAAATTAAGGGGGGGAGGGGAATTAGCCCCTTGTTCCCCCCCTTTTATACTTAACCAATCAATCCCGAAAACTAATCAGGGAAGCGCCTTAACACAGTGAACCTATAAACAAAATTTGAAGGAAAACGGATATTTCTATGAAGAGTTATCGCATTACGTACGTACATACATACATATAGAACCGGCTGCCAAGCTCTCAGGGCTTGACAGCCAGTGTGATAACTGAAAAATCGCAATTTTAGAACGTTTTTTGCTCCTGCACCCCCTGGGGTTAGTGGCACCGACATAAAATATAGCCTATGTTGGAGCAGGGGTTGTCACCATCAATTTGCCACCATCACTTTTGAAATCGGTTCGGTAGTTCCAGAGATTACCCCCTACAAACAAACAAACAAGATTTACTCCTTTATAATATTAGTATAGATATATATGTGTGTGTGTGTGTGTGTGTGTGTGAGCACAATATTCAGTTTTCAAATATTATTTCCTGATTCAGTTCGATCAGTAGTTCTTGTAATCCTTTCTTGGTATAATTATTTTTTTTTTGTGTGTGTGAAGTTGGGACGGAGCTAGTCTCATGACAGAAAAATCTCATTTTTGGATTATATTATGGGAACCATCCCTGATGACTTTTCTTATGATGTGGCTCTTATTACTTAATTTCTTTTATCAGTTTCTTGCCGACTCCTTTTAACACTTTCGAAGATAGTTGAAAAGTGTTTATGAATTCGGATTGTCTGTCCGTCTGTCCGACCATGCTCTAACTTGCGTAAATATATTCGGATTGCCATACAATTGACATATGTTATTGAAGTTTGCAGTTACATGTTTGGTATTGAAAATGCAGTATGTAGCATTAATACTTCTTTTACAGGGGCACTCAAAAGAATGCCGTTATATTATAGAGGGTGGGAAAAAATCATTTCCAGTGTATTTTAACGATGTTGTATTATTTCAACTATATAGAAATTGATATACATCACTAAACTGCACTACAAGATGCTTATTATCGAATATGGTACATATAGCACTTATATTTAGTGTACAGAGGAACTCAAAAGAATTCAGTTATATTATGGTCTAAGGGGAAAATCATTTGCTGGACATTTTAAACATTCTACATTATTACAAACATGATGAAATTGATATCAATTTCAGAAGTGCACTAAAAGCTGCTTTCTGTAGAATATGGAGTGTAAAGCATTTATCATTCATTTACAGGGCCTCACAAAAGTATTTGTTTTCATAAAGGTCTATGGGGAAAAGCTGTTTGCAGCGAATTTTAATTATCTTATACTATTTCAAATATAATAAAATTTATATACATTACTGAGGTTTATACTACAAGATACTTGTTGTATAATATGTGCATATAAATTATCGTTCATTTACAGGGATACACACAATATTTATGATAATACGAAGTTCTGTCTATAAGCAATAATTGCTGGACGTCCGCTTTCAGTTAAGTTAGCGTTTTTAAATTTAACTAAATTTTTGCATACTACGTGGGTGTGTATAAATGTTATAGATCATATACAGGGATACAAAATATAATTCGTAAGCATTACTGTGTATAAGCGTAAAGTGATTTTAAATCGAGTTATGCATTTTGAACATGAACTATATTCAGTAAACAAAGATGTGTTTGTAGGATATAAATAAAATCATAAACAGGGCCACGCAAAGAACTAGATACATGGCCGTCTATGTATGATAATTTCTAGAAGGATGATTTGAGTTCTTTACAGAGTGGTTTTGCCTAAATTAGACTTTAGCTGAATATGTGGCGTGTATAAAAGTATTAAGGTAATACACAGAGCTGTACAAAAGAATTCAAATATGTTTCCGTCTATTGGTAGAAACTGTTGAAGGTGAATTTTTAACTGTGTTATATATTTTCTTACTAAATTAAATTGTAGCATACTATTTACAGTACATATAAATACAGTCAAAGCACCTTATAACGAAATCGAAAGTGCTCCAAAGATTTGCTCGTTATAACGTGCTTTCGTTAAAACGTTATAACGAATTATTTCGTTAAAACGTTGGGACGAATTATTTTGTTATACAGTACTCCAATTATCCGGACTAATGTGGTCTGAACGTAATCTGAGTATGCAGCAGCAGTGTTGAATTCAGTGGTTGGCCCGGGGGGCATTCCCCCCCGGAGCTTTGAAATTTCCCCCCCCCCGGAAGATTTGAGATTGTATACTTTTAATGGTAAAAAAGTGTAATTTCCTTCGCTGCAATTTATTCTCAAAGGTCTGTTGACAGAATTCGTACTCTTCGATTTTCGCTAAGATAGTTATGGATCGTTACATTTTTCTCAAATCATGTATATTATTTCTCTTGTCAACATCCCTTTTTCCATGCATTTACAAAACGCACAGCAATGAATGAGGTATCATTCGAAAGGTTTTTGATCCGGTTTCTGACATAGTACACTCACATTTCGTTAAACCATGTTTTTTGATCAAAAATTGCATTTAATTAAAAATTAAATCAGCATTGTTTTCATAAATGTAATGAAAGGTTTTTCTCAAATCAACGTTGCCTCAAAAATAAAATACCGCATTAATTCGTGCTCAACAATGATTATTACAAAAAAGATAAAGTGTAAGAAGAAAAAGACACCATCGATATATCGATCGAAGCAGGTGTATTTCACGTATAGCGTAAAAGGTATGCTTTGTTACAGCTTTGTTATATTAGATTAAATTGTATTTGTTTTATATGTATTCAATTAATTTTTATTTCTAATGTTTTTCCCGAAGCGGATGACGTCTTCCTCTTATGCAAGTAAAATACGATTGTTAATTTTTTTCTCGCCAGTGGCTTTTCCTATCTTCGATCATTTTTTACTGTAACTTTGATGGAATTAATGGGATGGAATCGATTCTGGCTAGACTAATGTTGTTTGCAGACATTTTTATCCTTAATTTTTCTAAGTTTAAACCTGCATCTAAAAAATATTGGATATTGCTAAATAATATTAAACTGCAGTGCGAAATCCTCGTATGGGTCTACTGGTTAATATGTATTTTTATTTATTACTAATTCGCTCTGCGTATACGTTTAAACGATGAGAAAATTGCACCCTTTTCGAAAATTTTAAGAATTTTTTCTCGATTTTTCAATATTGTGCTAAGAGTGCTACTTGGAATCGCAATTTTTTTTTGCGACATCACTTTTTTTAACATTATTGTCGACGCATTTTATAATTTCCACTTTCTGTTCTAAGCTCAAACATTTTCTTTTGCCAGACATAGCCAGCGTACAAAGAGTTTGAAAAATTAACACGCGACAAATTCACAGGAAAAGCAAATGTCAATGAAATCAGTCATCGAATAAAAAATAACAATACAGTTCAGATAAACTGTCGCCTCTCTGTCTGTCTTAAAACACTGCCCCTCCCTCAAACCTCTCTCGGAAGTATAGAAAATATGTGATTGGCCGTAGAAAAAAATGTTGAAAAAAAAGTTGGTATTTAAGAAATAATATTTTTGAATTATATTTCCCGCGTTAAGTAAAAAAAATGAAAAATTCGCTATATCGTTTTTATTTCACTTTTCATGCTCGAATTGCTTTCGTTATATCGTGCTTTTCGTTATAAATATTTCGTAATATCGTTTCGTATTCAGTATTCTTTAACACACAGACCAACTAAATGGTTATGAGCATTTCGTTGTATCGTGCTTTTCGTTATATCGTATTTCGTTATAAAGTGCTTCAACTGTATATAGATTATATACAGGGGTGCGTACAAGAATTTGAGCACTTTTCTTGCTATAATTGCTGAAATCTGGTTTTCAAATGTGCTATGCGTTGCGTTTTCTCTAAAATGTTTACTTAGGTACCATATTTACCTTATCTTCTGTGTTCCCAAACAGCTACATTTAAACAGCAAAGGTTTGTTAAAGTATTCTCGAAGTGTTGGAAAGTGTTTCATAATCTATGCTTGATGCATATTTTTTCTTTCTTGTGTTGTTTTGTTTCTGTTTGTTTTTTGTGTCAAAGTTGGAACATACACACACAAACATACATCTATATTGTCGTTAACATTTATGTGCTCCTTTAGTCGCCACCATTATAAATATTGGAAATATATATAAACTGAAAACTATACGAACCCACTTCAAAGTGATTACGCACCCTTTTATATTTTGAGCCATGGCTGCAATAGCTGTAAATATAATTTCGTAGTATCTATATAATTGTTGAGAACATATCTACTACATTCGAAAGAAGAAGAGTAAAAAGATGTATAAATCAAACGCACCTGAAATTCCATAGCTGCTCAGTTAATGCGAGGCAATACTTTACGTTTGGTCGAGCTAACGGTTATTAGCATGTTAGATTTTCATAGCCTAAATTAGATGCATGTGTCACCTACTATGTACAGTTATACAACCTTGCCGTAATAGAAATATAATGTTCATCACAATACAAAATTTTGCATTTTATTATATGAGGGGGTTAGAATGACAGTGGAGTAAGTCAAAAATTTTGAAAATCGAGCTAAACATATTTTACGTATATGTTATATATCGAACGTATATTAATTTCAGTTCAATGTGGCCAGTCAAATAAGTCATAGTTCACTTAGGCAACGGCAATGGCTGAAGCTATTATATTGAACGGTTGATATATTTATATGTACTGTATATAGTATGCTACAATTTAATTAAGTAAGAAAACATATAACACAGTTAAAAATTCACCTTCAACAGTTTCTACCAATAGACGGAAACATATTTGAATTCTTTTGTACAGCCCTGTGTATTACCTTAATATTTTATACACGCAACATATTCAGCTAAAGTCTAATTTAGGCAAAACCACGCTGAAAAGAACTCAAATCATCCTTCCAGAAATTATCATACATAGGCGGCCTTGTATCCAGTTTTTTGCGTGGTGCTGTGTATGATTTTATTAATATTCTACAAACATATCTCAGTATACTGAATATAGTTCATGTTCAAAACGCATAACTCAATTTAAAAATCCCTTTAAGCAATTTACGCTGATACACAGTAATGTTTACGAATTCTTTTTTGTAGCCCTGTATATGATCTATAACATTTATACACACCACGTTGTATGCAAAAATTTAGTTAAATTTAAAAACGCTAACTTAACTGAAAGCGGACGTCCAGCAATTATTGCTTATAGACAGTACTTCAGATACACTATTGTATCACAAATCTTCAGTAGGCTTGAATGCAACGGCGTACAAGAAATTTTACAAACCCTTCATATCTCAAATCACTAAATTTTGACTTACTCCACTGTCATTCTAACCCCTTCATATATTCTCATTGGAAAATATACATGAAAATATAATTCAGAATACATTTTTCTAATAAAATAATATTTTCATAAGTCTATGGCGTACTTTTCGTCTAGGTTCTAATCTTGTAAGTTACAAAGTGATCATGTGAAACTATGTAGTGTATTGCGTGCGACATTTGATTTACTTTTGTTTCTGAAACAATATCATACGTTAGGGTTTGATTCCTTCGTAAAGCTCAAATATAGAGCTTCTTGTTTAAGCGTCTTGATTTCCTTTCCAATAGTCAAAGTTGGCTATTAAAGAGACATGACAATCACCTTTTTACTTTCTTCTATCTTTACAAGAAGAAAGTATTGGATTCAAGAAAATTTTCAACTTCCGGTTTTCGATGGATTTATACGTTTTTGAAAGTCTTGATAACGATTTGACTGTTTTTAGAAAATGTCTGTCTGTGAGTCAGAAACTCTGTCTGTCTGTATGTGACAAAAATTTTGTGGGCGCTCTATCTCAAAAAGTAATGCACGAAATTTAATAAAACTTTATATTAGTTAGTCCCTGATATAAATGGGTGCTGATTAGTTTTTGGTGAAAATAGCCTAATAGGTGGCGCTGCTGTGCTGCATTTTTCGCGATTTCCGCAATAGCTCTATCTCAAGAACGAATGCACTTATTTTCATAAAACTTCAGATTCAGTTAGACCTTGACATAAATAGATGTTAATTACGTTTTGGTGTACATATCCCAACAGGTGGCGCTGCTATACCACTTTTTTCATGATTTTTAGGATAGTTATATCTCGAGAATTAATGCACAGAATTTCGCCAAACTTCAGATTCTGTTAGACCTTGACATAAATAGATGCTGATTACGTTTGGGTGTAAATAACACAAGAGGTTGTACTTCTGTACTACTTTTCTTTTTATTATTATCACGATAACTATATCTCATGAACTAATGCACGGATTTTCATCAAAATTCAGATTCAGTTAGACGTTGACATAAGTTGTTGTTGATTAGGTTTTGAAGTAAATTTCCCAACAGGTGCCGCTGCTATGCTACAGTTTGCCGGATTTACACGATTTTAACAATAGTCATATCTTAAGAACTAATGCACATAATTTAATTAAATTTTAGATGCAGTTAGATCTTGATATAAATTGGTGATGATTCTTTTTAGTGTATGCGAAACCTGTGTGAGATAGAAGAAAATTTTGGGATTGGCCCATCCGACTAGTTTAGTAGGGGAGGGAAGGCTGAACTGAGATGGCAGGAGGACTGTGACAACACTAATTATACACTATTGTTTATTTTCATTTCTACCAAGATGAGCTACTAATTCATTTATATAAACTACAAATTTTACATTTGCGAGATTAAAAATATTTGTAGTTGAAATGTCTCATTTTTACGGATCAAAAGCAAATGTAGAAATCTGTGTTCAAATTGAGTTTGACACTAATTGCCGAAACGTCACTGAAGACTCACTGTGGAGACAGGAAACATTTTTTGGTTTCTGTCTGTCTGTTCCGTGATAACTGCCGTAAAAAACGTTCGATTAGGTTGATTTTTGGCGAGTATTTTATTGAGACCCGGAATTAGCTGTGTATAGTTTTTAGTTACATTGGGTTCATTCGTTCGAAAAATACAGAACATTTCTTTTTAGGTCATAATGCTTTTCGATGGGAAGTCAGACGATTTTTTTTTTTTTTTAACATTCACCGAAAAGAAAATTTCGCAATGGGGATAATTGTAAATACTAAATTATGGATACTAAATTTACGAAATGAAGATCTTAATTTAATCCTATCGCTTTGAATATTTGCCAATATATTTATTAGAATTTCGAAATTAATTGTATAAATTATTGGGAAATTGTATGCATTAATTTGAAATATATAAAACATTTTAATTTCTCATTTTTTACAAAAATTTCCAGTGCATTTTTTTCTGTCTTTCATTAAATGGTTGCTAAGCAACTATATTTCAAAGAATATCAACAAAGGAAAATTCAATAAATTCAAAATGAATCACATTATTTTGACGCAAAATTTTATTAAAAAATAGCTAATTTTCGGGTGATTTAAGTTTTTAATATGCTTTTTTAAATGAAATAGATGAGAATTTATTTTAACTAATAAAAAATGATTACCAAATCGGTTTTCCAAATGAAAATAATAAAAACGTTGAATGTGTAAATTGAATATAGGTCACATAAGAGGAATTTCCATTTGTATAAGTTTATTTTATACACGAAATTTTATTCGATTTCAGCAACATATGTTTAGTGGTTGAAATATAAGTATTCTTTTAAGGATAGGGTAAAGTCTCTTGTACAAATAGATGGTTATTCTAATGAAATTAAAATAGTAAATGCATATACTCAAGAAATGAAATAGCACAATTACTGGAAATTGAGAATAGAAAATTAAAGCGACAACGGGGGATTCAGGGAGGCTCCGCCCCTCTCAAGTAATGTATTGTTATTCTTTAAAAAAATACAGTAATAAGTAGTTTATTCTATCATTGCATAATATTGCGTTGAATGCGATACTTCTCAAATTTCCGAAACTTTCGATAAATTCTATATTTCTATAAATGTATAAATAACTTAAAAAGATTGAATTTTAAGATACCAAATATTACGCAAATAATGTTAAAAATTAGTGATATTAATGAAAGATGATTTGTAGAGCTGATGTTGAGGCCTCTGAGCTGTAGATTTACTAGTTAAATTTGTCATGGAAAAATAATGAACCATAATGCCATATAACTTGGGTTATGAAGTCTCTGTTACGATAGGCCTAAAAATTAGCCAGGTCAGTGTAAAAGCCATATTCTAACTCGTGACGGGCATAATAAATGATTTTCGAAGTTGAATGAATTCGAGCATGCGCAAAAGCATAGCTGCCAACCTTAGTATTCTTTTCAATCAATTAAAACCAGAAATTTTGTATTAAAAAAAAGAATTAAAAGCTACATAAATATAACTTACTTTTATGTGGCCCTGCATAAAAATAACTTATTTTTATGTGGCTCTTAATTTAATTTTTTAAACAAAATTTCTGATTTTAATTGATTAACAAGTTGGACGTTAAATAACTAGTTTCACAATGTAAAAAAAAATCAGCCTTATTATTTCCGTGAAATTAATTATATTGTCTGCTATGAACGAAATGAGCATGCCCTTTTTTTCTTTTTCTTTTTTTCTTTTATTACGTATGCCACGTTTACAAATGCGAATTTTTTTGCTACACCAGACAACGCTGTAAAATTCACCACAGAGATCTTGCTTTGCGAATGATTACGTCCATGGTTTAATATTTTTATGACTCATAATGAACGAATCTCCTGTGTTTATTTACTCTAATTGATTGCTATATTCGGCTGTTAACCTAATTTCCACTGAAGTTATCTCAGAATCTATACATTTTTTAATTTTTTTAAATGACCTTTCTAAAAATGTAACTTTTATGCAATTTTATTCGAAAGAATAATTTTGAATAAAAATGGCCGCCTGCCATATGAAAAAAGAAGTGGTATGGCCGCATTTGCTTTCCTCAGTCACGTGACTTGCGCTTTTTCTTATATAGATTACGTACCATAGGATTTAATAGAATAAAGAAAACCTTTATTAATATCTTTTAAAGTTTTGATTCGATTTTCATAAAATTTGAAATGACTCGATAAAATTCTACAACGATAATATTAATTAAGTTTCAAACCATTTGGTAGGGTAGTTTTTGCGCTGTTATATGCGGACGGACAGACAGACCAGACGACGATTATAGGTGCTACGTATTTATATAATTACGAATGCACCTTAAAAGAATATAAAGACGGCAGCTATGCTTTTGCGCACGCCCGGATGATTCATTGGAATATTAAAATAATCCATTACGCCCATTACAAATGCTAACTATATGGGACAAAGAGAGATTGGGGGGGGGGGGGGGGGGAGTGGAGAGAGGAAAGAGGAGATATGAGAGAGAGGGAGGGAGGGGGTATGGACGATGTTCCATTTATTTTTACTGTGTTTCTAAACAGCTACAAACAACTATATGTTTCTACATTTTAAAAAAAAAAATGCATTGAGCAAAAGACTGATTTATTAGAGAAAATCTCTTGAATTTTTTTTTTTTTTTTTAGAACTTGGAAATTCTGCATTGTTATATTATTACGTTTTATACTTATTTTATAGCTAATACTGCTCTTTAGAGTTAAACGTTTGTCTTGGGAAAAAATTCTACTGAAAAATTTTAACACCACTCTTTCCAAGCAATAAACTTCGCAGCATATTTCTACAACATTTGCAGTAGAAATCTATCACAAAGTTTATTGTTTGGAAATGCAGGTGTTAAAATTTTATGGTAACATTTCTTCAATGACAACGTTCAAACTTAGTGATAATATAACTTTGTTATATAGCTTTGTTTTACTACTTATGTTATCGTACTATTTTAATTACTTTTTTTTTTACCCTTTTATAAGTGTGTTTTGGCCAACCTAGCGTCGCAAGCATAAGTCTGCTGCCCGCGAGGAATTTCTGCTATTTAAATATTATATAGAATAATTGTATTAAAACTAGTCGTTGGGGGCCACCGTAATACTTACCCATCATGGATATACATAATTTAAAATATGAAAATAAATCATGTGTAAACTATTTATAAAATGCATTGACTTCTACTAAGTACGTAGAATTTATCCTTTATTTACAGATACACTCAAAATAATTCGGGTACAGAACTCAGTATGATTCATAACTGCTGGATGTGCGTTTTCAGCTGTGATATGCATTTTAAAATTTAACTAATTTTTAGCGTCGTACGAGGTGTATAGATCGTATACAGGGTTGCACGAAGGAATTCGCGCATATTATCGGCTATGGACAGCAATTGCTGAAAATGAATTTTGGCGGCTAAGTTGTGTTTTTTTTATGTTTATTTAGATATCTAATTTCATTGTGTGAACAAAAATGAAATTTCTTAACAATATCCAAATAGTGTTGGAAAATGTTATATAATCTATACCGTAATGCTTGATTTTTCATTCTTGCGTACTTTCTGAACACGTACTAAATCACTCCTTTATTCTTTATTTACAGATACACTCAAACTAATTCGGGTACAGAACTGAGTTATGATCCACAACTGCTGGATGTGCGTTTTCAGCTGTGATATGCATTTTAAAATTTAGCTAATTTTTAGTGTTGCACGAGGTATATACCTCATATACAGGGTTGCACGAAGGAATTCGCATATATTATCGGCTGTGTGCAGCAATTGCTGAAAATGAATTTTGGTGGCTACGTTGTGTTTTTTTATGTTTATTTGGATATCTAATTTCATTGTTTAAACAAAAATGAAATTTCTTAACAATACTCCAATAGTGTTGGAAAATGTTTCATAATCTATTCCGTAATGCATGATTTTTCGTTCTTGCTAACTTTCTGGACAAGTACCAGATCACTCCATATTTTCTTTCCGAGATACGTTGAAAGTATATTTCTAAAAGAGTCTTTAAAAAAATCGATTTTTTTAAGTTCTAGACCAGAACCTCCCCTTTAGGAATTATGAGGTAGATATTGAAATTAAGCAGGCTTCTTTCCAATATTTTTATTTTTCTACACCATAAGTGATGAAGGTCATTTCTTTCTTTTCTCATTTACGTGTTTTTCGGACCACACCCTACTTCAAGATACACTATATAATTTTTCCGATCTTAATATTTGTTCCTAAGAGTAAGTTCCCATTCTTTAACACACATAAAGTTACTACTTTAAACCTTTTAATAAAGAAACCAATATTTTAACTGATTATTAATTCTGAAATACCGAAGTCGTTACCCATGACCGCCTTGCAAAAGGGCAAATTTGTAATGTTGTTTTCTCTGCAATTTTTAAAAAATATTAAAGTTGATTTTTCAAACTTTATATAAGAAACTGAATTATGTGTACAAGTATAGTTCTTGAGAGAATTGATCATTACTCGGTGTTTTAAAACTGCATTATATTTGTAGAATTACACTAATTTAAACAATGCTTCTATTACAGTGAAACCTGCAGTGTAGTGAACGGATATATCAGTTCACGGCGGTGAGAAGGTTAATTTTTATTTGTTATTAGCTGAATATTATATTATCTTTAATTTTGCAAAATTATCCTCATTATAATTCAAAATTTTCACTGAAATACTATTATATAAAACATAAGATAAAAATCAACTAATAAGCATAAATCAGGAATATATAATACAAATTGTCCATAAAGTCTCTTTAAAATTTCAAGCTTTTATTACAAACACTAATGAACAGATACATGTATAGACAGTAGTCCAATATTAGAAATATAAACATTGTTTTTTCACACCAATTATTAAATCTCTATATGTGCACCAATAACACTTTTCAACTATGTTGGAAAGTGCTTAAAATGGTATTTTTTTCAATACAGTTTAGTTTTAACAATCCTTATTGATATATAAAATTCCTGTGTCTTTCTGTGATTTTCAGAAAAACACGTATTTCTAAGTTCATTTGTCTATTTATACTACGTATAGTCAAAAATAACATTTACAATTTTTTTGTCTGTCTGTTTGTCCGGAATAAACTCGAAAACGGTTGCATAACAAACGCTAAACTTATCAGGAGCAGATTGAGAATGTATCTGGCTACAATACTGTATCTTTAGTTTGTGGCATTCTGATATCTAAAACAGGCTTTGAAAAAACGGGTTAATCTACCAATCTTTCAATTCCCAAATACTCGGGAAGTAATTTATTAATTTTAAGGAATCTTACAATCTCAAATAATTTTTAGATAACAGAAAAAACCCGAATAAAACGATAAATCAACCAATCTGTCAATGCTCAAAACTCAAGAATTAACTGATTAATTTTAAGGAATCTTACAACCATTGAAAGGTCAAATAACGATTTATAAATGATAATTCTGGCTACAATGTGTCGTTTGCCGCATTTTGATATCGAAAATAGATTTTGAGAATACAGGAAAAAACCGAGAGAATCGATTACACATCCAGTCTTTAAATGTTTAAAATCTCGAGTATTCATTTATCAATTTTAAGGAATCTTACAATCTGAAATATTTTTTGAGAAAACAGGGAGAAACCGGAGCAATCAATCAATTAACCAAGTTTTGAATGCTCAAAACTTGAGAAATAATTCATTAATTTTAAGAAATCTTACAACGTTTGAAAGGTGAAATAAAGATTTATAAAGGATAATTCTGGTTGCAATCTGCCGTTTGCCGCATTTTAATATCTAAAATAGGTTTTGAGAAAACAGGGGAAAACCGGGAGAATCGATCACACATCCAGTTATTCAGTAATCAAAAACAGAAAAACTAATTAATCAATTTTAAGGAATCTTACGCGGCAGGTTGAAAGGCCTAATTAAGATTTCTAAGTGATAATAATTAGCTTATTATAAATTTTAATTTAATAAATGGAATGGTAAGTATGTTTTCCCAAAAACTCGGGAGAGCTTATAAAATATAAATACAACACAAAGGGTTGCTACGCAGTCATAAATATTTTAAGGAAAAACTGGGAGAATCGATCACACATCCAGTCATTCAATAATCAAAAACAGAAGAACTAATTAATCAATTTTAAGGAATCTTACGCCACTGGTTGAAAGATCTAATAAAGATTTCTAAGTGATAATAATTAGCTTATTATAAATTTTAATTTAAGAAGCGAGATTGGTAAGAACGTTTCCTCAAAACTCGGAAGATCCTATAAAACACAATGGGTTGCTATTGCTACGCAGCTAGTCATAAATATTTTAGCATGACGAAAAAGTGCTTCCAGTCAAAATCTAACAAATGAATCTAGTGCAGAGATAAAGAGCTAACTGTCTGATTCTTGAGATTTCTTCACATTTTTCATTTACTATGTAATTTGGTTATATGCACAAAGTTTCATTTATTTGAAGATAGTTTTGTTTATGCGCTACATAACATACTAACATTTGATATCGATATAAAACACATAATATAATTGAAAATGCCTTTCAAAAACCGATTTTTATGACGGTATATTTCATTATTGAAGTGTGTAGTATTTAAAGCATAACTTAAAAATTACTTGTCGCAATAAGCTATAATTTTGGATCCGCAATGCTGCATATTTGCTGCTTCTAGGACTAAATTTTTTATTAAAAAATCATAGGTTACAATTCGTATTTTTACTTCTTTTAAATCACTCTTGAAATATGTATATTTCCGAAATTAATATTCCAAAACATTATGAATTCCAACCAAACAGGAATATATTTCTAGAAATTTCAAATAGGGAAATCCAAAGTTACAGCTCACTCTGCAATGTAGTTTTTTAGTTTTGCTTGAAAACTTACCCGCATTGTAATGTGTTTTGCCACGATTAAAAATGAGTTTAACATTAAGAGTTTGAAACTTTAAACCTACATAATTCTTGAACTACTTGACCGAATAACATCCCATTTAGTATCCGCAAATACCATGTACCGAAAAATCAAACTATGCTGTCAAAATTGGGTGTTTGTATTGAAAATTAGAGCTTGGTAATATTTGAGTATGTAGACTTATTGTTTTTAACAGGAATTGAAAGAAGACATAATTCTTAATCGAATAGCTATTTATTTTTTTCTCTGTGGCAATTAAGTTTTATGGGGTATACCACTTTTTTTCTTTGACGGTACATTTATTTACGGTATAGGCTGTTAAAAATTCTTGTAAATTTGGCTAGCCATTTTCACGAAATCGTGCGCGCAACGTATCTTTTTTTCAATAAAATTATTTTAAAAATGGACATTTTCTATGTTTTTTAAGGCAAATGATAAAAGAAAAATTAGTTATACAACAATGATAGAAATTAAAGGGCAATTAAATACTAAACTAATACAAATAAATAATTATAAAAAAAATCGAATAAAATACTAGTTTGAATAAAATGCGGAGAAATTTTATTTTACTGAAGTAAACATCAATTTAAAGCTTCTGAGAGTGTATTTTGTTTCAATGTTATATCCTTATTAAGATCGATTGTTCAAAATCTTAACCGGAAATGAACTGTGTATTTTTGGACCGCAATCGTTTTATAAGATAAACTAAATGACAAAATAACAATGAGTAAATTGTATTTTTAAGTTTACGCATGTAAGCAAATAGGCATGCTTAAAAGTACTTTATGACCCAAAACTGGATAAAGCTGTTGAAACTTCTAGTAATTTACAATATTCATACAATTTAAAAATATGTAATATTCACAATGTAATACAAATACATGAATTAAAAATAGCAGTAAAATAATCCCCAAAATTTTAGATCCCCTTCTTTGTATTTTTCGTTATCACGTGCATGCTTTATCCAAGACAGAATTCTAAAACTGCATTATTCTCGAAATTATTTGCTTTTCTAACAACTTCTGACATAAGTGCCAAGGGTTACGGATTTTGATTACTATTATCTTTTTAAAAAGTCTTTTCACTTTATTTAATCGTATCATTTTTGCCATTATATAGGACGAAAATATTTTTAAAGAACAGTTGTATCCGTAATCTGTCTGCCTGTCTGCACGGAAAAGGTTTAGAAACGGTTTCTTAACAAACACTCAACTTATCAGGAAATGATAGAGAATCTTTCTGGATACAATATGCAGGTTGTCGCATTCCTATATCTAAATTAAGTTTGAGAAAACAGCGAAAACCGGGAGAAATAATCAATCAACCAAAGTTTCAATGCTCAAAAACTCGAGAACTTGTATATCAATTTTAAGGAATCTTACGGCGATTGAAAGATCTAATTAAGATTTATAAAAGATAATGACATTTTTAGCTTATGACTTACTAATTTAAAAAGTGGATTGGTAAGTATACTCCCGAAAATTCAAAAGATCTTATAAAATAATAGAAATACAACACAGCGGGCTGCTTCGCCGATAGTAATATATAAGAATTTGTAAATGATAAAATTGTCTGAATGATAGAGGAACTTCGGTTATTATGTAATTGTAGGGTAATATGGAATCGCAAGGTTTCTGTTTGGTAAAGTGCTGCTACCAAGCGGCAATATGATAAACGACTTAAGAACGTTTCCAGAATGCGCCCTAGAACGCGAGTTCATCGGTCTGCATCAGGGCGCGTTGTGTGAATAAATATTTGTTTTCCGTCTTTGGAAAGTTTCAGGGAATAATTTTTCAATATATTTTATTCATTATTAGAAGAAATATTTTTACATTGAAAATAAGCAAAATCTACACCGAAATACTAACAATTTATTATGTTTGTTTTATGACAGTTTTTTAGCTCGCGATTCACACCAATAAACGTAGAGTAATTTTTTCTCAAACCGGCGGTGTCGGTTTATATGGAATACCAATATCTCATAATACTCCATGATTATGATGACACAAATATAGTTCCTTATATTTTTGATTTGTAAAATCTGAAGTGTGAACTAGAGTATATTGGCTGACTTAATAGCCACTATATTTTGATCATGCTCTCTTGATGCCATTACATCTGTTTTTTGCCAAATTTCGTTCGTCGTCTTCATTTTTAACCCCCTATTCCATATTTCTTGACTCTTTAACAGTACCCTTAAAATATGTTTATTATTATTATTATTTGTTTACAAGTAATGAAATTTCGTAAAACAATTTTTGTGTATAAAAACTATTCGCAGATAGTTGAAGTTTGTAATTGCATTCGTTTTTCAGGTTTTAAAGCAAATCACAATGTTGTATCGCCCCAAATGTAAATAGTATTCCATAATACCCGAAGCTCCTCTATATTTAACATTTAAAAGCTAAGAAATTAAAAAAAAATCTTAATAAATTATTTATCGTGTTTACCTGAAAACCTCTTTCACAATACCCTCAAAATATGTTTATTATTATTATTATTTGTTTACAAGTAATGAAATTTCGCAAAACAATTTTTGTGTATAAAAACTATTTGCAGATAATTTAAGTTTGTAATTGCATTCGTTTTACATGGTTTAAAGCAAATCGCGATGTTGTATCGCCCCAAATGTAAATAGTATTCCATAATACCCGAAGCTCCTCTATATTTAACATTTAAAAGCTAAGAATTTTTTTTTTTAAATCTCCGTTTGTTTTTTAATAAATTATTTAGCGTATTTACCTGAAAACCAATATATGGTCTTCTACAGCATTTATTTTTCAATCGATTTGTCACTATCCTTGACATAGTGCCTCAGAAAAATACATAAAAAATACTTCTTTTCTATAAATAAAAATAAGTTTGATTATGTAGAACCGTAGACACATATGCATGTCAAGTAGTACAACTGCGATGTACTAAAAAATCTCTAGTTGTCACGAAAGTTACGAAAGCACGCAATGGTCAGAAACCCTTTTACTACGCCTATTGATTTCTTAAATGTTAATAAATGCCCATTTAAATTCCGATTTTCAATTGAACATGGATGAAAAACAAATACAAATTCTTTAATGAGACTATCTTTGTTCAGATGACCAGTTTTCCAAATATTTCCGTTTTCAGAGTCTTTCATTTTGTGGAATAAGCTTATCTGGTTTTTAAAAAGTTCTAGTTTCATATGTGAAGATAAAATATGCGAAAATAAAATAAAAACCAAAAATGAGTTTTAAAACTTTATCTTTAATAATTTAGTCATAATCCTTCGCTAGAAACGTGGAATATCGCGTACACAAACCGTAACATATAATTCTTTAAGCAGACTATCTTTGTTCAGATGACCTTTTTTTCAAAAATTTTCGTTGTTTTAACAGTCTTTCATTTTAGTTTAACAAACTTATCTGGTAAAAAATAAAAATATATAGAAAATTCCATATAATATGAACGTCAAATTCCCCTTATCAAACTTATAAAACACAATGTAAGCACATTGATAATTTGTGTTACTAAATAGGTGCAATAATTTAAATCACAGTTTTAAAACATTAAAACTATTAAATGTTAAAATACATGAGCTTTCGGCTAAACATTAGCCTTCCTCAGATGATAACAAGCAGTCGAGAAACTGCTCTCGACTGCTGTTTCTCGAACTGTTTCTCGACTGCTTGTTATCATCTGAGGAAGGCTAATGCTTAGCCGGAAGCTCATGTATTTTGACATCTCATAGTTTTAATGTTTTAAAACTGTGATTTAAATTATTGCATCAATTTAGTAACACAAATTATCAATGTGTTTACATTGTGTTTTATGAACTTATCTGGTTTTGAAAATGTACTACTTTCATATGTGGGAGAATTAGTTGCGAAGATAAAATATAATCCAAAAATGAGTTAGTTTTAAAAACTTGCTCTTCAATAATTTAGTCATAATCTTTAACTAAAAGCGTGGAATATCGTGCACAAACAGTAACACACAGAATTTTTTATCTACACTATGTTTGTTCACATGACAACTTTTGCAAAAATTTGTGATTTTTTAAAGTGGTTTTCATTTTGTGCAATAAACTTATCTGGTTTTGAAAATGTTCTACTTTTATATGTGGGAGATTTAGTTTCCAAGATAAAATATAAACCAGAAATGAGTTGCTCTTGAATAATTTAGTTATAATCTTTAACTAGAAACGTGGAATACCGTACACAAAGAGTAACTCAGAATTCTTTAGGTACACTATGTTTGTTCAAATTACAATTACTGCAAAAAAAATTAATTTTTTTAAGTGTCTGTCAGTTTGTACAATACATTTATCTAGTTTTGAAAATGTTCTACTTTCATATGTGGTTGAATTCGTTTCGAAGATGAAAACTAGAACAAAAATGAACTTGAAAAACTTGGGTCTTCAGTAATTTAGTCAATCTTTAACTAGAAATGTGATATATTATGCAGAAACAGTAACGTGCCGTCTGTAAGTCTTCTAATTTTGATAAATCGCAATAGAAAAAAATAAAACAAAACTCTTAAAGGGACTCGGTACCTCTCGTTTCGACGAAAAATGACAAAATTGACGAATTTCAGATTTTTAATCTAACATGAACATCTCTAAAACATTGCTGAAATTTGATGACGATCTGATAAATAGTAAAGTAGATAAGGTTAATTTTGCGTATCTCTTTTTATTATCTCTTTGTTGCAAATGAATGTTTAAAATCATTTTTCTCAGTTCGTATTTTTTCATATTCTCTATGTAATCAAAATGATTGAAAATTCCACAATAAATGAGCAAATTATCCGAGAAATTTTTTAATGTATCTTTAAATTCTATGTGAGATAATTCAGTATCGATATTTTGATATATTTAAACTTTTCGATTAAAAAAATCTGAATTTAAATATATGCAATTTTCATAGGTTTATTCCATATATATACAATTATTATTTTTTCTTTTGATCTATTATTTGTATCAAAAATCCGAAAGGTCTGTGCAAGAAAGTACCCTGAGTAGATGATTAAAAAAAATCTAGTTTGAAATATCGAAATTAGAAAAGAAGAAATAATTTTGAAATTGTCAATTATATATATATATATATATGTATATATATATATATAATTATTAGTTTATTAACAATTTGAGGCCTTTTTTTTTTATCTGTAATGATTTTGATTTATTGAAACATGATAAAAAAAATTTACTGTAAGTACTATATAAAGAGTAATTTGTTTTGGTTCCGAGCACCTTTATAATAACTTACCATAAACTGAACACAAATTCAAGGTTCATATAAATTAGTTTGGAGAAAAGAATGGTTCATTATGCCCAGTTATACAGCTAAACAAGACAGTACACAGGATTATAAGGATAGTGAAACACACAATTCTTTTTTTTTTATAAAAATGTTTCATGTGGCTGCCCTTCGTTATTCTGCAAATGTCACATCGATGTATCAGTTGTTGCCCCATATTTGTAAGCATGTTCATACCGATCAAACCAAGCGCGATTTCAGAAGAAGTAAACAGTAAACCTGATATTTAACAAAGCTCCATACGCAGAATTATAGAGGTGAAAGATCTGGTGACCGGGGTGGCAATGGAATAACACCTCCACGACCAATCCTAACTGGGATTTTTGCACTGATACAATATATTGTACGGTGAACTTAGGATACAATACTGCAAATCTGCCACTGAACTGGTACCTTCTAAGTAATATTTCGCAACATATTCAGGTACGAAATTGTCCAACTAACTTATGGACCAGCCTGTTTTTCTTCAATATTGATTCATTAACAAAACTATTACTTACCCATCAGACATAGTATAAAGTAAGTCTTGTAATCGTTTTGAAAAAAATGACGGATTTACGCGTTTCAGACACTGGAGATTCCGAAAAACATATTTTTAGAAAAAAAAAATCCGTCCGTCTGTCTGTGCGTATCTGTGTGTCTTTAAATGCTCTATATCCCGAACAAATTGAGATAGAGACTTTAAATTGAGTATGTACTTAGTATGTAATAATGGGAAGAAGCTTATTCAATTTCAGCAACCTCGATTATCCAGAACTAATTTTTCGGACTCTCGAAATATTCTTTCTGATAAAAGGTATATAAAAATTTTCGAAATTGTTTATTTTAAGGAATGAATATGAAAGACAATAAAAAACATAAATTTTGCATAAAGAATGAAGTCGATCGGATAATGAGTTGCCGAGGTATTTGTAATACTATTTTCCCCACTCTTCGATTTTTCGTGACCCTGTATTTCATTCAAATTTCAATTCAAAGATATATTTTATTTAGTAAAGAGACGCTTAATCGGACACAGTAAACCGTTAGTTAATATGATTATCAATTTTGGAGTTATAAGGATGTTTCTTTTACGCAATTCATTAATAGAGCATTTAAAGTTTATGACGTCATCAAGCCACGATTTTATTTCGAATTGCAATGCATTTTAAAAATAGTTTACACATGTTTTATTTTCATATTTTATATTATGCATATTTATGATGGGTAAGTATTACGGTGGCTCCCAACGACTAGTTTTTTAATGATACGGCAGAAAAATAGGTTTTGAAAATGCTAAACAAAGCAGAAGTCTCACAGATGACGCATTACCCATTAAGGTTTAGCAGTCTCTATTATTTCTATTTTTTTTTAAATGTTAATATAGGTCCTTCAGTAATAATTTAGTCTTAAATGCTAATTACTACGAATTAAAAATCGAACATGAATAAAAACGAAGTCTATTAAGTAAGCTGTCTACGTGCAGATGAGTATATTTGCGTATTTTTTTTCATCTTTTATTTTGTAGAATAGATTTTTGTGATTAAAAAAATATATATATTTTATTTTCACCTGTATGACAATTAGTTGCACAGATAGAGTAATTTATTAAACCGGGAGCAAACCGGAAATACTCGCTTTACAGAGTTTTAACTTGACGGAACAATTTATTAACAAAGCTATTTAGAGGATATTCTTATAAAGATTTCCGATAATGATTGATGTCCATTTCTAGCCAACTTGCAAAGAAAAAAATACGTGATCTGTATGTTCTAAATTACTTGCTTTTCAGACTTTTTGACATTATTTATACCAATGTTGTCAAATAATATTTTTAAGATTTAGACATTTTGATTTTTATTATTTTTTTGTAATTTTTAAATAAAAAAATCACAAATTATTTCTATATCGAATGTCTATCGAGGCATTTTCAAATTTTTATGCATTCGAAATCAAAAATGCCATTTCTAACATTTCGGCTTAAAAATATTCACAGAAAAATTGTGGAAATAGTATTACAGGAAAATAATCAATAAAATATTAAAGAAAAAATGACGTATGTCTATCGGACATTTATTTTGTAAATTATTTTGTAACTTTTGCTTATTGCGTTGAAAACGCTTGGAATGGACCAAAGTTAAAATGAAATTATAATATAGTTATTAGAACTTGATGTGGAAAGATTGGAAAACAGCAAGCAACATTTTTTAAAATGTATGTTCTAAATTGCCAATGTTAATTATATGCGTAAAATATAATTAACATTTATTTTTATTAGTAATTCAGCATCAAAATTTATTTCTAAATTTATATACAGGGTGTCCGAAAGTGATCTGCCGAACTTCTAAATTCCCTAATTCTCCAACTACAATAAGTACAATGTATTTCAAAACTCATCATACAAACTTTAAGGAGAGATACAACGCAACTAAACAAGAACATATCACCAGATTTGTACGGTTGTAAATCAAACGATGAAGCAATAGAGAGCGCTTTCTGATTGTGAAGAAAGTACGTATTTACTCAATAAATTCCATCAAATAATTTCGGAAATTTGCTTTATGTAATGTGGTTAGGGAATAAAAACTTAAATTAAAAAACAAAACAAAACTCAAATAAAATATGTATTTAGTATTAATTAAATCATTTGTTCTAAGGCTTTCGGTTCATTTAGGCTTGTGTTCACTGTCATGCTTTAATAATAAGGGAGATTTTATATATTTTTAATTTCAAATAGTTTTCCATGAAGGGGTAACATACTTTTACAAAAATTTATCTTATAAAATCCAATTTAAAATTTCCCAGTTTAAAATCCCTGCAGTTCTCGCTTGAAATCACTTCTTTCTTAAGTAAAGAAACCTTAGTTTGTACTTTTTTTTCTAGTAATTACCATCAATATTAGCCTTCTAATTGGCAGAAATAGTAAGTAGAATTAAAAGCAGCAATCATTTACTGAATAGTGTAACTCTTCTCAATCAAAAGGCACTTTCTAGCGCTTCACCGCTTGAGTTACAACCATTCAATGTATGGGATTTTGTGTTTGCTTAGGTGCATTCTATTGCTTCTTAAGATTTGTATGAAGCATAACAAACTTGCATTTCAAACACCCTGCATAAAATTAAATAAGGTACACGACTGTAAGCTTACTCATAAATTTTGCATACCATAATTCTAAAATTTTACGTTTTGGTCAGTAGGTGGTCCTGCGATGTCTCAAGATGTAAGAATACTCAAGTTGACGACTAAACACCGCCGCTGAATACTAGGCCTACACGCTGATTTTTTTCATCGTTTGTGTGATCACTTGAATTTCAATACCAATAATTTATAAAACTTTTCTCCGCTTTATTTCTTTTAGATTAAAGAATTCAATGAAAACAGTTGGAAACTACTGGTGTCTAAATTCAGGGACCGTACACACGCTTAAAAAATTAGCCTACGACAATCGCCTTTATTTTTCAGCGGGCGGTGGACTAAACTTCGAAATAAAAACCTATGTTTTCACGTTTCAAAGCTACACCGAACAAAGCTATATTTAATTGAACACGCTCAGCTTAAGCAGTTTTACAGGTGTATGTACCGTAACACTATTTATCGGCTAAAACTCTTAACTCTTAAAATTACGTGTACTTAATGAAGAAGCGGTCTTCCATTATTTCATATTCATATTTATTTTAATTAATGGATTATTGATATTTTTAATTTGTGAGTCATTTGGGGGATACACTGTATTTTATCAATATATTACATAAAAGAGGAGTACTCTAAACGTAAGTTAATCTTTATTCAAATATTCTCGTGACCGTGAAAAAAAAATCTTACTGTACACAAAATGCTCACTTTTTTACAGTTAGTTTAAAATAAACATTTACAGGTGCCAAAATAGGAGTAATAAAATTTTGATAGTTT
Source organism: Maratus michaelseni (assembly GCA_963931845.1). Classification (NCBI taxonomy): domain Eukaryota; kingdom Metazoa; phylum Arthropoda; class Arachnida; order Araneae; family Salticidae; genus Maratus; species Maratus michaelseni. Next base: position 38,131,284 of record OZ007586.1, on the reverse strand, counting down.
ATAATTTAAAAGAAATTAACCTGTCTTCTTTCATAAAAAAGTGCAGTAGTTATTGTTTCATTTTTCATTAAATACATGGGGTAAGTGATAGCAACCTATGTAGGATTAACTATAAGGTATCAACTTAAAAGTGTCACCTGCATTTGGACTCTGTGTAGGCAAAAACTTTAATGCTAAGGTCCTTTCTTTTTCAGTTTTGTACATAAAACAACCGTCTGGTCAACCGTGATGTCATCTGGATAGCTCCAAATGGTAGAGCATTGTTGCGTAATACCAAAGGTTCCGGGTTCGATCCCCGGTCTGGACATTTTTTCACTCTGTTGGTTGTAAAGTGATAACTCACATCTTTTGTATTCATAAAACAACCTATTTGTATAGGTAGTTTACATTACTGTACTTAGTTATATTACTGTATTTAGTACAAATTACTGTACATTTCTGTTATATTTCTGGCATCTACTCAATCAACACTTTCACGCCAAATCGTTACCCTTTATCTAATCTTATGACACATGCTTAATGTTTTAGATAGAAATTCAAAATTAATTAATAGAGAGTGTGAAACCAATAGAGATTTTAAAAATTGAAATCTCAGTCAATAAAATAAAAGATAACACCGCAGGATTTGATTTCCTTCGAATTATGTACTTCTAAAAGTACATTATTTCAGAATTCCCCAAGCAACAAAATGTGAGAAAAATCCAACAATAAAATTCCAACATTATAAATGATTGAACAATGATTATGTTCAACCATGAGCGGCAAAAGCCATATATTGTGATTATTGAACGGTCAACCTTGGTGACTTGGAGAATGGTGGCAAAATATTTATTTGAAAATCTCGAAAAATGGAAATTATCCGATCAACATTGATGGAATCGGAAAAATTCTAATATTTCAATTTCCGGAAGTACGTCATCACAATTGACGTCTATATCGAAAAGCTATATAAACAAGAATGCATGAAGAGAAAATTAGATTTAGTTTTATTCACAATCAATTTTAGTTTAAGAGCAATGTGTGACTATTTTTATTTGTACTTTGTTGAATTTCATTGCACTGTTTATTTGATATTTGTGATACGAATCGAAATATTTACGTTGCGTTTCTTGAATATTCACTAATAAAATGCATTCAACAATTCAAAACCTGCATTTTTAATTATAAAACTGCTTTCGGAGATAGAAAGGCGATTATTTTGTAACAGTATAAATCTTTAATTAAAGTACAAAGGGTGTTTATGCATTTTTAGAAAGATTTCGATAAAGGATTTGAAAAATGCAAATATTTTGTGGAGAAAATTCTGGTAACAGCTTATTATGTGAAATTAAAATTATGGTCTGAAACTTTAAAAGTTATTCTTCTTTTAAAATGGCGCATGTCAATAAGCAGTGAGTAACGAAAGATACGTTTATTTCACTTTACGAAGAAAAAATATTCTTATCCTGCAATTAAAAAACGTTTGTGAAAAGCATAATATACAAATTTCTAAGTGCAAAGTAATCAACATTATTAAGTGGAAGGTCGAGCCATATTTCAAAGATAGTTTAAATAAATTTCAGACATTGACATTTTTTTTAAATCAATCACTGCGTAACGGAACAATACAAATTTGTTTCGTACAATAATGTAAAGTGACATTTCCTGTAACTTAAATATTATATTTCTGTTTCCTGTTGTCATATCTCAAAGATAGTTTAAATAATTTTCAGGCATTGACATTTTTTAAAAATCAATCACTGCGTAACGGAACGATACAAATTTGTTTCGTACAATAATGTAAAGTGACATTTCCTGTAATTTAAATATTCTATTTCTGTTTCTTGTTGTCATATTTCAAAGATAGTTTAAATAATTTTCAGGCATTGACATTTTTTAAAAATCAATCACTGCGTAACGAAACAATACAAATTTGTTTCGTACAATAATGTAAAGTGACATTTCCTGTAATTTAAATATTCTATTTCTGTTTCCTGTTGTCATATTTCAAAAATAAACTCAGAAAAATTTAAATGTTCATTTGAAAATTTTATAACATGAAAATGCTACGTCGTATTAAGAACAAATTAGCATTCATAAAACATTAATTAAAAAAATAGGTTTATTTCTACTTTTATGTTCATTAATGTTAAAATGTTGAAAAAATCATATTTGTACTTTTAATTTTTATTCCTCCCCTCCCCATTCCTCTGAGCAAATTTATGTATTATGGTATTTACACGTACAGATTTTCAACAAGCTGAACTTATAGAAGTAAACAGTGCTTAACTCTTTAAGTTCCCTAAAAGGACAGAATGAACCGAACTGCTTACTGACAAAAAATATTAATAAAGATATTAATAATACTAAATAAAAAAAAATCTATTGAGAAACTAAGGAAACTTGGCGAGCTTAATGAAGGAAGATTTTATGTAATAAAAATTAAATTTCGGGAAAAATGAAATGAAAACTTTTAGTCATCTTACTTTTTGGTAATTTTATCTCATATAGAAGATCACATACTAAAATTGTAGCCAAGTTTAGCTGTCTTATTAACTCTGAAATTTTCATTCACAAATCACTCCTAGTCTCTAAATCTTTAGTTAATGATTTTTCTGTTATAAGGCAGCTATGCAGTAAGAGAATGTGACGGTTGTATAATAAAATAATCCCATCCTATCCCATAAAATAGCAAGAGGCAATAACTTCCCTGTACTGCGTTCGGGTACAAATGATACTTATTTTCTACTGTAGTTTACATGTATCTGTTTTAATTCAGCTATTTATTGAGACTGGTTAATGTGGCGTAGGGTGCGGGGGGAGAGTGTTTGCAATATGCTTTCGAATGATTGCATTTGATTTATACATTGCGACACTCTGACCGAAACCCACTGCCGCGTTTTGTACTATTTTATCCTGTATAATTTTCGTTCCGGAGCATGGGTGTTATTTTTATATTATATAAACTGCCGATGAGGCCACAGTCTTTTTAGTTTCATTATCTTTTACTGGTTTAATTAGTTTAAAAAATATATATTTTATGTTTTGCGGGTTTTTTCACTTGTTACCTAATGTTTAAATGTGGTGTGGAATTCTGGTTCTGCTAAAAATATTTGCATATTTTCGTCTATATATAATTTGTGTGGTTGTTAGCGGCTGTAGCGCTTATCACATAGATGCACACAGTATTAATTTCACTTATCACATAGTATTAAATTTTATTTTGGCTTATATATAGTTATTCTTGTGACTAAACCTTCAATGTAAAATGTGAAGTTAAGGGTGTTGGTCAGGCAACTCTACAATTTTTCTCACTAATGTTTCCCTATGTTCTCGCTAATGTCATACTTAACCTGTCAACCAGTGCAAAATAAGCAACATAATTAATCGGAAAGGAAAAGCCCGTAAATCAGTATTCCTAGATGGAACGAAGACTCCAAATGAATGCACCAAAAAGTTCGTACTAAAACTTTTAAAGTGAAATCGCTGATAATAAGAGAAAATCTGCCGTCACAGAAATCAATTGCAAAGTCTTTAGATACATCTGTATTAACAATAAACAAAATAATAAATCAAGATTTACAACTTAAAAACGCTAAAAACATAATCTTCACCGTCCTTACCTGAAGCATGAGGCTCAACGCCAAACATTTTGTAGATCCCTGTATGAAAACCATTTAGTAGGAGATAAATAGAAATATATCGTTACTCATTATGAAACATGGGTTTACGTAAATTACTACAGAAAAGGAAAGTCTATTTACTATCGAAAACGTGGCAAAAGATGTCCAAACTTGGAATGCAAAGAAAGTTTCATTTAGGGACTCATGATTGTCGCCGGTTACTGTTACAATGAGAAATTAGAAATATGAAGAGTCGAAAAAAAGTGTTAAAATCAACTCATTATGCTATCAGGATATTGTTTTACGTCCAATTTATAGAGGAAATTCCATTTATTTATCCTATCGACTTTCAAGGAGTGAAACTCCACCGAGCCAAAGTCACCAGTCATACTACGAAAACTACGACTGCATTCCTTAAAAAATTGTAAACTGACACAGGTTTCTAATTAAATTTAAATGAAAATTGCATACGCACATTTTTAACATATCCTTGTGAAGTCCATAGACGTTTCTCCTATGAACTATTGGGTTTTTGGTCGGCTGAAAAGAGCTCTTTCTAGGCGCAAATCTACCGCGATTGATGAATTCTGGAAATAAGTGAAATAGGAATGGTAAGCAATAATCCTGTAAATTTTACTAAAAGCTCCCCCCTTCCTCCCCTTATCATGAAAAGTATGATGCAAGCTTATAGTCTAAAAACAATTTTGTCAGATCGAGTATTTAAAAAAAATAGCTTTTACATTTTAAACATTAAAATAATGCCCCCTAAATCTTTCTAAAAATGTGCAAACACCCTCTGTAACATTTGAAACTCTCAAAACTACCCGTATGCTTTTTCAGTGCACATAAAATATTTTGTTACAAAAATTGTTTCACTGTTTTGAAATGTATCTATTTTTGTACAGGCTGGATTTGGAGCATTTCATTTGCTGGTGCTAATAGTTGTTGGGCTTGGTCTTACCGCTGATGCTGTTGAGCTATTTGCCGTCGGATATATCCTTCCAAGTGCTGAACACGAACTATGTATGGAAGAATACCAAAAAGGATGGCTTGGTAATATCTTTACTTTTTACATGCTGTTAATTTCCTTTTCTTTAAATTTTGATCACTTCGGAGCTATATCAAATAGGTCATTCTCCTAGACATTTACAAAACGATGTCAGAGAATATTTATTGAACCTCTTACTGACGAATTTTGAAAATATAAAAGAAAAATAGTTGTCTATTTATATACTTCAAATGTTGTACTAGAGTGTATGGAATAAGAATTATTTCTTTAGGATGATCCCAATAAAAAAAATTCGTGGAGCATCATATAAAGCTTGTTTGACTGAAGGTGGGGAGATGAATGCGTGTAAACCTAAGTTATCAGATGCAAGAGAAATTAGATATTTTAAGTAAGAGTAGAAATAAGGGAATCCAGTGGCCCTATCCAGTCGCAATCAGTGGTGTCTCTGCCAAAGGTGAATTGTAGTCTAAGCCAAAAATATTACTATTTCCAGTGTACTTTTTGACGAATAACCTAAGTTATATCATACATGAATAACAAAATATAGAAAATGTTGCATTCATCTAGTACTATAATATAATCCTGGTCAGCCTTTTCGCAACCATGGCCGAAAACTTGGCGAAATAATTTTCGAGGTTGACCTATGTTATCGAATATAAGGATAATTTGTATTTTAAAATAAATCTAAATAAATCTTATAATGGACTATCAAGGCCTGGAAATATAAAGCTGTGCCTGAACCTTTGACAGGAAAATTGTTAAAGTGTGCGTTCTTATCATTTATAATCGAATTTATCGTAGAAAATTACGTCATTCAGAACATTTATCGTTATGTTCTTAACACCATGGAAGATGTAGCATACTTCCTGAATTCTATTAACTAATAATGACGTTAGTTTTCATGGCAACAATTCAAATAATACAGCAGAATTAAGGTTACATTTTATTCTAAGAAAGATATATTTGTTATGTACTAACAAAAAACCTTCACTTCGCATTTGTACAGAATCGTCTCAACCGTTTATATTCCGTATGTCCGTTTATATTCCGTATAAAGGCACCTTATCTCTAGTGTTAAAAAAATGACGCAAAACTTTTCGACTGATGTAATTTTCTCAGCTTGTGAGAGAATTTTCTTCCTAGTACTAGATGAAATCGATTCTAAATGATATGAATGCACACTTCGACAAATTTTCAGTAAGCGATTTAGCCAAAGCTGAACATTGGCAGACCTCAATATTTCCTCTCTTTTAGCTTTATTTTAAAACTAGCAAATCCACCCGGCGTTGCCCGGTCCCGTCAAAAAGTAATACGAAACGCGAAATCACTCTAAAAATCACAGCACGAAACGCTTTCTCTGGTAACTCTTTGTCTTTCGGAAATTAAACAGAGAGATGGACCCGAAGCAAAGTAAATTTAATACCACCCCCTCAAATGTCTGGATCATTTGATTCAAAACGGGTCAGTTTTTGGTCAAAATTAAAAAAGGTTACCGTCTGATTTTCACAATTTTCATTTTCGGAATCAGAAAAACAAATTGAGTTTCGATTCAAATAATCCAATATTTTTCTTAATACTCGAGGATCAGTGAAAATGAAACTATTTCGTTGTCTGGGATTATGAAATTGGTAACTTTCTTTTGCGGTTTCAATAAAAATAGCCATTTTTGGAGTACGCGCAGGGAAATATTTTAGTTCCTCCGCCAGGGAATACATTTTGTTCTAAACAAATTATCCGACACGTGTCCCTGCTGCCTACGTTACCGTGTATAGCAGACGTGCTAGGCACGCACTGCAAAATCTTTTAGTTCCAGTTTCTACCACAAGTTGGAGTATTATGTTCTAAATAAACATATTTCCGAACGAAACTCCGGTTCTCGTTCCCGCTGCTTACGTCACCGTGTAGAAGGTGTGTCGTGCACGCGCAAAAAATCTGTTAGTTCCACTTTCCAACGCCAGGAAGCACCAAATTTATGTCTTAAATAATTAGCTATATCTTCATTAGTTCATGTTAAGTTGAATGAACCGAATCCTCTTGAAAACCTGCTGAAAAAATGATAACGAAGTTTATTTAGTACCTGGGAGACCTTGGAAGAGTGTAAGAAAATATTTCGTTTGAATCGGACCAAGATTAAATGCAAAATCTTTTAGTTACATTTTCCACAGCCAGGCGGTGCACTCTGTTCTAAACAAACCTTTTTCCGAAAAAAACTCCGCCACGTGTCCCCACTGCTTATGACAACGTATAGAAGGCGTTCTGTGCACGCGCTGAAAATCTTTCAGTTCCGCTTTCCACCACCAGGGGACGCCAAATCTATGTCTTAATTAGTTATCTATATCTTAATTAGTTCATGTTAAGTTGAATGAATCAATTGTCGTTGAAATCGGGCCCTTTGTTTGAATCGGACTAATTTTAAATGCAAAATTGTTTAGTTTCACTTCCCACCGCTAGGGGTGCACTCAGTTCTATATAAAACTCTTTCCGATCGAAACTCCGGCACGTGTCCTTGCTGCCTACGACACCGTATAGCAAGCGTGCTGCGCACGAACTGAAAATATTTTAGTTTCATTTTCTACCGCCAGGTGGAGCAAAATCTATATCTTAGATAGTTCGTGTTAAGTTGAATGAACTAATTCTCATTGAAATTGGGCCCATAGAACCCGAGAAAATACCCCTCCCTGGACATTAATGTTCAGAAATAGTGGTAACCAAGGACTGAAAAAATGATACCGAAGTTTATCTAGTACCTGGGGACCTGAGAAAAGATTACGTTTGAATCGGAGTAATAATTAAATAGTTCTAATTTTGGAGGCAGGGGGGAAGGAAGGAGTTTCGATCTGAACATTAACACGATATTTAAACTACGACAGAACACACTAGCCTTCCCCCCCCCCCCAGAATTAAACCAACAACGTTAAGGAATTAGGAATCATCATTAATTTTTGAAACCGAAAAAAATGACTTTTTTTATATACAAAAACAGTACGTTATCGTTGTTAATTTCAGAAATCAAATACATAAATGACATATAAATGTAAAAACTCTAAAAATCGCATAAAACAAATCGCAAAAATTCACAACTCGCTGTTCTAATTGCATTCAGCTGACGAACTTTTCATCTGCCAATCACAATTGGTGGTTCAGTGACTTGTTCTGGTGTACGAAAGTTCTGTTTACGTTATGAAAAAAAGGAGTGGAAAATAAGGCCAAATCAGGCCAAAAAAAAAAATGCACAAGTGCTACTGCCGACAGAAAAATTATACGGCTATGCCTTCAATATAGAAAAATTTCATCAGATGCCATTAGATGTGAAATGAAGGCAGCGGGTATTGCAGTAAGTTCAAGAACAATAAGAAGAAGGCTATCAGGATTTGGACTACAAGCTAGAATTCCAAGGAAAAAAACACATTTAAATCAAAAGCAAGGCGAAAAACGAGTTAAGTGGGCAAAAGAACACATTAAATGGTCAGAAAATCAATGGAAGCAAGTAATCTGGAACGATGACAGTAAAATATCGCTCTTGGTAGTGATGGTAGAAAATACGTAGAGTAGGAGAAGCACTTCATCCTGATTGCATTGAAGCAACTACAAAAAACCCAACAAATGTCATGATTTGGGCATGTATGTCTGCAGATAGTGTGGGCCGAATTCAAGTTATTGATGGCATCCTGAATGCCAAAAAATACATCGAAACTGTCCTGGAACCAAAATTGATACCTTCCATCAGGGATCTCTTCCCCAACAACGCACCATTTATTTTTCAGCAGGATTCAGCTCCATGCCACACAGCAAAAGTATGCAAAGCATGGTTTCAAAATAAAGGCATAGATATATTACCATGGCCAGGAAACAGCCCTGATCTCAATCCAATTGAAAATTTGTGGCGACGTTTGAAAATTCTTGTACGAAAAAAACGTCCATCCAATAAAAGACAACTTATTGAAGCTATAATTGATTCTTGGCACCATGTGATTACGAAAGATGAACTCCAAACACTCGTTCACTCGATGAAAAGACGCTGTGAAGCTGTCTTAAAAAATAAGGGTTATCCTACTAAGTATTGATTGTGTAAGTATCACTTAAAAAAATGCAAATCTAAGATAGATCTTACTATTAATTGCATAACTTTTTTTGTAATACAGATATTGTAATACTGTATTTAGTATTAAATTTTACATTAATTTATCTTCAATTTGATATATAAACGTTTGTATTTAAGTGAAAATTAATATATTCTACAAGCACACAAAGTTGAAAAACATGAAACTTTCAAAAAATGTCCACACTTTTGGCCACCACTGTAATTTATCCTTGTTTTCAATAATATAGGTAAACCTTAAAAACAATTACAATAAAAATTCTTCTGCCAAGGGTTTGGCCATGGTTGTGGCAAGGTAGACCAGAAAAATATTTTAATACTAGATGAATGCAAAATTTTCTATATTTTGTTATTTTTGTATAGTATAACCTAGGTTCAGCTTCAAAAAGTACACTGGAAGTGCTATTAATTTTGGGCTGCCACATATCACCTTTAGTACAGTCCCTGGCCAAATTATTAGACGCAGTTGTTTTTATTATAATTTGTTAAATATCTGGAAAGATACATGAGGAATTATCTTGAAACTTTAGGAGTGTTAACAACATGATCAACGTCATATATTTCCGAGAAGATTTTTTCTTGAAACCCCATAAGGGGCCGTCAACAAATTGAAGAAAAACGAATACGTTTTTGATAACCCTGTAAAACCAATATCACAAAAGCGTTGAAACGGTATCACACGCTTAGGAGGCTTATTGTAATAATTTGGGTTCATTTTTATGAAGATAGCATGTATACTCGAAGAGAAATTCAGGTTTTTATAAAAACAGTCCCAAATTTTACTAAGATTTTTGCTTATAATTTGCAGAGTTTTTAATATAAAAACAAGTTATTTTCAGAAAATATGACAATCAAAATTATACATAATACCATGCAATCAGAATTAAAAAATAATAAAAATTGCATGAAAAATGAGCAGGTTTACTAAATATTTTTTCACTGCGCATGCGCGAATTCAATCAAAATATACTGTGCATAATATATTAGCTAAATATATAGGCAAACTTTTATGAAAGTCTCAAAAACATAGCTTGAAAATTCTGATAGTGATCGTCGATAGAATAAGCTCGAAATTCGCTGTTTCCAAAAGGAAGCAAAAAGATGAGGGGTTGTATCCAAATATACTAGCTTTTGAAAGTTGACATAATAAGAATGAAGCGTCTCTCATTCTATATTTGATACAACCCCTCATCTTTTTGCTTCCTTTTGGAAACAGCGAATTTCGAGCTTATTCTATCGACGATCACTATCAGAATTTTCAAGCTATGTTTTTAAGACTTTCATAAAAGTTGGTCTATGTATTTAGCTAATCTACAAAAACAACTTTTCAAAAGTAGAAAAAGCCAAGCGTAAAAAAAAAAAAGTTGTGGCTAAAAAATGGTGTGATATCAAATTTCCAAGCTATTATATTACTTATTTAACTTTTTTCCATTAAATAAGTTATCATATATATAAGTCGAGTGCCTACGTATATGTTAATAGAAAACGTTTTCTCCTGTACTAAATACATCCTAACGAGTTTCTGAAAATGCAATTTTTTTCAAATTATGCATGGGCTTGGTGGCCATCTTTGCATATTATTCACAAAATTCTAAACACTCAAATCCGTAGTTAAAATCCGAAGTTCAAAATTATTATTTAAGCAAATGTTTTAAGCGTTTAATTTATAGACTTGTATTCTCTGAAAATTGTGTCTTAAGATAAGGATGACTTACATTAAAGATTCATCTTATGATTTATTTTTTAGAGTAATTAATATTTCAAACTAGTAAAAATCAATTTCTCAAAATATCAGTCTTATCTAATTTATCTGTCCGTAGTTAAAATATGAAGTTCGAAAGTGTTATAAACATATTACAGTGCAAACATATTACTATTTTACTTTCGAAATTTGGATGCTTAGAAATATGGAAAGATGGCCGCCAAGCCCATCATGCATAATTTGAAAAAAATTGCATTTTCAGAAACTCGTTAGGATGTATTTAGTACAGGAGAAAACGTTTTCTATTAACATATACGTAGGCACTCGACTTATATATATGATAACTTATTTAATGGAAAAAAGTTAAATAAGTAATATAATAGCTTGGAAATTTGATATCACACCATTTTTTAGCCACAACTTTTTTTTTTTTTTTTTTTTTTTACGCTTGGCTTTTTCTACTTTTGAAAAGTTGTTTTTGTAGATATCATTTCTTTTTTTAAAATAGATTAAACATAATTTAAATAGTCTAAACATGAGAAATAATTTAAAATTACATTTTACTTTCAGTCATTGTTTAAAGGGTTAACTAGAAATACCAGTAGATTTTTCAATTAAACTAAATACACTCTTAAAAACAACATACTAAATGTGGCTTGTTATAATACTTGTTATCCTCCGTTAAAAAATATCACTGACTTATCCATGAAATGAATAAAAATGGAATACGTACATAGTCAGTGCTGCATTTGATATGAAACGTGATATCACGCTCTTTTGTTATTAGCACTAGCTGGCTTCGCCCACTAGTGGGCCCTTAATTTACATCAGGGCCTCGAATCTTGTAAAACCTCGAATAAGATAAACCTCGAACCGAACGAACCTCCGACCAGGTTCCCCGCTGCCTTCGGCACCGGATAATCCAAGGATAATCCCTTAATTTGCACATCGAATAGTATAAACCTCTAACCGAACGAACCTCCGACACGGGTCCCCACTCCCTTCGGCAGCGTATGGCAGTCGTGCTGCACACGCTCAAGTTCCATCTTCCACCACCAGGTAGCGCAATCTGTTCTATATGAACCTCGGGCACTGAAATCGTTAAGGCTATAGATGTCGAGTCGAATGAGCTATACAACGTCGTGATCCAGCCCAGAGAACCAGAGATAGGAAAGTGCCCCCTGGTGGTGAAAAAACGAACTAAAATCAGAAAGCTCTATCGATGTCGAGTCGAATGAGCCATACCCCGTCGTGATCCGACCCATACAAACAGAGATAGGAAAGCGCCCCCTGATGGTGAAAGCTAATCACGTTTAGGGGCAAAGTGGGGGGATGAACACCGGAGATGCATAATAGGATTAAGCGTTCACAGACCTTTCCAACGATATATCACATGATTAGTGTCGGGGGGGGGCGCAAAATGTGAGGGTGACACCTGTGATGCATAACAGGAATAAGTGGTCCCAGCCCTTTGTAACGATATGTGACATGACGGATATCGTTAAAATTTAGAAATGTGTCCCCCCTCCCTTGTGTAGGCAAAACGCGCTTCGCCCCTCCCTATAATTTTTGACGCGGCTTTATTTTTAAAATTTATGTTATGTGTTATAAAATATCGTTAAGTGTCAAACAGATAGCCTTATTATACTTCCTAATTTTGTTCACGCCCCTCCCCATCTCCTCCCCGAAATGTGACGCGCCACTCTTTTTTATAATTTTTTTATCATGTCTTATAAACTATCTTAAAGTTTAAATCAGATCGCATTGGAATTTAATATATTTGCTGAAATTACTATTATATATAGAATAATATAGAAATAAACCCTCCTTTAGCTTGTAATTAAGATATACGAACAATTTTTAGAATTTCTGAAAGCTGATTTTTATTTATTTATTTATATATTTATTTATTTTTTGTTTATTTATTTATTTATTTATTTTTGCGTTGCCCTGTGCATGTTTGGAATTTCTTAGCAATTTCTTAGATTTACATTATTTTATTCAATTAAACATTGTACTGTTACAATAAATTAAAATGGAAACTTCACTTCTAAAACAAAAATAACACAGGCCTACAAAATTTAAATTTTTATCTGGGGTTTTCATGAATTTATGTAAATTGTAAGAAATCTGCTATGCTTATTTCAAGATAATATCCATTTTTATGTATCACGTCAGGATTTCTTTCAATTAAGAAACTAAGAATTTGGAATTTGAGAATATACAATTTACACAACATTCATTTAAAAATGTACAAAAAAAATCAGATAAATAAATAAAATCATATATACATATATAAATGTGTGTGCATGTTTTATAAGAAATTATAGTCTAGTATATACAGTAAAATTACTTTTCTTTATCATCAAAAGAACGCTTGTATCCTTTAGATTTTGAAGCTGGTTTAGTGTCTCTTTTTACCCCCAACAGTAATCTGCCAACATATTTACATTCCAGTGTCCTTGATAGCGTTTTTCCATGCATTTTATGTCCTGGTGAAATCTCTCACCTTGTTCTTCACTCATTTCTCCAAGATTTTCAGGAAAACATTCAAGATAGGGGTGCAGAAAATGCATTTTTAAACTCATGTTACAACCTAGTTTTTGAAAGTTTTGAACCATTTTTTTCAATGATCGTTGCGTAGTTAGGATCTTTGTAATTTCCTAATTATTTCTGAGTAACGTGTTTGAAACTAACCCATGCATCTTTCTCGATTGATTTAATTTTTTCCTCAAAATTTTCGTCCTTCATTAACCATCTCTTATCTGGGCCAACGAACACATCTTCTTTGATTTTACCTTACGATAAATGTGGAAAAACTTCATTTAAATATCGAAAACTATCCCCTGTTTTATCTAAGGTTTTTACGAATTGTTTCATTAAACCTAATTTAATGTGCAGGGGAGGCAAGAGGACTTCTTTTGGATCAACTAATTTCTGCCGAATCACTTTTTTTTTTATATCCTGAATTTATACAACCTCTTGATGCCATATTGCTATAAGAAAGTGACAAAACAAACGTAAGATATAAATAAACGAACAAAATAAATGCATGTTCTCACTACAAATGCGCGGGACAAAATTGTGCCTTCTCAGGCAAATATCAATACATAAAGTGGCGCCATCTATATTTATATTTCACATCCTTTAGTGCAGTATTGTATTTTAACATTTATTAATGTCACTTTACTAAGAAATTAATTTTTGTTTTTATTAAAAATGTATCTTATTTAATAAATATTACACATTGATTTTATTAAGAGGCACCCCCTTCTTTTTTGTTTTGTGAAAAAACTGTGGGAGTTAGAAAAAAACTAATGTCATATTTGTAATCAGCGTGACTGATTTACTAAGAAAAAAGTGCCATTCTTCAAACCCCAGATTTGTGTTGAGCTGTGTAATTTAACAACTGGATTTCATTAATTTATAGGAAAATGACGTGAAAGGTATTCCTGCGAACGAAATGCCTGTCCTTTACCGTGTTTTTTTTTTTTTTTTTTTTTTTTTAGAAATAAATGAATCACATTTAATTCATTTCAAAAATTTTGTTTACGTTTGGAAAGAAATTTTAAATGCCGATAAGTCTTAATGTATACATTTTAGAAGGTACATCTTCCCTCAAAAACTAATTTATTTTTAAAGATCTTTCTAAAAACGTAAATTATATATTAAAAATATTTTTAAAGCATAAACACTACGTCTGATTACTTTATTTTACAATATTATAAGAACATGCATTTTATCAGACAATTAAATACACTAAACAAACATGAGTGAAAAGTTAACAGGGGGCAGGACTCGAACCTGGGACCTTGTGCATGCCGTGTTGACGCGCTGCGACAGAGCCACCCAGACCGATATCCTTTAGCGGCAATTTCTCATACTTATTCATGTTGGAAACAGTCATCTGCTACAATTTGCAGTCATATTTAATTGTCTGATAAAATGTGTGTTCTTATAATTATGAAGTTTTATTTTTTTTTTTAAATATCTTCAAAAGAAAATGGCCGACTTGCAGATGAAATTTGATGTGGTTATATTATAACCTCTAACTGATTTGTGCTATTTTAATACAGATGGTACATGGTCGTTGGCGGGTTTTATCTCTGTTTTGGCATAATTTTTTAATCGCCAAGTTAATTAACAGTTTTTTGCTAATTAAGAATAGAAAATAATTCTTTTTTACACTGAATTTTATAAAAGCACATAGATTACGTAATTACTTGTCCAAAAATGCAATCCTTTTTTCATTCTGCCCAATATTAAGGCCTGTAGCTTGTTTGAAAAAAAAAAAGTTTGACGAAGAAAAAAGTGATCATTTTAAGTAACTCGACGTTTAAAAAAAAAAAGCTATATCTCTGTTTATAAATCACTTATGAAGATGAGTTTGGTCTTAAATTGAAGAAATTTTTCCTTAGATTCTTCTAGTTTTCGTTTTTTTTTTCTACGACGCTTGGTTTGTTTGATATCTGATATTTTAATCTGGCATGTTTTGTCGATTTAACATTGCGAAGTTGCTTTCTGTATATAAGCATTAGCGGTCTTTATTCCAGTTCTTGGCGTTGTTTGTGTGGCGTTTTTTTTTTAAAGCTTGGCTTGGCAGAGCGACCGCCCTGCTTGATATATTATGCACAGTATATTTTCATTGAATTCGCGCATGCGCGGTGAAAAAATATTTAGTAAACCTGCTCATTTTTCATGCAATTATTATTATTTTTTAATTCTGATTTCAGGGTATTGTGTATAATTTTGTTTGTCATATTTTCTGAAAATAACTTGTTTTTTATATTAAAAACTCTGCAAATTATAAGCAAAAAACTTCGTAAAATTTGGGACCGTTTTTATAAAAACCTGAATTTCTCTTCGAGTATACATGCTATCTTCATAAAAATGAACCCAAATTATTACAATAAGCCTCCTAAGCGTGTGATACCGTTTCAACGCTTTTGTGATATTAGTTTTTACAGGGTTATCCAAAAGATATTCGTTTTTCTTCAATTTGTTGACGGCCCCTTATGGGGTTTTAAGAAAAAATCTTCTCGGAAATATATGACTTTTATCATGTTGTTTACACTCCTAAAGTTTCAAGATAATTCCTCATGTATAATTCCAGATATTTAACAAATTATAATAAAAACAACTGCGTCTAATAATTTGGCCAGGGACTGTAGATTGTATTCATTAATAGTATTGTATCACCTTTGTATTCCCTGATTTCTACACATACTCAAAATACGTAATTTGCACTTGTATTTCGTAACAGAAGTTTTCATGCGGTCGCTGTCTAGGCTATTCCAAATGCGTGAAACATTTTAAAAAATAGACGAATTTTTCTTTCATAAATTTTATACTTATTTTATGATTTTACAATCTTATAACTGATATTTTGGGAAATTGCTGTTAATAAACTGAAAAACATAAAAAATTAAATGATTCAATCAAATCAAAGTAATAAAAATACCTAAAAAATAGCTTTATTGAATAAAAAGTTTGGAATCATTCAGTAGGTTTCTTTGAATCCAGCACATATGTATCTATTTGGACATCCGGAAAGTTCTGTAATGTTTCTTTTGTTAATTGATCAATATTATGAAAAACAGACCGAGAATGGTGAATATTATTGAATAGTATTGTGTATAATTCAGCAAAAACTGAATGTAAATATACTGTGAGATGTAAATTATCTAGCTGTCCAGGGAATACTATTGGGTCACCCGGAAAGTTCTAAGGTTTTTCAAAGTGAAGCGCGGTTTCGTCTAGTTATTTTACTACTGTTTATAAGGACTTTGAATGACCCATATATCTAAATTCGGTCTTTTCTGCTTGCGTTGCATAATTCTTGTTTGTGTTATGGCATAATTTTTGTTCCAATGCGGTGCTAAGAATGGAAAATCAAAAAATTCATTTTCGTCAATTATGCTCTTTTATTTCAAGAAATGTAAAAATGCTAATCAGACTGCTCGTAAAATTTATGCTATATATGGACAAAGTGCTATTTTAGATGGCACAATTCGAAGTAGGTTTGAGAAGTTTAAGCGCAAAAATTTCAGTCTGGAAGATGATGTCGACACTAGACGACCATCATCATCTGTAAAGGTGGACCACTTAAAAGAAGCTATCAAATGATTATACGCTGTACTTTTTGAAATATTTAGCTCCTGAACAGTGTAACGTGGATTTTTAACGATAGCTTCTTTTAAGAGGTCCTCCTTTACAAATGATGGTCGTTCAAAGCGGTATTATCTTCCAGACTGAAATTTCCGCGCTTAAACTTCTCAAACCACCTTCGAACTGTGTCATCTGAAACTGCACTTTGTCCATATACAGCATAAATTTTACTAGTAAATCTACAGATCAGGAGCCTCAACGTCAGTTCTCCAATTCGTTGTTTTTTAATATACCTTGCACAATATACAACTTCCTATAAATCGCAATCTAAGCTTTTTAAATTACATAAATATTTATAAGCATATAAAATACTTCGAATGCGTCGGAAATTAGAAGCGTTAAATTAAACACGGTGCTATGCAATGATGTTCTGAAATCCTGATGAACTGCTTATTCTTGTAATTTTTTAGATAAAAAAGTACATTTCTTCGGGGGGGGAGGGGGGGGCTTTGCCCCCTGAACCCCCCGTAGTTATTATGGCATATCTTGGACTCCGTTTCACACTGTGATTTTATTACGATAAGCATCAGTTTGGTAAAAAAATTCATGTTATTTTAATATCCAAATAGCAATATTTACTTACCAACCACGAAACACCTGCATCTGGTGGATAAGTTGAATAAAATTTCATGTACTAAATCAACTTCTGGATCTACTATATTTCTAACTGATATAATTAATCCGAGATAATTAATCCGAGATAATAAAACCGAGATAATTCGATATAACTGAATCTACTATATTTCACATATTTAGAATTATTATCTGATTTAAAAATCTGATGTTTTTGCAATTTTTGTTGAAGAAAAACAGTTTTGATGGTCATTCCATAATATTTAGATGTAAATATTATCTAAATACATCCTGATCTACACGACAGCAATAGCATACTAAAACCACCCCAAAATAAGCATATTTGGAAATTTAAAATTCTAATGGGTAATCATTCATAATCGTATCCACTATTAATTGACTAAATAGCAGATGTTATTTGGCGATGTTTTTATTTTGTTTGATAGCCTTTTAATAGTATCCACATTCAGTTTAAACCGTAATGTTACTAATTTCGGTTATATTTGTCCCAAACTTATAGAGAATGCCTGATTGCGAAATTTAACTAACCTTTTATTTCCCGCATGCAGATTTTCTGCTTTCATAATCGCGAATTATTTGAATGATTTTATTTAAGCTATGAAATACGGTCACTAAGGAACTGATAAAAGGGGAGAAATGAAATATGAATTATGTCTGTGAATAATATAAATGTTTTATATTATTCGAACAAATGCATAGAATTTCTTCAAATGTTATAAACCTAATTTAAAAAATCTGACACATCTATTAACAAAATTTCAAGCTAAAAGGAATTATTTAAGACCATTATTGTAAAATTTTAACTTCTCATATTTTATTATTTAAATCCATTAATCAAATGCGCCATTTTTTTTCAACGAATGAAAAATTGAAAATCGTTTGAATCCCCATAGGAAATCATTATGACCTAAAAATAAATGTTCTATATTTTTCGAATGAATGGACCAAATATAGCTAAAAACTATACATCTAATTCCGTAATTCCAGGTACCTCACCAACATACCCACCAGAAATCAATCTAATCGGATAGTTTTTGCGGCAGTTATCGCGGAACAGACAGACAAACAGACAAGCAGACAGACAGACAGACAGAAACCAAAAACTTTTCGTGTCTCCACAGTGAGCCTCAATTGACGTTTTGGCAACGAGTAGTCTGACTAGCAATTTTACCTTTCTTGAAATAAAAGAGCATAATTGACGAAAATGAATGTTTCGGTTCTCCATTCTTAGCATTAAATTATGTCACAGACCAATCAAGAATTATGGAGCGCAAGCAGAAAAGTCCGAATGTACTTATTTGGATCATTCAAGGTCACTCCTTATCAGCAGTAGCAAAATAACTAGACGCTTCTCTTTGAAAAACCGCAGAACTTTCCGTATGACCCAATAGCATTACCTGGACAGCTAGATAATTGACAATATTTACATTCAGTTTTTGCTGAATAATACACTACCATTTGCTCTCACTTTAGCGATTGGAACTGTCTTGATAAATCATTCAAGTCCCAATGGATGATTTAAATCCTAATAATTCTACGTATTCACTATTCTCGGTCTATTTTTCATAATATCGAAAACTTAACAAAAGAAACATTAAGGATATGGTAAAAAAAAAAAAAAATCGAAAATACCATCGTTTGTATTTAATCTGGATCAGTCGTAATAAAAAAATAATAAATTCATTGCATCGTTACTTGTTGTACATATCTGTTGTTCCAAATATTGGAATATTGATGACATTTATCTTCAATGTTTTACAAATTCAACAGGAATTGCTCCTATAGTTAAATAATTATAATTATATAACAATAATTATAGTCAATAATTAAATTACTTTTCCAAGATTGAAGTTGCACGAAGAGTAGATTTATTCTAACATCCTGTCACTGTTACGTATTCTCTGTTTGTATTGATGGAAAATATTTCTCAGATTCTCCTTTCATTTCATTTGTCGTTTTCAGTTTACTTCAAGTGCAGTAATGTGAATTTTCCTCCAATCCTGGTACGTTGCTACCTCTTTTCGAATAATAATCTTTACCTTATTTGATCCCAATATTTCTGCCATTAAATGAGACAAAATGTATACTCGTAAATAGTGATAGGAACGTGCGAAATTTGAAGAAGCTGCTTATTTTTTATGGTATATTTTATAATTAAATTATAATACAAAAGTAAATTTAAGCTTTTCGCAACCTTTGGTAGCTTTAAGCATCATATAACGCTCCAAGTTTTCATCTTTTATAATGTAAATTTTTGTAGTGAAAAATTTGATTGTGTTAGCAACACACGTGTATGCCTTAAAATGAGAAAAAGAATATTCATCTCATTTAAAAGTATATTATCGATCTAAACAAAAGTTTTGTTTCTATCTTCAACGAATCTATTTTAAATCTTGCGCTGTCAGAAAGTAAAAACAACACATGAAATCCGAAAGTTTAAGATATATCACTCAGAGTACAAGTTAGTCGCAAGAAGCTTTCAAACCGTTGTACTTACACTCTTAAAACTGTGCCTCTGATATATAAGGCACCAGCGCATATGAGAGGCACACAGACAAAGTGCCTCTGATTACCTGATAAATATCAAAGGCACAAAGAAATGCGAGGCACAAATGAAGGTCTCAAAACTTATCAGAGGCACGGATGACAGTAAGAAATCTATCAGAGGCATGGCGCTAAATGTGTGCCTTTGAAAAAAAATCGGTCATTTATTCAGCGGTACAGTGGGAAGCGCGCATGCGTACAAATGTTTGACCCATGATGCATTGGGCGGGATATTTACTTTCAATGAGGGATAGGGGTCTGGAGGAAGAATGAACCCTTGACCAGAAGAAATGGCGTCCGGCGTGGTCTCTCGTAGATTATTCGAATTGCGGCACCTAACGACACAAACCGAGTTTATATATATAATATATGTATCCTTTTCGCAAGACGATTATTTTGACTCAAGAGGTTCTTATTATTGTCGTTCAGGATTGCAACCATATTAATAGCTGATTATAGGAGGTTTTCCTACGATTTAAAACAACGCCGCAGAGGAAAATGTTCCTGTGAAAAATGCAATGAATTATGTTAGGAAACATAACATTACGTACAATGGATGGTGCCATTATTGCAATCACCTGCGGATTATTATTAAGTTATAGAAAAGCCTGCAATAAGTAAGTATATTTAGTTTAGTACTTGATTATTTTCTTTGAATGTGTAGTATAAAAATTGACACTCTAAAAGAAATGTTTTATGTTACAAACATCAAGCAGGGCGGTCGCTCTGCCAAGCCAAGCTAAAAAAATCGCCAAACAAACAACGCCAAGAACTAGACTTTAGACCACTACTGCTTACTTACAGCAATCAACTTCGCAATGTTAAATCGACCAAACATACCAGATTAAAATATCAGATATCAAATGACCAAGCGTCATAGAAAAAAAAACGAAAACTAAAAAAATCTAATGAAGAAATTCTTCAATTTGAGACCAAACTCAACTTCATAAGTGATTTATAAACAGAGATATAGATTTTTTTTTAAACGTCGAGTTACTTAAAATGATCACTATTTTCTTCGTCAAACTTTTTTTTTTCAAACAACCTACAGATTTAAATATAGGACAGAAATGAAAAAGGATTGCATTTTTGGACAAGTAATAACCTAAGCTACGTGCTTTTATAAAATACAGTGAAAAAATAAATACATTTCTATACTTAATTAGCAAAAAACTGTTAATTAACTTGGCAACTAAAAAATTATGCCAAAACAGAGATAAAACCCCGCCAACGCCTGTACCATCTGTATTATAATAGCACAAATCAGTTACGTACGGGTTAATCATATCAAATTTCATCTGCAAGTCAGCCATTTTTTCTGAAGATATTTTTTTTGGTTGAATCCTCGAATAAGCGAGGAAGTTGGCGGTGTTTGGATTAGGCGAGGTGATAAATGAGATTTTCTTGCTACCAGTTTGGGTCTTACATTTTTTCCACGCCTACGTTGTTTGATGTAGAAATTTGATTGGTTTATGAGTAAATTAAATCATTTGGTCGGGTTGGCTGGTTTATTGTGTGCGGTAATGTTAGATTCCTAGAGTTCAGAGGCAGATGCATGCACGCGGCATTTTTGCCGATCTCACCGACGCAGGCATAGGGAAGAAAATATAGGCTTCTGATTGGTTGAATTATTTAAAGAGCAATTGTTGTTTGTAAATAAATCGTTCTCAAATGCATATTATGTTAAAATAATAATAAGAAGAAGAAAAGGCAATTTTATTTTTATTATAATTTTTTAAAAGTAATACAGAACAACTGAGTTTATAAATATCGCGTAATTGACGCCATAAAAAGGAAATGTAATTATTGTGTTTATATGCATATACAAATCGTGCTGAAATTTTAAATATTAATAGCTATAAACATCGGAATGAAATAAGTAGATAACATTTTTTCACCTTCAAGATTTAATCACAAAATAAAGATATTGCATAATTCTTTTTAACCTACCTTAGCAGAAGCATCATCATTAACTTCTTTAATTTTAAATTCCAGAAAATCTTTCTTTTATCTATTAATAAATATGTAAAATCCGAAGGAAATTTATTAAAATATATCTTCCAAAAGGTTTTCAAACAGAAACTATGATTAAATAAAGGTAAACTCAAAAATGAATCAAAACAAAATACTCTTCAAATTATTCAACCAATCAGAAGCCCGTATTTTCTCCCCTATGCTAGCTTCCATGGGATCGGCAAAAATGCCTACACGCGTACGTTGTTTGATGTAGAAATTTGATTGGTGTATGGGTAAATAAATCGTTTGGTCGGGTTGGTTGGTTTCTTGTATGCCGTAATGTTGGATTTGTTGTTGTTGATTTGGCCCGCGGGCCCGGTAATAATGTTGGATTTATAGAGTTGGGTGGTAGCTTGTGATACAGCATGCCGTAAAAACGTCTTGGAGTATGAAGCCGGTTTTTGCTCAAAACACTAGGCCCAAAGAAGAGAGAGCGATAGGTTTTCAAAGGAAGACTTTGTAAATATTCATAAAACAAAATAAAATCAAAGTTTTAGTAAATTTTACGGCCACATCTTGCGATTTTTACATACTTTTACCAATATTTTCATTCAGATATTTCAATTTTTACAAACTTTTAGCGTTCGGATTTTTCCAGTTTTACAAATTTTAAGCTATTTTTTCCTCCGGATATTTCCATTAAAAAAAATATTTAGCTATTTTTTCCTCCGGATTTTTCCATTTTCACAAATTTTTAGCCATTTTTCCCTCCGGATTTTTCTATTTTTACAAATTTTTAACTATTTATTCCTCCGGATATTTCTAATTTTACAAATTTTTTGCTATTTTTTCCTCCGAATTTTTCAATTTTAACATATTTTTTCATTAGCATTTTTCGTTTTTACAATTTTATGGCTATTTTTCCTCTGTATGAATTTCACGCATTTTAGAGATTGCTATACAGCGAGTTTCATGCGTCCAGTGATTTTTTTTTTCGGTTAATATACTCGAAGCGTACATACACAAGTTACTGACCGCGGCTTGAATGAATTTCGTGCATTCTAGAGATTGCTGTACAGCGAGATTCATGCGTCAAGTGATGTTTTTTTTCGGTTAATGTACGCGAAGCGTACATACACAAGTTACTGACCGCGGCTTGAACGAATTTCTTGCATTCTAGAGATTGCTGTACAGCCAGTTTCATGCGTCCAGTGATTCTTTTTTTCGGTTAATGTACGCGAAGCGTACATACACAAGTTACTGTCTTGTGTACATACACAAGTTACTGACTGCGGCTTTAAAGAATTTCGTGCAATCTAGAGATTGCTGTACAGCGAGTTTCATGCGTCCAGTGATTTTTTTTAGGTTAATGTACGCGAAGCGTACATACACAAGTTCCTGACCGCGGCTTGAATGAATTTCGTGTATTCTAGAGAATGCTGTACAGCGAGTTTCATGCGTCCAGTAATGTTTTTTTCGGTTAATGTAAGCGAAGCGTACATACACAAGTTACTGACCGCGGCTTGAATGAATTTCGTGCATTCTAGAGATTGCTACACAGCGAGTTTCATGCGTCCAGTGATGTTTTTTTCGGTTAATGTACGCGAAGCGTACATACACAAGTTACTGACCGCGGCTTGAATGAATTTCGTGCATTCTAGAGAATGCTGTACAGCGAGTTTCATGCGTCCAATGATGTTTTTTTTGGTTAATGGACGCGAAGCATAGTCAACCGCGTCTTGCATGTATTAGAAAAATGAAGAATATTGAAATTTTCCTCAATTATAACTTGTGTGCTGTGATGCAGAGAATTGACTATTTACAGAGTTTTTATGAGAATTTCTTTCATGAAGTAATCGCTGATTTTATTCCGTTTTGTGACAATTTTCAAAGTTAAAGCCTTATTTTACTAGAAAATTTTTTAATTGTTAAAGGTAATAAATTATTAAACTTGATAAATATTTCAAAAAAATTCATAGAAAAAAATTTATAAAATTTGTAAAAATGGATACATGTGGAAGAAAAAAGCTATAAATATGTAAAAATAGAAAAAATTTGATAAAAGTATGTAAAAATGGAAATATCCGGAGGAAAAAATAGCCGAAAATTTGTAAAAATGAAGTATCCGGAGGAAAAAATAGCTAAAAATTTGTAAAAATTGAAAAATCTAGAGGGAATAAGTAACTAAAAATTTTTTTAAATGGAGAAATCTGGAGGAAAAATAGTTAAAAATTCATAAAAAAATGGAAAAATCCGGTGGAAAAAATAGTTTAAAACGGAAAAATTCGGAGGAAAACATAGCAAAAAAATTGGAAAATGGGAAAATATGGTGGCAAAAATAGCTAAAAATGTGGGAAAATATGGTGGCAAAAATAGCTAAAAATGTGTGAAAATTGTAAAATCTGGAGGAAAAGAAGCTAACAATTTGTAAAAATGGAAATATGATGAGGAAAGAACAGTTAAAAATTTATAAAAATGAAAAATACAGGAGAAAGAAAATTAAAAATATGGAAAAATCTGGAGGAAAAAAATAGCTAAAAATTTGTAAAAATGGTAAAATCCGGAGGAAAAAGTAGCTAAAAATTTGTAAAAATAAAAAAATCCAAATGAAAAAAATAGATATTTTTTATAAAAAAATTGAGAAATTTGGAGAAAAAATTACTAAAAATTTTTAAAAATTGAAAAATCCGGAGGAAAAAGTAGCTAAAATTTTTAAAAAATTGAAAAATCCAGAGGAAAAAGTAGCTAAAATATTGTTTAAATTGAAAAATTCGGAGGAAAAAATAGCTAAAAATTTGAAAAAATGCAAAAAAAAAGAAGGAAAAACATAGCTAAAAATTTATAAAAATGAAAAAAAAAAGTAAAAACAGCTAAATATTTATAAAAATGAAAACAAAAAAAATATATAAAAACGTAGCTAAAATTTGTAAAAATGCAGAGGAAAAAATAGCTAAAAATTTGTAAAAATGGAAAAATCCAGAGAAAAATTATCTAAAAATTTGTAAAAATGGAAAAATCCGGAGGACAAAATAGCTAAATATTTTTTTTAATGGAAACATCCGGAGGAAAAAATAGGTTAAAATTGAAAAATCCGGAGGAAAAAATAGGGTAGAACTTTTTTTTATGGAAAAATCCGGAGGAAAAAATTTGTAAGAATACAAATATCCGGAGGAATAAATAGTTAAAAATTTGTAAAAATAGAAAAATTGCTAAAAATTTGTAAAAATGGAAAAATACGGAGGGAAATATAGCTAAATAGTTTTTTAAACGGAAACATCCGGCGGAAAAAATAGCTAAAAATTTGTAAAAATGGAAAAATCGGAACGAAAAAATCGATAAAAGTTTATAAAAATTGAAATATCTGAAGGAAAATATCGGTAAAAGTTTGTAAAAATTGAAATATCTGAAGGAAAATATTGGTAAAAGTATGTAAAAGTCGAAAAATGTGGCGGTAAAATTTACTAAAAGTTTGTAAATATTCTTAAAACGAAATAAAATCAATGCTACGTTCACGGTTTACTTTGTGAAAGAATTTGCTTGACGATGTGTGTAAGTAATAAGTCGTCTGCCGAAAAGCGCGTGTTCTGATTGGGTAGAATTCGGATGTTGCCGATTTCTCGGTTGGCGCGTGTCGTTCCTTGGCGTGCGTCAAAAAAATCGCCAAATCGGGAAGCTAGCTCATTCGAGGATTCTGCCTTTTTTTAAAAATAAACTTCATAATTATAAGAACACACATTTTATCAGACAATTAAATGTGACTGCAAATTGTGGCCAATGACTGTTTCCAACAGGAATAAGAATGAGAAATTGCCGAGTTAGAATATCGATCTGGGTGGCTTAGTGGTAAAACGTTAGCACGGTACGCTGAAGGTCCCAGGTTCGAGTCCTGGCGCAGGTCAATTTTTCACTCATGTTGGTTTAGTGCATTTAATTGTCTGATAAAATGTGTGTTCTTATAATATTGTAAAATAAAGTAATCAGACGTAGTGTTCATGCTTTTAATATATATAAAATTTACATTTTTAGAAAGATCTTTAAAAAAAAAATTAATTTTGAGGGAAGAGGTACCTTCTGAAATGTATACATTAAGAGTTATCGGCATTTAAAATTTCTTTCCAAACGTAAACAAACTTTTCGAAATGGAATTGAATATGATTAATTTATTTCTATCAAACCACGGTAAAGGACAAGCATTTCGTTCGCAGGCTGAGATCCTTTGACGTCATTTTTCTATAAATTAATGGAATCCAGTTGTTAAATTCTTTTTGTTTTAGAAGTTAAGTTTCCATTTAAATTTATTGTAAGAGTACAGTGTTTAATTGAATAAAATAATGTAAATCTAAGAAATTGATAAGATATTTTGCTACTTTTCACCATTAACTACGTTTTATAAAGATTCGCCAATCAATGGGATTTAATGCTAATAATAAAAGAGCATGATATCACGTTTGATTTCAAAAGCAGCGCTGACGGGCTATGTACATATTCCATTTGTACTCATCTTATGGATTAGTCAGTGATATTTTTTAACGAAGGATAACAAGTATTATAACAAGCCACATTTAGTATGTTGTTTTTAAGGGTGTAATTAGTTTAATTGAAAAATCTACTGGTATTTCTAGTTAACCCTTTAAACAATAACTGACAGTAAAATGTAATTTTACATAACATTCTCATGTTAATTTCATAGAGTAGATTATTTATATTATGTATAATCTATTTAAAAAAAAAGAAATGATATCTACAAAAAATAACTTTTCAAAAGTAAAAAAACAGCCAAGCTTAAAAAAAAAAAAAAAAAAAAAAAAAAACGAAAGTTGTGGCTAAAAAATGGTGTGATATCAAATTTCCAAGCTTTTATTATAGTACTTATTTAACTTTTTTTCCATTAAATAAGTTATCATATATATAAGTCGAGTGCTGCGTATATGTTAATAGAAATCGTTTTCTCCTGTACTAAATACATCCTAACGTGTTTCTGAAAATTCAATTTTTTTCAAATTATGCATGATGGGCTTGGCGGCCATCTTTCCATATGTCTAAGCACCCAAATTTCTAAAGTAAAAGCGTAATATGTTTGCAATGTAATATGTTTATAACAATGTCGAACTTCAGATTTTAACTACGGACAGATAAATTGAGGAAGACTGATATTTTGATAAATTGATTTTTACTACTTTGAAATGATTAATTACTCTAAAAAATAAATCATAAGATGAATCTTTAAGATAAGTCATCATTATTTTAAGACACAATTTTCAGAACATACAAGTCCATAAACGAAACGCTTAAAATATTTGTTTAAGTTACAATTTTGAACTTCGGATTTTAACTACGGATAGGGGTGCTTAGAATTTTGTGTATAATATGGAAAGATGGCCGCCAAGCCCATCATGCATAATTTGAAAAAAATTGAATTTTCAGAAACACGTTAGGATATATTTAGTACAGTAGAAAACGATTTCTATTAACATATACGTAGCACTCGACTTATATATATGATAACTTATTTAATGGAAAAAAAGTTAAAGAAGTACTATAATAAAAGCTTGGAAATTTGATATCACACCATTTTTTAGCCACAACTTTCGTTTTTTTTTTTTTTTTTTTTTTTTTTTTTTTTTTAAGCTTGGCTGTTTTTTTACTTTTGAGAAGTTATTTTTTGTAGATATGTATATACCGGGTAAATGCATCATTCCCTTGCGAAATTTAATTTCTTAATTAATAGTTATAGCTATTAAAGTCCAGTTTCTTTTGTATTATATTAATCAGTGTTGAATTCAGGGGGTGGCCCGGGGGCGGGGATTCCCTCTCCGGAATAATGATGTCCCACCCCGAAAAGTGTGAGATTTTATTATTTTTAATGGACAAAAAGTGCAACTCACCCCCCCCCCCCTCAAAAAAAATCCTCCCGGAGAAAAATGTTTGAATTCAACACTGATATTAATCTGTCAACGATATTTAACTAATATCAGCTACATTTCTCATTGTAATCGAAATTTAACTGCAATAACAAAAATAAATCAAAACACCCAAAATTTCAGTAATGGACATCCTACAAAAAGTAATAGATATTATTTTTAAAATCGTATTTTATTTTGAATCAGAATTCAATATAATCAAAATATATACTAATGAAACAAATTAGTTATTTTCAAATAAATTTAACATTTAGGATACCAGTAATGAAATATTTATGATAAGAGTTACTTTTTGAAATTAATTGTTGTCATTATCACAAGATCAATATTACGATTATTTTACACTGATTATTTTTAATGTTTGTCTTATTTGTTTTTAATAAAGCTTTTATGCCTTTATGTATTTTGTTATGTATAAAATAAAGTGATATGTTGACAAGGTTCTTTATTGAACCACAGAACGGACTTAGGCCACATGGACACACATTTTAATATTTATTTCAGATTTATTTAAATAAATTGGGAGTGAGAAAATTTTCTATTATAGTTAGTATTCTGCCTTAGACAAAATTTAATCTATGTCTTTATATATGCCGTGCTGGAAAATCTTTCTGCAGCAGACAGAATATACTGTAAAGATATAAATATAATATAAAATATAATTAAATTACATTCTGTGATTCTTATAATGGTGGCACATGCCTGTGCCACCGTTATAAGAGGCACAGAATGTATTTTTAAATAAGAGGCACTTGAATATATAAATTCAGCGGCACACTGTGCCTCTTAATTTCAAAGGCAGTTACGCTGTGCCTCTGAATCTCAAAGGCACTATGTACCTCTTAATTTCAAAGGCACCACGTGCCTCTTAATATTTAGAGGCACAAAAATTCAGAATGTACCTCTTAAATCAGAGGCACAGTTTTAAGAGTGTATGACTTTAATTAGAAGCCTCATATTAGATTTAGGCGAGCGAGAGGATTAAAAAAGTTATTGAAATTAAAAATATGTTATTATGGAAATGTGATGTGGTATAACGAAATAACATATGTAAATAATTAAACAATAAAAAATAGTATTGTTTCATATAAAAAAATACAGATCCTGACAAATTATATCCGTGGTCTGTCTTAGCCCTGGTTTGTACCACTCACTGCCTCTATAATGTTAATTGAAAACTTTTCTTTTCGTGATACATCACTTATTTTTAATTCAGCGCTTTGCAAATCTAATCTCAGGTTCGAATTAAAAAGTAATCCTGTTTTTTTAAATGTATTTCATAAATAGCTACTGTCACGAGATATTGAATCATGTCCGTGAACATAAATTAATATATTTTAAATAGCTCAACTCGAAAAAGACATAATGAGATTTTTTTATGAAGTAGACACCGTGTTTTAAAAATGGCATCTGTGCCAAAATTTCTTTGAAAATTAATATCTTTTGTTTTATCTTCAATGTTGAATTTTCAATCTGTACGATAAACCAAAAAAAGAAAGTACCCTATACATTTTAATCTTTAACTGTCGTAGAAAATAACAGAAATAGCTATTCGATTAGAAATTATGTATTTTTCCAATTTATGTTAAAACAATAAACTTAGGGTTTTTTCATACTGAAATTGTAAAATTAAAAAAATACTTGGTGGAATGAGTTGTAATTTTGGATTCTCATATTTGCAGTTTCTAGAAATCGATTTCTGTTTAATATATATATATATATATAGGTTACCAAATTAAATTTCTCCGAATATTTTTTTTTGAACTCCTATTCCTATTCATAATATCTTAAACTAATGGACCAAGTGACTTCTTGTGTGGTATCGTAAGACAAAATTTGTTTATATCCAAATGTAATGTCAAAATTAGGTGTTCGTATTGAAAATTTCAGATTTTGTTGCAATTTTAGTATGCAGACTTAGACGAACCCTAAGCTTATTTTTTTTTTAAACATAAATTGAAAAAAAGACGTAATTTCTAGTCGAATGGCTATTTCCTTTTTTTTCTGGGACAATTTTATGATTAAAATGTCTTTTATTTTTAGCCGAGTGAACAATTTCATATTAAAATGTAAATTGGATTGCTTTTTTAGATCCATAAACCGATGCAGTCTCTGAGACCACACGTCTCCTGTTATTTTCAACTTTTTCATCTTTCCTCTTACAAGTTAAAAGCTGTCAAAGGTTAATAAATCATAATTAATTAAACATCAACTCAAAACAACTACACACAGTATTGTTTTCTTCGATTATGACTGTTGTTTTCAAGTCTACGATTGTCTACGGGTAATCCAAGTAAAACAATTCAAATGACAAAAAAATTAGGAGAAATTCTTGCGATAGTTTACTTGTGCTGTATATATGCATACACTCCAAACGCAATCTACATTTTGATATGCGGTGAAATAAAAGCAACCATCATTATTGTACACTTCACGTACTTCACTCTATCACTTGACGTACTGTGACACAAAAAAGTTTTTGAGCAAATCAGTTTTTCTTTACATTTTGTGGTAAATTATAAATTTGAGTGTGAATTCTATTAAAATAAATACCCTTCACTCACAAATAGGATTTAATTACATTTTTTTGTGGCTTCTAGGCACAGTTTCCTTTATTGGTATGATGATTGGTGCTTTAATTTGGGGAATTATGGGCGATCGCATAGGTCGCCGACGCACACTCCTCACCGCACTTGCGAGCAATGGTATCTTTGGAATAATAGCTGCTTTTATGCCAACATATTCCCTCCTTGTCGTCACTCGTCTATGCAGTAGTATTGGGTAAGTAAAATATCTCACTCACTTTCTTATTCTACAGTGTGGGCTACAGAAAAGTTACCTGCCTCCAATAAATAGCTCTGCCACGCTCCTTGCATGTGATTATCTAGACATATATGGATAGACCAACTAAACTAAAAGAAACTAGTCGGATGTGCCAATCTCAAAATATCTCACACAGATTTCGCATACACTAAAAAGAATCACCACCAATTTATATTAACTTCTAACTGAATCGAAAGTTTTATTAACTTACGATTGAGATAGGACTATTGCTAAAATCGTGTAAATCCGGCACAGCAGCGCCACCTGTTGGGAAATTTAGACAAAAATCTAATCAACAACAACTTATGTCAACGTCTAACTGAATCTGAAGTTTGGTGAAAATCCATGCATTAATTCTTGAGATATAGTTATAGTGATAATAATAAAAAAGTAGCACAGCAGCGCCACCTGTTGGGCTATTTACACCAAAATGTAATCAGTATCTATTTATGTCAAGGTCTAACAGAATCTGAAGTTTGACGAAATTCCGTGCATTATCTCTTGAGATATAGCTATAGTAAAAAACGTGAAAAAAGTGGTGTAACAGCGCCACCTGTTGAGATATCTACACCAAACCGTAATCAGTGTCTACTTAAGTCAAGGTCTAACTGAATCTGAAGTTTTATGAAGTGCATTAGTTATTGAGATATAGCTATTGCGAAAATCGCGAAAAATGCAGCATAGCAGCGCCACTTATTGGGCGATTTTCACCAAAAACTAATCAGCACCAATTATATCAGGGACTAACTGAATCTAAAGTTTTATTAAATTTCGTGCATTAGTTCTTGAGATAGAGCGCCCACAAATTTTTTGTCACATGCATACAGACAGACAGAAGCACAGACTCACAGGCAGACATTTTCTAAAAACAGTCAAACCGTGTTCAAGACCTAAAACGTATAAATCCGTCGAAAACCGGAAGTCGAAAATTTTCATGAATCCAGTACTTTCTTCTTGTAAAGATAGAAGAAAGTAAAAATGATGCATTTTTAAACAAAACCTCATGCGGTTCGCTGGCATGGATTTTAGAGTAAATTATTTGAAACTCGTCACATTAAATGGTCTCCTTGTTAACTTTCATACATATTTCTGCTACATTTTGGCAAATTTAGGAAACATTTCGGAATTTCCCAGTTGATCATTGACATTGAGATGAAAAGAAAATGTTCTCTTTTAGCGCAATATTTTTTAATAATAGTTTGAGAAGCTTATTATTGTTTTCTTTCAAATTTAGAATGTTATTTTTATTCTTCAAGGTACTTTTATTAACAATAAATGACCGCTATTTATAGACTGGAGCATCTTTGTCTGTTTCAAAATCTCCACGGCCGGTGAGTTTCATCATTAGGCTAGGACTGACGCGTATGTTTTTAATACTTCTAAATCCGTCGCCATTAAATTAAAAAATAAAATGGTCGACTAAAGATGACAAATGCAAAAAATATCAAGGAAGTTGCTACACTTCAATCTTCCACCTCCGCTAGGTCTTACGCTTCATTTTAGGTTAATTTCTATATAAATCGACCTTTTGCAATAGCTTCGTTCATCTATCTATTTACCTATCTGGACATATATATATATATATATATATATATATATATATATATGTGTGTGTGTGTGTGTGTGTGTGTGTGTATAAGGTAAATATTGTCATCAGAATAACGTACGAAATACTGAACTAATTCGAGTATAATTGGGACAGTGTATTGATATTTCAAGTATCTTGGATGGACTTGTTAAGCAAGTATGTAGTCATAGTTCGTTTACAGGGGCTCACAAAATTTTCGATCCCTTTCATTGAATCGTTTGGGTCGAATCTCGTTTGAGCGTCGTAAATATATTATAGCCTATGGATGATTTTTATTCTATGATTTGAACGAATTCTTATTTGTATATAATTGCCTCACATTCCTTTAATCGCACTTCGTAAGCTAAATTAAAAATTTTACGGCCAATTACCTTTATCACTAAAATAGCGAACTTAGAAGGGCGAGATTTTTTTAATTTGCATCAAATATTATATATGTACCTTAATATAAAAAAAGCAAATAAATTAACCTACTCTTCCGATTCAGTCGAAGGGACTTGTTTTTTCTTGAAAGAGTGAGTAAAAACAGCATCTTGAAAATAAATTTCGTTGTGAAAGTTACCTGCATCTTTTTCAAATGTTCCTCACTTCAAATAAAGCATAAAAGAAGAGTTTAAGAAGGGATATGAAATTAGGAACCCTTCTTTAAAATTAAATAAAATGAGTTACTTTCGTGTTAGCTTACTCAGAGACAAGGACAATTAATTTTGCCCAATTACCATACTAGTTTATGTTGGTAATAAACGGGGTTACTTAAACTGATTTTTGAAAAGCATTTTTTGCTTGATCTGAATTATTAAATTTACATATTTTCTTTATGGGAATAATTTGGGCCTTTTACTCTGACATGTTTTAGCAGTAGCATTCTGGGAGCAAGAAGCTATTACCACTATTTTCAACACGTTCTTGTCCATAAACATGTTTTAATCTCTGGATAAAAAGTTAAAACGGAAAATGTACACCAGCAACCACATATCTTGAACAAATTCAAGGAAAATGCCATAAACAATATCCGCAGCATCACTGTTGGAAAGCTGTAAACGAACTGTGTATATAGCCTGTGTGTATTAGCTGTGTGTATAGCTAAAAGTTCTGTTTTTTTTTCAAAATAGCTGATGCTGTATGAACATTTTTTATTGAGATATTCTACATCTCTCCAAGTTTGGTTTATATTACTGTTTATTAAATACTTCACAGAGGGGGGAGAGGTGCAGCAAAGTATACCAAAAATGGAACCCGAATTTTGAAAACGTACAATTTATATTTATATGGAGATAAAATAAGATATGAAGATTATGTGTTTATAAGGGGCTTTCTAAATTTTGTAAACGGTAACTTAGAAAGTAGTTGAAATACTCGTCAGTAAGTGATATTGCGCTCTTTCAGCCTGTAATAATGCTAAACCCTCCTGCAGCTGCGCGTGTGCATATTTTACGACAAAAGTGATATTTCATAAGCCGTTCTCAAATACGGCACTAAAACAATATGAAGGTAATTGTTATTATCAATTCAACTATTTCCATCAAAGTAAAACCGGTTTCAATGATTTCCAATGCAGTTTTGTGCGTCTTTAATAAATTTATTTTTAGCGGACGCTGTAGCAAGTACATATATATTAATTAATTAACGTTTTAAAGAATTACATCTATAAATTGGAATTGATATGTCTTATTTTTATACACACACACACACACACACACACACACACACACATATATATATATATATATATATATATATATATATATATATATTCCTTTAGTTTGCATAGTCAATCAAAAATATTCAATGGATTTTTTCCAAAACTAGAAAAGTGGGAAGATATTCAATATATATTTCGCGACGATCCAGAAGAATGAATTAAGATAAAAAATACATATATATTTGTACGGATAAAACTAAATGAACCAAGACAGATTATTTCATGAAATAAGAGAAAAATTTAGAAGATAACTAGATTATTTTTTGAAAATAATATATGTATTTTAATATCATAATTTTTCTTTGTCTTCTTGTATTAAATCATTCTTGATCTATATTTTTATGAAATAACCTTATGATTAATAATTGGTACTTACATTTTTTTAAACGTATACTTCTGGATATTTATTTCTGCATGTAAATATTGCTAAAATTTAACTTTCACATTTGATATGTACAATAGCTTACCTTACTTACCTATTTTATTAGTATTAGGAAATATCTTGCATTTGTTACAAAACTAAAAACTTTTAACGTAAAAAGTACGACGCGCACCCGCTAAAAGCTTAAATTAACGTATAAATCTGTATCAAGGAACACTCGATATTATATGCTTCATTTTATTTAGCTGTTGAGACACGAAAGAAAAATGTTTCAAGAAGCTGTTTGAGAATTCTTACATGTTGAAACTTTTAGAAAATTTAGGAGCTCCTTTACAAACTTATTTCATCTACATTTTTATAATAGTTCAAAAAGTATTGTATTTTGAAGTTCTGATGTCCTGGGACACTATATATGAAACTACTAATATTGTCGTGTGATAAAAAGGACTGTAAGATCGTCAACACATCCTAATGTCAGCTTTTCGAAGTGAATTAAATATAAACAAAATTAAAGTTATCCAAAATGCTTATAAATATGTAAATATGCTTATAAATATGTAAAAAACATGTTGTTTCGCCATCTTAAAAAAAAAAAATGGTAAGATGCCTAAACTGCCTTTTGGCGCCATTTTCGATTTTTTCGCCAATCGCGCTAACAGGCACAGAATACAACTCTTTTTTGGAACAATTCATTTTTCTATGAAGCTTTCAAATCCAATAGTTTTCAGTATAAGAACATGTTAAGTACATGGCATCGAGTTATTTTGTTGGTGAAAGAAAATTTTATGTACACATGATATCTTCTTAAATTAGAATTGTGATGACTTTCAGTAACATAACAAATCTTATTCAGGCGAATATGTAACGAAAACAAATTAATTTGTAGAAGTTATATAACGAAGCGTGTAATTTTTTGTATATTTCAAAAATAAAAATTCACGATTTCTATGAAGTCTTCAAATACGATAGTTTTCAATAGAAGAACATATTAAGTACATGGCATCGGGTTATTTTGTTGGTGGAAGAACATGTTATGTACACATGAAATCTTCTTAAATTAGAAATGTGATGACTTTTAGTAACGTAAAAAATCTTATTTAGGCAAATATATCCCTAAAAACAATTAATTTGGGGATTTTATTTAATGAAGCGTGTAATTTTTTGTATATTGAAAAAATAGAACAGTCACTTTTTCTATGAAGTCTTGAAATACGATAGTTTTCAGTAGAAGAACATGTTAAGTACACGGTATCGGGTTATTTTGTTGGAGGAAGAACATGTTATGTACACATGATATTTTCTTACATTAGAAATGTGATCACTTCCAGTAACATAACAAATCTTATTCAGGGAAATATATCCCGAAAAACAATTAATATGTGGATGTTATATAAAGAAGCATGTAAATGTTTGTATTTTGTAAAATTCAGCAAATAACATCGAGAGAATTTCCCTTATTTCTACAAATTAAACGTCAGTGGGAAACATATGTTGTACAGTCGTGAAAGAAAAACATTCCTTGGTACTAATTCTATCACGATCCATCGTATAAAAAATGTGACTAGTACCAATCTTTAATTAATAGTATTGAATAGTATTAATTACCGTGCTTAAAACTTGCTTAGAGGGTTGTTTACATATAGAAATTATACCAAACTTTTGCATTTTATATTCTAACACCTGATTTTGACATCATATTTGGATTTTTTGGTAAATTTTACCTTTAATCCTAATATCAACGGGAAGTTATTCGGTCACTTATTTTAGGAATTATGAAGGTTAAAAGTTTGGAACTCCTAATGTTTAACTCATAATCGTTGCAAAACACATTGTAATGCGGGTAGTTTTTTAAGAATAAGTAAACTACTTGGCGCAATCAGTTATAAGTTTAAATTTCTATATTTGAAACTTTTAAAATCGATTTCTCTTTGAAAAAAATTATAGGTTGCGATTCATATTTTTTTCGAAAATTAAATTCTAAATTTAAATTTTTTGAAAAAATAATAATTTGTGACCTATGAACTTATTAACAGAAATCGATTTCTTGAAACTTCAAATATGCCAATCCAAAATTACAGCTCATTCCGACAAGAAGTTTTAGAATTTTTTTTTCATAAAAACTACACGCATTCTAATCTGTTTTGCAACGATTAAAAATGAGTTTAACACTCGGCGTTTCAAACTTTAGACCCTTATGATTCCTAAACTACTTGGCAGAATGGCAACCCGTTTGGTATCTGAAGATAAAGTTTAACGAAGAATCCTAATAGGATGTCAAAATTAGATGTACCACGACAAAAGCAGTATTAATTATGTAATAAATATAGAACGTAATAATACATTAATGCAGAATTTCCAAGTGTAAAAGAAAAAAAAGTCAGGTGATTTTCTCTAATAAGTCAAGCTTTTGCTCACTGCAAAAACTTTTTTTTTATTGCAGAAATATATATAGTGCAATTTTAATTAATTTGGAGTAATGTATGATTGGTGTTGAAGTTTAAGAAATGTATTCACCATTCGCAGAACAAATAAACTAAATGTAAAAATAACTTTTAACTAAGAAAACGGCATTTAAGATTTTTTAATATAATTTCAAATTAATTATAAACAGATTTTGTATTCCCATGAAAATATGTAAAACAACAGTGACGGTCTTAAATACTTTTTATGCACACCTCAATTAATTTGGATTTATGAATATGTGTATAGGGCCGCACAGAAAAGGTCGCCGGGCCACAGGTTGAGTATGGCTGCTCTACACTTTTGTAATATATTTGTTTTAGCTATCTCTCGTAGTTTTCTAGACAGGATCGGTTGCCGAACTTTTGCAATTCAAAATTTTCTTTTCCAAATTTTTTTTTTCACTAAAAAATACAGGGTATTTCACCCAAATCCAAATATAACTATCATCCATAACTTCGACAAAAATATTGATATTTTACAACAAATTTCAAGACTTGTCTTGCTTTGAGTGAAGTAGAATGGTATCATGAATACTGATGAAGGCCGCATTATTGCATGACAGATCCAAGACGCTCTACACTTTTGTAATAGATTTGTTTTACCTATCGCTCATAGTTTTTTAGATACGGCTGGTAACTTCCAGAATTTCGCCACTAGAGGCACTTCAGTAACTCTCCTTGGGTGTATTTATTTGTTAAAATAGAATAACGACTTATACTGAGTGGCCAAAAAATTCGAGACACTCTCTAATAACGAGTTGGTCCACCTTTAGATCAGATCACAGCCGATATTCTTCTTGGCATGTACTCAACAAGTTTCTGATACCGTTGCAGAGAAATCTTGGCCCATGCTGACATAATGACAGCTGTAAGTTGGGTCAGATTAGATAGAGGCGTTTCCAAGCTTTGAAGTGCGTCCCACAAATGCTCAATAGGATTGAGGTCAGGGGACTGAGATGGCCATGGAAGCAGGTTAAACTCTGATTGTTGTTCCTGAAACCGATTTAAGACTGATCGGGCAAGGTGCATTGTCCTGCTGAAAGTAGCCATCTCCATAAGGGAACATTATAACCATAAGCGAGGGCACGTTATCGGCAACGATGTTGAGGTCATCTGTGCTGTTCAGAGTTGTGTCCACAGATATGAAGGGACCCAGTGTACTCCAGGAAAACATTCCCCAAACCATAATCCCACCGTCACCAAAATGAAGAATATCCATTTGGCAAAAGGGGTCCATCAATTTGTGCTGTTTGCGCCACATTCTGATCCTGCCATCTTAATGACTGAGCAGGAAACGAGCTTCATCGGACCAGACTACTTTTTTCCAGTACTCAAGTGACCAATTTCGTTGTTTCTTTGCCTACAACAGGGGTCTTTTCCTAATTTTCTGTGATACCAAAAGCACTCTTTATGGTCTCCTGCTGATAAAGTCTTCCTTTGTAAAGTCCGTCTTGTTGTGCGTTGGGATATGCTTTGTGATGCACGTGCATTGATTTCAGCTGTAATTTTGCTCTTCTGTTGCTGCGGACTATGTGTACTACTCGCCTTTCACCTCTCTCGTTCACCAGCCTTTTCCGACCAGAATGCTGCTTATCGCTTGAAGTTTTTTTTCTAAACTGCCACTCTCTAAACACCCGAGATACTGTTAGACGAGAAAATCCTAAAACAAATCGTAGTTCCAGAGATGTTGGCATCAGCTCTTGCACCGACGATCATCCCTTGTTCAAAGTCACTTAAATATTTCGTCTTACCCATTTTTACATTAACTTATGTGCTAACTACGTCGTACGAGGCAGAGAGTTTTTTATATAAGCAACTCTGAGTTACGTCATTATACGTCACTGTCGAACTGGTTTAATTTCAAATAAAGTGTCTCTAATTTTTTGTCCACTCAGTGTATATTAACATAATTCGAAAATCGCTAAACAACCTATTTCGATATGAGGGCTCGTGTTATAAAAACATTTTGTTAGGAAAATTCACTCTCATTTAAAAAAACATATTAATGCTTAATGAGCGTAATTCAACAATTTTCTTGTAGCATTGATGTACTTTAGCTTTTACAACATCATTTGATAGCTTTATTAAGCTTTACAACGTAATTTTATAGCTTTTCTTAGTTTACAACGAATTTTATAGCTTTATTATAGTCTTTGATGAAAGTAAAAATTAGATATTTCAGAAAATGTTTCTTCATAATACATGTGTAATGTTAGTTTAAGTGAAGGTGATTACATAGAAATAATGCATAGAAAAGTAAATAGGTTCACAAAAAAATTGCGTGTATTTTTCGATAGTTTGAAAGAGTAGAAGATTGTAACAAATTTTTGTTTTCATGAAATAAAAGATTTGCAGAAAAAATCTTCATCAAAACGAAAAATTATTTTATATGTACGGTTAAAAAATTAGTACATGAGTTTCTGTTCTATTTAAAATTTTTATCGCAGTTATCTGGATTTACTTTATCCATTCCCTATTGACGTGCATAAACGCACCATTTTTCTTTTATTTCTCTCATGAAAATAAATGTTTGGCTCAAAAAATATTTTTCTTGAAACCTAGAACGTTTGTTTTAATTAATTAAATCTTTTTGCTGAACAGCTCAAATTTTTTATATTTAAAAAATTGTAAAATTATAACTTGACTATTTGCAAAAACTCCAAATGTGCCTGTGCATGCTAAGTGATGTCAAAGATTTCATAAATAATGAAAATTTAAATTTCTATGAACTTTTTAAAATTCATCTTTGAAAGAATTGAAGTAAATCATGCTTTTGTTTTCTGATATATCAATATATTATATCTTCGTTTTTGATAATTCCTGCTAATGGTGTAATTTTTGCACCATTTTATAATCAAAGTTAATTTTATTCTTTGTAGTTTTCTGATCAGTACGGGCTTATTTATCATAAAATATTAACATGAAGCAAAAATTTTAATAAAAAATTTTGCGGCAGGGAATTGGTTAAAAAATAACATGCTAAAATGTTTTTAAATGAATCTGCTTTGGAAATATATGTTATCGAAAGATTGAATTTCACGTGGCAAAAAATCCCGCTATTTCGAATCATAAGTGGAATTAGGTATTAAATAGCAACATAAAATAGTAAGTTGGATGGACTTGGACTGGACTAAAAACATAATGAAAAGGCTACTTATATATACAATATTTAGTATCTCTGTAACATATTCCTCGAATTAAAAAAAAATACTTACGACCTGAAAAACAAAAATTTCATTTAAATTATGTTATTAATTTTAAAGTATACAATATCTGTCTGCATTTTTTAATAGTTTTACTTTTAAATACTGTTTCAATAATAAATATTTTAAAATTGTTTTACAGGATTGGAGGTTCATTGCCAATTGTTTTCACATTTTACTCCGAATTTCTGGTGCGCAAAAATCGAGGTCGACATTTAAGTTTCTTACTTGTCTTCTGGGCTCTGGGTGGCCTTTTTGTTGCTGTGTTAGCGTGGGGAATCATCCCACGAAGTGGTAAGTTTTTTGGTATTACATATTTTAAATAAGTTTGTCTTGCAACACAAAAATCTGTCTAAAAACTTTCCTTGTTTATTCACAAATGTATTTGTTAATCCATAAATGAATATATATTTATTCATACCTGATGAATTAACACTCACAGGCAGATAAAGATCTTTTTTTTGTTACCTTTAGTATTTATCAAACCATTAATCACTGTGCCATAGATGTAGACTTTCAGTTCCAGAAATATTTCAACTATTCTAAAGCTTTATTTTTGGGGCAGTTTAAATCAATAAATATAAACAGACACACACAGAAAGAACAGTTCAAATATGGCATTGATTTATTTATCAATAAACTTTCAATATCGTGCAATAAACCTACAGAATATTTTAATCAATGAAAACAATTGATTATTGATCAACGTACTCTTGTTTTAAAGTAAAACACGTCAGATTTCATTAGACTTTCTTTGACATCAATACGAAACATCTATTTCAACAAATGGAAAATTTTTAAGAAGATTTTCTAATTGCATATGTTAATAAATCTTTAAATAATTATGCCATCATTTGGAAACCTTACCATCAAATTCTTACATCTCCTGTTTCTTTTGGTAATAAATTCCAAAAAACTAATGAAACTACACTGATAAACAATAATAAAATTCATAGTTTGTATCAACTACTTGATCTTCTCTCTACTAACTTTAATTATCCGCATTTAGTTCCCTATACCGCTAATTCAGAACTAACGGAGAACCGTCTATCTAATAAAATAATTAAATTTTTATACAAATACTAGCTGATACGTCCGGCGTTGCCCGGAAAGCAGTAACTTTCTTTTGTGGTTTCGATAAAAATAGTCATTTCCGGCGCGCATTCAGTTCTAAAAAAACCTCTTTCCGAACAAAACTCCGTCACTCGTCCCCGCTGCCTACGGCATTGTAGAGCAGGCGTGCTACGCATGCGCTGCAATATAATTTAGTTTCAATTTCCACCACTAGGGGAGTGAAATAATCTGACTTAGTATTTTCTATAACTTAATTAGTTTATATTAAGTTGAATGAACCCATTCCCGTTGAAGAAGATTCCAAACATTTTTTAGAACACTTTGGTCGAAATATGAAAATGCCGTAGGTCGACCACTTTCAAATACCCTATCTTCCGTACCCCTACAGCTACCGACATGTCATCACCATAGTGCACAATGTAAGACTCGAGGCTACTACCACACACAAACACCGGTGGTCTGAGATGGGTAGTTATGGCTGCAACGTATAGGGACACACGCGTCTATACCCGTAAGGCATTGTGACGTCACGGTGACTTTACAATGACGTCACACTGTAACTTTGTGACCGTCGTCGTGACGTCAAGTGACGTCGATGGGAAGTCACTGTGACCTAAATGTGAAGTCGTTATGGCCGTTTTCAAGGCTTTCTGTGACCTCACAATGTGACTACTTTGTCAAGTCACCGTGCGACTTCAATGTGAAAAATGTGACGAATCTGCATCGGATAGCGTGACCATATTTTGCCCGAATCCTATCCGGATTGTTCGGATCGACATTTTTTTAGGCTACAAGTTTGTGAAGTTTGTGACGACACTGCACCGGGTCGGGTGACCAGACTTTACCCAAATCCAATCCAGAAAGTTCGGCAGATCTTTTTAGATTTATTTGGCTACAGAATAGATTAGGATTAGAGGTCGGGTGACCTGATTTTCGTGAACCTAGTCTGACCCGAGTCGGGTATAATGTTTTTACTGTAAGTCTTGTTCGGAATAGAATCTTGCATACGACCAAGTAACCAGATTTTATCAGAAATTGTGTTACGACACAATTTCTGATGTCGGCTCGGATCTAGAGTCATGCACGAATCGGGTTATATACTTCTTGAACATGTCTTCTTGAACATGAATGATGGTTGACTGAAATTATATTTCGATTCAACCCGCATTCTTACCCTAACCCAACAACAACAACAAAAAAAAAATCTGCCGGCCCCCCGACTGAACCTGATAAATGATTTCGCATAGATTCGGATAACAAGATTTTACCAAATCCTGATAAGATCGACCATAAGGATTGGATCAGCAATAATTTTTATTGATGCAACTCGTATTCAAATTAAAATTTTGCATCTGATTGGGAAACCGGCTAATGTAGCCCTTAAACAAGAAAATTATAAATGTAAAAAACGCATTCTAATATAAAAATAATAGATGAAACCATTAAAACTTATAATATAAGTAAATATTTCAACAATATGAAATTATATTGTGCAAATAACAACTTTTTAAATTAACTTCTACTTCCATTTGTTTTATGTAATCACCAAAAATATTGACAATAATTAAACCTATGTTATTTTGCTGTTAAGTATTGAAGTCTTTAAATGTGTATACTTTGCCATATTTTCCCTCACTCAGTATCACGA
This sequence comes from Maratus michaelseni, assembly GCA_963931845.1. Classification (NCBI taxonomy): domain Eukaryota; kingdom Metazoa; phylum Arthropoda; class Arachnida; order Araneae; family Salticidae; genus Maratus; species Maratus michaelseni. Next base: position 38,088,807 of record OZ007586.1, on the reverse strand, counting down.
AACTTTCTGACACATTTATGAACAAATTTTTAAACGCATGGCACTTGCATGCCTCATTATTAAAGCGATTTGGAATGAATAGCGTTTTCCATTTTTAGATAAATGAAAAACGTAAGACCAATTTCGGTCACGTTTTTCCCGTTTCTCACGCTGTGCGTCGGAAATTCGGTTCAAAACACCGACGTTGATAGTGTTTTCTGATAGACCGGGAGGCGGCAGCACAGACAACCACCTCATCGAATTCACGGCTGAAATTCCAGAATTAGCGAAAACTCGATTCGCATATTAAAACGCAATCGGTCTGCCAAGTCATATCTTGGTGGAAAACACGGTAAAACTCGATTTTATCGGTTGACTCGTAGGTTTACCATTGTGTTTTACTGCACCCAGTTCTCCATGTTTTCATACTTTTGGGTGCAGGAAAACACAATGGTAAACCTACGAGTCAACCGCTAAAATCGGGTTTTAACGTGTTTTCCACCAAGATATGACTTGGCAGACCGATTGCGTTTTAATATGCGAATCGAGTTTTAACTAATTCTGGAATTTCAGCCGTGAACTCGATGAGGTGATTGTCTGTGCTGCCGCCTCCCGGTCTATGAAACATCTTCTGCCGTTACCAAAAAATGGAAAACGCCATTCTAATACATATATTCTGAATAAGAACACCTGCCAATTTCATGTGTTTCCGAATAAAAATGAATTCAGAAATATGTCAGAAATTAGTTATTTTTGATTTGAGAACAACTTTAAGAAAAATATAAGTATAGATTTTAAAATAAACATTGTGAAAAATTTATATTAGGAATCCATTTAAATAATAGATCTACCTATTGTGCGATATTATTAAATAATAAACAATGTATCAAGCAGTAAAACATTTTTCGAAGCAAATGAAATTTAAAACTTAAAAACATAAACTCAAAAAAAATTTTTTTTTTTTGCTTTACAAATTATTTCATTTATAGTTTTTGATGCAGAACTTAAATATCAATTTTTACGGTAAAAAAATTCGATAACACAACTGGAAAAATTACCTAAACTGAATAATTATTTTATTATTTTATCAATATTGATTATTTTTATGCACCTAATATTGACATATCTTGACAAATAAATTTTAATGAGTTAAATTGTCACAATTATTTTATATGTACCAGAAAATTATTTCTCGATACCTCCACAAGCAACGAAATTTTCAAACTGTAAATCCAATATTAATAGTTCTTAAAATTGCAATGTGTTTAATTATAATGAATAACTATGAAAATTGAACTAAGAAAAGCAAAATGTAAATAAATTTCTCATTTTAAATAACACTTTCCATTTAGAATACATATTGTTAGTAAATACTTTAAGTTTTTTTCCAAACTGTCTATTTAAAAGATTTAAAACATTAAAGACAAAATTTAATACAAGTGATTTTTTAAAGAAGATTTAAAAACCTTAGTTGTTAAATAAGGCACTATTGAATGTACTATTATAAAACTGCGAAGGCATTAAAAGTTACCTGCTGATCTATAGGTAAATCCAGTAATTTCCAGGGGTTTTGAGGGTCCATGTCTACTTCCCTTTCATTGAAAAAAAAAAGACAGTAAAATCCACTATTTTCATTTTCAAAGTGATCCAACAGAGGTGTGTTCATAGATCTGAGATATCAAATATCACACAGACCTTATGAATGCACCCAGCTAGACACAGGGAGCGGTTAAAATGAATAAAAAAAATGGATGGTTCACTTTAAAACGTTAATTTACTTACACAAAATAAATCCACTAACTTAAAAAGAACACAACACACACTCCAAATTTGGAATAACAAAAATCCTTTGCTTTGAATATGCGCGAATATCATCTGCGCAATATATTTTAACCGCAAAGTAAGAGCAATAGCAGGTGTTTCCAGACGAAGAAAAAAAGAAAATTATTTAAATAAGGACATTTCAAATGCTTTATAATTTATATGGCTGACAAGTTACTAACTTCTAATAATGCTATAGCATTCTATTTTTATATGAGAGAGTTTTGTATTCTTAGAAATAAGCAGTGAAAATTTATATATTTATATATTTTTTAATCAATTGCATAAGCTGTAGACATTCAAAGTAAACATAAATTTAAAAAAAATGATTTAATAGGCTTTTTAAAATAATTCCGAAATAAATATAAATTCTGCATTAAAATTTCCTAAATATGAATTTTTCATTTTTTACACTCTATTGAAAATGCAATTTATTTAATAGAGATGATATCTTATTAAGCACTGACCAGTTTTGGATAAATTGCTATAGGAATGACATATACTTTATGTCATATACTTTATGACATATTTTAATTAATTTTTGTTCGGAAACGCATCAAATTGGCTGGTGTTTTTATTCAGAAACTATCCAATTGAAAGACCTTTTCCATTTTTTGGTAAAAGCAGAAGATCTATCAGAAAAGATTGTCGAGAAAAACCGGTCGTCACGTGACATGTATTGCTTATAACTCGATAAGTAATTTATTAACCCTTAACTACTGTGACAAAAATTGTTGCATAACTACTGTGAATCGGTCTCTGAGACCGATAGATCGAAAGATGAACAAAAGGCTCGATTAACGCATTAGATACTGTTTCTGTACTAAACTTTATGTACAGGCTGTTTCTAATCAAAATTCACCCCTTTTCAGAAGTTTCTAGCGATAGTACTAGGGATACAAACGAAGCAAAATTTCACTAGTATCTGTAGTTAATCTGAAAGGTAGAAGTTAAACTCTGAAAAGTGAAAAATGCAGTGGTCTGTAAGACCGATAACAGCAGTTAAGGGTTAATCAAAAAATGGAAAACTCATTTTGATTCCAAATTGCTTCCATAGTCGGTCCTGCCCATTTTATGCCTTTACATTTAAAAATGAGTCAGAAATTATGTCAGAAAGCTTCGCGTTGTTGATCAGGTCAGTTGAGAACCACTTTAATTATACCATACAAGGAAAATCGTGAAAGCGTTGGACGGTCACCCCAACCAGACCGTGTTTGTATCGAACTCGCAAAAATGATGCCCTCATTTTTTGACCAGAAAGCTGATTTATCAAAAGGTTGATATATGGGTTATGATGTTTAAGTTATGAGTTATAAAGAATATATGGGTTGAGTGGCTCCTCAAAATAATTAAAGATTGGAGATTTTTAAAGAAATATTTTTAGTATTACAAAATTAGCAAATGAGTTCCCTGCGGTGGTAGAAAAAAAAATTAAATGTTTGTATTTAAAATGCTAACAAACCTCTAAATTGCTAACACTTTTATTAGAATGGGAGATCTATTTCTGAATTACTTTCCGCCAAAACTTTCATACGTTACTAAATTTTTATTTAAGGATTTTTACCTGTGTATTATATAGTATATTTTGTTAAATTTCTTGAAAATGGTAATGTAAATTGTAAAAAAGTTATCTGCCTCATATATGTAGACAGATATTTATTTATTATTTTATTTTGGAAATACTCAATTTATTTAAATAGTGTGTGACAATGTTTTTATTAATGATTTAGGTTACATGACATAATTCAATTCTATATTTTATGAGTTTGTTTTTCCAAATTCACTCCTCGATCACACCGTGAAGTCACAGATTGTTAGCATTTTGGTAATAGGTGTGACGTGACTTATGTGACTTGCAGAGACGTCATTGCAACGTCACAAAATTTTTTAAAGCTGTCAAAAAGTAATTTTCTCGATGCCATAAGATGTTCTGAAGTTTATTTTAAGTTTTCTTTAGATCTCAAGACGTTCACATTTTGGTCACAGTGTGATGTTACAAAGTGGTGGCATTTTGGTCACAGATGTGACGTGACGTAAGTGACTCACAGTGACGTCACAACGACGTCACTGTGACTGTGCATTCTATGCGGGTATATATATATATATATATATATATATATGAATAGATAGAATAAATTGACTGGTAACAAAACTATAATAACTGACATTTATGAGAAAAGATAAGATTATCAATTGAAAGTTAATGTTTTTACACCATTTAAGTCGTCTTCATTTATCAGTTTACAGAAATAAACTCCTTAATGATGTATTTAGAAGTAAGAGATTATGTTCGTCTCATCTCATAAATAAACAATTATCGATTTATTTATGATGGATTACATCACGGTTTTCTAAAAAAATCTATTTTCTAATATATAATTCAATCCGCGGTTTAATTGCAATGACCAATTGAGGTACATATATTAATAACATAAAAAATAATAACATAAAAAATAATAACATAAAAAATAATAACATAGATCAATAACATAATACATTATTTATACTAAACAAAGATGGTAGAATGGGTAGACATTAGTGTAAGGAGGATGGGTGTTGTTGTTTGATCATAATTAGCTCATCGTAAAAAATTAATATATTAAAAAATTAAAATGAAATGGGAGTAAAAAAGGAGGCTGTATCGAATGTATGCCATAAAATATATCATTGCACCAACTTAATGGCAGCATAGGATGTAGATAATGATATAGGCCTACATATGCTGCAAAAAAGATAAATGTTTCTTAATCTACGAAAATATAATGTTTCCACGAACGAAAATATACAATAACCTCTGCCGAGTTACCCATGATTCCGATAAGCAGTCTTTATCTTTAGTAATCTCAGAAAGCAATATATTTTTTAGATTTAAATAAGTATGTATAAAAACAAAGTTTCTTTCGTTGCCGCTGATTTTAGGAAACGTCTCCGAGTAGTTTTATAGTTTATTAAGCTGAAATATCGGATTTTAGAATGCTATAACGTCTAATAAAATTAATTTTAATGTTGTTAAGTCATCGTGTTTTCTTGTAAAATATGTTTGTTGAACTTGAAAATGTTTACTTGAGATTTGATAGCATCTGGAAAACATATATTCCGGGTTGAGAAAACTGTTTGATACGCTATACAAATTAATTGGAAACGTTTCCGAAATTCAGTGGCAACGAAAGAAACTTTGTTTTTATAAATGTTTCTTTAAATCTTGAAAATATATTGCTTTCTGACATTTATAAAGATAAAGAACGCTTTTCGGAATCGTGGGTATTGTATATGTTCGTGGTTATATTATGTTTTCCTTAATTAATAAATATCTGTCTTTATTTACAGTGTAGAGAATGTAGTGTATAAAATAATTATAATTATAGAAATTTTATAGCATTGTTAGAACAGAAAGGAATATTTTATAGGGAAAATTTAATAGTGCATGATTTAGTCTGTCACACGCATAAGTTTAAACATTCCTGTTTGGAATTCTTTCTTTTTCCGTCAAATGTTTAAAAAGAAATTTAGTTCAAGTACTTTTATTCTCTTGAAATTAGTTAGACAAACGCTGTGAGCATACTTTACTTTAGTTAAGGAGAAATACTTTTCAGACTGTATCTATAATATTTTCGTTTCTAATGATTTTGTCAAACAATGTATCATTAAATGATACTTCAATGCAAGCCTTAAACTTAAATATACTGTAAAAAAGACAAATGTTTTTAAGTTAGGAAAAGTTAATATAAATACGTACGAAACTATACGATGACCTCCTCCGAGTTTCCCATGATTTCGAAAAGCGCTCTTTATCTTTAAAAACTTAAGAAAAAACAATATATTTGCGAAACATTTATAAAAATTCGAAATAAATATCATAAATATCGAAAGTATATTGTTTTTTGTGGTTTCTGAATATAAAGAAAGTTTTTCGGAATCGCGAGTAATTGGAAGAGATTGTTGTATATTTTCGTACGTGTTTATATTATCTTTTCCTAGATTAAGAAACATTTGTCTTTTTTTTTTTACAGTGCGCATTGTGAATAAATATACAAATGCAAATCTTAACTCCTATTCTGAAAGTTGCAGCATAATGCTCCTTACATTAGAGTTCCTTCTTTATGATATTTTCTATTACTGTTATATTTCCACTTTCTTGGGAAGAGCCTATATATATTTATTTTTAAACAAACTTTTGAAAACTACTTATATATTTTTTGTCTCTGTATTACTTTCTTTCATTCAATTTCCATATAAAAAACTTATCCTACACTCTTAAAAAAAAAAAAGTTTCTTAATCGAACTCTTGTATTTCTTACGATTTACGGTAATATAATAACATCTTCCGAGTTACCCACGACTCCAAAAAGAGTTTCATTGTCTTTAGAAGCATCTGAAACCGATAAATTTCCGAGATTTAAAGAAGCATTTCTGAAACTATTATTATTATTATTTGATTATTTATTTTTAGAAACGTTTCCGAGTAGTTTTTACAGTGTACCCGAAGCCCCACCAGTGGCTGAGAAGTTCTGATCTCAAAGCTGGTAGATGGGAAGTGCTGGGTTCAAACCTCTGTCGCGCTCGTCGACCTAACCGTTCGGTGTTTTCCATGGTTTTCTTCGAACCTTGCCGTAAATAGAGGTTAGGATCCCTTAGAAAGACCCCCACGGAGGGCACTCCTCCCCCCCCCCTAGGGCCTATATCCGCGTGTAGATAATCACCCGGTATAAATCAACCAACCATTAGTATGTTTGTCTGTTGAACATGTTGTAGAACCTGAAAATGTTTATGTGAGAACTGATAGCCAAAAAAAAAAAACGATATTTCGTGTTGATACGGTATCGAGAAAGCTGATTAATACGCTGTAAAAAGTACACGGGAATGTTTACAAACATTACGGAAAGAAAATAAATCGCTTTTTCGATGCTGTCAATAATCAGGTAAAGATTTTTATGTTCCATAAATATGCTAAAGTAACAGCGTAAAATGAACATTATTTTGTGTTTTTTAATTAGCAAGTTTGTCTGTGGAACATGTTTGTTGAACATAAAAAGGTTTACATGAGGACTTATAGTCAAAAAATGATAATTCGTGTTGAGAAAGTCGATTAATACAGTGTAAAAACTATACGGAAATGTTTAAAAAATTACGTAAACAACAACAACAACAACAACAAAAATTATGTTGTCAATTCTCAAGTAAACATATTATGTTTCACAAACATGTTCAATAAACATGCTAAATTAACACCGTAAAATGAATAATATTTTGTTACTGTTGCATGCATAAATGCGGTTGTGCAACTTTAAATGTTTACTTGAGAATTGATAGCATCCCAAAACTGATATTTCGTTTTAATACTGGATAGGGAAAACTTGTTAATACATTTTAAAGACTACTCGGAAGCGTTTCTACGGGTAGAAAAATAAAACATTTGTTTCAGAAATGCTTTTTTAAATTTCGGAAATCTACGGGTTTCTGAGGTTTCTGAAGATACAGAAACGATTTTGGAATCGCGGGTAACTCGGAAAAAGTTATATTATATTTTCGTATGTGAGTAGCATTGTGGTTAAAATTTGAAAAATAATGATAAAAAAGTTATTAACGAAATTAAGGGCGTTTAACTAAAAATTCGTAAATATATCGTCGATTTGCTAGTGTATAGCAGACATGAAATGTCAGGAAAAATAATTTCAACTTTAATCCATTGATTACGTCACCATATTAGATAGTAATGAAATTCAAGTTATGTATAAATAACAGGCGTTACTCTTTTAACATTAATTGGTTCATTTATTAGTAATTTCTATCTCACTATAACTAATCATTCAAAATTGATGAAAAAATATATTTATAGACATCTAAATTTAAATATGGTATAAAGTCTTTATGAGCTTTAATCTTTATGAACTATTAATTGAACTGTAAAATGTTGAGTTCAGTTTTAATATGTGGAATGCTCCTTATGACAAAATAAAAGGCACGAAATTATAAAGATATTTTCCCAATTTATTGCATTTTTTTCGTTCATGCATTAGAACTGTACGTATATATAGCCATTCGAAATTTTGTTTTGATTTTCGCCCACTGTATATCATTTACCTCAGTAATTAATTTCTGTGTAAAATAGTAAATTTTTAGCATCCTACAGAGACTGCTCTTAATTAAAAAATATAACTTACTCCTATTTATAGAAAAAAAGTGAAAATGTTTCTTGTAAAAAATATTTCTTGGTGTATCAAGAAGGTTTACCAACACATGACTCTTCCGAGTTACCCACGATTACGAAAATCATTCCTTTACTTTTAGATTATTTAGAAACCACTAAATTACCGAGATTTAAAGATGCACTTCTTAAACAAAAGTTTCTTTTGCTGCATGCAATTTTCAGAAACGTTTCTGAGTTTTTACTTACCCATCATACGTCTTGTAATTGCTTTGACAATCGAAAAAAAAATTGTCGGATTTACAAGTTTCAGATACTGGAGATTCCGAAAAACATATTTTTAGAAAAAAATTGCCGTCCGTCTGTGTGTGTGTCTGTAAACGCTCTATCTACCGAACAAATTGAGATAGAGACATGAAATTTGGGATGTACTTAGTATGTAATAATGGGAAGAAGCTTATTGAATTTCAGTAACCTCGATTATCCGGAACTATTTTTTTCGAACTCTCGAGATAGTCGTTCTGATAAAAGGTATATAAAAATTTTCGAAATTGTTTATTATAAGAAGTGAATATAAAAGACAATAAAAAAACATAAATTTTTCATAAAGAATCAAGTCGATCGGATAATGAGTTGCCGAGATATTTGTAATCCTATTTTCCAGACTCTTCGATTTTTCATGACCCTGTATTTCATTCAAATTTCAATTCAAAAATATATTTTAATTGAAAATGAGACGCTTCATCCGACGCAGTAAACCGTTAGTTAATATGATTAGCAATTTTGGAGTTATAAGGATGTTTCTTTTACGCAATTCAGTAATAGAGCATTTAAAATTTATGATGTCATCAAACCACGATTTTATTCGAATTGCAATTCATTTTATAAATAGTTCACACATGTTTTATTTTTATATTTTATATTATGCATGTCCATGATGGGTAAGTATTACGGTGGCCCTCAACGTCTAGTTTAATAGTGCAATAATCAGCTTTCTCAACCCGGTATCAACAAGAATGATTATTTCACCGGATGCTTTCAATTCTGAAGTAAACATTCTTATGTTCCACAGACATGTTCAACAAACATGCTAAATTAACAGTGTAAATATAACATTAATTTGTTACTGTTTCATGTATAAATTCTTTTACGACACTGAAAAGGTTTAATTTGGAATTAATAGCATCCAGAAAGATGATGTTAATAATATTTTTATCAATATTTTTTAAATTTTGACCACAATGTCCTTGAATTATTAAATGAGTTTCGCACGAAAATGTAATAAAACTTTTTCCGAGTTAACCACGATTCCAAAAGCATTTCATTATCCCCAGAAACCTCAAAAACCTGTAGATTTCTGAGATAAAAAAAAAGTTTCTGAAACAAATGTTTTATTTTTCTACCTGGAGTTTTTGTCAACTCTTCCGAGTAGTCTTTAAAGTGTATTAACTAGTTTTCCCAATCCGGTATTAACATGAAATATCAGTTTTTGGATGCTATCAATTCTGAAGTAAACATTTTCAGTTGCAGAATAGAATTTATATATGTTGAGAAAACTGATTAATACACTGTTACTCGGAAACATTTTCGAAATTTGCGAGCTGCAAATAAACATTTGTGGTTTAACATGAAAGAGGTTAACGTTCTTGCTACAAGAAACATTCTTTTTTCAATGTATCAAAGTTGAAAGATTTTTGTTATTTCAGATTTTCTCTCTTTTTTTTTTTTTACTAGTTCAATAAATTTAAAACCTACGTTATTTTCTATTTTGCGATAAAATGCTCAAATTAATTTCTCATCTGAGTTTAATAGTTTGGTCAATAAATTTATGCAAGTCAAATAATCACATTTTTAACCAGAAAATTTATGTAATAAAAGCTGTTTTTTATGCATGGTATTTATTCAATTTCGTTGATTAAGTAAACTTTCTTGTTCAGAATATATTTACCTGAATTGTAAAAACTTGAAGGTTGACATCTGTACAAAAGCCAGAAACTTTTATTTACAGCGTGTCCACGTATAACCTGACCGACCTTTATTTTCGTAACCGTTGGTCCTAGATGCATACTTCCAATTACAAAAATGGTTTAAATAAGGTAAAGAATTATTTCTAAAGCGATTTGGGTCAAGAAAAACATTTATTAAAAAATTACGAAATTTAAATTTTTATACGGTCTCCCGGTCCTATAAGTGATATTTAGTAAAAATTTACTGTCACACTAACAAGTACGACAAAGAAAGTCCCATTCATCTAACATTAAAATTGACCGAGTTATGAAACTTTGAAATGCATGACTTATACCACTTTTTTGCATCTAAAAAGAGATGATTTCGGCCATGCTTTCAGGGGTCGTATATAAAGTACTTAAACTTATTTCAAGGTATCTGCGCTTTGAAAGAAATCGTACAACTATTACGATTGAGTTAATTTTTATTAGTTAAGTTTCAGATTAATTAAAATAATTGTATTTTAACATACGTTTTATTTTGAAAGGATTTGAGGCTATGATATCTTTTAACAAAAATTATGTTATTTTCACAAGTTTTTATTTAACTTGCAACGATCGTCTTTCCAGTTTAAAATTTGTACTCGAAGTTTAACTCACTTTCAAATGTCCGATCGAAGTTAAATTTTACATACTGACTTATATCCGATGACAATGTACTATTATTATGATTTTGCACGCTTACTATCTTATACATACTTATATTAGAGGATAACACAAAAAAAATTCGGATAGATTATCGTCAACAAGTTTAAGAAAAAGTTTTAGATTAGATAACATAAACCTGCAATGGTTGTGTTTTTTAACTTTTATAATTACGTTTTATGTATTTTTTAACGCTAAATAAAGAAATTACCTTCACTTTTAACCATCATGTCAGGACTTTTCGCAAATCGTAAATTTCAAGGTTAAAATTAGCGAAAAATCTGATACTATAAAATAGACGTAAGACTTTTTTATTCAGTTTAATTTTATTTAATTCAATAATTAATTCAATTTTTGGCTTATACTGGTTTTCTTACAGCTAAACAGCTCTGGAGTCCGTTTTCAATTTCCCCTATCCTTATTATGTCAAAGCACTGCGCAGTACTGCGGGATTTGCAGGTTCCTATGCAAATTTCACTCACTGCATACCGATTGGTAGACAAAAAATGACGAAAGCCCTTCATTGCTGAATAAAACTGACTTACACCAGATGTATTTAGTTGATTCGTCAATGTTTGTAGTTAAAATGTACACCACGGAACAGTACTTAGAAATAGTATTATTTTATTGCCAGTATAATCGGAATGGACGAGAGGCTGCAAGGCAATACGCAATTAAATTTTCAAATGATAACCATCCGTCTAAAAACACGATTTTAAATGTTGTAAAGCGCTTACGAGAAACGGGTAGCGTTAAAAAATATCCTCGATCTGGAAGCTCAAGTATGCAGGTCTCTCACGAGGAGATTTTGGGATATGCTCTTGCGTATCCACAGTGTAGTGTTAGAGATATTAGTGAAGCGTGTGGCTGCTCAAAATCCCATGCATGGAACGTTGTAAATATACACGGAGCACATCCTTATCGACCGCGATTGGTACAAGCGTTTTTGCCAGGAGATGAAGATAGACGGTTCGATTTTAGCAATTTCATTATGAACAAGCTACAAACAAACTCGTCATTTCTGAATGACATTCTTTGGACAGATGAGTGCAAGTTTTCAAACACAGGTGTTGTGAATAGGCAGAATACACACTTCTGGTCTGTGCAAAATCCGTATGTCATACGACGCAACAAGCATCAAGTGCGATGATCTGTTAACGTTTGGTGTGGCATCTGGAAGGGAGCGTTATTTGGGCCCTTCTTTTTTAATGGCACTTTAACAGGTACAAAGTATGTAAATCTGTTACGTGGACCATTATCTGACTTCTTAGATTATCATGTATCAATAGCAGACCTCACCAAGATGTGGTTTCAACATTATGGGGCACCAGCCCACAAAACAGCCTCCTACCGAACACTTCTACGTAGCATGTTTCAAGATAACATCATAGGTTATGAAGGCTTTGTAGAAAGGCCTCATCGATCGCCGGATCTAAATCCCCTAGATTTCTTTCTTTGGGGTTAATTAAAAAGCAAGATTTACGAAGTAGAATCAGTAAGTCGAGTAGATTTGCAGAATCGCATTTTATCCGCCGTCAGATGTGTCACGCATGTAATGCTAAAAAATGTTCAAGACGAATTTCTGTCACGTGTCCGTCTATGTATTGTAGTCCAGGGAAGACACTTTGAACACATGCAGTGAGAAAGTTTGAAATACGATATTTATTCACATTGTTTATTTCTATTTCGTTTTTATTTGAGTTACTTACTATGTTATTATTTCAAATTACTTTATTAAATTTGTATGAGTTTGTGCACTGTGATTTTATGTATTATACAAAATATACATTTTTATTTTCAATACTAGTGATTAGACAAATATTATACTGTTTTTTGACTTGAACAACAACCTTTTTTTCATGATCATATCTAACTCTAATACCTCCTTGTCTTTCTGATAGGGGATATATTCGCATCTCCATTTGTATACGGTCCCCATACTATGCATGATAACTTTGAACTCAAATTTCTCAGTGAATATTGGTCGTACAGATACGGAACTTTTTCTGTTTACAATACTTTTGAATAAATAACACGTTCCTAAATATAAGTATAGGGACCTGGGGGCTATATAAAAATTTAGATTCTGTAATTCTTCACTAAATTGTTTTTTCGCTTCAAACTTTTTTTTATCTTAACTCTGCACCTAATTTTGACCACTTTTGTAATTGAAAGTATGCATCTAGGGCCAACGATTGCGAAAATAAAGGTCAGTCAGGTTATACGTGGACACGCTGTATATAAAGAGCAACTTATAAATAAAAAGAGGACGTAAATTTTATTTTGTATGTAGTAATATAATATTTCTAAGTTCTGACAGATAGCATTTTTTTATTATCTATTACAGCTTGATATTACAGTTTGATATTATGATATTTTTTTATACAGGTGCCACAATAATGGATACAAAGCGTTTTCATTTTGGAAAGTGGAGGAAGTTTCTCCTTATATGCTCCATCCCTGCCATAATATCAGCTGTTGGGACGTCCTTCTTACCCGAGTCTCCGAGATTTCTACTGGAGGTTTGATTATTAGACTCTATATCAGTGTATAATTTTAGGAGATTCATTTAAGGCGGTTCAGACAAAAATTATTTTTCTCCGTAAAACTTTGACACATTTTCTAACTCGTTTTTAAAGTACAATCATGATACATTCAGGCATGACTGTTGAAGTAATTTGACATCGAACAGTTTATCAATTTTGATTAATGGATTTATCTTCTGTTAAAAGTCATCTCATAATGACATTTATCGGATTTTCTCATCCAGAAATCAGTTTCGAAATGTTCACTTTGATATAATTTTTTGAATAATCCTCTGTCTTTATTGAAAAAATGAAAAAACATTCGATTTCCCAGTATCTGTGTATTAAAAGCACTTGCCAATCTCATGCGTTTGCGAGCAAAAATGGAAAAAAAATAGAACATTCGATTTCACAATTTATGTGCCAGAACACCTGCGAATCTCATGCGTTTATAGACAAAAATTAAATAAACAACCATTTGATTTCATAGTTTCTTTGTAAGAGCACCTGCCAATCTCATGTGTTTACGAGCAAAAAAAAAAGAACATTCGATTTCACAATTTCTGTGTAAGAACACCTGCCAATCTCATGCGTTTACAGATAAAAACTAAATAAACTACTATTTGATTTCATAGTTTCTTTGTAAGAGCACCTGCTAATCTCACACGTTTACAAACAAAACTGAATTGAGGAATGTGTCAGAAAGTTAACAGTTTGGATTTGAGAACAATCTTAATACAAGGTGTCTTAAAAAGAACTGACAGTCTTAATTCAATAATAAGTAAATGGTAGCAGCTATTGAAGTTATACTTGCAAGTAATGTGTGGTGTCAAAAATAGGTGTACTGCGCTACTTTATTTTAGTCCTATGTATCACCAAGAGAGGACGCTGCTTGGCCTCATATTGTTAAAGTGTCAAAATAACCTTCTAGTTAAAGAAAAACAAATCCGTTTTTTTAGCATTTAGATAGATAAACAAAATGAGCGGTAAAAACTGTGTGAACTTTGATTAATTTTGTACGTTAATTTAAGCGTTCTAACAGTTTGTGATATTACAACGCCATCTGTCGGTGATATTTGGAGTTTAAATATGGAAGCGTACGAAAGGAACTTCCGACTTCACACATGAATCTCTTGCGAGGATAACTTCAATAGTTGTCACCATCTGCTTATTATTGAATTAAAAACACCATCACTCCATTTTAGAACACCCTATATAAACTCAAGAGGAATGAATATATTTAAAACGTTCTAAGCAGACAAATTTCTTTCTTTTTTTAATTATTTATCATTTTTACGTATATATGTAGAATAAGAAAAATAGTTCGAAATTTATTGATAATTGGAATTTTAAAAGCCAAAAGTGTAACCTGTTGACGTCTTACTATTTTTTATAACTGAAAACAACTTCGTTTGAATTTAGTGTCCGTCAAATGTCATCTAAAATATCAGACATAAATGTCTAATATACTGATATTTATTATTTGTTGGATTCTTTTATTCATTGATTTTTTCGCGTGACTCAGTGACATGCAGTATATTCTTCCACTGCGCGCAGGATAGCACACGCATAAATTAAACGTATTAAATTTATTTTTACTTGGACAAATAATATATTATTATAGTGGCATACTATTGAAATAAAACTCTAATTCTTTTAATAATAAAAATAAATATTTCATAAGTCCAAAATTCGGAAACATTTTAAAACATAAAGAAGCATATATGTTGGACAGCTGCACCATGGAATATTATATATAAAGGTAGAAAATTTACTTAATGGTACATAAAAACAAGAACAATGATATGAACTTGTAAAATTTAATTATGATTATATATACATAAAATCAAAGTTTCGCTGCAGTCGTCTTCAGGATGTAAAGTTAAAGCGAACAGAAAGTTTAGAGATAACAACACAAAGTATGAGATGGCAGCACATAATAATCTTCAATCGAATTTTCGATTATTTTTAAACTTTTGTTTCGTTTTACCCTTCTGTTGTATTGCCTAGATGGCGCCACTACTTCCTTCCAGTCCGAAATTCAATTCTTTGTCTCTAATACTTTGTGTTTTGCATATCTAGACTTTTTGTCTAAATTGGATAAATAAAGAAGCATATTTGTATCAATACCATTAAGGTAGGACAAAATTTTAAGGCCATTTCTTGCATATTCATTAACTGTAGAATATGTTAAAATTTCATGAAAATTTGGTTAGATATTTTTTTACAACTCCCATACGATCTTCAAAATGGCAGTTTTGAATATAACTATTTTTAAAATGAACATCCTTTATTCCATATAAAGTAACGGTATCAGTGGAAAACACTGTACCAGTAAAGGACACTTTTAAATTTAAACTAAAAAAAGCTTAGAAAGTCGCGCAGAGATTTACCCACTTAATGGGGTTGCTGATACAACCTTAGTATTGCTGGTTAACACCTATATCTTCAGAGATTTCAAGCCATCAGTTCAGGAGAAAGACGATTCAACTTAAACAATGCGAGCATGCGGTCATCTTATGGTGATAGGTCATTAAGATAGGTCACTGTTTGTTTTGTTTGTGGAATTTTTTTTAACCTTTTCCATTAAAGTTAGTAAAATTGGTATGCAGAATTCTTTTATTGTGTATATTTTTTAATTTTGTATCAACTTGATGCATTTCTTACTGGTGTTCACTAATGATATCGCGACATATCTGCACAAGTAGTGGACAGTCCTGTCAAAATCTGATATTCTGGTGACATTGCAAACGGTGTGGAACACCTGAAGCCGGAACTGGATAGGGGAATCTATTTTATGGATAGCCGACAAAGGTGCAAATAGTTTAATGCACTTTTGCGAAAGAATATGACAGTTTCGTTTTGAGCAGCTCAGAATTTAACAGCAACAAGAGATGCATCAATGAAAAAACGCTGTTGAAATTATTCGAGAAAGTCCATAGCTAATTGTCAGTAAACGGCATTCATTCGATACTAGATTAATTTTAACACAATCTGTTCGTAGAGCATTGACAGCTTCAGCCAAGGGATCCCGGATTCGAATCCTGGCCCGGACTTTTTCGACCAGTTGGGAAGATTACATGTTACATGTCATATGATTTCTTTACCAATTTGAATAATTGCGTCAAAATTAATCTCGTGTAGTCACGTTTCTAGCTTTTACGAGGTCCTATTAACTGTGATTTATTCTGTTGTGCTGATTCAGATATCAGACCAGATACTATGATTAAGGTTACCTGGGTGAATAAATATTCCTCTGGGATTGTTCAGTTGGTAGGGCATTGGCATCTTCAGCCAAGGGATACCGGGTTCGAGTCCTGGCCCGGACTTTTTCGCCCAGTTCTGAAGATTACATACCATATGATTCATTCGATAGTCTGACGTAATTACCATGTTAATTATGTACTTAAGAAATATTTAATAAAGAAAGATACTATTCACTACAGACATAACTTTCTTTTAATTTAGATCCCATCTTACAATAATACATTGATGTTCCGACGCAAAGTTGCAGTTAACTCAAAGATAGGAAACAGAAATACAAATAATGAAAGTTTACAAAATGCCATTTTTAAACACAAAAAATACATAAATAATGAAAGCTGTAGTTAATATATGACACTCTTTATTTAAACAAAAAACAAAAACATACGATTAATATATGAGTTACAGTTAATGTATGACAGGTACTTTCAGATTCACGCTTTTAACGCCAATGAGACAGAATGTTTTCTAAATAATGAAGCGACTAAAGTTCTCGTTTTAAAAGAGAACAAAACCATTTACTTAATTATATTTTTTTTCTAATAGTAATCTTCTCCTTATTTAATCGCTGAAAAATAGGGCAAAATTTACTATTCAGTAATAGTGGTAGCTGAATTCAAGGAATTTCCGAACACTTACAAATATCCGCCTAAGACACGACACCCGTTATATTTCGAGTCAGCGCGAGGTATTAGTTTTCATGCGACTGTGACTAGTCTAGAACTTTTTAAGGTTACTACACAATGCTGTGATAAACCCTGCTGTTCTATTCGTATTTAGTACACGGTAGAGGTAAATTAAGGCTGCCTTTTAAGAAAGGGTTTAAATATTAGTAAAGTAGTTTATATACATATAAAATAATATAAAGTATCTAAAAGAATCACAAAATATATTTGAAATTGAAATTTACCTTAATTTGCAATTTAGACAGTAATATTTTATATGAGATTTCAAAATGTGTTTCTTACAATTGTAGCACAATATATTATTTTTATTGTCATTGCTTCATTGATAGAACTTGCACCTTGCACGTTTGCTACACAATGAAATAATATTCACAGCCTATCCTGAGAGTACATGTTGACTTTAACACTGTATTATTTTCAAAACTTTGATTGAGTCCATACTTCTTGGTAGGTGTTGTCTTGCTACAATGTGTGGAAAAATGAGTGACTTCCCCAATTCTTCCAAAAGTAGCATTCATTTGGTCAGTTTTTTCATTCCATTTGCTGTGTATTGAAGTCCATAGAATAAACGCATTGTAAGCAGAAGTACCAAGCATGTTGTAGAATACTATCATGTGCTAGCGATTTGTCTTTATATTACGTGTATATGTTCAAAAATTGATCAAGAGTATCCACAGCCTGTTTAGTTGCAATATAATCTAATATTATTTCTGTTTTTTTATCAGGTCTGTAGCCAACTTCTTTGTCATGATGCAAAGTGCTCATAAGATTAACATTCTTGTTGTTTTTTGGGATGTAGTTTACAAATGCCATGTCCTTTGTAAAATAAAATGATGAGCAGTGCACTTCTTTGTTTGGAATTTTTCAGGAAGTTCTGGTTTATTTTTTCTGATGGTGCCAAGAATAGTTATTTTCTGTTTTAGAAGAAGTTGGCCTAAGGTGTAGGATGTGAAAACATTATCACATGTAACATTATTCCCCGAATACTCATAAGTAATATTACTCACTATTCGCATACCCTGATTTTTTTCTGGCCTTGATCGTTGTTTATTTCCAGGATAAAATTGTATTTCCAGTACATAACAAATTTTATTGTCACATATTTTTATCATATACTTAGATGGTTTACTGCGCATGTGCTATTGATTGGACATCGATCACGAAACCTTACTACTTGTTCATCTAGAGTAACATTTTCATTCGGATAACACAATCTTGGTAGAATTTCTACCCACGTTTCCAGATATCTTGCACGGCATATATTTTATCCGCAAACCTTCTTTCGTGACGAGTGGATTTATTATCAAATCGAATAACTCTAGATAGGGTGCAAAAGGTTTCGAGGGACATTGTCGCACGAAATACTTTCTGCCAGTTTCTTTATCCCACAATCTTTTTGTTGATTCTTATTTATAAGCACCACCTAATAATAATAATTCAATATATGCTTGAAAATTTTCACTTTCGATATTTTCCGCTCTTTTCCATACACTTTTCCTTCTTCAATGTTTCTCATTTTTATAATTTCGAATTAAATTGTGGAATTGAACACTGTCTGAAATGCACTTTGTAAATCTGTTATCCTTGCCGTTGAATATCTTGTGACACCTGGAGCAGTTTTTATAATACTAGTCGAAGTTAATCGACCAGAATGTGGAAGCGGATCCAATTTCCTCTTTATTTTACGACTCTTGGACTGAATACTCTGTATATTGTGCATTGGTTGAATATCAATATCAATATCAAAATCGCTGTCAGAACTTTCACTTTCAGTTCCATTACTTGTATGTTTTTCTGTCTCAGACAGATCTTCACCTTCGCTGTCAGAAGCTTCTATTAGCTTAGCTATATCAGCGTAACTCAAATGTCTACGATTCGCCATTTTTTGTAATTAACACATTGTTGCTGTACACTCACAGGCACAACTACTTTGCAGAATATTAGAAACTGAAACACAACGCTGCAACAGGTGGAAATACACTGACACCGTTCCAACTGTATCTTTTGGTTCAACTGTGTGCCTTCTGACCTTGCACTCTTGTTACGTGACCAAACATACATGTAAACAAATTTTGAAAAGTTTCCGAAAGGAATAAATTAGAGCAGTTATTGTTATTATTTTCTGTTGAATTATTCCTAACAAATATGAAAGTGTATAAGTAAAAGTAAATACTTTTTTTGAATTGGGTCACATTGACCCGAACAGTACATTAGAAATAATATTAAAAATATTCCTTGGAAATAGAAATAAACGCAAATCCTTCTAAGTGTACATATTTATATTATTTACCAACAAAGTCATGAAATTATCTCCGTTTTATACATTTTTATAAACGAATGTAAATTGAATAAATTCATATTTTAATACTTTGGAAATTTTTTCCATAGAAAATTTCTCACGCCTTGCATTCATAATAATCAAATTTTAATTGCTTAATAGGCGCATAGCCAACATAGTGAAAAAGTACCCAAGCCGGGACTCGAACCCGTGTCATCAGTATAGCGCATTGATGTTCTACCAACTGAACCACTTGGGAACGATACTCGGCCTGGAACTTTTTTCACTATAGCATGTTGGCAAGGCTACAAACGCAGCACAAGATGGAAAATTTTCCGTGAGCCACCAACCCTGGGGCAAACACGAAATCAAAGAAAATCCAGCATCGATAATTGAATAAATTCATATCTTAATACTTTGGAAATTTTTTCCATCGAAAATTTCTCACGCCTTGCATTCATAATAATCAAATTTTAATTGCTTAATAGGCATATAGCCAACATAGTGAAAAAGTAGTGCTGCGTTTGTAGCCTTGCCAACATGCTATAATTAGAAAAGTTCCAGGCTGAGTATCGTTCCCAAGTGGTTCAGTTGGTAGAACATCAATGCGCTATACTGATGACCGGGGTTCGAGTCCCGGATTGGGTACTTTTTAGAATTAGCTAAAATCTCAAAATCAAACAATAGGGAGGCTATCTTTTCCTGCCGGTACATGTCAGAAGGACTTTTTGTAGTTCAGTATAATACAGCGGCTGCTCGAATCCAGGTAACCCGACGATTCGCAAGCAGCTGACGTACAACAGAATGACGAAAAATATTGATTTTTTTGGCAGTGTGTTATCGAATTTTGAAGCATTAACATGTATGAGATAGGAGAAAGTTTTGGGATTGGAATATCAGGCTAGTTATTCTAACGTTTGTTGGAACCTAAAAATTTTGAATGCGGCTTTGATTAAACTTTTACAAATAACTGTTTTAATATGAATAAAACGGTTTTCGATTTGTTTGATAGAAATAAAAGTACCTAACACCTTAAAAATTTGTTAGTTTAAAACAAAAATATTTTAGGTTAACTTCATGTATATCGAAAATTCTATATACCGACTCTTTCTGATAAAGGGAATATGTGAGTATATTTAAAATGGTACGACATTTTAATTTAGATTAGTATTTCGTCTTATGAGAACAACATAGTCTTATAAGATTATATTATCAATTTACATTATCATACAGTATAATACATTATATAATATTATAAAATAAAATAAACATGGAAAAATATTGTTATCGAAAGAAAATATACAATAGGAAATATAAATATCTTCCTCAGCTTAAGACCGATATTACATGAGACTAAAAATCCATATTCAAATGACTGTAAAACAGCTCCAAACATCTTTCAGTGACTACATCAATGCTTATAGTATACCCCCATCTATTGAAAAGGTCTAGAAGTAATTTGACAAATCTACACTGTTAAACATTTTGTGCTACAGTAGCTCCAATCATAAGATGGCAAAATCCCATTCCAACATTTTGAACTTTATGCAACCGGAGCCTCAAATGTTAGAATGAGATTTCACCATCTTATGGTTGCAGCTACTGCAACACCAAAAGTTACTGCAAAAGCTACTGCAAAAACAAAATTTTTAACAGTGTAGAAGCATTTAAATTGATTAGAAGAGGTTTTTTCTTATCTCCTATAGGCGACACCAGGACTGAGGATGACATAAACACTGGAAACATCACCTCCTGTATATTATTTAGCATTATCATAATAAGTAGCTTGATTCAAGGCTGTATTTTGCTAAATATGTTTGCACTCGTTATAAGTTTAATCGACATCTTTACATCAACAGTTTCCTATCGTTTTGAGTTGTTGATATCACTGTTATTACATCTCAATTCAGAGTCATTTACAACACGCTACATTACTCAATCTGTTTGTATAAAATTTTTATCAAAAAATCCACATTTTCCATCTTACTGCATTTGTAAATGCGTTCGCTATTACAGTATCATTCAACATTGGTGATATATTTAATCTAATATCGATTTTGTTTCCTTACTGACAACCGTATTTGAGTTGTATGTTTCAAGCTAATGGTTAGTACGGATGTTGAAAATGAAAATAATAGGAAAGCAAGATATACATTTGTTTTTGAATGTTAGAAGCAAAAACTTTTTCTTTAAAGGGGACATTTTCGATAATGAATCATGGTATAATGAAACAAACAACTTTCAAATAATACTTGTTGAATAAAAGAAAAGAGGAAAAAAAATTTTTCATTAATAGGAACTTGATTCATACGAAAGTTAAAACAAATACTTCTAATTTTCTTTATATATGTGTTAAGCGTTAGTAAGCATATGGTTTTTTAATTTTAAAATTTTTAAAAATGAATCGTATATAGTATAAAAAGTCGATCAAGAAGTTTAAAATAATTTATTCCCTAAAATTTCCACCATACACATTATAATATAAATACAACGAATTTGTGTATTATTTATAATTTTTTACAATTATTGTATAGTTTCTTAAGGTTTTATATGTATCTATAATTGTGTGGCATATAGGTATACATAGTTAGATATAGATAAATAACTATATAAATACATGCAGATGCAGGAAAAATATATATATGTTTGTATGTGTGTCTGGAGTTGTTGTTACCTTTCTTATTGTAAGCCTTACGGAAATCTCAGTACAATTTATTTCTTGTCTCTTTATCTTTATTTGTAGTTCATTATTTTTTCTTCATATTATTTCAGATGGGAAGACAAAGCGAAGCTTTGTATGTGTATAAACAAATATTATCTTGGAACAACGCAATAAAAAGCGGAGAAGAGTATCAGGTTAGTCTATTTTTAAAGTGCAGTATAATTAATGAAACTACACTCAAGAGCCAAAACATTATGACCTGCTGACAATAACGAGTTGGCCCACCTTTGGCCCGCAACACAACTGCAACCCGCCTTGGCATGGACGTTACAAGTCTTTAGTAGATAGCCGAAGTACCAGATGTTTAAGCAACGGTAACGCAAATCCGAGATATTGGGACTTGGTGGTATTTCAACTCTGAGCTGCCGTTCCATGACATCCCAAATGTGTTCTATCGGATTGATATCAGGTGAGTTAGGCGGCATGGACATTAACTGGAATTCAGAATTATATTCCTGGAACCACTCCAACACAATTCGGGCCTTGTGACACGGAGCGTTGTCCTGCTGGAAGACTCCATTTCCAGTTGGGAAGACAGACGCCATGTAAGGGGGAAATTGGTCTGCAATGATGTTCAGATACTCCGTAGCGTTCATGGTCTGCTGTACCACAACCACGGGTCCCAGAGACGCCCATGAGAACGTCCCCCAAAGCATAATACCACCACCACCGGCCTGTGTATGACCTGATGTACATTGAGGGAGCAAGCGATCGCCTGGAAGACGGCGTACCTTGACATGGCCATCGGCGTGATGAATGACAAACCGTGATTCATCTGACCAAGCAACTCTCTTCCACTGATCCATGGTCCAATCGCGATGTTCCCGGGCCCAGCGTAGGCGTGGTTGGCGATGACGCATTGTCAACAGAGGCACATGAGTGGGACGTCTGCTGTGTAGCCCCATATCCAACAGTGTCCGCTGAACAGTGTGCTCCGATACAATTCGACATGAACCGGCATTGTATTGGGCTGTCAGCTGAGTCACTGTCTGACGCCGGTTTTGCTTCACCAAGCGGGACAATCTCCGACGTCCTTTTTTTTATAACGTGTGGACGTCCAACACCATGGCGTCTACTGCTGGTTTCACCGTCATTTATCCACTTTGCATAAGTACTAACAACTGTAGATCGCGAACAACCCACGAGTCGTGCAGTTTCGGAAATGCTTGTACCGAGCCTTCGAGCCATCACAGTCTGCCTTCTATCAAAGTCGCTTAGATCCGCAGCCTTTCCCATCACACACCAAAGTAAGCGCAAGAACGATTCTTCAGACTTTCCAGCAGCAGCTAAATACCACTCCCACCTGATAACGTACCTTCCACGTCATCCAGGCGAGTTCATTGCAAAATGTGGGGGTGGTCATAATGTTTTGGCTCTTGAGTGTAGTTTTTAAAAAATAAAATCATGACTTAATTTTGTATATGTCGTAGGTTTTGCGGAAATGGTTTGATATTTTGTAAAAAAATTTTCTTCATTTAGAAAAGAATGTCATGACATTAAAATTTGTGTTTTTGAGAAAACACACGAAACTTCATAGATGAAAACCGGGTTTTCTCAGCCCAGTGTTTGTCACAGTGCTGACCAACCAGAAAATGAAAGTTGCGTGACTGTTCTATTTGTCCAAATTTTACAGGGTTTTTTTCTAAATGGGAAGCGTGATTTGGGGAGTGTGGCTGTAAAACATTTTCAGGGTTTTCCTTGTATAAGAATGGTAATTTGGACCCCTTTCTCTACAGGGTGGCTACTAAATACTGTTACAAATATTCAGTCATTTTATTTCACAAATATGAAATATAAAATGCTAAATACACTAATATGATTAACATGAGAGATGAAAGTTTACCTGGAAATAATTTTAGCATTATAACACTGTTCAGTGCAAAATAGCTTCTCATCAGAAATATTATTCTGTCAACACTATTCCTACTATGCCGCTTCAGCAATTTCTTGCATCTTTGTAATCTTTTTATTCTTCGTGCAGCAGTCAAACCTTGAAATTTCTTTTAAGATAAGGGTGAAAACCCAGGGCTTCATTTATAATAACTTGCATAATGCATAGTTTTGCGACTCACATTCTCGTCTGCAGCCATTTTATTTGCAGAACGTTGTAAATTCCTTCGTATCTTTTCATGAATTCCTTTAACGCGCTCTTTTGTGCGAACTGAGCGTGGACGACCATACCTAGGCCAATCTTTACAACTATTACTATCTAATAATTGATTTATAGTTGTATATATGAATGTTCTATTAAAACCAACGCATTTTAATTGTTTAAAGAGTTTACCTGCGGAAAATCTGCGATCAAAGAGCTGTTTAATCATAATGTTTTTTATTTCCATATTTAAAATAATTTTAAATATTGGCTTTATACGAAAATCATCTGCACTAATTGAAAATTTCCAAACGCTGAAATAGGGAAACAAATTTTTTTACCAAACGATTAAAATTAATTCTTATTTTTTGGAGTATAACAGTATTTAGTAGCTACAAAAGTCCTCCCTGAAGGACTCCTCCCACCTATAAAAATATCACCAAACTAACTAATGCTTTGCAAAATCTCTCCCTCCTATAGATGAAATGCAGTTGCATGTGGTAGCTGTTTTTCACTAGATTAATGCTAGAGAGTGTTTGTGTTGTTTTAGTCACTTACAGTATGGACTATGCGGAAGAGAGACAATTGTCAAGAGGATTTGTGAGCATGACTGATTTACTTATCCTAATTTTACAGGATGTTTTTCTTAAATGTGCCTATTGTCACACGTTAGAAATGTAACAACGATGTCTCTTTATCTATAAACTAGCTGTTACCCGTGGCTTTGTTCACGTAACATTAAAAAAATAAATGTATTAACCCATTTTAGGCCAAGCATAGAAATTTTATAAAATGTGGTATTTGCATTGAAATTTGCTGAAATTACATTTATTAAGACACCAAAGAAGTTTCGTGCATGAAAAATATTTTATTTAATTTGACGTTACCATTATTAACTTACCATTAATAATTTACCATTAAATTTAAATAAAAAAAATTAAGTTTTCTTATGGCATTCGTTTTATTTTTATTTTATTTACAGAACTTGCAACTTTACTCCATCATAAAAACATATGATTAATCTCAAGTGGAATAATTATACATTTTCAAAAAGTCGAATTTGTCAATAACTGTTTTAAGTAAAAAACCAGCGTATTTTGAAAATTTCTCAACAGAAAGTGATTACCTCAATTGAATTACTAATATTTTATAGATGTCTCCAGAACCCTTAAAAATAGCAGAAAAATAAAATTAGTGAAAAATATACGTCACAGTGTTAATAAAAATATATTTATTGAAATGGTGCGTTTACGCACCTTTGGCTGAAAATGGATTAATTTAGCTAAGCATTCGATTCGATAATTAAAAACATATATAGTTAACCAAATCTTTATCACATTTTATAGGAGACAATACGGTATTTCTTTGCGATAGGGGCCTTAACATAACCCAGTCTTAAAAAAGTGAAATCTCATGCCAAATAATATATACAATCGCGAAAATGAAACTGCAACCAATGAAAAAAGAAGGGCCCGGTAAAATCGTGAAAATCGACGAATCCCTCTTCGTAAAACGAAAAATAAAACTGAGAGAATTTTTCTATACAACAGTGCATTTTAGGTGGTATTTGGTGTGAAATTTGTATATGTATTCATTTCCAAATGGATATTATTATATTGTTTATTTGTATAGACATGTGTTACATATTTCTTACTACATTATTATTTTATGTCTCGTTTATATATATATTAAATTAAGTGCTTCTTGCTAAGTGGTGTAAATACTGAACAAACTGCTTATGGATTTTATACATTGATAGATATTTCATAAAGATATAACAACCTGATGAGATTCTAAAATGTAAATAAAGGTTGTTAGAAAGTACTTTAAATTCTGACCAATTTAACCTCGATATTTTTTCTATCGCGTGAAGGACACTCTAGAAAAAGTGCAGGAAGTGGGTTTATACAGTTTGACCCAGAATTTTACTTCTAAATTGAGATGAATTTTACACCACTATGACAGTGAAACACCCCTTTTACCTTTCTGGCGATGCACTTGCTGTAATGACACGCAGGCCACTAAATTTTCGTGTGGCAACTTGATGGTCAAGAATGCACGCGACGGCGATCAAAGCTAGCCAAACATGAGACAGTTTTAAAACAATTATAAATATCGAAACAACTGAAATACGTGCTTTAAAATACAGGCTGGACATAAATTATCTGAGGAAAAAGAATGGTTTATCAAGCATGCTTATATAGCCAAATATGAGAGTTCATATGATTATAGGATATTGGAACACCCAAAGTTTACTTTTTTTTTTAAAGTCTGATGTGGCTTTCCTTCGTTAATCTGCAAATATCCCATCAGGAAATGAATTCATACTATATGCTTGCCAAATGTTGGTTTCAAAATTGTGAATTTATTCTATTAAAATAACTACTTTTTATTTATCTTTGTAAATGTCTGTCATATTGCTAATAAGCAAGATAATGAATGTACGCGAGAATAACGGAAAAGAAAATATTAGAGCTACAGATGGTAATAATATCTTACCAGAAATTTTCAACAATTCTGAACAATTTAATAAATGCATCTTGAAAATCAATTGAGACATTCAAATTATTTTCTTTGAAGACGACATCCAGAGATTTACTTTATAACTCTCTGTGTCCAAAGATCTCTTGCGTCCGAAATACCCCGAATAAATAGTTTGTGTCAAAATGCCATTCCCCTAAAAAGATTTCTCTTTTATAGTGATCTGCATTTTGTTAGTTATTGTTAGTTGTCCGTTACCATTTAAGAAATACTTTAATAAAAACTTATTCCGTCACAATAAATATGGTTAATGAAAATTTCTATTTAAAAATCATTGCGAAACTGCATTAAAGTTATAGAATGTCTTGATGTACTGTATACCATTAATACAAGTTAGAAAAAACATATGAAACTTAAGCAAAAACACCAACATTATCTACTTTTCCATAAATATATATTTTAGATTGGTAAAACTATTCCATTTTTTATAGGTTTACTCAGCGTAATGTCCAAAGTGCTCTCCATAAAAGGGAGAATTTCGGAGCCGAAATTCATAGGTTTGATACTCCGTAGCCTAAGTGTAATTAGTGAGAGTACGGAACTAATAGACCGGGAGGCGGCAGCACAAACAATCACCTCATCGAGTTCACGGCTGAAATTCTAGAATTAGTTAAAACTCGATTCGCATATTAAAACGCAATCGGTCTGCCAAGTCATATCTTGGTGGAAAACACGTGAAAACCCGATTTTAGTGGTTGACTCGTAGGTTTACCATTGTGTTTTCCTGCACTCAGTTCTCCATGTTATCATACTTTGGGGTGCAGGAAAACACAATGCTAAACCTACGAGTCAACCACTAAAATCGGGTTTTCAAGTGTTTTCCACCAAGATATGACTTCGCAGACCGATTGCGTTTTAGTATGCGAATCGAGTTTTAACTAATTCTAGAATTTCAGCCGTGAACTCGATGAGGTGATTGCCTGTGCTGCCGCCTCCCGGTCTATAACAAATTAATTAATTTTTTAAATCTATATTATTTCCTATTGTAACCCCGGCAGAAAGCTTGACGAATTTTTGTAAATTTGAAACTGTTTAAAATACTATTTTTGAGTTAAAATATTTTGTCTTTTTTTTCAGCTTACCGAGCTTGATGTTCCTGGTAAGAGACCTGCCGTCCATGTGTCGATTCCATCCAATAGAGGAATATTACGAGAAATGCTTCGTTCATTAGAGCTGGTATAGAATTTACTGTTAGGACATTCTTATTTACATTTAATGCAAATAATTAAATTAGAATAATATTTTATACATTTCTAACAATATATGGACCCCTACGAAACGAGCGTCATGTAGAAGTGGCGTACAATCCTTCCAGTACTTTGGAATAGTAATTTTCGCTAGATTTAATCATGCAGTTTCTAGAAGAAAGTTTAAGCAGTATATAAGCAGTTTAAATAAGAAAAAATTTTGAATTGTATTTATTCTATTTGGAAATATTGGTGCTAAACGATTAAAAACTGTATACGGGACTGCTCGTCAAGAAGGGTTCAGAAAGTATGTATAATCATTTACTTACATAACGTACATACACTGTATTGCTATTAATAATGGGACACCCCTCGAAACTAAAGTAGAAGCGTGCATACATCAGTAATGGATATCGAGCACATATAAAACGACCGTGAAACCTCTGTATTTCCCTGCTCAAAATAACGCACAGTACATTTTAATGTAATTTATAGAGAAGGATGGAGGCTTTTTGGGACATATTTGATAATTGATATTTTAACATTTTTATTTTTTCTCAATGTTCACACAACGAATGCTACGTAATGCTTCATCCTTTGACCTAGTAAATATGGAAATGACTGAAATAGATGCCTTAGAAAAAGTTTAATTTAAAGAAATATTCACCACTTTTACTGTCCCAATCTGCGCATGGAGGGGTAGGTTGGGACATACTGTTTTGTATGTTATTTACGTACATTGTTGAGTTCAATTATTCATTAAAGAAGAATTTTACCTCGTAATATATGATAATAAAACTCACAAGTCATTAAATAATAAATTAGAACATTACAGTATGACTTATTTACCATTGCAAACCATTCGTTATTATCGTAACTGAGCTGTGTTTACTAATGAAATTGTTTTTGTTGTGATATTATTCATTCATAATTGCATATTAATAGTTATTTAGGTACTTAAAATACAAATTTGATTATCTTGAGCTCTTTATTATGTGCATAAATTGCCCCATTACATATGAAAATTAAGTCATAAAATTCTTAATTTTCATATTTTTGAAGTCTTTCACTTTCCTTCTTTCACCATGAGCTCGTTTGAACGTTTGGTTCACACGTTAACCCATTCATAAATGACAGCACATAATATTCTTCAATCGAACTTTCGATTATTTTTAAACTTTTGTTTCGTTTTAACCTTTCTGTTGTATTCACCAGATGACGCCATTAGTTCCTTCTAATCACGTTATTGGCTGAAATTCAATTCTTTGTCACTCATACTTTGTGTTTTCATCTCTAGACTTTTTGTTCACTTTAACTTTACATCCTGAAGACGACTGCAGATGAAGGTCGAAACGTTGATTTTATGTATATATATAATCGTAATTAAATTTTACAAGTTCATATAATTGTTCTTGCTTTTATGTACCATTAAGTAGTTTTTCAATCTTTATATATAATATTCCATGGTGCAAGTGTCCCAACATATATTACTGTTTTTCTGTATGTTTTTCTGGTTGTGCTAGTTGCATTGGAATTCTGAATTAACGGATAATTTGTAAGTATAGTTTGCAGTAAATTGTTTTCAGTAGTTAAAAACTTTGCCAACGCCATGAACCTGTCCCTCCAAATATTGGATCAATAGAGGGTATGCTAGCGTCTAGAGGCTACTAAATCTTCTTAAGGTGCATTTACGTTATGGCGTTCTTGTCATAGGCGTTAACGTTAAATCATGAGACCTAATCAATCAGATGCTTTATTGGTTGCTTACGCTGTCGCTGATTGGTTGGGTTTATGATTAAACATCAGAAACTCCATAATCTAGGACAATAACGCCATAATGTAAAAGCACCTTTATAGGATTACTGTATGTTTAGAACCACCAAGCACCTCACGATGTTCTATGAAGCAGGCCCTCTCTGCTGGTTCCATATACCGGGTGGTTATAATATAAGTATCTCTATTTGGAACTGTCTGTAACTTTAAGGAACAACCCGAATGAAAACAAAATCGGTACACTTACTATTCGAGAAGGGGGAAGAAGAATGGAACAATAAAAATTATAACTGAAATAATCGCCGACAGATGGCGCTTTTGAGGTGAAAGTAATGTGTAATATTATGTACCGTGAAGTTGTCGCAAACCTCAATGACTTAAAAGATCGCATATCACAACATGTGTGAAACGTCACTCCTGATGCGTTACATTCCGCGGTTGAGCACGTCGTGAACTGTCTGGATTGTGTCATCCAGCACAATGGCCATGTAGAACTTGAACTTGATCGGCACCACCATGCGAAAGCGTAACCATATTCACTTTGACATGTTTCAATAAATTAGGTATGCCATCCGGTTTTACGCCTTAATTCTTTGTTCTTGTATTACACATTACACTTCACACTCAAAAGCGCTATCTGTCGGCGATTATTGCAATTATTTTTTTAATGTTCCATTCTTCTTCACCCTTCTCGAATAGTAAGTATACCGATTTTTGTTTCATTCGGGTTATTCCTTGAAGCTAAAGACAGCTCAAAAAATAGACATTATAACCACCGGGTACATACAGAGGCTTCGTATTCGACTAGGATACATTTAAATAAACTTTGCAACTTTCCACTATACAAAAATTATTTGGAAAGTATAGCTCATGCGGTCGTCCTTCTACGTTTCTGTAGATTGGTATGTTATGAGTTCTGCCTGCAACGGCCAGACACGCTGTGCTTTCGTTAGGTGTGCTACTGGAATGCTTTATTTGCACATGATTTACAATTTTATACTAGATGAGTATGAAATTTTATGCTAATATTCTTTCTTAATGAGGCACTTTTGCGATATAGTATATGTTATATTAACGGTTAATTTTAGCTAAAGAGGTACATTCATGCTGAGGAAATCTGTCTCATTACGCATTTACACTTTACCGCTCTATTTTTTACCTATTTTCAATGTTTACTTAACGCATGCGTACTATGGTGGAATCAAGACAACTATTACCCATGAAATTAAAAAGCAATCGAAGTGATCGGACAAAACAAAGTGTTGTCACTTTTTAAATAGAAAATAAGATGGTGACGTCATTAAACAATGTATGAAAACCTTTTTCTTGTGGTTAATAAGTTAATGAGGTAAAATTATTTGATCTACCGAAAAAAATATTTGGAAATATTTAGAAATCACTTATAAATTATATGAATTTCAAACTGATTACACTTTAGTTTAGCAAAATATAATTTGAAGGACTCATTATAAGCTTTTTCCTTATCCAAATATCTCAATTTTCCATGGAATAATAAATTGTTATAATATGTTTTACTACAATATTTAACAAAAGGCATTACGTAGAGTTTTACAAAACTAATTGCATGTAAAATAAAATTATGAAAAAATATGAAAACATTCATTTACAATCTTAAAGATATTTTTCTTTTAGTGTTGGAGTAACATAAGTCAAGTGTTTAGTCCGCAACATATAACTTTAACAGTCATCTTGCTAGCTGTTTGGACAGCAGCATCATTTGGGTAAATATTTTCTATTATATTCTCTAATTATTGGCAATATTATTGGCAATGCAGAATTCTTTGTGACAATATTGCACTTTTTTTATGGAATAAATATTTTCATTTAATTTTGGCTAGTTTCATACTCATTCATACAAATTTGCGTAAAAGTAAAATAAGAAAAGTAATTCATTGAAACTTCAATTAGCTGTGAAATTTACTTTTCAAAATCAGCTATTGTATATACTTACAAAAAAAGAAAAAAACAATTTCCGGACGATTGTAGAGTCCTCCATTGTGTCGGGTAACCTGATTTTTCTGAAACCCGACCTCACCTGCGGTTCGGAACAGGTTGGGTTGACACTAATTTGTATCGCTGCAGGTCCGGTTCCGTTCGGTTTAACTTTAATTGTCTCGGGATCGGTTCGGGGTTTGACTCTTGCTGATTGGTTAAGACCTGATTTTTTAAAAGAGTCTAGAATATTTTTTCAGATGGAAAACACTATAATATTGAAAATTTACTAGTATTTAAATATTCATTTTTCCGCATAAAATATAAAATTCATTTAGGCATATAATTGTAGACAATTTTGAACATTATATTAAAATATGGATTAAATTTCTTTCATTTCAATTTCGGGTTTATGTATTTCGAATTTGGGTTGAAATGTTTCGGGTTCGTATTGGGTTTCAGATTGACTTTAAGTAGAATTTTCTGCTCAAGATGGGATATAACCAGTCTCACACAGAATTCTATACGCTTACCCTCCTTCCTGGAAGTATGAAAAAAATTCCCAAATATTAAGATTTTTTACACTACAATTTCGTATTTTCATACTAAGTAATTTTTAATTAATTAATTATATTCGTTAAATTCATTTTAATGGCTAAAAAAAGTGATTTACTTAATGTATGTAACGTTATTTAACAAAATATATACGCAGTAATCATGTTTGTGTAAAATGTGTTTGTGTAAAATTAATTTGTTTTGCAGACAAATTAATTCCTTAGAATCATTATTCTTTTGTTCACGATATACAATCATGAATAAGGAAAATATATTTTGTTCAAATGAAAAATTCAAATGTGATATTGACACAGTTATGTGAAATTGAAGTAACACGTGGTCAATACAATCTTAAGAGGTAAATTAATACTTCTAATTTCAAGTCATTTTATTTTCCTAGAGTTAAAAGTATCCAAGAAACATATTTAAATTCGAAACATGAATTGAAGAAAACATGTACAAAAGTAATATCATAAAATTAAATAATTAGAATATTCACTGTTTTTCCTTTAACATTATGCAGGAAACGTATTTATTACATTTAAAAAAACATATAATAGACTTTTTCTATGACATCAGGGTGGCTATAATTAAAGGGAATTTATTTGGAAGCCGAATATTTGAAAACAACTGGAACAAATGTTACGAAATTTTGACAATATCTGTTTTAAATCGGGTAACATTAATTATTAAGTAAAATGTTACTTGCAAAAACTACCTTACTACCAGTCGTTTTACGAGGGATAATTAATGCGCAGTAAAAAAAAAAAAAAACAATAACAGTCAAATTTTTTATTTTATTTTTTAAACATTCTCCATTTCTTTTTATTTCAAATATTATTTAATATGATGCCCTTGCATTTCCTGTTGAAATTCTGAGAAGCACATTTACGATCGCAGACAACAACATATCACCATAGATCTTTCTGACATATGAGCTACTCGGTTCTTTAAAGTTTAAAAACTATCTTCATCTTTTTCAGAAGCAAATTTCTTTAAATACCCTTATAATCAAAGTTTCATACAGTGAGACTTAGTGAATGAGGTAGACATTTGATAGAGAATGATCTGCTAATTATTTGATTTTCAATGCAATTTCTGCATAAGATTTACTGTAAAATGTATGAAAATAAAGTTCGGCGAATATTGCTTATAAACAAAATTTTTCTACCTAAATCAGGAAGAAAGAAAGCCTTATATCCAATACCCAGACCAAAGTACCCAGTTTCGAGTCCTGGTCCCGGCATATTTTCTCTCTGTTGGAAAAAAATCTCAACTATGATACACCAACCATTGGATATAATTTACCTAGTTGAATATACTTTCCTCTGTTCATTATGAAAGTCTTATATTTCTTCGGATTAATGTCCTTCCTTAATAATTCTTAGTAAATAATTGTATTAAGATGTTTAGTTATTTTTTAAAAGTTATAAAAGTTATAAGTATAGAATTTAAGATTTAAAAGTTATAAGTATATATTCTAGGGTTACTTACATGATGTTTATTGATAGTGATATTCGTAATTGATACAAAATGAGAACTATTCAAAAAATAAATATGAACATTTTGTGGTCTTTATTTGAAAATAGTCAAATTGTATGCTAGACCCGTAACAAATCCTTACGCAGCTCACTATGTGATTACTAAAGGAATTTATAATCGACATACAGTTTCAACATATCTTCGAATGTTTTTCAATTACAATCTTGACACACAGCTTCAAATGTATAATGATTGGATAAAGTATAAAAACAGTTGTTCTCTATTGATTTATTATTGGTGTTATCAGAGCAAAGTTTAAACACATGTAACAACGTGTTGTTCACACGTAGCTTCCGTTTAATCATACTTAGAGCCCCATTGACCAAATGAAATCTCCTAATACTATTTTCGGCGATTTTATCATGGATTCTAACAACTTTAACTGGTCAGAAAGCGATGAAAAAACATAAAGAACAGTCTGATATAGATAGATTTTATGTTGTTTTGACTTTTCTTTCTAAATATATAGAAAACTTTAAATAAATATCTTAAATTCTCATTTTACTTACGTGCATAATTCATGGCATTTTACTATTTTTAAATAATTTATCTCTTTCTTTATTTCTTATGATATTATCTCACATATACGCAGGTTAAGGATATTAAATTCGTTTGAGCCAAAAATCTGCCGCCGAAAGATCATTCTAGACGTTGGCATTCATGGAGTTAAATAGTAAAACCCAACCAATCACCGTACTTTATTAGTTGTTTACGCGCCGCTGATTGGTTGGGTCTTATGATTTAATGACTAGGACGATAATACCATAATATAAATGGATTTTTATGGACCCTCATCTTTCATTTTGATGAGGTAAAAATGATTGTGAAGCGCCAAAGTTAAATAAAATATCCTAATTTAGACTACAAAATGAAGCAATCTTCCTTGCACATATTACTAATAGTAAAGTGGACAGTTTTCACTAAAAATATGCTTCATAGAAAATATATTTTAAAATCATCATTATTACAATTTTTAAACCTATTTAGATTGTTAAAGACACAGTATAATTTTCAACACAGTAATAAAATTAGTAAATTTTACTAAAATAGTGCTTCACATTCAGATAACATATGAAGGTTTCGGGTATAACACAAAGTAACTAACATATTGCAAGTTTCGTGATACTTAGTATTTAAGAATCTCTTAACTCAAAACCTTTGTGATTGCTTCTTCCAAACAGCTGATTTATTAAGACTTCAATTAACTATGTTCAACATATTTTGCTTGATGTATTTTATTGTATTAGACATATTGAATTTTAATATCAAACACGCGTTGTACTTATTTAAAATTTATCTTTGATTATGATGACATCTATTGAGTAATAAATGCACCTTGTGTATTTAAAAGGATGCCAGAATGGAACTAAATAATTTTGCATGAAAAAATAATTGTTAGTTACTATGTTTTGCACCCGAGCCCTTCATTAAATAAGCAGGTGGAGGCAGGTATTAATGTGTAAAATGATATAGAAAAACTGTTTAAAAAGAAATAAGATAAAGTAAAAAGAAAACTACACACATATCACCTATAACTTAAACTAACTTCAAAATATTTTCAAAATGATCACTTTCCTGTGAGGTACAGAGAAGGAAAAACAATTCAAAAGCAGCATCTGGTTTCGGTTAAATCTAAAACAATAAAGGGGAAGATATTTTCTTCTAATTTCACAGATTTTTCGTACACTAGGCTGAAGATTGAACATAAAACATATTAATATAAATAGTTTCTCCATGTCTATTTCTATGAACGATAATTATTGCATTTTTTATGTTGCAAAAGAGCATAGATATTCTTAATTATTTAAAAGTTTAATAACACTCCTTTTGATATTTCTATGCAGTTTCTCTGATGCATTTATTAATATTTTCTTTCAGGTTTTATGGCATTTCAATGTGGCTTCATGAGAATATGAAGGCATTGGAAGATTCTGAGTTTGAATCTCGCACAATTAAACTCAACGACTCCATTATTCAAGACATCAGTTTGAATTCCAGCATCGAAAACAGACATTTCATCAACATGTCTTTCATTAACGTCCGCTTCGTTCATATGCTTTTAAGTCACTGTACATTTCAAAATTGCCTCTTCGTCAATTGTACATTCAGCAATATTCGTTCCAGTAGAACTTATTTTAAAGAATGTGATTTTTATCAAACAGACTTTTTTGATACAGATCTATACAGATATAAGTTTCAGTACTGTTCAATGAATTTCACTAGTTTTTACAGCACAAAAGGTAATTATTTGTAACTTGACTATAAACCAAAGCGCACATTTAGGTGCGGACAACATTCGCAAGGGAAAAACTAAAAAACGCTCGTATTGTAGCATGTACGAATACTGGCTCTGTTTTCAAATACTGGCACTGGTCCAGTTGCTCGTGATTGGAGTTTTAGGATGAAACATGCATGGCTCAAACTTTTACTCATTTTTGTTACCACTATATTTTAATAGAAATCCTTGAATTGATTTAATTGTAGAAATTCTACAATTAAATACGAAGAGTTCCATTAAAAATTCTGGCAATAAGGAAAAGTAAATGTTGAAGCCATGCACGAGTATTGCTCTAAAAGCTGGTTATGAGCTACCAGTGTTAATTCAGGATATGTATTACTCACATTCATAATAGAATCTGTACGTCAAATTCAACAGGATCTGGCATACCCGGTTCAGACTAGAATATTTAAATCAGCTTATTTCTAGTCAGACTTTTATTAACTCTATATTTTAATAACTCTCTATTTTAATACCTCAAGTTATTTAATACCTTTAGCTTTTTTATAACTCTAACATAATATAAACTCTGGCCAAATATTTAAATCAGTTAATGGCAGTCTTGGAATCAAAACTGTCTATCTGCCGACTTTCCCGTATTTAACAGGAGACTCCCATTCAAATAAACATACTTGAAAGAGAAATTTTATTTAATGAATGAAATTAGGAAGATTTCAAATGACTTCCACATAGGAACAAGATAAATTTAATTAAATAAATTTTCTGGTTCAAATATGTTTATGGATTTTTAAAAAACGGAAGGTTGGCAAGTAGGCAATAAGAAAAGGGAAGAAACAAATACTCTCGTGAATCAACGCCCCAATTTTCTCCCAATCAGATAAACTCGCCACTATTTGTACACTAATCAGATCGCGTTTTTTGCGCCTTGTGACACCAGCTGTTTTTTTCTTATTCACACTTCAAAACGTTAAAGTAAGCTTAACTTTGCTAAAATGTGAACAAATCCAAACATATGGGCATGTGCGTATATTGCATAGTGGTGCTATTTAAATTCTCAAACCACGCATGCGAATTATATCGAGACTGTACGAAGGATGTCCAAATTTTCAATAGCCGATCAGCGGACAGTTGGTAGCTATATCTAGCAGCCAAAACTTCTAATGCTCATATTCACCGTCTACCTCAATCTAGAAAATTTCGGTCAAACACTCAAATGATACCAATCATCATAAATCTAATTGGACTGAGGATGCGTCCAAGTCCAATCAGTTTAATCGTAAATTTAATTTAATCGTTTGACCGAGGTATTGTAGATTGAGGTAGATGGTGAATACAAGCATTAATCATCTGAGTTTGTTTCTGGACCAGATAGACGCTTTCGGTGTGACATCGTTCATGACGTTTTGCCGAAACTTACTCCAAACAAATGGTTGCTATGTTTCATTTCTTATTAAATGTAAATTGTAGAAATGCTACCACTGCATATAAAGTATTAAAACACTTAGCTGTGAGATATAGCTGTAAGTTATAGCTATAATATACAAACAAAATAGAAAATGCCACATAGCAACCGTTTGTTTGGAGTCAGATGCCAAGTAAAACCTCATGAGTGCGTTATGACTGAAAGCGTTTATTGCAGTTAAACGTCAATGTGCGCCACTGACATTTTTATGATGATTCACAAAAGCAAGTGCTGTTATGCTTTTCCATGCGAAAATTATCTGCATCTGAATGAGCGCTAAGCATTAATATTAAGCTGATTAACTTAATGTTCAATGTTTTAATGCTTATATATATAATCCATTTGTTTTTAGCGTAAGGGGAAAAAAACAAACTAGAAGATGCATCTCAACAAGTCCTTTCCATTTTAGTCTGTTCTGTAAATTTTTCGAGAAAAAATATTAATACCATGATTATACATTAAAACAAACTTCTTTTTAACCCTTTCAGGTGTGGTGTATTAATAATAAGCCATGTCTTTACATTTACTATTACTTTGTCTTAATAGTTACTTATATGGGTTTACATTTACTATTATCACTTCATTTATATTTCAACATTTAGTGATAAAAAAATAGTATTTTAGTAATATAAAACAAAAAAATGTTTAAAGCTCTAACTTTTATTTTAAACACGTGTTTCAGTCTTTAAACTTGAAAATAGGGACTACTTGTCTAAAGCAAGAATTTATGAGAAAAAATTGAAAAATCCTGGAAAGTTATGTCTATTTAATCCTGTTGTAATACATTTTCCAAACATTTTCAAATTTTCTTCCATAGATATTGTCATATTAATAGTACGCAAATAACTATACTCATTAGATTTCAGTAAATGACAATTCGTTAATTTTCTGTAAAACTTATTTTTTGTTATTTTAAAAGTCCTATTTTTAATTTTTTCAACGAAAAGTAATTTTCCCCCAAATTTCGAAAAAAACGAGAGAGTTAAAAGCAAACATTTCTTCCAAATGTTTGAATTTCTGTTTTTGAGAAATGTATGGCGAGCAGCCAACGTGTGTTGCATCCCTCGAAGAGAAATCACATGAGTATGCTTGTAGACTTTACAGAGATAGACAACGTTTCTAATCGAATTGTATAATTTTTATGGCTATCAAGAAGAAACATGTTAATCTTTCTCGCATTTTTTGCTTAGTTAAAACCAATCTACACACGGCTAAGACGTACCGTGTGCTCAGCAGTTATGTACATTTGAAAAAAACAAAACAAATATTGGTAGAAACAAAGCATTTTATTGAGAAAAACGTATATAAACATATATAAAACATATATAAACATATATAAAACGTATATAATCAAAACATTTTAGTTAACTAATTTTTTGCAAATCATAGGAAAATAAAACAAATTGAACTCATCACTATTACTCCTAAAGCTGTTTAACTTCTATTCCAGCTCACGCTTCTTCATGTCTATTGTAGGATGAAAAGCACTTTCTCTCACGATATTTTTAACGGGAATATTTTATTTTTATACGGTATATGTTGTATTACAACCATGTTCAAGAAATAAGTAGCAAAGGAATAATTGTGAAGAAAACCAAATCTATTAGATATATATATGAATTAAATTCACAAAATTATTTTTTGTGGGTACACTATATCGTATGCAAAATTTTGAAAAAGAACAACAAAACGCTTAGCTTATGACTCACAATATTGATATTAAGACAGTACTGACATAAAAATTAAACTTGACATATTATACTACCTTCCGTGAAAATATTTATATGAGAGGGTTAAAATGACAGTGAAGTAAGTCAATATTTAGTAATTTCAGAAATGAAAGGTTTTGTGAAACTTGTCGTATTGCCGTTGCATTAATTGCTCCAACTTGTTTTGCCCTCTATTGACTTCTTAAGTGAACTATGACTTATTTGACTGTCGCACTGAACAGACATTAACATACGTTCAGTAAAAATGTGGTTATCTAGATTTTTTAAATTTTTGACTTACTCCACTGTCATTCTAATCCCCTCGTATCTTAATTTCAACAAAAATACTTAACTACATTCGAATGCCAATCTGATAGAATTAAATGTAGTTTAAAAAGCTGTACAGTTTAATAATAATTTTTAAAAAGAATATTATGTCTATGTATATATAGTATATTAATCTGTATTAAATATTTTTCGGGTTTGTAATAGAATTTAAAACGCTATAGAAACCACTTTAAATTATGAGCATTGTGTTGCCTGAATTAATTAACGTATTAAATTAATCTAATTAATTATGAACTTTCTGTTTTCTATGGATTTTTAAGTTAGAACGTGGAAGAACACAAAGGCAGAGGACAAATTCACATTAAAAGCCTTTTCAAACAATACTAGACAATGCTAAAAATTTCCAGTAGTGTATATCTAATCTAAGACTTTTAAAAGTTTCCCTGTTTGCTTTATTAGCGCAATAAAATTTACATGAGACTACATAGAAAGTAACCTTTAAAATCAGTTATGAAGTTCTAATAAACAAATAGCAAAATTATACGCTTTATTCCATAGTATGTAACCATGGGAAAATTCCACAATCTAATTTTAAAGGCCAAAAACAAATTATGTTAACTTATAATAAGAGATAAAAATCCTGCGTTACGCGTAGATTATGAAACATTTTCGAACATTCCCACAATATTGTAACACAACTCCGTCTTTTGATACGTTTAAAAATTAAAACGCGTAACAAAGTTGAAAAACACAATTTCAGCAGTTACCGTCCATAGTCGGTAAGGTATTTGAATTTATTTGTGCATCCCAGCATATGACCTATAGTTTTTATACACACCACACAGTTTTCTAAAAATTCACGTTCAGCAATTGTGTCCATATGCAGAAATGTATTTATATTGTTTTGTGCAACCCTGTATATGATATATAGACTTTTGTACACACCATGCATTATGCTAAAATTTGTTTTATCTATAATACGCATAACATAACCAAAAGCGCACTTCCGACAATCACTATCCATACATGGCAATGTAATATCTTTTACACAGACCTT
Organism: Maratus michaelseni; assembly: GCA_963931845.1. Classification (NCBI taxonomy): domain Eukaryota; kingdom Metazoa; phylum Arthropoda; class Arachnida; order Araneae; family Salticidae; genus Maratus; species Maratus michaelseni. The sequence continues at coordinate 38,048,338 of OZ007586.1, read as the reverse complement.
TATAAGAATCTATATATTTAAAACGCTAAGCGTTTTGTTTCGACAATCCGTGAGAACAAACTACTACATCAAATTACATCATTCTTTTTTTAAATGAAAGATATTTGGTCACAGATTTGTTATCGTACTTTCGTTTGTTCGAAAATTTAATTAATTAGCCGTAATCTTAAACTAAAATTTTACTTCTGCTTATGACGTCATAAAGTCGGCAATCGGATTAACGCCCATTGTTGTGACGTACAGAGTTTATTTTCTGAACTCAATGATTGCGAGCATAAAAAATAAATATTAAATATTAAAAGCACGTGAATTTTAGGCCGAATGTTTTTAATTTGTAAGTTAAAATATAGTTAAAATGTTTAAGTATTTCGGTAAAAATATTTATCCGTGTGTTTTATAAGCAAATAAAAATTCATATTTACTGTGACGTCACGGAAATATTGTTCATTGGGTTCGTTTTATCATTAAGCATTATAACTTTGTTGATGCCATTTTTTTTCATTACAATTAAATGCAAAATATATTTTTATTTGTATGCATGGCGCTTAAGCATAAATGTACGTGTGAAAAGTTTGTACCGGTGAAAATGACGTTATACTTAGCTTGAAATGCATTTTAACATTGATAAAACTAACAAGAACGAAAAATCATGCGTCAAGCATAGATTATGTAGCACTTTCCAACGCTTCCAAAATAATTTTACAAATCATACCGTTTAATAAGCTAAAAGATAACATCTAAGTAAACATTTTGGAAAACGCATAACATATTTAAAATTATAATTTCAGGAATTTCCAACATATACAATATTCGGAAAAATATCCGAATACTTTTATTCAGCCCTGTATAGGATCCATAGGTTTGTATATATACTACATAGAATGCTAAATTTTAGTTCAGTTAGGAAACGTGTAGCCCAGTTTAAAATTCTCCATCTGAAGTTTGTCAATAAACGGAAATGTGTTCGCGAACTTTTGTGCTTCCCTGTATATGATCTACATAATTTATACACACCACGTAATAAACAAAAAGTGAGGTATCCCTAACCTTCATGAAAAGTGAAAAATAACAATAATAATAATAAAAACCAGATAAATCATAAGATCAGATTATTCATAAGATAGAGTATTTTGGCGCTAATATAAAATCTGTCAAAAGAAAAAAAAACTATTTTTAGTTTATGATTAACATAAAATTGATATGTTGAATTTGTTAATGTATATGTTGAATCAGAATATGCTAGGAACTGTTATTTATTATTTTTTTAAAGATCCATTGGACATTTAACTGTATAAGAGACCGACTGTGATGGAAAAGGAATAATCATCCTGATTATGTAAAGGGATAGAAGAAACCATACAAATAAATTACAATTGAAAACATTAAAATTCTCCCTCATCTGCATATTATTTTATTATTTTTAACAAAAATTCTTCATTTTTACATAAAAATTGATTAGCTTAAAACAATGGATGCGTTTTAGAAGATATGGATTTAAAACGAACAATGATTAAAGAGGACATTTTAAAACTTTTAATTTAAACATTTTAAAACTTTTTTTAACGTCGAATTTCAACGGTGCCTTTGAGCAGATGCAATACATATTCGCATAGGAGCTCATTCGATTGCATTATCACAGGGGGGGGGGGAAGGGTGCTTATACTATGTTCTTTTATTTACTGAATATGAGATGAAAGTAGGAAATTTGTATGATACTTTATGATAAGTCTATTTGTATGATACTTTATAGGTCCATGACCTTTTTTTTTTTTTTTGGCGTGGGGAATATTGTGGTAATGTCAAACTGATTTGCATTACACATTTGTTTACGGAGTGTTCATTTGAAGTTTGCATCGGAAATAGCATTTCACTGGGGGGGGGGGGGGGGATTTTTTAAAATAAAATATTTGAAAGACTGTTTCATACGAAGCCCTACTTAAATAATAAAGAAGCTTATTTTACTGATATTGTTATAGTATTTTTTTCCGTCACATTTTGACGGGTTCCATCTAGTTTATATAATTTCACAAACATCTCTATTTCTTAGTATACTAAAATGCTGTTCAGATGGAAAAGGTTTAACTCACTTTAAGCAATTCGCGCCCATAGACAATAATGCTTACAAATTCTTTTGTGTATCCCTGTATATAGCCTATAAATGTATACACACCACTAAAATTTAGTTAAGCTTAAAAACACATTAAACATACATCAAGCTTAAAACCACAGTGAAAAGACATTTCCAGCAATTATCACTCCTAAAATCGATTCAATCGAATTATTTTTTATGTCCCTATAAATCAGCAATAAATGCTACGCACACAATAGCCCATATCACCTCAGTAATGCATATCAATTTCTTTATGCTTAGAGCAATATAACATCATAAAATACACGGCAAACAAATTTTCCACATAGACCATACTATAACATAATTATTTTGTATGTCCCTGTAAACGAATTATAAATTCTATGCACTCCATTTTCAATACGGAAAGTACTATAGTAAACTCCAAGAACATATAATAATTACGTGAAAATACAAGTATTTTTACCTGAGTTAGAGCGCTGCCATACAAACAGACGACAGACAGAGGAGAGCACAAGACATAAGCAGTTTTCAATACTTTCCAACATAGTTGAAAAGTTATGAATTCGGTTTGTTTGTCCGTCTGTGTGTCCGTCCGTCTGGTCGTGGTCTTACGCGCGTAAATACAGGGTCATTCATAATTCCCTCCGGGGTTTCGAAACGTTATAGTAAAAAAACGAAGACGAATATGAAAAAAACAAACATATGAAATTATTCCGAAACTATTCAAGTTTTACTTACATACATTACAGGTGTTCTATGTGTGAACCCTTGGTCACACGGCATACATCCATGCGATAGTCCAGTTCCTGCCATACGCCGTTTCTTTAAATTTCCGGTACCACACATGAATTGTTTTGTCAGTTGGTCCCTGTTTTCGATATTTATTACGAAAGGCCCGTTGAACTGACACCACTGATTCAGATTTAAAGAAACGGAGTATGGCAGGAACTGGACTATCGCATGGATGTATGCCGTGTGACCAAGGGTTCACACATAGAACACCTGTAATGTATGTAAGTAAAACTTGAATAGTTTCGGAATAATTTCATGTTTCTTTTTTTCATATTCGTCTTCGTTTTTTTACTATAACGTTTCGAAACCCCGGAGGGAATTATGAATGACCCTGTATACTCTTATTGCCATGGCCATGTAATTGATATATGTTATTGAGGTTTACCATGGCATGTTTGGTATTGAAAATAAAGTGTGTACCATTTATGGTTAGTCTACAGGGACACGCCAAACCATTCCGTTACATGGCGGTCAATGAGGAAAAGTAGTTTTCAGTGAATTTTAATAATATTACACTATTTCAAACATAATGAAACTGATATTCCAAGTGGACGATAACTTGTTTGGCATACAGTATAGAATAAGTATCAATTTTAGTTCGTTCACACGGACACTCAGAACTATTCCATTAAATTACGGTCCATGGGGAAAATCGTTTTTAGTGCATTTTAATGATGTTACACTGTTTAAAACACAATGAAATGGTTATGCATCACTGAGGTAGATGGAAACATGCTTTGTATAGAGTATAGTGCGAGTAGGAATTATAGTACATTTACAGGAACGTACAAAACATGTCCATTACATTATGGTCTATGGAAAATATCGTTTGCAGTATTTTTAAATGATTTCACACTATTTCAATGAAATTGATATACATTACTAAGGTGCCCTACAGCATGTTTTCTGCAGATTATGGAATACGTAGACTTTATCGTTTATTTACAGAGACACTCAAAAGAATTCGGTTGCAGGAGTGACTACGAGCCATATCTGCTGGATATCCGTTTTCAGCTGTGATATGCATTTTAAAACTTAACTAATTTTTAGTGTATTATGAAGAGTGGAGATGCTATACAGGGCTGTACAAAAGAATGCACATACATTACAACAATTGCAGAAAGCTATTTTTACCGCGTTGTAGTTTTTTTTTTATGTGTATTTAGATATCTCATTTCATTGTATGAATAAAAATTAAATTTCTTAACCACATTCCTATAGTGTTGGAAAGTGTTTCACAATCTATGCCGTGATGCATGATTTTTCGTTCTTGTTAACTTTGTTGGGAAATGTTAAAAAATCATTTGTGCCAGAATTATGCGGCAGTATACATACATACGAATGATTAGAAGACACATATATACAGACGAAATGAGAATCCTGTCTCGTCTAAAGTCAGTTAAGATATGTTTAAGATGATCCATGACACTAAAATTTGCAAAATATCACGTTGTGACTTGTTTTTCTTAAAAACTACTCCTAAACTTTAAAAATAAATGACACAAACCACATGGAAATGCAATAGTTATATCAAAAGGTATAACAATTTTTATGTTTCGGTGTCTGTGATTATCTAAAGAGTACTTAAAAATTTAAACCTGTTTATCTCAGAATGTAATTCTTTTTCAAGATTCCGCACATTAAGCATGATACATGTAAATTTCTATGAAAGAAAAATGAGATTCTGTACAATTATTTTTAACTACGTATGGATTAAATTCTCGTCAGGAATTTCTTTTTGTTTTTCGCGGAAATTTTGAAAATATGATTTTCGTAATGAAAAATGCTCATAAAAATGACACTTTTTCTTTAAAAAATGTATTAGTTTTTATTTAATAAATATTTTTGTACATCCTGAAAAACAAATTGTTATTTATTCTCTTTCGAACTAAATAAAAATCGTAATAATAAATATGCAAAAAGTGTTATTATTCCAGGTATATGATTTTTTAAATATGAATAAATATTACTGAGAATGATCTTGAAATTTCTGTATAAGGTAAAGCGAGGATAGTCTGCGCACAATTCAAAAGAATAGCAATAAAAAATCTAAATATTAATTTTTTGCTAAACTATTCATGAATAATTTTTACTTCATTTGTTTTTTATGCATTTCCATTGCTATTTTGTTGTTATGTTGCAATTTAATAGAACAGTTGTAATAAAACCAAGAAAGTTATTTTGCGCAATCTGTCCTAACAGGGTTGGTGTGATTGCGCACATAGATAGGAGAGATTGTTACTAATAATAACTACAATTAAATTGTTAACAATAATAATTGCACTTAAATGACATTGCTGTAAGGTTTTTGTGAACAAATATTATTGTATTAGGAGTGAATATTTCAACCTAATGATTAAAAAATCAGAAAAAGGAAATAATTTTAAAAACGATTAAAAAATTTTAATTAAAGGAAAAAAATTAAAGAATCAGAAGTCCAGATAAGATTACAAAATAAAATTATGTTACTTAATAACACGTTTAACTTAAAATTAGTCCATTTTCATTTTTCATTTGTTTATGCAAATTTACCAATAAGCTGCGTAATCTTTCCTAGCATGGAAACTAATGGGAACAATGCGTCATCTCTCCTAAGTAGCAGATGCGCAAACTCCCCAATTTCGGTAGGAGAGATTGCGCGGCCTTTTATTTAAACATGACCTCTTCTGAAACGAACCGTTGATGTTCACATTGTTAGTCTAGATCAGTAGTTTATGAGAAATCGTTTAAGTTTAAAATATTTTGTACTATTGACATTGTAGAGAAATTCTGATGAATAGCTATGAAAATTCAAGCACTTACTTTGGGAAAACAAAACAAAATAGCAATACTTTATCTTAGACGCTCAAAGCAATCAACGTGCACTTTCAAGTAGACACTCCACTACTGTTGATGTACAACTACCTGGAGTCGCTGCGCGCTCACTCTACTGCTTCCCCCCGAACCTCTATGTGCGCAATCTCTCAAACCGCGCCATCTGTCCTGGCTTTACCTTAATGTGACCAATAAAATACAAAAAGTAAAATTATCCATGAAATTTTTTACTGTTCACTTCAAATGATATTTTGCAAAATTTCAAACAGAAAATTTAAGTTTTTATAAAATCTCTCTATATATGTAATCAAAGTTAAGTAATTTATTAATGCTTAAGATTAATTTTTCACAGTGACAATTATGTATGTATTTGGTGTTAAAATAAAGTTTATTTTGTATTTTAGGTGGATGCACATTAGATTTTGACATTAATTTTAAGCTGGCTGAACTGTTTTATGAAAATTTATTTGCTCAACTTGCCATTTTACCTGGCGCTCTAATATCTTCATTCGTTATGGATAGAGTTGGCAGAGTAAAAACTCTAGGTAAGTATTGCAGATTTGCTTATTTATCTAAATAATATTTCCATAGAATAAAATACAGTCGAATACCGTAAGAACAGACTTAAATGAATCGCCAATATCTATTCGCTGTGAAAAAGCATTTTATTGGAATCATATTTCCTTAACATATATATTGCTAAGATATTCAAAACTTTTCGTTATAATAGATTATCTTTTTATCGGATTTTTTCTCTAATGGACTATAACGCAATTTCGTTATACACTGTTAAAAATTTGCAGCAAACTGTCCAGTCATTTGACCGTTTTTGTAGAAAACGATTACATAACCGTAATGTAACTATATTCTGACCATAAAATGAGCAATAATACGGTCAGAATATAGTTAAATTATGATTATATAACCGTTTTCTACAAAAACGGTCAAATGACTGGAAAGTTTGCTGCAAATTTTTAACTGTGTATATTACATTCCATTTTGTAGAACTTTTCATTCGCTTTTCACGTGAATATCTTTCAGATTATGCACAAGCCACCCATTCATGCTTAACTGTTAAAGGGTGATTCTCAAAAGGTTTCTTTACTTCGAAAGTGTTGTGTTTTTAATGATTTTCAATACTAGATTGTATTATATTTCAATTAAAGGTTCAAGTACCTTTTAAAGTGTAAGAAATTCGATTTTTTTAACGTCTTATAATTAAATATGATTCTTTAGGAACATTTAAAAATAAATCCCATGCAAAAATTCACTTTAGAAGAGGAGTTAAGTTTAAAACAGTCTGAGATTTTTTTTTATATGATTAAGGGGTAATTTGATCTTTCAAGTCAATTTTCTCAAAACGGCGATTTTGATCATAGCGCGCATGATTTCTGAAAAATGGTTGGTTAGAATGTTATGAAATTTTTATTGAATGTATTATATCTGTACCCATTAAAAACTTTTTGACTTTTTTTAGCAATTCAAATGAGAAAAATCCTGCGCGCAATGCATGCAAGAATAATTCTTTCGTAAAAAGTGTATTATATTTTAGAATAAATTAAAAAGCTTTATATGAGTGTATACATTTTATGAGAATTTTAATTTATAAAATAAACCTTTATTAATATCTGTTTGAAGTTTTATAATTCAAAGTCAATTAGTTATGGAGCTACTGTAATTCTTATAGATGTCCCTTTTCATGTATTTTGTGATTTCAAAGGGCACCTGACCCCTTAAAAGTTTTTTTTAAATTTATTTGTAATAGTTAATTGAAACATCTCTTCCTCCGTAGCATACATTAATACAATGAATGAGTTCGCAAAGTTAAATTTTTATAAATATTTGCACTAAAGGAATGTACTGTAACTTAATTCGCAGTTAACATCTTGCGTAGAACTGATCAAAAGCGCCTACTTATATGCATGTAATACACTCGGAGAAAGTACAACATCAGTAATAACTTGAACAAAATGTTCAAGAAGATGTAATTATTATTATTTTTGTTATTTTAACTCCTTCTTTACCATCGTCCTGTATACGAATTTATTTTCTGAATTCCACTATTTCCGTATAGCAAGTTTCACCTTATTTAAACACAGAAATTCTGCGAATAAATGGAGTAAAATAGTGGTACATAAAAGAGGGGTTGTACGCAGTTTGTGAAACGCATGTATGCGTCGCTGCTCCCGAAGAGGGTGATGTGTAATGCATCAATCCCAGTATTGCCCAATTAGCAGGGTTTTTTATTCAGAAACCTACCACAATTTCCGAATAGTAAAAATCGCCTTATTGAATGACAGATTAAATAAGGCTATTTTTACTAAGCGGAAATTCTGGTCTATTTCTGAATAAAACAATCCGCTAAATTGGCATCACTGATTAATCCCAATAAAGAAAAATGTTCTGTCTCCGAATGTATGAACCTGGGTGGATCATGTGACACTGTTCTGAAATGAATGCTATTATCTACTTTCCTGGATGAATTTCTCACGGATCAACATGCTCCAGTATCCGCCGAAGTTTGAATATCTTTTATAATTACAGTTATACAATCAGTAAAGACACCAATTTGGGAGCTCATATATTATTTTATATCGAATGTAAGTATTTAGAACATTGTATAATTTGTCTAAAAAAGTCAGTAAGCTCGAAGAGCAATTATTAAATCTGCATATTAATATTATTAGGTAATTTATTTGGAAAGAGTTTTTTATGTGAATCTGCCAGTAGCAGGCTTGACAAATGGCGACTAGAAATCTGGGTTTGACTGAGTAAAATTTCAGTCATACCAGCCACTGTAGCGATTGAGATATTCGTGGACAAATTCTTAAAACATCGGGGAGTTGTGAAACAAAAACTTTCAACCACATTTAGACTTTTTCTACTAGTCAGTAAAGAGGCCGCAAGAAAATCTTACTGTCCTTTGCTTTCCTTAAACAAAATTCTGAGAAAGTGGGGATAAATGTGAATCGTTTTATACTGCGATTAGGTAAAATAATTTTTTAATCATTATTTTTAAGAATAATTGATAAAGAAGTTTCAGAATTCCTCCTATATAGTACGAAATTGTTTGATTTAATATTTGCAGTACCTATCAGCATAGATCTATGAGAACAAGGATTTCCATCCCCACATAGAATTTGATATTAAACTCCGGGACCAAGTATTGGATTATTTTTATGATAATCAACTACAATAAAGGTTCTATTCATCTTGTTTCCTACACCAAGAAATGAAATGAAATAGTGGTGCTAAAAATGTCTAATTATGTTGAAATCAGTCTCTCTACCTAAAAAAGATGATTTATTTTCGAATAACTGCAAATAAAATTTGCATTATGCAATAAGTATGCTTTGATCAGTTAAAAAAAATACATCATGAAAATTATTTTATGAAACGTATCCTTACCCCTTGGTTTATGACTTAGCAGAGACATTGATTAGTAGAATATTTTCCCTTTCGCAAAACCTGGGTATTAGATAATATCTTAATCTCAGCATGTAATTTCAAAAAATCAGTTTTTTTGTTGTTTTGATAAATTAATTCAACTCTTTGTTAAACTTTTCACTGCAAATCAGAACATCCTTGTCCATAAAAAAATGCTACTAAAATAGAAATATTGCAATAAATTTTAAGATTGATTAGCAAAGATTTATAAATATGCATAGCTTTAGGAGCTTCGAAGATCAACACAAAATACGCATGCCCTATCAGCTTTTTTCCCTAAGAATGATTCCCCAAGATGATTTCATTTCGAATAATTGCAAATAAAATTTGTATTATACAATAAATATACTTTGATCAGTTAAAAAATTTGCACATCATGAAAACTATTTTAAGAAATGTGTATTTACTCCTTGGTTTATGGCTGGCAGAAAAATATTAACAAACAGTTATTTTAATACTAAATGTTGTCACATATAATTCATATTTACGGTAGTCAAATCTGTATAAACTTAAATTCCTTAAAAATGAGCAAATGGTTTAATAATCAGGGTGGTCAAGTCTATATAAACTGAGCAATATAATAAATTTCATGATGAAGAACACAAAATTATAGAGAAGTACGGTTTGGACTAAAATGCGGGATAAATTTTAACATCAAAAACAGACTGTAGTTCAAAAAATCCCGATAGAAGACTCTAACACAAATACAACTTCCGGAAAAATGCAGTTGCGGATGATTATAAAAGAACTAACTACACGGTAAATTATTCAACATTGCATGTAGAATAAATTACTGAGGGAATATTGCCAATGAGTTTCGTAAACGGAGAAGCTTCAAGGAATGCTTTTAGAAAATTCCGACCGCAAAAATATTTAAAGAAGAAAATAATTTCTGGTTCGTAGTAACTTTATTTTACACTTCAGATTGATATTAAGTCAAATAAAGTATCCATCAAGTAGTTCGTTCTTTTATAATCGGCCTCATCCGCATGCTTCCGAAAGATGCAAACGATTTAGGTCCCTTGTCGGCGACTTTCTGAGATAAAACTGTAACAGCCATGTTGCTGTTAGTGACAAAGAACAATGCTAGTCAGCCGAAATATAACACAAGACTTATAAAATTCAAAAGTGAAGTTTATTAAAATCTCAAGTGGGTAGAGATTTTGATAAAGGAATCCACTTAATTTTCCTTAGGTCCAAAAGAATTAGATCCCACGAAACTTTGCTCAACAAACTTACAACTTCAAATATCAATTGTAAATAACTCAAAACGACGCTTACAACTTTGGAGATACAGCAAGTCAAGATGCCTTCAGCAAACATTTAGTGGCCGCTTATATAAGCTAGTCGAATTCCGATGGCAAGATGTCCGCCTAGGACACTACTGAAAATGGCACTCCGTGAGCACCGAATTAACTTTATTTCAATAACAGGAAATAACGTAATATACGCTTACCAACTGCTACTCTCCTTTCTCAGCTTCGGATAGTTGATCACAATAGTCGGATCTAACAGCAACTCACAGGGAGGAGAAACTCGATCCGAGTTCCACTTTCCCAACGCATGCCAGTGCTTAAATACTAACACATCGATTGACCAGACGTAAAAATTTGCATAAATATCAATACGAAGCAAAAACTGACAAGTTCCGAGGTTTTCACACTCATTCATCGAAAGTTAAAGAAAGATAGCCTTGATTACTTTTACAATTAGTGGAAAAAAAAATACGTTCGCAATCAAACTTTTGCCTACTCTTATGATCAGAGTGGTCGGTACATCATAAAACTATTTTTAGTGTTAAAAACATCCCGCATCCTGACAATGTTAATCCCACTTAGTTAATCCCATTTTTAGTTAATCCCACTTGCGTATAAATTTGAGTTCTTATTTATAAAATTTTTAAAGTTATATGGACTTTCTGCCCAATCTGTATTTTTTATTTCTTTCTATTGCTTATATTTCATTTTACTAAATATTTCTGTGTCTTAAAATTGTACCTTATGGTTTTTCTTTTCTCAGGGTTTTCACTCACTGTGGCGGGCTTAAGTGTGATCTTTTTATGGCTAGCCGAAGAAAAATATACAATTGTTGCGTTTGAGTCAGTGTTCACATTTTTTTCCACATTTGGTTGGAATGCTCTTAATGTCATATCTACAGAAGCTTACCCAGCATGTATAAGGTATAAATGCTTTTAAAATTCTGATTTTTATTTAGTTAATGAATTAGTTTTATTTATAAGGGATTGTTTTTTTCTCTAACAAGTAGAGGCCATAGATTTATCAAATCATTTTGGGATCACATTTTGCTTAATCATAGCATAGATTTCGTGTGTAAACGTATGAAAATTTTAGAAAAAGTTTTCAGAAAAGTTGAACTGGATTTTATAAAATATTTTTTTTTTTATGCTTTTGTTTTATTTTTTTAAAAATGCGAAATTTCAAGTGCATTAACCAATTTATAAATTTTAGCTAAAGAGTTAATGAATAAGTTTAAAAAAAAATGTGTAGTAGATTAACTATTTTACAAATATTAGATCAAGATTTCTCAAAAATGTCTGAAGCGTGCACTTTAAAAATTGCATTTGTTTTTATGCTAACACGTAATTTGATCCGAAACTGAATTTTCCAATCCCTGCCATTCCCTTTCAAGTTATGTACTCAGTTATAGTGTGTATCATTTGATTACAACAATTCTGTAATATGGTATAGACTTGCTTTTAAATAAATGTAGAGTACACCTAACAAAATATAGTGTATATAACTTCATCCCAAATTAAGAGATGGTGGATTTTGAAAGTATGCGAAGTGAAAAAAAAAATCATTGAAATAAAAAAGCCAAGAAAAATAATTATTTGATTTAAAGTTTCCTTTGATATATTTTCTATACTAACCTTAAATTTCCTGAAATTAATAGTTTTAATACAATCAAATTAGCTAATTTTACGCAGATTTAAAACTTTATTTGTAACCAATGTTTAAAATCTCCCAGCCTAACTAATTTACCTCCAATGACTTTCATGCCCCACCAGTGGCTGAGAGGTTCTGCTCTCGAAGCTGGTAGACGGGAGGTGCTGGGTTCGATCCCAATCGCGCCCGTCGGCCTAATCGTTCGGAGTTTTCGTGGTTTTCTTCGAGCAGTGGATTTATCCATGCGTAAATACGGGTTAGGTTCCCTTAGAAAGACCCCCACGAAGGGCGCTCCCCCCGGGCCTATATCCCAAGTGTAGATAATTGGCCGTCAATACTCAACCCAACCCAACCAATGACTTTCATACTACTCAAGCACATTAATGATTTTATTTTTCATATATATATAGGCATCCGTTTGTAAATCAAAGATAAATTACCAAACTTAATCAAATGCAATTAATTAAGAGGAAAAATCGAAAAATCTCGCTCAATATGCGTAAAATATTTCTAATTAATTGATGTATATCAGAACGAATGCAGATTTTTGTATATGTTTAGACGTTATAATCTCTAGTTTTGCAACATTTACAGACATTATTTCTCTAAAATTTTAAATATCATGTGCATTATTTTCTTTCATGAAAACTTTTTTTCGAGCCAAAGCATTATACATTTTATTTCAAAATATGCCATATGTATGTAGGAAATGCTTCTTTAATGTTAGTCGGAATTTATAGAGATTTTAAATGAAAAGAGAAGATTATTCGTTTGAAGTACACCATCCACTAAATGGAAGAAAACGTAATATATATATATATATATATATATATATATATATATATATATATATATATATATATATATATATATAATTTTAACTCGTAAAAAGACCTTTATATCTGCATGTTATTTATTTTCTCATAAAGGGTCATCTACATTTTAAAATTTAACCTAGCCTTTAAAAGTTCAATAGCAGCACCATAATTTTATTACATATTTGAATTCAGCATATGCATTTCGTCATATATAATAAATATATTTTTAATATTATATATTATAAAACTCCAACCAAAATGTGAATACATATTTCAGATATTAAATTATTTTTGAAATATGAATTAATAGCTAATAATGCGATTATTAAAAATACACAAATAGAAACATATACAGTTTTCATCACTATTAGCATGATCTAAATACACAAAAAAAAAGTTCCCTTATGACTATGAATTGTCAAGTTATCAGTAAATGTGTCAAATTAGTAACTTTATGGGACCGCAATGGAAAATATTTTTTGTGCCATTTCATGTATAATAGTATCAGCCAAACAACGATATATTTTTGGATTTTTGGATCAATATATAGTTATTTGCATGAAAGAATAGTTGTTATATCATTATTTTAATCGTTTTTAGCCGTAAAATCATGGAAATTTCAAAATACTCTTCTCAATGTTGACACAGTCCTAAAACATATTTTCGCTCATGTTTAACGCATTTTTCAAGATAAAACAATTCAAATTCATAGTTGAGAGAAAATGAAGTATGAAAAGTTAAAAAAAAAAGTATACAAACTTTTGATATGTATTGAAAATTTCAAAATTCCAATTAACTCTCTCATTATCCTGTAAAAGGGCAAAATTGTAATGTTATTTCGGCTGTAATTATTTTTAATACGCTAAAAAGAAGGTTATATTCCAACATGAACAGCTAAATTATAAATATGAAGATAAAACTTAGTATAAATCATTAGTATAAATCATTAATTAATTTAAAAGTACGTTACAACTGTAAAAATATATGAATTTAAAGAAACGCTGTAAAAAATGTAGCTCAATGAGTGATTATTCAAGAACATCTATTACAAATTCATAGTATGTAAATGCGGAATATGGACAGAACGGACTAAAAGAAACATTTTCAATTTATTAGGAACTTTAAATAAGATTTTTGATGTTGTATTAAAATATAAGAATGTCTTTGTATTTCACAACTACTCCTCCAAAAATAGGGTAAAGTGCGAATTGAAAAGAACAGTAATTATGCCTAAGAATTCGAGAATGTCGTAATAAGTCTTGAAATTTAAAATTAGTTTCCAAAATATTATTATTTTTTAATTATTAATGAAATTTTAATAATTATGGAAACTAAATTATTGCATTGTTGTGGCGAAAAGAGAGATAAAGATAATAATAATGATTATCATTTTATTATTAACATTTTCCCTTTTCTCAATCAAAGTAAAAAGAATAATTATTTTTAATTTGAATAGACAATGAAAACACACACAAACATATATATATGTATGTATCTATTTTCGATTTTTAAGAAAATTCGAAAAAATAAAAACCTATTTTACCATATCCAAGCTTTATGAATCGGTTTATTCTAGAAAACAAAAATCGTCTGTAGACAAACTGACATTTAGAAATCATTTCATCGTAGATATGTATTTTAGTTTTACATGCAACGAAAGAGGTGAAACAGGTTTAAGCTTCTTGCATTCGGCTGAATAATTATTATTCCGCATTCACAGTAATTTAATTTAAAGAAAAGACATACTTTCAACTACTTGCTTCTTAAAGATGATGGTTAAAATTTTTCACATAGACACTAAAAGTGGAATGATTTACCCGGTAAAAATGGTATTTTAAAATTTCTTTTAATGCGTACAACTGAAATATTTTGTTATAGGTTTGTCATAATCACGTCATTTTTATTTCACTAGCTCTGAAATTTGAAGCCAAACCTTGAAATAACTAAATGAATTTGAGAAATGATTTCATTGATAAAGTGCATTTTCTTTGAGAAAACTTTTACACTACATTGTAAATACGATATCTTACTTAAAATTTAGTATTTAATAAAATTAATATTATAAATCTTTTCTAAACGTACAGTAAACTTAGATATATTTTCCCCGGTAAAAATGACATTTTAAAATTTCTTTTAATTCGTAAAACTGAAATATTTTTGTATAGGTTTGTCAAAATCACATCACTTTTATTTCACAAGCTCTGAAATTTGAATCCAAACCCTTAAATAATGAAATGCATTTGAGAAAGGACTTCATTGATAACGTGCATTTTCTTTGAGAAAACTTTTACACTACATTGTAAATACGATATTTTACTTAAAATTTAGTATTAAATAAAATTAATATTATAAATCTTTTCTAAACGTACAGTAAACTTAGATATATTTTCCCCGGTAAAAATAACATTTTAAAATTTCTTTTATATCGTAAAACTGAAATATTTTTGTATAGGTTTGTCAAAATCACATCACTTTTATTTCACAAGCTCTGAAATTTGAATCCAAACCCTGAAATAATGAAATGCATTTGAGAAAGGACTTCATTGATAACGTGCATTTTCTTTGAGAAAAATTTTACACTACATTGTAAATACGATATCTTACTTAAAATTTAATATTTAATAAAATTAATGTTATAAATCTCTTTTAAATGTACAGTAAAGTTAGATATATTTTCCATTTAAATAATCGAAAAATCTTATGCAATTTAAATGCAATTCATTGGGTTACCACACATCTACTTTTACATTAAGAAATATATAATTATTACTTATAATAGAGAATAATAATGTAATTTTATTGTTATTATATTATTAGCATTAATATTTTTGTTATCAACTCAATTTTTCTTAGTAATAGCTCATATTAATGATATTTATTTCAAAAAAAGATTGCCTCCGACATTTGATTCTTTAAATATGTAATAATTATTAACACTTACTAGCTGCATGACATATGTGAAATTCATTCTTTCCCCTTTTTAGCTATGTTTCTTTTAATAATCTATAGTTTAAATAAAGTTTCTGCTAGAAAGTTTGGACATTTTACTAACTGTTAGTTTACTGATTGTATATATTTTAACTGTGAAAACTTTTGTTTGACTCTTATAGATATGGTGTTACAATTTCACTAATGATTTTAATTACACATTTATCATCACATTATTTGTTTCATTTAACTGTGTTATTTTCATTTATCGTGTTTTTATGACAAAGTTTTAAATAAATTTTAAATTTTAATATGATGCTTTTATCCTAACCTAGTTTTTGGCGCAGCATGTCCCTAAAGGGACTTTGTGCCATAAAACCCCAATCCTCTCTCTCCTTCCCTCTTTCTTAAATTTAGAATTACTTTGTATATCTGTGGAAGAGAAGCAAGAAACTCTTAATATTTTAAATTATTTTTGGTAGCAAAGCAGCAATTTTTTTTTATATAAAGGTTAACATAAATTATAATCACTGTGCATTCAAAATCAACAAAAGGACTCGTGTATACTTCTTCAGATTTTCTATGCTTCAATGATTAATCTAAAGTTTTAAGAACTTCTATTAAATTATTTTTTTGAAAAACTGATTCTTTTAATTTCAGGACTACAACATATGGAATGTTTGTAGCTGTGAGCCGTTTAGCTGCTATATTAAGCAACATAATTGTTGTTAATGCAGTTGAAGTTGTGAACATTGTTCCAATGGTAATATCCAGCGCTGTGCTACTGACAGGAGCTGTTTGCGTTGTCCGGCTTCCAGAAACAAAGGATTACTTGGTGTAGAAGTTTGCTAATCATTCAATAATGCCTTAAGAACTTCAACTAAAGAGTTGATACTTGTCTGATAAATAACTTTCAAATTATCTGTTATTTGGGGATGTAAAAATTGATTGTAAATTTTTGCGACTACTATAACAAATTGAAGAGTTTCAAGCAAAACTAGCACTTGTCCAAAATTTACAATTTTCAGAAAAATGAGAAAACGTTGCAGAAAATGGTTTGTTGTTTAATGATAAAACCAAAATTTGTAATGCATTATAATGAGATCATGGGTTGTGTTTTTAATTAAATGGGTTCACAGAATCGTGCCATAAGGAATAACAATGCAGTCAAGCTCAGACGTCACTAGGAACCGAATTTAAAAAGCAAACAAGAAGAAAATGATTGGTCTATTAAAGATTTAAATGCGGAAAACTCAATTGTAAAGAGTTTAAATTCTGGTATAACGAACGATACTTTTGAAAATTCTCGAAATATTTACTTCATTTTCAAAAGACAAAGTGTGTTTTTTCATGGGTCTTCTACACTTTTATTGTTATAGGATGAAACATATCAACAAGATTGGTGCGCTCGTACTTGTTAAATGAGTTAAATAAAATAACGGTAATATTTTCCCGTTCTGAGTTGATTGAATTCATTATGGAAAAAATAATTTATATAGATATGGCAAACACAAAGGTCTTATATAAACATACTGAAAAAAATCTTGCGTTAAGCATACATTATGAAACACTTTCCAGCATGTTCAGAATACTGTAACAAAACTACACCGTTTAATAAGGTGAAAAAGGCTATCCAAAAAAACAAGGTCAAGGTCAAACCAGGCGGCAAAGCCTACCTTTCGGCTTAAGCTGAACCCTGCCCAGTCGGGAAAAAAATGGAAAACACATAATGCATTTGAAAACCCAATTACATCAATTATCGTCCATAGTCGGAAAAGTATTCAAATTATTTTGTGAAGCAGTGGCATGATGATCTACATATTTGTATATATACTGCAGAGTATGATAAAGCTTAATTAAGTTAAAAAATGCATAGCACAGTTGAAAATTCCCTTTTAGGAAATTACGTCAGTAAGCGGAAATGTTCTCGAAATGTTTTGTGCAGCCCTGTATATGATCTATAGAACTTATACACACCAAGTAATATGCGATAAATTAGTTAAATTTAAAACTGCATACCACAACTGAAACGCCCCTTCAGCAATTATCGATGATAGACAGTATTGTAACCGTATTATTTTGTGTGTCCCTGTAAATGAACGATAAAATGCTATGCACACCCTATTCTACAGTAAGCTTTTTGTAGTGCACCCCAGTAATGGACATCAATTTCAATATGTTTGAAATAGTGTAGCATCATTAAAGTACATTGCAAACGATTTTTGCCCATAGACCATACCCAAGCAGCACAAAATGATTGGGCCAACGTTGACTAATTGTTGGCAAAGTATAGTTCTAGGTTGATTCATAGTAAGAAATGTCCGTCTTGCCGTCCGTCTTGCCGTACGCAAACAAAAGCCCAACAGTGGTCCAATAATTCCTTGCTCAGAATCCTGCTCAAACACGCTCCAAATTAGAGGGAACTCTGTACCTACCATTTCCCAACCATTTGCCAACCCTACCATTTCCAATCCTATCCTTTCCCAACGGTTCCCACAAATTGCCAACGATGGGCCAACAAACTGCGCTTGGGTAATGCAATGGAATTATTTTGTGTGTCTCTGTAAACGAAGTATAAATGCTACTCACTTCATTTTCAATACTGAACATGTCATAGTAAACCGCAATACCATATATCAATTACATGGCAATCCAATATATTTACGCGCGTTAGAGCTCGTACAGACAGACGGACAGTCGGCCCGACAAACTGAATTCATAAACAATTTTCAACTATGATGGAAAATGTTACAAAGAAATAGTAGGCATGATTTTCTGAATTTTGAAATTTCTGATATTTATAAATTTGGAATTGAAAAATTATTAGTAATCATTTTATAAGTTTTAATAATTTAACTGAAGTTTTACATATTTTCTTGCATATGAAATCTTAAACTTGACTATTGCGGAAAATGTCACAACAAATATTACGGTACTTTTATTGTCGTTAGAACAGAGTTTGACTGCATTGCGCTGTTAACCCTTTGTCGCGCGCGATGTTATTTGTTGATTTTTTTGTTTATGAAACAACGCTTGAAACTTATTAATAGGACCAGTGAGATAGCCGAAATGGACTTTAAAAGAAATTAATGCCAACCCCTGTTGAGATAAGCTTAATTTTTAGGGGTTGGGGGTGCCTAACTCGATCCACTGGATTTTGCAGTAAGAAACAAAACATACAAAACCATACATTTCATACAGATATTATCAATAAATATCAAATTCGTAATTTTTTTTCTAAAGGGAAAAATTTTCAAATAAATGAATACCACATCCAATTTTCAAAAATTAGTATTTGATACAAAGATAGATGATGTTATAGAAAAATTGAATTCGTATAGATTTGTGATTGATATTGTTAATTTTTTTATGCTAATATGATTATTTTGAAGTAAATGAAGTTTTTAATAGATTGTTTGAAGTTTTTAATGTTTTTAATAGATATTCAGATATATACTTTCAGATATTCATTAAATTTAGCTATGGAAAAAAAATAATGAATATGCTTCCTCGTGAGCACTACTCGCGTTTTATTTCAATTTTGGGATTTTTGGACATATGCTGTTTTTGTTGGTAACACTTCAATTAATACAAGTGGATAATTCAGTAAAAGCTCTTTCAAATTATGTGATATGAATGACTATTTATTTATATTTTATCAGACCGTGAAGTTCACAATCATGTTTCAAAATGTACTTACCGTATCCAGGTGAAGACAATCAAATTCTTTTCTTGGAATAAAAATTTGCTTAATACTCTTATATATTTTCATGTGATATGACTATTGCAGTTATAAATGGTGGGTCAATCTATTTTTATGAAATTAAATAAAATTTTAAGGAACTTTGATGATCATCTTTTGTGGCAGATATGTTTAGAAATTAAATAACTTAGAATTTAAGTTAAATATATAGGCCGTAAGGCTTCATTTTAAACATTTGAGCTATGTTCAGAAAATAAAGTTTTGAAATTGCTATGTCAGTACATTTATTTAAAATTGACTTAAGTCTGTTTTCAAATATAAACTGGCTTTCTGACACATTTTAAATTAATTTTTGTTAACAAACGTGCCGAATTGGCAGATGCTCTTATTAAAAAACTGTGTAATCGAACTTTGAATTTACTTTTTTCGTTAAAGACAAAAGACTGCTTTCAGAAAGTGCTGTCAAAGATGACGTTTTAAACTGAATTTTCGAACGCGATAGCGCAGGAAAGGGAAAAAACTGCCGTCCTGAGACAATAATCGTTTATAATTTCAAATGTAATTCATTTATCGGAAAATGGAAAAACTTTTATTACATATCACTTTAATAATCACGCCTGCGAATATCGTGCTTTTATGTTTAAAGATGAGTCAGAAAATGTGTCAGAAAGTTTGGCGTTATTGAGTTGGGATTGATTTTTTTTCTTTTAAACCTCCTTAAAGCGTGAAACATATTTTTTTAACATTTTAAAGCACTCGACAAAATATTTTTCATTGAAACATTTTGTTACAACAATGTCAAATTGCAATTTAATCCAGTTCCGTCTGTGCTTATGCAGAGACATAATGTATATGAACATACTCAGCGCACGACTAACCATAAAAGATACATAAATCCTTTAAAACAGATGAAATATTATATATAAATCCTATGTATAACAGGACCGAAATAGTTAAAACATTAGAGAAGCAACGAATTCAAGCAGTTTCTAAGTGAAGATACATATTTTACTATATGCTCTATTTCGAAGTTATACCACAGACAATTATTTTTCATCAAGTGCTGCAATTATAAAAGTTAACTGAATCAGCTACATATTATATAATAACTATGAAGTTAATAATTTTTTAATAATACCCAAGTAATAACGTAGAAATGCGATTTTGTGGCATCAATATGAAAAATATGCGATCAAAAGAGCAAACAGTGCATTTTAAAATTTCCCTAAATAATTTTAAAATAAAGAATTGCATCACAATGTAACAATAGGAAAGTATCTTAAAGACTGAAAACAAACTTAAGTCAATCAAGGAGTTTGCATAACATCCTAATGACAATTAAAACTTTACAATGTTGGCGTGTTTGAAAAATACATCACAGACCATTAATTGTTTACCGGGATCTAAAATAATGAAAAGCTAACAAGATAAATCGTCAACTAAAAAAATTACATTTTGATAACTTAATTATAATTCTAAAAATTCTGTAGATTTAAATATTAATAAATATAACAAAAAAGTATAAGAGTTTTCACTTAGTCAAATTAAAAATAATATATTACTTTCAAAACAATTGTATTATTTTGTATGAAATGACCCAATTTTATGCAAATCTTTGGCATTAATGGCAATGGGAATAATGATACTATTTTATCTTTATTAAAAATTTATCCAATCTTAATCCAAGTTCCATTCAACATAATTTAACGCACCCAAACTAATGAACATGACTGTAACATACTCATATATGCTACATTTTTAGCACAACTTTTTGACCCACCATAATGCGATGTTTAAAGTTTTTGAATTCAATGTGGGTTTCATATGTTTAATTTACAATTACTATTACGAAAATTTGCGATTCGTATGTTTAATTTCGCTGTTATAATTTTTCCAAAAGTATATTGTACGTTGATATATGCACTAAACATTGTTGACAAAACAATCCTATCCCAATTGTGGCAAAATCTCATTAAAGGGCCTGTGTTTGGAATGTAGTTATACATCTGATTATCTGCAATTTTATATATTACTATATTCGTGGGATGTTTAAAAAATTCTCGGTAGAAACTGATACTGGCAACAAATATTTATCTAATAGGGAAATCCCTAAATTTTGTTTTTCATATTTCCAAACTTGCATTCACTGCTATTTAGTAATGGTGTTAAACGAATCATTTTTTTTTTTTTTGTTATTTTATCGCTGCTTGACATTTATAGGGACATTATTCAAAAAGTGTAATTTTTTGAGGAGAAGCGTTTTAATTTAACTTTGAAACAATTTTATTAGAAACATTGAATTAACTTAATATGGCCCTATTCGGGAAAGCAGTATAACTTTTCCCTTATAGCGTTACATAGTAACTAAATATAGGTTGGTGTAATTATTAAACAGATTAAGTTGATCATGGCATAAATATATTGTTTATTTCAGAAACTCCATAATCAGGATGCGTACTGTTCTATCACAATTTTTTAATGGCATTTTTCCCCTTAAGGAAAATGCAAGTATCTAATTTTTATTTTACCAAAATATTATTAAATATTTTGGTAAAATATATAATAATAACAATTTTTATTCATTTATAATCCCGGAATGACACGTATGCGCAGTTAAAATTTATTTCATACAAGTACCCATATCTCATCGAATATTTTATATATTAATCTTTCAATTGTAGTATACTATTTCTACTGTTCTTTGTCAAGTTTTCGGAAAGTAGTGCTAAATTCCGTTGAAAACTCTGTATGCTATAAATAAAAACATTTGAATTTGTCACAGAAACGTTAAGATCTTCATGAATATATGTGCTATGCTTACACAAATGCACACAAATGTTGAACAGGACCGACATAGTCATTTGCTACAGTGACAAATAGCTAAAGCATTTTCTGTTACTTGGGTGATCGCAAACATAATTTTATTATTAAAACTATTATTTCACCCCCTCACCTAATTGTCCTAGCGACTAAATATTCACTGAAAATTATGAAGTCAAACATGTTCTTTACATTCTTGAAGTTCAAGGACAATTCGTAAATAATTTCAGTAGATATTCTTCAAAACGTCTAAAATTGAAAGAGTCCGATCGCTGTCCCTTAAATTTTTGACATCAATGTATATATAAAGAACATAAAAAAAGCTAATATATGCGAATTCTGCTATATAAGTCACTTCCGGGAATAATATTTATAGAATTTATGAGTTTCTATGTATGTATAATTTAGGAAACTTTTCCCGAATGGAAAGGGCCTCAAAAATTATACTGTGCTTTCTCTAGTTTCAGACGTTAATCGGGCCCTGAACCATCCTTTACATTCTAGAATTGTTTCGCGCAAAATTTCATCTTTTAGCTTGGGTCAAGGCTGTTTTTCTTAAATATCTCGAAATTCTGCAGTTAGGGTGTTTCTGAAATAAATTATTCAAATAGCCTCTGGTGCAAAACTAATGTAATATTTTACAGTACAAGCATAGACATATGTTTGCATATTGTGATGCGATAAAAACAAGATAAGATACAATGCTAAGCAGCGATGTACCAATAATCATCCAACTTTTGTATTATGTCTGAAATATTTGCATATAAACACAACAAAGGACCAAAAATTTTGCCATTGGAAGGATTGAAGAGAAATGATAAATTGTTTAAGTCTAAGAATTTTTAAAATAAAAGTTGATGATACTGAATAATGTAATATATGTAATATATAACTAATTTAATGTGCAACATCATGTTATTCATTTCCTTCGCGTTATGTTTTATGGTGTACATAATTTAAAGTTATGCTCACATACTCATATCATGACATGCAGTAACGATGGATATGTAAGTTATTTATAAAAAGCTTACGTTTAAAGCACAAGTGCTAACTAACTTACTAAGTTTAAAATGAAACTATGATGAACAGCACTAATGACAAATATAAGTGTAAGCAATCTACATAAATCCTTCAAAAACATAACATTGTTAAGTTTAGATCTTTTACATTCATTTTGTGAATTTTCGAAAATTCTAAATACAAATAGATAAATGTTATAATACATTAATATGTTACATAAATTAAAAAAGTGTATGGGTCAATAGTCACAAGGCTTTTAATAAAATTATTATTTTTCTAAAAAATGTGATTCAATTAAACAATTGATTTAAATATTCAGACAAAAAATTGTGATTTGAATTTTGTTTGCAATAATTTCATATATAAAAGCGGCTGATTTTATTAAGCATTTATTCGTATAAACGGCAAGTTACAAAGTATTTTTAAAGTTTTGTCTTACTTATCGTGAAACATATAAACATGCAAAACTTTCAATTAAAATAAATTCGATTTTTGTATTAATTCCTTTTCTTATTTCTGGTATTTGAATTAAAGTTTGTATTAATTTATTAATATGTATAACATATTTTGCTTGATTATGAAATGTTTAAAGTATAATTTTGTAATGTAACTTAATTACGTTGAGAAGATATTAATATTTGTAATCATCTTTATGACTCTTGAGCGATTCATTTTTCTTGTAGTTTTTTTTCCTTTCAAAAGAATAGTTTTCTTATATACAATAATTATTACAATTTTATTTCAATGTAACTTCAAATATATTTGTTTGTATGAATGTTTATGTAAATTATCAGCTTTATATTTCTTACAGACATTTTTGTACAACATTATCAGAGCACAAAAATATTGCTTAAACATATACAACGCATAACACAGTCTTGCACATGACACATAAACAATACTCAATATTAAAAGTGTTCATTCGTCATTTCTTTCCCTTTTCTACGCACAGCACTAATTATTAGACTGTTAGATGAGATAAACTTTTGTAATTGAATAACGTGCGAGTATATTATCATTAGTATAGACATTAGCCATATATAATATATATATGTGTGTATTAAAGTCATTAGTTAAAAATACGTCCGAATCATACATATTCTGTGACCGTGATAAAAATCTTTGTGTATATACATTTGAGTATTAGTGTTTTTTTTTTCATTAGAATTGTTTGTATTACTTCAAAACGATAAATTTTATTAAGTAATAAGTATTTATGCATTTTATGATTAAAATATAATTGAAAATATTATATTTAATCTTTTGAGTACTAAATATCTGTACAATATGTCTCCAATTTGTGGCTAATAACTTTTCTTTCATTTTGCACCAAAAAATTCCAGTCGGCGTAGAATACATATTTTTTCTTCTCTTTTTCTTCCTTCAAAAAATATTTTATAAAACTCAATTCGTATATGTGTATGATATTAAAGTTACAAAATAAATAAATAACAAAGCTATACAAATACTAAAGTTTGGAAACATTATGCTTAATATTTTAAAAATATATTACCAAGTTTTGCCTTGTTAATCTTTGCTTTCAGGTGCTCTGTACAATTAATAATTCTTTATTTCAAATAATGAAAAAGTCGAGCCAAGATTAATAATTTATCTCCTTTGCATTCTTATTTTTTAATAAAATAATTTTCATTTGTAGGTATAAAATAAAATTTAGAAAGAGCTTGCATTAAAATTTGCATCAAATTTCACCAATACTTCTTGCAATACGATTAAGAAATCTATAGTAACTGTTAAAGGTATGACAACAAAACCTTTAATTTAGAAAACTTTTCTTTAACTTTAAAGCCTTAAATTTCTATTCACTAATTTTGAGTACACAGTAGTACATATTTCTGAAAAGAGATTACCTGGCATTTTCGGAAATTGAAAAGAAGAAACGGTAACGCACCATTTAACAATCAAAAGGTTAAAATTATGTAGACAAAATGGTGTGAGGCTGTTAATGCTTTTCACTTAAACGAATCATGCTTTATATATTAGTTTATACTTTTTCCATGATTCATCTTCCATAATGCAAAACGCATACGTTCATTGATATCAATTAAATGTGCTATACAGGGTGCGGAAAATGTTTTGGATGGCTCAATCAACAATAGCATCAGGACAAGATTTTGCAGAAAGCGCTCAAGCCTTTTGCTCCAAAACACTTTTCTGGACGAAATTGGGTGTTTCAGCAAGACTCTTGACTGGCTTAGGGCGGAGAAAATTGACTTCATTTCTCACGATGAATGGCCCGCTATTAATCCGATGTTTTTTTTCCATTTGGGGGGTAAAGGTCTTGTTTACTTCCCATCAAAGTTTGGATGATCTGAAAGCAATATTGATTAAGGAATGGATCAATCTTCCCGTTGAGATACTTCGTGCCGTAGTCAATAGTGTCCCACAACGGCTAAGGGCATGAATCAAAGAAAAAGACGAATACGTTGAGTTAAAATAAATGATCAACATAAAAATAGCACAAATAAAATATATAAAATGGCAAACAGCTGTTTCGGAGCCCCTAAAGCTCCATCATCAGTGCCAAATGTAAAAGATTAAAAACTGATCCAAAAGTTTAATCCCTATAGCTATGCTTGTGTCTCCGCACGCGACCAAGATAGAATGGCGGTGAGTTTTTAAAAACCACAGCGGAGTCAAGAATCGCATGTGACGGGTGTGGGATGTTTTAAAAAACTCACCGCCATTCTAACTTGGTCGCATACGGAGACGCAAGCATACCTGCATGGCTTAAACTTTTGGATCAGTTTTCAATCTTTTAAATTTGGCACTGATGATGGAGCTTTTTAGGGTCGCCGAAGCAGCTGTTTGCCATTTTATATATTTTTATTTTGCTATTTTTACGTTGATCATTTATTTTAATATAACGGCACAAAGTTCAATCCACCTATTTAAATTGAATACGTTGAGATTTAATCTGCTTTTCCATTTATATGATGTTAAATTTAATATATTTATTAATAAATTGTTGACATTTGCGGTTTTCTCGAAAATAATGGATTTTATGCCCATCCAAAACTTTTTCCGCTCCCTGTAGATTTAAAACACAGAAATTGCTATTTTATTATTAATGTATTTTTCCTACATTTCTGTTAATACAGTTCAGTAAATTTCTGTGTTTACCTCTGAAGAATTTTGTGTTTTATATTTTTGTAACATTTTACGATCGGTAAAGGAGAATTTGTGTTTTATATTTCACTTACATCTCTCCATGTGTTTTGCCCTTTCATATTACAGGTTACCTAAGATTAATTGGCGTTTTTTGAAATTCAGTAAAAAGTGGTAACTATTGAAGTTATTATTCCATGAGAGACATGTGGGATGTAAGTTGTTTCTTTTCTACGTTAATTTGGTTTAGTTCTAAAAATAACAGATAGATGGCGTTGATTGGTACTAAACTGTAAGAATGCTCAAAATAAACTTGCAGTTTCTAGGAAACCAATATTTTAAGCATTTCAACGGCTAAACTGATTGAAAGGTAAAACTGTATTAATTTTGATTCATTTTTATACGCTAATTTAAGTATTTAAAGACAATACAGCGCCATCTGTTGGTGATATTTGGAAGAAGATAACCAAAGAAATTCCTGACTTCATACATTAGTGTCTTGAAGGATAACTTAAATAGCTGTCATTGTTTATGTTATTGAAATTTAAAAATCGACAGTCCGTTCTAGGATACCTTGTATATCCCTAGTAGCAAAACAATATACTGCAAGTATTGTTGTAATGGCTATATCTTGGAAATTATTGCCTATTCCTTGGGTTAAAATTGACCAATATACGAATGAAATATGGTCCCAACATTAATGTGTTCCCATTTTATCCAATATTGCACTAATAGAGACAAGAAATATTTCGTGTTTTATTTCCAATATTTCCAATGCAAAGCCGATATTTCTCTAATAGGGGCATTTCATTGCAAATATGTCTAATATAAAGCCAATATTTAACTAATATTTGTATTTCATTACAAGTTCCGTAACCTTGTGTTAGGTCTACTGTGTAGCTAGTACCATTATCCGTTAGAGTATTTGTGAATGACATCAATATTCTCAATACAGTAGACCTAGATCTGAATTAAGACATTATTTTTGTTTTGGGTCTAACATCCCCCTTGGATTTAAGCATGCCCAAATTACAGTATTCTCGATTAATGTCGCAGTAATGAGTCCAACATAACCAGTTTAACCAATACACTTGCTACTAGGGAGGTAGAATATCCAACAGCAAACAAGTTTTCGTTTTTTTTTTTTTTTTTTCATAAAATTCCAAGCACTTTTTAGTAGTATTTAGATTCAAAATTGAAATCTCTTGAGAAATGTACTGCAAACTTTTAAGGTCCCCATATGTATAAGCCAAGTAATATAAGTGGTAAACGGAACCAAACAGGATGTTTCCCGACCTAAAAATATAATAAATCGGATGTTCCTCCTGTACGTAATTCAATACGTAAATACCAAAAATTACGTACAACACAATAATATTCGTTATTTCCCCACAAATTTGTACAGAAAAATCTGAACATCATTTCCACGTTGTCTGTGATATGAAGGTTAATAAAAACATCATTCACTATTTTCGTGTGAATAATACATTTTAAAACCGATCCATATTGGTCAGTTGATAAGAACTATTATTGTCAATTTATGCATATATTCGTGCGAAAAACATAAATGAAAATATTTGTTGCATGGAAATGCAACATGAAAAGTTATAGCTATGGTTGTAGATGTGCCGCCATGAATTTTGTGATAATCTCCACCCAAAAAGCGCTAATAAATTTTTTAAATTATATGTTTACTGCAATAATTAATTATTAGTTAAATATTCTGATTGTTTGTTGAAGGTGAATATGTATGATGTTATTAGATGTATTTAAAAGAAATATGTAAATATGGTTTTACATCGACAGAATGTACAAGTTTATGTAAGATGCGCAAACAGATTTAGAAAATATGAATGCATGTACACATATTTAAAGTATAACGATCGAAACAAAAAATATATATTATTCTTAACATTAATTCAAATTCACGCAGAATTCTTTTAAAATTTATAAATTTCTTATTATTGAATTACTTTAGAAAATACGTAACGCGACCAAAATGTAACTTTATTTTATCATATGTTTAATCCGTAGAAAACTGTGATGTAATAGGTGTTTTACTGTACATGATATCACAGAAAAAAATGTGTCCAAATCATCTAAATGCTCTTTGAAGAAAAATTTGAAAATAAAATGTTAAAACTTTCAATCTGTAACATTTATTGTTTCTACACTTTTGTCCTTAAATTATGGTTCAAATTATTTGACACGAAATAAAACCCCTTATTTGCGACATGGAATTTTTGTGCTTATAGTACATTAGTATAGTACCAAATTTTACCCTCCTGTTACTGTTCTTAGATTTTTTAAATCAAATTAAATATTGTTTTGCGGTGTACGTTCTTCCACGTGTATGTTTTTATTTTACACTTTTTTTACACGCTTAACTTTATATTATTGTTTAACCCTCTATGCCTCCAAGGTATTGTAAAGTAGGGTGGGTGTCTCTGATATGGCCATACTAAAGTTTAACAATTTTCCCTGCCGTTATTTTGAAAAAAAATCAAAACCGTTTTATTTTCTTTAACGTTCTCAGGTTAATGGACTTTCATAAAAAAAATAATACATTCCCCATGTAAATCGTTTTACTAGTTCAAAAAAAACGAAATTGCAAAATTCTACCAAGTAACCATATCAGGAACATGTGCACATGATCTATCCACCATCGTCTCATATTTCACAAATTGTGATTTACTTCAATTAAAAATGCTGGTCTGCTAAATTAAATAATTTTGGTGTAAAATAAATAAACATGATACTCAAAATTTTTTGGTATTCAAAAGTGGATTTAAAACAGGATTTTATATATATATATATATATATATATATATATATATATATATATATAATGAAATTGTTTACAAAATTGACATTACAATTTAAGTTTTTATTTAGAAAAAAAAATGTGAAATCCTTTTAGAGTTAAAAAAAATGTTAAAACAAATTACTTATCGCTATTGGAACAAACAAAAATATCTTTATTCTAGGTTTGCATGGTGCACTTGATATGGCCACCTGAATGGCCATATCAGAAGCAGGTCAGCTTTCACGAAAAATCGTTTGATTTTGAACAACTCATGAAATATACACCATGAACGACAGCACCAATTAATAGAGTATTATAAACTGAACAGAGTATGATGATATTCATTAAAAAAAATCTTTATAAAACGTGCATAAAAAGGGAGACTTATCAGATAAAAATAATAAGCGATTAGACCAAAAACATAAAATAAGAAATTAGCGTCAAATTCCACAACCTATCTGAATGGCAAGTGATCACATGATACAGTTGGAGTCTCCTTCACGGTATGCTCATATCATTTACCTTTTTTTTTTTTTTTTTTTTTTTTTTTTTGGTTAGCTAACGTATGGCCATATCAGGGGCACCTACATTACAACAAAAAATCTTGCTATAAAAGAAGTTGCAAGAAGATTTTTTATTTTATGCCCTATCATTATTGTGTCATATTTATTTTCTCAACTATATTCTTATATTACTAAACTTAAGGCAGTTGTACTTATTTTGTGACAAAGCGTTTTTTTTGCCACATTTACATGTGTATGCCATTTTCATTCTTTTACACATTTTCCTTGAAATCGTCTTTTTGTGATTTAAAACACAAATACGATTTGTGTTATTGTAACAAAGAGACTTTTTGTGTCACATTTTAATAATTTATCATGTTTTTTGTATCACATAAAACTATTTACTTTTGTAGGAATTTCAATGAAATTAATAGTAACAATTCGTCCTCTTTAAACATATTACGTTCTAAATGTCATAAAATAAGAAAATATTATATATAATTAGCAATAATATGCAATAAAAAGTACTTAAATGCATTAAAAATATGTAGATTAAAAATGTTGAATTATACATATTTATTATCACTGCAACAATTTTTATTTAGAAATTATTTTACACCAGTGCGTTGTGTATTTATAGTGTATTTTGTGTGTATCTTTAAATACATCGAAACAAACATGACTTCAACGAATTTATGTCAGTTTAAAAAAATGTATAACATATATGTACACAAATGTATAACACAATTACCATTTAAATTTATTTATGCTACTTTTTGTATAAAAATGCCAAATTATAAATTAATGAGAATGATTACTGCAATAAATCTATGTCATACATGAACATTATTTTACATTGATTTTTAATGTAAACCTATGGTATTTGCCACTTTTTGGAGAATGTATGGTATCTGCACATATTATTAATATATTGTACATCCTGAATTATTTGTATTTGTTGTTCTAAAAGATTACCAAGCTTTGAAAATAACCTATGCGCTATATTAGTGTGATTGGAGAGTTTGAAACACAATGCGAATTCTTAAATATGTTTTATGTTCATTAAAGGTCTCTAACCATGGCATCGAGTCAATCAATTACTCTTTACTCCCATTTATGTCTCTTAAAAGAATAATAAAGTACCTAATAAATCACAGTAAAGTAACTATTTCAAATCTATTAATTGTAATTTTATTCATCCAAGGAATATCTGGACCATTAATCTATGCTTTAGCAATGCAAGTTTTCGAAATAATTAATATATATATATTTTTTTAATGGTAACATATTTGGCAAAACAAAAAAAAAATCTGAACTCGGTAACATAGGAGACAAAAATAGACCCTAGTCTAAACGAATAAAACGCAAAATTATCTTTGAAAAAAAATGTATTGCTAGTTTACGTATCTAACACTTCATTTGTGAATATAGTAAACTCGAGCAATTAACATTTTGAATTATGTATTTTCAGTATATATATAGCTAGTTTTTAGTGCAAAGAATAATTGATTGCTCCTTATTTACAAGCAGAACATGCACTAAATGTCACAAGACGCACATTTATGTACACTGAATGATTTTTTAAATGAATCATATTTCAGAATACATTTGTTAATGCTAATAAATTAGCTTGAATATACAATAATTGAAATAACAATACGAAATTTCAATAACTTAAAATTCATTCAATGTAACATTCACATAAAATTATAAGGTGCCCATAAATTAGTTGGGCAAAAAAATGGCTTAGTATGTGTAGATTTATAGTTAAACATGAAAGTACGAGTGACTATAAGATAGAAAAACTCGCAAAATGTACCCTTTTTTTTTCAATTGTTCGATATGGCCATCCTTCGTTACTCTGCAAATGTCCTTTTTGTAAATAGGTTCTTCCTTTTTTGCTTGTAAGTATTTTTGCGACGATCAAACAAAGTATAGTGCTGATTCGTAATTTCAATTCAAAAATTTATTTTCGAAGCAACGGACTATAAACTTGATTGTTAATGGCCCCATACAGTGAAATCTAGGATAAATCTCGAAGCCGCAGCTGTCGTCCGATGTATCTGAATGCCCTGCCATCCCGAAACACCTGCTCGATGTGTTTACCTTAACAAAAATTGATTTTATTTTTTTCCAATGGGATCTTCATTACTCAAGGCACCTTTTCCAACAGTCTCAGCCTTGAAGGGACCACGATTCTCCGAGTCACCCCAGTATACAAGGTGTCTCAAAAACATTGATCTCGGCTTTTATTCTCATAGACATATATTATAAATTATGTAGTTACGTATAAAAAGATACAGAATTTTATGAAATCGATTACCGTTTTCAGGGAATTAAATTTGAAGAAATAAAAAAATTAAATTTTTATACAGGCCCCGTCCAAAAAATTTCCAAGTGAGTAAAATGTGCCCCGTGCACTAATCTGGTCATGTCCAAAATTTCAACATTTTATCATAAAAAGTCGCAGAGATATGTTTAAACAAAATTGGTGAGGGGTTAATCCTAAATTAAAATGTAAATGTTTACAGCTAGAGTGCAGATGACGTGACGCGGGAATGCATCATAAGAAAATAAAATATGGCTCTTATCTTTAGTTTTATTTACAAATTTACAAAATTATGCTTCCTGAAAAATACCTTAAAATTTCCCATGACGAATTACAGAACAAAACTTGGAAATGGCACAGTCAATGGACATTAAAACAGCTTAGAAATGCTTGCATCTGCAAATATCTGCCTCTGTTCGGTGCGTCACATAATCGTACTTTTTGCGTAAAAACTAACTCGTACTGCTTTCAACCTTTGCAGGTCATCGCAAAGGGCTTTCCTCTGATGAGCCGGTCGAAACGAGGTCGTCCCACTCAGTCACGGCGCGCAGCGCCCCATTACGCGCCAAGGTATTTCCGCAGGTTCGGTTCCGGATATTCGAACCGTGCCATCCTCGCTACGGGCGGTTCTGCAGCCCACAAGAGCAACCAGAGACCCACAACTAGGCAGAGTTCTTTTCCACGGAATTAATTTGCCCTGGGCGCAGTAGAGACACCTACAAAGGTGCCCCTTCAATTACCAAGGGGTAACATTTTTTGCGTAAAAACTAACTCGTATTGCTTTCAACCTTTGCAGGTCATCGCATAGGGCTTTCCTCTGATGAGCCGGTCGAAACGAGGTCGTCCCACTCAGTCACGGCGCGCAGCGCCCCATTACGCGCCAAGGTATTTCCGCAGGTTCGGCCCCGGAGATTCGAACCGTGCCATCCTTGCTACGGGCGGTTCTGCAGCCCACAAGAGCAACCAGAGGCCCACAACTAGGCAGAGTTCTCTTCCACGGAATTAATTTGCCCTGGGCGCAGTAAAGACACCTTTTTTTTTTTTTTTTTTTTTTTTTTTTTTTTTTTTTTTTGCGTAAAGGTATTATTTCTACACAGTTTAGACACTTTTGTACCAATAAAAAGCACAATTATTATATATTTATGCAAGCATTGTTTTCTTTCGTAATTTGTGTACGACCAAAATTGGTCATCAGACATGATTTTTCTCTTTGCAAACTCATATCCAAGCATCGAAAAGTGGTTTAAGTCAGCATTTATGTATTTTCATATTTATGATAAAATGCTGAAATTTTGTACATGACCCTTTTGGTGTATGGGGCACGTTTTACACATTAGAAATTTTTTGTACGGGAGCCGTATAAAATTTAAATTTTGTACTTCTTCAAATTTAATCCGCTGAAAATTTTAATTGATTTCATAAAATTCTGTACCTTTTTTATGTAACTTTGTAATTTATAATATATGTCTATGATCTATATTTAAGTTATGAAAGCCAAGATCAATGTTTTTGGGACACCATGTATATTTCCCGCCAGTGTGTATACGCAAACTTCTGACACAATACTAGTAATCTGTCGTTGAATTGGCACGTAATTATTAGTATTTCAATAACTATTTAGTTACAAAATTTCCCAGCTAATTTGTGTCTATCCTGTACCATTGACAAAAATTTACTCATAGTCATAGGCTCTCTTTGACAATTGCTATATTTCGGAACTTAATAAGAATCATGATCTCAAGAATTTAAAAGATCAGCGGCACAAAATACAATAGGATGAAAGAAACGGAAAAGGAAAAAACACTTTATTTTTTAGTTTTAAAAATAATATTGTAGATTTTTTATGGACAAAAAACTCAAACTGTTGACAATTGTTTCAATAAGTTCTTGATATTTTATCAAGTTCCTCGATTTTTACAGCAACAGTCCATGATTGCAAATAATTCTAAAGTTTCAAATTATCAGAATTTATAAAATGTAACAGATTTTATCTACAAAAACTTGAAAAATATTATGTTTGCCCATAACCTGATGTATGGAATAATATGGCTTCAAAAGTTAAGAATATCCGTTTAGGAATGTCATAAAAGCGCCACGGAATGGAGAAAAGGGGTAAAAATCGCATAACAAATCTATCTAACTATTATTTAAAAAAAACTTAAAAGATTCACAAAAACAAAAAACAAAAAAAGTATGTTTGTAAAAGTTTCACATGTGATTTCGCAATCCCCCTCCTTTAAAATTTAACTAAAATTAAAAAGAATAATAATTCCTTCTTATTAGTATTGTTTTTTTTATTTCTCTACATCTTCTTAGATAAAGTTTATTTGTAGTAATTATCATTTTTTTAATATTATTTTTTCGTACTTGTTTTTAAATAGTCTTTTTTATCTGTCGCAGTATTACACTGCCTCAAATTCTACAACAAGCATGACTTTTCCTAAACATAAACTTTGTTCTCAAAAAGGCTTCGAAATTCAGTTATTAAAAAGAAATATCCTATATCTCAATTTGTAATAAATGTAATTCAATATTTCATTCTTCAAATTACCAATTTCACAATCAGACATCACTGAAAACATGGTAAAATTTCTCTAAAAAAACAGTCCATCATCATAAAACTGTTAAAAAGTTTCCATTAAAAAAACCTTTCAATATTAAAAAGAGATCTTATATCTCAATTTCTAATCTCTTTATTGCAATATTTTATTCTTCACATTATCAATTTCACAATTGTAATGGTGACGGTTTTTTAATGGAAACTTTTTAACGTTTTTATAATGATGGATTGTTTTTTTTAGAGAACTTGTGCCATGTTTTGAGCGATGCCGGATTGTGAAATTGGCAATATGAAGAATAAAATATTTAAATTCAGTTTTTACTACTGATAGGTACTTTGATGTTCTAACATATCACTTAATATTATTATGAGATATTTTGCATTTATAATTAACGCTCATGCTCGTGTGAAAAATCTAAGCGGTTGAAAAGGGTTTGAAATTACTTCTTCTAAAATAAAATGCCGTTCATAAAGGTGCAATTGAAAAAATAATTAAAATTTGGTTAATTAGTCAATTGATTAATGAAAAGCTTTGCTATGATTTCAAACCTGAGATATTTTTTATGAAAACAATTTAACTAGAAATATACCCGTCAATCATTACAACACAATTAATGATTTGATTATGTAAGATAAGTATAAATGTTTTGCATTTCTTTCAAAATCTTAAACATTTTTTTAATGTAGTGTATGAGACTTTTGGAATCTGTTAAACTTACGAAAACAATGCATAGGTGCCACAGATTATGAATTTTGATTACCATTATTTTCGTTACATTAACTTTATTTTATCGCTGAATACTGCGATTCAATAAAGGAAAATTTACTATTCGTAAATAGCGGTATTCAAATTCACCAATCCTTGGCATCTATGACAATGTAACATTTGTTTCGGCATTCCCATTAAAGAAATGAATTTCTATAATCCATAAAAAAATTATGAATTACTATTTTAATTTAAACAAACTCATGAAATTTTTATGAGTTTTTCAAGCAATCGAAAAATGTGTGCATTTGTGCATTTATGTCCATGAGAATATTTAAAAGGCATTTAATTATTAAAGCACAATTGCAACTTAAGCAGCACACTTAGAGAGATTTTATGCTCTTCATCACTGTTCCGAAAATATGTGTATATAGATATTTATTTTCATCTGAATTTTTAAACAGATTAAACATTATTATTGTGTTTTATTTACTGTTTGAAAGGATCTGTTTGATATTGCCTAACAGCGATGGTTCTTATGTGATCAGCACACCTGTTACTGTAATATAAATTGATAAATATCATTTTAATAAGCATCTAGAACTCATAGAAAGTTATAGAACATATACTCTGTCTAATGTATCAATCTTAAAAGCGTTAATTATTGTTGTATTGATGTTTATATTTTTTAGTCATAACTAAGTATTTTTATTTCGTGATTTTTTTTTACATGCCTTACGTGCATTTATTGTGTAATAAAAATAAAGTGTTGAAAACAAATGATTTTTGCATTTTATTGTTGTATGGCGTTCACATAATTTTTCACATCTTTCATTAAATATTTATAGAAGTAATAATCATATTGGCAGTAAATTGGTTCTGGAAAACTAGGAAATTTTAACAGTATCGTTAATGTCATCTAGCTGAAAACTTGAAACAAAGTTGGGCAAATTTGTAATTTCAATTACCTGCAATATAATTACAATTTAATTGATGTAATTGTTTATAGTTACACACATTCAAGCACAGTTATTTCTTCAAGTAATGGAACGAGGGTCGATTCTGGCTACCGTGCTGCAAGAATTTTCTACGTCATGTAACTGAAACTGCAATTAATTACATACAATTAAAGTCTAATTACATTGCAGATAATTGCAATTACGAATCGGCCCAACTCTGCGTCGAAACACTCTTTCATTTGAGCTAATAAACGATTATAACGAAAGTCTTAAGACAATTATTCATATTAAATTCAATTCATTCATTTCATATAATCTTCCAAAGGTTTTTAAAATGAACACAACACTGTCTACTTTCTTCGAAATTCTCGATATTATTTTGATTAGTAAATGCATACAGCTATCAGATTTGTTATTAAGATTGCAAAGAAATGTAAAAAGTTTAAAATTCCCAAAAGGCATTTTTGGGGAAAATGCCGTCAAAATTGACGGTTTTAGCTGATTTTACCGACGTATGGATAGGCGGTCATCATCAGCAAGCATTTGACCCTACTTAAGGGACCTCAATACCCTTTGAACTATTTTTTTATTTGAGTATTTTCTACCTTTTTTGACATATAATTAAATGGTTTTATGAAAGAAAATGACTTAATCAAGAAAAATTGCAATTATTGCGGTAAGATTTGGAAAATTTAAGAATATTTTAAAACGTATCTTCTCCTAAAATTTTGAACTTAAAAAAAAATACAAGTCGGGTTTTCAAAAAGTTAATTAGTTTAAGGAAACAAAATGGCATGACATATGTAAAAAATAAACTGAAAATGCCTAATTAAATTTTTTATTTTTTAAAAAATGAAATATTTATATTACGGAAAATCGAACCCTTAAGTTTTTTAGATGTATACTTAGGATCTTCCAAAAAAAATAGTAAGTCAGTTGAAAAATATATTTTGTATATATTTTGATGATACTGATATATTGAAAAAACACAAACGGAGAAAAAAAGCATTGAACGATTGCAACTCCGATTCATTTAAAGTGAAATGGATACAGTGAAAGGCCATTTTCACATATTTATAATCATTGGATCTTTACGTAGCTTTGCCAGATTATAATAGTAAAGAATAGAAGAGAATAAAAAAAAATAATTTAAAGATTGTAACTCTGTATCTTTTAAGAGAAAATGGGCCAGTAAAAAGCCTTTTTTACATATTTATATTCATTTAATCTATACGTAGTTGCTTCAGAATATACTAAGGATGTCTAAATACATATTAAGCAAAAAATTGGAAAATTGTTTATTTTCGTCTTTTTGTTTTTTCAAAGTGGGTAGCGTGTCTCCTTAAAGGTGTATCTCTTTTATGTAAAAGAAAATCTTTTTTCAATTCAAAAAAATTTAGATTTTTTTTTTCTTTTGACTAAATAATATTACACATACACAAAGGTAATTGAATCTGTTTTTACTTTGTGCATTTAACTAAAGTTTATTGAAATTTCTTATTCACGATAAAACTATCACACAATAAATATCGGCTGAGAGAAAAGTAATGAAGTTAAATATCAATCTGGAAAGTGTATTTTGTAGTAATGGATGATCACTACTTCATGATTGTTAGTTTTTAAGACTCAAAGTGGCATTTGAAAGATTAAAATGTATTTATAGTACAGGGTGATTACAAATGAATATCCCAACTTTGAAGGGCTATATCTTCTGAACAAGAAAAGGTAGTGTTCCATTTCACACATCGAAGTAAGTGAGAAGTTATGAAGTTTCATAAATGTAAAAGTTCGTTTTTTTTGGCGAGAGATGACGCAACGAGCGGCGTGTTGAAAATGAACCGGTATGTTCCGTTGCGAGTTCATTCAGTCAGTAGCCGCCGAGATACATGAAAGATAGTGTTTTTTCCGCCTCTACCAGCTGACACTGCTGAATTGAAAACGAGGATAACTGCAGCTATCGCAACTCCCGAGATGCTGAAAACCGTGTGAGACGAATTCTATGGATGCCGTTCGTGTTTCTGCTGGTGGCGCAAACTGGCTCGTGTTTCTTCTTCTTTCTACATTTATGAAACTTCATCACGTCCATGTGTGACATGGAACACTACATTTAATTGTTTAGAAGATATAGCCCTTCAAAGTTGGGATATTGATTTGTAGTCGCCATTTATTTAAATTTTTAACAAAGCATCACATTGTGTTTTATCGTAGAGACAGAAATTATATATAAAAAATAATGTTATAGGAACTAAAAAAATTTTTGGTACTTTTCGGTTAGCCGGGCGCCAGTGATATATATCTACATGTATATACACACGCATATATATATATATACACACATGTATATATATATATATATATATATATATATATATATATGTATACATGTATGTATACACATATGTATTTATATATGTACATATATCACTGGCGCTCGGCTAACAGAAAAGTACCAACTTTTTTTTTGAAAGAACTAGTTTACGAATATTCTTCTAGTTAGATGATAACAAATGACGAAATTGTAATTACTAAAATTTTTAGTCAAGAACATTGAAATATATGTAACTTTTTCTAAATAAGTATTGTAAATTTAGCTGCATATTAAAAAGAAAATGATTTTTCTCCCTAATAATGATCTAGGCCACATCCTGTGGTAATAGTACCGCTGAAGTGAATATTATCAGGGTGAGGATATATCACCCATCTGCGGTTACAGCTAGGACAACCAGCTTCGATATCGGTAAATTAGACTAACATATTCTTCGAGGTATGACCACTGAGCTACTACATAATTCAGTGGATATAAGGCAGATCGAATTCTGTAACGAGAGTCATAAATTATTTATCTGGGTTTATAGTCAAAGCGGCAAAAAAAAAAAAAAACCTAGTCATTATTATTAATGTTCGTAAACGTCTGTCTGTGTGTCTGTACCCGGATAAACACTGCGAGCGTAGCGAGCAGCAAGGCGATTTTGGTATCAAAAAATTTGGAAAAATCCGGGCCTCCAGAAATTGCAGTTTCGAAGAAATCGGACCCTAATTAAGAACGTTATTAATTAAAAACCTCATCAAAATTAGCAAAACAAGGAACAGTTTTATCGAAACCCGAAAAGAAAATTTTCGTTTTGATAAACGCAGACATCCAAATTGTCTCTTTTTGACGCATCATCGAATTAAAAAAAATCTACCGGAGATATCGATCCGAAAATCGGGGTACGCACGCGGCCGATTTTTGTCGTTCCAAAATTTCAATTTTTTTGAAATTCGGACCGCAACTTTTCTTTATTTCGGCCAAAAACTGACCAGACTTCCAATATTGACCCAGACAGGAAAGAGGGTTACTGTAAACGTTGCGGGGTTGACACATACCAGGTCAAATCGCCCCACTCGCTTTTTGAAACAACTAGAAATAATTATTCAACGCCCACAAAAATTTGCCATCATGTGTAAAAAGAAAATCGCAAATTCAACAAAAAAAAATCGTAAAAATCGACCAGTAACTTTTAAAGATATCAATTAAAACTCATTAATGAAACGGCAAACGAATTTATTTCTATTCTAAAAAAGACAGCTGCTTTTTTATTTCAACAATCAATGGAGACAAATTGTGAATAATTCATTTCTGAAGGAGATAAAATGATGCATTTAAAAATGATTGTACTTTTTATACGCTATATAAAATTTTCAAAATTATCCAATTTTCGAATCTGAAATATATGCATCCTTGCTCAGAGTGGGCTAACATTTCAGGGATTCAAAAAATTTTCGATTTCGGACCATAATTTTTTATTTTAGCAAAATCTTGATTTTTGTATAGGGAAAAAAAAAGAAGCTAAGGAATTATCTATTTCTTTTCAAAATATCTCCTGTCGTATGGGTCCCATTGCGACGCGATTTGGCTCATTCGACTCGACATCGATAGAGCTTATCGATTTTAGTTCGTTTTTTCACCACCAGGGGCACGTTTTTTTTCTCTTAACTATGGTCCGTTTCTATAACTCAGAAAGTATGTTTCGGTTTTCCACCAAACTGATTCCAAACATTAAAATTAATTAAAGTAATAAGGACCCTCTATAACATTTTTTAAAGTTTCTGAGTTTATACCACTCTTTTCGAATAATAATATCAGATTTATATATTCATTTCATAATATCTCGAATTCTGCGAGTCCAATCGCAACGCGGTTTGGCTCATTCGACTCGATATCGATACCGCTTACATATTTTAGTTCTAAGTTTCACCACCAGGGGGAGCTTCCGGAAATCGGGTTCTATGGATCCGATTACGATGGGGTTTGGCTCTTTCGACTGGATTTCGATAGCTTTACAGTTTTCCGTCATGTTCGTATAGAACAGATTGCGTCCCTTGGTGGTGGAAGGTGTAATTAAAGGATTTTTCAGCTAACTCGGGTTCTATGGGTTACATCACGACGCGGTTTGGCTCAATCGACTCGACATCGGTAGAGGATACTAGATCTTATCGATTTTAGTTCATTTTCCCCACCAGGGGGCGTTTTCTTATCTCTGTTTCTATGGCCCGGATCACGACGGGGTATGGCTCATTCGACTCAACGTTGATAGAGTATACTACAGCTTATCGAATTTTGCTCCGAGTCTCACCACCAGGGGGCGCTTTCATATCTCTGTCTCTATGAAAAGCATCACGACGGGGTATGGCTCATTCGACTCGACATCGATAGAGCTTACCGATTTTATTTCGTTTTTTCACCACCAGGGGGCGCTTTCCTATCTCCGGTTCTACGGGCATGAAAACGACGGGGTATGGCTCATTCGACTCTACATCGAAAGCCTTAACGATTTCAGTTATGATCGTATAAATGGATTGCGCCACCTGCTGGCGGAAGGTGGAACTACCGTATACTGCAGCGCGTGCGCAGCACGACTGCTATACGGTGCCGCAGGCAGCGGGGACCCGAGCTGGAGGTTCGTTCAGTTTGAGATTTATACTATTCGATGTGCAATTTAAGGGATTATCCGGTGCCGAAGGCAGCGGGGACCAGGGTCGGAGGTTCGTTCGGTTAGAGGTTTGTACTATTCAATGTGCAAATTAAGGGATTATCCGGTGCGTGCGTAGCACGACCGGTATACGGTGCCGAAGGCAGCTGGGACCCGGGTCGGAGGTTCGTCCGGTTCGAGGTTTTACAAGATTCGAGATTTTCTACAATTCGAGGCACCGATGTAAATTAGGGGCCCGCTAGCGGGCGAAGACAGCTAGTTCATTTATTAAAAGCTGAAAATTTCAAAAAAATATTGTATTGAACAGTGATTTTAGTGCCCCAAAGTAGCTTTTATTGGAGGGTTGCCACTTCTCGTATCCATATTTTAGCAGGCAACTCTATGTATTTTATATGATAATTTTAAGATTGATTTCATCTTTTAATTAATGAACTAAATAAGCGATGAAAATTTACACCGTAAGTGAGCTTAATGTCTCTTCTCTATACCAACTTTAACTAGGCAGCCGTTTAACTTTTGCTTTATCATAATAACCATGACCACGTGAAGGTCTACAAATATTCGTTGTAGACCTTCACGTCCCTAGAGCTAATGGTACAGCAAGTACGGGTCGGGAAAACCCGGCCTAAGGCCTAGAGCCCGGTTCCCTTCTGGGAGCTCGGTTTCCGAAGCTGTCGGGGAACTCTGACTCGTCTCCAAGTGTATAAGTGGTGGTCTCCCAAGAGGATGGGATCCACCACTAATCGCAACGACCTATGTCGTCAAATCTTGGGAAAGCGGTGGTGATAAGCAGATGGTGGAGCCCCCACTGGCCTTAGCACTTACAGGAACTCGCCTGGTCGAGCGCATTAAAAAGTTTCATGACCTTGGGCACGGCGGTTGACGTGCCTGACAGGCGACCGTAGGCGCCTGATGAGGTAGCTCAGCTTTACCATGATAAACTATATATTTTTTATTTTTCTGCTTTTAATAAATGATCTAGGATTTTTTTGCAGTTGCCGCTTGGACTATTTCTTTTCTAAAGGCTCTGTGGTCAGTTGTGATCCCTTTTCATTGCTTTTCAACGGTTTGGAAGCAAAATGAACAAAAATAAGCAAATCTCAGTAGGGGAGGTAATAAACCAGTCAAGGGTCGTCCTCCTCTATTCTTCGAATGCTCTCGCGTAGCACAAATAAATCCCCGCATCAAAGAAACCGAAAATTACACCGCCTTCTGTCGAGTAGACGTTAACTACTGCTTAACAGCCTCGTAGAGTGTGATTTGTGTTGCTGATTTTATACTTTGCTGTTCTATTAATTCTGCAACTACATAAAATAGTACAAAGCAAAGCGCAGCTTGTCCCCAATAAGACCTTGTGCCATTAAACCTTATGCAACCAACAAAGCAAAACAATACACTACATTTGCTTTCGTACATACAATTTGTTTTAAACATATTTTTTAAACTGCTGAAATTTTGAGAAAATTATTGTCTTTACTTAAAGAATTATACGACAAATGCCTTTCAACTGTGATTTATATAAAAAATGCGCGCTCATAAAAGTGAATAAATGAACGAAAGTGTTAGTTGGCATGTCTGTAGGTAAATGAATTAGAAATATTTAATATAAAAGGTATACAGATAGTTATTTGAATGCGCCTCAGGGCGATCTAATATCAAACGAAAAAAAAAATCAGTTTTATTCTCGCCAGTTCACTTCTTCACAATTCTTAAATACAAACTTGTTTCTGCTATTTTTCTTATATTAATTTGAACAGATTCTGAAATCACAATTCATACAAATATT
This sequence comes from Maratus michaelseni, assembly GCA_963931845.1. Taxonomy (NCBI): domain Eukaryota; kingdom Metazoa; phylum Arthropoda; class Arachnida; order Araneae; family Salticidae; genus Maratus; species Maratus michaelseni. The sequence continues at coordinate 38,005,250 of OZ007586.1, read as the reverse complement.
AAGGACAATTGTAATTAAAGCTACTCTAAGCGCTTGCTTTTAAAATTGTAAACAAAGGTGTACTGGAATAAGTTATCGGGAACGAAAAATTCAGGTTGTTTAATTTTGGACTTATGCAATATTCAACCACTATTTGTTTAAATGGTTTACGTTTAGTAATATCAATGGTACGGAATTCCCTAAGCTATTTCTGAAGGCAATAATTGAATAAAATATAAACAAGTTTTTTCAAAAGCAAAATGTAATTGTATTTTAAAGACTTTACTTTTCTAATGAAAGAATATAAAACGGAATTCAGATCATATATATTCACTAAGATAAATATTTACATCCTAATTTTTCCATCTGAAAAATAGCATTAGCAATGATTTTCAGAGTAGGTCTATATAAATGACAACTCTCGCAAATTTAATTTTAACATTTTCTATGAAAACAGTATTCCTAAAGGATGCTTAGGAACAGTTACTATTCTTTATTTAGTCAGAAAGTTTTCTTTGTACATATTCTATAAAAATTTTAAACTAGTTGCTGGTTAGTTAAGGGGATTCGTTAACCTTCATTTGGCAATAAATGACAAAAAAAGTTTTGTTTAAAATATATTTTAACATCCCTAGTATATTATAACGAAGTTTCGATAAGATCTTATATTTATAAATATAGTAAAAAGGCATCCATGTCCCATTATTTTGTTTATTTTAAGAAGTCGAAATCTTTAAAGTGATTGTTTTCTCAGTTTTTTTTTTCAATACATGAGAATGTTCAAAGAGACAAAAATTCAACAGATATTTCAATATTGAGTTGCTTGTTTTTGGTTGTTTTAGGGTCTATTGTATAAAATAAAGGATCATATTTGCATTAAAACAAAAAGTGTTTTCTTCTCATACTTCAAAATTAAAATAAATTGAGTTTCTTATTCAAATTTTACATATATCTGCAATTTTTTTTTTTCTCTCTGAAACCAACTAACGTTTTCTGGAAATCTCGTCCTTACAGTTATACAGCACATTTTTAAGAAAAGTATTAAAAAACAATCATTCTTGCAAAAAGTTTAAAATTATAACAAAAGTGTGGTTTTAAAATTTTCTTAAATATATATTTTTTAATTATTTTTTTTTGTATTTTACTATAAGAATTACACTTATTTCCTTGATTAAATGATTTTCCTTCACAAAACCATTTTATAATGTGTCAAAAAGATATTATAAAATACTTAAATGTTAAAAAGTTTAAAGGGTACTTGGTTCCAGTAGAAAATTAGTTTATTTACATATAAGAAATATACGTGGGTTAACTGGTATAATTAAACAACATGCAGTGGATCAGAACTATAAGAATTAAGTTTGAATTGATTCAAGTAAATTTAGAAAAAGGAATTAGTGGTGTTTATAATTGCTCTATAAAAAATTAAAGAAACTAAGAAATCTTGTAATTAAGACTACCAATTAAAAAGTTGTAATATGAGCCACTCTTGCATTTTATGAGGGTGCTAAGGAACATATTCAATTATACACTGACTTCATCTACCATAAACGATTAACAAGAATTTAATATATTAAACGTATATTTTTACTAATATTAACCGCAAGTATTTTTAATTATCGGAAGTAAAGTTTATCTATCATTGTATTTTGTATCATATGTGAAACATGCAAGTAAATGCTATATATTTCCTCATGGCCAATGTATTGGCTTAATGCGTCTTGTGTCATCAATGAGTCTTCCAGCACATCTGCAGCAATCAGATGTATTCAATGACAACAATATAGTCTATATGACAGCAGTATTATGCTTAATACAAGGCGACCAAAAGTCACATAATAAATAAAATTTCTATAATTTGTAAAATATAGACAGTGATACGATTTTCACATAAATACACAAAAAGCCATTGGATATTTTGATAGCAAAATGAAAAATATTACCAAAATATTTGCTTTTGAAAGTTACCAAAGTAGTGATGCCAAAGATGCCGCTATCCTTGTTTATGTCATCATGTGACAGGTATTACAACAGAAATCATTTTCAATGCTCTGAAAGTATCTTGCCAGATCTGACAGTTATTCTCACTAATAGAATCTGACAAATGAAACATTTAAAAACTAGATGCGTTGTAAACTGTTCCGCGTCGCTCTATGACCTCATGACATAATTGAGATACCGTATGTTGATGACAAATGTAATTATTCTGGTAATAAAATCTCCGCTATAAAAAAAAATCCCTTTACATTTCTGTGAAAATCGCATTCCGCTATTGTCTATATATTTTGAGTTTTTAATTTTTTTTTATTCAGTGACTTGGGGCCAAGTGGTTCGCATTCTGAACGCAAAATGAAAAACTTGGGTTGATTCGCTGGTTCGAAACCAGCGCTGACTTTGCGGAGTGACTGTGTAAGCTTTTCCGGGGATTTATTTGCACGGGAATTATAGTTCACGTTGCTTTCCTTTTAAAGTTATCCCTGACGTTAACTTTCCTACAGCAGTATGGCCCAAACTGGAATATGCTTAACAAATCCATTCATCCATCTTCAGTGACTTCTGAATCACTCTGTTGTTGCATAGTATCCCAAAAAAATCCGAACAATGGTCATTACACCAATTTTAAAAGTCGCCGAATAAATCTGTTTTCACCAGACCCTTTGTTATTGTCTACAATCTTGTTATACTGAAATCTTCTTGAGGTGTCGTCTACATATTGATATTGTATCAAACTATTAATATAATAAAAATTAATCAAACTATAAATGAAAATAGTTTTAAAATATATATATATTTAAAAATAATTTTCGAATAAAAAATGAACTGTCACCTAAGATTTTTTTAAAACAGAAATCAATTTTTAGATGCTTCAAATATGCGAATCCAAAATTACAGCTCATTCCGAGAATTAGTTTTTGAGTCATGCTTCAAAAACTACCCACATCCCAATGTGTTTTGGAACAAGTTAATATTAATTTAACATTAGGAGTTCTAAACTTTAAGTCTGCGTAATTCCTAAACTAATTGATCTAATGACTTCCCACTTGGTATCAGAAGTAAAATTTACCGGGGAATCTAAATATGATGTCAAAATTAGATACTAGTTTTGAAATTTTTTAAGTTTGTGTCAATTTAAATATATAGACTACCACTCAAGAATATATCACTATTAAAAAAATTCAATAAAATATTAAACCAGGAGCTTTGGCTCAAACAGACTTTCAGAATTGGAGTAATGTTCTTCGATCGGATTTTTTCGAGGGTAAATGTTACACCAATGCAAGGTGCTATATGCATGTGATTTCGCAACTGTTGTTGCCACTTCCTTAAGGTGGTTCTTAAAAGAAAAAAAATCCCCTCTCAACAACTCGAACCTTTCTCACTCAGTTTTGAACATAAAAGCATGATACTTGCAGGCATGATTATTGAAGCGATTTGGAATCAAACAGCTTTTTTTTTAATTTTCTGATAAATCAAATACAGTAAAATCTTGCTACAACGAATTTGTAGGGACCACCGTTTAAGTTCGTTATTCTGAAATATTCGTTAATGTGAAATTCCAATATGGCGGATTCCAAAAAATAAACTTGGTTGCATATTAAATAAAATTACATATTATAACTAAAGTCACATTAAATTTCTGCGTACATGTCAATAAAGAATTAAAATACACTATATTATTGTAACCATTTTTATTATAAGATACATATTAAATGATTTAAATTTTAAGATTTTATTCTTTAGTATAAAGAAATTATAATTTATCTTACATACCTGACCACTGAAAAATCCACATTGTTATATACTATTAATGTAACTTTTAAGTATTATTTTTTACAAAAAAGTCAGAAATTATTTTCCTTTCTCAAGTTGACAACAAATTTTTCCAAGCAAAATCTTCAATATTATTTAACGTTGTGTAAAATGTTTGCGGCACATTGTTTTGCTGGGATAAATGAATGCTTTTTAAAAGTTCCAATGTTTGATATAGCTTCCTTTGATCGTAGAACACAATATTCAGTATTGGATGAACAATCCCTATCTTAACCTTCTCTGTTGTGTGTTTTCCGTGTTTCTATTAAAATTTCAACAATGTAATTTGTAGTTAGGACAGGGCATTTGGCGACACCTTCATCCATTCAATGTAATTATTAGCTGATAACGTACATTCTGTAGCTGTGGTCCAGAGAACAGCAGGAAATTCAGATGCAATAAATACACGTTTTCTGCAGTCGTTTGTGCTTTATTTGTCAAATGTATAAGGCCGGAATTTCTCCAACAGGTTTTCATTTTTGTAGTGGATACATTTTGCCAGATCACGTCGATTGCCTATCTCACATTCACCGTTGCAGAAACTTCATTTTTATGTCAGAAATAGACCTTTCTATTAGCCGGCACGTGAATTTCATTTTGGATTTTTTTTTATAATGCGTTGATGTTTAGGCTTCAAAATGTATATGCAGTTAGGAGATCAACATTCTACTTTTATGTTAGATACACCAAGTGCATAGCATCAGTATCCGAGCAAAGTTATTTTTCGTTTGATTTTGCTCATTTGTTTAGTTTAAACTCCTAAGTCCCTTAAAAAATATACTTTCTTAGTCATAAAGGTGCGACTATTACTTTAATAATAACATGGAAAATTCTTCGTATTTTTAAAACAGCGTGGGTTGCAGGTGTCCCAGAAGAGCTTTAAAGACATTTATTTTTTCAATGCCAGTGGCATTACAAGAGAACAAAACCGAAATCTGGGCTTCAGATTTTTTCTTTCATTTACATTTTTCAACTTTCATTGCTATAGTGTGACATCACTTGATAGAAGTGGATACAAAAGCGATTTCATAGGAATTTAAATTATTCTAACGACATATGAGCAGTTTTGTCTTCTCCAACAATTCGTTTTTATGCTATGCCATACCTCACGAAAACGAAACAACCAACTAGAATTCGCTTCAAGTTTCTCGATTTTCATGGCCTAAGTAAACATATTGGGTTTTACCATGTAATATAGGTCCTGAAATGGGCAAATGTTTTGTCTTATATCTTTCAACCAAATGTTTACATTTTCATAAATTGCTTGTTAGTCGTTAAGTCGCATTAGTTACCTGTTTGGGCACATATTAGACAAAAGAAAGCTTCAAAGATTTGTCTTTAAAAAAATGGCAATCAATGAAGAAGTAGCAATATAATTTTTTTCCGGTATGTATCTGCCTTTTTCCAGCACTTACTACTTGTATAATATTATTTTTTTCTTTCAGAGTGTAAATTGATTGCTTTTCTATTCTTTACCATAAAAAAAAAATCTAACTACAAATGTGAGTTGTTGAATTGTTGCAGATTAGAAATTTACTAATAGGTACAGCTATTTATCGCCAAATTCGAATCTATGGGATTGCGTTAAAAATAAATTATTTAGATTTCCTAGATTTTTTAAATGCGCGTACTGACAACTGATGAGACAAACTGATAAAACTATGAAAAAAAAGGTTTTAGATGTGAATGCATAGGAAGGGTTTCATAATTTTAGAGATGCGCATATGGCAGCAATTTCTCCTCGTCTCTCGAAAAACAGCTGCGCTGAAAATTCGAAGATTCAGGGGTTCTGAAAATAAAAAAAAAGTTTTCTTTCGGAAATCTAGTTTTTCGATAAAGATTGTTGTTCTCGAGAACTCAGCGTTCGTTAAACTGAAATGAACATTCTTTTTAAGACTTCAATAAATTCGTTAAATTGAAAAATTCGTTAATCTGAAATTCGTTAAAGTGAATATATTTATAATGAAGAAGTATGGGGGATATTTTAATAAGATAAATAATATTCGTTAATCTGAAAAATTCGTTAAAGTGACATTCGTTGTAACGAAATTCTACTGTACCAATAATTTCTAAAAGTTTTCTCTGCCTTATTTTTGTTAGCTTAAATAAGTCAAATAAAACTTTTATAAAATGCTGTTGTCTAAATTCAGCGGGTCGTTGCTTTTGAAGTTTAAAGGGTACTTGGTTCCAGTAGAAAATTAGTTTATTTACATATAAGAAATATACGTGGGTTAACTGGTATAATTAAACAACATGCAGTGGGTCAGAACTATAAGAATTAAGTTTGAATTGATTCAAGTAAATTTAGATAAAGGAATTAGTGGTGTTTATAATTGCTCTATAAAAAATTAAAGAAACTAAGAAATCTTGTAATTAAGACTACCAATTAAAAAGTTGTAATATGAGCCACTCTTGCATTTTAGGAGGGTGCTAAGGAACATATTCAATTATACACTGACTTCATCGACCATGAACGATTAACAAGAATTTAATATATTAAACGTATATTTTTACTAATATTAACCGGAAGTATTTTTAATTATCGGAAGTAAAGTTTATCTATCATTGTATTTTGTATCATATGTGAAACATGCAAGTAAATGCTATATATTTCCTCATGGCCAATACATTGGCTTAATGCGTCTTGTGTCATCAATGAGTCTTCCAGCACATCTGCAGCAATCAGATGTATTCAATGACAACAATATAGTCTATATGACGGCAGTATTATGCTTAATACAAGACGACCAAAAGTCACATAATAAGTAAAATTTCAATAATTTGTAAAATATAGACAGTGATACGATTTGCACATAAATACACATAATGCCATTAGATATTTTGATAGCAAAATGAAAAATATTACCAGAATATTTGCTTTTGAAAGTTACCAAAGTAGTGCTACCAAAGATGCCGCTATCCTTGTTTATGTCATCATGTGACAGGTATTGCAACAGAAATCATTTTCAATGCTCTGAAAGTATCTTGCCAGATCTGACAGTTATTCTCACTAATAGAATCTGACAAATGAAACATTTGATGCGTTGTAAACTGTTCCGCGTCGCTCTATGACCTCATGACATAATTGAGATACCGTACGTTGATGACAAATGTAATTGTTCTGGTAATAAAATCTCCGCTATTAAAAAAAATCCCTTTACATTTCTGTGAAAATCGCATTCCGCCATTGTTTATATATTTTGAGTTTTTAATTTTTTTTATTCAGTGACTTGGGGCCAAGTGGTTTGCATTCTGAACGCAAAATGAAAAACTTCGGTTGATTTTCGCGGGTTCGAAACCAGCGCTGTCTTTGCGGAGTGACTGTGTAAGCTTTTCCGGGGATTTATTTGCACGAGAATTGTAATTCACGTTGCTTCCTTCAAAAGTTATCCCTGACGTTAACTCTCCTCCAGCAGTATGGCCCAAACAGGAAGATGCTTAACAAATTTATTCATCCATCTTCAGTGACTTTTGAATCACTCTTTTGTTGCATAGTATCACAAAAAATCCGAACAATGGTAATTACACCAATTCTAAAAGTCACCGAATAAATCTGTTTTCACCAAAGACCCTTGTTATTGTCTACAATCCTGTTATACTGAAATCTTCTAGAGGTGTCGTCTACATATTGATATTGTATCAAACTATTAATCAAATAAAAATTAATCAAACTATAAATGAAAATAGTTTAAACAAATATATATATTTGAAAATAATTCTCGAAAAAAATATGAATTGTCACCTAGATTATTTTTTTAAACAGAAATTAATTTCTAGATGTTTCATGTATGCGAATCCAAAATTACAGCTTATTCCGCCAAGTAATTTTTCAGTTATGCTTCAAAAACTACCCACATCCCAATGTGTTTTAGAACAATCAAATATTGATTTAACATTAGGAGATCCAAATTTTAAATCTGCGTAATTCCTAAACTAATTGGCCTAATGACTTCCTACTTGGTATCAGAAGTAAAATTTACCGGGGAATCCAAATATGATGTCAAAATTAGATATCAGTTTTGAAAATTTTGAAGTTTGTGTCAATTTTAATATATATTGACGATCGCTCAAGAAAATTTCACTATAAAAGGATTCTATAAAATATTAAACCAGGAGCTGTGGTTCAAACAGACTTTCAGAATTGGCGTTCGGATTTTTTCTAGGGTAAAATATTACATCAATACAAGATGCTACATGCATGTGATTTCGCAACTGTTGTTGCCACCTTAAAGCGGTTCTCAAAAAAAAAAAAATTCCCCGCTCAACAATGCGAACATTTTTCACACATTTTCTAAAAGCATGATAGTTGCAGGCATGATTATTGAAGCGATTTGGAATCGAACAGCTTTTTTTTAACTTTTCTGATAAATCCAATACATCTTGAGTTAGAAGCGATTATTGTTTCAGGACGGCAATCTTTTTCCTATCTTGAATTGTCGCGTCCGGATTTGGTGCTCTTAATAGCATACACTAGTCACGGGAAGAAATGCTCAAGCTAATGTTAAGTCTATGGGAAAGTTCTAGCGCGATTTCTCGCTCTCATTTTCAGATTTTTAAATGCTTTTTTTTTTTTTTTTTTTTTTTTTTTGCATAGGATAGCTGAGGTCAATCTCCAACGTTGTTAGTTTTCACATACACATGCGCCGAAAGTATATATCCCAACTCGTTGCCATTAGATTGTGACGTACGCCATAGCAGAATCACTGCCCCATGAATACTAGACCTGAGCGCTGACACAAAAATGGTGGCTGTCGTATGCGGATTTTTTCCGCGTTTGTACGGTTACTTGAATTTAATTACCAATAATTTCTAAACGTTTTCTATGCCTTATTTTTGTTAGATTAAATAAGTCAAATAAAACTTTTAAAAATACTGTTGTCTAAATTCAGGGGACCGTACAAATGCTTAAAAAAATCCGCATAGTATTGAGGGCGGTAGCAGAGTGAAGAAATTGACCTCATATTTCAGTGTTGGATGGCGCATATGTCAGTTTGCGTCTAGACTAATTGCGCTTTCTCAAAAAAAAAAAAAAAAAAAAAAAATCCGCGTTCTACAACGTGAAACTTTCTGACAGATTTGCGGACACATTTTTAAACGTAAAAGAATGCACTTGCAGGCATGACTATTGAAATGATTTGTAATGGAACAGTGTTTTGCATTTTTCGATTCATTAATTACATTTTGAGTTATAAGTGATTCTTGTCTCATGACGGCACTTTTTTTCCCTTCCTCGCTCCTGTTTCAAAATGTCCAATTTGACAGCATTTGTGAAAGATCCGGAAAATGGAAAACTGTTCGATTGCATATTTTCCGAATCAGAGTGACTACAAATTTTATACGTTTGAGAACAAAAATGAGTTCAGCAATGGGTCAGAAAGTAGTCAATTTGTATTTGAGAGCAGCCTTAATAAAAGTACTAAAAAAAAGATGGAAAAAGGATTTAATAAGATTTGTGTTTCACTTATTGTTTAAGCTATTGTTATTGTTGTATTGTTTAAGATATTGTTACAGTACAAGTAGAATTTTAAAAGATATTTCCTCTAATCGTGAATTTCAGACTTGATGATTATTTATCTGCAGGCTATATAAATTATCTTCGTATAAAAATTTTAAAAGGTAAAAAGTAAAATCATCTCAGTTAAATTACACTGTACAACATGAAAAATGTCCTTTAGATGAAAACCTTTGTTTCTTGCATATTTTTGGCTGAAAATAACAAATCTGCAATTATTTTTTGTTTACCACGCACCATTTTCCCAAAAATTCACATTTTAGCTTTTTACGTATTTTCTCGATAAATGTGTGTGCTTTCTTCATTTAATTAAATTTATTAATAACCTGCTTATTATATTGAACTTTTCCACTGCAGGTATAGATGTACGCACATTTAGCAATAAAAATCTATATTGAAGTGCAAGCGCGTTCTGTGCCGGAAAATCAACTTACATGCAAAGGAAAGGCGCTCTCATTGACAGTGAGACTTTCGCCAACTTGACGACCATTTTGTCGATCTTGTTGACTTTGCAGACATTTTTAACGGCAAAAGCCTTATCTACCTTCCCGAAGTTTCGAGGATCTAGCTGCATTAGGAAGCGATATATCCGAAAATTCAATAGAAGCTTGGCGACTTTTGTGCCGAGGGCATTTTCTGCCTTCGCCAAACCTATATAAAGGACAAGCCGACTGACTTAGAACAGTTCTGAGAGATCAGAAAGTTTTTGTTTATTTTCAGATGTTTCCTCCGACTGTCTTATGTTGCTGATTGAAGTGTTGCTGGTTCGAAAATTTTAGTGAAGTTAAGTGTGAAGTGTGCAAGTGTTATAAGCACAAGATTATTAATGTGCATTATAATGTCTCGCCAGTTTAAAAATAAGTCGAACATATTTTGTTATGTGTGTGGCGAACTTATATTGAAGACTCAACAATGTAGTGTGTCAAATTTAGTTAGAATAGCTTATGAACTGTACTTTGGATATAGAGTTGGGGTCCAGGATAATTCCTGGGCTCCACATATATGCTGCAATTTATGTTCCAGGAATCTGAGAAACTGGTTACAAGAAAAATGTAGTCGATTGAAGTTATGGTTTGGCGGGAACCGACCAATCACGTAACGCATTGTTACTTATGTTTGACAGATGTCAATGGGTTCTCTTCAAAATCCAAATATAGTATTCAGTATCCAAACTTACACTCCGCTATACGACCAGTTCCTCATTCTGAAGATCTTCATATACCTACAGCTCCCGATAAATATACTGTTAATTCAGAACCAGAGGAAGACCCCTCCGATGTTCCAAACCATCTTGATCCGGACTTTCAACCATCTACATCTCTGACATGTTCACATCATGAAATCACACAGGCAGACAGGGTGGTGCAAAATTTTAATTAGATTAACTATTGAAAACTAACGATTAAAAATTTAATCATGACTAAAGATTGACGATAATAGTTCAATCGTCAATCTTTAGTCATAATTAAACTTTTAATCGTTAGTTTTCAATAGTTAATCTAATTAAAATTTTGCACCACCCTGGCAGAGCTTAACGATCTTATACGGAACTTTAAAGTCTCTCAAACAGACTCAGAATTACTTGGTTCAAGTTTGGAATCTATTAGAGAAAGGTGTAAAAATAAGTTCATTTAGAAGATGACATAGCCCTTTTGTAGACTATTTTGCGGAGAAAGAAGACATCGTATATTGCTGTGATGTGAATGGTCTATTTCAGGCATTGGAACATGAACATAAGACAGCAGAGTAATGCCTGTTTATTTTGACTCGTCCAAACGTAGTCTCAAAGTAGTGCTCCTCCTTATAGGCAATGTTTGTCCGTCTGTTCCTGTAGGATATTATACAAATACAAAGGAAACTTACGAAGTTATGAGTGCCAAAATGAAGTTAATTGAGTACACTACATTCAGATTTGAAAGTCATTGGGATATTAACAGGCATGCAACATGGATACACTAAATTCTTCTGCTTTCTCTTCGAATGGTACAGCCGTGACAGAAAAAAATCACTACATCCGTAAACTGTGGTCTGCAAAGAAAGACTCCCTTCTACCATTACACAATATGTGAAATATTTGTAAAAACTCTGGACAGAGAAGGGGTAACTTTCTTGCATCTCAGGAACAAATTCCAAAAATTAAGTGAGGCAAAGGTAAAAGAAGGGGTTTTTATTGGCCCACAAATTAAAGTAGTCTTTCATGATGAAGAGTTTGAAAATAAACTGTCACAAGCAGAAAAAGCAGCCTGGCTGGCATTCAAATCAGTGTGCTCACGTTTCCTTAGAAATGAGAAAGCTGAAAACTATTAACATCTTGTTGGTGACATGATGCATTGTTTTCGTGTTATAGGTTGCAATATGTCATTAAAATTACACTTTTTGGATTCACATCTGGACTTCTTTCCTCAAAACCTTGGCGCAATTTGTGATGAGCATGGGGAAAGGTTTCACCAGAACATCTCTATGTTTGGAAAGCGTTTCAGTTGAAGATAGAATGGAAGTATGTTAGCTGAATATTGCTGGTCTGTTATCGGGGATACACCAACAGATGCCTACAAGAGGAAACGGCCAAAAAAATCATTTTAGTGTTTGTGTTTTGTATAATCAAGCCTCTGTTACAATTATCTGTAACCAATTTGTACAAATATGAGTAGAGAAGAAATGACAGTCCTGCCTCAGGAGGAGCTTGGAGCCGGAGGAGGGAGGAGGGCTCCTCCTCCCGAAGTGCCCTCCTCCTCCTCCCGAAGTGGCCTCCTCCTCCTGAAGTGCCCACCTCCTCCCGAAGTGCCCTCCTCCACCACCTAAGATAAGGGGATTAATTAAGGATTAGTGTTAATTAATTTTAATTGCGAGACTTAGAAATTTTTCGAAGCAATTTTTTTTTTTCGCTGAGAATTTTTTACTAGAATACGAGGTGTGTTTCAAGGGATTTATTTTAGCGAATTAGAAATTTAATTAATTTTAATTGGAGAACTTAGAAATTTTTTGAAGCAATTTTTTTTTTTTCAACGAGAGTAGGGTATTCCAAATATATGTTAGAGTATATTTGAGGTGAATTTTAAAAGTCAATAATGGTTTAATTAAAAATGTTCATTAATTTTAATTGGGGAACTTAGAAATTTTTCGAAGCAATTTTTTTTTCAACGAGAGTATGCAGTTTGAATATGAGTGCAGTAGAAGTGAATGATTAATTAAAAATATTAATTAATTTTAATTGGGGAACTTAGAAATTTTTCGAAGCAAATATTTTTCTTTTCAGCGAGAGTACGCAGTTTGAATAGGAGTGTATGCAGTAGAAATAAATGATTAATTAATTAAAAATAGTAATTAATTAATTTTAATTGCAGAACTTAAGAATTTTCGAGAGATTTTTTTTTTCATCGAGAGTAGGGTATTCGATATACATGTTAGAGGAGAATTTTAAAAGTCAATAATGGTTTAATTAAAAATGGTGATTAATTTTAATTGGGGAACTTAGACTTTTTTTTCTTTTAAACCAAAAGTAGAATTTTTAGAGTGAAAAATAGAATTTTTTAGTTTTAAAAGTCACCAAAAGTAGGATTTTCAACTGAAAGTAATCTAAGATATAAACTCTCAACTGAAATGAATTTTGCATTAAGGTGTGAGCTTTTAGTTAGAAGTGACCTAGAGTCAAAACTTCCTGGTCCCAGGAATCACCACGGGGGTTATAGTAAAAAATACAGGGTCCTGTATGAATTATACAGCACTAAATTTAACAGCTCGCCCCCTCACCCTCCCTTTTTTTAGCCAGAGGGGCCCTTCGATAGCCTAACAATACACACTTCAAAAAATACAGGGTGCTACAAAACGAAGAATTTTAACGTATATATAAAATAAACAAGAATGAAAAATCATGCGTTGCGGTATAGTTTATAAATCACTTTCCAACATTATCGAAAAGTTATGTGAACAAAATATAATTTTACCATATAGTATATAGTTAATTAAAATAGTGAATAGATCCCCTTTATAATAAAAAAGCATCCCTCGCAAAAATCCAATTATGTATAAGATCCCTTCCTAAAATCAGATAATTTACACATTACCTCTTTTTTCAATTCAAGTTAGGCTAAAAGTACAGCTTACACATCGATAGGTTCGAAATACACGGACCCTTCGAAAGAAACTTTGAAATGTTATAGATATTAAACCATGGTCACAAAATAATGCGACTATTTGAGTCTCAGGACGCGTCACAAAATAGTATAAACCTATTTGAATTCCAAGGGCCTTCACAAAATAAATCCAATAGATTCATATTATCTTACAACAACAGAAATACGAGGGATATTTACTTTTCATAAAAATCTAAGATCACTGCTTGAATGAAAAGGTCCCTTCACAATATACCCTGTAAAAATATTCAGATTCCACAGATATTTTAAGAAATAGACTGCTATTTTCAAATGAGTACGTATTCATGCGATGTAAGAACAGGTTTTACATGAATGTCTTTTTAGTTTAACGTTCAAAATATATATTTTAGAAATGAAACTAACAAATAAGTGTTACCCCCCTCAACATACACGTCGCTGAATCACAATGAGTCATATTAGCAGATAAGCGAAGATCTTGCTTCGACTTGACACGGTGAATCACTCACGATAAGGAATACGGCTATTGGGCTTTTTCTCAAATCTAATCAGTTTCTGAGACATTTTGGGTAGGTAAATGAATGAAATGAGCTATTTGAACCCGTCAGTGTATGCGAATTATTTCATATATAGTTATTAATCTGTTAAGTTTTAAAAGGCTTCACTGAAAAAATAAGAAATAGTCATCCCTTTATGAATTTTGACGCAAAAAGATGTGTTTAAATGAATTTGATACATGTTATGGTAGAAAAATACAGGGTCCCCTATAAGATATAGGAATTAAATTTTAAATATTTTAAAATTACATTCGTTTATGCTTTTTGTATTGCAAAGTATAGAAAATTCTACTAAATTGGGTTTATACTATTCTAACTTAAAATTTTCTTTTGAGGAATATATAGGATAACTAACCTTTTGACTTTGTTATTATAAATTATATATATATTGTATTATTTAGTTAGGGCATTATTTAAAAAAAATTTGTTTTTAATATTGAAAAAAATATATATAAAAATGTATCTTACCTATAAAGTTTAACCATGATGTACTGGACGTTATTCAAATTCGATCGTCTGCTATGCTTGTCTTACAACAACTGAATAGTAACGTGTTCGCTTATCTCTTAAAACCACGGGATATTGTGACGTCATGGATAAGACATAGGATAGAATACAGAATGAATAGGTATTATAAGACAGACAAATAAAATAATCATAAATCATAAATTTTGCATACTTCATACAAACACTTACAGTATGAGAAATGATTGCTACTATTAACATATGAGAAAAGGAATCATTAGCTAACATTATTAGTGTATGTCATATTTAACTAACAGACTCGATCATGCGTGAATTTTGACTAGAATTATTCACTGAATGTAAAAAAATGATTTATATTTATATTTAATATTTATATCGTTTAACATTTTAAAATTCTATTAAAAACATATGCATTAGTATGCTTGTGAAAGGGCTATTTTTAAGACTAAACATTGTGTAAAGGGTCCTGTTTTAAGGTTAAAAAGTTTCGTGAAGTGCCCTGTTTTAAAGTTTCGTGAAGGGGTCTGTTTGAATAACCCTGTTTCGAAATGACTTAAGAACGCTCAAGTTATTCCTAAACATATCCATAACTACAAATAGTATAGTTTGTTTTGCATCATGAAAATACATGAATATATTATACTATAGTTTTCGAAATGTTTTTTCAAAGTTAGATTCATATAATAAAGCGAGATTGATACCGTTAATGTATACGAATTCCTTCCTGTTACCCTGCATAGCTTCAACTCGATTCGTTATATATGCTTCATTGTGTATTCAATAAAAAATAATAACTAAGAAATAAAATTAAAAACAGTAATTAAGAACCTTAAGAATTTTTGGAATAAGAGATTGGTTTTAATTAAATAGGTTAATGAATCTAATTCGGTACAAGTCATATTAAAATAGAAATTACACTAAAAATACAGAGTCCCCCACAATATATATGAATTATACTCCACTAAATTTAATAGAACCCTCCCATATTTTCATAGAAATGGCTTCAGTATAATTTAGGCTAACAATATACACTTCAAAAAATACATAGTGACCACAAGAAGGATAGGAATTCGATATATACTACTACTTAAGTAAAATATAATTTCTCTTATCGCATAAAATACATTAACAAGTCCTGTAAAAATATATTAACAAGACATGAACTACTAACACATGAGTTAAAACATCTTGGTTATACAAAACATATATATATATAAATTTATCATTACCTAAAAATGTCAAGCACGATTTACTCGACTTCACCTAAATTCAACTAGATTCTTCACCACGTGGTTTGATGACATCACTGATCGCGATAACATTCTAGATAAGATTCACTGATAAGAACACATTTCAATTCATTTCTTCTAAAGAAAGTATACAAGTTGCTTCTAAGGTCTAGGTATAGTAGGTTAGTAGTAATATATAGTAGGTTAGTAGTAATATATTTTTAAAGTACTTCTTATTTTGTTTTAAAAGAAATGGTTATTTTTCTCTTTACGTAGGGTAGACAAAATTAAAACATCAAATATTAAATTTAATCTTTAGTAATACAAAGACTTACACCTACAGAAACGCAGACATCCTTTTCGTTATATTCATGCAGACTTTAAGATATATCACATATGTTCTTTCTTTTACCATGATACATATGGATTTTTTGAATGTATGTCACGTGACTATCTAAAGAGAGATTGATACTTAAAACCATTAATATATGTGAATTCTTTCGTATAGCCCTGTATAGATGCTACTCACCAAATATATATATATATATACTAAAATCTGTAAAGTTTTAAATGCTTCAATGATTATTCAATGAAAAATACTAATTAAGATATATGCTAATGTTTGAACTTAAAAAAATTTTGGGATAATAGATAGGTTTTAATTAAATAGGTTAATGAATCTAATTCGATAATCTAATTCGTCTTGTTAAAACAGAGATTATAGTTAAAATACACATTAATTATACAGCATTACACTGTATTACACAATGCGCTACCTCACCTATATTATCACAGAAATACCTTCGATAAAATTTAGACTAAAATACACACCTAAAAAATATATACAGAGTACCCAGAAAATGATAGGAATGAATGAAAAATTTTAACGTAAATTATAAAATAGGATCTACAGTAAGTGACAATAAATAAATATGAAAGAAAAATCATGAGTCATGGTATGCTTTATGAAACACTTTCCAATGCAATGGTACTATCGTTAAGAATTTGAAATAAGTGAATTAGATTTAATAATTCATACTGGAAATGTATTTTAAAAAAATTAGTAGCTTCGCCTACTTTTAAATCATTCAAGGCATATGATGAAGATTTAACCGCTGTAGAACGACTAAAAACTACCATTTTAATGAACTGACCCATCTATGTTGGATTTTCTATTTTAGAATTATCTAAATTAGTCATGTATGATTTTCATTACAATTTTATAAAGAAAACATACAAAGATCGTGCAGTTTTACTCTTTACGGATATAGATTCCTTAACTTATCATATTAAAACCAATAATATTTATAAGGATATGGAGCACCATCATGATTTTTTCGACTTTTCTGAATAGTCGAAATCCCATCGTCTAAAACGCACACGTTTCGAACCCACAAACATATAATCAGACTTGTCATTTTATAGCCAGGACGCTAACTACAGGGCTAAGTGAGCCCCCGCTTATTTTATAGTCACCACGTTAACTATCGGGCTCAGTGAGCCCCAGGCTAACTTATACCCACCACGCTAACTATTGGGCTTAGTGAACCCACGCTTATTTTATAGCCACCATGCTAATCATAGCGCTAAGTGAGCCCCCGCTTATTTTATAGTCACCACGCTAACCACAGGGTTTAGTGAGCCCCAGGCTAACTTATACCCACCACGCTAACTACTGGGCTGAGTGAGCCACAGGCTATTTTATACCCACCACCCTAACTACTGGGCTGAGTGAGCCCCAGGCTATTTTATACCCAACACGCTTACTGGGCTTAGTGAGCCCCCGCTTATATTATAGCCACCACGCTAACCACAGGGCAAAGGAGTCCCCGCTTATTATATAGTCAACACGCTAACTACTGGGCTGATTAGGCCCCAGGTATTTTATAGCCATCACGCTAACTACTGGGCTGAGTGAGCCCCAGGTTATTTAGTAACATGAATATGATTTCCAAGGTATATGTCCTAACTTGATTTAGACCAGTGCCTATGGTAAGATAAAGCTGGGAAGTAAATTGGTAAACTCTGTACATTTCCTAAGGAAACTCACTTGTATTTTATTAAATAGCTGTAGAAATCAGCATAGTTTATTAAAATTATATACATTCTCATTAGTTTATGAATCTGCTAACGTATAATATCTATATGGTAACTTGGATTATTAGTATTACCACTTAAAAATTTCTTTCGTAGATTTAATATGATAAACACTAACATGAGACTGACTAAACTTTTACAATTTTCACTTCATCTTAGTTTAAGAAATTTATCTACATAGCTTTAACTTTTACTGTTTAGTAAGTCTATTATTTCAAAGTATTATTTTTTAGTTCTAATATTCAAAACATATTCATATCGTTTTACGTATTAGGTATCAAATTAATTTAAAGTCATATTAAATATATATATATATATATATATATATATATACAAATACTATTCTTACCTAACACGCCAGCTAGCTAAGCACCCAACCGTCTCACACGAAGACTCTGAGAAAAGTGAATGCTTGTTCAGGGCCTTATCAGCTAATATAATCACTGATAAGATTTGATCACGTGACATGTGACGTCACTGATTAAGTGATATCACGTGACCATATGGTATCATTCAGTATGTCACCAGTGACGTCAGAGATCACGTGACTAGGTCATAAAAGAACCAATTACTAATTGCAATTAACAATTTACCTCTAATTGATTTGTATAATATATATATAGATAAATTAATACAAGATTTATCAATGTATTATTTCGTAATACATAGCACATGTACTATGTTTTACGAAATAATAGAAAAATCATGTATTAATTTATCTATATATATTATACAAATCAATTAGAAGTAAATTGTTAATTGCAATTAGTAATTGGTTCTTTTATGACCTAGTCACGTGATCTCTGACGTCACTGGTGACATATTGAATGATATCATATGGTCACGTGATATCACTTAATCAGTGACGTCACATGTCACGTGATCAAATCTTATCAGTGATTATATTAGCTGATAAGGCCCTGAACAAGCATTCACTTTTCTCAGAGTCTTGGTGTGAGACGGTTGGGTGCTTAGCTAGCTGGCGTGTTAGGTAAGAATAGTATTTGTATATATATATATATTTTTTTTTAATATGACTTTAAATTAATTTGATACCTACTATGTAAAACGATATGAATATGTTTTGAATATTAGAACTAAAAAAAAATACTTTGAAATAATAGACTTACTAAACAGTAAAATTTAAAGCTATGTAGATAAATTTCTTAAACTAAGATGAAGTGAAAATTGTAAAAGTTTAGTCAGTCTCATGTTAGTGTTTATCATATTAAATCTACGAAAGAAATTTTTAAGTGGAAATACTAATAATCCAAGTTACCATATAGATATTATAAGTTAGCAGATTCATAAACTAATGAGAATGTATATAATTTTAATAAACTATGCTGATTTCTACAGCTATTTAATAAAATACAAGTGAGTTTTCTTAGGAAATGTACAGAGTTTACCAATTTACTTCCCAGCTTTATCTTACCATAGGCACTGGTCTAAATCAAGTTAGGACATATACCTTGGAAATCATATTCATGTTACTAAATAACCTGGGGCTCACTCAGCCCAGTAGTTAGCGTGATGGCTATAAAATACCTGGGGCCTAATCAGCCCAGTAGTTAGCGTGTTGACTATATAAAAAGCGGGGGCTCACTTAGCCATGTGGTTAGCGTGGTGGCTATAATATAAGCGGGGGCTCACTAAGCCCAGTAAGCGTGTTGGGTATAAAATAGCCTGGGGCTCACTCAGCCCAGTAGTTAGCGTGGTGGGTATAAAATAGCCTGGGGCTCACTCAGCCCAGTAGTTAGCGTGGTGGGTATAAGTTAGCCTGGGGCTCACTAAGCCCTGTGGTTAGCGTGGTGACTATAAAATAAGCGGGGGCTCACTTAGCGCTGTGATTAGCAAGGTGGCTATAAAATAAGCGTGGGTTCACTAAGCCCAATAGTTAGCGTGGTTGGTATAAGTTAGCCTGCGATAGTTAACGTGGTGACTATAAAATAAGCGGGGGCACAATTAGCCCTGTAGTTAGCGTCCTGGCTATAAAATGACAAGTCTGATTATATGTTTGTGGGTTCGAAACGTGTGCGTTTTAGACGATGGGATTTCGACTATTCAGAAAATTCGAAAAAATCATGATGGTGCTCCATATCCTTATAAATATTATTGGTTTTAATATGATAAGTTAAGGAATCTATATCCGTAAAGAGTAAAACTGCACGATCTTTGTATGTTTTCTTTATAAAATTGTAATGAAAATCATACATGACTAATTTAGATAATTCTAAAATAGAAAATCCAACATAGATGGGTCGGTTCATTAAAATGGTAGTTTTTAGTCGTTCTACAGCGGTTAAATCTTTATCATATGCCTTGAATGATTTAAAAGTAGGCGAAGCTACTAATTTTTTAAAAATACATTTCCAGTATGAATTATTAAATCTAATTCACTTATTTCAAATTCTTAACGATAGTCCCATTGCATTGGAAAGTGTTTCATAAAGTATACCATGACTCATGATTTTTCCATCATATTTATTTATTGTCACTTACTGTAGATCCTATTTTATAATTTATGTTAAATTTTTTCATTCATTCCTATCATTTTCTGGGTACTCTGTATATATTTTTTAGGTGTGTATTGTTAGTCTAAATTTTATCGAAGGTATTTCTGTGATAATATAGGTGAGGTAGCGCATTGTGTAATACAGTGTAATGCTGTAAAATTAATGTGTATTTTAACTATAATCTCTGTTTTAACAAGACTTGTATCGAATTAGATTCATTAACCTATTTAATTAAAACCTATCTATTATCCCAAAAAATTTTTTAAGTTCAAACATTAGCATATATCTTAATTAGTATTTTTCATTGAATAATCATTGAAGCATTTTAAAACTTTACAGATTTTAGTATATATATATATATTTGGTGAGTAGCATCTATACAGGGCTATACGAAAGAATTCACATATATTAATGGTTTTAAGTATCAATCTCGCTTTAGATAGTCATACATTCAAAAAATCCATATGTATCATGGTAAAAGAAAGAACATATGTGATATATCTTAAAGTCTGCATGAATATAACGAAAAGGATGTCTGCGTTTCTGTAGGTGTAAGTCTTTGTATTACTAAAGATTAAATTTAATATTTGCTGTTTTAATTTTGTCTACCCTACGTAAAGAGAAAAATAACCATTTCTTTTAAAACAAAATAAGAAGTACTTTAAAAATATATTACTACTAACCTACTATATATCTACATACCTAGACCTTAGAAGCAACTTGTATATTTTCTTTAGAAGAAATGAATTGAAATGTGTTCTTATCAGTGAATCTTATCTAGAATATTATCGCGATCAGTGATGTCATCAAACCACGTGGTGAAGAATCTAGTTGAATTTAGGTGAAGTCGAGTAAATCGTGCTTGACATTTTTAGGTAATGATAAATTTATATATATATATGTTTTGTATAACCAATACCTTTTAACTCATGTGTTAGTAGTTCATGTCTTGTTAATATATTTTTACAGGACTTGTTAATGTATTTTATGCGATAAGAGATATTATATTTTACTTAAGTAGTAGTATATATCGAATTCCTATCCTTCTTGTGGTCACTATGTATTTTTTGAAGTGTATATTGTTAGCCTAAATTATATTGAAGCCATTTCTATGAAAATATGGGAGAGTTCTATTAAATTTAGTGGAGTATAATTCATATATATTGTGGGGGACTCTGTATTTTTAGTGTAATTTCTATTTTAGTATGACTTGTATCGAATTAGATTCATTAACCTATTTAATTAAAACCAATCTCTTATTCCAAAAATTCTTAAGGCTCTTAATTACTGTTTTTAATTTTATTTCTTAGTTATTATTTTTCATTGAATACACAGTGAAGTATATATAACGAATCAAGTTGAAGCTATGCAGGGTAACAGGAAGGAATTCGTATACATTAACGGTATCAATCTCGCTTTATTATATGAATCTAACTTTGATAAAACATTTCGAAAACTATAGTATAATATATTCATGTATTTTCATGATGCAAAACAAACTATACTATTTGTAGTTATGGATATGTTTAGGAATAACTTGTGCGTTCTTAAGTCATTTCGAAACAGGGTTATTCAAATAGACTCCTTCACGAAACTTTAAAACAGGGCACTTCACGAAACTTTTTAACCTTAAAACAGGACCCTTTACACAATGTTTCGTCTTAAAAATAGCCCTTTCACAAGCATACTAATGCATATGTTTTTAATAGAATTTTAAAATGTTAAACGATATAAATATTAAATATAAATATAAATCATTTTTTTACATTGAATGTTTTTACATTTATTTCAGTGAATAATTCTAGTCAAAATTCACGCATGATCGAGTCTGTTAGTTAAATATGACATTCACTAATAATGTTAGCTAATGATTCCTTTTCTCATATGGTTAATAGTAGCACTCATTTCTCATACTGTAAGTGTTTGTATGAAGTATGCAAAATTTATGATTTATGATTATTTTATTTGTCTGTCTTATAATACCTATTCATTCTGTATTCTATCCTATGTCTTATCCATGACGTCACAATATCCCGTGGTTTTAAGATATAAGCGAACACGTTACTATTCAGTTGTTGTAAGACAAGCATAGCAGACGATCGAATTTGAATAAAGTCCAGTACATCATGGTTAAACTTTATAGGTAAGATACATTTTTATATATTTTTTTTTCAATATTAAAAACAAATTTTTTTTAAATAATGCCCTAACTTAATAATACAATATATATATAATTTATAATAACAAAGTCAAAAGGTTAGTTATCCTATACATTCCGCAAAAGAAAATTTTAAGTTAGAATAGTAAAACCAATTTAGTAGAATTTTTTATACTTTGCAATACAAAAAGCATAAACGAATGTAATTTTAAAATATTTAAAATTTAATTCCTATATCTTATAGGGGACCCTGTATTTTTCTACCATAATATGTATCAAATTCATTTAAACACATCTTTTTGCGCCAAAATTCATAAAGGGATGACTATTTTTTATTTTTTCCGTGAAGCCTTTTAAAACTTAACAGATTAATAACTATATATGAAATAATTCGCATACACTGACGGGTTTAAATAGCTCATTTCATTCATTTACCTACCCAAAATGTCTCAGAAACTGATTAGATTTGAGAAAAAGCCCAATAGCCGTATTCCTTTTCGTGAGTGATTCACCGTGTCAAGTCGAAGCAAGATCTTCGCTTATCTGCTAATGTGACTCATTGTGATTCAGCGACGTGTATGTTGAGGGGGGGTAACACTTATTTGTTAGTTTCATTTCTAAAATATATATTTTGAACGTTAAACTAAAAAGACATTCATGTAAAACCTGTTTTTACATCGCATGAATACGTACTCATTTGAAAATAGCAGTCTATTTCTTAAAATATCTGTGGAATCTGAATCTTTTTACAGGGTATGTTGTGAAGGGACCTTTTCATTCAAGCAGTGATCTTAGATTTTTATGATCAATATCCCTCGTATTTCTGTTGTTGTAAGATAATATGAATCTATTGGATTTATTTTGTGAAGGCCCTTGGAATTCAAATAGGTTTATACTATTTTGTGACGCGTCCTGAGACTCAAATAGTCGCATTATTTTGTGAGCATGGTTTAATATCTATAACATTTCAAAGTTTCTTTCGAAGGGTCCGTTTATTTCGAACCTATCGATGTGTAAGCTGTACTTTTAGCCTAAGTTGAATTGAAAAAAGAGGTAAGGTGTAAATTATCTGATTTTAGGAAGGGATCTTATACATAATTGGATTTTTGCGAAGGATGATTTTTTATTCTAAAGGGGATCTATTCACTATTTTAATTAACTATGTACTATATGGTAAAATTATATTTTGTTCACATAACTTTTCGATAATGTTGGAAAGTGATTTATAAACTATACCGCAACGCATGATTTTTCATTCTTGTTTATTTTATGTATACGTTAAAATTCTTCGTTTTGTAGCACCCTGTATTTTTTGAAGTGTGTATTGTTAGGCTATCGAAGGGCCCCTCTGGGTAAAAAAAGGGTGGGTGAGAGGGCGAGCTGTTAAATTTAGTGCTGTATAATTCATACAGGACCCTGTATTTTTTACTATAACCCCCGTGGTGATTCCTGGGACCAGGAAGTTTTGACTCTAGGTCACTTCTAACTATAAGCTCACACCTTAATGCAAAATTCATTTCAGTTGAGAGTTTATATCTTAGATTACTTTCAGTTGAAAATCCTACTTTTGGTGACTTTTAAAACTAAAAAATTCTATTTTTCACTCTAAAAATTCTACTTTTGGTTTAAAAGAAAAAAAAAGTCTAAGTTCCCCAATTAAAATTAATCACCATTTTTAATTAAACCATTATTGACTTTTAAAATTCTCCTCTAACATGTATATCGAATACCCTACTCTCGATGAAAAAAAAAATTCTCGCGAAAATTCTTAAGTTCTGCAATTAAAATTAATTAATTACTATTTTTAATTAATTAATCATTCACTTCTACTGCATACACTCCTATTCAAACTGCGTACTCTCGCTGAAAAAAAAAATTGCTTCGAAAAATTTCTAAGTTCCCTAATTAAAATTAATGAACATTTTTAATTAAACCATTATTGACTTTTAAAATTCACCTCAAATATACTCTAACATATATTTGGAATACCCTACTCTCGTTGAAAAAAAAAAAATTGCTTCAAAAAATTTCTAAGTTCTCCAATTAAAATTAATTAAATTTCTAATTCGCTAAAATAAATCCCTTGAAACACACCTCGTATTCTAGTAAAAAATTCTCCGCGAAAAAAAAAAAAAAAAAAAAAAAATGCTTCGAAAAATTTCTAAGTCTCGCAATTAAAATTAATTAACACTAATCCTTAATTAATCCCCTTATCTTAGGTGGTGGAGGAAGGCATTTTGGGAGGAGGTGGGCACTTCAGGAGGAGGAGGCCACTTCGGGAGGAGGAGGAGGGCATTTCGGGAGGAGGAGCCCTCCTCCGGCTCCAAGCTCCTCCTGAGGCCGGACTGTCATTTCTTCTTTACTAATATGGGAAGTGGTTCTCCTAAAAATAGGTACGTGATGGACCATTTTGATTTTGATATATGAATCAATAATCTTTTGTTTATGCAGAATCACATAGTTTTATCTAAAGCACAGAAAAAAACGTTGAAATTTGTTGTACAGTGTTATCTGTTTACATACGAGCTTGTACACGTTGAGAGATTGATGCTATACAGGATATACATAATTAAAGTTCACCTAGTCAGACCTGTCTGTAGTCGAAACTCTTCATCAGAGAAGCATGAAATTTAGAATGCATCTAAATTAAGGGACGCGAAAGACATTTAGCATAAAAAATTAATTTCAAAAATGGCCACCAAGGGGCGTATTGTTGATTTGTTCACTTATTTAACAAAATACAAGGTTATACCCTGTAGAATTGGTTTATAAAGAGAATTCTTAAGGCTGTTCAATGTGTTGATTGTTATTGTCAAGTATCGTTTGAAATCTCAAAATAGCATGTTCAAGTGTTACGTGAACCTAATCCTTGGAAATATTAAGGGCGTGACGGGAAATACTGTCCTTGAGAAATGTTCCATTTACAGTCATTGCACCTCTGCGATTGTTTTTCAAAGCCCGAAACATCCGCAAAGCTTCTGGTGCGGAATCACCATTTTGGTAAAAACGTTTCACGTAAAGCTTGTAAACTGCGCGACATTTTCCGTTGAAAAGGCATAAGACTGACAAGAGGTTCGTTGCGTCTTTTTATTTAACATTTTCCTTGTACGCGAGCAGATACATCACGTGTTTTCTAAAATGTGCATATATGTCGAAATTTTATCAGAAAGTGCCCTCTGGTGGCCATTATTGAAATGAACTCTTTTCTTCTAAATGTCTTTCGCATCCCTTCATTCCAAATTTCATATTTTCTCGATTATTAGTTTCGGCTGCAGACAGCTCTGAGTAGGTGAAGTTTTATTTATGTATACCCTGTATATCCAACATTCTCAAGCTAATCAAAGATACCAGGAAAAAATGGAAAAAATATCTGTAAAAAAGAATTAAATAGAAAAGAAAAACATTTAGAATATTTTTTTTATTAATAAACACATTTTACCTATTTTATCACAATATTAACATACCATACGACAAGTACATTTATTTGAAATTTGTAGAGGCAAAAGCTTTAAGTATTATCCTTGTATATAATAATTAAAAAGAAAGCTTCGTATCACACTGAGTTACTCATATATCTCTGATTATTAATTTAAAGAACAATAATAATTAATTTAGGCACAGAAATTTTAATAAACTAGTTATAGTGTTGTAGAAAATCATTTATGTTTTAATAGCAAAGGAGAGAACTATGATGATGCATAGGAAACACATATAAGGGCTTTTGTGGTGATGGTTAAAGATTGGATGTACCATTTATTAAAAAATGGTCTTAATATTACGTGTTAATAACACTCTTACTAAGTAAATATGATATTTAGTGGCAATTTATTGATATCTTAACAGACAAAATTAAAGAACAATCAACATTTTATATTGTGTCAAATAATACGCAAACTAGAGTAAAACTATCTTGCGGATTTAACGGAAGTTTTCGGAATTGAAAAGGAGCTTGATAAACTACTGCTTTTTTGAATTCGGGGTTATTTAATTATAGCAATTATTAAATTTATTATTTAATTATTTAATTTAAGGCTACTTAATATTTGACTAACTGTATATATCGTTCTTACAAACAGGGTGTCCCTGCTTAAACTGTACAGCTCGATAAACCTTGTTCAATGTACAGACGTGAAAAAATGCATACCCTCGACTAATTCTGCCTCAGACTATCGTATAAAAATGTGACTGATACAAAACGATTAGTAATAACATTTACTTTTGACTATATCCAGTGCATGATTTAGGATTTGAGACCATCTGCTTACTAAAAAGTACACCATCTTCCTTTTTTTCAAACGATAACACTGACTTTTAACACTTTGTTTTTAGTTCTTTGTATTAAAACAGCCCGTAAAAAAGGCATAGTTTATAG
This sequence comes from Maratus michaelseni, assembly GCA_963931845.1. Lineage (NCBI taxonomy): Eukaryota > Metazoa > Arthropoda > Arachnida > Araneae > Salticidae > Maratus > Maratus michaelseni. The sequence goes on along the minus strand of OZ007586.1, from coordinate 37,978,422 downwards.
ATTTTTTTCTTAAATATTCATACAGTTATAAAAGAAAATCTATCAGGTGTATATTAGTGCTCGCGAATATACGTTTATATACGTTTAAACGTATACGTAATTAAGCCTTTTTTCCTAATGTTTCCTATCCAAAATTGTTACCAGTTACAATACGTTTTATACGTATTATACATATAATCGCGAGCACTAGTGTATATCAACAAATTTCAGAAAATAAAATTAAGATCTTACAAAGAATAATATCGAAAACACCCTATTGTCACCAGTAAAATTATACAGAACTTTTAGATATAAAATAAACTTACTATATATATGAAAGAAAATACTACAAAAATTTTCCGGTAAGTTTGTAAGATTTTTTTTTAAACATAATGAGAAGTCTATGATAAGATCTAATATAAGTCTAATAATATGATCTATCTCTCGGAACAAATGGGTTAATATCTTAACCAATTTGCTCCGAAAATAATTTATTGAGATTCTTTGCATTTTAAACATACAGCTTTCTCCTTCATCATATGTTAATAATGTATTAGTATATATTTGGCATTTATTGATGAATTATTCTTTGATAAATGAAAACGATCCCCTTAGACATAGCTGCCAACTTTTACGCTTTTCTTTACCACTAAAATTTAATAAATTCTGACTTACTTAACCGTCGAAATCTGCGATTAATAAAGACAAAATGTTCTTTTAAATTTTAGTGGTATTAAGAAAAGTGTAAAAGTTGGCAGCTGTGCCTTACACTATCGAAAATTAAAATTTCCCTACACCTCGAAAACTAATGATTTGAATTAGCTGTAGCACGCTCATATTTTTGACGCTTGTGGTGCGTTTAATTTAAAGATTAATGCTTACTGTTAACGTTATACGCAATCAATAATTTTTTTAATGCAAATTTATTAATAATTTTCATAATTAAAAATATGTTTTTGGACTATGTTTGGTTCTCTTTATTCTGCAGCTTTTAAAAAATAGCAATTTTAATCGGATGATTTTTGGAAGGATATAAATTAAAATTTGTCAAGTACATTTAAAATTAGCATGCTCAAACTTTGATATCTTGTAACTCTATGTAGATTTAAGAAAATAATACATAAACTATGCCTTTATCCGGGCTGTTTTGATCCAAGGAACTAAAAAAAATAAAGTGTCAAATGTGGGTGTTACCATTTGAAAAATGAAATTTGGTGCAGTAATTAACATGTAGATGGCTTTCAATTCCTAATTTTTGCATAACATTTAAAAATAGATATTATACCTAATCAATTGGTACTAGTCGCATTTTTATACAATGATATGCCGCAGAATTAGCCGGAAGTATCTTTTTTCCCTTAAGTTAGCAAAGCCTCTATGGTCCTTTATTTTAAATAAAATTGCGGAAGGAAAAGTTTAATATCCCGTATGATACACAAAGTTGGTAAGTATTGGTAACGTAAATGTAAAATTATGCATATCCGATATCACACGATGTTTACTTGAATTGTGTACAAAATGACCACCACGCTTGTCAAATTTGTTAATATCTTAACCAATTTGCTCCGAAAATAATTAATTGTATCCTTTATTTAAAAGAAAATTGCGGAAGGAAAAGTTTAATGCCCCATATGATAGACAAAGTTGGTAAGTATTGGTAACGTAAATGTAAAATAATGCATATCCGATATCACACGATGTTTACTTGAATTGTGTAAAAAATTAAAACCACGCTTGTCAAATGGGTTAATATCTTAACCAATTTGCTCCGAAAATAATTTATTGCGATTCTTGGCATTTTAAACATATAACACAGTTCCTTCATCACCTGTTAATAATGTATTAGGATAGATTTGGCATTTATTGTTGAATTATTGGTTGATTCTTGCCTTGAAAGAAAACTTTCCAATATGAACATAATATCTTAAACCATTTGTTCCGAGAATAATGTATTGAGATTCTTTGCATTTGAAACATGCAACTCTTTTCTTCATCATCTGTTATTAATGAATAAGGATGTATGTGGCATTTAGTGTTAAATTATTGGTTGATTCTTGCCTTGAAAGAACCGAGAATAATATATTGAGATTCTTTGCACTTTAAATTTACAACTATTTCCTTCATCAGCTATTGTTAATGCATGAGGATATATTTGGCATTTATTGTTCAATTATTGATGGATTTTTGCCTAAGGAAAAGAGTAACGTCCCATATGATACACAAAGTTGGTAAGTATTGGTAACGTAAATGTAAAATAATGCATATCCGATGTCACACGATGTTTACTTGAATTGTGCACAATATGACCACCACGCATTTTCATGCTTGTCCGTAGATGCGTCTCTGTTCAAACGCATTTCGTTATTAAACAGTCAAGGGCACCTGCACGCAGTTTCAAGATGTATACAGATTATTTTAAAGGTATATTCATATAAACATAATGATAAGTCTATGATAAGATCGAATAATAAGATTTATCTCTCAGAACAAATAGGTTAATATCTTAACACATTTGCTCCGGCAATAATTTATTAAGATTCTTTGCATACAACTCTTTTCTTCATCGTCTGTTATTAATGTATTAGTATATATTTGGCATTTATTGTTAAATTATTGGTTGATTCTTGCATTGAAAGAAAACTTTCCAGTACGAACATAATATCTTAAGCCATTTGTTCCAAGAATAATGTATTGAGGTTCTTTGCATTTTAAACATACAATTATTTCTTTCATCATCTGTTAATAATGTATTAGGATATATTTGGCATTTATTCTTTACTTATTGGTCAATTCTTGCCTTGAAGGAAAACTTTCCAATACAAATGTAGTATCTTAACCCATTTGTTCCGAGAAGAATATATTGAGATTCTTTGCACTTTAAACATACAACTATCTCCTTCATCAGATTTTGTTAACGGATGTGGATATATTTGGCATTTAATGTTAAATTATTGGTTAATTTTTGTCCGTGAAGGGTCCTTTCCAGTGTGTCAAATGAAATGAAACTCCATGGGACAACACCAAATCTAATAATTAGGCTTTATGCAGTAAAGAAAAACTGAGTGTAATAGTGCATAGATACAAATAGCTGATTAATTGAATTATTGTTGTTTTTACGTTCTATAAATTCTACATATGTGCAAGAAGAAGGGTTAGTATTGTAAAACATTTGAATACCGCTATTTTCAAATAGTAAGATTAGCTTCATACAATGGTAAGTTTCTCTCATTAAAGAAGATAAGTATTACTATTCGGAAATTCATGCGAAACCAGAAAATTTAAATTGGCAGGAAAATCTTCCATGCAGATTAAATGGGCTAATATAAATATTGATGTTTATATTTCCAATAATCTTATATCCTGTGCATCACACATGACGTCTGGTTTCTTATATTTTGCATTTTTCTCAAAAACCGAGGATCATAAGAAGTATCACACAGAAGAAACCTGTACTACACCATTTATTCTTTCGTGATGGAACACTCTGCATAAAAAATATAACAGCTTTTTGATATTTATTACCGTAATAAACTTATTTCTTTTATCGTGCAAATAACTGATAGATTTAGATTAGTGTTGAAAAGTTGGGGAAATTTTTGTTCAAAATACGTGTCACTATTTCAAATCAGTGTTCTTCTCTTTATTTAATGACAGACATTCCTTGATTAAATAAAGCAAAACTTACTAGTCGGAAAAGGTGGAAGATATTTTCGATATAAAAATCTAAAAATAATCGGAAACGTTTCCGAAACTTACGAGCAACAAAAAAGCTTTTATTTTAGCTGGTGCTGATTTGTTGCAGCCGATTTTATCTGCGCTAGGTATATAGACCGGCAAGGGGAGTGCCTCCCGTGTGGGGTCTTTCTAAAGGATCCTAACACGTATTTACGGCAAGGTTCGAACCATGGAAAACTCCGAATGGTTACGTAAACGAGTACGACAGTGGTTTGAACCCAGCATCTCCCATCTACCAGCTTTGAGAGACGAACCTCTCAGCCATTACTTTTATTTGAGAAGTTATTCTTTAAACCTCCGAAATATATTGGTTTATGATGTTTCTACAGAAAAGGAACGATTTTCGCAATCGTAGGCAACTCGGAAGAGATTATTATTTTCGTAAACCCTCCTTGTTAGATAACAAAACATTTTTTTTTTTTTTTTTTTTTTTTTTTTTTAACAGTGCAAATATGCGATGCAATGCGGCTTTTTAATGTTACTTTGATATTACAAAGATTTTTGCGAAAGAAAATAAGATGTAATTTTCAAACTTGTCTTGAATTACATTGTTAAAATAATTTTTTTATATGGACATAGACATCTAGAAATGTTCTTCTTCTAAACTACTGTATTTCAATAAAAGCTCTTTCGATTTATTATTTCTAAAATGTACATAAATGTTTACATCTACCGAAAAAACGTTAATAGTCGAATTATGGAAAATAAAGTGCTTACACAAACTCCAGATATTCAGTTATATTAACCAATTGCAGTTTAATAAATATTATTCTACGAAACCTAATTTTTTTCAGGCTAATAGAGTTTATACGAGTTGTAATTTTCCAACTGGACGAAAAATGTAAATATGGCAACAATGTAAACGATGGCAGGATTCGAAACTGGGATCTCTTGGCTGAAGCTGCCATGCTCTACCATCTGAGCTATCCCGGTCGAATCTGGATATTTTTCTTCCAGTTGGAAAATTACAACTCGTATGATTTATTTTCCAATTTCAATAATTGTGTTAAAATTAATCTAGTGTAATAGAGTTTAATTAATTGATTGATCACATGATTTTGCATTATGATTTACATTAAATAAAGGAATTGAGTAGATAAGGCTCATTTTTGACGCTCCGATAGGGGAAAAAAATTCCTATTTTGTAAGATGTTTTGATTGTGGTGATTTAGAATCCCTGAAAACACACTGAAATTCACAAAACATACAGTCTTTTTTAAGGTAACATATCCTCTGGATGATTGAAATTGTCCCTCAAATAGTCACAGGATAGTGTTTAGTTGAAAAATGTCATACCTATAGACATTCTGCGGAGGACTTTATATGACGTCCCTTGGACAATTGTAGGATGAAGGAAGGCGAAAAGAAGAAGTCTAATGCGCATGTGCGTCCTATAAGATAATCAACAGGCTTTTCAAAGAATAATATAGTTGGATAATTCCTTCTCTGTATCCTCTGGATATCTAGATGTTTGTTCTCCAGGATTTGTAAGAGCGCTATAGGATGTCCGGAGGACAATTATGGTTGTGTGGGATGTGTATTTACAGCCTCTCTGATTGATTTCTGTTTGAAGATTGTGTAAATGCGTTATACAATACTATAACCATAGGTTTATTTAGCAGATTTTAATGTATTTCAACTACAAAATCCAACTAAGGCTTCCCGGTTACAGAACAAATGTGAAACAATTTTTCTGTTACTGAAAACTCAACATATTTTTTATATTTAATATATATTTTTTAGATTGTCATCTGACAACGCCAAAAAGAATGTTTATATGAAACATATCAAAAATATTTCAAATAAATTTTTAAAATTTTTAAAGGCAATACTTTCGTATTAGCCACATGTCCGCCAAAGATTTCGATACTTACGGCAGCCTCTTTTATTCCTATAATTTCGTGGTTTAAATGAGTAGTTCGATTATATGCCTGTTAAATTTGATTTTTATTTATATTATTTTATTATTTTATTTATTTATTTATTGACGAAGTTTCAATTTCGTTATGGAATATTTGCCAGAAACAAATGCTGAACTATTTATATTGTTTAAAGTACAAACGTGTTAATCTTTCATAACCTGGCCGCACGCGATCGAGATAGATTTTTTTTAAATCATGCTTGAAAATTATTTAAAAACTCCTAATAAATCAGAAAAATGAGATACTGTTTTCAAACAAATTGCATTTGAAAGAACATTTTTTCCCTATTCGACGGAGTAAAAAATTATATTGTGCGACGGTTAGAAGTTAAAAAAAATTCAGTAAAAGCGAAATTGATTGGTCAGGTTTTGCCCCCGTAAACACTAGAACCGCGATAAAAGGTCATTTTGACCCATACCAATTGAACAAATGTCGATTCGAACAAGAAATTTCTTCATAAAATAAGTTAAATATATACCGTGGTTCATATTAAATATATAAGTTCAATAGTTGAAATAAATATTCCAGTGTAAAATATTTTTCACAAAACTTAATAAAATTTCCTGCAATTCTAGTGTTAATATGACGTCAATGTTACTCTCGGACATAATAAAAAATTATAATAAAGATTTATAATAAATATTGTATCAATTTGATTTCTTTATATGAAGCTCTTATAACACCATAGTAGTTTTTTTAGATGATAATATGTAATCAAAAAGTAAAACATATAAAAACACTACGATGGTATAAATAAAAGTGCTTTGTATTAAAAAAAATCAAATTGCCACAATTGAAATACATTAAAATCTGATAAATAAAGCTATGTTGCATATCTTGTATAGCATATTTAAGCAATCTTCAAACAAAAATAAATCAGAGAGGCAATATATATATATATGCTAATTTATATTAAAACATTCAAACCCCCTTAGAAAAATTAAAACAAACGTTGGGGAACAATGAACCCCTATTGGAGGTAAAAAAAAAAGCTCCTTATCTACCAAACACCTTAATAATTGTTTTGTTTTCGATTTGCCTCAGTCCGAAACATTTAAAATCATACCTGTTTATATTGAACTACACATTTAAAATCTGCAAAATTAATATATTACAGGAAATGCCAATGAATTAATTATATTGTAAAACGTTTTAACTGTTTTATAAATTAAGTGTTAAATCCACAGTAACTATATGCATTCATATGCTAAAAGAAGGAACTTGCATAAGATATGAATATATCATTTAAAAAATTAGTTAGGAAAATGTTATAGGCATTTTTATTTTATTGACTGTGTAATGCTTGATTCCGTTAGTGCTGACATTTATAGAATTATTTTAATTATTAAAATCCGATAAGTAAAGCTATGTTTCTATTCTTGTATATTACATTTAAACAATCTTCAAACAAAACACAATCAGAGAATCAAAATATATATCCTAATTTATATTAAAACATTCAAACCCGCTTAGAAAAATGAAAACAAATTTGACCCTGTTGGGGGGGGGGGGGGAGTACCTTATCTACCAAACACTTTAATATTTGTTTTGTTTTCGATTCGATTACAGTCTGGAACATTTAAAAACATTCCGGTTCATACTGAACTATACATTTAAATCTTGAAAAATTAATGTATTAGAAGAAATACCAATGAACTAATTATATTGTAAAATGTTTTAACTATTTTATAAATTAAGTGTTAAATCGACAATAATTATATGGATTCGTATGCTAACAGAAGAAACATGCATAAGATATGAATGTATCATTGAAAAAATTAGTTAAGAAATTTCTGTAGGCATTTTTATTTCATTTAGTGTGTAATGCTTGATTCCGTTAGTGCTGACAGTTATAGAATTATTTTAGTTATTAAAATCTGATAAATAAAGCTATGTTTCTGTTCTTGTATAAAACATTTAAACAATCTTCAAACAAAATACAATCAGAGAGTCAATATATATATATTCTAATTTATATTAAAACATTCAAACCATCTTAGAAAAATGAAAACAAATTTGACCCTATTGTGGGCAAAAAGAGCCTTATCTACCTTACTACACCTTAATATTTGTTTTGTTTTCGATTCGATTACAGTCTGAAACATTTAAAAACATTACAGTTTATACTGAACTACACATTTAAAACCTGCAAAATTAATGTATTAGAGGAAATACCAATGAATTATTTTTATTGTAAAATGGTTTAACTATTTTATAAATTAAGTGTTAAATCTACAATAATTATGTGCATTCAAATTCTAAAAGAAAGAACAGGCATAAGAGATAAATGTATCATTACGAAAATTAGTTAGGAAAATTGTATAGGCATTTTTAATTAATTTATCGTGTAATGTTTGATTCCGTTAGTGCTGGCAGTTATAGATTTATTTTAATTATTATAAATTAGAATTTAAATATTATTATAGAATTATAATTATTAAATATTCTTTTAATAATTATTAAAAAATAATATTTGTCTTAAAAACATTCTTGGAAAAAAAAACGTTTTTTATGAAAAAAAATAGATTATACTTATCTAAATACTTTACAACTTTTACCTATCTGTTCCTTTTATTCTAAAAATAATGAAGTCACTTCGATTTACTCATTTAGAAGTAAAATTTTAACATAAAATTTAAACATTTAGAAATAAAAACAAAAAGTATTTTAATCTCTCATCAGTACAGTTAAGATGTTAATACATAAATTTTACATAAATCATGTATCACTATATCTTTAAGTAATCACAATCAACATTTGGTTGACGTTATATGTCAAATATTCATAATTAATATTTTAACACATTTAGTTAAACAACATACGCATGAATTCTGTTACATATTTTCAGTTAAAAATACTAAAAGTCCAAATAAATGCGGCTCGGCTTTAAAACCAGAATCTTCAATGAAGTGATGAGCCTTCACATGAAATTAGTTCACTAAGCTCTATTTAAAAATGTAATTGTCATTCTTAACTAATAATAAACAAATCACTCAACACAGTAATTAATTAGTTACGTCATCTGCATTATTTTAAAATTTTCAAGTTTGAAATTCTGGGTAACTTAGAACGAGGAAACGGTTCAACCTTCTAAGTGTAATATATTTTTTTTTCAAATTATATAGATTAAAAAGTCTGATTACGATGTTTCACTATAGATTACTTTAATCGAAGTTTTCATAAAATTTTCTACTCAAAAATATTTTATGTTATTTGAAGAAACATTATTTTTGCTGATTTTAATTGCAATGTTTTAAACAAACAAATTTTGGAAGAACTAGAGTTAAAAAATTCTAAAAATTTTACATTTCGAAATCGTAAATTTTACGACTGCTTGCTAATAAAACAATTATCTAATAGGAAATAGGGTCACTGAAAAAACATGCAATACATATATTTCCTCACTCAGTTAATTTAAATTAATGTATATTTTTCATTTTGAATATTCAGAAAACCAGAAAAAAATTTATAACGCATTAACAATCACTTTAGTAATATTTTATACAATATAAATATTGGAACTTGTAACTAATCATAGAATTAGCCAATCATAATAATATACATTTATCACACAATTTAAAATACATACACATTATAAAATACAATAATTAACGTAGCAGTACTAATTTTTATACTAATAAAATATATTACAAAATACAACAAATATTGGTATTAAAACACATAATTAAATAGTTTTAGGAATAATACGTTTTCAGAGCACCATAGAAATACATAACAAATTTTTACTATTATATTTTTCCAACGGATTTTTATGAATTTCATTAAATTTATTCTTAATTTATGAAGTACATGTAAGGAATGTTTTTAGCAGCTTATGCTTTTCATAAAATTTTTCAAAAGTGTGAGTTTTTAAATTTTGTGACAATGTTAAACATTGCTAATTAGTACATTATCATGTTATCACAACTAACTGGGTCAATACATTTATAAGACAGGTAATTAAGCAAATTACAATATCACATTCATAAAGTTTTATCATAGCATACCGTAAGCAGAATTTAATAAATTCATTCTGCGAAATTCTTTTATTTTTATTGCATTTGAATAAATTAATGTCTATCATTGAAAATAAAAATAAAAATTGCGAAAACTGCTTTGAAGAAATTCAAAAATATTGTAACTGAATTTTATCAATTTATTTTTGTTGCAAAATAGAAATTTTCAACGGATGAATTTATAAAGCGGCAAAATATTTTATAACCCCGTATATTTGGAACTTGTTAATATGAATGAAATATGGCTATAATTTATATGAAACATAAAATATAATTTATACATTAATAAAACAACCCTGGGCATCTTTGAATTCAGATTTCAAAGCACTGCTAAAAGTTTTACATTATAACTATCTTTTATGCAATTTAGGTACCTATCACAACATATGTCGAATCAAATATCACAGAATTTGACAGAATTTGGACTTACTAATGCTCTAAATAATACATGTTACGAATTTTTCAATATCAGAAACATTGTATATGTTTAATGCATCTCTGAGATGATTTTGGGAAGAATCACTTTTCGCTTTGTTTACCTTAATTTACGAAATATCAACGGAAAATCACAAAGTTTCTTAAAATAATTTCTTAACCTGAAGGAAATGGTCATCTATTTCGATAGAAAGTGATAAATAACATTTTAGGAAAATTTTAATTGAAAATATTTTTAAGGTCTTAAAAAAATTGCTGAACGTGTATTTGAAACATACATAAAATAAAATTGACAATTCTGACATAAAAAAGTCTCTTAGCTTATGCCCAGAAGTGTTTTCAATATTAAATATTTCCATTTAAAACAGATGGCTAAACTATGCAATTTATTTATCAAAACAGTTAAAGTTTCCTTTCCTTTCTGGATGTTTTACCGTATTTACTCTTATATACTGCACACTCGTGTAAAATGCATATCCTATATTTTTGAAGGGGAGTAACGAAATCAATTATGCCTCGTGTTTAATGAACACTATACTACTTTAAGAGCAGACAAACAGACTCATTTTCTTTCTGGAACCTAAATTATCATATTCAGTCATGTATATTTCTTCCCCTGATTAAAATACCATAAAATTAAAGTTTCTATAATATGCACTCTTCTGCCATTGGAAACTTTGAGTTAAAATATTTATGGACTCCATATACTTGCTCATAATACTCAAATTACAGAACGTGAGAGTGCGATTATTTCACTTATTTTACTTGCTATTTCTGTATGCGTATAATTTTATCAAAATAACGACGCGTTGTATTCAGCGACTTACAGTCTGTTACAAAATTATAAGACTACTCAAAATTCCACCCTTTCATAACAAAGACAACATTAATGGGAATTTCAAAGATTTCACTAGTTTTATAATTTTGATTAAGCTCAAAAAAAAAAAAAAAAAAAAAAAAAAATTAATCGAATGTCTTTTTTTGGGGCCAAAGGCTTTTTCGGAATGACGGTGTTATATAAATATAAGACCCGCTTCTGTTTTTCTAATAATGCAGATGATTTTTGTTTTAAGTTCAGAATTTAACTGTAACCTAACCCATCTAGAAAGGTTGCAAAGAAGGTTTCATTGAAAGAACAGACATTCAGAATTGAATCTAATTCTTTGGATTATTAGTAAAATGTCTCGTGGAGATGAACTCTCTGAAATAGAAGTGCGAAAAGTTTGGTTCTACAAAGGAAAAGGAAAGTCTGAACAGTAAATAAGTAAGATTCTTAATCGTTCTAAAACTAACTATTCACAATATATTGAGTAAAAAAGAATTGTATGTTAAGATCTTCACCATGAAATACATGGTACACTTGAAAAGATCTGGCCCCAATAATAAGTTGTCAGCTCGTGATAATAGGCAGAATTTTCAAGCTGCCAACAAAACAATATTAGTAGACGCATAAAAGAGCACAGCAGACCAGTAAACAAACGCCTCATGCACCGAAGTGGCGAAATTTGAAGTTGAATGTTTGTGTTAATCTTCGGAAACTAGGAGGACTAAGAAAGAACAAGACATTAGAAAGAAGCACGTCTGAAGTGGCCAAATAATGTGATGTGCTGGAACTCTGCATGGAAAAATATGTTAAAAATTTACATTTGATTGTCCGGACGGCAATAACTACTACTTATTACTACTGGATTAAGGCCAGAATCTCATGAGTTCTACAGTAGGTAGATGGGAGGCGGTTCCGCTATGGTGTGGGGCGCTTTCTCATGTGCAGGAAAATGTAATCTACAAAGAGTTGGTGGCAAAATAAACGCGGACATTCTTCAACCGATGTTATACGGAAGTCTGAAATCTTTCTGACAGCATTTAGGAGAGCCAAAATTGAAGTTCCAATGATATGATTCTCCCAGTCATGCATATAAATAAACAAAAGATTGATTTAAATGAGAAAAGATTGATGTTATACCTTAGCCGAGCCGTAGCCCTGACCTCCGATAGAAAACTTCTGGAGTTATTTGTTTCTCCAAATATACGAAAAAAAAAAAATTTCATTCGAAACATCAAATGGAAATCGCCATTATGGGGAAATAGGAAAATATTTCGGAATCTTTCCTTAAAAATTATATTAACTCGATGAAAATCGTGTGTTTCAAGTTTTTCAGAAATATGATGGAGCAACATCTTACCTACATTTCCTAAACCTTTCTTTTCCCACATGTGTTCTTATAATTTTGGGTATTTTTGCACATTTTTGTTAATTTGCTGTTTTTTTTTTTAAATGAATTTCTTACATGTAAGTTGCTACATTTTATTGAAAACTTCATGCACTGCCATGCAGTGCTTTTGATTTTTATTAAAATATTTCATTATATAGCTAAATACCAAGAAGTCTCGTTGTCTTTTACTTTTGTAACAGACTGTAGTGAAAAGAATTGCGATTTCAAATAGATGTCGAAAATATTCCTCGTATATACCCCCACTTTTTCTGCCTAAAATTTGAGGAGAAAATTGCGCATCCCACAAGAGTAAATACGGTATTTTTTTTTTATTATTATTGCGATCCTAGTTGGTCCAGATAAACGGGGCTCGAAAGTTATTTATTAATTCAAATCCAATAATTCAAGAAAAATTTCTGATAAATCGAACTCTTATGCATTCTAAACACTGAAAGGTATTAATTCATGAAAGCACAAAGAGACCACTCACTAAGTTAAAATTAACAAGGTGAAATTTCAGGTATGCTTTTCTCATAACTTCATCTAATACAGTCATATGAAACTAGGACATCACATACATAAGTCTTACTACATAAAGACAACGCATTTGTGACTTCAAACACTCAGCGCATTTGAAGAGTTTAGTGGAAGAACATGTTTTGTCACATTTTCTCAAAAGTTATTTTATTTCATGGATGAAGGTGTTATAAGCTGTTCTATCGTATCATAAGGTATTCTTGACCTGCGATCTGAGCCATTATTTAATAATATTCAATATTTTAATGTTTAGTAATTTAAGTAACATTTAATTTTTTAAACATTTGAAAATTAATTGTTAATAAGTTTTTCTGAGAGACTTTAGTACCACCTTTTTTTATATTAAGCAAATGCTTCCAAAGGGAAAATAAATCAATACAATTTAGAATAAAAAGCGCCACTTCAATTTTCTCAAAATTTAATTTTTGTTACATAACATATTTTTCCACCAAGCTCTTCATTTATTGAAATGTGCGAAGATCTTTACTTATTTATATTTTCTTGATAAGAGTCATAATCATTGCTGCCGAAAATGTATTTAAATACTATTCAAGTTCCATATTGTTTGAAGATTTCTATGTTTTAAAAAATTAAAGTGGAAATTATTTCAAGTGTGAAACCAAATGTTTCAATCAAGATAAGCAGGATTTCTGTTACGAAACAAGCAGGACAGCTCTTGTCCAAATTTGACAGAAATCAAATTAGAATAATGTTCACTTCATCATTGTCTTATTTCTTGTGGCTGGTTCTCTGTGAAAGATGATTCCGTAAGATTGTTCTCAGAGTCTTCGTGCTGCATTCGGGAATAATAGCGAACATGCTGCGTCGTCAAACCAGTGTCTTCTCCAGCGGCTGTGGCTTTTGCAGGGAAGCAAGTACTAAAAATACTCATGAAACCTCCGGAAGCTGTAAAAGGTGAAATATTGTTATAAAAAATATGAGGCTAACGAGACAGAGTTTACTTTATAAAATAATAATAATACATAAAAGCAAAGAAAATCATTCATCACATTGAAATTTCTGAACTTTTTCATTTTTTAAATAATTTCTGGAATTTGTTTTCACTTTCTTTGTTTTAAATATATTGATGTTGACTTGGAACAAACGCGACCTACGTTATACACGGCCGGTCCATGACGTTTAAAACGTCACACGGAGTGGATTATCTTTACACGACGATTGGTACAAATCGCCGCACCCATCGTTTTGTGCCAATCGTCTTGTAAAGATTATCCATTCCGTGGGACATTTCAAAGTCATCAACCGGCCATGTATAACGTAGGTCGTGGAACAACACAGTGGAGTCAATGCTATACTGGAGGGTATATGGTGGTATATGAAGTATGATGAATCTTTTTTTAAAAACTCCGTATAAATTCTGTTTCTCAAATAAAACTGTATATAAATTGCCAGGATGAGATTCAAGTTTTCTAAGAAAACATATTACGGCGGGTTTGCATTGCATCTGTTGAATGCGAAAGTTAAACTGTCAAGGAATGTCTTCGCCGTTTAGCATAAGGGAGATTACGGTCTTCCCTTGAACTTGTCGTAAAATATCCTTCTATGAAAATATATTTTGAAGAAAACAGATTCCTTTACATTCCGTTAATTCCGTTTTGGATTACGGGAAGGCCATTAGGTTAGATCACATGTGCGAGGAAATTCGATTAGTGGATCATTTTGGAGTCACTATGGGTAATGCGTTTCAATGGAAATGAAGAATACAAGAGTTATTAAGTTATTGAATAGTTGGCAGTAAACGAAGCCGGAAAGTTGTCATCATTTCGCCAAATTTGGAGAAATATTGACTTTCAAGATTACCAATGACAAAGCACATACTTGGCACAAATTGAAAGATATTTTGTGATATTTGAACTCAAAGCTAAATTTGACCCTTGCATAGCTCGGTCTTCCCTGCTCGTTTAATTTTAAATATCCCTAGCATATTGTGGGGAAGTTACGTGAAGATACGATGATTAGAAATATGTGAAAAAGGCTTTTTACTGTATGATTTACCCCTCTTTTGCTTTTTTACACCTTAAATGTATCACAATTCCAATCTTTAAATTCATTTTTCTCGTTTTTTTGGGGTTTTTTTTTAACATTTTGCTATTTAACACCAATAGATGTGTAAGAAATGGCATATTTATTTATTTATTTATTTATTTACATAATCGAAAAGGTATAATCAATAGAATTAGGAATGTAATTTGCAATAGAATAAGTATAAAACTTTTTCAAATGTAAATATGAAGAAATGCGCATTTTTCACTCAATTTTAGCATTAGGTAAGGCCGTTTCATTTTTTTTCTCATAAACTTATGGGTTTACAGAAAAATCAATCCCTAAATTTATGAAGGATACTCTTGTAAATATAAGAAAAAAATGTGTGAAATTATTAAAAATTGAAAAAGTTTAAACGTTTCTAAATTTTGATAATATATATATATATATATATATATATATATATATATATATATATATATGCATATATATATATGTGTGTGTGTGCGTGGTCGCAAGAGTTTGTTATCTGAACTTTGGATTGCAAGCCGCAGCGAATTATTAATTGAGGCTAGTGATCTGGAACTCAGACTCCCACACAATAAAATTCTGATGAGCAGTACATTTTCATTGTGAGAACAATAGCAGATGAGCCAGAACTTTTGTCGTGGTCAGACGGACTGCGAGAGAGTGCTTCTTTAATTTTTAAGCCGATCGGTGGATCGTGCTAATTTACAAGTCTAAATTTCAACAGACGGTCGAAATATCTTTATCTAAATAAAATTATCGTTGTAAATATTTTATATTGTATAATTAATCAAGATATATTAAATTTCTAGATAATCTAACTTTGAAAACAGAATGGACAATAAATTATTGATTCCTAGACACCAGGAGATTAATTTTATCGTAATATACTGTTATATTTTATGCCATTTTATGCCAATGCCATCCACTTAGAAAAATTATAACCATATTTTCTCCGTCGTAGATGCTTTCACAAAATTTGTCTGGTTATACCCCGTTAAAACTACTGCTGCCGTAGAAGTTATAGATAAATTAAGCTACAACACAACGTTTTCGGAAACCTGTCCCGAATCATAACCGACAAAGGACCAGCTTTCACATTTGACGATTTTGAAACATATTGTAAAGAACAAAAAATAGAACATGTTCCAATAATGACAGGAGTTCCTAGAGGAAATGGACAGATTGAGCGAATGCACAGAATTTTAATTCCAATTTTATCCACTAATCTTATCCCAATTTTAGCAAAACTTAGCATAGAAGACCCCACTAAATGGTAGAAATATGTTTCATCGGTGCAACGAATTATTAACAGCACTATATGTAGAAGCACAAAATTTCCCCTATTTAAGCTCCTAACTGGAGTTAAATTGCGACATAAAACCGATTTGGAAATAAAAGGATTATTAGACGAAGAACATGTAAATTCGATTATGTCAGAAATTAATGTAAATAGGGAAATTGCAAAAGAAAACATTTAAAAAATACAGGAAGAAAATAGGAAAACTTATAAGAAAATAAGAAAAACGGCCAACACCTATAAACTGGATGATTTAGTTGCGATACAGAAAACCCAATTCGATAAATGTATGAAGTTAATGCCTAAATTTGTTGGTCCCTATGAAATTACTACAGTGAAAGGAAAGGACCGATACAACGTGAAAAAAACTGGCTACCATGATGGTCCAAACGTAACTTCGAGTGCTGCTGATTTTATGAAACAATGGACAAAATGATATTTTGAACTGTGATTTTTTTTTTTTTTTGAACTCTTGAACTTTTTGAACAATTTTCAACCGTTATTGTTGTTAAACAAGTTTTTTTTGTTGTATTATATCCATATTTTATATTCTAAGGAACACTGTGTGTTTCATTACTTACTATTGTTTATTGTTTTGCTTGTATGTTTTCTTGTCTGTATTTAATATTTTTAGATTTTAGTCGACTAGTTCCTGATCTAACATACTTAGTAGATGATGACTGTGAGGACACAGCACAGTCAGGACGGCCGCAGCTGTGGTCGCAAGAGTTCGTTATCTGAACTTTGGATTACCAAGCCACAGAAAATTCTTAATTGAGGCTCGTGATCTGGAACTCAGACTCCCGCACAATAAAATTCCGATGAGCAGTACATTTTCATCGTGAGAACAATAGCAGATGAGCCACATATATATACATAGTTTTTTTTTTAGCCACAATATTACATTTTGTGCCATGAAAATTATTTTGATTAGCAATTTTATTTTTTGAGATGTAAAGGATGTACAAAAAAAAAAAAAAAAAGCTATAAGTAAAAAAAAAAAAAAAAAAAAAATCTTAGGTTATCGACTCTCCTTATCTTTAGATCCAAATATTTCTTGATAATGTTTTATGGACCTGGTCTACTTTCATTCTGAATGCCTCGTATGAGACTCCTAATTTAAGTTATAAAACATTGTTTTAAAATTAGTTCTCGACTCCATTTTACCTTGAGGAATACATATTAAATATCAAGACCTCGCTTGTGATATAATTGTTTTTATACACAACTAGCAACCCACTCGGGCTTCGCACGGGTGCTATGATGTTTCAAAGATACCTCTAAATATCTATAAAGTGCAACTTCAACTGCACAAATAAAAACTTACAGATTACATTTGAATTTTTTTATTCTATCAAGTAAAAACACTGTCGACGTCATACATTAATCAGAGATAAAATTTACGATAAATATATATTTTTTATTTTCAATAACCTGCTGCAACTGTCATATGACTTTGATATATATCATAAAGTAAGAGGGCCTAAAAGTAAATTTATTTTCTTATACAGGTGCCAAATATAGGCAACAAAAGTGATAAATCGCCAAATATTGTTACAATGGCCGTCATTGACATTGAATATTTCTTTAATGCCGTGCAAACATTCCTTTCATATTTAAGTTAAATATTTCCGTTTTATAATACCATTTCTTATTAAAACTAATCTTTGTAGTTTAAATAAAATCAGTAATAGTTTAATTTTTTATTTTATTTTTCGAGGTGTTTGCATTTTTTTAATCTCTAACTGATATAGTCCTTCCTCAAAGATCGTTAACCAAACGATTGCATACTATACCGTCGCCAAGATGAAAAACATATACCAATGGCAACCTTTTCGTCCACATTAAGGAAAAAATTCCAAATTTTATTATAAAAAATCATGGCTACATCGGTATATTATACTTCATAATAAATGTGGGAATTTTCTAAATCCGACAGTGCCAATTGCCAAAAAAAAAAAAAATAAAAAAAATAAAAAAAAAATACATCGAATAGTTTTTGAAATTATTCCGGACATACACTTTCAGGGCTTATTGCTTTATAATATACTTGGTAACCCGCCCACGCGTTTCCCAGGCCCAAGATAATGACAATCTCAGAGAAAGGCGTTAACCCCATCCCTCCCCATACCCGCAAATATAACGAATAATTTGTTCAAGAAAACCACCTTCACCTACATTAACGCGATCATTAAAAAAAGAATTAAAATTTTCTGATAATTAGAACATAACGAAGAGGCTACGCTAAAGTAGCTGGCAGATGACACCCCTTCCCATCCTCACTTTCAAATCTATATCTTAATTAGTTATCTAAATTTTTGTTCATTAATAAAAATTGACAATAATTTCCTTTCATTTTCGCAAACTAAATGGAGGGATCGGCCAGAGAAATAGATCTCTTTGTAGTTCAGTTTTTAATGAAAGCAGATCCCTGTCTGAAACTTTCTCGGATTTTTTTCACTGGCGCCGGCAGATTTTTGCAAAAATTAAGAAAAATTACCGGCCGAATTTTTCAAAAATCACATAGTCTGATGCAGATTTTTTTTTTTTTTTTTTTTTTTTTTTTTACATATGCTCAGAAATTTTCAAATTGATATCTTTATTAAATTTCTTAAAATTCGCTAATTAGTAAAATAATTTAGAATTCGCTCATTTCCGCTTGCAATTCCAGAACAGCTGTTCTTTTCTTTAGCCATTTTGATTTAAAAGATGGCATTTTCGATACGATGTTTAATAAGATTATAATTAATATGTTGGGTAATTATCAAAATATTAAAATTCTAAGACTCGGGTGCACTTGGCCAGACCTTGGACTATCCACACCTAAATTTTCAGACTTCTAGGTGGGCTAGATTTTGCTAGCCATCGCAGACAAACAAACACATAGAGTGAAACTTTCTTTTATTAGTATAGATATGATCTATAATAACAATTTAATTATACAAATTGAGATAAAGATTTAAGAAATAATTATCCGTCAGCGAGAGAGTTACTTATATGCAACTTAAGATTTATCTTTTATCAGGGATCGAAGCGAAAAGAAAAATAAAACATTGTTTCTACCCCCATCTCCGAACAAAAAAATTGGAGTAAAATGTTTTTACCATATGCAATAGAAATGTATCGTGAAGATAATTGTTTTGAAAAAAAAAAAAAAAAAAAAGTGATAGGAACAATATTTTTTTTCCTTTTCGCTTCGACCTCTGTTTACATAAAATTCTTCTTGGGCAAGGAAGTCAGCAAAACGTCCACAGATGGCGCCACTACAAGAAATAAGTTTCATACTATGCCTTATAAATGATAGCATACAATTGTTTATTTTTCAACAGCTTCAATTTCAATGCAGTAAAGAGACGAAAAACGATTATTTCTAACTTTCAAAAAACATACATCCGTATGTGTCAGTTTTACAGTAGAACTTAATATTTTCTATAAGTTATATATGTTACTCGATTGAAGAAGTGATATATAAGAAAGCTATTTAAAAGTTTCTTTTCATTTCTTTCTTTCTCTTTTTTTTGTTTCTTTATCTTTTTTACTTTCATTCTATCTTTTTCTTCTTTTTTGTATTTTAGTATAATATGAAATTTATTTTTAGAACCATTTTAAATGGCACATTTTTTGAATTGATAAGCATTGATGTACGAAATTCAAGGATACCAAAATTTTTCGGGATTAAATTCACAACATAATTGAAGAAGGATATTAGTCATAGTCATCTATCATTCTCGATATTTTTAAAGAATTTTACATATGGAGTTAATTAAAATGACACATCTTTTGTCGTTCCTGGAAACCTTACAGGGAAATTTACTTAGATTCAGTTTGAAAACTAACAGTGATATTTACTACATATAATCCTTTACTATTATTTTTACACATGAAATAATTATGGTAATATACGGAATAAATAAATGTCCATTAAAACAATATCAAAGATTCCACAGAAATCAATAGTTTCCTTACTGATGACAAAAATCATGAAGATAGAATATATCTAATTTCTATCTTCAAGTAGTGTCATCTGGTGGAGAAATTTTCATTAAATGATTTGGTTTAAAAAATAATTTTTAAGAAGAAAACATCTTTTTTTTTTTTTTTTTTAAATCTGACATTTTCTCAAACATTTATTTTTTTTATAAATTGAAAATTGTCCAAACATTTATTGATTTCTAAAAATAATTTTAAAGAAAACCTTTTTTTGTGTGTGTTTTTTGAATGTATGCGTGTAAAAAAATATTTTTTTAACAATTTGCGAAATCACTGCAAATAGTTTGATAAATAAGATGTATCTTTTCAATAGTTTAGAAATTTTTTATTTTATTTTTTGTTCAAAATCGTCTTTTTCCTTAGGATTATCAGTGCTGAGGTTTTCTTCGACCGACAACTGTCTTTATTACTTCAGAGTTTTCTGTGCAATGATACCTCTTCCCAATAGTGAAGAAGTGATATATATACTTCTTAATAGTGAAGAAGTGATCTATATACTCCTTCATGTTCTACTCTAATCTTCTTTCCCCATTTTTTCCTCGATCTCGCTTTCTTCCTTTTACTAGGTTTCCATTGCATAATAACTTTTGGTAATCTGTCGTTGTTCATTCTTTTGATATCATGTCAAACAGTTTTCATCTATACCATAAATAATATTAGTTTCTAATTTCATCCTTTTTTGCACATCTGTGCTTTTCCTTGTTAGGTGCGTTCGGTTGATTTTATGACGGCCGATTATCTACACGAGAGATATATGCCCTGGGGAGAGTGCCCTCCGTGGGGGTCTTTCTAAGGGATCCTAACCCTTATTTACGGCAAGGTTCGAAGAAAACTTTGGAAAACTCCGAACGGTTAGGTCGACGAGCGTGACAGGGGTGTTAACCCAGCACATCCCGTTCCCCAGCTTTGAGGGGAGGTGCTGGGTTCGATCCCAATCGCGCCCGTCGGCCTAATCGTTCGGAGTTTTCATGGTTTTCTTCGAGCCGTGGATTTATCCATGCGTAAATACGGATTAGGTCCCCTTAGAAAGACCCCCACGAAGGGCACTTCCCCCGGGCCTATATCCCTAGTGCAGATAATTGGCCGTCAATAATCAACCCAACCCAACCCCAGCTTTGAGAGTAGAACCTCTCAGCCACTGGTGGTGCTTACGAGCGTTCGTAATTCTATAAATACGTAGCACCTCTAGTCGTCCGTCTTTCCGCATATAGCAGCGCAAAACCTACCCAACCGAATGCTTTGAAATTGAATATATATACTCGTTGCAGAATTTTATCGAGTCATTTCAAATTTTAGGAAAATCCTCATAGCTCGTCACAAGATGCTAATTAAAAGACGTGACACGCGCATTACACTTGCGATAAAAAGGCGGGGAATATGCAGTTCCTGATATTCTGCGTATGAGAAGGTTGTCCTGGCTCTATCATTGAAAGATCGGGCTCTGCTTGTGAAGCTTTTTTACAGGAACGGCAACTGTGCGGCAATTGGATTGAAGAAATTCTGGACATTAAAGAGTTTAAGAAGCGGCTCTGGCCCGATGATCTTGTCGTGGTGGATAGGCTTTGAACAAAGAGTGCCACAACAGCATGCCACGTCCAAGGCCTCCTTATCATAGTATCAGGCCTCACAATCAGCAAGTTTCCTTTGACCGCATGGTTGTCCCGCTACTAGCGCCATCAATCGTCAGTAATAGGCATGATCTCCATGGTAATAGGAGTATTTACGACACGAAATAACACGAAATTTTTTCACGGCTCCATTTGTTCTATGCATTTGCTTATGAACTAGTATCGGTAGTATCCACCAGGTGGCGATACTTTCCGGAGAAAGTCAATGAATAAGTTGGCAATTACCGCGGACATTTTCTCCCATAGACTTTCTCCGGATTGTCAAGTCTGATCTATTCGGATTGTCAAGTCTGATCCCTTAGTCGAGTCTGACTAAGGGAGTCTTGGCCACGTCTTTTAATTAGCACTTTATTATGACGAGTACAGCGCCCTCTATCGGTCGATTTTTGAAATTTTTTCTTTCGCAAAACAAATTTTCATTGCTTCACGTATACGCAGATGAAATATCAGGTCATTTTGATCAGTGGTTCTTTTTTTACAGCCTTTTGAAAGTGCAACTTTAATTATAATCACCCTGTGTTTAAAAATCTGAAGTGATTCCACTCTACTTTTAGAATCCTGGTCCAGAAAGCAAAACAAGAACAAAAAACCAAGTATTAGGCATAGATTATGAAATACTTTTCAACACTAACAAAACTAGTCGTTGGGGGCCACCGTAATACTTACCCATCATGGATATGCATAATGTAAAATATTAAAATAAAAATGTGTAAACTACTTATAAAATGCATTGCAATTCAAATAAAATCGTGGCTTGATGACGTCACAAACTTTAAAGGCTCGATTACTGAATTGCTTGAAAGAGGTTTTTCCTTATAACTCCAAAAATAATAATCCTATTAACTAGCGGTTTATTGCATCTGATTAAGCATCAAATTTCCAATTAAAATATCTCTTTGAAGTGAAATTTGGATGAAATACAGGGTCATGAAAAATCGAAGAGTGTGGAAATAGGATTCCAAATATCTCGGCAACTAATTATCCGATCGACTTCATGCTTTATGTAAAATTTATGTTTTTTTATTGTCTTTTATATTCATTTCTTAAAATAAACAATTTCGAAAATTTTTATATACCTTTTATCAGAACGAATATTTCGAGGGTCCGAATAAAATAGTTCCGGTTAATCGAGGTTAATGAAATGAAATAGGCTTCTTCCCATTATTACATACTAAGTACATACCAAATTGCAAGTCTCTATCTCAATTTTTTTTCGGGAGATAGAGCGTTTACAGACACACACACACACACAGACACACAGACACACAGACGGACGGCAATTTTTTTTTTTCTAAAAATATGTTTTTCGGAATCTCCAGTGTCTGAAACGTGTAAATCCGTCAAAAAAAATTTTTCGATTTTCAAAACGATTACAAGACTTACCCTATACTACGTATGATGGGTAAGTAAAATTGAGAATTTTCATTTTTTCATACAATGAAATCGACCATAGACCCTGTAACCGAATTTTTTTGTGCGTCTCTGTAAATAAAGATAAATGCTACGCACTTCTCAATCTATAGAAAACATGCTGTATAGTCCACCTCAGTGATGCATATCAATTTCATTATGTTTCAAGTATTCAAACATCATTAAAATGCATCGAAAACGATTTTTCCCATAGACCCTAATGTAATGGAATTATTTTGTGTGTATCTGTAAACGAACTATAATATGCTACTTATTCTATACTTCTGAGAAAGCCTGTTTTAGTCCACCTCAGTGATGCATATCAATTTCATTATGTTTCAAGTATTGAAACATCATTAAAATGCATTGAAAACGATTTTTTATAGACCCTAATGTAATGGAAATGTTTTGTGTATCCCTGTAAACGAGCTATAAATCCTACATACTTCACTTTTAATACCAAACATTCTATAGTAAACATCAATAACATATAAGAATTCTATGGCAATCTGAGAATATTTACGAGAGCTAGAGTACGGACGGTAGAACAGTAGACAATGAGACAGACAACCCGAATTCATAAACACTTTTCAACTATATTGGAAACTACAGAGTGGCCAAGATAAAAGAGGCCCGGTATACAGAAGTACAAATACTAATTTTTATTTAAAAGTAGTAAATACAGAATATTATGAATAACAACATACTGAACATTCAATAGTTCAAAGGAGGAGTTGTTATTCATAATATTCTGTATTTACTACTTTTAAATAAAAAATAGTAAGTATTTGTACATCTGTATACTGGGCCTCTTTTATCTTGGTGACTCCTTATTAAAAAGAGGGAAAATTTTGTAAATTTCTGACACAATTGAATCAGCTGGAATCGAACGCTGGAACTCTCGTTTCGAAAACCTCACCGAAATATTTCACACTTATACACAGTAACATTTGCTTTATGATTTTACTTATAGAATCGTTCGCAAAATGGTTTAAAAAAGATTATAAACAAGTCGTTGGAGGCCACCGTAATACTTACCCATCATGGATACGCATAATATAAAACAAGAAAATAAAACATGTGTAAACTATTTATAAAATGCATTGCAATTCCAATAAAATCCTGGCTTGATGACGTCATAAACTTTAAATCGAGGCTAACGAAAAAGAAAGGCTACCGCGGTGCTTTACGCGTATCTTTTTTTACAGACCGCCAGAGTCACGTGATGCTCGAATGCACCAATGAAGGTGTACGAAAAGAGCAACACGTCACTCTAGCGGTCTGTAAAAAAAGATAAGTGCCGCGGTAGCCTGTCTTTTTCGTTAGCCTCGCTTTAAATGCTCTATTGCTGAAATGCGTAAGAGAAACATCCTTATAACGCTAAAAATGGTAATCCTATTAACTAACAGTTAACTGCGTCGGATGAAGCGTCTCTTTACTAAATAAAATATATCTTTGAATGAAATACAGGGTCATGAAAAATCGAAGAGTGTGGAAAATGTGATTACAAATATCTCGGCAACTCATGATCCGATTGACTTCATTCTTAATGCAAAATTTATGTTTTTTTAGTTTCTTTTATATTTACTCCTTAAAAAAACAATTTCGAAAATTTTTATATACCTTTTATCAGATCGAATATTTTAAGAGTCCGAAAAAAATAGTTCCGGATAATCGAGGTTACTGAAATTCAATAAGCTTCTTACCATTATTACATACTAAGTACATGCCAAATTTCAAGTCTCTATCTCAATTTGTTCGGGAGATAGAGTGCTTACAGACACACACACAGACAGACGAACGGCAATTTTTTTTACTAAAAATATCTTTTTAGGAATCTTTAGTGTCTGAAACGTGTAAATCCGTCAAAATTTTTTTTTTCGATTTTCAAAACGATTACAAGACTTACTTTATACTACGTATGATGGGTAAGTAATAGATTAAATACCTAATCCATCGGCCGATTTGTACTAAAATCTATACAGTTATCGCCGCAGTGATCTATAACCTATAACATATTCCCCAAATAGGAGCTCAATCTGAAATTCGTTTGGAAGTTATCGCGTTCACTTAAAATTCATGATTACAATATTTCCTTTACATTATGTGTTCAGAAAGAAAAAATAAATTCCGTAAAAAAGAAATAATATATTATGTCTTGTGTCTCACATAGTCAAAATATCATGTATTCAAATAATCGTCTTGAAATAAACTTATCTTTTAACAAAATAGGAATTTTACATACCTGTGTACCGTACAACAGAATGTCCAACAATCCAAAGGGCCATGTATATAATCAGGGATAAAAAACAAAGAACGACTCCCGTCACCAAAAATGTAATTGGCCCTGTGCGATCAAACTCCTATAAAAGTGAAATAAGTAACATTCATATAGAAATGTACAGTAAATAAATAAATTTATACATTTTCTAACTTAAAAAAATATTTAAAAACTTGATTTAGTGAATGTATGAATTAAATGAAAAAATAAACAAAAATGATTTTGCAAATATCAAAAATTTAAAAAAGAGCACGAAGAATTTTACACAAACTTGTTTACAAATTTTTGTAAAAGAATGGCTGGAATTGATATTCTATATTAGACTATCAGTACTTCGATTGATAAGTAGAAAATTTCATGTTTGGGGATAAATCTGATGGTTGAAAATTACACGTATGTATGAGATTTGATGATGATTATGAGACTGACGCGCTGCCTACTGCGCTACCGAGGCCTTGTGTATGAGATTTATATTTAATATTTACAACTCTCTTAATTGAAATAACCCTTTGACCACGGGTCTATGAGTGCGTCCATGGTTGAAACCAAGACCTCCTTATCATAGTATCAGACCTCTCAATCAGCAAGTTGCCTTTGACCGCTATACTTGTCCTGCTACTAGCGCCATCAATCGTCAGTAATAGTATTTACGACACGAAATCACACGAAATTTTTTCACAGCTCCATTTGTTCTATGCATTTGCTTATGAACTAGTAGTTTTCCTACCACTAAAATTTTATAGTAAATTTTATCTTATTAAATTGACAAGATCGTGTGATTACATGACGAAAAAAATTCTATTAAATTTTAGTGGTAAGAAAAAAGCGTAAGAGTTGGCAGCTATGCGGTAGCAGACCAGCTAGATTTTTCTATAGATTTTTCTATTATATTTTTGGATACCAGTTTTTTAGTAGAGACAATTTTGTTTTGTTTGATCGGAGAATTCTGGGATTTAAAAGAACAACATTTTCTCTAAAAATATACTGGTGTTCAAAAAGCCCGAAACATGGCAACTGTGCGGTAGTATCCACCAGGCGGCGATACTTTCCGGAGAAAGTCAATTAATAAGTTGGCAATTACCGTGGACATTTTCTCCCATAGACTTTCTCCGGATTGTCAAGTCTGATCTATGATAAGGGAGTCTTGGTTGAAACTATAAACGTGGGTTATTTCGACGCGTCGTTGTCAAATGATTAAATGAAGGTTTTTTTTTCTGCTAAACAAGTTTGAAGCAGTATATTCTGGTTTGCTTAAGATATTTAAAATTCTTTAAAAGAAATGTGGATTCTTTGGAATACATTTTCTACTATTTCATTGTATTTAGCTCCTGAAATATACTTCTAATACGTACAATTTTTCAGCAAATATTTTGTATTGAATAATAAGCCATATCAATACCTATATTAATCCTATTAAATATATACACAGTAATGTACAAATATGAAGAAAACTAATAAAAATGCAAGGTAAAATACTACCCAACCTGGAATATCCCAGACTATATGATGTACGATATGATTCTCTTGTAGTAAGTAGCTAAGTAGTAAGTAGCTAAGTAGTAAGTAGCTTGTACGAAGTGATGTACTATATAACTACTATATTATGCAGCATAAAATTAATTAGCAGTCAAGAAGTAAATATAATAAACCATTCTCAGAAAGCATTTGAAATATATGTGTAATAAAACTGTGTAAGTAAAAGGAAATAAAAATGTAATACTACGTACACAGTTTCTTAATATATATGATCCATATGATACACTTTCCTCCGCAGGACATCCTGAGGAGGATTGTCAATTTAAGCACCATCATCCTTCAAGCCTCCTGAAGTATGCAAAAAATTGTCTTTAGGAGATCATCAAGAACCGAAAGCATCCTGGGAAGTTCCCCAGGACTTCCTTTAGGTTTGTCTTCGGGAGATTCGCAAGACGATTTATAGGAAGTAGTATAGGGTGAATTTAGGAAGCGTCAAGTTCACAGGATGTACTTAAAAATTCGCTGATAATTATGATTAATCGAAGTAATATAAAGGGTAGAAAGTATTTTTAAAACGAAAATTATATTATATATTATTTAATTTAGTATTTATTAATTTATAAAATTATTATCATTTAAAATACTTTAATTAATCCTTTTTAGAAATAAATATGCGCATTAAAAAAGAAAATCTGAAATGTAGAATTATATAGAATTGGCTGCATATTTGCAGGTGTTACTATCATCACGCTTAATTAATTGTAATCAAATAAACAGGCAACGGGGTGACACGGGTTTCTGACTTAGCTACTCTCACCCGAGTTTGAGACTGGAGCCACTCCACCCGCAGACGAACACTAGTATCTCGCGGTAGACATCACGTGACCATACTTAGAATCCTGCCTTCAGAACACAGATTTGCTGACTTATTTTAATGTTTTTCGGCTCAAAGGCTTGGTGGCTGAATGGTTAGAGCGATGCGTTTGTGTCCAGATAACATGATTTCGAATCTCACGTCCTCTTTTTATTTCCAACTTTTCTTCTAGATCTTTATTTTAAAATATTTTATCGGTTAAAATATTCTGTTTCAGGTTTTTTTTAACTCTTTTATTTATAAATATTTTATCGGTGAAATATTCTATTTCAGTTTTATTTTCAACTTTTTTATTTAAAAATATTTTATCGGTTGCTTTATATTTTTCATGATAAATGGAATATTTGTAGTAAAAGTAAATTTTGATGCTAATAACAATTAAAGATTTATATTCAATGGTGGAGTATCACAGTTGAGATTTTTTCTAACAGAGTGAAAGTATGCCGGGACCAGGACTCGAACCTGGGTACTTTGGTTTACCGTGCCAACGCTCTCCCTTCTGAGCTATCCCGACGATATCCTCACTGTTAAAAATAATCTGAAATTCACGGGTATTTTTTTCCTAAATTTCACAGAAAAAGTCCCTTTTCACGACAAACGGGCATTTTCCGTTAAAAACAGAAAATTTCCTCATATTTCCTGAAAACAACGGAACAGACGGAGAAGAAAGTGGCCAACGGAGATATTCCGTTATCTGCTGCATATTTATTTTCAATGTTTAAAAAACTGACATGTTGCAGCACAGAAAAACTAAAAATTCAATAAATTAAAATTTCGAGTTTATTTAAAAGAACAAAATAGTTCTTTCGAATTAAAAAAAGCAACAATTAATTTTCCCATGCTTTTAAAATTATTAACAATTTATTTTTTAAAGTTATAAGAAAATATTCACTCTTAAAATATATTCTAAACAAACATCTTTATATATATATATATGTTTGTGTGTGTGTGTGTGTATAATAGTTACATTAAGTGGGAAAAAAATCGATTTTACTCAAAAAAGCAACAAACAAAATTAATGCTTTCGAATTAAAAAAAATAACAAATAATTTTCTTATTCCTTTGAAATTATTCGCAATTTGATTTTTAAAGTTATAAAAAGCACTCTCACTGAAAATATATTCTAACCGAACACATTTAAAAAATATATAATAATTGAAAAAAATCAATTTTCTCAAAAAAGCAAACATACTTTATCGAATTTAATTCAAAATATAATATTCATATTTTGCATCTAGCAATCAAATTAAGAATATATATAATTCATGTTTTAATCCTCCATCAATACTAAAGATTTCAGTCATAATCTTATAACAAAATATCCTTCCAATTAATTTCAAAATTACCAGGTTTCTAAATTCCAGGCCCCACCAGTGGCTGAGAGGTTCTGCTCTCGAAGCTGGTAGACGGGAGGTGCTGGGTTCGATCCCAATCGCGCCCGTCGGCCTAATCGTTCGGAGTTTTCGTGGTTTTCTTCGAGCCGTGGATTTATCCATGCGTAAATACGGGTTAGGTTCCCTTAGAAAGACCCCCACGAAGGGCACTCCTCCCGGGCCTATATCCCATGTGTAGATAATTGGTCGTCAATACTCAACCAACCAATCTAAATTCCAGATTGTTTAGGTTCCAAGCCGCGATTTGAAGAAATATTTTATCGTCGTTTCAAACTCGCATTCTAGCAAGGGCCCGCTGGTCTTGCGGTAAAGCACTTCGCTCAAGGCGCTCTCGTCTCGGGTTCGAACCCCAAGGTCAGCCGGAAAAATATTCTAGAAGTACGTCAAATATTAAATACTCCCGGTATAGTCAACAGATGGCAGCACAAACAGAGAGGTAATATTTTTAAAACCGAGGTCATTCAAAACGGAAAGTTACCGATTGTTCAAACAGAGATTTTCCTTCTGTTATCTTTCAAAACGGAAAGTTACCGTTTCTTTAAACGGAGGTTTTCCTTCTGTTATCTTTCAAAACGGAAAATCTACTAACGGAACGGAAAAAGTCCGGCAACTTTGCTGCCAGTACTTTTACCGCGAATTAACGATTTATTTTTAACAGTGCTGGTCTGGCATATCTCACTCTTATTTGTTGGACAAGGCTGCGAACTGCAGCGCTAATTTCATTCATCCGAGCTATAACTATAGCATTTACATGATGAATCTTGAAACAGCACGGAAACTCCTGTATACCATGCAATTAGGTCATAATGAACAGAGGAAAGTATATTCAACTGGGTAAATTATATTCAATGGTTGGAGTATCACAGTTGAGATTTTTTCCAACAGAGTGAAAATATGCCGGGACCAGGACTCGAACCTGGGCACTTTGGTTTGCCGTGCCAACTAACCCAGGGAGAGCGTTGGCACGGCAAACCAAAGTGCCCAGGTTCGAGTCCTGGTCCCGGCATATTTTCACTCTGTTGGAAAAAATCTCAACTGTGATACTCCAACCATTGAATATAATTTACCCAGTTGAATATACTTTCCTCTGTTCATTATGAATTAAAGATTTATTTCTATTTTTAAAATAAAATACTTGCTTAAATATTCTATTTCAGATTTTTTTTTTTTTTTCAAAATGTTATGCACAGGATGTTTTAATATTAATAACAATCAGATTAATTTTTATTAATAAAATAAAATACTTATTTAAATACTAGAAAATATGGCATATTTAGAGATGTAAAAGAGCAGGATAAGTATTGTCACGTGATGTCTGCCACGAAACACTTGTCAGAAGAACGTTCTACAAGTATGTCAGAACGTCGAACGCACAACGCACGACTTAAAAGACAAATTAAGAAATTAAAATGTGTTTCTTCTTTGTTTCCAACCTGTTTCTTCTGCTAAGCCGCTCGTTGTGTTGCTTGTCACCTCCATATATGCCTGACTTATATCCAGCTTTTTACATACGGTAAAACATACGGTCGCATATAATCATCTTTTCTCTGCTCTGCTGTGATGAAAGAATTTTGCACATAATTTAAAATACGCTTATTTATTTCATATTATTTTACTTTATTTTAATTAAATTAGAAATAAAATTGAATGCATAGCATTTTATACAGATGTATATTTAGCAATATTTTAAATTCATATCCAGAAAAATAGAGCAGAAATATCTCATTAAAAAAACTTAAATGTGGTTGAATGAAAATACTTTTAAAAGAGCAGTAAGGATTTTTTTTAATATTTAAAAAATAGATATTTATTATCTAAATCAATAATCTAGCAAAATATTAAATTTTAGACTCTCAATAAATTCCGTGTTTGTAACATTATTACTTTATTTTCTTATTATAAAATATAAACTAATTTATTTGGAAT
Organism: Maratus michaelseni; assembly: GCA_963931845.1. Taxonomy (NCBI): domain Eukaryota; kingdom Metazoa; phylum Arthropoda; class Arachnida; order Araneae; family Salticidae; genus Maratus; species Maratus michaelseni. The sequence continues at coordinate 37,947,275 of OZ007586.1, read as the reverse complement.
AATAAAAGTAAAAATATATGGCAATTTTAAAATGATCATATTACATTATAAAATCAAAATTTTATTCCAAAATTCTGTTACCATTGTGTGATTTGGGGTTTTAAATTAAGTGGTACACATATTATCTCACCGTCCTTCAAGGATTTAAACAAAAATTTATTAAGTGTGCTTTGTAGGACCAGAATCAATCATGAGATGGAGACAGCACTTTAACTTTCTAGGTACGTCCTCAGTATTGCCATCCTAGGATGTTTCTCTTTGGGACGTACACAGGATTTCAATCCTGGGGAAATCATTAAAGTTTCTTCCTCGGGATGTCATTTTAGAACAGGAATAATCTGGGATGACTTGAAGCTTCTGAGCAGGTCTTCAGGAGCGTTGGTGATATCACAGCTAACAACTTTTAAGCTTTTTGTTACAACTAAAAATCAATAGAAATTTTTGCCTTATTGAATCGCATGACTTCGGCGATTTAATAAGCTAAAATTTACTATAAAATTTTAGTGGTAGGAAAAAAGTGTAAAAATTGGCAGCTATGTGATACATAGTATGTTCAAAATTTGCAAAATAACACAGTGTAATTCTTAATAAAACTTAAAGAATTTAATAAAATATATTGTTTCAGCCCCTTTTTTTTCAAATTTTCGACTCACTAAAACATTTATTTCTTCTTTCTTGCTTTTTTTTTTTTTGTCTAAATATCATATTTTTTCATACTAGATTAAAATATCACTTTATACAAACATCTTTTAAAAGAAAATGCTGATGTTAAAAAATCTCTAAAATTTGATTTACAAATTAAAATATTGAAGAGAAATGCAATGTTATCAATGAATATTAAAGCTAAAACTCAATGAAAACAGACAGTAAAGTAACTACAAGTTATTATTAAAATTAGTTATCAGAGTGCTGTTATTTTAGTAATTTGCTGCATTACCATTTTAATTTTTGCAATTGCGTTTCGCAATTTTATAAAATTATTAAAGTTTATCTCAAATAAAAGAAGATCACACTAATAACTAAGCCGTACACATATCAGAAGAGTAAAATCTATACTTTAAAGTACGATTCTGATATTTTAAAAAGAAAATAAAATCAAACCGCACGACAACATTTTACATTTAAAAGTCAATCAATTACTTACATGTCCTAAGATGACTGGCATTGACATTTCACCAAGAGCTGCACCAAAGACGAGGAAAGTCGTAATCGTAGCTGAAAAGAAAAAGATAATATACAAATAAGTTGTATTTTAGCGATCTGTGCGCTACCAGTCGATTTAACTTATTTTTTTTCTACAAAATGAGATTATTTGTTTGAGGATCATCTACATTAAAAAACACGAATGGGATTGGAAGTACTTTAGTAATATTACTATTACTTTTAGTCTAATTATATTTCTTTGCGTTTTGTCTAGTGGTCTTGGATGCTTCATTTTGATTGTAAAAGTCCAGGAGTTCCACTGAATAACACTATTTTCAAACAAAAATCTTCGTGATACATTTCTACAACATTTTCAAGAGTAATCTATCATGAAGAATATTGTTTAAAACTAGTGGTATACAAAAGAGAGACCAGTGGTACCCATACAAGTCTAAAAGGCAGTTCAATTACATATAGTTAAACGATGCGTACAATTCTTAGTTTTAACTACCAGGTTTTTAGAGTAGTAATTTTCGCCTTATTTAATCGCATATTCTTGAGATTAAAACAGCCAAATATTTCTGTTTGGAAAAAGTGGTTCCAAAAAATTATAAATTGTGTACAGGACCTTCGTCGTGTAGAAGTTGAGGGAGCTCTTTCATTCACCGACACGACAGGGACAAACAATACCCAGTTGCCAGATGGCATGACGAGCGACATCGAAGCACCCAAAATGCATTCACACATATATAGTAGCCTTATTCGTATGTAATGCGCATTTTTACCAACCGATTCAAGGAATATTCGATTAATGAAAATGCTCGTAGTGTATATAAATTAATTTTATGTGCCCGAATGTAGGCTCACGAAAATCGTATACGATGTATTAGCGTCGCGTCGTGTCGGTGAATGAAAACGCCCCTTAAAAGGACAGAGTACCTCAAACAAGAAAAAAATATTTGGGCAGATAGGCAATATCTCCATCTGCTTGATCGCGGTCGACCTCTACCCAATGGTGTATCGGTGTCTTGCACGTCTTTCGCCCATAGCCGTTCAACGTTTCGTCCGTGTGCAAAGCCCTGATTTTTTCCTGGAGGGCTTTTTGAAGCTTATAAAGCGGTATGACAAATGTCTCAATGTACTTGGTACTTATGTGGAAAAATAAAGTTATGTTTTATCTTTAATGTCTCATTACATTTTTTGTCTTTCATACACACCTCTGTCCACAGTCGCCAGGGGAAACTTATTTTCCGACTGCCCTCCGTAATTACAAATTGTAAAACTGTCACAAACACATAAAATCTTTTTTTATTATAGTTTATTTATTTATATTTTACTCTGATTCTCATTTTATAAATGGTCTTTCAACTTTTATTTGATTTATTTAATTTATTCATTTATACATTAAAATTCCTGTCAATTATCACTGAAATACCTGTCAGACAACACATCATGAAATTTAAAGATTTATAAATAATATAACAAAGGCATTAATTTCATAAATCAAAAAACCTATCCATTGAATTCTATAATTTTAAAATCAGAGTGAAAAATATCATTTTTTTAAGATGAACAATTTTGTTAAATTTAGAGGGGTCACAATATCAAAATTCATGAGTTCATTTCAATACCAAGATCATTCATGGGTTTTGCTTATAATATAAAGAGACGATTTAAAAATATATTTTATCAAAACTAGTTTGAAAAAGATACAATATTTCATTAAGTGACATGTATTCTGTTCCTCTAAATGTACAAATTTTGAAAAGAAAAGTGGATTTCAAAAAAAAAAAAAAAAAAACTCCAGATTTCCGACAAATTCTAATGAGAGTTGTAACACATTCCTGATTCGGTGAATTTGAAATCTCAACAATTCGACGCAATCAGGCACATTTGAAATTCATTATTGAAAAGGTTATTTCTGATAAGAGTCTGAAATTTGATTTCATTTGTTTGATACAACAATTGTTTGTGCATGCCTACTCCAGAATTTTAGATTTTTCTGTAAGATATAAGGTGGGTGAAATATAAAAACTGTAAAAAACAGGAATTAATGGGTATACATTCTAACTTCGGTTGTCAGAGAGCATATCTAATATCCAAAGAAATGTTTTTTACAAGTTATAATTGCAGTTAAATATGTGCTTGAAGATTAGAGTGGAAAAATTAGAAATATTTTTACTTTTCTATTTTTATTAGTTTGTGAATTATTGTGTTTTAAAATGATTTCTGACTTTTGCATACGCGTCTTTTAACAGCTGTTTTAAATACAAACATTCATATTTCGATGTTTACACCGAAAAAGACGTGGTCAATTACTGGTGGAATTTTATTTTCTAACTAATACCGTAAACAATTTAAATTCTGGAAAAGAAAATGGGAAAATATTCTCGGAATAGGAATCAACATACTTTAATTAGTATATTGGAAAAAATGTGCCACTAATTTTATTAAAAAAAAAACCTTTGAAGAAATTTCCACTAAATGGTGAATTACTGGCACACTCACCCTACTTTACATAAAATGTGTATAAAATATTTTTCCCCTTTAATTTATATATTGGTAGAATTCCTCTTTTGACATCGCTGCGAATTTTTAGGTTAATTGAAGAAATTTTAATAATATATTTTCCTCAGCACAAAAACGTAAAAACATTCAAGAAGTTTTTTGGATCCCTATGGAATTCAATTCAAAATTTCATGAAGTTTTCAGATGATACCGCGGTAAAACCACGCCTTCTATTTTGAAAGACAGATACTAATATTTTTCGAAAATAACAAAGTACTTTAATAGTGTACGGATATTAGAAAAAATATTGGCAAAACTTTGGCACAGTATTTGCCCAATATCTGCACCAGCGTAGTCATGTTTATATTTTAAAATATTTTTGTTTTATATTTTGTATGTTTACGTATTAAATTTTTCTCACCAATATTTATGTAATGTTGATGAAATGTTGCATATATTTCTTTCGAAACGTCATTTTTTGTAAAATATATAGATTAACCCCTTGAGTACATTTGACGACTGAGACTCGTCATCAGTATTGTCCACGGATCTTTTTTTTTTAATTCAGAAATTTCAAATTTATATAAGAAAATCCAAACAGTACTTCTCGCTTTTTTTTAATCAGGGAATATCTGTCAACAAATACAGAAAAAACACTATTCCAAATTTCTGGTGTGTCTGTTCTGTATGTTTTTTTTTTCAAATAAATCTGTACCCAAAGGGTTAAATTGAAATGATTCCAGTGAAATGAAATATTTCTACCATATTGGTAAAACTTTACATGGGAAATACATACATTGAAAATATTTCTTATGCAAAGTAAAAAAATACAACATATAGACACATTACTGGACCAGTATTGGCCTGCTGTTACTTTTTATATCATGCTAAAAATAACAATTCATGAACGTATTCTACTTAATAAAAAATAGGCTGATATGATGAATCAGGCTGAATGACTGCATGTAATTACTTAAGCAGCGTAACTTACGCGTCACTTTAATGTATTCCTCTGTTAGAGAGAGTGCTGTAGGGAAGACTGAACTCATAAAGAGACCAATGATGCATGTTCCCATCACCAGGACGGCTTTACTCTGGTTGAAAGCGAGCATGAACAGCATACCCAGTGTGCATCCAACCTGAAATAAAATATTGTAAAGTAAATACAGGAAATTGTATCAAACAATGTCAATATTACATCAATCTTCCTTTCCATACAAATGACATTTATTTGATTTTAACAAAAGTGTTTGTTTCATTAAATTTTTTTGTGTCGTGAACGATTTAAAAAGTTATTTTTTTTTCATTAAATGCTTTTTCACCTATAGATATGAAAAACAAAATACGTATCATTAATTATAGGGCACCACCAGTGGCTGAGAGGTTCTGCTCTCAAAGCTGGTAGACAGGAGTTGTTGGGTTCAAAGCCCTTTTGCGCTCGTTGACCGAGCCGTTCGGAAGACCACACGGAAGACACCCCCCCCCCCCCTTGGGTCCTCGTGTAGATAATCGGCCGTCATAAAATCAACCAACCAATTATTAACCCCTTCGCGGCGAGCGTCAAGTGTACTTCTTTTAATTTTTTGGCACAACATTTCTCCAAATTGTAATGTTTGTATTATTTAGTCACTGCGATTCTGAGAATAAATAAGGCGAAGATTATTGTTCAGCAGTACTGGTGTCCAAATTCAAGCATTTTGTGTACAGCTCGTCGCGAAGGCGTTAAAATATATTTCCTTTTAAACCTGTTGAGCTAACTTAAAAACACTCATGTATAATAATCATAGAAACTCGACAGTTTCTCGCCAAGCATAAGAAACAGCAATGCATTGAACCGTAAATGAAAAGAATTTCCGCCAATGGATGCCAAACGATTTTACAAATTTTTTTTTTTTAACTCTGTCTAGTTTATATTTTGCAGACGGGACAAAACGGGTTTTTGACACATCTATATCTCGCGTTCTATTTATGATAAAAACAAAATTCTTGATTCTATGGAATGGGGCGTGCCAAGGGACGAAGAATTCAAAAGTAAAGTAAAATCCGACGAATAGGTTTTCATTAAATGCGATTTTAAAAGTGCTGTTTTTTGCACTTTTTAAATCTTGTTCAGACCAAAATCTGTTGACAGGGCTACAGCAATGTGTAATTATCGGATTTTTACGCGGTTTACGTTATTTTAATCGTTTTTATGAGTAGTTCGGACCTTTGTAAGTTTCATGTAAAAATATTAATTAGTTTTTGATTTATATCAGTTTAAAGTTATTGATTCCTATACTTAACATAGAGCAAAAAACTGTTGACAGGGCTACAGCAATGTGTAACTATCGGATTTTTACGCGGTTTACGTTATTTGAATCGTTTTTATGAGTAGTTTGGACCTTTGTAAGTTTCATGTAAAAATATTAATTAGTTTTTGATTTATATCAGTTTAAAGTTATTGATTCCTATACTTAACATAGAGCAAAAAAATAATAAATGACCCAACTCTTTCAGGAATGGTCGTATACACATGATATTAAGATATGTTATTACACTCGACCCAAGTAAGCTTCCTATTATAAAAAATCGTAACATTTAACGTTCGTTTACAGGGTCTCACAAAAGATCTTTTGATACAGGGCTAAAGAGTTGTGTAATTATCCGATTTTTGCGCGGTTTGCAGCATTTGAATTGTTTTTATGAGTAGTTCAAATGTTTAATATTTCGTGTAAAAATATTAATTAGTTTTTTATGTATACCACTTGAAAGGGATTTATTCCTATACTTAAGATGAAGTAAAAAAAATATTAAATGTTCTAACTCTTTTCAAAAAGAACGTATGCGCATGATGTTAAAATATGTTACTACGAACGACCTAAGTTAGCTTCCTATTGTAAAACAGAAATGTAGAATTTACTGTTCGTTTACAGGGTAACTCAAAAGATTTTTTAATAAGACTAAAATGTTGTGTAATTAGTGAATTTTTACGTTGAAGTACATGATTCCTGTACTTAACACAGAGGAAAAACAATAGTAAATTGCATAACTTTTGTCAAATTGGCTATATACACAAGATATTCAAATGTGTTACTACATCCTCTCTATTGTAAAGTGGCATTGAAGCATATACGTTTCGTTTACAGAGTCTCTTAGAAGATCTTGATTACATTACAACCGATGTATGTTTACTGAGTGAGATGTATTTTAATGATTTTACACTGTTTCAATCTCTGTAAGGTTTCATTATCTTGCATTAAAATTTAATATGAGTTCATTTTGTCCGTCTGAAATCTCGTCGATGTTAAGCTCTAAATCTATTAAAATATTGTATTTTCATCGATTAAAAAAACTGTGTTTATTTATAAATATATAATTCTAGCGTATCAGGAATTGATTGAAATAGCGATTACAAAATTCCAACTTTACGTTTATGCGCTGAGTAATAGAATGTAAAAATGTTGTTACCCCAAGATTACAAGTTTTGTGTTTAAATATTTGCCGTTCATCGAATCTCCGGCTACGACGAACTTAAAATGCTAAATTTCGTATACAATAGGTGATCGGTAACGAACTGTTCGGTTTACGAACAAATCGGTTAACGAACACTTTCGCGTGAGATTTTTATGTTCGGAGAACGAACAACTCACGAAACAAAGCCATGATGAAGCAATGCCGTGTTTCATATTTGCCGAGCTATACTTATTGCCTCTATTGTCAACTTTGAGAACATTTTAACAGTTGCATACATATGTCCTAATTAATTCATGGACTGCCGGAGATTGGGGACCTATGTTTTAGAATAACCGAATTGGAATGAACAGACTATATGACCAGAAATCACTTTAATAGTTTTTATACTTTTGCAAACGTTGAGAATTTTATATTTTTCAAATTCTCGAAACGTTGAGTACAACTTAATGAGTGAAACTTAAACAAATAAAAAACTTCTAAGGTGCTCAGTATTTTTCAAAAATAATATATTTAATATGTTAGTATAAAAATCCCTGTAAATTTTTATACTAATAGAAAAAGGTTCGTAGAAAAAAAAAAGTTGATTATTCTCGGTAAAGTATGCTCCATAAACTTATTGTTGTAGTTGACCGAAAAAAGGTGCTTCTTATTTTTCCACATTTTTCTGAAACTGTAGTATTTAATTAGTTTGTAAACTACTGTAAAATTGTCTAATTTTTTGTTTTTGAATGTATATAAACGGAAGAATGATATAAACAAAAGAAAAGGGAAAATAGATATGTCATAAATAATCTGATGAATACAATGTAAGGAAATGAATATAAAAGTTTCCCCGTTGTTATGGTAGCGACATGTACATTGGAATAAGTCACTCAATAAATTGTATAACTCTGATGTATAATTCTGTTTATAGCATTTCTATTATTTTTTTGTTGCCCCTTTCATCTTTTCTTTTCTGAATAAAAATGGAATCCGTATAATTGAAATTAAATACCTTACAAAAAGGAGTGATATCTCATCAAAAACAACTCGTTGTAAATGATCCCGCCAAGCCACAAACCTAAAACGTCAGTCACAAAAAGGAGTGATATCACATAAAAAGAAGCGATATATAAGTGCATACTCCGAGTCCCGTGTAAAAATCTATCACCACTCATAATGTTTCCAAAGGACTCGGAGTGAGGTACAGTATGTGAAAACTGCTTGGCGACCTGCAGGCTTTTATAATGTTTGCGTTTCCTGCAATTACATATGGCTATATTATTTTTATTTTATTTTATTTTATTTTATTTATTTATTTATTTATTTTGCTGCCATAAAATTGTAAAAGTTGAAGCTTTTGTGTGTTTGCATGTCCTTTCTTATTTATGAGCTTGAAAAATCAATTTGTTGATTTTATTTACCGTTATTTAAACTAAAAACACCACTCTTACGAAGAGGATTTTTTAAGTAAACGTATAAAGATTTTGAGTTTGTAATATATATATATACATGTATAAACCTTATAATAAACGTTAACTAAATTGAGATATATTGCAGTAATTCTAGCGTAAGGGAATGGCATAGCTATGGGGGAAAATCCGTTCTGTCAGTTCTTTCGCATACAAAATTATTTATAAAAGTGGTATAACAAAAACATAAAATTTATTTTTCGATTTTCAAAATTGATATATTACATATATTATAAAAGCCTGCAGGTCGCCAAGTAGTTTTCACATACTGTACCTCACTCCGAGTCCTTTGGAAACATTATGAGTGGTGATAGATTTTTACACGGGCCTCGGAGTATGCACTTCTATATCGCTTCTTTTTATGTGATATCACTCCTTTTTGTGACTGACGTTTTAGGTTTGTGGCTTGGCGGGATCATTTACAACGAGTTGTTTTTTAAATTTATACGTATGTAATGTATTTTCAAAATGCAGCGATTCTGAAACTTCTTTATACTTTTCTAAACCTTTATACTCAGAACTCCCACTGGGCCGTTTTTTGAATACGAGTTTCTCCGAAGGGAAAATTTCGTAGTAGATTTGTACAACATTCTCAAGAAAAATAAACTTCGGCGTGGGTTTCTACAAAATTTGCAAGAGAAATCGCAAAAGAAGATTTTTCTATGAAACAAGTGGTATTCAAAATATAGACCTAAGGGGAATTCTGTATACTGAATGTGTTGTTCCTTTAAAAAAATGTTCAGTTGTACTCTCATTCTCAAGAAAATCATCATTTTAGTCACGTGTCTACAAGCGATTTCTGCTCAGTGTAGCTATAGAAATATTTATATTTGTCTGCACTCAAATGATCATGCATTATTCAAAGCAGTCTCAATGCCCTGTTCGTTACTCATAAACGTTCCATTCAAAATGAAGCAATACTCGTAGTGAGTTTAATTATAAACATCTCTGTTGTGGACAAACTATTAATAAATTTTCAGAGTATCTTTAAAGCTAGTTTAGAAGGAATTGTAACATTTTTAAATTTTTATTTCCACTGTGTAGATTGAAAAAACGATTCCTGCGTTATCGCCAGCATATCAAAATATCTGGAGACAAGAGTCATGAAATAGGAATACTAGCAGGAAAAAACAAATTACATAATTTGTTTCTAAATTGAAGTATTTCTATCTTGAAAATAACTGAGAGAGTCGTATAAGTGAGAGACCATCTTATTATACAAGTTTCAATCTTTATATGCATTAATTATTTTACCTATATTTAAAAAGTTTTGAGTACTAACAACAGATTTTAACAAAATTTTTAAAATAATTTTAAAAATAAAACATATTTTAAAAAGTTCACAAAATAATTCACTCACCACTATGTTTATTTTGAAGATTAACAGATCAGATTTTTTCAAATAATGAAGTGTTATTAGTTTGTCTCTGTCGTCGATGAAAAGAGAAAATGTCTTTTTCTAAGTCTATTAAAGCTTTTCAGCTATTTTGGGAATAATTATTTTAGTGGACATAATTTTTTGATGTATTTAAAACGACACTTGCTTCAGAAAAATTTACAACAGCAGGAAAATTGCTCTCATCTTCGTCACCCTCCTCGTTCCTTCATTATTGATATCCTCAAAGATTTCTCATTAAAGGATTCCCATACGCTCTCAAAATCGGGTTCACCCGTTGACCTAGCAGTTTGCTCTTGTAAAAAACTACATTTCCTAAAACAATTCTTAACTGTCTGCGATGTCACATTTTTCCATACATATGCTGTAAGATACATTGCATCTAAAACAGAAATTGCTTTAGCTTCCTTTTTGTTTTCCCGATCAAAAATAAAATGACAAATCAAACTTCTTCTGTAGTTTACTTGAAATTCTTTATAATCCCTAAATCTGATAGCATCAATCTGTTTGTAGAATTTGCTAGCAAAAATCGAACTTTAATTTGTTGCAGAAATGGTAGATCTTTTATATCTGGATGTGATGGACATTGATCCAGGAACGTGCATTTTGCAATAATCCTCATTTCTCACTCAGTGCTATACAGAGACGTGATCTACAGGTGGTCATTTGGCTTTTGTTAATCGGTTTTGTTATATGGCAGACACAAGAAAATTCCCTACAACCACCTTCCCGCCGTAGATTTCATTGTTAATAACACACCAAGGTAGATAAGAAATGTTATTCATTATTGATAAACACTTTAACAATAGTCAAAACTATAAAGGTAAGAAACGTTAATGATTTGTGCTTTAATGATTATAAAAATGAATTCTTGAGTGAGAAATGTAAAATTGCATGAACCATTTAAAGCGTCGTATAAGTGAGAGAAGCAGTCGTATAACTGAGAGAAGTTTAGCATTATTTCCCATAAAGCGTGGACGGGACTAAGAGAATTCAGCGTATAACCGAGAGAGTCGTATAACTGAGAGTCGTATAAGTGAGAGGTCACTGTAATTAATTTGGCATCTGCTAATTTTGGTAATATTGTTATATAAGGACTGCCTTCAGAGAGGACATTTGAAAAACATTTAAAGCAGATTCATATTTACTTTAATAAACATTTTCATAAAACATATACAGCAATGCATATTAGCCCGCACGGGCAAGAAACCTGCTAACTTCGAGCTCCAAATAACTGCTATCACGCTAAATAATGGTAGGAGTACCCATAGAACCACAACCGTGCTCCGTACGTTCTACAGTGATCCTACAGATCCTGTAGTTTTCACATCATATGAGAACAATATACTGGATATCCTGAGGATATGGAGATCGAATTATCCAATTTCATTCTCCTGAGAAAATCCCGTGGATTCTATTACCTGACACACATGCACATTAAATTTCTTCCTTAGTTTATTTTCATCTAACTTAATCCTTTATTTGTTAAAAAAAATCATAAAAAAGTTTTTCGTAGGACGTCTATAGATGTGACATTTTGACAGCCAGAGGATATTCTATGACTGTTTGTAGAAAAACTTCAATCATCCAGAGGATTTTAGTTATCCTGAATATCATATCCTATGGATATTTTTAAGATGTCACTCTGTTGTCTGGGTATACTGAGGAATTTTTTAAAATCCTTATATTAAACAACAAAAAGGTTAAGATATCTGATTACGATATATAACTTTTAAACAAATAAAAATTATAAAATGAATTTTCGATGACTTGCTTATTAGTGTGTTATTTACATTTTTTTAAAGTCAATTTTGGTGTAACTTATATTTTTCAATTTTATAATTTTGTAGGTTATTATCTTGAAAAATGTCTCTTTTGCCCAAGAAGAATAAATAAAAATACATTTTAAAATTTTCCAGAATAATGTTTTAGATAAGAATATGAATTACCCAGCGGCAATACACGCTTAATAACACTTTCCGTACACTGTTAAAAATTTGCCGCAAACTATCCAGTCATTCGATCGTTTTTATAGAAAACGGTTACATAATCGTAATTTAACTTTATTCTGACCATGACATGGTTAATAATATGGTCAGATACGCTTCATAATATGATACGGTAACCATTATATTTAAAAACACTCGAAAGACTGGGCAATTTGTTGCAGATGTTTAACTGTGTAGTGGCAAACACCTGAATAGGAAGTAAACACCATACATGAATCAATCTTTGTTCCAACTCATTTCAAAATCTCAGTAGGTATTTTATTCCCTAGCTAGTCGAAAAAGGAATAGGTGCTTGGATTAAGTTTCAAGGATTCAAGAATCAAGCAGCAAGTATTTTAGTATCTCAGGATGTCTCAATAACAGTGCATGGGTTAGATAAGTATTTTATGATCCATTAACATATAATCACCACCAATAACAATAGCGGTCAAGACTCTCTTTTCAATCTTAAAGGAATCAAAATTATTTCATAAGACACATTGAAGTTGGTGGAAAATACTAAATATTTCTTCTTCCACTGACAAGAAACCTACTTGAGCAATAACCAGATATATTTCGTTTATATCCAAAAAGTGTACTAGACTACTATAAGCAGTATTTGATTTTCCGTAGTGCTCTTTATCCAAATTATAATAATTTTTCATATAGGAAGCATATAATAATATTAACCATTGCGATAAAATCTATCTTAATTCAATTCCTTTCCCTATGAAATATAAATATATATTTAATGAAACTAACCTAATATCTGATTTTAAACTAACGTGAACGCTAGCTCAAAAAGAAATATTTTTCTCTTATAGATATTTTACGCTCAGCATTACCTCCCGTTGAGCTTCCAACAACTTCCTCATTTGTTTGCAAAATGTTCCGTCTTATTTTTATGGCTAGTTTATTGTACGTAGGAACAAAATATATTCTTAGAAATTTTATTTTCTTAACCGATGGCCGATAAAGGATTATACATAGTAATGTTTCCAATTTGCATAAAGGGTACATATTTTTTTATTTGCAGCTTATTAAAAATTGCTATCATATTCAGGATGTTTAATAAATAACAGAAGATTGAGGGTTTCTAAGCAAAAATAATTCTTTTTATCAGAGAATGTCTGGTCGCAACGGAAGCGTAAATGCATTTGGGTAGGAGGGAGGGAGAGCTTTTTCATAGGATAAAAAGACCTATTTACTACACAGTATTATATGAATGATTGTTGGTTCTGTTCGCACATAATATTTTTTTGCTAATGCAGACACTAATATAGATAAATAAATACAAAAATAAAAAATAATCATATTTATTTAGCTCTGAAACTTGCTCAAGAAAAGGAGTGGATTGTTATTATTATTCCGCCAATCATAACCATATTACCGTATGAAATAGCCTTATGGCAAGACACTTCAAAGAGCAATAAACCTGAATTATCAATTTGTTCTGCAAATTTTTACAAAGAGTGATTGTATTTTACACAGTTCTAGACAGGCCTTTGCAACAAGAAATTTATATTTAATATTTAAATAACAAAATTTGTAGTCGCCTCGTTAAATCACAGAACATTTTTATACAATAATATGAAATATTCTATTAAAAATTTGTGAACACTCTGCCTTGCAATTATTCCTGAATAAAGTTTGTTTTATCATTATTTGTTTTAGCTTTTGATTTATTTTCCCCAATAAATATTTTTTGCAGCATAATGGGACAGCATAATTGGAAAATAATTCCGTAATTATTTTTGGAAATATTATAAAGGAAATACTCCTTTCTTTACAGTCAGCAAACTAACCCCCCATTCTATGTCTCGGGAATGTTTTCGCATTATCAATGAAACGCCTTGTATGACAATGTACAAAAGGAAAAAGAAGCTTTTATTTCAATTATGAATTTAAAATTATTATGCTTTCAGAATTTTGTTTAGATAAAAACATATGCATTAAAAATTCTGGAGAAATAATTATGAATTAAAGGCGTATTATCCGCCCACGGTAAGTTGGCCGATAAGTAACCAAGGTGCGTACACTCCTTGGAATTTCCAAGGAGTCTGCCACTACTTTTTCAAATTAAAATCTTTAACTAATATTCTTTCTTTAGTTTAACAATTTTCCCGTATTTAATCTCATAATTTGCTACATTTTCTGAAATTAAATAAGACAAAAAAATCTATTTAAAGAATGTGGTAAAACTGTACGCACAACGGTAACGAGAATTCAAAGGAATTTATTTTTTAATTAAGGTGACAAACACTCATCAACTAGTAGAATCAAGTTTTGCATTTACTCGTTAATTAAGGTTACCATCACTCCTATCAACTAAGCAGAATCTAGTTTTCCATTTATTCGTTAATTAAGGTTATTATCACTCCTTTCAACTAGCGGAAACTATTTTTCCATATATCCGTTAATAAAGGTTACAATCACTCTTATCAACTAACAGAATCTAGTTTTCAATTCATTCGTTAATTAAGGTTACTATCACTCCTATCATTTAGCAGAAACTATTTTTCCATATATTCGTTAATTAAGGTTACAATCACTCTTATCAACTAACAGAATCTAGTTTTCTATTTATTTGTCAATTACTCCTGTCAACTAATCTAGTTTTTCATTAAATAATGCACTTCCTTCACCATTTGTGTCCGTTAGCATTTTTCTTTGCCCGTAGCATCAGGAACATTTTCAAGGTCATCGGCCAAATTATCGTGGCTGTTCTGTACTTGATCATTATGTTGAGATTTTTTTTTTCATTACGGTTAAAATAATGTCAGTACTTTAATAGTCTAAGTATACAGAGTGTCCATTCTTGACCAGTAGCTATTCCTTAAACCGCATTTTTAGAGGTGTAGTTCCATTCGAAAAAATATTTCAAATGTTGTTCGTCATCATATAAAAATCCATTAACGTCAAAGCAGTTATTTTTCAAAAAGTTACGAGATTAAAATTTGTATACTGTCCCTGGGTCTTAAAAGTTATGTTTTGTAAAATCTTTTAGCATGCTCTAACAAGTAAAAGAGTAAAATTTTCATTCTCTTAGGAGCAAAACTTACCGAGTTACAATATTTTTAATTTTATGAATTTTCGCCATTTTCTGGGACTAAAGACGGAATAAACGTGTTTTTAGTGCCAGAAAACGCTCGATGTATTATATAACGCAATAAATTTTGGTCGAACAAAAATAGGTTTTTTTTCTATTTTACTTGTTAGAGCTAGGGAAAGTTTTCTCAAGTATAATTTATAGGACCTAGGGACGGTATAAAAATTAATTTAGTAATTAAAAAAAAACTGTTTTGATCTAAATGCATTTTTATGTGATGTATTTCAGCATTTCAAACTTATTTGAAACTGGTACTATACCACTAAGACTAACGATTTAGAAATTAGCTATTGGTTCATGATAAGAGGGGACAACCTTGTAATGTAGACATTTTCTGCTATAGCTTAAAAACCACTCTTGAGCTGCATTTTTGTAACTAGAATTCTTCATACAAAATCTGTCTCTGTAACTGATAACCAAATGGATACAGCACAGCTCCAACTTGTTTTCAGAATTAATTACGTAAATCTTAATAGCTTTCATATAAATGAACAATGATTAACAAAAAGTTATAAAAAAAACTTACTATATTACATCCTAGCATGAATGCAGGAGCCAGGCGAGTTGCTATAGCTATGGATACCAGTCTTCCCATTGCAAACGTGCCCTAAAATGTAGTAGAATATCACCGCAATTAATATCTATTGAAAATGGAGCTCTTTAATATTGAAATCACACCTATATTTTTTACACTCAATAAATTAAAAACACCATGTTTATAACATTTTATTATATAAACATAATTAAAAATATTTAGCACTCCTTATTATATGCTTAAGGGAACCCGAAATGTTTGAAATGACAAAATTTTATTGACGTTTGATAGTGGATTAATAAGCCTGTACTTAAATTAAACTATTACTTCATTTTGCATTTATTTACTTATGATTTGTAGGGTTAAAATGTTAAATTGTAAAAAACAATAAAAACATTTTAATATTTAACGACAAAATTAATCTGCTATATGTAGTTTGGCCACGATTTTGAGTCCGTCATCTCTTCTTTATATTACTTTATACACTGTCTCTCGACTATCACTGAAAAACAAAGAGTTTTTTTCAAGTTATAATAAAACATATGATCAATTTTATAGATTTTTAATTGTTTATTATATGTATATATATATATATATATATATTTGTTTTTGATTTCAGGTATAAACGAGATACAGCATAATAAGTAATGTAAAGAAGAAATGATGCCTCAAAAATATGGAACCTGGGCTTCAAAATCATCGCAAAACTAGTTTTGTACGATTAATTTTGTTGTACAATATTAAAATTTTTGTTATTGTTTTTTACATTTCGAAAAGTTTTTCTTATTTCTATAAAACAGAAATAAATAAATGTAGAAAGACGTAATAGTTTAAACTAATTACCGATTTCCTAAATCACTACTAAACATTAGTCAATTTTCGTCATGTCAAACCTTTGTGGTTCCCTTCATATGATTAAAGTATTTTAAAAACGAAAAAATGTGAAAAAAGAAAGCTGAAAACATGAACAGCGAAAATTATGCAAATAATACAGTGATTGTAACAATTTCACCAAACTTTACATACACAAATGTACGTATGCAGTACACGCATTACTTTTGTAATATCGCAATAAAACGTAATTTTTATACTTACCCAAAATAAAGCATTCAAATAAGCTGCGTTAGATTTCTTCAAATTTACCGGGCCTTTTACTGCATAAGAATAGAGATAACCACCATAAATTGCCTAAAAAGAAAATTTTAATTATAATATTATGTAAATAATGTTGTTAAAGTCATTACGCTCAGATTTTTTTTTCTCAACATATACCATATTCATAAGTATGGAATGCTAGATGATCAAAGTTTTGCTTATCCTACGTGTCACACTTTATTTCTAAAGTTAAAAAAATGCTTCGCTCATTTCTAGTGATATAAGCTTGAAATGCGCGGCAGCGTATTACTGCTTATTTTACTGTTTATTACTCTAAAATCAACACTTTTTTTTTGCAGTAAGGGAAAAAAAAATTTGGAGCCTTCAGTTTACTTAAAGGGCGGTTTTAAAAGAAATTACCTTATAAATATCTAACCAAAGATTATATCGCGTGTTACCTATACCATTGAAACAGTTGTTGCCAGTTGCGTGGGATTTTGTTTACTCAGATTGCTTGATTTCTACCACTTTTTTGAAATAGTAATACTCGCCGTTTTTAATGTATTATTAAATAAAACAATGTTTTTTTTTTTTTTTTTTTTTTTTTTTTTTTTTGTAAATATTGATATTTCGCTTTTCTGTGTAACGTTAAGGAAATTTTTGGTTGAAAATTTACTTTTTACTTGGAATTATTGCCATTTCACTAAAAATGCTTTTTTTTTATACGGCTACGTATTTCACCGTATTTTGAACGAAAAGCCCTGTTTAAAATTTCATTGTTTTAGGTTAACTCTTACGATAAGATATTGTGGTAATAGTTTCACACTTTGTTTTCAAAGCGCTCCTACCCGTCCATGCAGACGAGATGTTATAAAATAGATGTCCCATAGGATTAATATCAGCGAGCGGGTGTGTTCGCGTGAGAGCTCCACAGACTGTGACGAAGTGGCTTTTTCTGGAAGAAATTGACAAAGTGTTTTCAGCAAGGCTGGTCTTGCTTTTTCTAGCACTCTGTGCTTTGCTCTTTGTCGCACTGAAGAAGACTCTCGCTTGTGGATTCGAAACAGCTGTTTGCTACTTTCTTGTGTATTATTTGTTCATTTTTAACGTTGGTTTTCTGCCTCTTAATAAAACAGCTTATAGTTTAACTACTGATACAACTATCATAAAATAAATAAGTATTGAAATCCCTTCAGTATCTCCGGCGATTTCGCAACTGTTCTCACCTACTTAAGTGAGTGTTACACATGCTTTATGATTTTTCCTCTTTAACAATTTATCACATTTGTGAATTTCAGTTCCTTTATCTGTTGACTCTTTATCATATTTAGAGCTGCAATCAAACTCGTTTAGTACGAGCACGCCTAAAACGAGCACTTTGCAAGTTAATGATGTATCACTATTTAATCTATATTACGATTTCCACTTTTGGTATGCGCTGGAAAAGAAGGATCACAGTTAATATGAGAAAAACACCCGTTTATTTCAGTCTGAGTTTCGGCTAAAAGTAGGGTAAAACTATGAAACAAATCCCTTACTTATCAAGTACCGTTCTCTCAATAACAGTTCTACTTCACAACTGTCTATCAAAAATGCAGTAATTTTTTTAGTTTTTCCATACAGAATCTCACCCTTGAAGGAGACCCCCTCCCCCCCCCCCCTCAAAAGAAAATGTAAAAGAACGTCATGAGGTCTTGAAAAAAAGAAGTGTGAGATAAGGACGTTTCAAATTAGACGTTTCCTTTGGAAGATTTACAACTGAGCCATTGAAATAAAGGAACATAGAGGAAAATCGTTATTTGTGTCTTTCTTTAAATCCGAGCTCTGGGGCCATAGTAACCAGTCTTTTCCTGTCTCTTATTTCAATATTAAAATGAAAAAGTTATGTGAAATCAATAGCTTGGAAATTTCAGTGACTATTGAAATGTTAGTCAAGTTCTTCAAGTAAAAACGAAAGTGATCAGATGCATCATATTACGTCGTTCGCGAGATTAAAATTACTAGTTCTTTAGAGGCTTTGACTTCAGTACTATGATTTTGTCTAAAGAAAAGACCCTTCTAAACAAAATGACTCTTACAAAGATAAGGCTGGATATTTTATGTTACCTTTCCGATAGTAAGTTAGTTTTAGCCTTGAGATATTTGAAAAATTAATAGTAGTAGTTTAATTGTGTGTTTTAAGATTTTTTTTATCTTTACGGGTATTACGAGTAGCGGTTAATACGGGGACTTTTATAATTCCTTTTATCCTCCTATTAAGCGAGACTGTATTGTTTTATATTGTTTAATAAAATTAATTAGAAATTAAAGTTGTATGTTGTTTTCAAATAATAAATGAAACAATAACATGTTATTTGAAAATATATTACAATATTCAATGGTTGGAGTATCATAGTTGAGGTTTATTCCAACAAAGCGAAAAATGTCCAAACCACGTCTTGAACCTGGGTACCTTGGCATGCCGTGCCATTGCTCTTCTTACTGAGCTACCCGGACGATATCCTGGCCAGGACATTTTTCTTTCTGTTGGAATAAACCTCAACTATGATACTCCAACCATTCGAATATGATTCACCTAGTTGAAAAAACTTTCCTCTCTTCATTATGACCTAATTACATGGTATTCAGTAGTTTCCGTGTTATTTCACACTTACATCATGTAAATGCTATAGTTATAGCTCGGATGAATGAAATTAGCGCTGCAGTTCACAGTCATGTCCAACAAATAAGAGTGAATTATGCAGGCACGGTATCGTTTGGGTAGCTCTGTAGGAAGAGCAATGGCACACAAGCCAAGGTACCCAGGTTCGAGTCTTGTCCTGGGCATTTTTCGCTCTGTTGGAATAAACCTCAACTATTATACTTCAACCATTGAATATGATTTACCTAGTTGAAGAAACTTTCCTCACTTCATAATGACCTATATTGCAATATTTTAAAGTTATGTCTTGATGTCTTTCTGAAACGCCATAGCCACATTTTTGGAGTCATTAGAATAAAATATGTTCTTTAAATATACTACCCAATATTTAATTTTGATTAAAACAATAAAATAAAAAAACCACAGAAAACTGAATGCTACTTTTAAATAAAAATGTATATTACATAAAAGTAAATCTTACCTGTAAGCCATCATATAGAAACATGAGGGCAGCACATAAAATAGTTATTAAGACAGTTTGGAATGGTGACACAGGACTTGTATCGTATTTTTCGTCAGAAGTTCCATACGGAATTTGTGAAACTGCTGTGAAAAAAAAAAAAGAGTTTTCTCTAAACAATGCAAACTGTAAAAATATTGTTATCTATTCGAAGGAGATGAGGGGATAAGGCTCATTTATGACAACAACAACAACAACAAATTCTAAGGTGTTTTGATTGTTGTAACCTCTTGTGACCTTAAGTTAAAATATTACTTCAAATACATATTCATTACCTTTTCACAAACGAAACGACACCATAGGTGGCAGAAAGAGCCTTTTTTCTGAAATTGATACTTTAGAGGACTGTTAAATTAGATTCACAAATATGGATCTAAAATTACTAGTTCCCTTAAAATATCTATTTAATTACACTGGACAACAATGGTTATGTCCCAGAACTGAAATTAGTTGATCCTAGATCAGTTTCTTGCGCTGATTCCGAATATACGTTCGGTTTCTCTCTAGGTTATCCAGTTTTTGAGAAATTTACATATTTAAGTTTATGCAAATTTAAGCTTTTTTGTGTCATTTTATGGCACATTCCATTTTATGGAAATTTTAGTTACAATCAATGTCAGATTGGATTGCCTTTTTTAGATTATGATTACTGGACCATTTTGCTTCAGATAAATGTCTCAGTCTGCATATTCTTAACACTTACCTGTCAGCTCTAAGCCTAATTTGCGTATTTTTCAATAGTGTAATGTTTACATTGCTTTCAACTTTAAAGTAGTTATCACAGAATTGACGTAATGTTTTTCTAGACTAGATTTTTATGTCGATTTCGAATCTGCATTACGTTTCCTTATATCACGTCTAGTTTTTGAGTAAAATGAATTTCTACTTTTTTATTGTATTAGCACACGTTTGATGTAAAATGCTTTTTAGGGGTGTGTACCTCATTGTCAAAAGGATGAACAGTGTCCGATTCCTATCAAGGACATAATCACCAATGGGTATAATCGAAAAACAATTGAAAAAATAGTTGAATCTTCTCTAATTAGCTAAAGTACATCACAAAGTAGCATAAAAGGCATTTTCTGGCTTTTTTTTTACCAAAAAAGAAAATTTCACTTTTTTTTTCAAAAACTGGACATGATAGAAGAAAACGGACACCAGATTTGAAATCAGCGTAAAAAATGGTTTAGAAACATATTAACGTACTCGTGTGTCAGAAATATTTGAACGTCAAGAAACGTTATTAGAAAAAAAGGAAAAATATGTAAATTAGGCACAATATTTTACGGTCACATGTCAGTATAATCTCGGACACAACATTTTTGTAAAGTTAACTAGCCAATAATCATAACAAAAAACAAAAAATCCGGTATGATAATGCTTTATGTCTTAAATTTGCATATAATGGTACAAAAATTCCGAAAATTGCATAAATCAAAATATGCAAATATCTCAAAAACGGGACGTGCTGGAGAAAATCTAAAACTAAATTCGGAACTAGCGCAAGAAACGGAATAAGAAAAATCTAATTTTGATTTTGGGACAAAGTAAAAGTTGTTATCAATAACCCAGAATGGTCTACAAATTCTCCAATTGTTTTTAATGTAAAAGATTTAACACTAGAACGATCATGAGCGGTCATTTTGACTGTTACCAAATGAATATATTCCGATTCGAACCAGAAATTTCTTTTAATATAAACTAAATATAAAACTTACAGAGATATGTTAAATGAAAAAGTTAAATAGATTTAAATAAAAATTCTGGTGTGAAATAGTTTGATAAAACTTGAGTAAAATTTTCGGTCGTTCTAGTGTTAAGTTAAATAAATATGAAAATTACGTATTTTCTCGGCCACACTGCCTTGAATTCATTTTGAAAACTCAGATGAAAATAACCTTTATTCATGATGAAATAAGCATAGCTGCTTCTATTTATTGTTTTTCTTTCAAAGCAAAACACATAGAGGCATACTATATCTAGTTAAAGATATCTAGATACACTATATCCAGGTAAAGTAAAAATGTAAAAAAAAATCGTACACTAGATTTTATAAGGAAAAGAATACAGGTTTACATTTGCATGGAACTGAAGAAGTTAATTTTGAACCGAAGAAGTTAATATAATATACAATCTATATGTACTGCCTCTCTATGTGATTTTAGTTTGAAGATTGTTTAACCCTTTCAAGGGCAAGTGATTTTGTTTCTGTAATGTTGAATTCACGCCAGAATTTTCGAAAATTTTTATTTGAAAATAATGAAAAGGAATTTTATAACCTTTTTTTTTTCTACCCAAGTTATAAACATAATTTTTTTTTGAAAAACTCTGGTACTAATCTTGATTTAAATTTAATGGTATAAACAATATACGACCACCCTTCAATGAGTTAAATGTGTTATATAAGGTCAGAAACACAAGTTCATTTAGAAAATTTCAATGTATTTCAATTACATTGATTTGGTTTTATTTCAATATGAAGAGTTCATAGCACCATCATATTTTTAACATATTGTAACATAGTATCTGAATAATATAGTAAAACGTGTGCTAAAACTACGGTGGTGTTTGAGCGCTTCATATCAAAATAAAATCAAATTGATTTATTTGAAACACTTTGAAATTCGCTAAATAAACTTATGTTTCGGATATTATATAACACATTTAAACAATAATCAAACAAAAATCAGTCAAAGATGCAGTAAATATAGATTTTAAATTATATGAAGATAATCAAACATCATATAAAAGTATAAAACATTTTTTACCCTATTGTGCTGCACGAAATGAGCCTTATCTATCTACAGGGTGTAACTGAAATGCTTCAACAAACTTTGAGGGATGATAGTACTCATGAAGACGAACAAAAAATGCAATGGAACATGGGGTCGCAAATGACGTTTAACCCCTTCAGGGGCAGTGGTATGTTTATGAAAGCGCTTAATTTTAATTCCAAAACGCCATAATGACACCACAATTTTGCTAAAATCTTTTCCATTTAATATGTATGTGAAATATAGCCTTTTTCTTATTTACAAACAAATTTTTTTTATAAATTCCGGTGCCAGTCATTTATTTCAACATTTTAGTACTAAAAGTAGTTTGCCCCTAAAAGGCTTAAAGGATAAAAATAGAGAAAATGCGTCTGAAAATGGACTGGCACCGGAATTTACAAAAAAAATTGTTTGTAAATAAGAAAAAGGCTATATTTCACATAAATATTAAATGGAAAAGTTTTTAGCAAAATTCTGGTGCCATTGTGGCGTTTTGGAATTAAAATTAAGTGGTTTTTTAGACATACCACTGTCCCTCAAAGGGTTAAATGTCATTTGCGACCCCGTGTTCTATTGCATTTTTTGTTCATCTTCATGAGTACTATCAACCCTCAAAGTTTGTTGAAGCATTTCAGTTACACCCTGTATATCATTTAGAAGATATATATTCAAGATTTGTTCATACGTTAGGCCGCGGTTCCCAACATTTTCCACATTGTTCCCCGCCAATCAACACTAACTTGCAACACACGGCGGCACCCTAATCCTCCCCATTGTAACATAGGCATTTATTGATCAACAATCAATAGTTATTATTATTTTTTATATATAAAGTAATGATACCTGTAGGGCTTTATAGAACATATTAAACAAAAATACAGCTGTGTTAACTTAAAATAAAATTTTACTTAATGCATTTTTCATAAATAAAATGGATAGTCCATGTTTCCAAATTGGGGAATTTTTTAAATCAAAATAGATACCACTCTTTCTGACTTAGTAATCTTCACTTTGTTTAATCTTTGATTGTTCGTCGTTAAATAAAGTGAAGAATACTATTCTGAAAAAGTGTTAGAAATTTTTAATTAAAACAATTCCTCAACTTGGCATCACTGTGGATAATACCTTATTAAAATATTTTATCATGAATTTATTTCTCCTTAACAAAGTTTTAATAATATACATTGAAGAATTTTTCCAAAGTTTTAGAAATATTTCCAAATTTTTAGTATATATCAATGCGGATACTGGGGTAGTTTTGCATTACACAAATTACGTTGATTGAGGGAAAATGTACTCATATCGAACACGAATATCTCTGCAGTTATTTCTGGATTAAAGATTCTTGCAGTTCATTAAAGATTTCTTGGGAATACAATACATTTAAAGGAATCTTTCACAAAATTATCATTGAGAATCTAACTGCCAAAGGAAGAAACCAACTTTTATCAAAATTTTAAATTAGAAATAAAGAATATTGGTCAGAACCAGAAAGTTGTTTCTTTTCACATATGTGAAAATAACAGAATTCTTTGTTAGTCAGATACTCCAGAGCGTTGAGAATTGTTGGAAAAAGATATTGAGCGCATTTATTTTACACAGTGTGAGTTAGAGTCTCAACATTAATGGCAATTAGTTTATTTCTTACTGCAATTAAAATAAAAAACAAAATGACAAAATAGGAAGAATGCCTAAACCCAATCGGATAAATGTATGTAGGCGATATATCAAAATATTGCCATTATATTTTTCAAATAGTTGGGAATCATTCAAATGTGAAACTAACCTGTATCTGCATTTTCATATTGATCCTGCTTGTTTTGATTGATATCTCCAGCTTTTCCAAATATCTTTAAATATATATCTTTTCCTAATAATGTTAGACTTAAAAGAACAACAGGAACCTGAAATAAACAAAATGATTCTTTATATAAGCCTACGAAAAAGAGAAATAATTGTAAGCAGAGAATTAGTTTTCGAGCTCTTTGAAATCAATAAAAATTACCGAAGAAAAAAATATATTCAAACAATGCTATAATTATATCTAATAAGTAACATTCAATATCGAGAAAAATACTTACTTATTTCTAGGATTAAGACTAAAATATCATTAAGAAATCAGCTTGCACAGGAAATATTTTCATAAGACATGCATTGTAAAAAAAAAAAATCAAGGCTCCTTCCTGGGGAAAAATGGACAGTTGGTTGCCCAAAAATTTTAAAGAATGTTTAATTAAAATGTAAGAAATTTTTATGAATCTCAATTAAAATAGAGTTAAACGGTAATACCGCGTACTCCATAAGTATCAACAATACCACGATGCGGTATTTACAGAAATACATAGAAATTATCGGATTTTTTTTAATAACGCAAAAATGTATTGCGAGAATAGTTATATTTTCTGCCGACGTTCTCTTGTTGTTTAGTTTTGTTCCGTTAATACAATGATGAAATAAAATTTACAATGCAGCTACGAATACAAGGCTAGGAATACAAATTTTTAAGGTGACGTTCGTCATTCATGAGAATATCTATCAAACGTGGCATGACACTGCGTATAACTACATCAAAGAGGGTTTCTGCTGCAATTCCTGTTACATGATGGTGGATAGTTTCCTCCACCACAGCGAATGATATAGGCTGACGTTTGAACACCTGTAATTCCAAATAGCCCTGCAATAAAACATCACTAGGCGTATGGTATAGAGAAAGTCAAAACCCACTTTGATGCATGGACACTATCGTGAAACGTCTGACGGTCATTCTTATGAATGATGGTCGTCACATTGATCATTTGTATTCCTAACTGCATTGTAAACATAGCTCACTGTAAAAACAGAACACAGCTGAAAAACAAACCAGAAAAACTGAAGTGCCCCCTGTTGATGGTAAATGTAACTATTCTTGCGATATTTTTTTTTCTTATGGAATAAAATCCTTCTGGGAAAATCGCATTGTGCTAATGTCTACACTTTTCGGATTATTGTATTTCTACATTTTTGTGAGTTTTGGATCACCCCGTATATTAACTGGAAATTCAAAATATGTACAGGTACATATTTATTCTTCTGCATATAATGATTAAAGAACACGAGTATAGTTTTGAGAGCTCAGTCGTCATCAGATGATAGCAGCAGAAAGTGATATGTTTTTCACACATCACCGGAATTACTAATCTGTGCTACTATCACCTGATGATGACAGCTGACAATTAATTCCTTTCTAAACTACAGTGGTGTTCATCAATCTTTATATGGATGAAAAGGTTAACTTTCGTATAACATACTGTTGTCACCAACTTTGATCAGGAGTGTTTCAGAATAGAAAACAAAAATTGTCCAGGAAATTACTTTTGTACTACCATCTGCCTATTATATTCCAGGAACGTTCCTGGTAATTTTTACAATGTGCGCATTACAGGACTTGCTAATGATTTACAAATCAGTACAATTAGCAAATCATAAAGATAGAAAGAGACGTTTAAAACAGGTTTCCATTCTAGACAAGTTCCGTTTTAACATGATTTACTCAACAAAGTACAGTATAACCTGTGAAAACAGAATCGCAGGGCACCGAAAAAATTCTTTTTTAGACAGGTTTCTGTCTGAAAAGGTAGATTCCTTCCGGCAGGACCGTAAAAGTTTTTCGTTATAGACAGGATCTGTTTTCACAGGTTTACTGTATAAAGTTCTACTCGATGCAAACAAATCGTACTAAACGATATTTAAAAGAATTTGTACATCAGGAAAAATTGGGACTTTTTGCTTGCCGCGCATTGGTTATATGGGACGGATCTTCTAATTCTCAAAAATCGGGACATCCCGCCTAAATCGGAACACTTGGAAAAGCTAGTCGTGACCCATAGTTTGGGAACCTCTGATTTATACAATAAATAACCCGAAATTTTCTATATATTTTTCGCTATCGAAAAACAAATTCACGCATAGAGGCTTTGTTGCAGATAGCTATAATTTAATTTTGTCCAAAATGGCCATTGTATGTCACATTTAGCGAAATTAAATTAGCTTTCACAAATGCAAAAGTTATTTATCAACAGAGTCTTGGATAAAACTAAATATAATAAGTTTTACAAAACTATTTAACTTGGATCATCGAAGATAATTTAAAATAATGGGCTTTAGAAAAGTACTTATACGGCACTTTAAACTTTCATTAAATTCAAAATGTGAAAACAGAGCTCAATTACACAAGGATAAATTTTCCCATGTGGTACCTACGTCAGTTAGACAGAGTAAGTAATTTTAGCGTATCAACTGATAGCAGTTTTGATCTGTTTATGTACTCATTAGTAGAGGGCGTTGTGTCCTTATGGGGACAGTGCGTCAATAAACCAAATCCAGCCTAATCTATTAGTCTGCAGAAAGACTTTATAAGCTAGTAGAAGAGAATTAGTTTACTTTGCGATAGTAAGAATAAATTAAGGCTTATGGCTTTCTTTAAAGGACTATAAAAGTAGGTGAACTATGCTAGTGTTATATTTTAATTAAAGTATAATTTCATATTTATTAGTGATATATTCAATGGTTATGTCATTATTTTATTTAGTGAAGAAAAAGTATTGCGCAAACAATTTTAAGATAGGGTAAGAAGGGGAATTGGCTGATGGTGTTATTTTATATTACTTTGCCATAATAAGAATAAATTAAGGCTTACAGCTTTCTTTAAAGGACTATAAAACCAGGTGATATATGCTAGTGTTATATTTTAATTAAAGTATAATTTCATATTTATTAGTGATATATTCAATGGATATACAATTATTTTATTTAGCGAAAAAAATATTGCGAAAATAATTTTAAGATAAGGTAAGAAGGAGAATTGGCTGATAGTGTTATTTTATTACTTTCCGAAGTATAAGGAAAGTATTGTATTCATGATTTGTATGTGTGTCTGTGAGTAAACGGTTATTTCGGTTCAGCTCCCATTTGGCGAATATGTTATAGACCACTGTCGCAAGAACTGCATAGATTTTTGTAAAATAGACCGACGGATTAGGTTTTTAATCATTTTTAAACCGTCTTCAAAACATTTTTCGACCGATTATATAAGGAACATCACCAAAGGAATGTGACAGAATAAAAGGGATAAATATTGCGGTGATGTTATTAAGGATCGGTAGCTCTGAGGTCACGTCTTCAGTTTCGAAATGGGAGGTCCAGCTTTCGAAACCAGACGATTCAATTGTGTTAGAAATTTGTAAAAAAAAAAAAAAAAAACTTTTTGCTTTTTGGGCAATTTGGCAAGACAAATGGAGTCACTTCAGATTTTATATATATATATATATATATATATAAATCTACTGTCTTGTTTTAGTACTAATACAAACATGTGTTCAGTGGAATGCATAACGATAGGAGCGATGACTTTATTGGCTAAATAATAAATATATTAATCCGCATCTAAACCATAAATTGCTCCACCTCATTCATTATCTTTCTTAATGTCTGTAGATATATTAGAAAAATTATATAAAAATTATAATAATATGAAATTTAGATAAGTACTTTCATGAAAAGTGATTTAATAATTTGGTAGTTATTTTTGTAAAATATTTGCAAGAATAATTAGATTAGTAACAAAAAAAAATACTCTTATGGAAATCTCACAATTCTTATACAAGTAATGTAAATAAATTTATTGTGATCCTAGCTGTAAATAGAAATATTTTTGTACTTGCAAATTTTTTATACGTTATTTTGGAATAAGAGAAAAGCTACACCTATGTAAAATGGTTGAGAAAATATTCACATTGAAAAATGTTTAGCTTCGACTATTTCGCTGTGCTTTTTAAATGTCATTGAACAAAGTATTTTGTATGAAAAACCTTTAATGGTACTTAAAAATACCGTCGAAGCATAAAGAATTAAATAAAAATTAAATATTATATACTACTCTGATATAATTAATTTCTTCATTCAAAAAATTATTTTCTATCAGTTTAATACTAATGTATTTTAGAAAAATGATACTGATGCTCAAGATTTTAATACAACATACATTTTTCATGTAAGTTTCTTTTTTACAAGGGGTAGTCAAAAAGTTCACGGAATTTCGTTGTAACTTTTTAATACCATAGTATACTTAATTTATTTGTTTACACACAACGTCCTCTCCTCGACCAAAGAAATCACGTCACGTCAAATCCAAAACAAAAATGATGCTCATTGCGTTTTTCAACAATGAACGCGTGGTGCCCCATGAATTTGTACCAGCTGGGCAAACTGTTAACGACCCTTTGTACGTGCAAGTTTTGAAAAGACTGAGGGAGGCAATTCGATGAAAACGTCCCGCCAAATGGCAAGAAGGATGGTCACTGCACAACGACAATGCTCCCTCTCACACATCAATTGTTGTGCAGACATGGCTTACAGAAAAACACATTCCACTCCTCTACCAGCCTTCCTGCTCACCTGATTTAGCACAATCGGATTTCTGGCTCTTCCCCAAGATCAAAATGGGCCTCAAAGATAACCTTTTTGACACCGTATCATTGTATTGATATCACATCAAAACCAACGCGACGGCTGAACTTGGAAATATACCAAAACAGGACTTCTATCGTTGTTTCCAGCAATGGCAGGAGCGGTGGAGAAATTGTGTGTGTTCTGACGGAGCTTACTTTGAAGGCGATTAAATAAATGTGTACCTTATTGTGGCAATAAAGAGTTACAACGATATTCCGAGAACTTTTTGACTGCCCCTCGTACTATCAGCTTTGTGTGTTAAATAATTTGATCAATAGCCATGAACGTTACGATATATTTCTATGCGTTAAACGATCGAAGTTTCTTTGAAGCATAATCTTCTGAAAATATTTATAATATTTCTTTGAACTACATACAAACCATTAAAGCGGACATGATCCAAAATGCGTAGTCAATGTGCGTCATTCTTTGGGCTTCCACCAGGGTCTTGGCTGGTAGTGTTTCATTAAGGTCAAGTATATGAACTGGTTCAGACCTATTGTCGATGAAGGGTGAACAATCTTCGTTTAATAAGAAAGGCTGTGCAATCATGGGACTGATGAACGCTCCAACACCATAAAAAAAGTGTAGAGCCTGTAAATAACGAAAAAGAAACTAAAATATAATTTGATGTATAAAAAAACATATACTAGCAATTATCTTTTCAATTATGCATACTTCAATTACTCAACAGATAACAAGTCTTTTTTAACCTATTGTGCATCAGGCGTGTATCTTCAGTAATGCCCTTGAAATGAACATTCTACTTTTATTGTATTGCTATCAGAACCACCAGGCTTTTCCCGAGTTCACTTTGGCCTTCCGGGTAGCATAAATAAAAATGTATATACTAAAAATACGCCAATCACAATAACACATTCGCGTCCATACACCGTTGAAGAGACAATAAGAAAAAAAAACTGATGTTATTTTGATGCGATCACACTAAATCCCTGAGATTTATAAATTATTAAAAAACTTATAGTTTTAAAAATGTCTTACGGAAAATAACTAATCAAAAATCAGCAATAGTTGTCTTATTCCGATGTTGGCGACGACATCGCTAAAATTGCTCTAAAATCGCTGAAATACGTGTTTAACTAGTATTTTTTTTAAAGATTGTTTTAGCTGTATTTTATGTTCCTACCTAAAACTGCAGCTGAGATATAGCGAAATGACTTAAAACTTTCGACCCCATTTAACCACCCTTTGTGGTTGAATTTCTAAATTTGCTGAAATACGTGTTTAACCATTTTTTTGGTAGATTTGTTATCCTGAATTCCACGCTCTTACCTAAAACTGCTACTGAGATATGGCGAAATGACATAAAACTTTGGACCCCCCCCCATATAACCCCTTAGTGGATGAATTTTCAAAAATTCTTTCTTATTGCTTCTCTAGGTCATAATAGCTCTACCGTCGAAATTTCGTGATCCTGACTGCTGTCGTTTCACATCTACGTCAGTCAGTCAGTCAGGCGCTCTCTCTTTATTACATTAGTATAGATTTCTAAATATTTTTACTTTATTACATATAATTTAGATAACTTAAATGAACATATAACTTTATATATAATTTAGATAACTTAAATGAACATATAACTTTATCATAATTTATATAACTTAAATGAACCTATAACTTAAATGAATATTGTAAATGACTGATCTAAGCTAAACAAAGATAGCATCTGTCTTCTTTGTTTCTGACCGATTAATTTCCTGATAAACATCTTGCAGACGTATAGGGTTACTATCAGAATTGATGAGCTTAGGAAAAAATGTGTTGTCTCATTTTTCCAAAAAAATATTTTATTAAATGAATGAATGTGTTAATCTATCGTATGGTAAATCTAAAACACTAAGATTCTAACTAGTCTTGAAGATAAGATATATTTTTTTAAATCTTAACTAAATACAAAATTGTAGTGTCTGTCTGTGATTGTCAGAAAAACACCTATTTCTAAGTGTATTCGACTATTTAGACGACGTATAATCATAAAATAACATTTAAAAAAATAGTCTGTCTTTTTATCCGGAATAGGCTCAGAAACAGTTGCATAACAAACACTAAACTTATGAGGGGAAGACAATGTTCTAGCTACAATATGCAGTTTCTGGCATTCCGATATCTAAAATAGTTTTTAGAAGACTTGCAAGAACTAGGAGAATCAACCAAACAATCAATTTTTCTACACGCAAAAACTTGGTAACTAATTGATCAATTTTAAGGAATTTTACGACAATTGAACTGTTTAACTAAGATTTATTAATAATAATTCTGGCTACAGTTTGTCGCATTCAATATCTAAAATAGTTTTTGAGAAAACAGGAAAAACATGGGATAATCAATCAATCAACCTAACTTTATATACGCAAAAAAATTTGGTAACTAATTGATCAATTTTAAAGAATTTTATGGCGATTGAAAGGTCTAATTAAGATTTATTAATGACAATTCTGGCAACAATATGCAGTTTGTCGCATACCAATATCTAAAATAGTTTTTGAGAACACAGGGAAAACACGGGATTATCAAACAATCAACCAATCTTTCAATGCTCAAAAACCCGAGAACTAATTGGTCAGTTTTTAAGGAATCTTACGGTGATTTAAAGGTCTAATTAAGATTTATAAGTTATAATAATTTCATTTTTAGTTTATGAGTTATACATTTCAAGTTAAAAAGAGAATTGGTAAGTATTTTCCCAAAATCTCGAAACATAATATAAAATACAATTGGAACACAACGGATTGTTACTGAGCTAGTATTTAATGTATTTTTTATATGATAATTTAAATAATATTGATATTTTATTTAATTAAAAATTAAATGTTAATAAGTTCTACTTAGAGTTTTTAGTACCACCTATTAACATCTCAAACCTAAGCTACCAAAAAGAAAATACATATAAAATTTACAACAAAAAGCTATCACTTCAATTTTCTTGAAATTTAAAGTTTTGTTACATACTATCGTCTTTCACAGAGCTCTTCAATTAAGAACCTGTCTTTGAGCACAAATGATTCGGCCGTAATATAGAAAAAGGCGGTGGATATGATAAATGATAGTTCCATCTTTTAACGCAGTTTTGCTGTTTTTATCTTAGATATCATAAATTACAATAACGGCAGTGACACCGCTAAATATAGCGTTAGTTTAGATACCGACCATGATGGGTTTTTTTGTTTCGAATGAAATCGCTTCAATACTTCTAAATTCCTCTGACTCAACCTGTGGACGACATTTACATCTAGAGAATACTCCTTCGCAATTCTTAAGGTATAATGCATATATATATGAAAATGTTTACAGATTTGATTACGACTATTTAAGAATAGTATTCTTCACCCTATTTATCACCTTATTCGCAAGATTTTGCTATTGATTAAGACCACACAGTGTTGAATTCAGGGGGTAGCCCGGAAGGGGGGGGGGGTGTATTCCCCACCAGAGCATTGAAATGTCTCCCCCGGAATGTTTGCGATTTTATTCTTTTTAATGGTGAAAAAGTACAATTTCGCCGCGGAACTCTAAAATGCTCCTCCCGGAGAAAAATGACTAAATTCAACACTGCAAAAACACAACACACGAGGAATTGAATTAATTTTGCTTTAAAAATAAATTTCAAATACAAGCTAAAACAATGTTTTTTTGCTGTCTAATAATATATTTTCTGCAAAATATTTCACCTTCTTATTACTGATGCTCTTCGTTTTAAAAAGTACATCTTTGAAAAGATTTAATATTGATGAAACACATAAATTTTGATTAAATAATTTGCGTGATTTTCGGGAATTCTTGTCGTTTGTGTCAGAAAAAGACAATTTTCTTTGGTGTACAAACAAAGTGATTACGTTAGCTCGCCAGCCAAAGATTATGAGTTAAGCTTGCAATCTTCTGAGAGTGCTTTGGAGTTGACAGCTGCAGCATGTCTTGTCTCAGTAAAGTAAACAAGTTGTGGCGGGAAAAGGAGTTTAATGTTTTTTCTTCAATTAATGTGACATCAAATAAATCAGGTCTAACCTTTATGGCACTTTAGGTTAATTTATTCAGAAATCTACGTATTGCAATCACTTCGTTTATCTATCTATCTATCTATCTATCTGACTATATATATATATATAATATATATATATATATATATATATATATATATATATATATATATAACCATATATATATATATATAGGAAATCTTATCATCATGAAAACGTTCAAAATACTGAACCGGGTCGAATCTATTTGGGAAAATGTATGTATTCAGCCAGTATCTTGTATGAGTTCGTTAACCAAATATGTAGCCCTTAAAATTTGCTTACAGGAACGCATACAATAAAAAAGTATGCAAATTTGTCATTACGATAACGTAAGAAATACTAAAGCAATTCGAACCTTATTGGGACAGTTCATTGATCTTACAAAAGTTTTGGATGAATTCGTTAATGAAGTGTATTGCTCTTATAGTTCGTTTAGAGGGACACACAAAAGTTTTCGAAGGCATTCATTGAATTGTTTGGTTTATATTACAGCCTACAGGAAATTTTTAAACTATGATTTCAACATATTTTTAACATTTCTGATATAATTGCCTCATATTTGTCACCCACAAGAAAAGTGACACAACTCAAAAATACTACTTGTCACCAGAGAGGCAAAAGAAAATTAGCATTGTTTTACTGTAGTATAAAACTATAGCTCTTATCTGTGCATGCAGTTCTAAAAGTGTACAGTGTAAAACCCTTAAGAATCAATATGTAGGAGAGATAATGGAGTAAATTTATCCCTTCCCCATTGTCAACCCCTTCTGTGGTGTCACAGTGACACCTAAGGTAATCTAGTGGTCTTCCGGATAAGTAAGGATACTTTTCCTGAAATAAAATGCATCTAAGTCCGACCTATTGATGCAATAATACGCTAAATGAAATTTTTTTTAGATGTGTCACTTTCCTTGCGGGTGAGTGATATCAACAATTGGTAAATCTAATTAAAAAATTTCTTGCAAATTACCTTCTTCAACAAAATAGCAACTTTAGAAGGAGTGAGACCAATTTGTTTAACACATTCACAGCCAACCACGAGTATACTCGTGGTTTTTCAATCTAAAATTACGAATTCGTATCAGAAATTTCGAAAGAAGAATTTTTATTTTATGTAATCACGAAATGTCTGTAATTAAATGAAGTAAATATTGCTATTAGTATTTTCTGGTATGAATTCAAACTTTCTAAATAAAATAAAATTCCGGTAATTTTAACCCGGCAGTGAACGTGTTAATTTGTATTAAATCTGGTGTACGTACCTTAAAATTGTGACAATGAATAAATCAACCCAATTCTTCTGACTAAGCCGAAAGGACTTGATTTATTATGCAATTTTCGATTAAAAATAATCACATATAAGTTATATAACTTTTTTTTGCTACATTGTATTCCATAATAACATAATTCCTGACAGTTTTTTTTTTTATATTAATGAAGGAAACTTTGAACATTTCTGTTAGAATTTTATGTGTAAATAAGACGAGAAAAAAATGGAAAACAGATTCAATTCTTAGTAATATAAGTATTTTTCACTTAAACGTTTGTGATTTTCATATAACCAACAACCAGCTTAAGCAACTAGAGGAGGGCAATGTAAGGGCGGACATAGAAAATTTTTCAGTCGTTGTAAATGATACCATCGCTATTCTCACAAAACTTGAAATTAGCTATAACGCAATCATTGTTGAATGGTTTCAAAACATTTAAAAATAGAAAAACAATTTTCTCATGAAATAAAGCAAAAAAGTTCAGTGTTTTGTTTTAATGTAAATAGACTATTTGCAACAAATAATTGCAGACATTATTATGGTTTAATTTTTAAAGAAGAAAACATTGATGAGCATGATCTAGTATATACTTTAGTAAAAGATGTGCAAGATACGTTTTATGTTAAGAGGTATCCCCACTTTTCCCGGCTCAAAATTTTGAATTTTGTCTCGCTAAAAGTACATTTTATATACACGAAATTAATATTTCGTTAGCTAGAAATTAATAGCGAAAGAGAAAGAGTAATTTTTGAGCTAAAAATGTATAGTGCAAAACTGGAACGAAAACTTTAAGCTCGTTTTTCTCAGAACGGCATTTTCAAAATTGGTAGGCACTCTAGCTCCACTAATTTATAATCAATCAACTCTGATCTTGTTGAAAATTAATCGTCACACATTTTTCTATTGAAATACGTAGGATTTTTTTTATCCTCTTGCTTTTCTGTGTTACTTCTGCGTAAACGAAATTTTTGGTTGAAAAATTACATTTTACTTTGAATGGATGGAATTTCCCCAAAAATGCATATTTTTAAAAACAGCTACGTATTTCACTAGCTTTTGGGAAAAGCAAAAACAATTTTGTTTGTTTCATTGTTTTAGGTCAATTCTACGGTGAATTATCGTGCCCAGAGCTTTACGCTCTTTTTTCGAAGTGCTACCGCCCATCAACTTTCAAGACACAATTTTTAATATATCAAAAGACAGTTTTCTTCTTTAATATATGTTTAATAATTTAATGTAAATGAAGTTTTATAAACACTTAGCATTTGTTTTAAAAAAATCCCGAAAAAGCCTTCAGTTTTAAGGCGTCAATGTAGAGTTACCGCTCATCTCTCTTTCGTCTCAAATAAATATTGGCTTTTTCCCAATTTCTGTAGCCCCACCAGTGGCTGAGAGGTTGTGCTCTCGAAGCTGGTAGACGGGAGGTGCTGGGTTCGGTACCAATCGCGCCCGTCGGCCTAATCGTTCGGAGTTTTCGTGGTTTTCTTCGAACCGTGGATTTATCCATGCGTAAATACGGGTTAGGTTCCCTTAGAAAGACCCCCACGAAGGGCACTCCCCCCGGGCCTATATCCCTAGCGTTGATAATTGGCCGTCAACAATCAACCCAACCCAACCCAATTTCTGTATAACTGCCTTACGGATGGAATGTTTGACTGGCACAATACTCTTTCCTCTTTAGATATGACAGGAGAATATGAGTTGGGTTGGGTTGATTATTGACGGCCAATTATCTACACTTGGGATATAGGCCCGGGGGAGTGCCCTTTGTGGGGGCCTTTCTAAGGGAACCTAACCCGTATTTACGCATAGATAAATCCACGGCTCGAAAAAAACCACGAAAACTCCGAACGAATAGGCCGACGGGCGCGATTGGGATCGAACCCAGCACCTCCCATCTACCAGCTTCGAGAGCAGAACCTCTCAGCCACTGGTGGGACTGATGTAGCTGGCTTGAGCTAGAAGTAAAATGTAGTTAACTTTAACTACTTCGCTTTCATTTTCCAAGATATATTAACTCTTCATATAAGCATACAAATGAATACAACAAAAATGTTTTTCAGTAACATATGAGGTTTAACCCCCCCCCCCCCCTCCCCAAAAAATAATAAAGAAACACGTGATAATAGGTAAAATAATACGAGGAAAATGCAAAAATAAACTGCTCAATTGAAATAAAACTTCCCAAATTTATTTATTTTATTTCTTTTCTTCTTCCTTTATTTATGTTTTGAAAAGAATTAAAAAATTTATTCAGAATTTTATTGTAGCATGTTTACGTTGTTTTATATACGTTAAACAGCAGTCTACATTTTTGTTCCTAAAAAGAGTTTTCGCCTCAGTAAAGTCTATATTTGTTTTCTATGCTACGTTCCCAGAAATGTTTGTTTTGTCAACTAATGTTACTATAAAAAAAAAAAAAAAAAAAAAAAAAAAAGATATGAACAATTATTCCGAAATTTTACAAAGATAAGGCATAGATTAAGCGTCTAGCAAAATAAAAGCTACAATTAATAGATTAAGATATATTTATTAAATGTTTTGATTAAGGACAGAAATAGGCACAAAGAATACTGCGAGTACATTTGTGAGGTTGCTTCGCACAGGCGCATTATAGAAGAAGCGAGCAATGTTGCGAAATATTTGCGAGAAATTCATTGTTATAAAACATGGCAATGAATCGAAAATTATTAGTCTGCAGCAACAAATTGAAATGAGTTGGATTATCATTACACATGATGTCTTCCACTTTACAAAACTTCCGATGCAATCGCTAATTTCTTCCATTAATCAATGAAAATCGTGTAAATTCATGGTCGACAATCTTGATCGAGTAATTTTAGCGGAGAATTAGAGCAAATTCATGGTGAATCACTGTTTCTTTTCTGTCATTTTTACAGTGTTCAGTCGGGGAAGAAAACAGAGAGAGAGAGAGAGAGACCACCCCACATACATTTTAATTAGTAAATTGCCAAAGAAAAAAAATCAAAAATAACCATTCGACTGATACACTATATTGCCAAAGGTGACCGGTCATTTGCGATTTTGGACGTTTTGTTAACTATCTAGAAAAATACATGAGGAATTAACCTGAAACTGCAGGTGTGTAAACAGTATAGTATAGCTTATATATTTCCGCGAAGATTTTTTCACGAAAACTGATAGGGGACTGTCAACAAATTGAAAAAGAACGAATACCTTTTGGATAACCCTGTAAAAACTAATGTAGCAAAGGCGTTCAAACTCGAGATTATTAATAAGTGGCTTATTGTAATATACTGTGTTCGTTTTTATGAGGATAGCATGTATACTCGTAGAGAAATTAAGGTTTTTATAAAAACAGTCCTAAATTTCGCCTAGTTTTTTGCTTATAATTTGCAGAGTTCTTAATATAAAAAACAGTTCTTTTCAGAAAATATGCCAACCACATTGTACATAAAACTCTGCAATCAAAATTAAAAAATAATAAAAATTGGATGAAAAATGAGCAGGTTTACTAAAAAATGTTTCACTGAGCATGCGCAAATGCAATCAAAATATAATATGCATAATGTATTAGCTAAGTATATAGAGCAACTTTTGTGAAAGTTTCAAAATCATAGCTTGAAAATTCTGAAAATTATCGTCGATAGAATAAGCTCGAAATCCGTTGTTCCCAAAAGGAAGCAAAAATATGAGGGGTTATATCCAAATATAGTAGTATGTGCAATAGTGTGTACGCTATCTTGGCACTAATCAACAGATATTTGATAGAACCCCTCATATTTTTGCTTCTTTTTGGGAACAACGGATTTCGAGTTTATTCTATCGACGATAATTTTCAGAATTTTCAAGCTATGATTTCGAGACTTTCACAAAAGTTTCTCTACATACTTAGCTAAAACATTATGCATATTATATTTTGATTGCATTCGCGCATGCGCAGTGAAACATTTTTTAGTAAACCTGCTCATTTTTCATCCAATTTTTATTATTTTTTAATTCTGATTGCAGAGTTTTATGTACAATGTTGTTTGTCATATTTTCTGAAAAGAACTTTTTTTATATATTAAGAACTCTGCAAATTATAAGAAAAAAACTAGGCGAAATTTAGGACTGTTTTTATAAAAGCCTTAATTTCTCTACGAGTATACATGCTATCCTCATAAAATTGAACACAGTATATTACAATAAGCCACTTATTGATAATATCGAGTTTGGACGCCTTTGCTACATTAGTTTTTACAGGGTTATTCAAAAGATATTAGTTCTTTTTCAATTTGTTGACCGTCCCCTATGGGGTTTCGTGAAAAAATCTTCGCGGAAACATATAACCTATACTATACTGTTTACACACCTTCAGTTTCAGGTTAATTCCTCATGTATTTTTCTACATAGTTAACAAAACGTCTAAAATCGGAAGTGACCGGTCACCTTTGGCAATATAGTGTATTATGTCTTCTTTAAATGTATGTTAAAATAAACTACTTAGGAGTTGTCTTCATATAGATATTGGACAAAACTTTCAAATTTTCACTATGAATACCTAATTTTGACATTATATTTGGATTGTTTGGGAAATTTTTCCACAAGATATCAAAAGTGAAGTCATTCAGTGAAGACTTTTAGGAATTATGTAGATTTAAAGTTTTGAATTCCTAATATTAAATTATTTTTTGTTAAGTTGCAAAACAAACTGCAATGGGGAAGCCACAGAGTAAGGAGTTTTAAACAGAGAATCAACTCTCATACACTGCAATGGTAACTTCTTTAACATGGGATTACACATAGACAGTGGCGCTAGCTGCGGATGACGCGAAAACTACAGCCGTAACAGAAGCGAGGTAGCTAATAGAGCTATATATCGCTTTCTTGGCGACAAGTGACGGAAGAAAAAGAAAAAAAACGGCGACTGCTTGCTTCTTGTTTTGGTTGGTTGGTTGGTTGATTTTAAGACGGTCGATTATCTATCTACGCGAATGAAAACAGATTTATTATTTTTAACATGTTCTGAAACAATCGAAATTCAACTTTATTTTAAAATAAGTGCTGTGGTAAAACAAAATTTTTTTTTCTATGTTTGAAAGGAAAATTTGATTTTTTTAATTCTTCAAAATGTAAGTTGTGATTTATTTTCATATGTTATTTTTGTTCTTGTTTTTCCGAGTTCCATAATGTTTGAAATATTTTATATATATTGAGTGTTGACAGATTTGTGCCGAAACGTCATGTTAAGGCTCACTGTGGAGACGCGAAATGTTTTTGGTTTCCGTCTGTCTGTTTGATGGTCCGATTAGGTTGATTTTTAGTAGGTATGTTGGCGAGGTATCCGGAATTAGATGTATAGTTTTTGGTTAAATTTGGTTCATTCGTTCGGAAAATATAGAATATTTTTTTTTAGGTCATAATGCTTTCTTATGCGGATGCAGACGATTTTTCAAATTTCATTTTTATCTGAAATGAAAATGGAATATTTGCGTAATGGATTTAGATGTAAAATTATTAATGCTATATAAATTTTTGATATGGATTTCCAATAGTTTTAAAATTTTGCTTGTAAATTTAATAGAATTTTGAAATTAATTGCTTAAAATATTTGAAAATGTTTTTGCATCTGTTCGGGAAATATAAACATCTTACTTTCATATTTTTTACAATTTTTAAAATCATTTATTTTTACTTACCACTTTAATTTAAGGATTCTAATTTCTGGAACATTCGAAGAATTTTATATGCTTATAAACATGCATGCAATTGAAAAAATAATAATTGCGGATTGTACGAAGTTAAAATGAGATTTAAAAAAATGATCTGCAGATTTACTTAAACTTAGTACCATGTTTACATTGCGATAGAAAATGTATATTAATAAAATTTTATATAGAGAAATTTTTTTAACATGAATGAGATTTATGGTATGGTAGTTATTTTAACGATAATATAAAGTCAAAATTTGTTAAAAATCTGTCAACACTGAATATATATAAAATATTTCATACATAATGGAACTTGAAAAATAAAAACAAAAATAACACATAGAAATAAACCACAACTTACCGATTCTTAGGCATAAAAAATAACTTTGACGTCTTGTTCTTGCAAACAATACACTCCTCTCTTCGTAGCATTTTGAAGAATTATAATAATTATAATCAACTATTTGATCTTCAAAGAATAATTTTAATAGTAAGTATTAAACAAGGTTCGAAAATCAATTAGTGAACGCCGAAAATTTGCACATGCGCAAATGACAACATCAAAAGACGCCAAGCAGAATAGGGTTACACTTAAACGGAAATCACGAAGATAAAATTCGCCAAAGCGATGATTTAGTTCTTAAGTCATCCGCCGCAGTCGCTCTTTTCAGGCGAAGTTGGGTCTCTGTCCTTACTGTGTGGGGGAAGCCATACACGCTAATGGCGCCTGGTGCATGTAAAATCTGTCGTGGGTGCAAAGTCCTCCAAGTTCCTTGTGAATTATACTTCTGGAAGTGCCTAGTCAGGTGAAGGTCTCGTCACCTGATCAAGGCTCTAAATTACGAGATCGATTCAGTTCTCTTTTTTAATTTTTGCTTTTTTTTAATCTGCCAATTCAACAATGTAAATAGAAACCATGAACCGGCAAACAAAGAAAACTGTGCCAGACCAATAGAGAGCACTGCAGCAATGCCAACAAAGCTTTCGTCAGGTGGATCACAGCCATGCTGTGATCAGGCGAATATCGCCCCGCGTCCAGGTACTAACTTGTCAAGCTAGACACTCATGCCCGGCAGGTAGGAACCTGGTTAACGGTATAAAAAAAAAAAACCTGCAATGGGGGTAGTTTTTTAAGCATAGCTCAAAAACTACTCGGTGAAACAAGCTATAATTTTGAATTCTCATATTCAAAGCTTTTAGAAAGCGATTTCTGTTACAACGTTGGACGATTAGAATACAATTATTTCTTTTAATATTAATTTTGAAAAAAATATATATTTTGAAATTATTTTTCGGAAACAATATGAATTTTATACACTAGTTCATTTTTCAGCAGAGCTGAAATTACGCTGTAAATTAATGAAATACTAAGGACGTGAATTATCACTTTACTAAACAGCGTACAACCATTAGAGTGAAAAAATGTCCAGACCAGGGTTCGATCCCGGATCCCTTGGTATAGCTCATTTTTTCACTCTAAAGGTTGTACGCTGTTTAGTAAGGTGATAATTCGCGTCCTTAGTATTTCATTAATTTACAGCATAATTTCAGCTCTGCTGAAAAATTAATTAGTGTTTAAATATTCACCGATACTGGGTTTAATTTATCTCATACATGCCAACGGTGTTGTGCGCATGATTGACTTTCCATCTTGTGCTGCGTGGTTGTAGCCTTGCCATATAAGAGTGAGAGAATGCTAGACTGGATGTCGTCTGGTTAGCTTAATTGGTAAAGCAGTTAGTGCGCTATACCAAGGAATCCGGGATCGAACACCGGTCTGGACATGTTTTTACTCTAATGGTTGTACCCTGTTTAGTAAAGGGATAATTCACGTCCTTAGTATTTAAATATGAATTTTTTTTAACAGAAATCAATTTTAAAAAGCTTTAAATGAGTGAATACAAAATTACAGCTCATTCAACTAAATAGTTTTTAGTTATGCTTAAAAATCTAAAGTAATTTGTTTAACAACTATTAAAAAAGAATTTAACATTAGGGGTTCAAAACTTCAAACTTGCATAATTCTTTAACTTCTTCATCGAATAACTTCCCATTTGGTATCGTATGGTAAATTTTCTCGAAATATGCAAATATGATATCAAAACCAGTCGTTGGTATTGAGAATTTCAGAGTTTCGTACAATTTTTATATGGCGATGGCTCCTAAGCCTTTTTGTTA
Source organism: Maratus michaelseni (assembly GCA_963931845.1). NCBI lineage: Eukaryota > Metazoa > Arthropoda > Arachnida > Araneae > Salticidae > Maratus > Maratus michaelseni. Next base: position 37,905,015 of record OZ007586.1, on the reverse strand, counting down.
ACATACATTTAATAAAACCATAATTTTTAGTCAAATTACTATTTTGGTTTCTTCTGGAACATTTCGGTGATTAAACTGTATTAGATGCTCTGTTTTCTTTTCGCCGACTTTACAACAATCTCAATCTCGAATGAATTAACTTCAAATTAAACCCCACATTTCATCCCGTACTATATGAGGAACAGTATTAAATCCACAGTATTAAATATGCGAAAAGCAGAGATAGCTAAATGTATATCATGAAATAGTTAAATTATGCGGAAACATTTTAGCATAAATGAAAACTGCTAGATATCAGCCCTGCTGAAACAATCGGGCATTTTTTTTCTTTTTTTTTCTTGGCTGATTGATGTTTACGTACGAAAATTAAAATTTCAATACAACTATTTATGCAGAATTTCAAATATTTAAAAAAAATTCTGGAGAAGCTGTGTGAAAAAATAAATGTAATTCTCTTTTTCGTATTTTTAATGCCAAATTTTTCTGATAATGTATAGTAAAACACGATAAAGGTACAGTCTTGGAAAAAAAAAGTCAGCCCCCCCCCCCCCCACTAACTATGCAACAAATTATCGTAGAAGAAAGTTACTGGTACCAAACGACTGGAAATAAGGTCTACTCTTAAATGATGTATATAAAATTTGCTTAGGTGGCCATCTACATATCAAAAGCGGACCAAACTTTGTTTTTTCAACAGCAACACCCAAATTTGACACAATATTTTAAATATTCGTTTCAAACTATGCCTAGATACCAAATTTCAAGTCATTTGGATGATAAGTTTTTGAATTATACACATTCAAAATCTAGAGCTTCTAATGTTAAATTACATTTTCATATTTTTATTAATATCTCCTAAAATTATAATCCTAATGTGCTAATTTTTTGTTTCGTTATAATACTAAAAAACCCAAACATAAATACGTTGAATTTGTACATTTTATAATCTTATAATATGAATTATGAACTAGGAAATTAATATTCGAAAAAATTATGAATTGCAACCAACAATTTGTTTTGATGGATTTATATCTATTCTGTCCTACTTTAACTGCACATTCAAAATTTCAAATTTTTCTTCCAATTAGTTTTTGAAATATGTTTAAAACGGCAAGATGCTGGTTTAAGGGGTCGACTATGATGTTCAGAAAAGCATAATTTCATAAAATATTTCACTCATTTTATTGTTGATTAGAATAAGTTTTTTTTAAACTTTTTCTGTGGCTGCTTTTAAAATTTTATTAAAATTACGTAAATTGTATTTACATGTGATATAATTTTGCCTCAGTTATGTAAATTAGTTTTTCTTTTATTTTTCATTTAACAAAGCTCATTTTTTAAATGTGAACAGTCCTATCTTAGAAAAAAAATCTTACTCATTATTTTTGTTACCTTTAATTGAATTTCTAGCTTCTCCTCCAGTCTACTAAATTTATTTTTTTTTCTGTGGTATATTTGTTTAAAGTAAAGTTTCTTATAAATACATATATGTTGCGTATTTGCTGAAAAAGTTTTAAAAATATGTCATTAGCAACCGAGTTAAGATTTATATTTAGAATGAAAAGTAATTTGGCTGAGGTTTTTTTTCTACATCGTTCCCTTGTACTGCTCCATACTATTTTTTATTCTAAATTTTGTATTCACTGATATTCTTCACACATAAATTTTGAAAAAAGCGAGTAAAATAAATTCAAAATCTGAAAAAAAAGACATTATAAAAACACCTGTGAAACTCCTATCACATTCACATATTCGAAAACCATTTTAATCACAGATAACCTTAAGGTAAAGCTAGGATAGTCTGCGCACAATTCAAATTAATAGCAATAAAAAATCTAAATATAAATTTTTTGCTAAACTATCTATGAATAATTTTTACTTAATTTGTTTTTTATGAATTTCCATTGCTATTTTGTTGTTATGTTGCAACTTAATAGAACAGTTGTAATAAAACCAAGAAAGTTAGTTTGCGCAATCTGTCCTTACAGGGTTGGCGTGATTGCGCACATGGGTAGGAGAGATTGTTACTAATAATAACTACAATTAAATTGTTAACAATAATAATTACACTTAAATGACATTGCTGTAAGGTTTTTGCGAAGAAATTTTATTGTATTGGGAGTGAATATTTCAACTTATTGCTTAAAGAATCAGAAAAAGGAAATAATTTTAAAAACGATTAAAAAATTTTAATTAAAGGGAAAAAAATAAAGAATCAGAAAAAGCAAGTCCAGATAAGATTACAAAGTAAAATTATGTAACTTAATAACACGTTTAACTTAAAATTAGTCCATTTTCATTTTTAATTTTTTATGCAAATTTACCGATAAGCTGCGTAATCTCTCCTAGCATTTAAACTAATGAGAACAATGCGCCATCTCTCCTAAGTAGCAGATGCGCAAACTCTCCAATTTCGGTAGGAGAGATTACGCGGCCTTTTATTTAAACATAGCCGCTACTAAAACGAACAGTTGATGTTCACATTGTTAGTCTAGATTAGTAGCTTATGAGAAATCGTTTAAGTTTAAAATATTTTGTACTATTGACATTGTATAGAAATTCTGATGAATAGCTATGAAAATTCAAGCACTTACTTTGGGAAAACAAAACAAAATAGCAATACTTTATCTTAGACGCTCAAAGCAATCAACGTGCACTTTCAAGTAGACACTCCACTGCTGTTGTTGTACAACTACCTGGAGTCACTGCGCTCTCACTCTACTCCTTCCCTCCGAACCTCTATGTGCGCAATCTCTCCGACCGCGCCATCTCTCCTGGCTTTACCTTATATATATTTTTAATCGGATGATTCAACTCTTGTAAACATTATAAAATGAATATTGAAAAAGGATTTTACAGTATATAACAATAGCCGAAACATATTAAGTAAGTAAAATGCTCATCTTAGCAAGAAATAATACAATAATAGAAGTGATTTAGCCATTTCGTAGCATTTCAACAATCGTGTACCAAGCCTCAATTTGGATACAGCCCCTAAAATATGCTCATTTTAAAGGCATTTCATGAAATTTGGTACCTAGGCATAGTTTGAACTGAAGATTTAAAATATCTTGTCAAAATTGGGTCTTGCTATTGAAACAAAAACAAGTTTGGGTTAGTATCAATATGTAGATGTGGGCTCCTAACAAAATTTTATATACATCATTTAAAAGTAGACTTTATTTCCAATCGTTTGGTACTATTAACTTTCTTCTATAATAATTTGTTGCAGAGTTAGTAGGGGTGTTCACATTTTTTTCCAAGACTGTACATATGGAATGCAATAAAAATATTTTTCTACTAAAATATTAATTTTTGATTTTTTATTGTTTTTTTTCCAATATCTATATAATAAACGGAAATACATACAATTTTTCTCATGCACATTAAAAATCGTGGAATGTTAAAGATCATCAAATTTACATCTGCATTGCATCTAAATAGTCATAATTAACAGTCTTCAGGATGCTGGTGAAATCGATTTTTTCTATAACCATCCCCTACGACATTAACAAGCTTTGCTCATTAAAATAACAAAATAAAGGGTTTCCTTTTTATCCGTAATGATCTGCAAACAAACTTTACCTCATAAAATAGCTTTTTTAAATAATATTGAAAAAGGTAGTTTTTTATGCATATTTAGATTATCATGACCAAACTCAATATTTGATTTCATTCTCAATTCCACGACGTCAATTAAAGAGTCTCGTCGAGTCGTATTAAAAATTCTTTCATCATTCATCCACAAATACAAATTTTATGCTATGGGAGACTGCCATATATTTCTAAAATACATACCATTTGAAAAGAAAGTTTCTGTCAATTAAGTCGTTAATTTGTGTTAAAGAATCTTAACTTACATTGATGTCCAATAAATAAGTGGCAAACACAATATGCAAATTAATTTTCCAACAAAAATGTTAATTGTGAGAACTAAAAAAAAGTGATCTAAACGGTAAGTGCAGCGGATATAGGTACTGCACTAACAGCACTACCAATTGATATGAAGCCACCTTGACGTTACAAATGATCATAAGTGTTACAGTCACTACAGCTAACCAAAATGTCGTATATTTCATTCATCTCATTATTAATCTATTTTTAAGTGCCCGTCATTTGGTAACTTCACTGAGGCTTCACCATGACCATTGCATTGTGACGTGTCACCGATGTCACAATGCAGTCACATAGTGACTCTCAGAGGACCATCATCTGGCGATTCTACTGTGAAGTCACCAACTGAGAGTGTTGGTTTGTGACAAGCCACCAGATGATTTCATTTTGATGTCGCTTGGAGACACGTCTTTAAAAAGTTACCATGGTGAATTGACAATGGAGGTTTCCAAATGACGGTCGCGTGAGAGTCATAACGTGACTTCATTGTAAAATCACCTAGGGACTCCTCACAAAACAACCGTCATGGTGACTTCTCAGTACAGTCAATTGCGGTCCATTGAGAGTAAGTGATTAAGTTGAGTAATAATGATATCACATTATGGCTCACCGTAGTGATTGTGACTCCTGAGATTTTTTATGACGTCAAAGGGACGTCACATGGACTGGCAATGCTTTTAGAGTAGTGCCTATCTGCTACATTTGCCATTTATATCACTTTCTTTTGAGTTCCAACAATTCACACCATCCCTTAATTTTTGAACACAAAATGTATGGCACAAACACTGGCCTTACAAGTACAAGTTGCAGTTAATTATGAATACATTGGATATTCCCAACCCAGTATTAAATGTAACACAACCCTTTCCTGTAATGTTTCTTATTTCTGTTTAAAGAATATTAAACCATGAACTTTGTTTTGAAATTTCCATTTTGTTGCATTTTAGAATATAAAGTAAAATTTGAACCTATTTTGAACCCGTTTTTAGCTTTGGCATTGCTACAACTGGTAACGTTTCTCTATTAAATTTACTGGCAATTCGTCAATATTTTGGCCTAAGGATTAAGGTACTGAGCTCTACATATAACAGGAGATATCTCTTCCTATACCACAACATAATTTCTAGCGGTAGGATACAGTGACGAAAATTTTAATTTCATTCATAGAAAAACATGCAGTTTATTGCATTGCCTTACATAATTAGAAAATCATTTATTAATTAGATAAGCATAGCTTTATTAGAGAAGCATAAATTAGGATAATAGTAAATGAGAACACTAACATCTAACATTCACAACGTGGACTATTTTTTATCTTTGCCTTGAAAGCTTCAGAACTCCTGTGATATATTGAGCTCAGTGGCCCAAGGTGAGGATAGGATAACAGTGGCTATCCTCTATTGCATAGAGTTGAAATTGTATTCGATAAAAAATAACACATATTTGTTTACTTATATGCAATAAAAGTAAATTTCATCTTCTGAATTGTGCCACTAACAATTTCAAGCAGCGATAAGTTTTATTTTTCTGGAAAATCTTTAACGAATTAAGTTATTTGAAAAAAAAAATTATGATTTTCTAAATAAATAAAACATTCTATGACACGGCATATGAAAAAAAAAAATTACATTAAATTTGTTCGTTGACATGATTAAAAAAATAATAAACAAACATTGCCAGTAGATGAAGAAAGACGTTTAAACACCTCTGTAGTTAACTTTTCATTAAACATGTCTTAAAACTAACAGTTACATTAAGCATAAGACGTGTATAAAGTGGTTTCCGCCGGTCGGGAAGGCGGACAAAAATACGAAAACAGAAAAAAAAAATTAAGTAAACATTATCTGTTAAAAATAAATTCAGACGTTTTAAATAGATAAGGCAGAATTTTTTAAAAAAAAAAGAAAAAACATAAGAAATTATTATTTTTTTCTTTTTGTAGCAATTTTCAAAATGCATTTCAAAGCCGCAATATGTTATTATAGCGAAAAAATTACAAGAGTTACTGTTTTAAAGTGTCAGTCTAACCGCTTTAAAATTTCAGGGTATATGAGAGATTTACGACTTCAAAAAAGTTTTTTTCCTTCTGTTTTCTTAATGTCTGTTATTGTATAAATGTTCCCTCGAAATCATTATTAAACATTTAATCATATATAAAAGGTACAGCGAATCTAGTCGCACAGTGTATGGGTGGGCGGTACTTGTTGCAAAACATTAAACGCGATTCTCTCGAAACAATATTTTATTTATTTCGTATTAAAAATATCTCATGAACGGATAAACCGATTTCCTTTTTTATTTAAATGCGATTGTTCTTAAAATGGATGTTTAGAAAGCTTATATATTTCCCTAATCATAGCTCGATGCATTTTATTATTTTTTAATTCGTTCGTTTTTTATAAACAAAATAAAGTCATACTTTGGTTGAAAACTGATACATTAAGATTCATAATCTGGCATTTGGTTAAAACAGTAAAATTCAATAAAATCGTTGATCAAAGACTAGACATGGTGCTTTTTGTTACATTGGGTATCAAATGATACCTCTGAGACAAAACTCTGGTACTGTGGTACGCTACACGCTGTGGAACATAGAGAAAAAGTTTGTCCAAAAGGCGTATTTTCCAATACAAATTGAAAGTTGAAAATATGCGTTTTTTAATGCAAAAACGTTCATATTTCTATGTCGTTTCTAAACGTAAAAAAACTCTATATTTTGTATGCCAAAAGACTCCCATGAACACTTAACAAACGAGAACGAGTGTTAAAACTCATGATTTTGCAACTGCTTTTAACAATTGTATGCCACTATGTAGGATGTATTAGTGTTCAATCAATGCATGTTGCACGGTAGCCTTTAAGAGAAGGTTTTGTTTTAGATGGGTAAATAGCAGGAGAGTTTTAGGATTTTTTTTATAGAACAAAACGAAATATCCATTTTTATATTTTATTATACATACATTAAATATTTAAAACTGATATGCAGTCGAGTCCGTATATAACGAAATCCATTGTTCCAGGAAAAAAATCGTTATATAGAAAAATTCGTTATATGGGGAATAACGAAAAAAATTCCTATTTAATGTGCAAATTAAAATTTTGTATAAATAGTTTTTGAGGTGTTTAATTAAGATTTTGAAATGATAACCTCTAATATTAACTTGATACAGTATTTTTTAATTATTTAAACATTTTCAAAACGGAAAATAAACATTTTGAAAGCATAGTAAAAAAAACTCTTAAGGAAAACTTATTCGTTTTAGACGAAGAAAACTGTAATTTTTAGTTGTTTTGATTTGAAAACTGTTACGCCCTCGTAAAAATTTTCACACATTAACAAGGAATGCAGAATTATAATAAGAAAATCACTTATCATCATGAAAGTGAAAATGCACATACTTAAATTGATAACAGTACACGTAAAGGCTTATAAATACTTTTAATAGGCAGATCAACAAGTTTCGTAAGCTCAATCGGCGACCCTTTCAAGATCAATAATGATAAAGAAACTAATTTCACAAAATTTTGGTGAAAGTGAACTTGATAAACAAATTAAAAATGCACGTACAGGTACAAAGCTGAGTAGCTTTGAAAGATAAACCAGGAAAAAGTGAAGAAAAATTGATTTCACGTGGTTTCGAAGCTTTTTCTGAACAAATGAAGAAAGAATTTCGGAAAAAATTCGTTATATGGAGATAGATCTTTCCCTATATAAAAATCATATTTAATGTAATTATGGAGAAAAGTGACCGTTCATGCTAAAAAGTGGTTATATAGAAAAATTCCTTATATGGAAGTTTGTTATAGAGAGACTCCACTGTAATTACTTTATAATTCAAATATTTAATCAATGAAAGCAATTTTACATAGCAGTCATAAAAATAAATCCTTTCAAGCGGCGGGACATTTAGCTCCTCAGTTATTATTAATCTTAAAATTAAAAGAAAACTAAAAAATTACCGTTATATTAACCTTTAAGTGCTATTAACTGGCTATTAACTGCTATTTAACTCCTATTTTTTTTTATCTCTGATCTGCGATTTTTTAAATCTGTAATCCCTTTCCATACAACAGTCTTCTGTATCTTCATAAAACATTTTTGATGTCCTTTAAACTTTCTTTCTTTGACTTGTTACAATAATGATTTAATGCTTTGTCAGGTATAAAGCTCATGCAACAACTGCAAGTTAAATGTATGTAACCTGGGTAATTTCAAGAATTTTAAAATTTCTTTTTAAATACATATTTTTCGTACCTTCAAGAAATGAAAAACGTAAAAAATATCTTTATTTTTTTAAGTTCAAGACCACAACCTTCCCTTTATAGCTTAGCAACGCGAATACACTCGCAAGCTAAAGTTAACCAATTGAAACGTTCTCTTGAAATTTATCGTTCGCATATTTTTAAATGATTTTTATTTTCATAGTATATCTTAGATCAGTGTCTTACCGGTACATTTTTATTTTTTAGATTTTGTTTGCAATTTTTTTTTCTGGGCACACTTTCATTTTCGAAATCGGTTTCGAACTGCAACATAACACGAAAAAGTAACAACATACCCGGTAAAATATTAACCATAAGATATTCCATGCAAAAAAAAAAAAAAAAAAAAAAAATCTTTTAAAAATATTGAAATGCAAAATATTTGAAAAGAACGTTCAAATTCGTCGAAAAACGTTCGGAACGTCGAAGGACGTCGAAGAACGTCGAAGAACGTTCCCATTCGTGTTGAGTTTAGGCTCTTAAGTGCGTTTATATAATGGAGCTATGAATAAAGAGGAGGAGACAGATAGTTTAGTGTCAAACCACATGCGAGTGAAGTAACTGAGTACGTAGTCACAAGATGGCGGCTGTTTGTTTGTTTATATCAGATCAGGGCCTGATTAACGACGGGAAAAACTTCTACCAGTAAAAACGAAAAAAAAAAATTGCCTTATTTATGACAGAAATTCTGTATGAATAAAGCCTTCAAATAAGCCGAAATTTAATATTCAAATTTAATGGTGGAAGTGTGCCCGGCGATAGTCAAATTCACTGACGTTGACATAGGATTGTTTATGTTGTCACAATATGTCAGAATCGCATGGCCGGAATACCGCCGGTGCAAACTTCCATCAATAAAAAATAATAGATATTTTTGCCTTAATTGTGACAGAAATTTTTGCATGAATAATTCGTATAAAAAAGGAAGAAATTTCTATTCAAATTTACTGGTGGAAGTTTGCCCCGGCGGTAATCAAGCCATGCGGAATCGGTTGCAGTTGAAGATTCACCATTTTGAGATTCATAGTTCCATGGTCTATATTTGAATGAAAATGTAGCATCTTACCTGAAGAAACGGTGAAACATCTTTCCCATAAATCCTGATCATAGACACGTTAGCAACTGTGTCGATTGTACCCATGAAGAAACCCATGATTGCAAGAACTATCGTTAATACCCACAGAGCTTCACAGAAGGGAATAATTGCCATGGTGAGGCACATCATGACGATGCTGATTACCAAAAGCACATAATGGGATATCCTGAAATTAAAATCACACAAATATGTAAATGAACTAATAAAAATATTTGTATCATATATTTGTATACGTTTTTAAAATTTAATTTATTTTATGAGCGTCTTAATAGAAACTTAAGGAGGGCCGAGGTCAAAATTTTCTTTTCTTTATTTATATGCATTTTTTCATGATTTTTTTCTCTGAAATGTGTCTTTTTGTAAAATTAATTTTCAGATAAAAAAGTTTTGAAACCTTGGAATTTTTAAATTAATATTTTTTAATTTAAACTTATTTAATTTTTTATATAACTAATAAAATACTTTCTCGATTTATCCCTTTTTTCCTTAATGTGTGCAGAAAAAGTATCTTAATAATTTCTCTTCCAGATTTCTAAAAATATTACTTAAAAAATTTATAATAAACTTAAAAGTAAAAAAAAAAAGAGGATATTTACTTCGAGTACTATAATTTCATAATTTCAAATTTTTTCCCATGAAATTAAAAAACCTGAAGGCAATTTATTAATAATATAATATAAAAACTCTTTATAAAATTTCATACTCATATCTTGCAATAAAGTTTAGATATATCCTTTTAAACCTGAAAAATTATAAAAAAAATCCATTCTGAGATAAATACACTTAAAGTTTCAGTTACGGGTGGGGAAAGTCTACAACACAAAAATTATTATATCTGCATTCATCATAGAAATACGCGGTTTGCTTTATTTCATTTATTTAACTTTTTTGTATTTTACTAGAAAAAAAAAAAAAAAAAAAAAAAAAAGAGAGAGAGAATTTTGATTTCCGGACTCCACCAAGCGAAAGCGACAATAGTTGCTAGTTCCCATGTAAAACATTTGACATTCATGTACTATTTTAGGGAACTAGGCAACAAATTTCAATATTTTTTTCATAGTTTTACTAGTAACAAAACTATTAATAAACTATTAAACTATTAATTGATAGTTTGCCAAAAAACAAAAATAAAACTACAATAGTTATGTTAATAAAAACAAAAAAACCTACAATTATTTTGTTTGCGAAATTGCGAAATTATTGGGGAAAGTCTACAACACAAAAATTGTTATATCTGTATTCATCATAGAAATACGTGATTTGCTTTATTTAATATATTTAACATTGTTGTATTTTACTAGAAAAAAAAGGCCCTTTTTTTAGAATTTTGACTCCCGGTCCCCCTTAAGGGAGCGATAATAGTTTCTATATCTCATGTAAAACATCTGATACTCATGTACTATTTTCGGGAACTAGGTAAGAGATTTCAACATTTTTTTCACAGTTTTGGCAGTAACAAAACTATAAATTGATATTTAGGCAAAAAATAAAAATAAAAAATACAATTAATTAAAAAATAAATCTTAAAATTCTCTTGTTAGTGAAATTGCGAAACTAGTGTTTTTTTTTTTTTTGCCGAGCGAGAAATGTAGTTTAGCTGTTGGCAAAACTATTAAAAACAGGTATTAAATCGCTTCAGTAGTTTTCAAGAAACAGCTACCTACATCAATGTCAGGTGTTTTAACTAAGATATTTTTTTTTTAGTTTTGCGTAACTATTGAACTTTTCATTTGTATTTCTTGCCGAAAAATCAATTTATTGTATAGCTACATAAAAAAGAAAAAGGTTTTTTAATCGTGGAAAATAATATAACCACGAACGAAAATATACAGAAACCAATACATTTACGAGATTTGAAGAATCATTTAAAAATATAATGTTTCTTTTTTTGCCACGGATTTTCAGAAACGTTTCCAAGTGGTTTTTAAAGTGTTTTTAATCGGTTTTATTCACACGGAACATAGTCTTTTTGGATGCTATCCATTCTCAAATAAACATTTCCATGTTCAACAAACATATTTTAGAGACAAATATGATAAATTAACAACATTAACATTGACATTAAAATTAATATGATTTTGTTGTTTACTTGAAAATGGATAGCATCGTAAAAACAGATATTCCGGTTTGAGAAAACTGATTAATACACAATAAAAACTACTCGGGAACGTTTCCGAAAAACTCTGGCAGCAAAAGAAACTTTTTTTTAACAATGCAAAACTATTTAAAATATTAAAATTGCTTCATTAGTTCCCTGAAAAAAGGTGTATTAATGCCAGCTATTTTACATGTGATTCCCCAAATGCTGTTGTCCCTTTTAAAAAATATAAATTAATACTGTTAAAGGCTAATTACAATTTGTTAGCATTTTTTAGTATACTTTCTCTGAAATAAAATAAACGTTTTCTTAATCCCTACACTGTTTAATTTAAAATAAAATATAAAATTTTATATATACTCTATAATATAAAGTAAAAACATATCAGTGAGTAAATCTGACATCATATTGATAGTGGCAAGGACCTGATGAATAAATTTCGTTTTAGAGTAATTTTTTTAATTTCTAAACGTCGTACAATTAGGGATGAAGTACTGATGGACAATTATTTCATAACGGAATTCAGAGTAAATTTGTAAAAAAATTATTGGAATTACATAAGGTTAATTATAGTTTACAAGTTTTGTTTACTGCAAGGACAATTAGTGCACACTGAAAAATTAAAAGAAACACTTACAACAATTGAAAAATATATAAAAATATCTCTTCGAAATTCATAAATTCTTAGTAACGGAATTACAAGCAACGGATTTCTTGTAATTCCGTTACCGAGAATTTAAAATTTTCCAAATAATATCCTTATCTATTTTTAATTGTTGTTTTTATTTTGATTTATCAGTGTGTACTAATTGTGCTTGCAGAAAAGAAAAGTTAAAATAAATAATTAACATTATGTAATTCCAATAAAATTTTACAAATATTCTCTGAGCCGTAATTCCGTTACCAATTAATTGCTCTGATAGTACTTAAAAATACTACTGTGTTAGTTTTGTTTTTAACGAAAACGAAATTTGGTTGAAATCCACAATATTATACTTACTGTCCTATAGTATTTATATGTTTCACTCTTAAGTCCTCCTGGTACAAATTTGTACTATATCCCTGCCCTGTTTGCTGCATACCCTTAAATTAGGAATAACGAAGAGAGACCCTACAATTATGTATTTATGTATCCAATTTTGTGGTCTAAAGAGCATTATTTAAATTCTGCATCAAAAAAGTGTAAAAGTGTAGGCAATAAAATATTTTTTTAAGAACCATCTTGTACTATTTTCTCATCTATTTGTTACTTTTACTGCAAACTGGTTAATTAGCTTTCTTTATTCATTTTCATGATATTGTTTGCTCAATAGAATATCATTATAAATATTTTATTTTAGATATAAAATAAAAAATAGCCTCAATCAATTCTATTGTAACAGTACAAAAGTTGCTACTTGCAATTATGTTTCCTTTTTCTCAGATGGTCGTCAATTCATCTTATCCCAACAATAAACATTGATAAACGATAATTACAGTAATCAATCTATCTGGTATGCATTTCTTTCTAGATATTCTAAATATTGGTAAAAGTTATCTCAATAGTTTTATTCACATAGTCGTTATATGTGATTTAAAAAAGGCGATGTTTAACCCTTTATAACTTAAGAACTCCGATTGGGAAAATATTTACTCAGATGTTAGAATACATCATGTTAAGTATGTAAAGAATTATATAAAACATTACAACATAAAAATTAAAAATTAAGGACTAAAAGGTACTTTTTTTTTTTACATTTGCAATAAACAGAAAATTAAACCCTTCTCAAAATATTCACAATTTCCTAATATAAAATTGTAAAGTATACGAACTTACCTTTGTAAAAAATCTATTTTTGGACGTATCCAGGCCTTTTTAATTTTACAAAATTTACAAAGTTTATTTTAGCAATAACGATGCGTAACTAGTCGAATGATAAATAAAACTTTGGCATGAAAAATTAACTCAGTATCGCTGTCTGTTGCGAATTTTATGAAAAATTTTTATTAACTGCTGTTAGCAGCATTATTAATATTTTTTAACAGCAGCAATAAATAAAATCGTCTTCTAAAGCCCATCACTGTATAAGTAATATTGACTTTTGGGTATGTTGCTGATATGCAACTCAGCGATACAAAGGGTTAAAGCAAGTACTAAAGGCAAGCACTATAGAGATTTTTGGCAAGATACATTAATTCTTTTACTGATATTTTTTCGATATTTACGTAATGGTTTTTCGTAGACATTTTTGGTTTTATGTTTGGTTTATTTGTATTGTATTAAATTGTATCAAATTTAAAATCGTTGATTTGAATTTCCCATGATTCAAAATTCAATACTAAGTACAGTAAAAATTAAATAAAATGTTTAAGGAGTATATGATGCAACATAAAATGCAACTAAAACATATAATAACAATAGTAACCTATTACAAATTATCCGTCAAATATGTCTTTTGAAGCTGTTTTTAGAAAAATATATCGTAATTAATTATATAAGAGTTAATACATGTATAACAGTTATAACAGAAATTGAAATACTCTGAAAAAAAAAGGAAATTCTTAATCGTAATCCTACATTTTTTAGTTAAAAAGGGATAAAACAAAGAAAGAAAAATCCTGCTTACATTCAATTTACATTATACATTATTAAATATTTATTTTCAAACATCACGCACTTTCATTTGAATCACGCATTGTAACATTTATTATGTATTACACATTAATATTGATAATATACTGTAAGTTGCGTTTCTGGCCAGTTGGTTCAGGGTTGTAGTTGCGGGTGACCAGATGTAGAATCAGACTGTTATTGGTATACATGTGAATTCCTGTCGCATTGTGGGTTAATTTCAAACAGAATTTACTGGCATGGATAAATTCAAAGCTGATCTATTTAAAAGCGTATTTGAAATTCTACAATCTAGAATTTCATTCCCAGAGATACATGGATGCATGCATACAGGGTGTCCAAAAATGAACTAAACATTTTTACAATTCAATAACGCGTGATAACTGTTGAAATAATTTTTGCGAGAGATTAATGTAAAAATTCGAGAATTTATTTATTATGTTTCCTTGTTTTAGTTTGAAAATATAAATGACGCTCCGATGTCTCAAACTGTTAGAACGTGCAAACTAACATATAACAAAAACGAAAAATGATGCGTCAGGCATAGATTATAAAATATTTTCAAACATTAAAAGAAGATTATTAAGAAATTTCATTTCTTCATGTAATGAAATGTGGTACCTAAATAAACAATTTTAAAACACATAACTCAGTAAAAACAGTAACTTTTCAAATGATGCGGATGGCTTAAAACATTGAAAATTTTTGAATTATATATAGAAGTGTTTTAAAAGATGTGGACGATTTATTAAATCTCCATAACTAAAAATATATGAAAAAGAGTTACCACTGTTTTTTAAGTTTATTTATAGACGATTGCATTTGCTGCTAAAACCCACTAAAATAACGTTCTGTATACCCGATTGTACCACACGTGCATACCGATAGTATTGTAAGCAAACGCCGTTTCTATCTGAGAATCCAAACAACTCATTGAGACTAGCTAAATAAATCAAAAGAAAAATACGAAATGGACAATGAACAAATTAGAATAAATAATTAAAAATAACGAAAACCTAACCCTATTTTCAATGTAATTTACCAAATTATTATGTAACTGGCAATATGAATTAGCGATCTTCTGAGTGCTCGTTCGACCGATTTTTGACTATGTACTCTGAGATACCGAGTAGTTGTAAAAAAGGACTTTCTTTTTGCTTTTAAACATCAGAAAAACTCTCACTCTTTTACTCAAAAAAAAATGTAAAATTAATTTGACAACAAACACAAAAAAAAAATTAAAACAACAAGCACAATTTTTATATAAAACAAAATTTTAATGATTAGATTAATTATGTGCTTTTGCACCTACCGAATGGATGACTATTTTGTTGTAATAGTTGTTGTATGAATGCATTTTGCGTACAACCGGTGTCGGATAACGACAGCGACACAACGCCGATAAATTATCCGACATCGATGCACGCAAAATGCATTCATATGCAGTACATGCTTTTCTACTTACTGATTTAAATGATGATTTTGTCGTTATAGTGTATATGAATGCATTTTGCATGAAATAGATGGCAGATTCTGACAATCATGTACGAATTATCGATGATGTGTCAGTTTATGCAAAAGTTCGCTAAAGATTCAAATATGGCCAAATCTTCACAAAACTTTTTATGTAGTATGCAGGAAGATAATTTTACATATTTATTTATGCATATAGTATATCATATCTTCATGCACTTTTGTGCACACCGTGACAATCGTGTACAATTTATCGATATTGTGCCGGTTAATAGAAAAGTGTCAGATTAGAGAAATGGGAGAAATTCTGCACCCAGAAAAAAGTTTTGTTGAATCAACAAAAAAAAATATTGTTGATTTTTTTTGCAATTCCAAAAAAAAAATTTTGTATCGTCAGCAAAAAAATGTTTTGTTAATTAAAGTAAAAGGGTTCAATTTTATTTGAATTAACAAATTTCTTTTCGTTACATAGATATATGCTATGTGTTATTTTAACAATTTATTTTCTTTTTTCAACAAAATATATTTTGTTTGTTTAAATAATAAAATATGTTACATTACGAACTTGTTTTGTTTGTACTACAAAAACTTTTGTTAAATGAACCAATCTAAACTATTTTTTTATTCACTTCCAGCAGTGAATTACGCCTGTAATCCTTGAATAACAACAAATGAATTTTTATCCTGCTTTTTTTCAAGCGCAAAGCGAGAGGGTGAAAAATGCCCCAAGGTGGACTCGATCCCGGGTCCCCAGAACAGCGATCTGAGATTCTACCACTAAGCTACAATGAACGATATCCGAATTCGGCATTTCTCACTCTTATATATGTCGGACCGGCTGCAACCGTAGCTCAAGAGGAAAATATCATCAGGAGCACGCAAATTTCTGCGGCAAACATGATACAACAATACAAAGCCCAGCATACGGCAACACATAGTTAATTTTTAATTCATTTTCAGCAGTGAATTACGCCTGCAAAAAGCAGGATAAAATTTCACTGGTTATTATTCAAAGAATACAGGCGTAATTCACTGCTGAAAATGAGATAGAGCTATTGCAGAAATCGTCAAAAATGCAACAAAACAGCGCCACCTGTTGCGCGATTTACACAAAACACTAATCAGCAATATTTTATATCAGGAAGTAACTGAATATAAAGTTTTATTAAATTCCGTTCATTAGTTCTTGTGATAGAGCGCCCACAAAATGTTTGTCACATACAGACAGAGTCATTGAAAAGTCATTTTCTAAAAACAGTTGAATCGTGTTCAGGACCTTCTAAAATCCATCGGAAACAGGAAGTCGAAAATTTTTATGATTCCAATACTTTCTTCTAATAAAGATAAAAGAAAGTAATAAATGGGACAGGGATATTTTTAAAACTACCTTGGTCCGCCCCAATGAAAAAAAAATAATTATCCAAAAATTATGTTAATCCTTCAATTATATAGCTCTATAAGTCAAATAAATCGAGTTACGTGAGAGAGTTATGGCTACTACACAACAATTTAAATTTTGCAAAAACAACAAAATCTTGCTGGAATTACAAAATTATTGTAAAATTAAAAAAACAGATTTTGTTAATTCAAGTAAAATTGATGAAATTTGGTTAAAATTTTGTAAGAGTGTTAACAATATTCTTTTGTCCAAGCAACAAAACCAATTTTTTTTCTTCAACTAAAAATTTTGCTAAAACAACCAAAATGTACTCAACAAAACATGTTTTGTTGTTTTAATCAATTCTTTTTTTCCGGGTGTGTGAGTGTAAATAGATTTCCGGATTCCCAGCCTAAATTTAACAGGAGGAGTTTTTTTTATTTATCTTACTAAGAATTTTTAAGTAAAATTCTAAAATACTAAAGTAGTTAGGAACTTTTTTTCTATTTTAACTTAAGTTGTTTGCCATCAGGTTTTGACCGGTTACATTTAGTATTGTTATGATTTAATGAAGAACTGCACCATGATTTTACATGCAAACTACACACTTACCCCAGAAATAAAATAGCATCCACTTACCCCACTTCATTTTATATATAGTGTTTCATCTGAAGCAATAGTCTTGACTCCATTTTGAAAAATTGACCGAAATTCACCCGATGAAGAATCAAAACTCGACGCGAAATATATAGTGTCTACCCACATCGAAACAAATTAGCACCAACCCAACCCGAACTAAACTGCAGGTCGGGTCTGATTCGAGTAAAATCGAGTCACCTTACCCTTTCTAATATAAATCATATTACAATGTAAAAAAAGTCAAATGTTTCTTAATCTAGCTGCTATCTTTCTTAAGGATTACGAAAATGTAACATAAACTCTTCCAAGTTACAAACGATTCCGAAAAGCGTTCTACTATCTTTAGAAACCTCAGAAACTAATAGATTTCCGAGATTTAAAAAAGCATTTCTGAAAGAAAAGTTTTATTTTTGCTGACCGAAATTTTCGGAATCATTTCCGAGTAGTATTTATAGTGTATTAATCAGTTTTCTCAACCAAAAATATCAGTTTTAAGGATGTTCTCAAGTAAATATTTTCATGTTCAACAAATGTGATAAATTAACAGCATTAACATTAACATTAAAATAAAAATTATTTTGCTACTCTTGCATGTAGAAATTCTGTTACGTAGCTGAAAATTGTTTCTTGAGAAGTGATAGCATCCGAAAAATCGATATTCTGGGAAGCGAAAACTGATTAATATACTGGAAAAACTACTTGGAAACGTTTCCGAAAATTGCGGGCAACGAAAGAAATTTTTGTTTTAGAAATGCTTCTCTAAATCTCAGAAATCATTTCATGTAATAAGATTCTAAAGAAGAAGGAACGCTTTTCGGAATCTCAGGGAGCTCGGAAGAAGTTATAGTATATTTTTGTAAACCTTAAGGAAGGTAAGAGTTAGATTAAATAGCTAAAAGATAGAGTGTAATCTAACAAAATTCCATGCGAATACAATTCATTCATATTATTAAAAAATAAAAAGAAAAGTGCCCAGTTAAACTGATGGCATTGAGCTCACAGACTATATTCACACTAATTGTATATTATACTCTCATTTCAAAGAATAATGCCCCTCGAAAAATAAAGAAATCGACAATAAAATAAGGGGGGGGGGCTGTTTTTCCTCGTCCCCACTTTTTACTTAACCAATGAACCCTCAAAACTAATCAGGGAAGCGCCTTATAACAATGAGCCTATATACAAAATTTGAAGCAAATCGGATAATTCTGCATGAAAGCACATTTATCTAAATTAAGGGGAGATTAGCCCCCCCGTTTCCCTCCTTTATACTTAACCAATGAACCCCCAAACTAATCAAGGAAGTGCGTTATCAGAATGAACCTACATACAAAATTTGAAGAAAATGGGATAATTCTGCATGAAAAACCCATTTATCTAAGTTAAAGGGGATTAGCCCCCTCCGTTTCCCCCTTTATACTTAACCAACAAACCCCCAAAACTAATCAGGGAAGCGCCTTATTAGAATGAACCTATAAACAAAATTTGAAGCAAAACGGATATTTCTATCAAGAAGGATCGCGTTGCGTAACATACATACATACAGAACTGGCGGGAACATTAGTTCTCAGGCTTTGATAGCCTGTGAGCTAAAAAATTGCAGAATTTTTTACCTAAACCGATCAAAAAGCTCTCGATAAAGTAAAACTAAGTGCCTGCTTTTAATACTGCAAATTTAATTTTATAAGTTCTTTTTTTATAAGTTAATGCGTGTGATGCAAGCTAAAAATTTAAGTCTACACTTATCG
Organism: Maratus michaelseni; assembly: GCA_963931845.1. NCBI lineage: Eukaryota > Metazoa > Arthropoda > Arachnida > Araneae > Salticidae > Maratus > Maratus michaelseni. The sequence continues at coordinate 37,885,815 of OZ007586.1, read as the reverse complement.
GCATCCACACGACGTTGCAACATCTATAGTTAACGATTTTTAAAAGAGACGCCAGGCTCTTAAGTTAATTTAATAATTTTCCTTGAAAACGCGGAATGTATATACTTAATGGAATCAATCAGATAGATCACGGAGGAACTCACAAATTACATTATTCAATGATTTTCTAGTGCATATTTAATGTAATAAAAACTATATAAAAATCGAAAAAAAAACCTCTCTATCGATTCATAAACTTATGGTTAATTTATTCTCAATTTACGCTAATTTAATTTAGCTGCACTGTAACGGGTGTTGGGGAACATAGTTTTTATTTTCTTTCTTTTCTTTCTTTTTTTTTTTTTTTTTTTTTTCACGAACTCAAAGAAAATAAATTTTTATCGAAGATAAATTTTGCTCCTCTTTTTTTTTTTAATCTCACATCAACTTCAGTATGTACTCTATATTTCGAAAATGGAGTTTGGAAATAGCAAAAATATGATTTTATGTTTTTGCATGAAAATTTAACACTTAATTTGAAAAATAGCAATATATTGCCATATATTTTGCAATAAAGTGTATTTTCATACTTCTTATAAAGTTAAGTAATGAAAATAGCATATCATAATGTACTTCAAATGCATTTTCATCAATAAAATATTTCGCTGTCTACACATTTTTAAAGTGTTTTAATTTTTCTTCAAAATTCTCAATTTCGCCAAGGGTAGATCTTAATACATACTAACAGAGGTATCAACTCCAATCGTCTTATTAGAGTGATATATCGTGTCTAGTTATCCGATTTTACCTAACCCTGACCCGGCCCTTGGTTTAGGTCCGGTCTGGTTGACGCTAATTGTTTTCGTAGCGTGTCGGGTTCAGGTCAGGTTGATTTAAAATGTTTCGGGTTCACGTCGGTTTCCGGTTGAGTTTTGATTTTTTCGGGTCGGGTTCGGTTTGACACGGCTTTTCGAACGAACGTCCTAAATTTTTTTTAATGAAAAAAACTATATTGAATATTAATGAAGGCATATGTGTTCATTTTATACAAAAAACATAAAATTGATATTAGAGATACGAGATATTTTTGCATTAGTCTTATGGCTAATGTCCAAGGGACCGGAAAAAAATCCGCGTATTAAGCGGGATCGCGTATTAACCAGGAGCGCCTTAATCGGGTCCGACTGTATGTAAATTATATATTAAAATAAAATTTTGAAATTTATTAAAAGTGGTAATTTCACATTGGCCTCGGGCCAGAAGTAGATATCCGAAGAAATCGCAAAAAATTTCGTTATCTACATAAGTTTTTTTTTTTAATTCTGATAATTCCATTGGTTTTAAGTGCTTATTTCGATTACATGTCTGTTAAATTTGTGTTTTATTTATTGCTTAATGAAGTTTAAATTTCGTTATTGAATATTAGCTAGAAACAAATGCTGAATTTTTTATATACACTGCTCAAAACAATTAAAGGATATTGCAGTTTTAGGTGGATTTTGTATCTGGGAAACTTTTTAGCTGATTGATACATGGTCGACAGACATAGTAAGTTATATGAGAATAAATTACACATGTTTGGCAGAAAAAATGCATTTTATTGCGCATTTGTGTACAAAAGGAAAAAACCACATTTTGTGCATATGAGAAAAAAAGAATAAGAAAATGTGTTTTCTTCAAAGAAAATCATTTTCAGTAGGGGGTATGGTTTCCACGGGCGGCCAGCAACGTTGAACACCTTTGAGGCATGGACTCAATGAGGCTATTAATAACGAGTTGGGGTATTCTGCCCCACTCTTCCAGAAGAGCTCTTTCCAGTTCTTGGAGAGTTTGTGGGGGTTGTTGGCGGCCAGAAACTCGTCTTCCTAGAGCGTCCCAAACGTGCTCGATTGGATTCATGTCTGGAGAACACGCTGGCCATTCCATTCGAACGATTCCTTCCTCGAAAAGGAAATCCTCCACCAGGTTTGCACGATGTGGCCTGCAGTTATCGTCCATTAAAATGAAGTTATCTCCGATTGCTGCAGCGTAAGGGACTACAATAGGTCTGAGGATCTCATCCCTATATCGGCGACCAGTCAGAGCTCCATCTCGAATAATGTAGAGGTCAGTGCGCCCGTCAATGGAGATGCCACCATACACCAACACTCCTCCACCGCCAAATCTGACACTTTCCTGCACGAACGCAGGATTATTCCTACTGCCACGGTCCCTCCAGATGAAAATACGCCTATTATCCGGATGCACAGAAAAACGGGACTCGTCAGAAAACAGAATATTGCTCCATTCATTTCTCCTCCAGTTGACATGCTCGGTTGCCCACTCCCTGCGGTCGCGACGATGCCTTGATGTTAATCTAACACATACCATCGGTCGGCGAGCATACAGACCTACAGCATGGAGCCGGTTTCGGACAGTCTGAGTTGAAATCGTGGTGCCTGTAGCCGAGCGAAGGTGTTGTTGGAGAAGAGTAGCGTTCATGTTTCGGTGTCTCCGAGCTGTTAACGCTAAATACCGATCTTCATTGGGCGTTGTTGCCCGTCTACGACCTTGCCCTGGTCTTCAGCCTGCACATCCACTCTCCAAAAAACGGTTCCAGATCCTGGAAATGACACTTTGTGACACTCCAATGGCTTGCGCTACTTCGGCTTGAGTTTGGCCCCCTTCTAACCTACCAACAATTCTCCAAGCTTCTGAATCTGTCAAATGACTTCGCTGAGACATCGTACTCATCGAAACAAAGCAATCACTGAATGCCGATCATCCTTGTCTTCATTCTCTTTTATCCAGTTAAAAGTCAAATTTCATTCGCTGCCGCTGAAGCGACGTTTTTGACGTCGAACTCAAAATTTGCATACTCCACAGTTTGAAAACCAGAAAAATTTGCATTTGTGATTCTCTTCTTCTATTTTCGGCAAAAAAAATTTCGTTTATATCTTTATTTTATATAAAACTTCAAATATCCTTTAATTGTTTTGAGCAGTGTAGTTTTAAGTGCAAATGTGTTAATATTTTGTAATCGTCTGCAAACGATAGATATAGATTTGAAAAAAAAAAAATCATGCTTGAAATTTAATTTAAATGTTTTAATAAATGAGTCCATTGCGATGCAGTTTTCAAACAAATTGCATTTGAAAGTAGATTTCCCCCCCTATACAACGGTTTAAAAATTGAAAATGTGCGATGTTTAAAAATTTTAAATATAGCAGTTGCAGAAATCGCAAAACCGAAATTTCATGGTCAAGTGTTGCCATTCACAATATGACGTCAGCGTTACGCACAGACACGTTTGTCCTTTATAATATTTATAATTGTAGACAACTTTTTCATACTTGTATTAAAATATGGATTAATTTTCTTTCACTTCGGGTTCCGGTTCGAGTTGTGTTCGGCTTTGAATACTTCGGGTTCGGGTCGACAAAATTTTTTTGTCGGTTTCTGGTCGACTTTAAACAGAATTTTCAGATTTGGTTCGTGTACAACCGGACCCGTGCAGGACTCTGCTCCTGATCTGAAAGATAGTTATTTAAAAAATGACACAAATTGGCACAAAACTCAATTTTTGTTAAAAATTCACATCTTAATAGACTGTTACTAATTTGAAGAAATTAATAAAGCAATATTTCAAAACGGACGCATATATTTCTTGAAGTATGTACCAAGATTATCCCTTAGAGATATTGAAAATCTTGAACAAAAAATTAAAACCTTTTAATATTTTAAATATCTATAGACAGCAAAAAATTTGTTTTGAGTAAAATGCATTTAAAACACATTATAACTTGGTTTGTTGCGAGAACTGCGTCATCTTTTCCATATGAGTGTTAAATACACCGGGACGTCTGTTTAAAGTGCAATCCGACCCACTATAAACATAGATGCTCGAGTCGGGGTTCGAACCCAGCACATTTTGTCTAGCAAAGAAAAAGGTTTTTTTTTTTTTTTTGCTTTTCTAAAAGTCTTCCGATCTTAGAAGGTTCGGAGTTTTCCGTGGTTTTCTTCGAACACTGCGTAAATGCGGGTTGAGATCCCTTAGAAAGCCCCATGGAGGGCATTTCCCACACGGCCTATATCCTTCGTGTTGATAATCGGCCGTCATAAAATCAACCAACCAACCAAGCTATCCCAGAAGTTTTATAAAATAGTGATTAATAGAGGAAGGTGGAATTGTAAAAGACAAAAGTAATAAAAGATGGGTCAAAAAATCACCCCTTAATGTATATTAAAAATATAAAAATATACTAAAATATAGTTTTTATCTTTAACTTATTATTACTTCTCCAATAAAAAGTTATTATGAATTTTTAGTATGCATTATGCATATTTATATATATAGTTTTTGAAAAATACCTTCATTTCGAACTATGCGAAATATTTAAATAGTTTTTCCCAATGAAATTTGATAGTGTAAAATGGATTAAATTTTTAGATATAACTGATATGCCAGTTTTTTAACTAATAAGATGCCAATTTTTATCCTATTTCGTAAATTATTAAAAGTTATTTAATGTACGTATCTTTAGTAATGTCTGTTTTTACCATGTTTGATCTTTCACTTTTTTTTAGGATTTTATACCTTGCGGTGCTGACCAAAGTAATTTGTAAGCAATTTTATGAACTTAAAAACTGTTAAAATTGGAAAGTTTGACTTTCCCATGTCACTATAGTGCGTAGCTATTAAAACTGCGCTCTGTATATAGAAAACTGAAAAAAAAAATCAAACATCAAAAGATTAAGAGATATTGTCGAGATATTTTAAAATATGATATTCAATCGGCCAAAAGTCTGATGTGTATTGAGGAATCGTCTCATAGCTCAGCTTGTTCAGTTTTGTAAGGTTATATTCTGCGAGTTTTTTTGTCTTTTGTAAGGCTTTGTCTGTTGACCAATATTGGACACAAATGTCTAAGTTTTTGATGCATTTCTGCGATTTATTGAGAGTACTTCTCTGTAGTGATGATTTAGCACGCATTTATTAAGTTGTTATGGCTAGGTTGTAGTGGTAGATCACCCGAACTGACACCATGATCTTCTTTTCATACAGTTTTGCCTTCAGAAAGCGTTTTGGTGCTTCAGCTAGGTTTAACGACTGATCTCAACGTCCAGTTATTGTACAGGATCCATGTCTCATTGCATGTCACAATGCGACCAAGCAATGGGTCATTTGTGTAATAAAAAATAAGTCCAAAGCACACAACGAAAAGGCGATTTTTTGCTCAGTTAATGTATGATGGAGAAGTGAGCGTTTTGTGTCTTAATTTTAAAGCTCACGTTACTCTTTTACTAGAACAATTATTTTATATTTACGATCACTAATTAATATTTCTTAAATTAACTATATATACCACCTTGTCACTATGGTGGTTTTGGTGAATGATGGACAGATTAATTATGAAAACCAGCTATTTTATAATTTGCTCAAATCTGTCCAACAATGCAGAATCACTTTGTCAAGCGTTTGTGACTTTTCAATTCATTTTGGGATAATTTGAGACAGTTTTAAAATATAGTCCAAGTTCAGAAGCAAGATCTCGAACTGAAATAGATTCAACTAATACTTTCCATTTTTCATTTTAAGTGACATAATCTCGTCCATGTGTGCTACATCTTCCCGATTTACCTTTCCATCACGAAATGTTTACAACTTTCAACTGTGCCTTCACTAGTTGTTCGTGGGACAAGTACGCGGCCGATATTGCAAGCTATTTCCGTTGCTTTTCGTCCAAGAAAAAATCGCGAGAACTTGCTTCTTTTCCGCAATATTTTTAACGATCTTAAATATCTCTTTACAATGACGAAAAACTCAACTAACATACTCAATAAGTAAATAGAAATCTGTCCTTCAAAATAATATACAAAAACGTTTTATTCCATTAAAAACTTATTGGAGAAAATTTGATCGAAAGTTAAGCAATATAAACCGACATTATTTTTTATACAACCCAGTAAATATAATTCATTATGTTTATTAAAAAATTAAATGAATATACGAAACTACGAATAAAAAAGTACCTAAATTTCAAGGCAGAATGCAACAAATGCATTTTTACTGCTACTACGTTTACCCCCAATGAAATGACGAGGCCATTCGCAGGTTGTTAGCAGCCAGGACCCTTTTATTGTTCGTGCCTACAAGTTATCCGAAGGGACAGACAGATAGGCATTACAGTGGATTAAGAGCCGGAGTCCATGACACGGGGCGGTGAGCTGTTTTGACTAGGGCACTAATGGAGTCGAGGAAATGTGTGACCGTTGAAAAGAGTAGAGATTGCTGGGGAGTGAATGAGTGGAAAGCCCCTGTCCGTAATTCATTATCCCCGCTGCGGGTTCCAACGAGTCCATTTATGGAAAGCGAATGACTCAATGTTGCTAGAATTGTGTCATACATCCGTCCGGAAAGAAACGGGGGAAGAGAGAGATCTTCTCTATATTGCCCTGGATGAGAGCGCGGATCTAAAAATGAATCGATATGTTGGAAAGGCTATCGTCTATGGTATTTTATGCCAGTGTTGCATCCATTAAGACTGATTTCAGATCCAATCTCAGGGCCTAATTAAAGCATGGGTCAACTGGGACATGAATCTGGGGCTCCTGAGTTTGAGGGCCGAACAATTTGGTATGGAGTTTTCGTAAAGCTGATACTTTAAACCTATTGTAAAACCTTGTACTGGTTATAATCACTTTGTTGTGCGTTTAGAGTACGGTAAAATAAAACTGAAAAATCTATTTATACAACTATGCATTTATATATGCATATCCGTATTTTAAGGCATAGAAAATGTTTATTTTTTAGGCAGTAGAGAAAGGGGAGGGGGCGTACCAAAACCAGACCGCAGGCCTTTTTTTTTTTTTTTTTTTTTTTTGATCGGGCCCTGACTATACTGACTACTTCTTGACACATTCCTCGTTTCATTTTTATTCGTAAACGCACTGTATATCGAATACTTTTTACATTTTTCCATACAGGTAGACGATATTTTTTTTATAAAAATGGTTTTAAACTGAGTATTTTGAACCGAATTTTTGGACGCAGTATCCCGATTAAAGTCGTCACGTGACAAGAAATGTTTGTAACTCAAGATGCAATTCATTTATTAAAAAATAAAAATAACTCTTCGATTCCAAATCATTTCAATAATTTTGCCGACAGGTGTCAAGCTTTTTCATTTAAAAGTGATACCGTAAATGTGTCAGAAAATTTCGCTGGAAAAATATTTTTTGTGAGCACCTTTAAGATATCCCACTATGTTTACTAGCCATTTTTGCAAAAATGTGTTTAATACTGATTGTTTCAAATAAATTAGTTTATAAAAAAAACAAATGAAATTTGTTTTTAATTTCTAGAATTTGAAGTAAAAATACTGCAATATTTGATACTTACCAAAAATCATGAGGTTCACTTATTCATTTTCAATAAATGTACTATTTGAGATTCCAGAAATGAAATGAACTACAACCTATGTCATAACATAAAAACTTCTTTAGGTATACCCATTTAAAATGTCGCTTTGATGGTTTTTCGTATATTTTCTGTACATTAATTTATAAAAAATATCTGTAAAATTGCATAGAAAATTCTAAGATATTTAAAACGATAGTTTATTACATTCCCAACAGTACAAAAATTGTAGGCGATCGGTTTTATAAAAATGAAAAACTAATTTTTGGAGATTGAGCGTTTTAGTAAGCGATTTTTAATCCAAAATCATGTTTGCCAGAAATGCGTTTAAAGATTTTATCTCTGAAGATATATTAGAAATATTCACCTAAAGTTCTTAAAATCGTTCAGAATTTGTAGCTTTATCATCCTTAATATCTATATTAGAAGTTATTTTATTTCTATTGGCCCTTAAGGGGCCACTTCACGGAAACTCCCCCATCGCGAAATCCCATGTTAACCTATGGGAAAATTTTGAAGAGCGATTACTCATTACCTAATATAATTATTAAAATACGGTTTTCACCATCAGAAAGTATACGTCAGATGCCGTCGATATGCGTTTTTAAAAAAGTTTCTCCTTAAACTTTAAGTATTTAAAAAATCTTTACAAACTAAGAAATTTCCACTTGGTGAAATTCTATCATCTTCTTAAACATACTTAAAATTTACGTGGACAATTTTTAAAAACACATATCGTCAGCATCTGACGCATACTTTCTGGTGGTGAAAACCGTATTTTAATAATTATATTAAGTAATGAGTCATCGCGCTTCTAAGTTTTCGCATAAGTTAACATGGGATTTAGCTATCAGGGAGTTTCAGTGAAGCGGCCCCTTAAAGAGCAACTTCCAGTTACATAAATATACGCTTCCGATTTGAGAGCTGAAACTAAAACAGCATAACTACACTTCCAATGATCGAAAGAAGAAAACAGAAACTATTTTGGATACCTAATTGTACAGTATTTTGAATAAAACAATACACAAATGTGATATTTGTACAAAATCAGCTATTGAAACGTAGTGGGACACTTTAATAGCGGTCATATGTTCAAAGAAATAGGATATTGAAAAAATGTTATATTTTTAATTTGATAGTTTTACTAAAGATGTTTACTACATAGTTTATTATTTATATTGAACCAATTTATTAATTGTTCAGTATTGCATTTATTATAAGAACGGACAAATATTGTCACAAATTGGATTTGAAGAACATTATATTTTTAAACTGATGGCGTTACTAAGGATTTTTAATACAAGTGTCTCGCGGTAGAAATCACGTGACCATTAGATTCCCGCCCTTTTACATCTTTAAATATGCTTTGCTTAAAAAAAAAGTATTTGATAATATTGCACTAAAATGAAACTTTAAATATTAAAAGGCGCCTTAATGTCAAATTTTACGCACATTTTATCGCATTTAAATATGTATTTTATTTTATTCATAGAAATAAATCTAATTGTTATTAATATCAAAATTAACTTTTATTAAAATATTCCGTTTTTAAATCAAAAAGTAGAAAAGAAATTCTGACGTTGAATATTTAAGTAAGTATTTTATATTAAAAATAAAAATAAATCTTTAATTGCTATTAAACATCAAAATTTATTTTTATTAAAAATATTCCGTTTATCATGAAATGTATAAAGCAACCGATAAAATATTTTAAATTAAAAAGTTGAAAATAAAACTGAAATAGAATATTTCACCGATAAAACATTTATAAATAAAAGAATTTAAAAACACGTGAAATAGAATGTTGTAACCGATAAAATATTTTTAAATAAAGATCTAGAAGAAAAATAAGACGTGGGATTTGAACTCATGTTATCTAGACTCAAATGCATCTCTCAAATCATTCAACCCCCAAGTACATAGCCGTTTTGTACAAAAGCATAAAAATAAGTAGACAAATCTGTAATCTGAATGCAGGAATCAAAGTATGGTCATGTGATGTCTACCGGGAAACCCCAATATGTTTCATACCTATAGTATGAGCTTTATACTGAACTAATTTATTAATTCTCCAATCTTGCATTTATTAAGAGTTCTCGTGTATTGTAAGAAATAGGATTGAAAAATGGATTCTGTTATTTGAATATTACTACATAGCTGATTATTTATACATATCCAATTTATTTATTTAATGCAAATGTCGGACTTCAATTCCAACGAACGTTTATAAAGCTTCTATGATAATTCGCCGCACTCTTGTAAAATGTGCAGCTTAATTGTCAGATTTATATTAACCCTCTAGCCGCGGGCGATGTTTCCATTTTCTTATATAAAACCGCGGTCTATTTTTACTCGTCACTTATAATAGTTATAAGGATTGAATGTCACCGAAATTTACAAACAGACTTATTTCCAAATAAATAAAACCAGTTTATTCATGTACATTATAAAAACAAAGTTTTATTACAAAATTCCGGTGGGAATGTGGCATTTATGGATTCAAAATATTTCAAAAACCGCAGAACTTTCAGAATGACCTAATAAATTAAATGATATATATATTATAATTTGTAAACGAATCTCGTTATTTCTAAATAAAAGAAAATAGATTCAACAAAGAAATAGAATCTCCCGATGCTTAAGTACTATAAAAATTATAAGGAACGTCAAAATAGCGTTCCCCGCGGAATTGAATAGAATAAGTGAAACGCGATAGGAGCGTTACCCGTGGCTGGAGGGTTAATACGATAATGGGCGACAGGAAGTTATCATGTATGCGAAAATTCTAACAATATATCAATTAAAAACAATATGCAATATAGTAAATGCTATGCAATATAAAATTGCATAGCGTTTAAAATACATAACAGAACTAATGTATAAACAACAGAAAATAACGGTCTTTGAATGAGATCAGGATTTTGAATTCCAGTCCATATTCTGAAATTTTAATTAACGCTATGCATGGAGATCATATGAAGTTATATTGAAAACAACCTCCCTGATTTATATTTATTCCCGTATATAAACCTCATATGAAATTCAATAATTGTTGTGAAACGGTGCTGTAACTGACTAGAAGAATCGTTTCCTTTCCGAATATTCAATTGGTTTCGAATAGTCTCTTTGGTGAAAAAGAGATGAGACAGAATATCTGCGTTTATACTCCCTCTTCTTGGTATCGGGATGCGATTTTAATGGAAGCGATATTAGTGTACAATTAGGATTACAATTACTATTTTTGTTTGTCTTTTAACACAATATTTGTTGATTTTGCTTTTACTCTAGAAATGTCGGATAAAACACCAGCATTGTTGCTATACACAATGCTGGTGTTTGTTATGCTATTGCATTGTTATTATTATTATGCGTATGCTATTAGTGTACAATTTTATTCAAACTGTAATTCTTTCAAAAGAAAAAAAGAAAGATATTTTCCAAGATATGACGGGATAAATTTACAAATAGAATAAACATTGTTTTTTAGGTACATTTATAGCTATGTATTTCCAGGCGGGATGAATTAATTGGGGAGTTTCTTGAATAGTTCGAAAAAAATTGCTGAATTTTCCCACTTTTAAATAAAAGGAAAATGTCTAACTTAGGACAGTTCTGGAGTGTCGATCATCCAAGTTAGAGAGGTGTGCAACTTATAGACATTGGACATAGTGTTAATTCTGTAGATGCATTCCATTTTCAAAATACTTTTAAACTTAGAGAGGTGTTCAACTTATGTAAGGATCCAACCTGGGAAGTTTCACTGTATAACTAATATTATACAACTGAACATTTATTTCTACCTCGTGAACAGAAATTTTTAGAACAAAATGAAGTACAGTGAACTCTAACGGGGAATCGATCAGGACGAAGAAGATTTTCCATCGGAACAGTATCACGTCATTATTTTACTGCCCTAGAAGGACTGCTCAGACTAGGAAAATCAAGTCTGTAGAGCATAGATGTCCCTCCCGGTCCTCTTTATTAAGGTATTTAAAACAAAAAGAATATATAATTCAGCTGAAGCTGAGCTCGCGGGTAAACCGAGACAGAGGGCGGGATGGTGATTTAGAGTGTGATTATAATCAAAGTCCTACTTTCAAAATGCTGTAAAAAAGGAACCACTGGTGAGAACGACGTCCAATTTGAACAGAATACACTGGAAGAAGGGGGAATGGTATGGCATAATAAAAAAAGCTCCAAAGTGTATCAATAGATGGCGCTGTAAGCAGCATATTGTGCAAATTAAAAGACACTCATGCGCAATTATAAACCGAATCATTATGTTCTTTTTATACGGTTTTTGCCCCAAGGACAATAAAAAACCGATTTTTCCCATCCAATGTAGTACACCTTGCTGTGGTGGATGGACTTTCTACTAACAGTTCCACAACTGTTGACTGATTTGGAAGTCATTTTTTTTCCATCAAACAACCGAAACACTCCTGCACAGTGAACAGTACGGTTGGTTTACTGTGAAACTCATGCCAAAGTAGTCATATTTAGATTAAAAATGTCACTTATAGCCGAATCCACTTTCTTTATGCCGCTTACAGCGTCATCTATTGATACATTTTGGAACTTTTTCTGTCTTATGCCATTCCGTTTCTCCCTTCCTCCAGTATATTCAGTTCAAATTTGAAGCCATTCTGACCTGTGGTTCTCTTTTTACAGCATTTTGAAAGTGGAACTTTAATTATAATCACCCTGTATGTAATGAAAACGATATTTGTAAAAAAAAAGACAATATTACAAAGAAATATCACTGCCAGGGAAGACAAAGCTCCGACTAGACAATGAGCAGTGAATAAAGTGGAAATCCGAGTCACTGACTCGGATTCCCCCTTAGTCAGGGACTCAGGCAGTATTTCGTGTTAGAGAAACTTTGCCGTATGCTCATGGATTCACCGGGACTTGAAAATCTTTCTGAGTTAAGCAGATTTCCATCTTACACAGAGTCTGCCTTAGATAGGTTTTATTGTAATTTCTCATTCAAGCCTCAAATGTAGATTACGAGATGTGTTTTTTAAGATGTGATGTAATGGTTAGCACATCAAGCGGCTGATTTCTATGACGATTGGATCCAAAAGTTGGTCCTACAATACGATAAGTGCCTTAATATAGGCGGAAATTTTGTTGAAAAGTAGATTAAGTTCCAGGACATCATGTAAAAATAAAATTGTTAAAACAACGACATTGTGGGCACTTAATTAAAAAACACTGCTCTAATAAAGCAAAACATGTCCATGAGTAATGCTGACGTCAAAACTTTTGCTGTTTCTGCAATTTTTTTTTTAAATTTCTAAACATTGCAGAATTTCAAGTTTTAAACAGTGAATAAGGAAAAAAATGTTGTTTTAAATGCAATTTAAAAAAATGATCTCAATTTACCGACTTTTTATGGCTAATAAAATAATTCTCAAGCTCGATTTTACTAACCTATCTCTATCGCGTGCAGTCCGATTATAAAAGATTAACCCGTTTGCATATAAACAATATAAATAGTTCAGCATTTGCTTCAAGTGAACCCGATTACGAAAGATTGACCTTAAAAAAATCTGCGGTGACTCCGCTCAATAAACTCTCGAACTTTTCATACAAAATCCTCTGAACCACTAAAAATTTATTGCCGGTATAGCGCCATTTTCATAGAAATGCATTCTACTAATATTGCATCACAATCACGTAACTTGCAAAATATAATTTTTGTAATTTTCAGTTCACTTATATCGTAAACGTGATTTCTTGCTAATAAGAAATTTAATAAAATTAATATTCCAAATTTTTTCTAAATGTAGAATTAAATTTAATATTACTCATCCAAAAGATCGAAAGATCTCATGTAATCCAAATTCATCACATCGAGTTCCTACGCCTGTTATATATAATATAATGAAGAAAAAATAAAATGATAAATAGAAACTAGCACTACCAATTTAAACAGTATCCATATATTGTAATTTTTGATAAATAATGCAGAATTCTGCCCTTATTGTTCATTTGGATCAATATGAAGAGGAGATAGCCTCTTCGATGAAAAAGAGATGAGGCAGAATATCTGCGTTTAGACTTCCTCTTCTTTGTATCGGGATAAGATTTTAATGGAAGGGAATATCTAGTAAAAACGCATGAATAATGTTAGATAGTTGAAATAGGGGATGATAGACTATGCTAAAAATGTGCTATTATCTAAAAGCAGGATATTGTTATATCCAGTCTAAAAGCTAAAATAAAACGCGTAGAAAAACACGAATAGAATGGTTTTTCTGTTCTTACAAAGTTAATAGTCTAAATTTTCTCTAAATCCAGAATTAAATTAAATTGTTCCCCTCCCCACAAAAATAGCGTAAGATCTCCTGTAATGCAAATGCAACACACCGAGTTGCTACGTCTGCTAGTATATATAAGGGGGGGGAAAAGAAAATGATAAATAGAGACTAGCACTACCCATTTAAACACTATCCATAAATTTTAATTTTTGATAAGTAATGAAGAATTCAACCGTTATTGTTCATTTGGATCAATATGAAGAGGAGATAGCCTCTTCAATGAAAAAGAGATGAGACAGAATATCTGCGTTTAGACTTCCTCTTCTTTGTATCGGGATAAGATTTTAATGGAAGGGGATATCTAGTAAAAGAGGGAGAAACATTTTGTTTAATGTATCATGCAACGCATGAATAATGTTAGATAGTTGAAATAGGGGATGACAGACTATGCTAAAAATGTGCTATTATCTAAAAGCAGGATATTGTTATATCCACTCTAAAAGCTAAAATAAAACGCGTAGAAAAACACGAATAGAATGGTTTTTCTGTTCTTACAAAGTTAATAGTCTAAATTTTCTCTAAATCTAGAATTACATTAAATTCTTCCCCTCCCCACAAAAATAGCGAAAGATCTCATGTAATGCAAATGCAACACAACGAGTTGCTACGCCTGCTAGTATATATAATGGGGAAAAGAAAATGATAAATAGAAAATAGTACTACCCATTTATCCATAAATTTAAATTTTTGATCAGTAATGAAGAAGTCAGCCGTTATTGTTCATTTGGATCAATATGAAGAGGAGATAGCCCCTTGGATGAAAAAGAGATGAGACAGAATATCTGCGTTTAGACTTCCTCTTCTTTGTATCGGGATAAGATTTTAATGGAAGGGAATATCTAGTAAAGGAGGGAGAAACATTTTGTTTGGTGTATCATACGGTTCATGAATAATGTTAGATAGTAAATAGGGAATGACAGTCTATGTTAAAAATGTTCTGCAGGATACTGTTATAGCCACTCTAAAACCTAAAATAACATGCGTAGGAAAACATAAATAGAATGCTTTTTTCTGTTTTCACATGGTTTTTTCACAAAAAAATATTATGGCAGAAGACTTACTAAATAAAAAAAGGTTAGCCATCCACGAATCAGTGTAAGAACTATTTTCAGGATGTTGCTATAATCATATTCTACCAGTTACTAAAACAAGAATATAAAAACAATACGGTTTTTCAATATATGTATATTTTTTCAATGTTACTCTATTAAAGAGATGATATTTTAAAGGACGTTATAAAAGAATCTTTGTATCGGGATGAGACTTTTAAGAAGAGGAAGAAACATTTTGTTTAATGTACCATAGAACACATGAATAATACTAGTTTGTTGAAAAAGAGGATGGTAGTTTATGAGGACGTAATGCTGTTATCTATTTGCAGGGTATTATTATAACCACTCTAAAAGTTAAAACAACATATGCAAACAAAACATTAATATAATGATTTTTTCTGTTCTAAGATCGTATTCCAGTCAAAGATAATATGGTAGAATAACAAACTGAAGGTGACCAAACATCCCCGTAGTCTATGGGGAGGAAATGCTGTTATCTATTTGCAAGGTATTATTATAACCACTCTAAAAATTAAAGCAACATATGCAAAAAAACATTAATATAATGATTTTTCTGTTCTAAGATCATATTCCAGTCAAAAGATAATATGGTATAATAACAAACTGAAGGTGACCAAACGTCCCCGAATTTCGGGGACGCAGTTCATATTCAGGGGGTCAGCCAAAAAAGTTATTGAATATTTTAAAGTTGATAAATTTATAATGTTTAAACAATTGATAAAACTTAAAAAAATTAAAGGTTCGAAAACTTTAAATTCATCATATATTTAAAATGTGTCCCTTTAAATATACGAGTTGGTAGAATGATGAAACATCCACAAACCACCTTTTTGAATGAGAAGCTATGTTCAGAATGTTATTATAATCATTCGATCTGATACTAAAACAAGTACATAAAAAAAAAGGTTTTCAATATTTCTCTAAAAATGAAATTATATGTTAACGTATATTGTAAAACTATCAGTTATCCATCAATTAATAGACTTACATCAATATGTGCATTAATTCCCTGGTGTTCTTCTAATTATTCTATAAATTATTACAACCAAACACGCACATTTTTTCAAGTTGTTACTCTGATTAATATAATATGTTATGTTATAACCATATATATAGAAGTTCATTATGCTAATAACCATACATCAGTCACGTGATTCAATTAAAATCAGAAAATGTACAAGGTGTTCGGGGTAAAAAACACAAGCATTCTTCAAATTTAATTTATTATTTACATTTGAAAATTTTATATTTAAAAAATATATATTACAAGACTTTTTTTAATTAATTATATTTTGTAGGTGTTACTGTGTCGAAACTATTCAAATTCCGTAGTTGTTGACCAATTTTTACTGTAGTTCTAGACTAAAAAATGGCAAGAAAACATATTGACAAATAAACATTACCATTTTTAGATTATGATGAAATTTATACGCAACCACTACCAAAATGAGCACTTTTGTTTAAAAAAAAGATTTTATAAAATTGGAGCATCGATTTAAAAATTTTGCGTTGACATACATAAATTATTATATAAAAGAATAGTACAAGTTGATTAATAACAGAAAAATGAAATCACTAGCTATATTAAAGAATATAAGCGAGTTATTAACGATCGTAACTATTTAAATAATAAGTCTTTACATATTTTTAGTATCTAAAGCTCCGGTGACACTAAAGCACAAATTAAGCAAAACAGTTTGGTATGATTCCAAAAAGGATAAAATTGATTTTAAAAGTAGGCTAACTTTTATTATAGAACTTCTTTAGAATTAAGTTTTGGCTACCAACATTTCAAAACAAAATCTTTATAGTATGTTTCTAAAACATTTGCAATATAAATCTATGGCAAAAAATTTTGTTTAGAAGTAGTCGTAGTTCAAAAGATGATCGCTATTTTCAGAATATAATGTGAGCAGCAAAAGGTTTAAATTAGCAAATAAAAATTAATTTTTTTGTCGGTTTAAATTTACCTGCTTTTGATATCCTAAAAAACCGTGTAACCTATTTCTTCTGTTGACTGCTACCTTATTTATGCATTAGAGATATATTACTGCTGTTATTATTCAATCAACTGTTGTTATTAGCATGAATTCCTGCCTCTCATAAAAAATTTAGTAAATCTCTCTTTTATCTGTTTTAAATCTATTGAATTAAATATTTATTTATCGAAGAATAGCTAAACCACCAATCTATGCTTTAGCAGAACAAAATTTCGAAATAATTGTTCATAACTTTTTTTTTTTCATGGTAACGTAGGAGACTGAACAAAAATATCTGGCAACAGTACAATGGGAGACAAATATAAATTTTAATGAAGCAAAAAATGATCTTAGAACCAAAAAAATTCATTGCGAGTTAGTGTATCTAAAATTTCAGTTATTATTCTACACTGTAATAAAAGACAAATGTTTCTTAACCGATTTTCGGCCAAAGGTGCATAAACGCACCATTTCAATAAATATATTTTTATTAACACTGTGACGTATATTTTTCACTAATTTTATTTTTCTGCTATTTTTAAGGGTTCTGGAGACATCTATAAAATATTAGTAATTCAATTGAAGTAATCACTTTCTGTTGAGAAATTTTCAAAATACGCTGGTTTTTTACTTGAAACGGTTATTGACAAATTCGACTTTTTGAAAATGTATTATTATTCCACTTGAGATTAATCATATGTTTTTATAATGGAGTAAAGTTGCAAATTCTGTAAATAAAATAAAAATAAAACAAATGCCATAAGAAAACTTAAAAATTTTTATTTAAATTTAATGATAAATTATTAATGGTAAATTAATAATGGTAACGTCAAATTAAATAAAATATTATTTTTCACGAACGAAACATTTGTGGTGTTTTTATGAATGTAATTTAAGCAAATTTCAATTTAAATAATACCACATTTTATAAAATTTCTATGCTTGGCCTAAAATGGGTTAATCTACGAAAGTACATTAATAACTACGTACTAAAATGCAATAACCTCTTTCGAGTGACCCACGATTCCGAAAAGTGTTCTTTATCTTTAGAAACCTCAGAAACTAATATATTTTCGAGATTTAAAGAAGCATTTTAAAAACAATGTTTTTTTTGCTTCCACTGACTTTTGGAAACGTTTCTGAATAGTTTTTAGAGTGTAATAATTTGTTTTCTCAAACCGAAATATTGGTTTTTAGGATGATATAAATTCTAAGTTAAATATTTTCAACTGAAATTATCTATACACCGTAACAAGATAATATTACTTTTAATGTTAATGTTATTGCTGTTAATTTATCACGTTTGTCTATAAAACAACTTTGTTGGACATGAAAGTATTTATTTGAGAATAAATAGCATCCAAAAAACCTATATTTTAAGTTTTTACATGGTTTTTAGGATTATATCAATCCTAAGTTAAATATTTTCAGCTAAGTAACTGAAATTATATGTACATGCAACAGTAACAAAATAATATTACTTTTAATGGTAATGTTATTGCTGTTAAATTATCACGTTTGTCTATAAAACAACTTTGTTGGACATGAAAGTATTTACTTGAGAATAAATAGCATCCAAAAAACCTATATTTTAAGTTTTTACATGGTTTTTAGGATTATATCAATCCTAAGTTAAATATTTTCAGCTAAGTAACTGAAATTATATATACATGCAACAGTAACAAATAATATTACTTTTAATGGTAATGTTAATGCTGTTAATTTATCACGTTTGTCTATAAAACAACTTTGTTGGACATGAAAGTATTTACTTGAGAAGAAATAGCATCCAAAAAACCTATATTTTAAGTTGAGAAAACTTATTACTACACTGTAAAATCTACTCGGAAAAGTTTTCGAAAATCCGTGGCAGGAAAAGAAACATTGTTTTTATAAATGCGTCTTTAAATCTCGAAAATATATTAGTTTCTAAGGTTTCTCTAATAATAAGAGCGCTTTACGGAATTGTGGGTAACTCGGAACAGGTTATATTTTCGTTTGTGATTAGATAATATTTTTCTTGATTAAGAAACATTTTTTTTTAAAGTGTAGTAAACATAGCAAATAAAATTTTAAATTAATTGTTTATATATTTAAAAAAAAAAAAATAATAATTAAAACATAAGTCGTGTTTAGTGCAAAGAATAGTTGAATATTAATCCATAAGAGAAATGGTCTGTTAAGTTCATTTATGATTTCGCACGTGGCATGTTCAAGTACTGTGAACTTTTTATAGAATATTGGAAAATCAGACACGCGTCTCTGTACTTGAACAGGCGTCCTATCAAGCCAGCAGGAAAAGATCAAGGGACCTGTTGAACTACTGCCTCACGGGCCCTGCTTGCATTTTATCATCAACATCAGTCGAAAGCACGTGCAAAACAGAGGTATATTATAGTAATAAAAATGAGAGCCACGGCGTATATCATTCCACAGATCTTTTATTCCGTACTATTCAGCATACGTATATAACTGAAATTTATTAAAACGCATTGAAAAATAAGAAATACAACTTATAAAATTTAAGTAACATGTTTTTATTGCTCAATTTCTTTGTTTTAATTACTGTGGAAACTCTCATATAGTTTAGAATATGTTGTTGCGGTATTTTGTTGTATTTTGTATTTTGCTGTATTATTTATTTTCTTTGTCTTATTATTATTTATTATTAGTATTAATTATTATTTTATTATTTTAGTGTTATTTATTATTATTATTTATTTTGAATGTTGTATTTTGTATTCTGTTGCATTTTGTTGCGGTATTTTTGTTATGCTATGTTGTTGCGGTATTTTGCCGTATGTTTTGCATACGTGATTCGGCGCAAAATTAACTCCATTGCTGTCATAACCGCTGTTATGACTATATTGTTGTGGCAATTGTTGTAATTATAGTATCGTAAGACTATTACTGTAATTATATTTTGTAAGATTATTATTGTTATTATATTTTGTAAGAATATTTTTGCAATTATATTATTGTAAGCCTATTGTTATCAATATCATGCTTCTTTAACTTGTTTCTGTAATAAGTTCCGCCTGTGCGATTAGCCGATTTTTGCCCTGGAATCTTGCTCCTGGTGAGATACAGCACTGAACATGTTTGAATATGGCATAGTCGTCTTATAAACTTAGGTGATACATTTAAGAGCGTACACTGGTCTGCTCTACACTAGCCTGGACTGGAATAGACACTTGGATGTCAAATATTAAATCAATAGCAGTGTTCTTTACAAATTCCTCATTTGCATTTCCGTATTTTGTAATGATTTCTTTAGGATCGTTGATGTCGATCTCTAACCGGGTCTCTTTTTACTTTTTCGATTTTGGTTGTAGATTTTTAAGAGGTCCCTATCTACTTCGAAATGGTTCTGAAACTGAAAGTATCCTCATAAAAATAAACTGCAACCAAAATCAAAAATATTACCAAGAAAGAAAAATCATGTGTCAAGCTTAGATTATCAAATACTTTCCAATATATCCAGAATACTCTAAAGAAACTTAACCATTTAATAAGGTGAAAGAAGATGTCTCACATAAACAATTTAGAAAACCCTTAAAACTCAATTTCAGAATTACCGTCAATAATCGAAAAAGCACTCGATTTCTTTTGTGCAGACCTGTATATGATCTATAGATTTTTATATACTATATTAAAATTTAATTCAACTACACTGAGAAAAATGACACTTTAAAATCTGAGTAAATCGTTGTTTTCATTTTATTATGAAACTTTTTGTTTCAAATAGGACGACCCAATGCTTTCAATTCTGAAATACCAGAAATACTCAGAATATTGAAATCTGGACATACTCAAAACTGAGCGCATAGAGGTCAGTTCTTACTTATTTTTTAAACATTGACATACTCAAAAATGATTAGAATCAGTTCAAACTCATTTTTGAAACATGGAAATACTATAAAATGAGCACATAGAAGTCAGTTCATACTCATTTTTGAAACACGGATATACTCAAATAGGAGCACATGATGTTTTATTCTTGAGTGTGTACATGTTTTCAAAAATGAGTATATACATGTTTCAAACATGTTTCATTACACCAATAAAAAGGTTAGAAATAGGTCGTTTTATATTTTAAAAAATGATAAATTAAATTAAATAATTACTATATTTAATGCTTTCACATACATGAGAAAAATCAATGGTTTATAGTCAAACTGTACTCAACTATTATCTATTGTAAAAATAGTAAATTAAATTACATTACACATTTGAAATGGAAATAGAACTAATGGAACAGAATCACTGATTTTTCACCTCCCCAAAGTCAGTTCGGGCATTCCAAATATGGCGCGTTAGGGTGTCTCGAACTAGATTCGGGTGACACAGGCTTTGGGTTAAAATACATACCACAATTGAAAAAGCATTTCCAGCAGTGATTGCTCATAAACATTACTATTGCCGATTTTGTGTGTCCCTGTAAATGAACGCTAAATGCTATGCACACCATGTTCAACAGTGAGCATTTTATAGTCCACCTTAGTGCTGTATATCAGTTTCAATGTGCTTGAAATTGTGTACCATCATTAAATTACATTGCAAACAATTTTTCCTCATAGTGCACATAATGTAACGGAATAATCTGAGTTCCCTTGTAAACGAACTATAAATGTTACACACTTCATTTTCAATACTGGACATTTCATAGTAAACCTCAATAACATATATGAAATACATGACAATTCGAGTATATTTACGCAAGTTAGAGAGCGGACAGACAGACGGTCTGACAAACCGAATTCATAAACACTTTTCAAATACATTAGAAATTGTTAAAAATGCAAGCGAAATATTTAAAAAGGACACTCCTATAGGTTTAACATTAGCATACGAGTGTCTTAACCTCTTCAGGACGGGTGTCAGTTGTACGTTCCATTTAGGGTGCGTTTGGTTTATAGATGCGTTCATAATTCTATAAATACATAGCACTTAGTCGTCGTCTGGTCCGTCCGTCCTTCCGCATATAACAGCGCAAAAACTACCCAGCCGGGCGCTTTGAAATTTTATATAGAGAGAGGAAGGATCCTAACGGAAAAAACGATCCACATATGTTTTCTTTCAGACAGGGTAACATATAAACTAATTGTGATAAGTGAAGAAGAAGCAATGGCGTTTATTAGAAGTATACGCGTCTGAATAGAATTCTTTAAAAAACAGAGTTTTATAACATCTGCTCTAAGCTAAGCACTAATTTTCATATTAATTTAGATTCACAGTCTTTCATGTGCAGAAATATGACTTGGTTTACTTAATGGAGTATGTTTTTACGTGTGAAATACACTTATGTATTGTCATAATTACTTTTATATCCTATAATGTGCCGATAAAAAACAATTTACAATTATTTTTAAATGAAGTGTCATTTTGCCCTTTGGTAAGGGTAAAATGATCCTTTGGACACTTTTTAAAAAATCTATTTTTTTCATTACTCAATTTGGGTTTAAAATATTGTTAACATATGTTTATAATGCAAAATATAGTGTAAAACATACTAGCAAAGGGCCAAAGTTTTATTCAAACAGTTATGTTATTTTACACAAGTTTTTACCTTAAGGGAATCATTTTAGGCCACCTTCCGCTAATCGTTTCAGAATTCTGTCGAGTCATTTCAAATTTTATGAGAATCGAATCAAAACTAAAAAATATATTAATAAAAATATTGAGTAATCGGATTTTTTTAAAAATCGGTACTTACTTGTTATAGCAGCTTCCGAGGATTAATCGTCCAGCGACAGAGATCGCCAAGTTATGTGACATGTGTGACGTTACAGCCATATATGATGTATATGACATTTTATAACCTCTATGACCAAGTTATAGTCACATTCTTCATTCTATTAAATCCTATCCTACGTAATTATTTCAATGATATCCCATGATAGGTAATGATTCTAGGTTGCTATGTTGATTATATCCTATTTAAAATGAGTCATATTTCCGTATTACTGAATTTAAAAACCGAATTTGTGCACTACATTGTTTAATTATAGCAATCCTATAATCTACCGACAGTTTATTGGATAGATGTTTCCGGAGAAATAGATATTAAATGGAAAAAGAGTCTATATATGGATTTCAAGTTCTGAAATTTTCAAAGCTAGACTTAAGTTTCCCATAAGAATTTTTAGTAAATATCAACAAATGATAAAATGTTGCCAACTTAAAATATACTTATTTTATTACGGAAATGAATCATATCATAACAGACGATGTAATTCATTTCACTGAAAAAATAACAGTACAAACGCATCTCATTTTTCACGCTTGACGTACAGTTTCCAACTTGTTATTTTTTAGTACTAGACTGTTTTAGTCGTAATCTTTGCCTTGTCTAATTGTACAAATCTTGGATTAAATAAGTCGAAAGATACTATACTGAATGACTGGTATTTAAAATCACAATGTCGTTAAATAATCCCTGAACTAAAGGGGTTACAGAAAATCGATTCAAAGGAAGTGGGTCAAAAATTGATTACAAGATTTGACCCAGACATCCAGACAATAAACAAAAAGTAAATAAGCGCGTGTATAAACACGCGTGGATAAATAAATATATATATATATATATATATTCACGATTTTCAGCAAATTTTCACCATTTTTTTTTGTCTCAATTTTTTTCAAAAACATTAAATATGCCAGTTGATTCAAAATAGAAGTAATGGCGATCATCTCTTAAAAACGTAGATGATAGAAACATACTTTCAATTACAGAAAGATGGAAATTTTACGTCAAACATGACAAATGAGGTGTGTTCGTACTGTTATTATTTCAGTGAAATGAAATATGTCATCTGTTATTATGATATGATTAACTTTCATAATAAAATAAGTACATTTGAAGTTGGCAACATATTATCTTTTGTTGACATTTACTGAAAATTCCAATGAGAAACTTAAGCCTACACTCTCAGAAAAAACTGTAAATTTATGAGCATTTGCCCTTCAATTTTCACGGGTAACAGCCATATTTTATGAAAAACGGTCTGATCCACTAAATAAGCGGCCTTATCCCTTAGATACTTAGAAAATTAAGAGCAATCCACATATTCTTACAGTTCTAGCCCATATGTTAGCAAAAATACGGTACGACCCCATACATTGTCCTCCGTTAGGGTGTAACCCTTCATTTTACTCGTGTTTCGAAAATTTTAACCCGCCAAAACAGCGATTCTGTGATGATTATCTAACGTGCTACGTGCTACGGAACAGTAAGTAAAGTGTTATTGTGTTTTAAAGTGCATTATATCCTGTGCATTATAATGCTGTATTACCTTGCCCTGTAAAATTACGGGCTACACAAAATGATGGGCATGGACTTTTTTCTTTTACGGGGTATGACTGGAATCTCTGCTGCAGTAATTTTACTGCAATTTTTTTAACAGTGTAGCTTTGAAAATTTCAGAACTTGAAATCCATATTGAGACTCTTTTACCTTTTAATATCTATTTCCCCTGAAACATTTATCCAAAAAACTGTATGTCGATGAAAGGATTGTTATAAATAAACAATTTCAGTATACAGATTCGGTTTTTAACTTCAGTAATGCGGAATTAATAATATGACTCCATCTTAAATAGGATGTAATCACCATGGCAACCTAGAATCATTATCTATCATGGGATATCATTGAATTAATCAAGTATGATAGAATTTAATAGAATGAAGAATGTGACTAACTTGGTCATAGAGGTTGTAAAATGCCATAAACGTCATATATATGACTATGACGTCATACATATCAGATAACTTAGCGATACATCCGGTCGCTTGGCGATTAATCCTCGTAAGCTACTATAACAAGGAAGAGCCGATTTAAAAAATTCAAATTACTTAAATATTTTTATTAATATATTTTAAAGTTTTGATTAGATTTTCATAAAATTTGAAATAACTCTACAAAACTCTGCACCGATTCTATACATTAAATTTCAAAGCATTCGGTTGGGTGTTTTTGCGCTGTTGTATGAGGACGGACGGACGGAAAAGACGACGACTATAGGTGCTACTAATTTATTATAATTACGAACGCACCTAAAAAGTACACAAATCAAGTATAGTTTTCAGTATCTGAAGTCCATACTTGATATATTTGTTTTTACAAGGGTCTGTGTAGATATTAAAATATGAAATTGAAATCTTAATACTTTTCGTATAACTTATCGTTCCAAAAATGTTCACCTGCGTGTAAGAGGACATTAAAAAATGTATCATTTTCGAAAGACGAAAACGTGTCCCGTTTACGATACCTTAAAATTTAGGAAATTTTTGTGATTTCCGGCCATAAAAATAGAAAATCACGCAGGGCATTATTTTTTAAATATAATTTATAGGAAAAGGGGTCTTTTAAAAAAATTAAATTTCGCATTTCAATATGTATGCAGTACTTTGCAAAACAATTGTCACGTGTTTCTGTTAGCTGTGGTTTAAGACATGATCGCCATTATGTCGAAACATTATGAAAGTTATCTAAATAAAAATAATAACAAACAAAATACCTGTTATTATCTGGGAAATGAACTAAATTAAAGATTACTGAATAAAATTTTGGTTCATGGAAGATTTATTAAGAGAAATTTCAAGAAATTTTTTATATTTGTAATAATTTATTCATTCATTTAAAAAATATTTAGACAACAAAAATTCCATATCATTGAAGAAAACATATACGGACAAAATTCAGGACACAAAATTATACGGAAATCTTACAGCAATATTCCGATTCTTAACTTTAATAAAAGCGAATTCCGTGACTTCCTAAATGACTTTATTCTAAATGACTTAAGTGAACAAAATATGGCAAAAAAATCAGATTTGTCACGACTTAGTCCCAGCCACTATTCAGAATAGCTATCAGAAATGTTTTCAGGTGTCCCAATTTACGCGAGTGTCCCGCTTTTACATGATGCATGATTTTTTTTTAATTTCGTTTCGTACCATGCTATTCGCTAGCCTGCATCGAGTAGAACTCATGAATTAAAGGATCTGGGGTCCATAAGCCGTGTTTTTGGCCCATGAAATAAGACTAAAATTCGATTTTGTTATACTGACTTAATTATTTCACTTTTTGATATTAGAAGGTTTATCCTGTACGATTTCAACAATATTTTTTGCATTTTGTTCGTTTTTATATAACTTACACAAGCTCAAAGTTCGTATTATTCGTAGTTTTTGATGAAAAATACGCAATTTCTCCTAATTTTACCTCAAATTTTAATATGTTTTTTAATATTTTACTATGAGCGC
Source organism: Maratus michaelseni (assembly GCA_963931845.1). Classification (NCBI taxonomy): domain Eukaryota; kingdom Metazoa; phylum Arthropoda; class Arachnida; order Araneae; family Salticidae; genus Maratus; species Maratus michaelseni. The sequence goes on along the minus strand of OZ007586.1, from coordinate 37,859,792 downwards.
AGCTTTGCAGCACTTTTATTTTTACATATATTGTACATTTTGATATGTTTTATAATATATGTAAAGAAGAAAGTGTTGCACGATTGCGCTCATATAAATACTTGAGGTAAAATTAGGAGAAATTGCGTATTTTTCATCAAAAACTACGAATAATACGAACTTTGAGCTTGTGTTAGTCATATAAATCCGAACAAAATGCAAAAACTATTGTTGAAATCGTACAGGATAAACCTTCTAATATTAAAAAGTGAAATAATTACGTCTGTATAACAAAATGGAGTTTTAGTATATTTCTTGGGCCAAAAACATGGCTTATGGACCCTTATCCTTTATACTTAAAAAAAACTGAATTTCTGGCATTATATCATACAGAAATATTACGATTCTTAACTTTTGTAAAAGTGAACTCCCTGAGTACCTAAATGGTTTTATCCTAAATACTCTAATAAATATTTTACCACCATACAGAATAGCTATCAGAAGCGTTTCCAAGGTGTCCCAATTTACGGGGGATATGAAATTTCCCGCCTTTTCATGATGTATAAATTCTTTTAAATTTCTTTTAGTACCATGCTATTCGTTAGCCTGTATCGAGTAGAACTCATGAATTTAATTTATACTTAAAAAAAACTCAACTTCTGGCATTATACGGAAATCTTACAGCAATATTCCGATTCTTAACTTTAATAAAAGCGAATTCCGTGACTTCCTAAATGACTTTATTCTAAATACTCTAATAAACCTTTTACCACTATATTCAGAATAGCTATCAGAAGTGTTTCGATGCGTCTCAATTTATGCGGGATGTGAAATGTCCCGCTTTTTTTCATGATGCATAAATTCTTTTAAATTTATTTTAGTACCATGCTATTCATTATTCTGTATTGAGTAGAACTCATAAATTAAATTTACCCTTTAAAAAAACTCAACTTCTAGAATTATATTGAAGTCTTATAACATTATTTTGATTCTTAACTTTACTAAAAGTGAACTAAAAGCGAAGTCCTAAAAGCGAGTTCCTAAGTGGCTTTATTCTAAATACTCTAATAAACCTTTTACCACTATTCATAATAGCTGTCAGAAGTGTTTTCATGCGTCCCTATTTACGTGGGATGTGGAATGCCTTGCTTTTTCATGATTCATAAATTCTTTTAAATTTATTTTAGTACCATGCTATCCATTAGTCTGTATCAAGTATAGAATTCAAAAATTAAATTTATCCTTTAAAGAACTCAACTTCTGGCATTATATTGAAGTCTTACAACAATATTATAATTCTTAACTTTACTAAACGTGAATTCCACGAGTTCCTAAATGACTTTATTTTAAATACTCTAAACATTTTACCACTATTCAGAATAGCCATCAGAAGTGTTTCCATGCGTCTGGATTTATGCGGGATGTGAAATGTCCCGCCTTTCATGAAGTATAAATTATTTTAAATTTATTTTAATACCATGCTATTCATTATTCTGTTTCGAGTAGAACTCATAAATTAAATTTATCCTTTAAAAAAACTCAATTTCTGAAATTATATTGAAGTATTACAACAATATTTTGATTACTAAAAGTGAACTCCGCGAGTTCATAAATGGCATTATTCTATGTACTGCAATAAACCTTTTACCACTAATCAGAATGGCTTTCAGAAGCGTTTCTAGTTGTCCCGAAATACGCGGAATGTCAAATGTCCCGTTTTCCATGATGCATTTCCATGATGCATGAAATTTAAAATTATTTTAAATTTCTTTCAGTACTATGCTATTTGTTAGTCTGTATCGAGTAGAAATTAATACAATAAAACAAAACCTGTTTTTAACGGAATATTTTTATGATACCGCCGAAAGGAACACCGTACAACTCTACCTGATAAGACGGACTATTTTCCGGGCCGTAGCTATTATGTTTTTACACGTTTTGTTGCATTTCGTTTAGCAAAATTTGTGAAAACAATACCTGTTTATAACGGACCGAAAGGAATACTGTACAAATCTACCTGCTAAGACGGAATATTTTTCTGAACCCTAGCTATTGTGTTGTTACAGGTTTTACTGCATTTTTGTTTAGGAAAACTTGTGAAAACAGTAACTGTTTATAAAGTAATCCTGTTTGAAACGTAAACATTTCATAGTACCAGCGGAAGCAATATCCTACAATTATAACTGCTCAATCAAAAACCTCTCCAAAATGGAATTTTGTTTCGATCCCTGGCGATTCTATTTACTATGTATGATTATTGTGTTTATTTAATACAGTAAAATGTTCTCTGACGGAATCTCAAGTGGCTAGAGAAAGTTTCCATTTTAGAGAGGTTATATTTGTACAGTATTATTTCTATATGGATCCTGAATATTTTCCATTTAAGACAGGTATCTTTTTTATAGGATTTACTGTATTCTTATGTGTGGGTTTTGGAGCCAAGGGCCCGCTTTTTGTAAAAGCGACCTGGCAAAACATGTTTCCGAAAATCAGTGGTAGCAAAAGAAACTTTGCTTTTATAATACTTTTTAAACATTGCTTCTTCTTTAAATCTTTAAATTATATTTTTAAATCTCTCATAAATATACTCGGATTGCTATGTAATTTTTATATGTTATTGAAGCTTGCTATAGAATATTCGCGGCATTGAAAATGAACTGTGTAGCATTTATAACTCGTTTACATGGACACACAAAAAAATTCCGTTACATTATGCGGTATAAGAAAAAAATTGTTTCAGATGAATTTTAATGATGTTATAATTTTTCAAACATAATGAATTGATATGCAGCAATGACGCGGACTAAAACATGCTTTTTCAGGATTATAGAATATGTAGCATTTACAGTGCATTTACAGGGATGTATAAAATAATTTCCTTATCTTATGACCTGTGGGAAAAAATCGTTTATAAGGAAAATGATGCATTTGCTCTTGATGCATTTTAATGGTTCACGAATTTCTTGTGTTCTATGGGAAAAATACATACGTAAAAATTCAGTTTTTAATACGAAAAATTACCACGCAGCACAGTTGCTGAACATCCTGTGATTTGACAAAAATGCAGCTTTAGATTGGAAGAATGCATGTGATTTTTACGTTATATTGATGAATTTTCTGTATTTTGTGAGAAAATGGGCAAATCAAAGAGGAAAGTTTTGTATTTTAACGAAATATAATCAACGGAAATATTCGTTCAATTGACGGATTTTTGAGAGTGCATACAAGCTTGACATTACCAGGAATTACCATCGAAGTGGTTTGGAATGGAACAGCGTTTTTTATATAAACACATAAACACTTTCTTTAACTTAAGTAAGGTGTCACATAAAATTAAAACAAATAAACCCACTGACATGTTTTGGTTTCATTCCAGATAAAAACCATTATCATAAGAATACAACATCAATCAAATACGAACCATTGTGATTGATTGATGTTGTATTTTTATGATAATGGTTTTTATCTCGAATGAAACCGAAACAAGTCAGTGGTTTATTTGTTTTATATGTATATTTTGTGTGACACCTTACTTAAGTAAAAGAAAGATTTTATTTGTTTATATGTTTATGAAAAAGCGAAGTTCTCTTTTGATTTTAGGATTTAAAAAAAAAAAATTAGCAATTTTTATTCTTTTCATTATTCGATAAGTTTATTAAACCCCGAGTTTTAAGGAATTGCTCTCTCATGATGAGTTTTCTTTGACTGTCGCGTCAGTTAATTTTGGTTCAAAACGCCAACTATGACATAATTTTCTGAAATATCTTTTCTTTTATTGAAAAATGTGAAACGCTATTCCGAATATAAAAGCCTGCCAATGTGATGGGTTTACATTGTTAAAAATCTACAGTAAATTCTTCAGTCATTCGACCGTTTTTGTAAATAAAGGTTACTTGACTATATAATGAAGTGTTCTCATTGGTCAGGAGCGATTAAAATTACGGTTAAGTAACTGTTATCAATAAAAACAGCTAAATGACCGAGCAGTTTTCTGCAATTTTTTCACAGTGTACGAATAAAAATTAATTCAGGAAAGTGTCACAAAGTAACTACTTTGAATTTGAGAACAACCTTAAAGCTGGACATCCCTGTCTCTGCCTATTATATCTAAATAAACGAGAAAGAAGAATTCCAAAACTAAATATATAGGTAATGTCCAGTTGTCATTATTTATTTATTTATTTTTGTCTGAAATAAAAACGATAATGAAAAAAACATGTATATATATTTTATATTTATTATTATTATTACTGTTATCATTATCTTTATTGTTATTATTATTATTATTATTATTATTGTTATTATTATTACTATTATTATCATTATTAATATTATTCTCATTATTATTATTATTATCATCATCATCATTATTGTTATTATTATTATTATTATTATTATTATTATTATTATTATTATAGATTACTTTCTTAATTTTAAATTTCAGTATTTTAAGAGCAATTCTGAATGATACTTTTGTATATATCTAAACTAATAAAAGAAAGTTTCTCTCTGTGTGTCTGTGTGTCTGTTGGCGATGGCTAGGAAAATCTGGCCCACCTTGAAGGCTGGAAATTTAGATTTAGGTAGTCCAAACCCTCTCCTGGTGCAACATTACTTCAGAATTTTAATATTTTAATTACTTTCTGAAATATTAATTAAAATGCACAAAGAACTCTCATTAAAAATACGCTTTTATTCTCTTGGGTTGGTTGGTTCACTGGTTGGTTGCATCGATTCTTCACAGAAGTAATTAAATAAACCAGAGTAGCGATGCACAAATAAGGATTTCTAACTAAATAGTGTCAACATGGATTGAAGTTATTAGCGTAGAGGAGCCATGCGAATGTCACGCCACCTGTACGTGACAAATTACACATACGTCCCACTGATTGAAATATTTTGCAGGCATATTTTTCTTCATGACAATTAGTCGGGTTTAAGTTTTTTTTTACATGACATTTATTATTATGATGGAGATTGTTAATACAGAAAACTTTATTTAACAGATTCTTTTTTATATTTGCGGGAATTAAGAGGACAAGAGTCTAATTACATTTAAGCTTCAAGGTGTATTTCTAGAAAGCAGTTACCAGAATTTCCGAATAGTAGTGTAAAAGTAGTAAGCCAAATTTCAAATTAAGTTCCTAGCTTAACCAAATGAATCAATCATTAAAGAAGTATTGTGATCCTCCTAATTAGTTATTTGCTGAAGGCCACTTGAACAACCCCCCCCCCCCACCCCTCCCGGACCGTCCTTCAAGGTTTTTTCTCTAACTATGCTCCGTTTCCATATCTCAGCAACTATCTTTCCGATTTCAACACAAGTGATTCCAAACATTATAATTAACTTAATTGTCACTCTTTATAACATTAAACTAAAATTATGAGTAGCGGTTACCACTATTTACGAATAATAGTTTAAGCCAAATTTGCAATTAAGTTCAAAGCTTAAGCAAACGAACGATTTTTGAAAGATGCATAGTGGTCCTCCTAATTAGTCATTTGCTGAAGGACACTTGAACAACCCCTCCCCCCGGCACTCCTTTCAAGGTTTTTTTCTCTAACTATGCTCCGTTTTCATATCTCAGCAACTATCTTTCCGATTTCAACACAAGTGATTCCAAACATTATAATTAACTTAAATGTCACTCTTTATAACATTAAACTAAATTTATGAGTAGCGGTTACCACTATTTCCGAATAATTGGGTAAGCCAAATTTGTAATTAAGTTCCTAGCTTAAGCAAACGAACGAATTTCGAAAGATGCATAGTGCTCCTCTTAATTAGTCATTTGCTGAAGGGTACTTGAACAACCCTCCCCCCCCCGGCCCCTCATTCAAGGTTTTTCTCTAACTATGCCCCGTTTCTATATATCAGCAACTATCTTTCCGATTTCAACGCAAATGATTCCAAACATTGTATTTAACTTAATAGTCACCCTTTATAACAATAAATTAAATTTATGAGTAGCGGTTACCACTATTTACAAATAAGAGTTTAAGCCAACTTTGTAATTAAGTTCCTAGCTTAACAAAACGAACGAATATTTATGCATGCATAGTGGGCCTCCTAATTAGTCATTTTCTGAAGGACACTCGTCCTCCCTTCGGCACCTCACTCAAGGTTATTTTCTCTCACTGTGCCTTATTGCAATAACTGTGCCAATAATGTTCTAATCTTCTCGAAACCAGCTCAATTTTGTAGTGCGCCTACTATAGTAACGTAGGCAGCGGGGACCTGTCTCAGAAGTTCGTTCGGAAAGAGGTTTGTTTAGAACAGAATGCTCCCCTAGAGGTGGTAGGGGGAAATAAAAGATTTTCTAGAGCGTACGAGCATGCCTGGTATACGGTTCCGAAGCCATCGTAGACCGTGGCCAGAGTTCCGTTTTTTAAGAGATTTAAGTTTATTACAAGGGCTCGGGCAACGCCGGGCGGGTCAGCTAGTATTAAAACAGAAAGGATTATGAATGAAATAAAGAAAAATGAGTAATTTTATTTTCATTGTCAATAAATAATGTCAATAAATAAAATTCGTCAATAAATAAAAGCGGGAACTATCCTTCTCTGAATTTATTCTCACTTTCTTTCAAATATTCATATTTCGTTTCTCTTAGAAAGCTACTAAGGGAGTAACAACTGTCGCGAAATCGCACGTAAAACAGTTGATATTGGTGTACCTTTTTCTGGGGATTTACTGAAGCGGTTTCAATATTTTTTTTTAATACGTTTGGCAGTAGCTCAGGTACAATTTGATCGTCCTTCAAGATATAAAAGTTAAAAAAGTTATAGTTACATTAACTCAAAAGAAAGAAAAACATTTTTTTTTAGTTGCGAGATTACGTAACTACTGCATATTTGATTTTAATTCCTTGCCCCACGATCAATTTATTGTTTAGATGCAGCCAAAACTATATATCTATATATATAGAAATCGCTTCAGTACTTCCTGAGAAATAATCACTTCGATATCAGCTGTCTTACATGTTGATTTCGCCAATACTGTTACCAACTGAAGGCATCTAAATTCATCAGCAGTCGAAGTTTACTTAATAATAATATCTGGGCTGCTACAGGCGACTATTTTTTTAATTATTTTGTCCACCAATATTTCCAAACAAAAGAATCCATTAAGGTAAAATTCTGTTAATCCTCTCGGTACATTATTTTTGTTCGGAAATACTGGTGACAAAATAATAAAAAATAGTCGCCAATGGCAGCCCTGTAATATGGAATGAAAGCATCGTTTCCTACCAGTGTTGCCAATTTTTATGTTCAGATATTTTGATAGCTACCACTTTTTTGAAATAATAATTTTCGCCTTATTTAATGACAGATTAAATTGGACAAAAATAACGCGAATTATATTATTTATAAAAAGTGGTAGCAATCAAACAATCTTAATTAAAAGTGATCGGTCAAGTGCGAGTTTCACTCGCGTACAAAGGGTTCCGTACAATAAGTTTAACGCTGACTATTTATCACGATGTTTCGTCATATCTAAAACAAAGACCTTGTACAATGTTTAAACTTGGCCTTGTGCCAAGCGCGCTTCGAAATCAGGTCGCAAAGTTGCAATGCCGTCTTGCTCCGTGCCGCGTTTTTGTAGATAGGTTTTTAATTAATATATCTCTAATTACCGACAATTTTTTTAAAAATCATTATTAACATTCCTTGGATAATTCCACATCTATATGTACCTCTTGTGCCCGCAAAGCAAAGATTGTGTGTAGCAGAAACATGCGATTTTCTCAAAAACTATATGACCTAGGATAATCGATATAGTTTTTCTGCAAGGTTTAAATAAATTCCTAGTACTCGTAATTATTTTTATGATTTTAATTTCAGTAGATTCGGAATTAGGGGGAGGGGGGATATTTTTTGAGTGCATTTTCGACGATATCTCTAAAAATTTAATAACTAAAATTAAAACAAATATATTTTTGAGTTTGGAGTTTCGAGATATTTCGAACGATATCCCACACGATACCAATTTTTTTTTTCAAGTAAATTAATTAGCCCACATACATTTTTCTAAAAATATTTCTGAATGGCTAATAATCTATAAATATGTGTGTCAATAGCATTTATAACTCTGTTTGAACGTCTGGAAGTTTGAACTTTCCACGTTTCATAGTTTTCGAGTAAAACGGCTGTCACAGACGGACAGCCAGCCACACGAATGATCTTATAATGGTTCCGTTTTCACTTTTTTTTTACGAAACACTAAAAAGGAGTTAGCTGGCAACACTGCTACAGAGAAGGAAAAATATCTTATTCTAAGATGGGAAAAAAATCAATGCCTTTTTCGTAGCATATTTGCTATCAGGAGAAAAGGACGGAAGCCAAAAAAGTGCACCCTTGATATGTAGACAGCAAACTGTATTATATCTTTATATAGTGGAATTGAAAATACTTTTGTACCTATTTATGTTTACTCTCATATGACGTCAATGCTTACATTTATATTTTTGTTAGTGAAAATGAATAGAAACATTTGATATAAAAAATAACTCATACCCGTTATTGGAAGCCTTTAAAAAGCATGTTTCATACGAATATTTGCTTCATTTCAGAATATTCATTTTGTGTTCAAGTCAAATACAAAAAGAAATGAAATATTTCTACACTTTACAGATTTCTACAAAATCAGTTTCCTTGCTGTATTTATTTCTTTGTCGCATTTTAACTTATAGCTTGTTACTAGTAAGGTTTTTTTAATTATTATTATTTATAACGCTAACCAGGCCTCTATTTGCCGGGCATGAGTGCATAGCTTGATGAGTTAGTACCTCGGCGCAGGGCGATATTCGTCTGATCACAGCATGGCTCTGATCCACCTGACAAGAGTCTTGTTGGCATCGCTGCAGTGCTCTAGCGGTTTACTACAGCTTTCTTTGTCGGTTCAAGGTTTCAATTTAACTTTGTTGAATTGGCAGACTTTTAAAAAAGAGAAAAATAAAGAAGAGAAAGGAATTGGTCGCGTAATTTAGAACCTGGGTCAGGTGATGAGACGTTCATCTGACTAGGCACCTCCAGATGGGGAATTCATAGGGAACTTGGAGGACTTCCCTAGGAATTAAACCTCTGGAGTTGCCTAGTCAGGTGAAGGTCTCGTCACCTGATCAAGGTTCTAAATTACGAGGCCTATTCCTTTCAAACAAGGAAGAAAAATGTGTCAAGCACAGATTATGAAACACTGTCGTAAATATTTAAAATGCTGTAACAAAACGTTTAAAAATGTGAAAAATGGTATCTAAAAAAAACAATTTCGAAAATGCATAAGACATTTGAAAACCCAACTTCAGCAATTACCGCCTTTAATTGGGAAATAATTCAAATTATTTCGTGAAACCCTGTATATTATCTCTAGGTTTCGATGTATAGTGCGCAATATATTAGTTCAGTTTGGAAGCGAAAAACACAGCTGAAATTTCCCCTTTCGGGAATTTCCATCAATAAACCACAATGTACTCAAATTATTTTGTGCAGCCTTGTATATGATCTATAGAATTTATACACGCCAAGTAAAATGAAAAACAAAAGTTACATTTGAAAACGCATAAGTTAACTGAAAACACATTTCCAGTAATTATCGCTCACAGACATCATAACCGAATTATTTTGTATGTCCCTGTAAATGAACGATAAAATGCTTTGTACACGATATTCTATAGTAAGCTTCTTGTAGTACACCTCACACATCTATCAATTTCTATATGTTTGGAATAGAGTAACATCCTTAAAATACATTGGAAACGATTTTTTCCATAGACCATAATGTAACGGAATTTTTTTGAGTATAACTGTAAACGAACTATAAATGCTACACATTTCATTTTAAATACCAAACATGCTATAGTAAACGGCAATAACATATATCGATTACATGGCAATCCGAGAATTTTTACGCGAGATAGAGCTCGGACGAATAGACAAACCGAAATCAAAAATACTTTTCAACTATTCTGGAAATTGTTAGAAATGCTACATCCTATAGCTAATGTTTGAAACTTTGTAAAAAATTTCATTGATGTAAAAAAGTATTAAAAAGCGTAAGAATATACAAACATAAGGAACTGAAGATGAAATGATTAAGAAGATAAACCTTCCATTGGACGTACAGTAAGTAATTCACGTCAGTTCACTGCGGATATACTGAGTGTTTCATGTTTATTCACATTTTAAAAATTCATGTAAAATTCACAAATTGTCATTGAGGACGGTTTGCAAAAATTTCTATATCTGTTTAAATCGATAACAATAGTTCAGAAACCCATAAGTGAGTTCAGATTTCGAAATTTCATAAGAAATCTAACAAATTGTTGTATTGCAGTGCAGACGGGCATAAGACTCGACAAAAAGTGGGATTTTTAGTTCCAAAGAAAACAATTGTTCACAGAAAAAAGTTGTTCAAAAAATTGCACGTTTACATTTCAAAATCTCTCAAAAATTCAGGTAGTTTTCCACTATAAGACCCTTGGTGGTTTTTTTAAAGCTTGGCTCTTTTCGGGTTTCAGAAAGTAAGGGTTGTTGCCAAATGATATAAACAGCTATGAAAACAAACCTTATGAATTAATTTTTATGCTTGTCTACATGTATATATATATATATATATATAATATTATTTATTTATATACATTATTATTGTATTTTTATACAATTTACTTCTGTTTGTATGTTTAAAAAGTTCTTCCAGTAAGTACCGGAAAAAAAGGTAGCTTTCATAGTCCATGCTTTTCAAAATTCAACTCATTTTATTCAAATACCCGAAGCTAAAACGCTTGGAACCCAATTATAGACGATTCAATCCCGATTTTTGTAAATACTGAATTTGAATGCGAATTTTAGCATGAAAGTTACAGCATAACAAAAATCAGATTTTTCAAAATGTCAGCCACCTTGGAATTTAAAACTGCAAGCCATTTTTTAAGATATAGACAAAACAAAAAATGTTCCAGAATCACTGTATCACGTTCTAACGCTCAGTGGAAACATTTTTTTCAATTTATAATTTTTCGAACATTTTTATGAATTTTTAAAAATTTAGAAATTTTAACTGGCTGCCATTTTGAAACAAGATGGCGGGTGAAGCTGGCCAACAAACTCGGTCCAGACCTTGGTATGGTCCTATGCACATACTCAGTCACATCCAAATCGGTTCATAAGTAAGAAAGCTACAACATGACAAATGTCATATATATATATATATATATATATATATATATATATATATATAAGGTAAAGCGAGGATAGTCTGCGCACAATTCAAAAGAATAGCAATAAAAAATCTAAATATTAATTTTTTGCTAAACTATTCATGAATAATTTTTACTTCATTTGTTTTTTATGCATTTCCATTGCTATTTTGTTGTTATGTTGCAATTTAATAGAACAGTTGTAATAAAACCAAGAAAGTTATTTTGCGCAATCTGTCCTTACAGGGTTGGTGTGATTGCGCACATAGATAGGAGAGATTGTTACTAATAATAACTACAATTAAATTGTTAACAATAATAATTGCACTTAAATGACATTGCTGTAAGGTTTTTGTGAACAAATATTATTGTATTAGGAGTGAATATTTCAACCTAATGATTAAAAAATCAGAAAAAGGAAATAATATTAAAAACGATTAAAAAATTTTAATTAAAGGAAAAAAATTAAAGAATCAGAAATCCAGATAAGATTACAAAATAAAATTATGTTACTTAATAACACGTTTAACTTAAAATTAGTCCATTTTCATTTTTCATTTGTTTATGCAAATTTACCAATAAGCTGCGTAATCTTTCCTAGCATGGAAACTAATGGGAACACTGAGCCATCTCTCCTAAGTAGCAGATGCGCAAACTCCCCAATTTCGGTAGGAGAGATTGCGCGGCCTTTTATTTAAACATGACCTCTTCTGAAACGAACCGTTGATGTTCACATTGTTAGTCTAGATCAGTAGTTTATGAGAAATCGTTTAAGTTAAAAATATTTTGTACTATTGACATTGTACAGAAATTCTGATGAATAGCTATGAAAATTCAAGCACTTACTTTGGGAAAACAAAACAAAATAGCAATACTTTATCTTAGACGCTCAAAGCAATCAACGTGCACTTTCAAGTAGACACTCCACTACTGTTGATGTACAACTACCTGGAGTCGCTGCGTGCTCACTCTACTGCTTCCCCCCGAACCTCTATGTGCGCAATCTCTCAAACCGCGCCATCTGTCCTGGCTTTACCTTATACAGACCTGCCAAGTCTCCGGCTTTTTGGATACCAGTAATTTATTACAGAAAATGTTGTTTTATTTAACCAGAGCATTTTGCGATTTAAAAATTTAAGATAACAACATTTTCTCTAAAAAATTACTGGTGTACAAAAATCCGGAGACTTGGCAACTCTGATATTCAGTGGTGGCCAAAAGTTTGGACATTTTTTGAAAGTTTCATGTTTTTCAACTTTGTGTGCTTGTAGAATATATTAATTTTCATTTAAATGCAAACGTTTATATATCAAATTGAAGGTAATTTAATGTAAAATTTAATAATATAAACAGTATTACAATATCTGTATTACAAAAAAAGTTATGCTCATTTTAGTAGAACAAACAAACGCAAATCGTTTTGAATAAGGACGTGTTTTGTAATAAAAGCATACTAGCCAATCACAAAGACTGTTCTGAGGACCAATCAAATGTTTTTAACTATAGTTTAGGTTATTTGGATGGTAAAAGAGTTATTGTTGTGGAAATATTTTGCGGAATGATGCATACTAGTACAATTAAATAGAGTATTGCTGTTTTTGAATATTTAAAGTCCTTTTTTTTAATTAAACTAATTTTAAACAATGTCATCAACAAGAAGAACTAATTGGACATCTACAAAAAGAAGACGAATTGTCATATTGAGAGAAAATGGCCTCTCTTATGCTGAAATTGCAAGACAAGTTGGTGGTTCAGTGACTTGTTCTGGTGTACGAAAGTTCTTTTTACGTTATGAAAAAACGAAATCAGTGGAAAATAAGGCCGAATCAGGCCGAAAAAATAATGCACAAGTGCTGCTGCCGATAGAAAAATGAAACGGCTATGCCTTCAAGATAGAAATATTTCATCATATGCCATTAGATGTGAAATGAATGCAGCGGGCATTGCAGTAAGTTCAAGAACAATAAGAAGAAGGTTATCAGGATTTGGACTACAAGCTAGAATTCCAAGGAAAAAAACTATATTTAAATCAAAAGCAACGCAAAAAACGAGTTAAGTGGGCAAAAGAACACATTAAATGGTCAGAAAATCAATGGAAGCAAGTAATCTGGAGCGATGAGAGTAAAATATCGCTCTTTGGTAGTGATGGTAGAAAATACGTGAGACGTAGAGTAGGCGAAGCACGTCATCTTGATTGCATTGAAGCAACTACAAAAAACCTAACAAATGTCATGATTTGGGCATGTATGTCTGCAGATGGTGTGGGCTGAAATCAAGTGATTGATGGCATCCTGAATGCCAAAAAATACATCGAAACTGTCCTGGAACCAAAATTGATACCTTCCATCAAGGATCTCTTCCCCAACAACGCACCATTTATTTTTCAGCAGGATTCAGCTCCATGCCACACAGCAAAAGTATGCAAAGCATGGTTTCAAAATAAAGGCATAGATATATTACCATGGCCAAGAAACAGCCCTGATCTCAATCCAATTGAAAATTTGTGGCGACGTTTGAAAATTCTTGTACGAAAAAAACGTCCATCCAATAAAAGACAACTTATTGAAGCTATAATTGATTCTTGGCACCATGTGATTACGGAAGATGAACTCCAAACACTCGTTCACTCGATGAAAAGACGTTGTGAAGCTGTCTTAAAAAATAAGGATTATCCTACTAAGTATTGATTGTGTAAGTATCACTTTAAAAAAATGTAAATCTAAGATAGATCTTACTATTAGTTGCATAACTTTTTTTTGCAATACAGATATTGTAATACTGTTTTTATTATTAAATTCTACATTAAATTACCTTCAACTTGATATATAAACGTTTGTATTTAAGTGAAAATTAATATATTCTACAAGCACACAAATTTGAAAAACAGGAAACTTTCAAAAAATGTCCACACTTTTGGCCACCTCTGTATGTATATATATATATATATATATATATATATATATATATATATATATATGGATATATATATATATGGATATATATATAATATATATATATAAATATAAATCAACATTTGAACGGAAGGTGGTTTTGGGGTCTGGGGATAATCAGATCGGTAAAAAGATACCATTTTTTTTTTTTTTTTTTTGGAATAAAAATTCAAATTAACTATGCGGAATGTTAATTAAAACTTTTGGAATGTTTCTATTTGGAGACATGAATATTTTTTCGTTTTGGTTAGCATTAAATGCAAATAGGTGTAAAAAAAAGAGAGAAAATAATGCTTCAAATCTGCCACACTTAAAATTGAAAGAACTATTGTTTTTCTTTATTTTCTTTCAAATTTTGAAATTATATTTAATAAAGTATTTTTTCTTTTAAATAAAATGCATTCTTAAGTTGAAGGCATGTTTTTCCCTCTGTGATTAACAAGGTTCTCAAAAAAAAAAAAGTATCCGCTGAACAACACGAATATTTCCGACACATTTTAAAATCTAAAAGCGTGATACTTGAAGGCATGTTTATTGAAGCGATTTGCCATCGAAAAGTTTTTTAAATTTTCATGAAATTTATTACATATTGTGTTATAAGCCCTTGCAATTTTATAATGGCTGTTTTTTTCCTCTCCCGCATTGTCTCGTCCAGATATTTGGCACAAAACACCAAATTTGACAGTATTTTCTGAAAGATCTCGCGTCTATACCGAAAAATGAAAAGAAAAGTTTGATTACATAGTTTCTGAATAAGAGCATTTGCTAATTTCATGCGTTCAAAAACAAAACTGAATTAAAAAAATGTGTGTGTGTGTTTGAATGAACACGATAACTATCAAACGGTACTTCCGATCGGGTAAATGTGCTATAAACCAATGTCGCAAAAACAGTACAGATTAAATTCTTTGCCCTACCCATTATCACAGACATTATTTTATTTTCAAACACATAAACAAGCAGTGTACATGTCAAAGGCTTAAAAAATACTTTTTAAACTATACACAAAACTAGTCAATCTGTTAAAAATTGTAAAATAGTCTTAGAGCGACAGGTGAAAATATTTTTACTATTTTACAATTTTTAACAGATTGACTAATTTTGTGTAGTTTTAAAAGTATTTTTAAAGACTTTTAGACATTACACTGCTTGTTTGTGTGTTTGAAAATAAAATAATGTCTGTGAAAATGGATAGTGCAAAGAATTATTATGTTAAAATGACATTATAAACGATTATAGATAAAAAAAAAAACTCTATAGATTTTTGTAAAATTCGGTCGACGGATTAGGTTTCTAATCTATTTTTAAACCATTTTTAAACCATTGCAACCGATTCTATTTGGATAATCACCAAGGCAATGTGACGGAATATAAAAGATAAATATTGCGACGATGTCAAGCATTACTAACGCAGAGGTAAGGTCTCCATTTTCTAAACAGGAAATTCGGCTTTCAAATCCAACCGATTACATTGTGTCAGAAATGTTTTTTTATATTTGTCTTTTTTGTTAGCGTACTGTTTGTGATATAATTGTTTGACTTATGATAGTTTGTTTCATTTGACTTGCGTCTTCATATTTTGTTTGTAGCCTTTCAGTGAAGACAATGATTGTATATTTTTTATTAGTTTTCAATGTCCGCTCGTGGTACGGGCTATTTACACTTGTCTCCTTTTCGCTGGGTGGTGGTTAGAGTTTCTTTCCGCCGGAGCGTGAAATCCATGAGCATAAAGGTTGTACCAGGCTATGTTTTGCGTAGTATGCTCATAGTATTCTTAGTATGCTCTGTATGCTCTTCCTTGCGGTAATTCGCTCTCTTTCATGAGGTAAGGCGGTCTGCTTCATGTTTTATTACTTCTCTAGCTTGTCTAAAGTTCAGAGGTCTGCAGAGAACATCGCTGACAGGTTTATCCCGCTCTTTTTTTTGTTGAGACTCCCTTTTCTTTTGTTGATGACCACAGAACCTTTGAAAAAGAATGGGAAGTCAAAATTTTTACGACTTGAAGCATATAAATGCACATTATCAGTGGGAGCTCCGGTTTGGTGTTTTGTGTTGGAGTGACTTCAGATTTTTTTTTATTGCTTTAATAACTATCTGTTGTATTCCAAAATATTTATATAAATTATATATATTTATATATACATAGATATATGTATATATTTATATTTATTATTACAGTTTTTTTTTAGAATAAAGTCATTTTAAGTAAAATGGGGAAAATATTTTGAAGATTTGAACGCATGGAGCATTTTTTTAAATAACTGTTTAATAACTTTAAAAAAATTAAATTTGAATTAAATGTTTTTCAAATATTTATTAAATTTATGTACTGAATTTTTCTTTGGCAAATTTCTGGTTGCAATACCATAAATAGTACCGTTTATATTTATTATTACAATTTGTTTTAAATAATGTCCTTTTAAGTAATAAAATATGAAAAATAGGGAAAATATTTAAAAAATTTGAACGCATCGAGCATTTATATATTTTTTAACATAACTATGAAATAGTTTTAAAAAATTTAAATTTGCATTAAATAATCTTTTTTCAAATATTTATTAAATGCATGTACTGAATTTTTATTTAATGAATATCTTATTGGTATACCGTAAATAATGAAAGACAATTTTAAAAGTCAGCCGTTCCCTTAATTTGTTTTAAATAAAGACTTTTTAAGTAATAAAATATGAAAAATATGGAAAATATTTTGAATATTGGAACGAGGTGGAGCATTTGGCGAATTTCTTGTTGGAATACCGTAAATAATAGCGTTTTGTATTTATTATTACAATTTGCATTAAATATAGTACTTTTAACACTAGAATGATCACAGCTGTCATTTTGACCGGTATCAAATTAATATATTTCAATTCGAAAAAGAAATTTCTTTATAAATTAAGTTAAATATGAACCACTCGGATATGAGTTAAATAATTAACTTATATAGTTCAAATACAAACACTGGTGTGAAATATTTTTATAAAATTTCGGTAAAATTTCCTGTGGTTGTAGTGTTAAGTAATAAAATATAGAAAACAGGGAAAATATTTTGAATATTGGAACGAGTGGAGCATTTAATTTTTTTTTTTTACATAACTATCTAAAATCTTTTAAAAAATGTAATTTGCATTAAATTCCATTTTTTTTTCAAATATTTATTAAATGAATGTAGGGTCATTCGATGGTAACTTACGTTACATTTAGAATAATTTTCTTTAGTAATTTTCATAATATAGCACCAAAAAATATTGAAAATGTAACGTTGGTATGATTTGTTAATTAAACCTATCCAAAGCAAAATTTGAATGAAAATTACCTACCTTTAGTGCTATTTTTTGAACACTGGCCATTATATTTATCATGGTAACTTCCGTTCTTTTTGTCAGAAATGTAAGTTACCATAGTAAATATAATTTTTAGAGTTCAAGAAATAGTACTAAATTTAAGTAATTTTTATCTAAATTTAGCTTTGTTAGGTTTAATTAACAAATCATATAAACATTACATTTTGAATATTTTTTAGTGTTATATTACTAAAATTACTGAAGTCAATTATTGTAAATGTAACGTAAGTTACCATGAAATGACCCTGTACTGAATTTTTCTTTAATGAATTTCTTGTTGGAATACCGTAAATAACGAAAGATAATTTTAAAAGTCAGCCGTTTCCTTAATTTGTATGAAAAGTTTTGCAAGTGGGCCGGGCACGCTCTTACGATTCAACTTTAGGAGGAGACAAAGTCTTAACATGCGCATCGATTGCGTTGCGTCAGAAAATGCGCTTGCGTAAATGAACGCCAAGTTACCTACTGAAAGAGACATTATTTCATCCGAAGAAGACACTATCGAGAACTTCAAAGAGAAATTAAATAAAACAAATTAAAAGGCGACACAAACTCCATTCTTTACGTTTCAGTTTTGCATTAAGATAAGGAATCGTTTTTTAACACTTTCCAAGATAGTTGAAAAGTGTTTATTTATTCTGTTTGTCTGTCTGTCTGCCGTCTGACTGTCTTTTATAGTTTTTTAAATCTATTTTAGATTTATTATAGCTTATTTTCTGAATTTCTAATTTTGTTTTTTTCAATTTTCTTTGTTTTATTCGATTTATTATAAGTAGCCTAATATTGTCATTTTTAGGCCTAATGTCGATAATATTCAATGAAATAACATATCTTTACAATGAATTATGCTTATGAAGCTACTCCGAATAATCCATAAGATATCCATAGTTTCATATTTTTCCATTTTCAATTTCCTGTGTACATCTTTTGTGTTATATTTTCATTTATTTTTACACATGTAATTTCTCTTTAATTATATATGTATACATATATATTTATAAGATTGTCACAAGCTAAAAATGAGCTTTCCAACCATTGTAATATATTGAATAATATATAAGATACTTATTAAAAATAAGAAATAGGACTTCATAAAGAATATGTGACTGCTCAAAATGAAAATTATTAAGACTATAAAAAAATATATATATACGTTCATAATTATATGCACAAATACAGCAAAATATTTTACATGCAAGTATAAAACAATAATAAAGACAACATAGAATCCATCATACACAAATGGGGAAAGTAAAAAAAATAAAAATAAAAATAAAAAATGGAATATGAAACTCATATCTTTTATGAATGACAGCCAAAAAATATCCATGAAAGAAAAACTGAAATGAAATAAATTTTTTTGGAACCATGGCAGAAACATCAGACCCAATAGATTCCAAAAAACAAGTACTATTTCATCCTTGCACAAGTTATAGTAAGCCAAAATTGTATAAGATTTGAGCAGTCATACATTTAAATAACCAGAAATATGTATTAATAAAATTGAACAAATACAGCGAAGTATAGTTGTAATTAAAATTATGTCCTCATGCATACGACCAGACAGGCATGCATGATCAGCAAAATTGCAAATTGTTGCCAAAATGTTTTTACTAATTCAGGATAAGTATAAAATGACTCAAAAAGCTTGCATTTTAACCAGGTATAGTTATATTTATATATATATATATATGTGTGTGTGTGTGTGTGTGTGTGTGTGTGCGTGTGTGTGTGTGTGTGTGTGCGTGTATAAGTTATTAATATCCTGTTTTTACGTATTATTAGACTGATAAATAAATTTTTAGGTACACTAACCAGAAATTCACTTTTTGGTTTCTAAGACCACTTATCAACTTCATTAATGTCAATATTTGTCTCCTATGTTAAGTCTCGCTAAAAAAAATTTTTGTTCCCTACGTTACAATGAAAAAGGAAAGTATTAACAATTTTTTCAAAGTTTTGCATTGCTAAAGTATAGATTAATAGTCTCGATAATTCCTCAGATAAATAAAAACTACAATTAAAAGATTTAAAATTAGATATATTAATTTTTTTTATGATTTACAGAAATATGCGCCAAGAATAATTGATTAATCCGAGTATTAATTTCCCTTTTTAATATTGATCTATTCTGAAACTATTTAAGAAGAAATATATTTTATTTAATGAAAATAATCAAGTTATTATATGATTACTTTATTTTATTTGAAAAAAAATAAGAGAAATGCTCCATGTTTTCTTTTAGTTTAAAAGAATAATTCCTTAATATAAAAGAGTTTAAAGTTTTATGGATTATAAGTGGGACTTTTTGTTGAGGTTTTACTTTGAAAGAAGACAGCATCGAGAAGTTATAAGAAAAGTAAAATAAAACAAATTACAAGGCGATACAAACCTTGTTCTTCGTGATTCAATTTTCCGTAAAGATAAAAAAAAAATAGAGTGGTTTTTCTAATATAAATTTCACGTTTAATACTGGTGTATTCTGAATTCAATAAAAAAGAAATGTATTTTCCTTTACGAAAACAATCAAGTTACTATATAAATTATTTTAGTTTTTTGAGAAAAAAAAAGAGAGAGAGAAATGTTCTATGTTTTCTTTTAGTATAAAAGAATCATTCATTAATATAAAAGAGTTTAAAATTCACTGGATTATAAGTGGGACCATTTGTTGAGGTTTTGCTTTGAAAGAAGACAGTGTCAAAAAGTTATAAAAAGAGTAAAATAAAATAAATTACAAGACGATGCAAACCCTGTTCTTCTTGATTCAATTTTGAGTAAATATAAAGTAGTGATTTTTTTAAATGTAAATTCCACGTTTAATATTGATATATTCTGAATCCATTAAAGAAGATATGTATTTTACTTAATGAAAACAATCAAGTTATTATATCAATTATTTTATTTTATTTAAAAAAAGAAAAACAGAGAAATGTTCCATGTTTTCCTTTAGTATAAAATAATCCTTCCTTAATATAAAAGAGTTTAAAATTTTATGGATTATAAGTAGGACCTTTTGTTGAGGTTTTGCTTTGAAAGAAGACAGTATATCGAGAAGTTATAAGAAAAGTAAAATAAAATAAAGTACAAGGCGATACAAACCCAGTTATTCTCGATTCAATTTTGTGTAAAGATAAAAAAATAGATTGTTCCTTCTAATGCAAATTTCATGTTTAATACTTATGTATTCTGAAACCATTTAAGAAGAAAACAATCAAGTTATTATATCAATTATTTTATTTTATTTGAAAAAAATCAGGGAAATACTCCATGTCTTCCTTTAGTATAAAATAATCCTTCCTTAATATAAAAGAGTTTAAAATTTTATGGATAATAAGTGGAACCTTTTGTTGAGGTTTTTCTTTGAAATAAGACAACATCGAGAAGTTATTAGAAAATTAAAATAAAATAAATTACAAGGCGATACAATCCCTTTTCTTCTCGATTCAAATTTTCGTAAAGATAAAATAGAGTGGTTTTTCTAATGTAAATTTCACGTTTGATATTGATGTATTCTGAATCCATTAAAGAAGAAATGCATTTTCCTCAATGAAAACAATTAAGTTATTATATCAATTAATTTAGTTTTTCGAAAAAAAAGGAGAAATGTTCTATGCTTTCTTTTAGTATAAAAGAATCATTCGTTAATATAAAAGAGTTTAAAATTCACTGGATTATAAGTGGGACCTTCTGTTGAGGTTTTTCTTTGAAAGAAGACGGTATCGAGAAATTATAAGAAGCGTAAAATAAAATAAATTACAAGGCAATACAAACCATGTTATTCTCAATTCAATTTTGAGTAGAGATTTTAAAAAAACATAGAGTAGTTTTTTTTAATGTAAATTTCAGGTTTAATACTGATGTATTCTGAATCCAATAAAAAAGAAATGTATTTTCCTTAATGAAAACAATCAAGTTGTTACATCAATTATTTTAGTTTAAAAAAATAATAAGAGAAATGCTCCCAGTTTTCTTTTAGTATAAAAGAATCATTCCTTAGTATAAAAGAGTTTAAAATTCACTGGATTTTAAGTGAAACCTTTTGTTGAGGTTTTGCATTTAAAGAAGACAATATCGAGAGGTTAAAAGAAAAATTAAATAAAATAAATTACAAGGCAACACAAAATTCTTCTCGTATCATTTTTAAGTAAAGATAAGAAATAGAGTGTTTTTTTTTTCTTTTTTGAATGTAAATTTCACGTTTTATATTAATATATTCTGAAACAATTAAGAATTATCGTATCTTCTTTATAATAAAAGTATTCAAGTAATTACGTAATTTTTTCTTCAAAGAAAGAAAAAAGAAAAACAAGCTTCAAGTTTTCTGTTTATATAAAATTATCTCGCATTTCTATTCCACACTTTAAATTTCACTGGTTTTTTTTTTATTTTTCATGTTTTGTTATAAGTAAGAAATTTTGTTAATAGTTTTCATTCCATAGAAGACGGTATCAAGAAGTTTAAAAAATAATAATAAAATAAACTACAAGGCAACAAAATCTCTGTTCTTCTCGCTTCAATTTTAAGAACAGAGAATGGAGGTTTTATTTTTATATAACTTTTACATTTAATCTTGATGCATTCTGACACAATTAAGGAATGACATACTTTTCATATAATTAAACAAACATTCAAATAATTACAATAACGGAAGTGATTTTCTCATTTAATTAATTTTAATAGCAAATCTTTATTCTACCAAAGTCATCTTTAAATAAAAAATATATTGAACCTACATAGAAACATTTAGATTATTTCATTTTAATTGAAATGTAGAAGATAACTTTTAGCAAGTTATCTTGTGTATAGGTTGCGATATCCTAAAGGAGCATACATATTTTTGACAATAAAAAAAAAAAAAAAAGATGTAAAACACGCACGTTTTAAGTTTTTTTCCGTATAAAAGTGTTCTTGTCCGGCTTCCAAACTCTCCTTCCCGGTTTATGTTTGTATCAGACAATATTATTTTTTTTAAAAAAGTCTGTATTTATTTTTCTAATTGACGTAAAAACTAAAAGAAAACGGTTTTACAAACAGAACAAAAAATAAATAACAATTTTTAAAAAAAAAAAGTCAATCCAAGTATAGTTGAAAATTGACTTCCCGAACGTAGCCAAGCCTCTTAAAACAATTAGAAGCATAATGAATAAAGAAAAAGAAAAATAGAACTACAAAACCTTGATAAATAAACGCAATAGTCCCATACTAAAATGAATGGGGTGTTTTTATCACTTTCTTCAACAGAAAATAGTATTTCTATACAAAATATTACATAGATAAAAAATGAGCAATAGACTGAACGAATATTTATTTGTAGATATTCTAGTATGAATGTTATATCTTTTTATTTATCTGTATTTGTTCATTGTGTTTGGAAAATTATTGCACTGAAATTGAAAATAGCGAAACTGAAGGGTGCATTTACATCCCAATAAAGAGAACAGCGGAAAAAAATTAATAAAATAAAAACTTTGTTTATTACTTGCTTTTTCATATAGTCTTGAAAGTCGTTTCCAAAACTTTTGTGAATGAAAATGAATTCCATTATTATAAACATTTTATCATTGTATTTCCAACATACAGTAACTGCCATTCAAATATTTTAATACTGATTTGATTAATCAAGGTGACTAATTCCATTTATCAGTAGAAACAAAGTTATGAACCGAATATGTAACATAATATTCATTTGTCATTCATATATATATATATATACAAACGGCGACCATAATCTTATTCCAATTATAATTTCTCAATTGATTAATTTTTCAGTATAATTTAATTACAATAAATTTTTTAAGTTTTTATATTATTTTTCTTACTTATCTTAACTATATCTTAAAGAAATCTTAACTGTTGTCGAAAAAAGAAATCAGGCTCTTACATTCTCTCCCGTATTTTTTAACTAAAAGATTCAAATGTGAAAGTTAAACAGTCTCCATGGTTATGGAATGTGGAGGATTTCAAATCAAATTCCCAGACGTTAACTCCCGGACCATATTCCGACTCAAATCGATATTTGAGTATTTGCATAGAGGAAAAGAATTGTGACCGTCCCTTTTATCACCAGAGGGGAAAAACAGCAATCTGGCAGTCACAGCAGTTCTCCATTATCCTAAAAGGGTTTGCAGTGCACTCAACAAGCGAGCAGGGCGTCAAATCTAATTATTGTCCCGACTCTTTTACTTCTCATTTTGCATCACAATGCGTTCTTAAACAGTTTTCTATGAGTGAAATATATCAATTTCATCATTTAGCATTTACGGAGTCATCTTCTCTATTGACGCTATTCAAAAGAAACAAATTGTTTTATGATGCACAAAACATGAAGTCGTGGTTAGCAAAATCTCATTTATCAAATTTAATTTATTAGCATATACTCATTGTTAGGTGATACTCTGTGGTTGTTTAATATGTTGAAATTAATAATGTTATCGCTTTAGTAGTATGGCCTTTTTTCAAAGTTTCAAAGTCAATTAAAATATCTGTCTCACATTTTCACATTAAACACCTTAGATTTGATAGCACAATTAAAAGACGTTTTTGCCGTTATGAACGTTTAAACACAACTGCGTTGTTAAACATTATATTATTGAATACTATATTTATCAAAAGATCTTAAAACATCAA
Source organism: Maratus michaelseni (assembly GCA_963931845.1). NCBI lineage: Eukaryota > Metazoa > Arthropoda > Arachnida > Araneae > Salticidae > Maratus > Maratus michaelseni. The sequence goes on along the minus strand of OZ007586.1, from coordinate 37,835,696 downwards.
TTACTTATTAAAAGGAGAAGGTTTCCGTTATTCTAAAAGCGTTTGCAGTGCACTCAACAAGCGAGCTAAGCGTTAAATCAGTTTATTGTCCCGACTCTTTTACTTCTCATTTTACATCACAATGCGTTCTTGAACAGTTTTCTATGAGTGAAAGATATCAATTTCATTCATTTAGCATTTACGGAGTCATCTTCCTTATAGTCTCTTTTCAAAAGAAACAAATTGGTTTATGATGTGCAAAACATGAAGTCGTGGTTAGCAAAATATCATTCATGAAATTTAATTTATTAGCATATATTCATTGTTGAATGATACTCTATTGTTTAATATGTTGAAATTAATAATGCTATTACTTTAATTGTGTGGTCTTATTTCTAAGTTTCAATTGAAATATCACTCTCGTATTTTCGCATAAAACACCTTAGATTTGTTAGCAAAAATAGAAGAGGTTTTTGCCCTTTTGAACACTGAAATACAGGTATGTTGTTAAACATTATATTATTAAATAGCATATTTATCATAAGATCTTGTTAAAAAATTAATCACTTATTAAAAAGGGAATGTTTCCGGCATTCTAAAGGCGTTTTCAGTGCACTCAACAAGAAAGCTAAGCTTCAAATCTAATTATTTCCCCATTAATTTTAACATCGCATTTTGCATCACAGTGCGTTCTTGAACAGTTTTGTATCAGTGAAAGATGTCAATTTCATCATTTAGCATTTATGAAGTCATCTTTTCTTCCGACTCTATTCAAAAGAAGCAAATTGTTTTATGATGTATAAAAACATGAAGTCAAGGTTAGCAAAATGTCATTCAAAAAATTTAATAGTTCAGTAAATATTGATTGTTGAACGATACCCTGTTGTTTAACATGTTTAACATGTTGAAATTAATAATGTTATTTCTTTAGTTGTAAGGTCTTTTTTCTAACTTTCAAAGTCAATTGAAATATCTGTACCGTATTTTCACATAAAACTCCTTAGATTTGTTAGCATTAATAAATGATGTTTTTGCCCTTTTGAACGTGGAAACACAACTGTGTTGTTGTTAAACATTATATCATTAAATACCATATTTATCAAAAGATATTCTTAAAATATCAATTACTTATTAAAAGGAGAATGTTTCCGTTATTCTAAAAGCGTTTGCAGTGCACTCAACAAGCGAGCTAAACGTCAAATCTAATTATTTCCCCGACAATTTTAACATCGCATTTTGCATCACAATGCGTTCTTGAACGATTTTCTCTGACTAAAAGATATCAATTTCGTAATTTAGCATTTACGAAGACTGTCCTTTTTACTTCTTCAGTCTGCATTCAAAAGAGACAAATTGCTTTATGATGTACAGAACATGAAGTCGTGGTAAGCAAAGTGAAGTGTAGTTGATTAAATTTAATTTATTAGTATATATTCATTTTCGTATGATACTCTCTTGTTTAATACGTTGAAACTCATAAAATTATAGTTTTAGTTGTATGGTCATTTTTCTAAGTTTCAAAGTCAATTGAAATATCTAGCGCGTATTTTCAAATAAAACACCTTAGATTTCTTAGCATAAATAGAAAAAGGTTTTGCTCTTTTGAACATAGAAACACAACTGTGTTTTTAAACACTATATTATTAAATACCATATTTACCAACGAATTTTCTAGCAAAAAAAAAAGCATATTAAAAGGAGAATGTTTCCATTATTCTCAAAGCGTTTGCAGTGCACTCAACAAGTGAGCTAAATATCAAACCTATAGTTAAACCTAATTATTGCCTCGACTCTTTTAACTATTCAGCATTTAAGCATTTTTTTAGCATTTAAGGAGACACCTTATCTTCAGATTTCATTCAAAAGAAGCAAATTGTTTTATGATGTACACAACATGAAATCATGGTTAGCAAAATGTTATATATTAAATTTAAATTTGTTTTAGATGTTTAGTATATACGCATTCCTGTATTTTACTCTTTCATTTATTACGTTGAAATGATAATATTTCTTTTTCTTAAGTTTAAAAGTCAATTGAATTACCTGTCACGCATTTTCACATCAAAATTTTTTTAGATTTCTGAGCATAAGTAGAAGAAGGCGCCTTAGCCTTTTTAACATTGAAACGCAACTGTGTTCTTATACACTCTACTATTAAGGGGACCGTGGACCTTTATTTGATAAAAAATCGACCCAAAAATCGAATTTTATTTTTGTGTGTATTATTATTCTTTAGTTTGCATTGAACCATTTGGGAAAACTGCATGCAGCTGCGGTGATTTTTCGCGATCTTACAAGCGTTTGAATTATGCACACAATCAATTTTTCGGTGTTTTAGTAAACTTTATACCGGTTTTTCTCAATACAGATTTAACACTTTTTTAGATTTTTGAAATGCTCCATGCGTCTTAATTTTCATTCAAAATTCATGAAATTGATAAGGTAGAATCCTGATACTGTTTACAAAGAAACTGTGTATGCATTTTAAAATTAGACTTCGTTAAGATACACTGGATTATTTTTTTAACACAATTATTTCAAATTGGTAAAGTAATCATACAAGTTGTAAATTTCCAACTGGACGAAAAATGTCCGGGCCAGGATTCGAAACTGGGATCACTTGGCTGAAGCCGCCACGCTCTACCACTGAGCTATCCCAGTCGAATCTGGAGGGCATAGTTCATCCAGTTAACCTTAATGATCAAAGCATCTGGTCTGATATTTTAATCAGCTCAACAGAAAAGATCGCAGGTAATGAAACTCCAGTAAACGCTGGATACGTGAATAGACTGGATTATTTTTTTAACACAATTATTTCAAATTGGTAAAGTAATCATACAAGTTGTAAATTTCCAACTGGACGAAAAATGTCCGGGCCAGGATTCTAACCTGGGATCGCTTGGCTGAAGCCGCCACGCTCTACCACTGAGCTATCCTGGTCAAAACTGGAGGGCATAGTTCATCCAGTTAACCTTAATGATCAAAGCATCTGGTCTGATATTTTAATCAGCTCATCAGAAAATATCGCAGGTAATGGAACTCCAGTAAATGCTGGATACGTGAATACACTGGATTATTTTTTTAACACAATTATTTCAAATTGGTAAAGTAATCATACAAGTTGTAAATTTCCAACTGGCCACGCTCAGTGGTAGAGCGTGGCGGCTTCAGCCAGGCGATCCCAGGTTCGAATCCTGGCCCGGACATTTTTCGTCCAGTTGGAAATTTACAACTTGTTCGTTAAGATAATTAAATTTGATTTATAACTTATTAAAATGCTAAATTTTGATGAAAATCGGAATGGGATTCAGAAACAAATCTCTCAAAAATTAACTATTCAAGGGATTAAATAACTGATACATAGATTTGTTTGTAAAATAGTTTCATTTGTATTTGATTATCCAAATGTCTAATCAAGGAAATGGCTTAAAAATTAAGACGCAAGGAGCATTTTAAAATTTGGTTTAAAATTTAAACTTTTTTTAAAAAGTCTTAAAATTGTATTCAGATTAGACATTTTTGTAAGGTATTCTATATACTTATGGTGAAATGTATATATGTACAAAATTTCATATATCTATGATGAAAAATTTTAAAAAAAATCAATTTTAACGTCCACCGTCCCATTAAATAGCACAGGATAGTCTGAAAACGCAAACTGTTGCTTGTTAAAAGGAAATTGCATCTCCATTATCCTAAAAGTGTTTGTAGTGTATTCAACAAACGAACGGGACGTCGAATCTAATTATTGCTCCTGCTCTTTTCCTTCTCATTTTGCATCACAATGCTTTTGAACAATTTTTTGTTATTAAAAGATGTCAATTTGATTATTTAGCACTTAGGGAATGATATATTCTTCAGGCTGAAAATAAACAAATTGTTTTAAGATGTACAAAACATGAAATCATGGTTAGGAAAATGTCACAACTTTAATTCATGAGTATTATGTATTCATTTCAGTATGGTCTTTAGTTTAATATGTTGAAATATATAATATTATAGATTTTATTATAGATATCAATTTCATCATCTAGCATTTACGGAGTCAACATCTATTTAGAGTCTATTCAAAAGAAAATATTGTTTTATGATGTGCAAAACATGCTATCATGGTTAGAAAAATGTCACAACTTTAATTGATTAGTATTATGTATTCATTTCAGTATGGCCTTTAGTTTAATATGTTGAAATGTATAATATTATAGATAGATAATATTGTAGATACAAATTTCATCATCTATTATTTACGGAGTCAACTTCTCTTCAGACTCTATTCAACAGAAAAAAAAATATCTTATGATGTACAAAATATGCAATCATGACAAGCAAAACGACTTTAATTGATTAGTATGTATTCATTTCATATTGGCCCAGTTCCGTTTAATGTGTTGAAACAATAATATGACAATGAAAATAGATAATATTATAGATATAATTCAATCAAAAAGTCTTAACAATATCAAAATGTCAATAGACAACCAATAAAATAGCATTCATCAAATTTAATTCATTAGTAAGCATTCATTGCTGCATGGTACTCTTTTGTTTAACATTAAGCAACTGATATTTTTGTAGATAGATAATATTATGCATATCAAATTCATCAAATAGCAATCTTATGAATAGCAAAATGGCATTCATCCAATTTAATTAATTAGTATGTATTAATTGCTATATAGTACTCTTTCGTTTAATATGTTAAAATTGATAATATTATAGATAAATAATACAATAGATAATATTATAGATGGGTAATACTATAGATAATATTATAGATAGGTAATACTATAGATAATATTGGAATTATCATTTTTATGAGAAAGCAGTCTTATTGGTAGAAACATGTCAATAAACAATCAATAGTAAAATGTCATCTAACAAATTTATTTGATTAGTGTGTATTAATTTCTGCGTGATATTAAGTATGTTGAAATTAATATTATAGGTAGATATTATTATTGATATTATTATAGATAATATTATAGATATCGATTTTATCATTTAAAATTTACGGAGCCATCTTTTCTTCAGACTTAATTCATAAGAAACAAATTGTTTTACGATGTACGGAACATGAAGTCAGGGTTAACAAAATGTCCTTTATTTGATTAATGTGGATTAATTTCTGCGTGATACTCTGTTGCTAAGTATGTTGAAATCGATATTATAGATAGAAGTTATTATTGATAATATTATAGATATTATTATTGATAATATTATAGATAATATTATAGATATCAATTTTATCATTCAAAATTTACGGAGCCATCTTTTCTTCAGACTCCATTCATAAGTAACAAATTGTTTTACGATGTACAGAACATGAAGTCATGGTTAGCAAAATGTCATACATGAAATTTAAACTCTAATTTGTTTTATGAGTGCGTATTCATCGCTTTATGGTACTATTTTATTTAATGTGTTGATTCAAAATATAATGGTGTAAGTTTCGAAAAACTAACATGCTGCGCCAAACAAATAGTAAGATCATTCAAAGACGGAAAGATAATAAAATGTATTAAAAACAAATTATTTGGATGGGGCTTCCTTATTTACATATCATCAGATTGAATTCTGATTATAAACACTAAATTATAAAGTTCAAACTTGCAAAATCTAAATAGAATGATAAAAACCAGCAAGACTAAAAAAAATAAAGATTAAAATTTGTTAGATGTCTCTCCCACAGGACGTCATGCGTAGGAATTAAAAGAAGAACAAAATATGTGACGGAATAAAGGGCAATTGGTTAAGATATTACTAACAGGGAGAAAAGAAAACTGATAATATGAACACATAGGAGCAAATGTTTATAGTTGGTTAATATGTTGAAATTAATAATGTGACTGAGCTTTAGTTGTTCGGTTTTGTTTTCTTAGGTTCTAAAGTCAAGTGAAGCATCTATCATGTATTTTCGCCAAAAATGTCTTACATTTCTTAGTTCAAATAGAGTAAAAGTTTTACCCTTTGTGAAATACAGTGTCCCAAAAGTTCTTGACACATTTCAAAATTCAATATAAGATCAAGCAATTGGCGTACGAGAGTGTGGTTTGGACGAAAATGCTTCTTTATGATCTGAAAATTTGTTTAAGCAAATAAAACAAATTAGTTCTAAAAATTTCCCATAGATGGCGCTGCTTCTGGAAAGTTATCAAATACGTTACATGCCTTTATACATAACAATGGGGAAAGACGCACAATGTCAGGGCAACACTAGATACCGGGCTTGCTCATTCATTCTCATGACGTCACAAATAGTGACTTTCCTCGACCAGCGATTGGTACAAAGCGGCGCGTCCATCGTTTTCTGCTAATCACTGTATGTCTTTGGTACGGTCAGCCACCATTTGTGACGTCATGATAATGAGTAAGCAAACCCGGTATCTAGTGTTGCCCTGACAATGCGTATGCAGAGTTTTTGTTCAAACTATGGCAATCCACATTCCAGAAGTTACCCATACTCGCCTTCATGAGTTCAGTTCGATGAGTCAGACAAGTCAACAAACATTGGATTATTTTTTAACACAATTATTTCAAATTGGTTCGAATCCTGGCCCGGACATTTTTCGTCCAGTTGGAAATTTACAACTTGCAACAAACATTAGTTTGGCGATAGAGAAAGCTCGCCAAGATGCTTGACGATTCGTTGTTTTACAAAATCGCATCGACCAATCAAATGTTTTTTGTCCGTATGTCGCTATTATCTCACCCTATTAATCTTGGCGCGCTTTCTATTGTCACCAAACTAATATTTGTTGACTTGTCTCATCTAATAGAACTCAGGAGGGCGAGTATTGTCAAGTTCTGGAATGTGGGTTGCCATGCATAGTTTGGACAAAAACTGTGCATACGCCTTGTGCGCCTTTCGCCACTGTTATGTGTAAAGGCATTCTACTTTTTCGGTAGATTTTCAGAAGTAGCGTCATCTGTGAGAAATTTTTAGAACTATATTCTTAAACAAAATTTCCGATCATAAGAAGCATTTTCGTTCAAGCCGCACTCTCGTACGCCAATTGCTTGATCTTTCATTAAATTTTAAAATGCGTCAAGGACTTTTGAGACACCCTGTACAACTGTGTTCTTAAACACCATATTATTAAAATTAAATTGCATATTTTGCGCAGGATCTTCTGGAAATAAAAGGAGTTGTTTGATAAAAGGAAATTGTTTCTCCATTATCCTAAAAGGGTTAGCAGAATACTCAACAAGAGAGCAGGGCGTCAAATCCAATTTTTAAACACTATATTATTAAATACCAAATTTAGCAAAGTGTCGTCTGGCAACAAAAACAAAGAGAACAGGTTTTATAGAAATGGTAGTTGCGTGGCAACAGGACGTGTTGCTTTTAAATTTCATGGAATGTTTCATTTCTTTGGGAGGAAAGAAATCTAATTTTGTTGTACATTTAAGAAAGATTTATAATACTTATTTTATTAAATTTTGAGTGTGAAGTATAAAATCATGCTTTCAATGCATGTTAAAGTTTGTCTAAAAATGCCTGTTTTTATGACTTTATTTAACCAAAAATAAAAAAATAAAAAAACCTTACTTTTAAGATTTCGCATCTAATTTTGAAGCTTGTGGAATAAAAGTTATGTCATTTTGACGATCTTAAAGAAAAATAATGTCACATTGAGAAACTTATACAAAAATGTTTCAAATTTAAGAATTAAAATAAATGCTTTAAAAAATGTAATTTTTTTCTGACTTAACCATTTCTCTTTTAGACCCTTTATGACAAAGTTTAACTACCATATTTAAGATATAAATAGTTGAGAAACTTTGTTTCTCCTTTAATTTCATTTTTTGTAAATAGGGGTAATAGTTATGCAGTTAAATGCAAGAACCTTAAATTTGTTTATGTTTACAACTGGTTAAATGTACTTTGGTTAAATGTACAATTTTTGATGGAATGATTTAGATGTCAATTTATAGATAGGTGATTTTTTGTTTTGTAGATAAAAACTGTTTGATAAAGCTTGAATGTTTGAAGTTATATTTTTATTTCTTAGATTTTTCTTGAAAAATGTAATTTAATCGCGTTATTTTCTTCCACCATTCTTTTAAATTGAATTTCATTTATTTTACTGAGAAAATTACGTTAATAAATACATGTAATAATCATTTAATTTACTTTTTTTATCCGTATTACTCAAAAAAATGAAGTAATTGACACCATTACATAAAAAAGTACAAAAAGAATAATATATCTGAAACTAATTTCACACTCAGCAAGTAAAGATTGCTAAACCGTATACTTATATACCAGTGATTCCTCTCGTCTAGACATTAACATCTACCCCCTTCTTGTAATCATCGGCGCTTGACGTTGTTTTTGCAATTAATAAAATGTGTAAAGTTAGACGAAGCTGATATTTTGTCTAAAAATACAAGACTGTCATTGGCTACTAATTTCTTATTAATTTTCTGATCACTATTTCTAAACAATAATAAGCTACCTCGACAGTTAATAGAAATCTACCAAGAAGATTATTGTTTTCAAATAGTGGTAGGCAAAACTATAAAACAAATATTCGTTCTTTAGCAGTGGCAGGTCCGTAAACACGTAACTTCATGATGACCGAAAAAATCGGTCTTTCTGAGTTGTCGAATTCGTAACTTTCTGTCTACAATATCTCGTGATAATTTGCATATCGATAATAACCAAGAGTCTCCAACACAAGCCACAATATTTAAATTGATTTCTGATGTGCTAAGAACAGAACAGAAATTTTCGCTTCAGAGCCCACTTCAGTCACATGACGGTATTCGCAAGCTAATGTTAAACCGATGGAAGCATTCTTCGCAAATTTCTCGTTTTCATTTCAATATTTTTAATTATTCTTTTTGTATAATCTGAAATAGAAAGATAATGTCCCGATTTTGGTTACAGTTTCATTTTGAATATTTGGAATCAATTGACAGGTTGGTTGATTAGAACCAATCAATCACTGTTTTCCAAAATCGAAAAAGTACCAAGGAACAACGTTAGACATCGGCATCGGATATCTTATGCAAAAAAAAAATCATTTTAAAATATAGAAATGCAAACAAGAACTTTGTAATAAACGCTTTCATTGGTTTAATATTACTTTGCAAATGTCGTCGAATGACTAGTGTAGTCTCTTAAAGTTTCAGTCGTAATTGCTTGAATATTGGATTATTTGCAATTCCTAACTACGCCTTCAACTCTTTATTTATTTATTTATAATTTTTTAGTTTATGCATTTACTTTCTTTCTGTTTTAGATTTAATGTTAGGGAATGTAATATATAAAACAGGCTGTCCATAAAGAATGTCCCAGTTTCAATGGTATATTATAACAGTTTAATTTAGACTATTTACAATAAATCATACATCAGATTGGAGCTAAGCTAACCTAGTTTTTCTTACAAATGTTCAATATGTGGACCTTTAGTTATACGGCACACATCCAACTTAAAGTCCAATTCTTCCCACTCTTCGCTTAACTAGTCCGGAGTAATGGAAGCTATAGCCTCTTCAATTCTGTGTCTCAACTCTGGCAGATAATTAGGTAGCGACGGAACGTAGACACAATCTTTTATAAAGCCCCAAAGGAAAAAAAATTGCATGGTGTTATGTCAGGTGAACGTGGAGTCCAGTGAAAAAGAGCTCTGTCGTCTCGCGATTACGACCAATCCAACTGTCAGGGATTTGACTTTCATTCTTAATTCGCTTATATGGTAAAGGCGAGGCTAACGAAAAAGAAAGGCTACCGCGGTGCTTTGCGCATATCATTTTTTACAGACCGCCGGAGTCACGTGATGCTCGAATGCACCAATGCAGATGTACGAAACGAGCACCACGTCACTCTAGCGGTCTGTAAAAAAAGATAAGTGGAATGCACCGCGGTAGCCTGTCTTTTTCGTTAGCCTCGGGTAAAGGCGACCAACATGCTAAAACACTTACAGTTATTAAAATTTATAACTGGGACATACTTTTATGGACACCCTATATTATGTCATTGCTGATATTACATTATGTCATTGATATAAGATAGTATCGCAGATTAGTTCCTTAGTCTATCCAGATCTCAAGCTAAATTTAAAATTTCAAGTGTAAATAGTTTCAAGCGTTTCAGGCCTTCTTTTGTGCTTTCGTTCAAGGTTATGATGTCCAAAAATAATTTTGACGTCTCTTTCTAAAAATGTGCATATTACAACAAAATAATAATAATAATAATAACCATTTAGAAATCTAGTAAACATAAAGAAAAACAGCAGCATGATTAAATTCACTTAATGCATATTATTTCTCAGAGAATGATGTAATTGTAAAAATCGGAAAAGTACAAACAGTTAGATGCACATACTAATAGATTTTATTTCTTAAGCTATCTGGTGAAATTTTACTTCAAAATATTTCAAACTCCCAATCTTATTAACTTTGATATATAACAAAAATTTTTCACTTTATGCTTTTTTGTAACCAAATGTAAAATGTTTAACAATGTTGTGTTAGATTTTTAGCTATGAATATTGACTATTTTATATATATATATATATATATATATATATATATATATATATATATTAATTGAACCAGAACTATTGGAAATTAATTATGAAACAAATAAGCTTTGTTTCAAAACTAGTGTGTACATAACCGTAAGTTTAAAACAAAAGTAGATTAAGGATTAAAGCGTGTTTTTTAAGTAAGTAGCATGTTCATATTTTTTAAAAAAGGAGCCATTTCTTTTAACAATTTTATTTTTACATGAAAACCTGGACCTTAATCTACTTTTTAATATATTTTCCGCCTTTATTAAGGCTCTTACCGTATCGTACGACCAGCTTTCGTATACCATCATCATAGAAATCTGGCGTCTATTGTACTAACTACTGCATCACTGCCCTTTTGGCGTCGTCATAGTCATAAACTGCGCCGTGCAATCTAAAACAAATTGCGTGGCATGCTCAGTAGAGGGATCGTTTTGCTTCATAACAATGCTCGTCCACATACGGCTCATCGAACCCATGATCTCATCGCGTCATATGGTTGGGAACAACTACATCACCCTCCGTATAGCCCTGATCTAGCGTCAAGTGACTGCTACTTGTTCCTGAACTTAAAGAAGCAATTTGGCGGTCAACGCTAAAACGACGATGACTACGTCAAAACGGCGGTGGTGCAATGGTTAGTACAGCAGGTGGCAGATTTCTATAACGATGGGATACAAAAGCTGGTCATACCATAAGATGCTTTAATATAGGTGGGAAGTACGTTGAAAAGTAGATTAAAGTCCAGGCTCTCATTCAAAATTAAAATTGTTAAAAATATGGACTTGTGTTTTTTGTTTTATATCAAAACGGTACTTACTTAAACAAAACGTATCGTACTATCACAGCTTTCGTTAAAGGCGTTACTTTATATTCCAGTAAAGTAATACATCAAGTCATGTAGCCCAATTTTACCCGCACCCGACCGAGTCAAGCCGTGGTTCGGGTTAGGTCAAGAGGGTGACAATGACAATTCATTCGTTCCGCACGGTTTCTGGTCGAGTTGAATTTAATTGTTTTGAAGGAGTTTTGATGGGTCGGATTCGGAACAATCTGAGTTTTTTTTTAATCTCAAAATACTGTTTCAGATCTAAAAAAAAAAAACATCTATTTGAATTTGGATGAGTCTTTACATTTTTATTTTTCTGCATAAAAGAAAAAAAATATTAAAAAAAATATGATTATAGACTTTTTTTCTATAATTGCGTTAAATTGTGGATCAGTAGTCTTTGATTCCGGGTTTCCGTTCGGGTTGCGTGTCAACAACAATTGATTTTTGGGCTTGGGTAGGGCTACAGGTTGACTTGAAATAGAATTTGCGAGTTCGGGTCGGGCGCAGGACTTTAGTCCAGAGGCGTGGATTTGGGATTTTGCTGCTAGTGGTTCAAAATTACTTTAAAGTCCTGCTCGCCAATGAAAATTTTTAGTGCCTGCAGTAAATTTATTAAGCTTTAAATTAAATTTATTTATTTTCATTGTTTCTTTCAACAATCTATAAAAACATGTGAAATGATAAAAAATCTTGATGTAATGCTTTTAACCAAGAACTGGTGTAACTTTACGGAGAATCTCTGTTTTTTTCTGTGTTTTAAAAGTAATTTTCAACAGTGCATATTAATACGATTTTACTTAGGATAATTATCAAAGGAGTTATTTACAGTAAATAATTTTCAAATACGTTTTAATATACTATTCTCTTTAAACTTATAAGAATAAAAAATTTTAAGTAAAAAACAAAACTCAGCCAGTTTTTGCCCATTTCAAAAGTTTTACATTTAATGTTCACACCAGTTTTCTCGGCGACCGATCCTTATTTTTTAAAAGGAAAGTAACGTAGAATACTCTGTCATTCCCGTTGAATTTAAACTTAACAATATAAGATTTTAGAACGTAGTACGTCAGACTGACAAGGAATAGCTTTTATAGTTAATGAAATCTCATCCATTATTTTGGTGAAAAGAAATGTAAGTGTAGCATTTTAAGCAAATAAACAATTTCATTGTTATTACATACATATTATTATATATTTCTAAACCAGTGTGTTATTATTTTTTTTATAAAAAAAAAATAAGATTTTATCTAAAAGAATACCCATTTTTGTTTATTTTATTTACAGTTTTTTATATTCTAATCTTTTTCATTCTTGTACGTGCATAAACATAAATATACAGGGGAATAAGCGGCAACCAGACTTACTAACAAAATAAAAATTTTCTTCATTACACTATAAAATCATAAGTAGACAGGACTTCTAGCATTGCTTTTGGCCTTGTAGTTGTTTTACGTGCTTTAGCACGAATAAAAAAATTCATGTGTTTGAATCCCGTTGCTTTTTTTATACTAATTTGTTAATCTCAATGTTTTCGCGAGAAAGCTTATATGAATTCATGTCGTTTGTATGTATGTAACTCTGTCTATTTTTGCATTTTATATGTGACATTATTTCTCACAATTAACAAAAGTTTCGTATTTACATAATCATTGTACTATGCATGTAAATGCAGCAATTAGATATCCCTATAAATATTATATATCACTATCACTATCAATATATATCACTATCATCAAAATTACTATGAATATCAGTATTATATACATGGGATATCTAGATAGTAAATTCCGTTGGCCAATGAAAAAATCAAAATGAAATATAACAAAAACTTTTATTGTATATTAAAACACATGTTTTATACTTTGTTTTATCATTATTGACATTCCTTTTTAGATACTTATAGCGACACACCAATTTTTTTATCCTCTCATCGAAGAATGGTGTCACTTTTGATGATAACTAAAATATTTTGGTTTCATCATCAACCTGGAATTTGTGGCCAACAAGAAAAGTTTTCAAATGCTAAAAGCTATAAAAACAGTTTAGGTGACCATGGTGCGGAATTACACGGTGCATGATAAAATGTTTTAAGACGTGGTTTCATATTTGGTTCGTCACATTGAGCTGTCCATTACATTTTCGCACCTGACTCCATACCATTGAATCACAAATGATGATCTTTTTCATCACACTTCACCAATCTGACGGTGAATTTCAACTGCTGACATATAGTCTAAGAGCGAACAACGTTTTCATCACTTGATTTTAGCAAGGCTGATTTTTCTATATCTCTTCCATTTTTATAATGTAGTACGCATATGAACGGTCTGGCTGGCGCGAGACGTTGCGTTTACTTGTGACAGTAGGGTCAATACAAGTGAAAAATTACAAAATTACATTATAATAGCATGACTTTTGTTTATAACATTTGTTTCTGCTAACTATTCGTGATATTAAAGCAGTGATATTAAAGTTATTGCCAGACGGTTTCAATGTTGTTAAGGCCGTGCCAGACCCTGATTTATATCACGGTGTAAAGAGCTATAATGATCGCGAAGCTGTAGCGGTCATCGGACGTATTAAACGTTCCGTCCGCCCGAATCCTGCTAGTCGATGTATTAAACTTATTGAATTTAGCTTTAACTGGGAAAATGTTAAAGGTAAATTCAATAATCTTCCATGATCAGGCCTACTACCAATGCAGTCGGCAACTGAAGTAAAAGGAACTCCTATGTCGCGCTCGCCGCCTGTTCCACGAAGTAGCGGCGATCTTATTAGAATTTGATTAAAAATTAGAAGAATTTGTAGATAAATATTTTATTTTCAAAATTTAACTAAGCAATATAACAATTACAATTAATTGATACATTGAATTACACAAATTAAACATTTATTTCAACAAATCATGTATATATATATATATAATTTTATAGAAAGCAACGACCGTTGCTTTAGCAACAATAAAGACCTGGCAGTCATTGACTGTAGCCAAAGCACTACAAAAGCTGCCAACTCTTCTAATAGGATCTTTCTCTGCCGGATTTAAATCTGTCTGGCTTTAATTTAGCAACGGATTTCCTGTCTGGAAAATTAATTATGACTTGTCTGGTAGTCAAAAAATAACATATTATTCTTTCAGCTTTGCTAAAATGGAGTGAAGTTGATGCATTTTTCTACCTAGAAATTAGGGTCTGGCACGGTCTTAACAACGTTGAAACCGTCTTGCAATAATGGCTTAATATCACGAATAGTTAGCAGAAACAAATGCTATAAACAAATGTCATGGTAAAATGACGTAATTTTGTAATTTTTTTCACCTGCATTACCCCTACTCTTACAGGTAAACGCAACGTCTCCCGCCAGCCAGATCGTCCGCATGGGTACTACACCATAAAAAAAGGAAGGGATATAGAAAAATGAGCACTTGGTAAAATAACGTGATGTCTGACGCTGCTAGCTGTTATTAGAGTAATATCTCATGCATTCGAAAACTGACGACTGAACGCACTTCGCAGGTGGCAAACGTTTCGGTTTTCCAGAACTTTATCTCAACCAACAACGAAGCGTTTGAAACGCTTTCTCTTTTAACACTGGTGGTACAATAGACGCTTTCAGTCGTGACGTCAAACATGACGTTTTGCTTGGTTACTGACTCCAAACAAACGGTTGCTATGTGGTATTTTCTATTTTGTTTGTACATTATAGATATATCTTATAGCTATATCTCACAGTTAAGTGTTTCAATACTTTATATGCAGTGTAACATTTTCTACGATTTATATTTAATAAGAAATCAAACATAGCAACCGTTTGTTTGGAGTCAGTAACCAAGCAAAACGTCATGACTGACGTCACGCTGAAAGCGTCTATTAGTCGGCGGCGCATACTTACTCTGGAAGCAGTGGCATAGCCAGCGAGGGGGTCCAAATGCTCTGGATACCAAGAATACCGTAATGTTTTCTTTGGTTTCATTATCGCATAAAGTTCTCCGATTAGATAAGGCAAAGAAAACTTTATAAAATTAGTGGTATCCAGAGTATCTGGACCCCCACCCTGGCTACGCCACTGTCTGGTAGTTGCACAATAGCTGCGACATAAATTTCAATCGGAACATGCTTTATGGATATCCTATATATATATATATCCATTTGTAATATAAATACAAGCCAGAAAATTAATTTGTTACATATTACATCACCCAAAAGAGGGCTTACTTTTTTAGAATAAGAAAACATGCGGTCTCGAATGTGTTAAGAGGTTTCATTTTTACTGTGTTTTGCATCAGCTTTCTTCCAGCTTTTCTTCATTAGAGAGTATATTTGGGATTATTATTGCATAAATTTGAAAAGATCCTTTAGGCACATATTACTTAAATAGTTTAGCAAGTCTTGGAATATTTTTATAACGAAAAGCTTTGTATACTTTTTTCTAGGTCTAGGTTTTAAAGTATTTACTTTAAATATTTTGTCATATTAAATCTACAAAATTATTCATATCAAACTCATATTTCAACAAAGGATTAATTTTTAAATTCCAAATTGGATTTTCACTCAAACAGTGTAAGGCAAAACTGCTGTTAACATAAAATAATGAATCTATAAAAACATAGTAGTCATAAAATCTGCTGATATATGTAAGGTGAACATGACAAAACTGCCTTGATACTAGGGGATTCAAATTTGAGGACTCCAATTCACGCAGTTTCCGCAGATTTTGATTTAAAACTCTTACATAAATTGCATAAATTCTCTACATAAATTCGTTGGACAAAAATAATACTAAAATTAAAGTATTTGGGATAAAGTTATAAATGTTGTGCAAATAAAAGTTATGAAAGTTTTAAAAAGGTGCCGTTATAAATCCGTTATAAAATTTGGCCACTGTATATATATGAGGCCAATAAACAGGGTGTCCGAAAAGTCTGGAAACGGTCGAATAACTCGAGAAATATACATCGGATTGAAAAACGGAAAAATACATGTTCAATATTTTTGAAAAATCTTTTTAGGTATATCAAAGTTGTCCCTCCCAACTCTGCCACCTGGGGGGAAGGGGGGCAACTTTGAAATCTTAAATAATAATCCTCTTTTTTATTGCTGATTCGGATTCTTCGAAAAAAAATACGTAACTTTTGTATTTAACATTTTCTTCGGAAAATCGTAGATGACTCTGTAATCAAAAAACTGCTGTGAGAATCGTTTCCATTGAAAAATCTGGAAACGGTCGAATAAAAATACGTGTTCAATATTTTAGAAAAATCTATTTAGGGATATAAAAGTTGCTATTTTTCTAATAAATGGCATAAAAATAGAAAATACTCCCACTGTAACTGTAACTAGCAGTTCCAGTGCATCCTTAAAATACCAGCATCTCAAATTTCATTGAAATTCTTTGAACGGCTTGGTCACTGGGACCTTTTTATGATCACCGTGAATACAAGAAATATTTAATAATTTGATTTAACCAAGTTACTTTTCAGAAGTAAGACACAGCTTCTTACTACATTATTCACATGTTATCAAAAATGAAGGAAGTAAACCCCTATTCCCTTTTAACTAAACTAACCCTTTTAACTAAACTAAAACCCTTTTAACTAAAATTTACTTCTAAAAATTTTCAAAAAGGATGCGAACCGGAAAAACCTCACTTGGTCATTCGTTTCCATTGCGATGAATAGAATCATTGAAAGTCGACTCGTTCATGATATACATTTCAGATTGATGCTGCATGTAGTTTATGTATGAAAGTTTATAAATTTACACAACCTCGAAAAATATTTAGTACTGTAATGCTTTTATGAGTCTGGGAGAAAAACATAAATTGAGTACCAATTACTTTCAGTTTAGAAATGCTTTTAATTGCATCCAATCAATATCTAAGATGAAGAGTGGATATTTTTTCATCCCTAAAATAAACAACTATAAAATTTTCAAGTACCGTAATTACTTACGGATAATTCGCTGATCAAACAAATCTGTTTATATCCAAAAATGGTATTTAATAAAATGTAACATATACAATTATTAAAGATATTTCTGGGTCCAAACTTGTTTGTTTGATTCGTGAATTATACGTCAGAAATTACGGTACTTGAAAATTTTGTAGTTGTTTAGTTTAGGGATGAAAAAATATCCACTCTACATCTTATCACATTTTATGATTTTCGCAAATGTAGCTTTTTTCTTTGGTGTTTTTTTGTAACATGATCACGAATATTTTTGGATTCTCAGCCTATTCTTACATGCTGATTTGTTTTTCTTGTGAAATTTGTAGACTAACTTGTCCTTCAGAGTACCGTAATTTCTGACATATAATTCGCGGATAAAAAAACCCTGTTTATATCCAAATATGTTATTTAATAAAATGTAACACATACAATTATTAAAGATATTGCTGGGTCCAAACTTGTTTGTTTGATTCGTGAATTATATGTCAGAATTTACGGTACTTGAAAATTTTGTAGTCGTTTAGTTTAGGGATGAAAAATATCCACTCTTCATCTTATCACATTTTATCATTTCCACAAATGTAGCTTTTTTTCTTTGGTGTTTATTGTAAAATAATCACGAATATTTTTGTATTATCAGCCTATTCTTACATGCTGATTTGTTTTTCTTGTGAAATTTGTAGACTAACTTGTCCTTCGGAGTACCGTAATTTCTGACATATAATTAGAGTATCAAACAAACCTCTTTATAACCAAAGCTGTTATTTAATAAAATGTAACTTATGCAATTATTAAAGATATTTCTGGGTCCAAACATGTTTGTTTGATCTGTGAATTATACGTTAGAAATTACGGACTCCGAAGAACAAGTTACTTTACAAATTTCACAAGACAAAGAAAATCAGCGTGTAAGAGAAGGCTGAGAACCCAAAAATAATTCCTGATCATTTTACGAAACGAAAAAAAAAAGAAAAAAGTTGAAACTTAGACCACCACACGGGCACAGCGGGGCATCTGCCTAAGTCAAAGCACTATTTCCAAATGCAAATCGTCGCCTTATTTAAACTCAGAACTTCTGTGATAAACAATGCATAAAATAATATTCGTAAATAGTGTGAAAATCTGTCACGGTACCCAATAATTCTTATTCGGACACTGTTGAGAAATTCGGTTTGTTTCGAGGGTTCTATATGTGATAAAGCAACCAAACTGTGGAACAAATATTTAAAAATTACTATATAATATTTTGTAGGTGAATTGATTGTAGGTATTCTCCATGAATTTGTAAGCGAACGAGTAAAAATGAATTTGTCGACCCATTTTACAAAATTGTTATTCTTTAGATACTAGGCAGTTGATTCCAATATTCTTTGAATCTTCATTTGCAAGTATAGGCAAAAGATCCAGAGTATCGGAAAGAACCGAATTTTTAAAATTCTGCGTGTGCTCTAAATTTTCCCAAATATTTCATGGAGGCTTAACTCGGAACACACTAACATGGTACGACATACCCTGGGTGCGCACAATTTTTATTTTCCCACGAATGCTTTCGAATAACTATCGTCGCCTTATTTAATCACAGACAAATTCTGGAATAAAATAAGTTGAAGATTACGTTTTCTTAAATAGTGCTGACAAATTTTTAAACTGTACGTATCCATGGTATGCCACTGCGCGTGTGCTTCTATAGGATAAGGTCAATACACTTGCAGCGTTAAACTTTATGTTGTGAAAGCATACTTTGCCATTAGTCAATTACTACAGGTAGTATGAGGGTTCATTTTTCTTTGTATCAACTTTGAAATATGAATTCATATCAGAATTGAATTGAAATTTTGCCCTTGGTATCTTAACACTTTGTCACTCAAGAACTCCGATTTGTAAAATATTTACTCAGGTGTTAAAAGTCATCATTTTAAGCATGCAAAAATTTATTTAAAACATAAAAATTAAAAAATTATTGCCTAAAAGGTACTTTTTTATATTTGCAATAAACAAAAAATTAGAACTTTCTCGTCAAATTTCTAATATAAAATTGTAAAGTATACGAACTTACCTTTGTAAAAAAATTATTTTTGAACATCCCTTGCCTTTTTCGCAATAACGATGTGAAATTGCTCAAATGATAAATACAACTTTGGTATGAAAAATCAACTCCGTATTGCCGTATGTTGAGAAATCTATGAACAATTTAGATTAATTACTGTGTTGGAAGATAGTAGCAGTAAATGAAATCGTCTTTTTAAGTCCACTGTGTATGTAACTTTGACTTTTAGGTATGAACACGGTGATACAAAGGGTTAAAAAGAAGTAGCACTAAAAAAGGTTTTCCGTCAAATATATCTGGAAATCCTTTGTTTTTACCTATAAAGAGATTCAAAACAAAATAATGCATTTCCTACTTTAAAGTTAAAATTTGATGTCCAGCACCAAATATTACGCTTCCAAACAACATTTCCTTACTTTTTTTTAAGTATTTAAAAAAAAATTATAATTTTTGAAAATTTTACGCAATCCCTTGAAGGGTGGTGGGATATTTCTTATACAAATTCATTCTAATTAAGATTTGTACCAGATTTTTTGAACAATTTTTTTCTATAACTTTGGTGGAAACAAGCTGTAAACTTCCATTTCCTTATTTTTTAAAAAGGTGGCCATAGTTAAGCTTTGAAGATTTTTTATAGTTTTCTGGTTGGGTGTGTGTGGCTGAATTTTTTTTGGTAAAGTTTTACACTTATCTCTAGCACATATCAAGTATACTTTTCTTTGTAAAATAAAATTTAATTACTCTTATAATACTATTTCAAAATTGTAGCTTGTGGGCCATCTTTGGCGCATAGTGTTCCAAAGGTGGTCCATGTATTGAAATCACTTTAAAAATGGGAAAAAAAATACTCGGCAATCTATTTTGGTTATTATTATGCTCTGAGGATCTTTTGTTTCTTTTGAGTCATGCCGGACGGTTGTGAGATGCTGGGGTATTTACTAATTTCACGCTGCATCGCACACCCATACGTCATGCCATCGCTACTCCAGTTGGTCTCGTAATTTAGAAGCTTGATCAAGTGACGAGACCTTCACCTGAATAGTCACCTCCAGAGGTATAATTAACAGAGAACTTGGAGGACTTTGTACCCACGACGGATTTTGCATGCCTTTTTAATCTTATTATCTTATGACACGAAAAGACCTTGAAGCACTTTTTGTGCACAGTAGTTCGGCGATTTTCTTCTGGAAGTTACTGACTTCTGAGTGATCTCTGGTGTTAATAATAAATGGTAATAAGTTTTTTCAGATATTTATGTAGAAATTTTAAAAATCACCGTTACTACACTGATTTTTACATTTGTTTTCTAAGGTGGCCACCTTGGGAATATGCGTATGACCGCCATTTGCACGACGTAAAAGTATTAATCTGATACATTTCTTAGAATTGAAGTAAATGCAGTTAAAGAGAAGGAAATAAGCTTTTAGAAAACGTATCATACCTCAAAGTTCTAAGAATTTAAACACGTGTAAATTAAAATATCTTTTTTACCTGGAAATTAGAACAACTGCTCCTCAAAAGTGAAATCACTGCATAAAATGTCGGAGAATCAAGTTGATCTCTTTAAATTCAGCCACGTGGACTGCAGATACATTATTGACAATGCCGTAGCACCATTTTGTGATTAAAAAATTAATTAATTCTACTTTTGAGGGGTGGGCTACCTTAGGGACACTGACCCCCTTTGGTTCACCCACCCTACTTTTAAAACAAATAACACGGTAATATTTGAAAATATAAAATTTTGATTTCGTACCTGAACTCAGATATTTTTGATTGTGAAAAGCATGTTTTAAAAATTTTACTAATATTGGCGAATAATATTCCGAAAAACGTTCCAGAAACGACTATCTTTTCGAGATTTAAAGATGCACTTTAAAAAGCAAAGTTTCTTTTGCTGCTACTGATTTTCGGAAGCTTTTCCGAATAATTTTTGTAGTGTATTAATACATTTTTCACCCGGAATATAAGTGTTTTGGACACTATCAATTTTGAAATAACCATTTTCATGTTCAACACACATATTTTACAGGCAAACATGATAAATTAGCAGCATTAATATTAACATTAAAATTAATATTATTTTATCACGTTTGCATGCACAAATTCAATTACGCAGCTGAAAATATTTAATTCGGCATTACTACCATTTTAAAAACCGATATTCTAGTTTGAGAAAACTGATTAATACACTATAAAAACAACTTGGAAAAGTTTCCGAAAATCAGTATCAGTAAATTAAACTTTTTTTTTATAAATGATTTTTTAAATCTCGGAAATATATTGGTTTCTGAGGTTTCTAATGATAAAGAACGCTTTTTGGAATCATGGGTAACTCAGAACAGTTTATTGTATATTTTCGTTCCTGGTTATATTTCGTAGATTAAGAAATATTAGTCTTCTTTAACAGTGCACTGAATACTTTTGAACCAATGTTCATAATTATTTTTTTATTCTGAAAAGTCTCATTTTCTTCCGTGTTTGTTCCGACTGTCTGGTCTCCCGTATCAATTTCATTCGTATAGAAAAATATTTTTCGGTCTCCAAAACTTTAAAAACTCCAACTTCCATAAAAATTGGTCAATTGTCACAAAATTTGGACATGTGTTTAAGGTAGAGCGATATTGGCAACAATGTGAAATAAAATGAACGTAGATAATAGTAAAGAGTTTCCACAAAACTCACCGTTGTGCTACACCACTCTCACTAAAATAAGACATCTGGCGTGCAATAAGTATATATCGGTGTAATAAGGTACGAAATAATCCCTTGAAGTCAGTTTTTAGGTGCGTTCGTAATTATATAAATACGTAGCATCTACAGTCGTCATCTGGTTCGTCCGTCTGTCCGCATATAAGAGCGCAAAAACTACCCAACCGAATGGTTTGAAATTTAATATATATAATCGTTGCAGAATTTTGTCGAGTCATTTCACATTTTTTGAAAATCGAATGAAAACTTAAAAAGATATTAATAAAAGTTTTCTTCATTCTATTAAATCCTATCGTACGTAATTAATTCAATGATATCCCAGAATAGGTAATGATTCTAGGTTGCCATAGCGATGACGTCCTATTTAAGATGGAGTCAATTTTTTTTCGTATTACTGAATTTAAAAATCGAATTTGTAGTATACTAAAATTGTTTAATTATAGCAATCCTATAATTTACCGACAGTTTTTTAGATAGATGTTTACGGAGAAATAATATCAAATGGAAAATGAGTCTAAATATATGGATTTCAAGTTCTGAAGATTTCAAAGCTAGGATTAAGTTTCCCATTGAAATTTTCAGTCAATTTCAACAAAAGATAAAATGTTGCCAACTTAAAATATACTTATTTTATTCTGGAAATTGAACATAACATAATAATAGACGATACAATTCATTTCACTGAAATAATAACGATGATTTTTTAACATTGTCTTGTGTTGGATATTTGTGCATAAGTATAATTTTAATGAAACAGAATTCTAATTAATTATTTGTAAAAGTGTATTGAAACTTAATTTCATAAAATAAAATTAATATCTATAATATGGAAATCTGCACATAAATAAAATTTTGTATTCAGGCATTTTTGCATAAGAGTGCAACAGCTATTGCACCAATTGCTCTATTGTATTTTAACTCAAGAACTCAGTTATTGCATCTGAATATTTATAAAACTAGTTATGGTACGAACGCACCTCATTTGTCAAATTTGAACTTACAATTTTCATTTTTTTTTTGGTGGGGGGGGGGGTCTTCATAATTGTGTTTGTTATTATTTGCAGGTCGTAAAGATTATAGAAGTTTATGCATTTATTATATGACTTCATTCATGTTTCAGCATTTAGTATTAATAATAATATCAAAGTTTGCTTAAATCTATTTACACCGATTACATTTTTTTTATTTCAAACATATTTTTTACTCTTTAAATTTAAAATAGGGGCTACTTTTCCGAAATAATAATTAATGATAAAACATAGAAAAAAAATACTAGAAAGTTGTTATGTCAGTTTAATCTTGCGTTAATACGACATTTTCCAAACGTCTACAAAAATTGTTTCTTAACCAACTATCATATGAATAGTATGCAGATTAATTATATTCTTTAAATTTTAGTAAATGACATATTCGTTAAGTTTCAGTAAGCCTTAACTTTTGTGATTTGGGTAGCTACTTTTAATTTTCTTAACGTAAAAATAAAATTTTCCTAAAATTGAAAAAATTTCGGTCCCGAAATAGTTAAATTAATATATAAGCATATTTTTTCACTTAATGTTTACTTTGTGAATCTTTGTATTATAACAAAGTTGAAAAAGAGAGAAATAGAAACATCTGCAAACATTTTGAAAAGGAAATGTAGCTTTGACTCAGTTTTCCTTTTAGAATTGGTATACATTCTATCAGAATTAGTAACGAGTGCCTTTGAATCAGGATACCTATTCTCTGTGTCTTTTTTTATCAACATGAGAAAAGTACATCTCTGTTACATGCATTAAAATGACTAAATAAGCATTAAATCACTATATATTTTTCAACTTCGTTATGACTGTTTAATCGGCTGTTAATACGACATTTTCCAAACGTCTTCAAAAATTCTTCTTTAGCCAACTGTCATATGAATAGTACGCAAAATAACTGTATTTTTTAGATTTTAGTAAATGACATATTCGTTAAGTTTCATAATTCCTTAACTTTTGTGATTTGAATAGCTACTTTTAATTTTGTTAAAGTTAGAAATAATATTTTCCTAAAAGGGAAAAAAAATTCTGTCCCGAAAGCGTTAAATTAATATATAAGCATATTTTTTCACTTCATGTTTAGTTTGTGAGTCTCTGTATTTTAACAGAGTTGAAAAGAAGAGAAATAGGTCTGCAAACATTTTGAAAAGGAAAAGTGGCTTTTAAAATCGGTAAACTTTCTGTTAGAATTAGTAATAAGTATCTTTGAATCAGTATACTTTTTCTCTATGTCCATTTTTATCGACATGATAAAAGTACATCTCTGTTCAATGCATTAATCCTCGTACCTCTTATGCCGTGATTTCCACGGGAAATACATATGGGCCATGTCAACTGGCATAGAGGCTCCCACTCGACCCACTACAAATTTTATATAATTGATACAGGACATACATATAGGTATAAGATGGACATCTGCAAACGGTCAGTGTCAGAAATAGTATAGTTGAGGGGCTAGTGGTCGTTTTGTAAAACTCACTATTTCATGGTCGCAGAAAAACGACGAAATCCCCAAGTTTGCCATCTTATTGCTCATTATACAAGAAACATTACTTATTGAAAATAGGTGATCTGGTACAACTTTGTGTGCTGAAAAATGTAATTCGAGTATTAAAAATCACAAATCGATACCTTTGTCATTATTTGGCCTCAAAGTAGGCCATACGGCCTGTCGCGATGAATTTTACCCGTACTTTAACATGCTGTAACTACTGAAAAAAATTATTTTAAAAGTTTGTCACTTTAACACTTAATTACCTATGAAGATGTCATAGAGCTGCTGGAGTTGTTTATTTCCTACTTAAATATTCATTAATTTATTCAGCTTTGAAATCTTCTATAAAATTAAAATCATCAATTCCACCCAATTTTCAGAAGCATATATCTCAAAAGGGACACTCCTAATATGTTACAGTTAGTACCACTGGAAAGAGCACATCTTAATCTATAAGAAAAACTTTATTTCATTATGGACCTCTTAAATATAGGGGAAAAATAATAAATTTCAAAAGACCTATTTTACGCGATATTGCTTCTTCGAAGATCTTCAACGGGCTATTGGGCGTCACCAACGGGTCACGCCCGATAGCCATGAAAGACTAGCTCCTGCGGATGCTTCAGTAAAATTGATTATTTCATGGTCGCAGAAAAAATAATGAAATCACTACTTTTGCCCTCTTATTTCTCAAGATACAATAAATCTTACTTATTAAAAATAGGTGATCTAGTACAACTTTTTGTGCTAAAAACATAATTGGAATATTAAAAATAGCGAATCATTATCTTCGTCCTTACTTGGGCTCAAAGTAGGCCATATGACATGTCGCGATAAATTTTACCCTTTCTTTAACAAGCTGTATCTACTGCTGAAGTTGTTTCTTTCCTGCTTAAATATTCAATAATTTATTCAGCTGCAAAACCTCTTTAAAAAATAAAATCATCAATTCGAACCCATTTTCAGAAGCGTATGTCTCAAAAGGGACAGTTTTGATTTGATTACAATTAGCACCACTGAAAAGAGCACATTTTAATCTATAAGGAAAACTCTATCTCAATTTGGGCCTCTTAGATATAGTGTAAAAATAATGAAATTAAAAAACCTATTTTAAACGAATTGGAAACGAATGCATAGTGAAATGCAGTCTTAACACTCTTATCAACATGTGTTATAAAGAATGGTGCATCATTTGTTATTCTACTGACACGAACTTGTTTTTAGCACTTTCCAACCTAGTTGAAAAGTGCTTATGACTTCGGTTTGTCTGGCCGTATGGCCGTCTGCCGTCTGTCGTCTGGCCGTCTGTCCGTGCTCTAACTCCCGTAAATATGCTCGGATTGCTCTGCAATTTTTATATGTTATTGTCGTTATCTATAGCATGTTTCCTATTTCAATGGAAGTGTGTAGCACTTATAGTTTTATTACAGGGACACTCAAAAGAATTCCGTTACATTGCGGTCTATGGGGAAAAATCATTTGCGGTTTATTTAAATAATGTTTCACTATTTTAAACGCATTGAAATTTATATATATCACTAAGGTGCATTAGACGAAGCTTAATATGGAATAGGGTGTGCATAGCACTTATAGTTACTTTACAGGGACAGTCAAAAGAATTCCGTTACATGACGTCTATGGAGAAAAATCATCTGCGGTTTATTTAAATAATGTTTCACTATTTTAAACGCATTGAAATTTATATATATATATCTAAGGTGCATTAAAAGAGGCTTACTACAGAATAGTGTGTGTATAGCAGTCATCGTTCATTTACAGGGACACACAAAAGAATTCTCTACTGTCTGTTAACACTAATTCCTGGAAGTGCGTTTTAAGTCACTAAACGCGATTTTAATTTTAATTCGCTTTTTGTCTATTACGTGGTGTGTATAAATTCTGTAGATCCTATACAGGGCAGCACAAAAGTTCACGAACACATTTCCGTTTATTGACAGAAACTCCAGAAAGATAATTTTAAACTGTGCCACGCGTTTCCTAACTAAACTAAAATTTAGCATCCTAGCATATACAAATCTATAGATCATATACAGGGCTGAATAAAAGTAGTCGGATATTTTTCCGAATATTGTATCTGTTGGAAATTCCTGAAATTATGTTTTTAAATATGTTATGCGTTTTCCAAATTGTTTACTTAGATGTTATCTTTTAGCTTATTAAACGGTATGTTTTGTAAAATTATTTTGGAAGCGTTGGAAAGTGCTACATAATCTATGCTTGACGCATGATTTTTCGTTCTTGTTTATTTATGGGTACGAAATAATGATGATGTTCTCTTGTGCTAGAAACTGTGCATCCACGTTTGAAACGCTCTTCTTGGTCAGCTTGTTCTGCTTCAATTTATTTTTTTAAACAAAAATGAATTTAATTTCCTATATGTTATTTTCGGAGAATTTATGTAGTTCCGACGGAGTTAAAATTTGGTCTTTAATTGGTCTTTGAATGCTTGCTCTTGCAGCCAGCCGCTTTACAGTTCCTCCTATTCCGTCACAGGGTGGTTTTAAATGGCTTGTATCAAACGAATTCCACTCTGCAGAGATTCCAAAGTCACTCTGTTGATAACAAAGATTCAAAATATTTTTTAAATTCTTGCAGCAGATCTGTCCCTAAAATAATGTATATGCAAAGAAAAAAATTCCATTCATAAAAATAAATTAATTTTCATACAGATAAATATATCTGCACAGTTCGAAAGCCTTATGTAAGGAATTTTTGGGATAGACTTTGGTCAACAGTCAAATTTTTTGAAAAAGAGAAATCTCGGAAAAACAGTGTAAAATAGGTTTTTTAAATTTCATTATTTTTACACTATATCTAAGAGGCCCAATATGAGATAGAGTTTTCCTTATAGATTAAAATGTGCTCCTTTCAGTGGTACTAATCGTAATCAAATCAAAACTGTCCCTTTTGAGATATATACGCTTCTGAAAATGGGGTAGAATTGATGATTTTTATTTTTAGGAGATTTCGCAGCTGAATAAATTATTGAATATTTAAGCAGGAAAGAAACAACTTCAGCACCTCTATGGCATCTTCATAGGTAATATATTTCTAAAGTGACTCTTGTTTAAATTAATTTATTCAGTAGATACAGCTTGTTAAAGAAAGGGTAAAATTTATCGCGACATGTCATATGGCCTACTTTGAGCCCAAGTAAGGACGAAGATAATGATTTGCTATTTTTAATACTCCAATTATTTTTTTAGCACAAAAAGTTGTACTAGATCATCTATTTGATTAATAAGTAAGATTTATTGTATCGTGAGAAATAAGAGGGTAAACGTAATGATTTCATCATTTTTTCTGCGACCATGAAATAGTCAATTTTACTGAAGCATCCCCAGGAGCTAGTCTTTCATGGCGTGACCCCTTGGAGACGCGGTTACCAGTCATTCAGTATGGTAGAGCAGAAGCAACCATGGACCACAACAAGAGATAATTAGGCATACATTTATCATTGTAAATAAAAAGATTTGTGTTAAATGTGTGGAAAGAGAAGATCTTCGAAGAAGAAATATCGCGTAAAATAGGTCTTTTGAATTTTATTACTTTTTCCATATATGTAAGAGGCCCAAAATGAAATAAAGTTTTTCTTATAGATTAAGATGTGCTCTTTCCAGTGGTACTAACTGTAATCATATTAGGAGTGTCCCTTTTGAGATATACGCATCTGAAAATTGGGTGGAATTGATGATTTTAATTTTTTAGAAGATTTCAAAGCTGAATAAATTAATGAATATTTAAGTAGGAAATAAACAACTCCAGCAGCTCTATGACATCTTCATAGGTAATTAAGTGTTAAAGTGACAAACTTTTAAAATAATTTTTTTCAGTAGTTACAGCATGTTAAAGTACGGGTAAAATTCATCGCGACAGGCCGTATGGCCTACTTTGAGGCCAAATAATGACAAAGGTATCGATTTGTGATTTTTAATACTCGAATTACATTTTTCAGCACACAAAGTTGTACCAGATCACCTATTTTTAATAAGTAATGTTTCTTGTATAATGAGCAATAAGATGGCAAGCTTGGTGATTTCGTCATTTTTCTGCGACCACGAAATAGTGAGTTTTACAAAAGGACCCCTAGCGCCCCAACTATACTATTTCTGACACTGACCGTTTGCAGATGTTCATCTTATACCTATATGTATGTCCTGTATCAATTATATAAAAATTGAAGGGGGTCGAGCAGGAACCATGCCAAAATTTAAGCCACTTGACATGGAATGACCCATATGTAAAAGAAAAATGTATATAATACACAATTTTTGATGCAATTTTGTTTTAAAAATTCTACATTGAAAGGAGGAAAGTGCAAATGATAAATTTACTACATATTTCAAATACATGATGATTTGAAATGTATAATAATAGTGGTCGATTACATATTCGTCGAAAGGATTTTGAAAAGAAAATTAAGCGGTTAGAGGGTTTAAATGACTAAATATGCATTAAATCATTATATCAGTATTTTTTTTTCAGTTCATGTTTACTTTGTAACTCTTTGACTTTGGACAGACTACGAACCGAAATAGATAGAAATGTCTGTGAACATTTTTAGAAGGGAAAATTACAGTTTTTACTCAGTTTTCCTATTCAAATCGGTATACTTTCTGCTAGAATTACTGATTAGTAGATGTTGAATCAGTATACGTTTCTTTATGTGTCCATTTTTATCAATATAAAAAAAGTAAATCTTTTTTACATGCATTAAAATGATAAAATATCCATTAACTAATATATAAGCACATGTTTTTCCCTTTTTGTTTACTTTGTGACTCTTTGTATTAGTACTGAGTCGGAAGGGAGAGAAATAGACATGTCTGCAAACAGTTTGAGAAGGGAAAATGACAGCTCTGACTCAGTTTTCCTGTTAGTCCGTATCCTCCCCAGCTAGAAATTATCTTCCCACAGGCTAAACATGTTGCAGCTTTTAAGCTGTCCTCCGATGACGTGATGCTTTTATTTGATTTTAGCGCTTCTCCACACTGTTGATTGAAGCATCTAGTTTCAGTCAAAGTGCTTTGCACTGCCATTATCAATATTCATTTAAGTGCAATCAAATTTCAACATATCGTCGTTAAGATGCACTAGCCTCGTATCTTAAAAATTTGCATTTTTTAGAAGAGACAAAAACTGTTTGTTACTTTTGAACTTCAATATACAAAAGTAATTTTGATTTTAGAATAGCTTACATGATATTTTCAAAGAGCATATAAGACATCAATTTAATTAACTCAAAAATTTAATCGTTTTTATGGGATACGAGGTTTCAGTACTATAATTTTTTGAATTTTGTAACTGTTAGTTAAACTAAGCGGAACCCATTTACTTTGTTTTGAAATCCCGGTCTTTAAGATTAGAATTCTGCTCTTAAAACGACTTTTATTACTGTCTTTAAGATTAGAATTCCTACTTTTAAAGTGACTTTTATAATTATAATTTGCATCCTACTCTTAAAATGACTTTTATCAGTAGAATTTGCATTCTATTCTTGCGAGGTTTCAATAGTATAATTTTGTGAATTTTGTTAGTTGAACAAAACGGAACCCATTTACTTTGTTTTGAAATCTCTATCTTTAAGATTAGAATTCTGATCTTAAAACGACTTCTGTCACTGTCTTTAAGATTGGCATTCTACTTTTAAAGCAACTTTTATCATTAGACTTTGCATCCTACTCTTAAAATGACTTTTATCAGTAAGATTTGTATTCTATTCTTACGAGGTTTCAATAGTATAATTTTGTGAATTTTGTTAATGTTAGTTGAACTAAGCGGAACCCATTTACTTTGTTTTAAAATCTCTATCTTTAAGATTAGAATTCTGATCTTAAAACGACATCTATCACTGTCTTTAAGATTGGCATTCTACTTTTAAAGCAACTTTTATCATTAGATTTTGCATCCTACTCTTAAAATGACTTTCATCAGTACGATTTGTATTCTATTCTTACGAGGTTTCAACAGTATAATTTTGTGAATTTTGTTAATGTTAGTTGAACTAAGCGGAACTCATTTATTTTGTTTGGAAATCCCTGTCTTTAAGATTATAATTCTGCTCTTAAAACGACATTTATCGCTGTCTTTAAGATTAGCATTTTACTTTTATCATTAGAATTTGCATCCTACTCTTAAAATGACTTTTATCAGTAGGATTTGCATTCTATTCTTAATACGATTTTTATCACTGACTTCAATATTTGCATTTTAGCGTTATAGGGAATTTCCATATGTTTTAAAAAGTTGTGCTTCATTTCTTTAAACTCAAAAATTTTTAAAGAACACACAGTAAAAGATTATGATTTAAACAGTAAACGACTATATGATTCAAGCCATTTTACACATTTAAAATGTAACAAAAATTTTATATATTTCAAATCAAATATTCATTTTATAATTTGAAAATATTATATATGATAATGTGTAAATACGCATTAAGAACATGTATGAACAAAAATATAAAAACTTTTCTTAAGGTAATTAGAATAGAGATAAAATACAAATCATAAAACTCGACAAGCGATAATTGTACAGTACACGAATAAAAGTAAAATATAAAATACTATTTTTAGCATATTCTGATGCAACGTAATTTTTAACAAATTTAACTTCATATTAATTTTATAGTAAATCTAAAATGAAAATCTGTCTTTCCGTTGACAGAATGCGGTATCCAAACCTTATGGTTCTTTTCTTTCTTTTTTTTTCTTTTTCAATTACTCTGAGTAATCAATTGCCAATTGTGGTCACTCTGCCAATAGTTGCTTTACAATGGTGTGAAAAACAAATGCTGATTGTTAAGATTTTTTTAGAAGTTCATGCTTAAGAGCTACTCTTGCTCTATTAAGAGCTACTCTACTCTACGCTTAAGAGCTACTCTACTCTTCAACGCTAGTCACGCGAAGAAATGCTCCAGCTAATGTTAAGTCTATGGGAAGGTCATCGCGCGATTTCTCTCTCGCATTTTAATATTTTTAAATGATTTTTTTTGCATAGGATAGCTGAGGTCAATCTCTAACGTTGTTAGTTTTTACTTTTTCGATTTTGGTTACGGTTTTTTTTATAAGCGGACATTTTTAATTTTGGAACCTGTTGGAACCGGTTCTGAAAGTGAAAGTACACTTATATAAAAAAACTGGAACCAAAATCGAAAAAGTAAAAACTAACAACGTTAGAGATCGACCTCAGCTATCCTACGCAAAAAAAAAAAAAAAAAAAAATCATTTAAAAATATTAAAATGAGAGCGAGAAATCGCGCGATAACCTTCCCAAACAGAAGAATTCCCTTTACTCGCACTCAGACATTATCTAAAAAAACATGGTTAAAAGTTCCATAAAAATACTCTCAACAATCAAATACACTTTCTTCAACCCCCAGTCAGATATATAGTGAAGAGACGGATGCTTGAAAGTTACAACTGATGATGCTCTAGCCGGAGTGAAAGCGCTTTTGTGTAGTGGTGACAGTTTTATGTGAAACTTTTTTACATTTTTAATAATGAAAGACTGTTTTTATGGACCTTTTAACCATGTTTTTTTAGATAATGTCTGAGTGTAAAATTGGTAATATGAAGAATAAATATTAAATATACAGATATTAATAATTGAATACCTGTTTTAATGAATACTTGTTTTAATATATATCTTTTATTTTCGAAAAAATATGACTACACATGAATAATATGAAAAATATGAATAACCTATGATTTTTTTAACCTTCTCACCGCCATGAACTGATATATCCATTCACTAACCTGCAGGTTTCACTGCAACCACAGCATTGTTCAAATTAACATATTTCTACAAATATAATGCAGTTTTAAAATATTGAGTAATGATTGATACTCTCAAGGCTAATACTCATATACATAATTAAGTTTTTATATCAAGTTTAAAAATTCATCTTTTTTTAACATTTTAAAAATATTACAGAGAAAACAACATTACAAATTTGCCCTTTTGCTCGGCAGTCTGGGGGTTAATGGAAATTGATTTCTAGAGTCTTCAAATATGCGAAACCGAAATTATCGCTAATTCTGCCAAGTAGTTTTTGGGTTATGCTCAAAAAATTGCAATCTGTCTTGCAACGATTAAAAATGAATTTAACATTGGAGTTTTAAACTTTAATTTGGAACAATTCCCAAACTACTTGACCGAATGACTTCTCATTTGGTACATAAATTTAAAATTTTCCGGACAATACAAATATGATGTCAAAATTAGATGTCAGTGCAGAAAATGCTACAGTTTGTTACAATTTCTATATCTAGACAATCCCATAAGCAAAATTGATGTATAACATTAACTTTTAGATGTTATTACTAATCGATTAGTACCACTCACATTCTTTTACAATGATTTGTGGCAGAGTTATTAGAGCGTGCCTTTTTTTCCCAGAAATGTACATTTTTTTCCTATTCGGTGATGTAGAAATTGAAATTATTTGATATGGAGAATTGATGTATGAGCTATAAAAATAGCAACCTGTTTCTGGCAGCCGTCAAAACAAAGTGAACAGCCTATTCCCGACGACAACAGAAAAGTCCGACTTTTCCGTTAATAATTTACTGTTTTTTTACATATGATGATTCTTAGGCTACAAATAATTCGATTTTTATTGAAGGCAGTTTTATTGTATTTATTTTGCAATTTCAAAAGTTTTTCTGTGATGATAAAAAAAATCTTTAGAAAGTCTTTCCCTGAATATGAAATGCATCTTGTATTAAAACAATTTCGTAATGTAATTTCGATATGTAATTTTCGATATGTAATTTAAAAAAATATATTTCATATAATTCTATCTAAAACTGTAAATATGTGTTCGGTAATGTTAAATGAATTATTTTCCCGACTACAAAATGCGTCTAATACTACTGAAATTCATTAATGCTTATGTGTAATTTTATAAAACTTATTTATGAGGAATTGCGGATGAAGATAAAATTACCTTGTGATTATTTTAGCTATATATCAAATACATGATAAAAAGCGATTATTTTCACTACCTGATTAGTTTACACGATGGAAATTATTTTTGGCAAAATATCGGGCCAATATTGCATAATATTACACCAATATTAGTGTGTTTACGCTTCGGAAATGTATAGATGGTAATAACAATCAACTTTTATCTAAATTTGGTGAAATGCAGGCTTATACGCTCTCTTGTATTCCTGACGAAACACTGATACTGGTTAAATGTTGAATTAGATAGAATTAGAAGATTGAATTAGATAGATTGAATTAGAAGAAGAATAAAGTGTCAATATTAATGCAATAATATTGTTACATTGTAAATACTTGAGATCAAAGACGACGTTATTGCATTGTAGATATTTGTAAAGTGTAGCTAAGGGTAACAGTTTTGAGACAATATTGCTTTAGTACCGAGATGCATTTAATTTTTTTTTAAATATAATTTACAATTATTACATTTGTATTATGTAAAAAAATACATATGAAGCTATTTTTAATGGTGTACATATTCAACTTAGCACAGCATATATCGGCTGAAAAGACAACTATATGTTATGTACGACAAACTAAAATTTATTATTAATCAAAGTGATTTTTCTCATGATTTTTCATGCATATATAAGTCAATAATGTTTCTGGGCTCTTCAACATCTTACACATTATGTGTTACCTACCAACTCTCCAGATAAAAACAGTTCAAATAAACATATTTGAACCAGGAACTTTGTTTAATGAATTGAATCAAGTAAATTTAGAATAACTACCACATAGAAGCAAGACATATTTAGTTAAATAAATTTTCGTGTTCGAAGTATGTTTTTTTTATTTAAAAACTGGAAGGTTTCCAAGTATGTATGTTGCAATGAAAGCTATTGCTTCACTCTTAGAATTTTGCAGTAAACTGTCTAGTCATTGGACCGTTTTTATAGAAAACAGTTACATAATCGTAATTTAACTCTATTCTGACCGTAATATAGGCAATAATATTTTCAGAATGGAGTTAAATTAAGGTTATGTAACCGTTTTCTATAAAAATGGTCAAATGTCTGGACAGTTTAATGCAAATTTTAACAGTGTTTTAAATGCGTAAAAACTAAATGATGTGGATATGTTACGTACAATATTGGAAACATTAGAATAAAGAAATTTATATAGCAACAAAAAATTGAATGTGGTATGCTGGTAAACTTGGATAAACAAGCAGTCAAAAAAACAAAAACAAAAAACAAAAAAATAACAACAAAAAAAAGAACAAGAACAAGAAAGAAAAAAAGAAACATTTATCACTCCTTTTTTTCTTTTAAACGTTTTATCTGCTCCTTATAATATTTAATCAAAGTAGAATTATTAAATACACTGTTGAATAACTATTAATGAACTTTCTGTTTCTCAATATACATTACGTATTGCCTACGGATTTTAGGGCGCTAAATTATCAAATTGTTAAAACATTTCTATCAGCCTCCAGTTTTAAGTAATTTTACTTTTAGTTTTAGGACTATTAGGGTTGTTACGAGTAAGGAAATTTTTCAGGGAGAAGTTTTCTCTAATAGGAAAATTCGCCTTTAAAAAGGCGAAGTTACACGCGATTAAAATAGGCAATTTTTTTCTGTAAGAAAATACTGGTACATTCTCTGAAAAATTCCTTGACTCGTAGAAATCCTGGATTATATGGGCATCTGTATTACAATTATGACAACATCACGCTGTCATTTTAATTCTTTTAATCTACACACATCTCATATATTGTCTTGTTACCTCAATACCATTTGTAACAAGGCAAATTTTATTTTCATAATTTTTTATAAGAATTTCATGAAACTTCGTATTAAATTTGATTTGTGTTTATAATACCTTTATAAGTTTTGATTCGACTTTCATAAAATTTGAAATGACTCGACAAAATTCTGCGACGATTATGTATTTATTAGATTTCAAACCATTCGGTTGGATAGTTTTTGCGCTGTTATATGTGGACAGACAGACGGACCAGACGGTGCTACGTATTGATATAATTACGAGCGCACCAAAAAATGCCCAGCTGAAATATTTTCTAATGTCATATTTGTGCCCCGCATACCTTTAAATTGTAAGTTTGAAAGCAGAAAAGTATCCATTGGGAATAATATTTAAGAATGGAGAATATTTATGATTTTTTATTCTTATTCTTTGAAGTTGTTAATTATACATATTAAATAAATAAATAAAAGACTGAAGTTTAAGAATGCAGATTATCCAAAATTCATTCAACTTATTGGTTAAAAGTATCCGAGTAAAGAAGTAACCAGCGGTAACAGTATAAAAAACCCAAAAATGTGTAATAAATATCTAAAATTCATTCAAATTAGAAAAACAACTATAAATTATGAAGCGTAAAGCAAGAAAATTCACAGTGGATATAATATTAAAGAATGGAGAATGCCCAGGGAGTATCCAAAATCAATTCAACCTATTAGTTTGAGATGTTTAGAGTGAAATAATTATAAGACGGAAATATTCGAAAACTTTTCGAAAATTAAAAGATTTAAATTAGTAAATGCAAAACAGTAGCGTTTTATAATAGGATTATCGTAAGAATATCCATTCACATTTTAATTACAAACATTAGATTGCAATAATAATGAATGGAAAATATCCAAATTTTTAAATTAAAATATTTAAATATAAAATTCCAAACAGTAAGAAGTAGTGTTTTAGATTCATTCATAATATCAAAGATTCATTCACATTTTAATTATAAATGTTAGAGTAATCAATATAAAATATCCGAAAACTGTTTAAAATAAAATAATTTATATTAGTAAATATAAAACAGTATGAAGCAGCGCTTTAGAATATAAAATATCCTAGGTATATCCAATAATCATTCGCATATTATTTATAAATGTTAGAGTGAAACGACAATCAATGGGGAAAAAATAATAAGGAGTAACCTAGATTCATTCATCTAATGAATTACGAATTTTAGAGTAGAGTAGTAGTCAGTATCCCCACTGGTATGTAACACATTTAATCCGCTCGTCAGGAATTTTCCTGCCACCTTATATTTTCAGGCTTCGTACCACAATTTCCGGAAAGTATATTATCTACCTTATTTAATGATAGAAATTTGAGATTAAACAAGGCAAATAATATAATTTGAAAATAGTGATATTCAAAGTTTATAAAATGATGCCCTGCCAGCAGAATATCATCTATGCAGCACCTATGTCAGAGAATGTGAAACACTAATAATTCAATTAGCCACTTATTTGTAACTATTCACTGTTACATTTAGTTTTGTTTACTCCATAAAGCCTAATTACTAGATTTGATGTTGTCCTATAAACGTTTACTTCATTTGCCTGTGCTGTTTCATATTAGCACGTTTTCCTGGCAGACTAAAAACAACCAATAATTCAAAAATAAATGACAAATATATCCTAACACATTAATCATAGATGATAAAGGTTAGAGTTGAATGTTCAAAATGAATTATACAAATAAATATAATTTGAAAATAATGATATTCAAAATTTATAAAAGAATAAACCCGGCCTTTTTCCCCTATGTCAGATACGTATAGTATCTAAAGCACCAATAATTCAATTAGCCACTTATTTGTAACTGTTCTCAAGAAATGTATCTCAAGACTGAATCTCAAAAAATAATTCTCGAAACAAATGAGTTACTCAGGAGTTACATAAACTGTTAAAAACAGTATTAAAATAACCAATATTGCACTAATAACTTCCAAATATATCCTCGGGCATTAATAATAGTTGATAAAAGAAAGAGCTATACGTTTCAATGCAAAAAATCTCGAGAAATTCTCGGAATAAATGGGTTAAATTTTCTGAAATGAAATATTTCTTGAAAGAGTTATGCCGAAATACCAAAATAACCTGTAATGACAACTATTGCATGACTTCTGGTTGTGACTGATGCAAAGTTATTAAAAACGGGTAACTATTTTTATGCAGATACGAAAAACAGTAACAAGTAACAGTTTTAGAATAGAAAATATCCGAGGTATATCCAACATTCATTCACATATTAATTATAAATATTACAGTAAAACAGTAATCAGTGGGGAAAAAATTAAGAAAAACCAATATCTGAGATTTATTCATCTAATGAATTAAGAATAGAAAATATCGAAAGGAATTACACTTTCAAAAATTAAATATTTCTCGAAAGAGTGATGCCAGAACACCGAAATATCCTGCAGTGACAACAATTGCGTGACTTCTGGATGAGACTTTGATGCAAAGTTATTAAAACTAGTAAATATTTTTATACGGATAAGAAAAACGGAAACAAATAATGTTTTAGAATATGAAATAGCCGTGGTATAGCCAATATTCATTCGCATATTAATTATAATTTACATTAAAACAGTATTCAGTGAGAAAAAAGTTAAAAATAAGGAATATCCGAGATTTATTCATCTAATGAATTACCAATTTTAGAGTAGTATCCAGTGTTTCCATTGGTATTTAAGAATAGGAAATAGCGAAAGAGATTAAACTTTCAAAAGTTAAATATTTCTGGAAAGAGTGATGGCGGGACACCGAAATATCCTGCAGTGACAACAATTGCGTGACTTCTGGATGAGAATTTGTTATTGAAAATGGGTAAATATTTTTATATAGCTTCGAAGAACGGAAACAAGTAGTGTTTTAGAATAGGAAATATCCGACAGATATCCAACATTCATTCACATATTAATTATAAATTACAGTAAAACAGTAATCAGAGGGGAAGAATACGGAATATCCGAGATTCATTCATCTAATGAATTACCAATTTTAGAGTAGTGGCTAGTGTTTCCACTGGTATTTAAGAATAGGAAATAACGAAAGTTATTAAACTTTAAAAAACTAAATATTTCGATATTCAAAAATTGTAT
This sequence comes from Maratus michaelseni, assembly GCA_963931845.1. Taxonomy (NCBI): domain Eukaryota; kingdom Metazoa; phylum Arthropoda; class Arachnida; order Araneae; family Salticidae; genus Maratus; species Maratus michaelseni. The sequence continues at coordinate 37,797,254 of OZ007586.1, read as the reverse complement.
ATTTCATTTATATAAAGATTAATGCCGGGACATCGAAATATCCTGCAGTGACAACAATTGCGTGACTTCTGGTTGAGACTTTGATGCAAAGTTATTAAAAGCGAGTAAATATTTTTATGCAACTACGAAAAGTTTCAATTTTCAAGGTACTGCTCGCACGCATGTTCCGTGCGATGAGGGCGCCGTCCTTTTTCGCTTTTCTCTGCAGTGGCGCAACGCATGCGTTTCGCGAGGGCGTGCCCGTAATGTCCAGGGGTGGAGTTTGAAATTGACGCAGGGTCCAAAAATTCGGCGATTGCGTCTTTTCGTCTCCAATCAATAAATTGGCCACCAAGACGTAAATGTCTCGAAAATTGAGAGAAATCATCAGTTTTAGAAAACTGTAAAACAAAATATAGAAATTTCTCTATTTGCATTGCAAAAAGGTCATTTTGTTTCGAACAGCTAGCAATAAGTTCAAGTTATTCCGAAAGATAAAAGTATTACGGTTAATTACAAAATACTATCGTTTATATCCGTAGCTGCCAGCCCTCCCTTTTCTTTAACAAAAAAAATTACTCTTCATCTTATTTTAGTCATTAAATAAAGAGAAATAGTGATGTTTAAAAAATTGGAGGGTTATCAGCTATGCTTATATCGTTAGTATGAAAAAGAGCCTTTGGTGCTTAGTGTTTTTGTGAATTCAGTGTTTACTTTTTGTTTACTTAATTATTTATTTTAGTATGAAACACAATTGAATAGTGAATTTAACATTTATTAGTAAAGGTACTTTTATTGGATTCATTTCAGTAACAGCTCACTCTGATTTATGTGAGACGTTTAATTCGCTTTCTATTAAAATTATCGTAATTTATGTTTGATATACAATAGCATTTCCATTTATGGCATATAAATAGATTATTATGCCTTGTATCTTTTTAGGCGTTATAATGCTGAAAAGTACTAAATCATTTTCAGGGTTTCGTTCATCTCACGAAACCCTATTCGTCCCGCTACGTTATCTGTCCGTCATAGAGCTGGTTCTCAGAAACTAATATAACTTACAGACTTGAAATTTTGTGTACTTATAGCTGAATATCTACTATGAAGCTGAAAATCATAAAATTTAAAAAATCGTATTATTTTAATATAGAGAGATAAAAACCAAAAATCTAACAGCCTTTTCCTAATAAAGTTAAAATTTTTTATTATAGCAGCTGCCAACCATTAAAAATCCACAATAAAATTCTTTCTACAATAATTAATTTTCTATTGAAAGATTTCTACGTGAGAAATGAAAATGAAATAAAAAAATTCACCAATTGAAAAAAGATTTAATATGACGTCATATTGGTAATAAAACAGAAAATTTCAAAAATTTTTCAATAATACAAGGAGTATGAGTATGTGTAAGTACAGAAAGCAGCTTAATATGATGTCATTAGAGAATTAAAAAGAAAATTAATCTGACGTCATATTGGAAGTTTAACGGACTTTTTCAAATGTTTGAGAATAATACAAAGAGAGTATCAGTATGAGTAATAGAGAAAGGAAGTAGATATGACGTCAGAAAGTGATTATAAAGTCATATACGTATGGAATTATGATTAAAATCCGATTATGGAAATATTGACATATTTTAACATTTTGAAGGTCTACAACATGTTTAATTTTGAAATTGATTTTTTTTTTCATATTGCATTTAGTCCACATGACAGATATTATTACGGCAGAGTATAATAGTGGGCTTCGGACCGGTTCAGATTTTCGAAAAAACGAGAGAAATGGACCGGTAAATTTTTACTTTATAAAAAACATGACTTTTTTTTTTTTTTTTGAAAATGAAATTTATTTGAATTTATTAAAGAAATGATAAAAGGTTTTGAAAGGAATATTACACGAAACCCTTTGTACAATCTTCGATCACACTTACCCACTTGTTTAATTATTATTTATAAAATACTTTCTGTAACACTATTATTCTTTTTATTCTGAATCATACAGATTGGTAAAGATATCTTACAAATTGAATTTTTTAAACTGAGCGAAAAAAATATCCATGCCGGGTTTCGAACTCAGAACCTTCGACTGAAATTGCCAATGCGGTATATTCGGTTGAGCTGTCTACATGACCGACCAGAAGTATTTCTAATAATGTTATCTGAGTGAAATATGCCCGCCGGTTGTCGGACCAGGTATCTCAGTCGGTAAAGCATTAGAAATTTAAATCAAAAGTTCTTGATTCGATTCCCGACTTGGGAATTTTTTCGCTCAATTGGAAAAATTCAATTCGTAAAATGCTTTCTGCAATTCTGTAAACTGCGTCACACCTCCCCACTTCAGGGATGTTTGACCTACACTGAAGAAGGTTTGAGTCAGTAAATCATATAAATATATTTTAAGCAATATCATATAAATATATAAATTTGTTATTGCACTATTTAATTAGTTCTTTTAAGGGCACAGATGACATCAGAAAAAAGTGAAATTTACGAATTTTCAGTTTTGCGATTAATATTAAACCAAAGTAAGACAATAAAAAAAACTGATTTATATAATTCCATAATATAGTACAACCTCTAGTTAACAAAATCCCGTCCAAAACTTCGTTAAATAGAGGACTTCGTAAAATGGAAGTTAGTTATTGAGAATAGATATCTACTCAAATAATTTGGTTTAACTTGATTTATTCCATTAAAATCAGCAAATGCATTTAATGTACTACTATTTGCCGATTAATCTTCCAAGATGTATTAAGCAATATTTAAATTATTAAAATAAACAAATAAACTTACGTAATAAAAAGTTAAAATTTCAGTTGCAAATTCACCTTGTTTAATAATTAAAATTCATAAAGATACAAATAAATGTAAATACATTGCTTAAAGGTGCGTAAAACAAATGTTTTTAAATGATTTTGATTTATGTTTTACGCACCTTTAAGCAATGTATTTACATTTATTTGTATCTTTATGAATTTTAAACTTACATAATGATGAGGATAAAGAAAGTATCAGAAATAGTGTTCGTGTACAATTAGATAATAAAACCTTTTTATGCTGAAAAATAACCTATTATCTGCTGGACTTTCGAAGCAGCACTTTCGTGTTTTTCAAAAAATAACTCGCATCTTTGTAAAGAATTTAATACATCATTTGGTACATTTCTTGACTTTGAAATCCATGTCTAATTGTTTCAAACGTTTTGATCATGTCATAGTGTGAAGGTTTGAGAAACATTCAGAAGAATAGTCGTCGTATAGCTTCGTTAAAAAGAGGTTTTGCTTCGCTATATGGAAGTTATTTTACATGTTCATTTCAAAGTTCAGGAAATAAATTTGTTAAATAGAGGTATTCGCTAAATAGAAGTTCGTTAAATAGAGGTTCTACTGTATATAAACCTCTAAACACAGCGTTTTAACAGAACGCAAACTCTAAACAGAACATAATATATTTCTTCAGTTAAACCCGAATGCGCTTTTTACAACTTTAGGTGCACTTTAAAAAAAAATCTTTTATAGCTAGAGAGTTTAAACTTTGCATGCTGTTATAAATAATCTGTGTCTTTTAAACTATTTAAAGTTATTAATGTGACTATAATATTGCAGAAAATGTAATGGAATAGCAGTTGTGCAAAAAAAGCGCAGCCAGTGGGCCGATCATCAGTAATAAATTTTAATAGTATTCTTCGCTTGGTTAAATCTCAGACATTGTGTCATTAAATAAGGTAAAGAATACTATTAACTCTTTGTATCCCCACGTTGCATATTTGCAACATACCCAAATGTCAATGTTACTAATACAGTATGCTTTAAAAGACTATTTTATTTATTGCTGCTATATCTCGCAACACGGCAGTTAATAAAAAATTTTCATAGAACTCTCAGCAGACTGCGATACTGAATTCATTTTTCATGCCAAAGTTTTATTTATCATTTAAGAAATTTTGCATTGTTATTTCCAAAATGAACTTTGTAAATTTTGTAAAATTAAAAAGGCTACAAATGTAATTTCGTATACTTTACAGTTTTGTATTACAAAATTGCCAATTTTAATGAGAAGTATGAAATTTTCTGTTTTTTGCAGATCTAGAAAAAATTACCTTTTAGTCAAACATTTTCTACTTTTATGCTATCATTTTTTTATTATTTTTTGCATGCTTAAAATTATGTATTCTGACATCTGAGTAAATATTTTTTAATTGTTGAGTCACAAAGGGTTAAAATTTAGTTGTGACAATCGGCCCAATGCTGCACATCTTTTCCACCAATGGAAATATATTAAAAACCTTACGATGCGGTTTTAGTATCAGATAACACTGAAAATTCACAAAATTCATTGTATAAGAACACGGTAAATTTTGGTCGTAAAATAATAGGCTTTTTTAATAACCTTCTTAATCGGCAAAATGTAAAATGTTTTCCATTTTTCAATGCCAGAAAACGCTGAAAATTCCTAAAATTCCATGTATCATAACGCGGGAAGTTTGATTGTACAAAAATGGAATTCTTTACTGTTTTACTTGATAGAGCACGAAGAAAGATGTTATAAATTTAACTCTTTCCGGCACAGTGGTCCCACTCCGGGCACACCTAATTTTAATTCCAAACTTGCATTCGGCACCAAGAATATTTTAATAAAATTTTGTTTCTATAATGAAAGCTTAAAATAAGGAGTTCATATTTTCTAAAAAAGTCGTTTGTAAATTCCGGTGTCAGTCAGCAATTTCTCATTTTACGAACAGGCTTTGTCTGTGCCGGAAAGGGTTAACTTTTAGGGGCCAGAGAACGTTTACAAATTTAAATTTCATAACTTAATAAATTTCATAAAGAAAACGATCTCAACGTAAATAGATTTCAGTAATGAAGATCATATGATTTCATATTATACATTTGAAACATTTTTGCAAGTGAATCTGTACCTTTAAAACTAAATGGTTTAGAAATTAGCTTTAGGTGAATGTTAAAAGGACACCCTGCATACATTGTTTTCTGTAACCAAGGGAGTATGCCCATATATATGCGTTATCATACACTATAAAAAAAATCTGTGCTCGGTTGAACCAACTTTTGGTGCTGCAGCACATGCAATCATAAGATGGTGGAATCTCGTTCCAACATTTGGAGCTCCGGTTGTTAACCGTGGCTCCAAAACGAGAGAACGAGATTTCACCATCTTATGGTTGCAGATACTGTAGCACCAAAAGTTGGCTCAACCCAGGATAGAGCTTGAAGAGTGTACTTTACTGCATCAAAAGTTGAAATGTATATGTATTTTGTAATTGAGGTTTGTCAGGGAGCTAGTTCATCTATTGGTAATGTTTTAAGATATATTATTTCAACAAAATATTCTGCATGTGCGAACGCTGTGCTTCAGAATATTGCACAACTTGAACAGAAAAAAAAATATTTACGGTACTTGATGCAATGAAAAAAACGTAATCCACAAAGATTAAGAGATGGGCTATATTGTATAGAAAGATAGAAAGTGTGTAAATAGAAAGCTTTTTAATAACTCGTGACTTTTAGGCATTCTTTTTTATTCCATTAGGATACATTTAATAATAACAGTGAAATTTTAAGTTACATAAAAGCTGAAAAGATAACAATTCAAACATAAAAGCCATCAAAGATAATCAAAAATTTTAATAAATCATTATGAAGTAAAGTTTGTTTAATTTTTTCATTAATTAAATAGTGTGAAAGCAGTTTATATAATTCCTGATTTACTCGTTTGCTCCAAGAATTATTTCTTGATATTCTTCGCACTTTGAAATACAATTATTTCCTTTGCCATTTATTATGAATGCCTGGGGACGTAATTGGCATTTACTGTCGAATCATTCGTTGTTTTTTGTCTGTCATAAAACATGCCAGTGCACTGTTAAAAATCTGCAGTAAACTATTCAGTCATTTGACCGTTTTCACAAATAACTATCAATTGACCATATTATAATATCGGACCATGTTATTGACCAAATTAGGGTCAGAATAGAAATAACCGTTTTTATAGAAAACAGTTACAGTCATGTAACAGTTTTTATAGAAAACAGTTACAGTCATGTAACAGTTTTTATAGAAAACAGTTACAGTCATGTAACTGTTTTTTATAAAAACGGTCGAATGACTATACAGTTTGGAGCAATTGTTTAACAGCATAGTCAAATGTGGTCAAAGTTCATGAGGCCAAATATAGTAATTAGATTTTATGCAGGAAACAAAAACTAAATATAATAGTGTATAGATGCAAATAAACGTCAAAACTGACTGCTATTGCTTTTACATTCTATGTAACTGACGTAAACTGTTAAAAAATTATAACAAACTCTCCAATCATTCAGCTGTTTTTATTGAAAACTTTTATATAAGCGTAATTAATCTCTATTCTGCCCTTAATATGGTCAATAAATTGATCAAATACGTCCAAAATATGGTCAAATAATCGTTATATTTAAAAACGGTCAAATGACAGGACAGTTTACTACAGATTTTTAACAGTGTAGATGCAAAAAACTGGATTTAACTTTGGAGTATTTTTAAAATTTTTGAATATCACTATTTTCAAATAGTAATTTTCGTCTTGCTTCATTGCAAATATCTGTCATTAAATAAAGTGATTATAACTTTTCAAAAATAGTGGTACAAACATCAAAATTAATGTTGGCGGGAAATCCTGCCAAGCGGAATAACTGTTAAAAATAAACTATGACAACATCAACTTGACCGCTTTCTGGCAACATAAGCAAGAGCCTTGTTCAGAAGACTTGATACAAAATTCTAAATGTACTTAAATAATGTAATATTGTAGTGAATCATAATTTTTTTTTTTTATAGGCACCAGTGAGCTTATGGCACATTTCATTTTTATCATTTACACATGTGCCATCAAAATTTTAAATAATATGCCATATTTCAGAAAATATTTCCATAGAGAATATCTCTAATCTATATTTATTATAGCTAACCTCAACTCGGCCAGTTTCTGGCAACATAAGCAAAAGCGAAGAGTTCAGAAGACTCGATACACAATGCTAAATGTACATAAATACTGTAATATTTTAGGGAATCTAAATAATTTTTGCTATAAGTGCCAGTAAACTTATGGCAAATTTGATTTTGTATCATTTATATCTGTGCTATCAAAATTTCAAATGATATGCCGTATTTCAGAAAATATTTCCATAGAGAATATATTATATATAATATCAACTTGACCGGTTTCTGGCAACATAAGCAAGATCCAGGAGTTCAGAAGATTCGATACAAAAAGCTAAATGTACATAAATTAATGTAATACTTTTTGGAATCAAAATCACTTTTGCTATAGTCGCCAGTGAACTTATGGTAAATTTGATTTTTCATCGTTTACACCTGTGCCATCAAAATTTCAAATAATATGTCTTATATCAGAAAAAATATCCATATAGAGCACACTCTCGCCAATATATCAAACAAATCAAATGATTCGTTTAAGCGGACTCGGCACATTTTAATTGTTTTTTTCTATTTGAGTAATTTATAATATATTTTTTACATATTATTAAATGGCTTTATGAAGAAAAATGATTTAATCAACAACAAATGCAATTCATATGGGAAAATATTTAAAAATAATTTTTTTTTTAATTAAGAAAATTTTAAATTACACTTCTTCAACAATTTCTACATACTTTTCATATAACTGTCATTTAAGTGATAATAGATGAAGAAGTGTGATATAATGTTTTCTTTATAAGTTAATTAGTTTAAGAAAACATAAATGAAACGGTACCTCGCGAAAATATACTAGGAATGTCTAAATTCATGTAAAGCAAAAAGTTGGAAAATTGATATTTCCATACCTTTTTCCCACGCGTTTTTCGTAAGAAAAAACACCGTCTTTTTTTACGAAATGAAGGGTACCGAGTACACTTAAGGCTGTTCTCAAATCAAAGCTGGATATTTTCTCACACATTTTTTAATTTCATTTTTGTTCGCAAATGCATGAAATTGGCAGATTCTCTTAATCAGAAATTATGCATTCGAAAAGTTTTCCCCATTTTTCGATAAAGGCCGATAATTTTTTTAGAAAAAGCTGTGAAAGTTAGTGTTTTGAACCGAATTTCCGAAGGCGAAACTACGAGAAAGGGAAAAAATTGCGATTATGAGACAACAATTTTATTTTTATTCACTTTCGGAACTGGTTTCAAAAGTGAAAGTATCCTCATTAAAGAAATCTGGAATCAAAATCGAAACAGTAATAAATCGTCTGCATAGAGATCAACCTCAGTTATCCAATGCAAAAAAAAAAAATCATTTGAAAATATTGAAATGCAAACGAGATTTTTTAAAAACTTTCTCCCATAGGATTAACATTAGCGAGTGGTTGTTTTTGAGTGAGTGAAGTAGCCCTTTAACCCTTTTGCACCCGAAGCGTGCATTTCAGGAATTTCTTTTTTTATTCAAAAATTCCGAATTCATACTAGAAATTCTGTATAATAAATTTGCTTTATTTAATGATAGACGTTTCGTGATTACATAAAGTAAAATTCTTCTTTCGGAATTTCCGATTTGGATTCGGAATTTCTGAATTAAAAATAAATTCCGGAACTGGACGCATATATGCGCTAATGATGCAAATGGCTTAAAATAAAGTAAGAAAACACGTCCCACGCAAAAATTTCAATAAACTACAAGCAGTTTTTAGGTGCGTTCGTAATTATATAAATACGTAGCATCTATAGTCGTCGTCTGGTCCGTCCGACTGTCCGTCCGTCCGCCTGCCTGTCTGTCCGTCTGTCCGCATATAACAGTGCAAAAACTACCCAACCAAATGATTTGAAATTTAATATACATACTATGTGCAGAATTTTGTCGAGCCATTTAAAATTTTATGAAAATGGACTCATAACTTTAAAATATATTAATAAAAATATTTATTACGTAATTTGATTTTTTTAAAAATTGGTACTTCTTTGTTATAGAAGCTTCCGAGTATTAATAGTCAAGCGACTGAGATGTATCATCCTATCATACTTAATTAATTCAATGATACCAAATGATAGATAATGATACTAGGTTGGCATGGTGATGACGTCCTATTTAAGATGGAGTCCTATTATTTCCGTATGAATGAATTTTAAAACCGAATTTGTGTACTAAAATTGTTTAATTATAGCAATCCTATAATCTACCGACAATTTTTTGGAGAGATGTTTCCGGAAAAATAAATATTAATGGAAAAAAAGAGTCTAAATATGATTTCAAGTTCTAAAATTTTCAGTACTCAGCTTAAGTTTCCCATTGGAATTTTCAGTAAATGTCGACAAATGATAAAAATTTGGCCACTTAAAATGTACTTTTTTTATTATGGAAATGAATCTTATCAAAATAACAGACAATATAATTAATTTCACTGAAACTTCTTATAGTACGAACGCACCTCATTTGTCACGTTTGACGTACAATTTCCAACTTGTTATACTTCGAGATTGATCGGACCCAGAAGCAATATTCTTTGCGAAATGAGAAGTAAAGATTGAAAAGAAAATTAAAACTTGAAAGTTTGATGAAATCAGAAACTTTAAGCAAACCTTTTTGATAAAAAAAAGAAATAATAATAATCATTACTTGTTAAGGGAACTTGACTTAACTAACTTAACTAATACTCTAAGCCAGCAGTTCATAAACTTTGTGATTTCGCGCACCCCTTTCACTTGATATGCATGTTGCCGGACTAATAATAATAACTTAATATTACCTTATTTAATACAAGGTAAAAATAATGTTTTCATGTATAGAATATATGTTTCACTACACAAATTACTGTAATATAAATTTAATTTACAATATTCACAAAAAATCAGTTACATTAATGACAAAAAAAAGTTACAGGATAATAATTATTTTTCATTAGTAAAAACTTTTTTTTAGGGAGGGGGGGGGGGGGTTGCAGTCTTGCTTCTCTTTGCCAGTCGATGTGCTATAAATGGTTCAATGTTTCAATCTTGTTTTTTTAGATCTGATTCGACATTTAATAGATTTTTATAGTTGTTTTCATGTTTACAAGGTTACGCAGAAAGATTTTTCTCATAGCTATGTAGTAGTGTACTTACAACATGAATACTGATTCAGGAAAACAAAACCGAAACAACAAATTCTCTCTTAGTGTATCGAGCTATAGATTCGTTTGCTGATTGATTAGGACTACATGAAATGGTTATTATATTATTCTTAATTATTTTAACTTAACAAAAGTTAGTTTCACTTGAGAACCTTTGACTATAAGCTCAAGGATAGGTAAGGATATCATTATTAAGAATATATGACAAATAGACGATTTTCGGCAATGTATCAATTTGTTAATAAAATATTGAGCTTAGGAGCTAGTTTTATTTCATTACAAAACATCAAAAATATACTTTTTTTACTGCTCTAGTTAAAAAGACACACAAAATAATTCAACACTCAAATTAGTTGAATTTTGAACTGCGTCACATACTTTCCGAGCTTACCAAAATGCAGGCTAAAATTCGGAAAAAATTTTCACTGTTTCTACGCACTGCTTTGTATAATTGTATATCAGTGTCCCCAAAAAATGGTAAACTCACTTTTATTGCGCAATGTAAAAGGTATGACAGTTTATAACAGCTCATACTATCGTGATGTTGAATATTTTGAAATTAATGATCTTCATTCTTCAAAACAATACACTGAAAATTTATCTTTTCTGGCGAAACTTTTTAATGGCTTTTGATGAGCTGTATTTCAGGAAAGTTATGTCAATCCCTTTTCATCTTAAGCATGTACGACATTTTGAAAAAGCCACCACAGAATGGTGAGTTTCATTTTTTGTTACATATCTTTATAAGAAATGTTTGACATCCTGCCGAATCTAGTCGAATTAATAATTCGAATAATTTGTCGAATAATTTAACGAATAATAATTAACAGTTGAATAATTTGTAATTTTGCACGTATAGCATGATTAATTTTAAATGCAACATTTTTCTACTTTGAGAAAAAGTACTGTTACATACTAATTTACTTATTTCACTCAATATATATTCCAAATGGCTTGAATTTTGCACTGAAGAGTTTACAAAATCACATTATATGGTGTCTGTGAACTCCGCGTTTCATAAAATGCAACCCCTCCTTACACTTAAAATAACAAACAAGTGTTGCTACTTTACGAAAATATAATATGCCCACAAATAAAACTATACAACAACATCTGCCGAGTTACCCATGATTTCGAAATGCGGTCTATATTTTTAGAAACCTCAGAAAACAATATACGTCCGAGATTTAAACGATTTGAGTTTTGACCAAGATTTTGAGAAAATGCGCCACTCTGTGTCGTTCTCTACTAAAAATCTACAAATCCGTAAATTTCCATTGAAAAATGAAAAATTACTTCATTAGTTCTCCTACGTAGTCTGGTAAAAGGAACATGTTACAAACAACCCGAAGACAATAAACTTTAAAATGTGTCTTTCGGGTACACAATATGTAGCATCCGATAATGTCTTAGGAACGATAGGAAAATCCCATAAAGAAATATATGCACTTCTACTAGCTTGTTCTCTAACAAAAGTCAGAAAAGTAAAAAACGATTCGAGTTTTGGCTAAGATTTCGGAAAAATACACCACTGTGTGTAGTTCTTGCACAAAGAAACCTACGCATCCCTAAATTTTCACTCCAGAATAAAAATTACTTCATTAGTTCCCCTACGTTGTCGGGTAAAATGAACACGTTACAAACAACCCGAAGACATTGAACTTTAAAATGTTCCTTTCTGGTACACAATATGTCCGATAATCTCTTAGGAAGAATGGGAAAATCACATAAAGAAAAATATGCAATCCTACTAACTTGTTCTCAAACAAAACTGAGCAAAGTAAAAGACGATTTATGTTTTGGCTAATATTTTGGAAAAATACGCCACTGTGTCCCGTTCTTCCACTAAAAATCCACACATCTATAAATTTCAACTCCAGAATAAAAAATTACTTCATTAGTTCTCCTACGTTGTCGGGTAAAACGAACACGTTACAAACAACCCGAAGACAATGAACTTTAAAATGTTCCTTTCTGGTACACAATATGCAGCATCTGATAATCTCTTAGGAAGAATATGGGAAAATAACATAAAGACAAATATGTACTTCTACTAGCTTATTGTCTAACAAAACTTAGCAAAGTAAAAAACGATTCGAGTTTTTGTAAAAATACGCTACTGTGTGTCGTTCTTCCACTAAAAATCTACACATCCAGGAATTTCCACTCCAGAATAAAAATTTACTTCATTAGATTTCCTACGATGTCGGGTAAAATGAACACGTTACAAACGACCCGAAGACAATGAACTTTAAAATGTTCCTTTCTGGTACACAATATGTAGCATCCGATAATCTCTTAGGAAGAATGAGAAAATCCCATAAAGAAAAATATGCACTTTTATTCTGATTTAGATAGCTCCGAAGGCCTTAGTTTCATGCAGCGAGATAATCCGACGTAACTCCCGGCACGTGTATACGTAAGATGGGGAGCAAATCGGATTAGAAACTCATTTATTCTCCCCTCCGTTTTATCAGAGTACCATTTTATAAGAATCCGCGGTCCCGTTACCGACATGCGACACTCTTGATGGATTTTAAGTGCGCATGACAAACTATTGAAACTGACGTCTCAAGATGGAAATTGCACCACCGCACCATAAACGCTGACTTTGAATTAAGACCGTTATTATACAGGGTGATTCACTGGCACTGCCCCAAACTTTAAGAGATTATAGAGAACACAGCAAGAAACAAGTTTTTATATGAAAGTTGGGTCGCAACTTCAAGATGTCTCCCTTCAAGTTGAACCCAGATTTTCGTTCACAACTTCAAGATGTCTCACTTCAAGTCGAACCCAGATTTTCGTTCACAACTTCAAAATGTCTCACTTCAAGTTGAATCCACATTTTCGTTCACATCTTCAAGATGTCTCACTTCAAGTTAAACCCAGATTTTCGTTCACAATTTCAAGATGTCTCTCTTCAAGTTGAATCCAGATTTTAGTTCACAACTTTAACAGTAATGAAGATAATTTATCGATATTCTCAAAAGACTTGCTTTACTATACGTGAAATGAGATAATATCACAAACAGTGCACTGTTATTAGTTCAATGACTTATAATGTACTGTGAGCTGCATCCCAAATTACGTAGCGTCTATATCAGTGTTGTTTGGATGCGCATCGTGGCCATTTCCAGGAATTTAGGGAAATTATCATATTTCATAGAAAGCAAAGTAAGTCTGTTGAAAATATCAGTAAAATATTTCCATTATTGTTAAATTTATAAAGAAAACACCGTTTCAGTTTGAAATTAGACACTCTATATTTATGATTAAACAAGTGGATTGAAACACAGCTTCTCTATACAAAAAAATGTTTGTTTCAGTCATATCTATGACCTTCTAAAGCTTGTCACACTGGTAGTGAACCAACCTGTATGAGTCCAAGCAGAGCGAGGTTAAGGCGGCTAAAATTCTCAATAAAATGGATTTTTGTGTTTTTCTAATAAAATACTATAAACTTAAACAAATTGAATAAAGAAAACCGCGTATTTCTACAATGATTACATTAGAAGGTATAATAATATTTGTGTTGTACTATAAGGATTTCCTGGCGGTAACTAAGATTTTAAGTCCATTTATCTGAGAAAAGATTTTTCATAATTTGTCATGTTTAAAAAGTTATATCTAAACTTTCTTGAAAGATCTGTTTATGAAAATTTGTACAGTGTTTTTATGTTATGTTTTAACTAAATTGTCTTCAAAATTTTAATTCCATGTGAAAATATTGAAAATAGATTCTTCAAAGTACAAATCCCTCTCGAAATTTCTCTTTTTTAAATTTTAAATTTATTATAACTACTAATATTTTTATAAAGCCAAAAGGCAAAAATTAACTCGAAACATATTTTTGAACACAATATTGATAAAAGTAACGAAATCGGTCAAGTGGTTCATGAGTTATATAAAAAATTAATTAAGTTTAAAATTTAAAAATTTTAATGAAACTTTTTCTTTAAAGTTTTCAAATGATTTTTATCTGAAAAGTAACTTTTATGGAGAGACGCATTTGAAAAAAATTAAAATAAAGATAAAAAAATAATAAAATAATCATTAAAAAATCACTAGATTATTTTTAGCACAATTATTCTAATTGGTAAATAAATCGTATGAGTTGTAATTTTACGAGCTAAAAATTTCCGGACCAGGATTCGAACCAAGGATCTCTTGGCTGATGCTACCAATGCCTTGCCAACGGAGCTTTCCCGGACGGATTTGAAGGACCTAATTCACCCAGCTAACTTTATTGGTCACCCAGCTAACCTTATTGATCATAGAATCCGGTCTGATATCTGAATCAGCTCAACAGAACAAATCACAGCTAATGGAACTCCAGTAAACGCTGGATACGTGATTACACTAGAGAAAGTGTAATCACATATCCAGCGTTTACTGGATTTCCATTACCTACTATTTGTTCTGTTGAGCCGATTCAGATCTCAGACCAGATTCTATGATAAATAAGATTATCTGGGTGAATTCAGTCCTCCAAATTCGTCCGGGGTAGCTTAGTTGGCAGAGCATTGGCTGCTTCAGCTAAGAAATCCCTGGCTTGAATCCTGGTCCGGAAATTTTTCGCCCAGTTGGAAAATTACAACTCACATTATTAAAAATGTCTATAAATAAATAAAATAAAATTTTAACCTCCAGATCCCCTTACACTCTGATGTTAGATAAAGCACGGTATTATTTCAGGGCCCATTTCATTTTGTGAAACTTTTCTAAATTTTACATATACGGGAATTCATCAATGCTATAAATATTATATATGGCTTGTGAGTCGCGCAGCAGAAATCACATTTCAATAGGTAGCTTTTTTTAAATATTAACTGTATAAATATGCTAGAGAATATGTTTGATAGTATATTATAGATGTTATACTACTCATAATAACATCAGAATGCTACATGACTGTTTAATAGCCTAATGATCTCGTTCACATTTCCTGGTGAGATAACAGAAATTTTCCGAAGTAGTTCGGATTTTCTTTCGCAATAAACTTTAAAAATTCAGCGTAAAAAATAATAATTCGAATCTAGAGGGCCCATTTTCACTCATTCAGGGGTCCTGCTTCAATTTTATGCTTCACATTGCGTGTTCACTATTCAAGGTCTGATTCCAAAAACAAATACGAAATGAGGAAAAGACAGTAACCACAGAAAATCAGCATTCTGTGATTGTCATCTCTGGTTCTGTTGTTGAATTCAAATCATTCTGAAACATAATTAAAAATAACTTTTATGTTTTCACCATGGCATCTTATGCAAGAAATATTAACATGGGAATTGCCTACTCCAATTGTTATTACATTCCAAACATTCCATGTTTCTCAGGAAAGTGATGTAATCATGATTTGCATATGTGTGTGTTAGTGAACACAATAACTCACAAACGGTAGTTCCGATTGAGCTCGCATAGATAGAGCTCGTATAGATTTTGGTACAAATCGGCCGAGGGATTTGGTATTTCATCCATTGTTAAACAATTTTAAAATCATTTTGCGACCGATTCTATATGAAAAATCATAAAGGAAATGTGACAGAGTATAAGTGATAAATATTGCGGAAATGTAATCTAGCATTAGTAGCGCAGAGGTAACGTCTCCAGTTTCCATAAGGAAAGTTAGGCATTTGAATACAACGGAATTCATTTTATCAGAAATTTATAAGGGTAACATTCTATTGCGAGAAAAAAGATATTTACATAGCTCAAAATAACTGTTCAGGAACCAAATATTTTTTTAACTGGAAAAGAAGGCTAATTTTCTCACAAAATATAATATTTTATTAAATATAAATATGAATAACACTCATAATAGGAAGGGCTCGAATCGCATTTCTAATTTCTCCATCTCTTAATAGTTTTAATAGTTTAAAACAGAATGAGAAACCAGGTCACAATCAAATATTTCAATAAACTACAAATAGCTTTTATAATATCCGATTGATCGGGCACAAAATTAAAATCCTTTGCGAAATGACAAGTATAAGTAGAGCAGAAAACTAAAAAGTTTGATAAAATAAGAAACTTTAAGCAAACATTTATTATTACAAAATATTAATATTTGATTGTTAAACTTAAAAAAATGACCCAGAACTTTTTCCGAAATATTGCATATTTTCATGTACGCTTCAACTAAAGAAAGCACTATTTTCAGAAATGAATAAAAAAATAGAAAACTATCGCATTATATGTATTTTTAATTAACCTTTAACTTTTCTCAGCTCTTTCAAAGACCGTTTTTATTAACACTTATTAACCTAGTTGAAAAGTGTTTATGACTTCGGTTTGTCTGGCCGGATGGCCGTCTGTCGTCTGTCGTCTGCCGGCTGGCCGGCTGCCGTCTGTCCGTGCTCTAACTCCCGTAAATATGCTCGGATTGCCCTGCAATTTGTATATGTTATTGCCGTTATCTATAGCATGTTCCCTATTTCAACTGAAGTGTGTAGCACTTATAGTTTTTTTACAGGGACACTCAAAAGAATTCCGTTACATTTTGGTCTATGGGGGAAAAATCATTTGCGGTTTATTTTAATGATGTTACACAATTTCAAACACATTGTAATTGATATATATCACTAAGGTGCATTACAAGAAGCTTAATATGGAATAGGGTGTGCATAGCACTTATAGTTACTTTACAGGGACAGTCAAAAGAATTCCGTTACATTACGTCTATGGAGAAAAATCGTTTGTTGTTTTATTAAATAAAGTTTCACTATTTTAAACGCATTGAAATTTATATATATCACTAATTTGCATTACAAAAGGCTTACTACAGAATAGTGTGTGTATAGCAGTCATCATTCATTTACAGGGACACACAAAAGAATTCTCTACTGTCTGTTAACAATAATTCCTGGAAGTGCATTTTAAGTTGCCGAATGCGATTTTAAATTTAACTCACTTTTTGTCTATTACTTGGCGTTTATAAATTCTGTAGATCATATACAGGGCAGCACAAAAGTCCGCGAACACATTTCCGTTTATTGACAGAAACTCCAGAAGGAGAATTTTAAATTTTAATTGTGCTACGCGTTTCCTAACTGAACTAAAATTTAGCATCCTATGTAGTATAAATACAAATCTATAGATCCTATACAGGGCTTAATAAAAGTATTCGGATATTTTTCCGAATATTGTATATGTTTAAAATATATGTTGGAAAGTCCTGAAATTACGTTTTTAAATATGTTAGGCGCTTTCCAAATTGTTTACTTAGATGTTATCTTTCAGCTTATTAAACGGTAATGATTTGTAAAATTATTTTGGAAGCGTTGGGAAGTGTTACATAATCTATGCTTGACGCATGAATTTTCGTTCTTGTTTTTCCATGTTCACTGTTTAACTTTTAGCGTCCAGTTTAACAAAAGATACTAATGAAATTGTGTCTCCTTTTGATGCATTTTACTATCACTAGAGGCTTCTGAATAGGTTAATATTAATTCTATTAATTAATGATCTACATAAATATTGGTACATAAACAGCATCCTATAAGTCAATCGAGCGTTTTATTCATCTTTCGATCAAGTGGTCTCAGAGACCGCTCACAGTAGCTATACCACAATTTCTGTAACAGTAGTT
Source organism: Maratus michaelseni (assembly GCA_963931845.1). Taxonomy (NCBI): domain Eukaryota; kingdom Metazoa; phylum Arthropoda; class Arachnida; order Araneae; family Salticidae; genus Maratus; species Maratus michaelseni. The sequence goes on along the minus strand of OZ007586.1, from coordinate 37,779,587 downwards.
AAAGTTATCCATTTTATAAGAATTCCTATTCCGACACACGGCCATCTTGATGATTTCTAACCTTTAACTAGCATCGTGATTTTTTTGTGTACAATAGGTGCCATGGTGCCAGTTTGTCCCCAGTTAGTATTATTACCTCTATAAAGAAAACATAAAACGAATTTTAATAATTAAAATCAATTATATTTTTACATGACTGTATTTGTCAGTTGAATAAATGAGTAATTATATCACTTATATACTTTATTATTTTTACCTGAATCTTACAGGTGGATGATGAAATACACGAGTAGAAATATACCTGGAGACTAATTGGCACGACAACACCACAATAGCAGTTATGGGTTAAGTGCATATGACGAATTGTTGAAATTAACGAGGAAGTTTCAGTAACGACAGAAAATCAGTCTTCTGAAACATAATTAAAAATAAACTTTTTTCGTCTCATTCATAGCCTGTTACGCATGAAATATCACTGTTCAAATTTTGTGGTAGGTTGAACCAAATATTGGCGTTGTAGTAGTTGCAACCATAAGACAGTGCAAACATTTACTATGATTTCGTATATTACATGAATCATGAAATGGTACAATATTGAACCAAAATTTTGTTTCGGGTTGAACCATAAACTTGTATAGGTTGAACCATTAACTGGTAAATTGTTGAACTAATTAGAGCTAAAATGTTGAAGAACAATCTGTTAAAATATTGAATCAGAAAGTGGTTACGATTATCGACACTGACAAGGAATAATCAGACCGGAACCTCTGTTAAAAGCGAAATCCGCACATTACAAACACCCAAGCCTGTTACGGGATTCGAATCTCATATCAGTTGACTTGTATCCAGAATTCCAATGCTGACAAGATGTCCGATGTCATCGTTCTCAAAAGCAGACTATTAAGAGTGCATCGAACTATTTGCTCTGATTGACTGTTGAAAAGCTGCATTTTCTGGTAACATTAAAATTATTTTAAGATTGATGCATGAAGATAATTTTTTGAAAGTTAAGAAAAATGATATTGAGGTTAATCTAATTACTTTACAACAGAGGATACTTTAACTTTGAACTAAAGATTTTTATAATTACTTAACATTTTTAACCCTAAAGTGGGGAACTTAACAATATGCAAGATCTGACCATAAATACCTATATATAATTTTGAATGCGGTTATATTTGTATATTCATTGGATCTAGTCTTTTCATTTATAGAGCCATAAAACATCGAAACTTCATAAAATTCAACGTATCATAACTCGGTATGATTTGATCATAAATGAATGAGAGTTTTTACACGTTCTTTTAAGAAGCAGAACAATATTTTTTAAATTATAACTTACAGGACCCAGGGTCCGTACAAAATATTAAATTTCGTATTTTAATATGTATGCTGCCCCTTGTAAAACAGTCACTAATTCTAAAAACTGTACTTTATTTCTATAATTTTGTCAATGGAAATATGTTTCTTGAATCATTGTAGCTCATTTTAGCTCGCACAAGGATGATACTTTACATGTTTTGTGGAATCTATAGTAATTTGGGCTATAATTCTCCTAAAAATTTCACACTTTTTTCAATTTTCACTTTTGGGTAATTTATCTTACACTGAAAAAAAAAAAAAAAAAAAAAAAAAAAAAAAAAAAAAAACTCGGAAACGTTACTCTATCTGGTGGGGCAGCAATGTGGCCCAACTGTTCTGTTATGTTTTCGCATATTTCGGAAAAATATTTAGTAACGTTTCTGTATATTTCGGAAAAGCATTTAGTAACGTTTCCGTATATTTCGGAAATGCTTCTGCATATTTCGGAAATGTTTGTGTACATATAGGAAATGTTTGTGTATACATCGGAAATGTTTCTGTGTGTTTCGGAAATGTTTCTGTGTAATTATGTATCATAATTTCTTTTATTTAGGAGAACGATACACTTTTTGAAAAGAGTTAATATTAACCGATTAAATTTTATTGCATATTAGTATTAAATTTGCAGTTAATCTGGTGTTGTGCATACAGAGTTAAATAACTCGTTCGATAGTTTCTTTATACTCTTATTCCATGAATATATAATAAATATTAGATATTTGATTGATGAATAATATTATAGTACTAGTATTAATGAAGTACAGATAGCACCGTTTATAGGTTTTTATCATCTTTTCGTTTTGAGATTGATTTCGATTCATAACTTTTCTAATGATGAAATGTATCGTTTATATGACAGAACAAATTCCTAATTTCACTTATACTATACGTTTTTCACTCATTTTTTATGAATCAATATTTGTAAATAAATAACGTTGAAAATTTGATTTATAGATCTATAAATAATTCTTTTTTTAAATGCAGCCTCACGAGTTCCATCCTCTAAATAGATACATTATGAAAATGTTTAATTTCCCTATACTTATAAATAGATAGATGTTAGTAATACCTTTTAACATTTTTTTTTATCTTGTAAATAGATATACTGTTCCAAAATATTTTATATCTGTGGTAATTATTTTATTTTCACGAATTGTATACTTATAAATAAATACATTGTTAAAAATGTTTTGTCTATTTGTAAATATTTTTAATATACTGTTTTACAATTATCATGCTTCTAAATATATATTTTTTAAAGTATTATTTTATTCGTATAACTTGAGAAGTGCTGAGATAACCTGAGAAAATATGTATCTTTTTATAAGTATACAGTTCATGAAATAATATAATTATTTATAGATACGAAATCTTTTGACGTAATACCTCTACTTACAAGATTAAAAAATATATTTATTTAATGATATTAAAAATAATACATCTATTTCGAAAAATAAAGCATTTTCATAATGTATATGTATGTATTTATAGAATGGAATTCACGAAACCGGATTTTAATAAATAATTATTTGAAGATTTATAAATCAAATTTTCAACGATATTTATTTATAAATATCTGATTCATAAAAAATGAAGGAAAATCGTATAGTATAAGTGAAGTTAGGAATTTGTTTTGTCATATAAACGATACATTTCATCATTAGAAAAGTTATGAATCGGAACCAATTTCAAAACGAAAAGATGTTAAAGACGTGTAAACGGCGCTATCTGTACTTCAATAATATTAGTACTACATTATTATTCATTAATCAAGTATCTAATATTTACTTAGATTCATGGAACAAGAGTATAAAGAAACTATCAAACGAGTTATTTAACTTTGTATGTACAATAAAATATTAACTGCAAATTTAATATTAATATGCTATAAAATTGAATCGGATAATATTAATTCTTTTAAAAAAGCATATCGTTCTCTCAAATAAAAGGAATTATAAAACAGAATACTTACTGGTCATCCAAATACGTTGCATCTGCGTCTGTTATAAGCTATGTCTTTCCTCTCAAGAACAATACAAATCATGTTATAATGACATGTGCAGTAGCTTGGAGTAGATGAGCATGCGCAAATATTACTTTTAGTGATTTTTGTTTAAGTTTTTTTTTTAAATCTCGGAAATATATTGGTTTCTAAGGTTTCTGAAGATAAAAGAAACCTTTTTGAAATCGTGGGTATCTTGGAAGTTTTACGAGGTTATATTTTATATTCGTAAATCTTCTTCAAGAAAAATTTCGAATTATTTACAGCGTATGGCAAAAACAAATATGTTTTGTGGGGGAAATATATATTTGCGTGTCTGGGCGAGTGCGTGGGTATGTTTCACAAGTAGAACATAATGGTTGTATAAACGTTTCCTAATTGTTGGCTAATTTTCATTCCACTTTAGCCCACAGTACGACATGTACGCCTTTTCGTACCATAAACTAACTAACCATTTGTAAACAAAGGCCCAATAGTGGTCCAAACGTTCGCTACTCAAAATCCTGCTCAGATACTCTCCAAATTAAGAGGATCTCTGCACCTACCATTTTATGATCATTTCCTAACCCTACCATTCCCAATCTTACCATTTCCCACCAGTTTTTAGACTACCAACGATGGGCCAACAAATTGTGCTATTTAGGAAGATTCCGAGTAACTAACGATTGGACCACTTTTGGGGCTTTGTTGGCGAATGATTCTTTGGCCAATGGTACGGCAAGGCGGACATTTCTTACTATAGACTAACGTGGGTAATAATTAACCAAAGTTGGCCCAACTATTTTGTGGTAGTGCCAACAATGGGCCAACAAACTGTGTTACTTGTGTTATGCACCAAATATTCAAACCTACTTCTTATACTCTCTTTATTAGCCTATATAATTCCAATATCATTCCTAGAGTGTATTTTTTAAGATAGTCACCGATTAAATCTTGCCTCGAGTTTAATATGTGTTTTAATAATGTCCTTTCCCACTTACATACTTGATTTAATTTTTCATTTATCTGAAGAAGTCATCAATATATTTTCTATTCACACAATTTCTCTCTTTCACGAATCGCTTTTCATTTGAACACTTCCCCATGAAGGAGCTTCAAATATTAATTAGAAAGTCGTTTTTGTAACTTTTACGGTTTCTATTCACTAGACAGGAAGAGGGAAGGAAGGATGTCCATTCAAATTCTCTGCAGCGAAAGTATGATTTTGAATATCGTCCGATTTTTGAATTTCTTCCTTCGTCAATCGAACTTTTATTGATTTTGCTATGGATCAAAGCAAAGGAAACGAGTTTTATTTCAAATAAACGAATAGGGGGCATATTGATCATCGCAAAGCTTTTTCATTTAAATAAGTGATGTATTTACTCTTAAAAGTTATTATTTTATGCATTATGAATTTTGTAATGGAAAATGTGTTCAGATAGCCTAAATGCTCAAATGTGTAGTTGTAGTCTAAAAAGTTCACCAAACTGTAAAAAAGACAAATGTTTCTTTATTTACTGAAATATAATATAATCAAGAACGAAAATATACAATAACCTCTAATGCAATACCTAAACATGTAAAAACCGAAAATTATTCCAAATGTGTTCAGGTAACCTAAATGCGCAAATGTGTAGTTGTAGACAAAAAAGTTCACTATACTTTAAAAAAAGACAATTGCGTTTTAATCTACGCAAATATAATATAATCAAGAACGAAAATATACAATAACCTCTAATTCAATACCTAAATATACAATAACCGAAAATAATGACAGATGTGTTAAGTTATCCTAAATGCAAAAATGTGTAGTTGTAGCCTAACAAGTTCACCATACTATAAAAAAAGACAAATGTTTCTTAATCTGCGCAAAAAATATAATCAAGAACTAAAATATACAATAACCTCTAATACAATACCTAAATATACAATAACCGAACATAATGGCATATGTGTTCAGGTAGCCTAAATGCGCAAATGTGTAGTTGTAGTCTAACAAGTTCACCATACTGCAAAAAATACAAATTTTTCTTAATATACAAAAATATAACATAATCAAGAACGAAAATATACAATACCTAAATATGCAATAACCGAAAATCATGGCAAATGTGTTCAGGTAGCCTAAATGCGTAAATGTGTAGTTGTAGCCTAAAATGTTCATCATACTGTAAAAAAAAGGCTAATGTTTCTTAATCTATTCAAATATAATATAATCAAGGACGAAAATATACAATAACCTCTTCCGAGTTACCCATGATTTCTAAAATCGTCCTTTATATTTAGAAACCCCAGAAACCAATAAAGAAAAAGCATTTATAAAACCGTTTTTTGCTGCCAAAGATTTTCGGAAAAGGTTTCCAAGTAGTGCACTGTAAAAAATGACCAATGTTTCTTATTTTATGAAAATATACTATAACCACGATAAAAATTAAAATATTCTTCTGAGTTATCCGAAATTCCGAATAGCGTGTTACATTGTCTTTTGAATCCCCAGAAACCAATACATTTCCAAAATTTAAAGAATTATTTATAAAAACAAAGTATTTTTCGCTGCCCGTATTTTTCAGAAACCTTTCCGAAGGGTCTTTATAGTGTATTAATTAGTGTCTTCATCCTGGAATACCTGTTTTTCGAATGTCATAAATTCGCAAGTAAACCTTTTCAGCCGCATAAGTTAATTTATTCATGTTCTTTTATCCTGTCCCGAAATTTCCTCAGTGTCATATGATTCAGGACAGGATAAAAGAACATGAAGCAGATCAGAGATTTAATAGACCCCACACTGCGTTAACAAGATTAGCACAAACTGAACCTTTAAAAGTAGATTTCAATGGATCCAAAATTATATTCCGCACAAGTAATCATCAGGAAGCTATCATAAGAGAGTCTCTGGAAATAATATTTAAAAAAGAAATAGTCTGGAACGATGTATTTTCATATGATATCCACGCAGTCTAGAATGAATTAATACATGATTGATTAACCTGTACTTATTTTTGAAATGTTGAATGACCTTTCGCATCCCACCTTATATTCTACACCCTTGAAGTAAAATGGTTTGTTCCGGGCAAGCTAGAAAACAACAACTTAACTATTAGTTTTTGACTGATGATGACCGAGTAGATTCGGTTGAAAACGTTTTGAATTTTTAAAAAGACTTCAATGTGTTTTTTAATGTTTTTACGCACCTTCAAGCAATATATTTACATTTAGTTGTATCTTTATGAATTTTAATGAAAATATTTACTTGAGAATAGATAGCATTCGAAAAATCTCTATTCCGAGTTGAGAAATAACTAATTAATACACTATCAATAATACTCGCAAACGTTTCCGAAAATCCGTGGCAGCAAAAGTAACTTTTTTTTTGTATATATATATAAATGCTTCTTTAAATCTCACGAATATACTTGTTCCCGAGATTCACAATGTTAAAGAACGTTTTTCGGAATCGTGGGTAACTCGGAAGAGGTTATTGTATATTATTGTTCGTGGTTATACTATATTTTCGTACATTAAGAAACATTATTCTTTTTTTTTACAGTGCATTTCAGTCGATGCACAGTGGTTCAGTCTCAATATTTATCTAGAAAAAAACAAATTTTCGAATTGCTTTTTATCTATTTAATATTTAGGTATTTTCATTAAAGAAGTTTCAAAGAAAGTTCATTAAAGAAGTTTCAAATATACACTGTTTCTCAAAATAATAATGCATGTAGACAAACTTTGCCAAATGGCATTAGACAAGTCATTCAATTAATAATTTACTGTTGTATATTATGCTGCTTTTTCTGTAATTAATATGTACAAAAATCGTTTTGTGCTGGTGAATTGTTTATTAAAATAAGCTCAGAAAAGATTTTTTTTGTTATATTGGTAAATAAATTTTTCATATTGTCTTTTTGTTGATTATAGATAGAACTGTAATTTTGTACGTTTATATTGGCAAGCAAAATACGTAACATTGTACATATTTCAATGTATTGATGTTTATGTACTATATTATTCCTTGGAGTATAAAGAATTTGATTTCAAAATTGTATGTGCGTTAAATTGTTACCTGTTTTATACTTTAACATATGTATAATAATTTAGTGTAAATTGATTTTTATAAACAATTTGCATTTCCTAAAAAAATTCCCGAAAATGCTTTAAAGGTCAACTGGTGTTATTCTATAAGCAAAATTCGAAAATTCCTGAAAACATTTTATACTCGCACAAACAAACAGTCCAAAATAATAAATAAATTCTTGATGTATATTTAGTATTTTGAAATTTTATAGTTATTTTTTTACGAAAATAATTTTGTCACATGCGAAATGTACAACTGGATACATTAATAAGATTTTGGAATAGAGAATAAGTGATAACGATAACATATTAATTAAAGACAATAACTAATAATAGCATAATAACTGAACTAATAGTAACAATATAACTAATTATAACATAATAACCGAAGAAAACAATGATTACATTGTAAAATTTCTTATTGTTTTACAACTATAACAATTATAACTTCGTGGTTGTAAAAATTGTTGATTTTCCAGGAAAAAGCTGTCAGCCCGCACGCTAGTAAAAAATAGTTTATTTTACGTACATAATCTGTATTGCTTATGTAAATGCGGGTAAAATCTCTTAAAATGAAAGAAAGTTTGTAATAAAAACAAATTATTTCCGTAAAATAAACAGATTTCTTACTGGCGTCCTGGCTCATATTTTTCTATAAAATCAACAGAATTTCCTAATAGTATAATTATTCTGTTTATGATTGAAGTAAATCAATCAATCGACATTTTTAAAGCAGTATTTATATTATTTTTAATGAAGTTTAAAAAGTCCTTTTAATTCAATGTTGATGGATAAAATTGTTCTAATTATATCAGTATATTATGTTACCAGAAACCTGTTGTATAACGATATTAGATATGATAACTTAGATACTAACGAACTTCGAATAATATTTCTCAATTTTGAAATTCATATTTCATACTTGCATGAGTACCATGAAAAACTACTCATGTAAACGTAAAAAAATAAAAATAATAATCGATAATTTAAATACACTGGTGGTAAAATTAAAGGAACAACTATAAAACGGAATTTGTGTTAATTCTATTAAATGTAGTTTATTGAAAGTAAGTTGGTAGCTAAAGATCAACTGCATCACATAGTCCAAATGGTTTTCTCTAGAGAGAAGTGTGGAAATTTGATAAAATTTTCAAGCGTGGAAGTGGAAAAGGCATTTGAGGGATTGTGAGAAATGGCGTTTAAAGGGGAGAGTGGAAGTGGAACAGTGAGCTTGTAAAGCTGTAAAGCTAGCATTTCGGTCAGGGGTGTGCACACATCTTATAAAACTTTAGTACGTATCTTTATAAAGTTCTAAAATGTATCATAAACTTTTACCGGGTTTATATCTCATTTCTTATATTCTTATTTAGATATAATCTGTGCAAAAATAGAATCTTCTGCATTTTAAGATATGTTTTTCATAACAAAATAAAGATTTTGTGCAAGTGTAATGGTTTTAGATTCAAAATCATTCCAGTTACATCAGTGTTTAACACTTTCCAACATAGTTGAAAAATGTTTATGAATTCGGTTTGTCTATCCGTCTGTCCATGCTCTAACTCTCGTAAATATACTCGGATTGTCATGAAATTTTTAGACATTATTGAATGTTTGGTATTGAAAATGAAGTGTGTAGCATTAATAGTTCATTTACCGGGGCAAACAAAAGAATTCCATTGCATTCTGGTCTATGGGGAAAAGTCGTTTGCGGCGTATTTTATGGATGTTACGATATTTCAAACATACTGAAATTAATATGAATGAATAAGGTGGACTACAACATTCTTTTACAATGAGTAGCATTTATAGTTCAATGACAGGGATGTACAAAATTATTCCTTTACATTATGATCTATGGGGGAAAATCGTTTACTGTGCATTTTGAACATGTTATGATGAAATTGAAAAGGATCACTAAGTTTCAATGCAACTTCTTTTCTATAGATTATAAAGTGCGTAGTATTGATCGTTCATGTACAGGGACGCAGAAGAAAATTCGGCTAAAAAAATTCGGCCGTTGCTAGAAGTGCTATTTCCGCTATGATATCCGATTTTATGTAATTTTTAGTATATTAAGTATTGTTTACAAATTCTGTAGAATATATACAGGGCCGCACGAAAGACTTCGAATATGGGCGGCATTTGCTGAAAATGGATTTTTACTGAGTTATGTATTTTTTTTAATTTATTTTTCTTATTTAGATATCTCATTTCATCGTATGGAGAAATTAAATTTCTTAATAATATTCTGTTACTGTTGGAAAGTGTTTCATAATCTATGCCGAATGCATGAATTTTCGGTCTTGTTATACTTGTTCCTTTAATATTTCTCTCCAGTGTAGTATAGACAGTAGCATGATTCAATGAAAGCTACTGTTATTGGTTCGATACCACATGATTCAATGAAAGCTAGAGAATGATTGAGGTTTTTTCATAATGAAAAATTTTATTCCAGGATAATTATATTAAATATTGCCAACTTAGCTTCTATTCTTATTACAAGAACTATCATCCTTCCATAACTCCTGTATAGTAATTTTTGTTTCAATTAATCACTAAAATGTTTTCATTAAATAAAATAAAATTGCTATAAAGAAATTCTGGAAGGATGGTAGCTCTATTTTAATTTAAAAAATGTATAAATGGACAACACTGATTATATTTGCCACTAACAAGTCCCATTTCTGTTGGGGAAGCAGTTTATACAGTGGCACAGCACAAAATTTACAACGTCGTAACTATATAGATTACAAATGTTCAGTTGGATGAATGCCATTAGTAAGAATAACTGTCAGACTTGGCAAGGTATATTGCAAAGCATCGAGAAAATTCTGCTGCAATTCATGTCATATAATAAATTAATTAGCGACAGACGGAAGTCTGGAACCACCAAAGTGCTAACTTTGGGTGACAAATGCAGCTATTCTGTCATTAATGTATTTTACTATAAACAAGAACGAAAAATCATGCGTCAAGCATAGATTATGTAGCACTTTCCAACGCTTCCAAAATAATTTTACAAATCATACCGTTTAATAAGCTAAAAGATAACATCTAAGTAAACAATTTGGAAAACGCATAACATATTTAAAATTATAATTTCAGGAATTTCCAACATATACAATATTCGGAAAAATATCCGAATACTTTTATTCAGCCCTGTATAGGATCTATAGGTTTGTATATATACTACATAGAATGCTAAATTTTAGTTCAGTTAGGAAACGCGTAGCCCAGTTTAAAATTCTCCATCTGGAGTTTGTCAATAAACGGAAATGTGTTCGCGAACTTTTGTGCTTCCCTGTATATGATCTACAGAATTTATACACACCACGTAATAAACAAAAAGTGAGTTAAATTTAAAATCGCGTTCAGTAACTTAAAATGCACTTCCAGGAATTATTTTTAACAGGCAGTAGAGAATTCTTTTGTGTGTCCCTGTAAATGAACGATGACTGCTATGTACACAATATTCTGTAGTAAGCCTCTTGTAATGCACATTAGTGATATATATAAATTTCAGTGCGTTTAAAATAGTGAAACATTACTTAAATAAACCGCAGACGATTTTTCTCCATAGACGTAATGTAACGGAATTCTTTTGACTGTCCCTGTAAAGTAACTAAAAGTGCTATGCACACCCTATTCCATATTAAGCTTCTTCTAATGCACCTTAGTGATATATATAAATTTCAATGCGTTTAAATTAGTGAAACATTATTTAAATAAACCGCAAATGATTTTTCCCCATAGAACGCAATATAACGGAATTCTTTTGAGTGTCCCTGTAAAATAACTATAAGTGCTACACACTTCCGTTGAAATAGGGAACATGCTATAGATGGCGACAATAACATATAAAAATTGCAGAGCAATCCGAGCATATTTACGGGAGTTAGAGCACGGACAGACGGCAGACGGCAGACGGCAGACGGCCAGACGGCCAGACGGCAGACGGCCAGACGGCCATACGGCCAGACAAACCGAAGTCATAAGCACTTTTCAACTAGGTTGGAAAGTGCTAAAAAGATCACATGTCTTTTTACGTATATGTGTCAAAACTATATCTTGCTAATGTCTATACTTTTCAAACTATTGAATTTTTATTTATTTTTTGACTCTTGGATCACTGTAAATGAATTTTATAATATAAAGTATAAATAAGTTATTGAAATACTAATAAACCCTTTCTTTAAAAATTTTTACAATTAAATAAAGTAAGAAAGACCGTAAAAAAAAAATCCAGATATATACGGATGATTTTATGTGAAATTTCTGTATTTTAACGGAAACTTTCTATTTTGGATGGAAATTGTAAATTTTCTCGGAATAAACGGAAAATATTGGTTTTATCCTTACTCGCTGAATAAAAAAATGGGAATGTACCTTTCAAGACAGGAAAACGGAAATGTTCCTTTTCAATTGAGAAAAAACGGAAAAATTCCAGTTAAATTTTCGTAATTGAAGTTCTGTCCTATAACTAAGTCATTGCATCAGGGCAGTTGATGAAGGGAACAGAGAATTCATCCTCTAACGGCGAATATCGAGCTTCAAATCCTGAGGAAGAAAAGTCGATAAAAAACAGGTGATAATATTCAATTAAAATACCTGTTCCGTATAAATATGCATAAGTATATATAAATATTTTTTAGATTAAAAGAAAAACCGCTATTGCTCAGATTTCATTTTAAAAACAGAAATTTTCCGTCTTGAATAGCGGGAAATTTCCATCTTCAAAACGAGGAGAATACGAAAACGAAAAAACGGAGAATAGACGGAATTTTGCTAACAGTAAATTTTCCGTTTTTTTCATGGATTTTTTAAAGTGTATGCTATTGCGTTTTTTCGAAATTAGTCTGCAAAATATGCAAAGAATTCTTTAAAAAATGCTCTATTTTCCAAATTCTAGAAAAAAGGTTTGGCTGATTTGTTGTAGAACAGGTAGCGGAGACAACATGTAACCTGTTACACGACGAAACTATTGATGGACACAAATTATCTAAATTTTTGTAACTGAATAATTTGCTAAATACCAATTGTAAAGAGCCAGTTCAATGGCAGATTACTAATATTGTATTATAAGTTTTCGAATATATTTATTACTTTTCTGCTGAAATCTCAGTTTAGATTGATCGAGGAGTTGTTATTCTGTAACCACCGCGATCACCAGTCCTTTCACCAATAGATTACAGTATATGGGGTTATAAACGATCAAGTTTGTAGTCCGCTGCTTAGAAAACCCATTCCTGAATGGAAATCACGAATCACACTGCACTTGTTTGAATCGAAGTGAGCATTCTCACAAATAAAAGGGCAGAACTTATTTACAAAAGGGGACATTTATAGAGTAAACGAAGAGAAGCCAATTCGAATATTTGTCAAAATGGTAAACTTTGTGAGTTCCTTTGTCTTACAATGGTTTGTACTCGATTACAATAAAATTCTCATGTTTTATTGCAATACTACGCATATAATAAAGCATTTTTTTTGACAAACTAATTTATGTAATATCAGAATTTTTTAGGGCTCTCCATTCACAAACTATTATTGTCAAATGCGATCAGGAATGTTTCAGAATAGTAAACGAGAAAATTTCCTAGGAAATTGTTTTCGGGCAACCATGCCCATTATTTCCCAGTAACGTTCATGGATTTATTTTCTTCACATGCTTTCTAATGCAGTTTTTAATGGAGTTTTAGTTACTCCATTATAAAATTAAAAAGAGGATGTGATAATTGAACACATTATCAGGTGCAATCTAATGTGTGATATTAGATTTTCCGTATGCACCACAAGGAAATGAAAAGGAGAATATACTAATCAAACACAATACCAGACGCAATCAAAAATATTATACTTGAATTTTTTAGTATACTTCATTAGAAAATGAAAAGGAGGACATGATTATCGAACACCTTATTGCGTTCAATCTAAAATGTTACATTAGATTTTTAGTATACACCATTAGAAAATAAAATAACATAATAATCAAACACAATACCAGATGCAATATAAAATGTTATATTAGAATTTCAGCGCATAGAGTTAAAAATGAAAAGGACAACATTATAATCGCACACCATATCAGATGTAATCAAAACTTTTATATTAAAATTTTAGTTTACATGATTAGAAAATAAAAATGAAGCCTTCATAATCAATGATATTATAAGGTGTATTCTAAAGTGTTGCAATAAAATTTTAGTTTACTCCGTCAGAAAATGAAAAGGAAGGCCTGATAATCAAATATCAGTAACCGGATAAAGCCTTTAAAAATATCCCCAGTATTAAAAATTGAAATATTTTGTCCTGTGATGTAACTTAAGTTGTAAAGGCATAGCGGAAAGTTTCAACACATTAAGCCTCATAACAAAGAAAAATCACCTACTTAATCCTACTTAATTCTACTTAAGACCTTTTTCTCCTTCGCTTCAACTTGATCGATTAGTTTGATGCTTTGTAGAAAGATTTTCTTACACTTGTAGAAAACGCTAAAAATATCAAGGACTTCTTAAGTTTGCTCTAGGTACTAATTATTTTTATATATTTTATTACTTTTGAAATATTTGAAGTCACTCTTCGGGTTTCAATATGCGATTTTTTTTTCGTCGCACGGGCGATTGCACTTAACCTAACACATATCATTTCATTCAATGATAAAATAAAATGCTGATCAAATTACTGTATGTCTGAACGATATCATAAAACACACAATTAACGATTATATTTTAACCAGTCTATTACGACTTCGACAACTATTGGAACAGTATAACATCATACACTGAGAAAAAAATCTGCCCTTCTCAACTAGAATCTAAATTGTGGCTCTAGAAAAAATAGTTCCATGTCATCCCTATAAATTATAGTTCACTTTGCCAGAGAGTTCTAGAGACTCCTACTAGAATTCAGGAGTGTTTACCTATATTCTCGTGGTCAAACTTATTTAAAAAAATTTTTAATCTGCAAATAGATGAGAACACAAGACGCTAGTTTTAGTTACTATAATGCTAGTTTATAAACCCATTCTAGAAATAAAGCGATAATTTCTCGCCAGTTACACGATTCATTATCGTTTCGTCACCTAGAAAACAAGAGACTAGAAATTCTTGATTATTTTGTCTATTCAGTTTAGTTGCTTACCCTATTCGCATAGCTCAGATTTCTATATTTCTAGTTCAGGGACTTAGAAACAGTCTAACTATTCATTCTAATTGAAGGAGGTATATATTTTTCCTCAGTGTAACAATTCAATGTTTCGTTCATAACACTCTATAAAGAATAAAGAATCCAATCTAAAATTCCCAATTTGCGCAGCATTAATAAGAAACATTATCTACCCCAAACATATTTATTACATAGTCAGCTCTAGAGCAAATGTTAAGCGATTTTAGTGAAAAACTGCACTGGCAAAAACGTCATCAGTAAAAATATTTCAACTTCTTTTATATTTAATTTGTCCTACTTTAAGACAAAATAACTGTATTGCACCTAATTAATATAATACATTCTGAATATTCAAACTGTATCGTATTTAACTATTATTTCTTTACTTTTTTTTCCGTGGAATAACATTAGAAAGGCCTTTTGTTGGATCTCACATGCAATTACTCTGTTAAATTGCCCAATGTCTTGTACTATTTGATTATATCAGAGTATATGCAAAATCAAGGACTATATGTCATTTTTCGATGCAGCAGTTATATTAAAGAGGCATATCTTGAGATTCTATTAGTACAAATATTTTTTAACTTCTTTTATATTTAATTTGTCCTACTTAAAGACAAAATAACTGCATTGCTCTTAATATAATGCATTCTGAATATTCAAATTTTATCGTATTTCACTACTATTTCTTTACTTTTTGCCAGGGAATAACATTATAAAGGCCTTTTGTTTGATCTCACATGCAATTACTCTGTTAAATTGCCCAATGTCTTGTACTATTTGATTATATCAGAGTATATGCAAAATCAAGGACTATATGTCATTTTTCGATGCAGTAGTTATATTAAAGAGGCATATCTTGAGATTCTATTAGTACAAATATTTTTTAACTTCTTTTATATTTAATTTGTCCTACTTAAAGACAAAATAACTGCATTGCTCTTAATATAATGCATTCTGAATATTCAAATTTTATCGTATTTCACTACTATTTCTTTACTTTTTGCCAGGGAATAACATTATAAAGGCCTTTTGTTTGATCTCACATGCAATTACTCTGTTAAATTGCCCAATGTCTTGTACTATTTGATTATATCAGAGTATATGCAAAATCAAGGACTATATGTCATTTTTCGATGCAGTAGTTATATTAAAGAGGCATATCTTGAGATTCTATTAGTACAAATATTTTTTAACTTCTTTTATATTTAATTTGTCCTACTTAAAGACAAAATAACTGCATTGCTCTTAATATAATGCATTCTGAATATTCAAACTTTATCGTATTTCACTACTATTTCTTTACTTTTTGCCAGGGAATAACATTAGTAAAGCCTTTTGTTTGATCTCACAGGTAATTTTTCTGTTAAATTTCACTATGTCTTGTACTATTTGATTATATCAGAGTAAATACAAAATCAAGGGCTATATATAATTTTCGGATGAAGCAATTATATTAAAGAGGCATATCTTTACCCTAAAAATTATTTTCTAAATGAAGAACTGGAGAGATTATAGTGTCCCCTTTATGTCAGAATGTCAAAATGTGTAATGTGTGTATGTGAAATGTGTATGTCAAAATGTGCAAATTTGGCGTTTGAATATTTACTGTACCCTCATAATTCCTCTGTTGAATTTCCCTAAAATGTTTTCTAATGTTGCTTCAAGAGGGGATATACTTTCGTGCTTCTGGCAAAATTTAGATCGCAAAAAAAAAACAGAGATCCACCCATCTAATGCACCTAAAATTTAAAAATATACACTTTAATGTTTCTAGAGTTAGGGCAATATGTTTATCAGTCTTTGGATATTTGGATATCTCTCCGTATGTAACGCCCTACAGCTTTAGTGGATTGATACATTCAGACAAATGAGGTGGCATTAGAAATGTATAAATCCTTCGAATGTCATAAGTTATATGATTTCACGATAAAACCAATAATGGTGGGCAACAAATGTCGAAGTGGAAGACGATAAATTGTTTTGCCATATTGATTACAAAAATATGTAATTAATTTATATATGTTAAATTTATCCGGATACGGTACACAGATAAAAGGTACAAATGGTTCTTTAATTGTAATAGCCTAATTAAAAGTTCTAACACACCAAGATAGGTACCCTATAAGAGTTAGAATGAAATTTAATTCAAGAATTTAAAATGGTACTTAAAAACAATGTGTATTTTAAAATTTGGAAGCGTTACATATTTGCATTTGAAATTCATTACAAAAGGTGACATTTCAATATTTATTTTTCCTTATTCCATTGAATTTAACATTTAAAGATGAAATGGAATGCTTTTATTGATGTATTATTTGAAGATGGAATGCTTTTATATCCGCAACAATTACTAAAATTATTTAACATCACAATTACACAAATAAAATAACAAAATAGTAGGTAAACTATAGTAAGTAGATAACACTGAAAAAAAATTCTAAACAAGTTAAAAATAAATCACTTTTTATTTGAAGTTGCTACCTATACAATAACTCCTTTATATCATAGTTATTTTTTCCCCTGTGTCTGCAATCGAAACACGGTCTACAAATCTATTGGTTGAATCTGAAACCTTTTCCGTAAAAAAAAATTAATGTATTTTTTAGCGTTTCTTCAGTCAGCGTTTTTAACAGTCAGTTTCGTAAATAGTCTACAAATCGAAAAACATATTTTTGAACTGAAATCACAATAACAGAATTTTATGCGTTTGTCGACACTGAATCTGAGAATGAAGTAAGTTTTTCTCCATCACGTCTCATTTTCTTAAATGCAAACTTGAGCTTAGGAAATATCTTGAAATTGTAACAAACGTTGGAATTTTCAATACAATTTTGACATCATGTTCTTCGGATATCAAACGGACAGTTACCGAGTAGAGTATGCAGAGAATTATGCAGAGGTATCTCCGGTAGAAAATTATGCAGGTGTAAAGTTTGGAACGTATGCGGATGTAAATGTTTAACAATTACAAAAATTAAATATATATATAATAACTGCATTGTGAATAGTTTTTTAAACATAACTCAAGCACTACTTTACGGATCTAGCTGTAATATTGGATTCGCATTGGAATTCGTAGTGGAAACCGTCTTCACATTGAAATTCCAACAAATGTTGGAATTTTTAATACGAACAAACCATTTTGACATCCTATTCTTCGGATACCATACGGGAAGTTACTGAGTAGAGTATGCAGAGAATTATGTAGAGGTATCTCCGGTAGATAATTATGTAGGTGTGATATTGGAATAATATAATGTCCGAGTTTGATAAAGTCCGAAAAATGTGCAGACCAGAATAATCATACCATTTAAGATAATAACTCTTATGAATTATTCTAAGGAGAAGTTTTCATGGATAAAAATATATTTAAAAAATTATTAACAGTTCCATTTATTAAAAGTTTGGAAAATATGCGGATGTAAATGTTTAATAATTGCAAAATAATAATAATAATAATAATAATAATAATAACTGCATTGCGGGTAGTTTTTTAAACATAACTCAAGCACTACTTCGCGGATCTAGCTGTAATATTGGATTCGCATAGTTAGAGCTTCTAGAAA
The DNA here is from genome assembly GCA_963931845.1 of Maratus michaelseni. Lineage (NCBI taxonomy): Eukaryota > Metazoa > Arthropoda > Arachnida > Araneae > Salticidae > Maratus > Maratus michaelseni. The sequence goes on along the minus strand of OZ007586.1, from coordinate 37,761,434 downwards.
TCAATTTTTATTAAAATTTTTACAGTTTACAAAGCATATTTCGTTAATATTAATTTCATAATTTATATATTTTAAATTATATAACCAGAAAACGTGACGTGATACAGACCTTTTGGCTACATTTTCTGTTTCAGCATTAAAAATATTTTTTAAAACACCCATTGATTTATCAATTCCGAAAAATGTGCAGACCAGAATAATCATACTATTTAAGATAATAACTCTTATGAATTATTCTAAGGAGAAGTTTTCCTTGATAAAAATATATTAAAAAAATTATTAACAGTTCCATTTATTAAAAGTTTTTTTACTCAGGATATATTTCAATATTTTTGCCAACCAGCTGTTACAGCAGTGATATCCATTGATAATTCAAACCTACATAAAGCATGATTTCGGACGAAACTATGACGCTGCAACTTGACAATCATCGCGTTTATTTTTGTTTAAAATTGATGTTGATTAATAAAGTAACACAATTATAGCAAGTAAATTCATTTAAAAAGGCAGTTTTACTCCAGAAACGATGAGGAAAAAAGGGATTTACAGGGAACACGTGTTAATTCAAACAAATCATAAAATTCTGAAAACGCTGCATTAGAGATAATGTTAAAATGAGTTTGTTAATTCGAACTTGTTTCTATAATAGCGTGTAATTCGAACAAAAACATATAATGTTTAAATGATTAATTTTTTTTTATGAGACATAGGGACAGTAAGACATATGTAACAATAAGAGAATGATTTAAAATTTTCTAGAAAATTAAGTGGAGAGAAACTTCATTAAAACTGTAAGGGGACCGTGGTCCTTTATTTCATTAAAAATCGAAAATTATTTTATTTTTGTGTGTATTATTATTCTTCGGTTTGTATTGAACCATTTGAGAAAAACTTCATGCAGCTGCGATGATTTTTCGCTAAGTTACAAACTTTTTAATTACGTACGCGTTTGATTTTTCGGTGCTTTAGCAAATTGTACGCCTGTTTTTCTCAATACAGATTTTACACGTTTTTTAGATTTTTGAAATGCTCCATGCGTCTTAATTTTTGTTCAAAATTCATGAAATTGATAAGGAAGAATCCTTTTACTATACAAAGAAACTCTGTATGCATTTTACAATTAGACTTCGTTAAGATAATTAAATTTGATTTATAACTTAAAATGCTAAATTTTGATGAAAATTGGAATGGAATTCAGAAAAAAATCTTTCAAAAATTAACTATTCAAGGGATTAAATAACTGATACACAGATTTGTTTGTAAAATAGTTTTAAATGACCAAATGACAAATCGAAGAAATATCTTTAAAATTAAGACGCAAGGAGCATTTTAAAGTTTGGTTTATAAATTTAAATTTCTTAAAAAAATCTTAAGATTATATTAAGTTTAGAATTTTTTTTAAGTATTCTATATACTTATGGTGAAAATGTGTATATGCACAAAATTTCATATAGCTATGATGAAAAATGTTTAAAACTGAATTGTAACGGCCACCATTCCCTTACATACAAAGAAACAAAAAATACAACTGATCCGACACATAACTCTGCACTGTAAACAAAGACATAAAATGTTTCTTAATCTACGAAAATATAGGGTGATTATAAAAAAAACTATCCCGATATATGAGTCCTTAACTATCACACCGTTCACAGAAACTGAATGAAATTTTGGTTTTAAGTATTTTGAGGTATGCGCTCAAGAATCGTATGAAAAACAACAGTTAAACTCTAACAGTTACGGTTACAGTGACAAAATTTTGAAAATTTCAAATAGCAACAACTATTTTTTTTTTATTGGAATGTGATCTTCATAGTGAAAAACCATAAACAGCGTTGAAACGGACCTGTAACACGAAAATTGCCGGCGCTAGAGAGACTAAGAAGAAAAGTGAAAACAACCAATAAAGGACAGAGAAGCAACAGAAAGTAAAACATTTTATTATTCAGTGCTATCCTCCATCTGCCGCATGCAACGTGTCTTCGTGTGTGCCGTGGAAAATTTGTGCAATACAATAGAATGTTTTGTTTTCTGATGATTCTCTGTCCTTATTCGTTGCTTTCACTTTTCTTCTTAGTCTGTCTAGCGCCGGCAATTTTCGTGCTACAGGTACCGTTCCAACGCTTTTTATGGTTTTTCACTATGACGATCACATTCCAATAAAAAAAATAGGTGTTGCCATTCGAAATTTTCAAAATTTTGTCAATGTAACCGTAACTGTTAGAGTTTAACTGTTGTTTTTCATACGATTCTTGAGTGCATTACCTCAAAATACTTAAAACCAAAATTTCAGTCAGTTTCTGTGAACGGTTAAGGACTCATATATCGGGATATTTTTTTTTATAATCACCCTGTATAATATAACCACAAACAAAACCACACAATAACCTTTTCTGAGCTACTAAAGATTCTGAAACACGTTTCTTATTTTTCAAAACCTCAGAAACCAATATATTTCTGAGATTTAAAGAAACATTTATAAAAACAAAGTTTCTTTTGCTGCCACTGAATTTCGGAAACTTTTCCGAGTAGTTTGTATAGTGTAGAAATTAGCTTTATCAACCCGAAATATATATATTTCGGATGCTATCTATTCTCAAGTAAAAATGCAAGTCGTTGCTTTTATTATCAGTCAATTATTTTCGGACATGTCGCTGAAAGGATGTTTATGATTATATATATATATATTTTTAAGTAGTGATGGAACAGTGACGCACCAGTGAACTAATTGACACCACTAAATTTATATAGTATCATATTATTCGTCTTATTTAAGCACAGAATTACTAAGATATTTTAAAGTGAAGACTACTATTAAAATGTAGCGGTGTCAATCGTCCAAATGGTGCGACACTGTTCCATCACTGAAAAAGTATAAGATATTTTTTGTTATACTTCTTTTAATTGCTAAAAGGCGTCAAATAAAAACTTTATAAACAGTAAAATAAGTTTTATTAGACTGTTGACATGTTTCGGCTCCATCGGAGCCATTATCGAAACAAAGAAGAATATTCTACAATTGTATACGGTCTATGAAGTTATTATTTGAAGCGCTATCATTTAATTTTGCACGTACTTTTTCAAATTACGCACGTTACTTTTTATTTTTACTGGGTTGCTTATTTCTATATTTGTAACTCAAGCCACAATTTTGGTAAGTTAAATGATGCTGCATCGTTACATATCATATTATTACGTGTTACAATCTCTATGGTTTCTCTTATAATGGAGGGACACTATTGGAGGGGAAAATTATTTTACTTTCATTGAAATTTAATTGGATGGTTTCTTCTTGATATAATCTTGCCAGGGCTGGTTTTTTTAATGATATTTAATGTCAGCTTTTTTCTATAAATTAATATCCTGCTTGTCATGCCAATATTGTATTATTTGATCCGCCTTCTTTAATAAATGATATTTCATATAATCCTGAATAATTCTCAAAATTAATTGGGTCAATTTTACTTCGAATGATATTCTTTAATTTCGGAGAGGATTTGGCTATTAAGCAAATATTGAAACGTTTAAGACTGTATTTTAGCTTCGCAAAAAAGCTTGGAAAATATTGAAGAGTATAAAATTTGTATTTTTGAGAATCAAATTCATTTTCAGGTTTCTTATTATTGGCAATATCCACGCTTAATTCATTAATGTAGTGCACCTTAAAACCATTATTACAAGCAATTCTACGAATATTACCTAATCCAAATTATTTTCAATATACTAAAAGGGTCCATCTTATGAAAAATCTGTAGGCTGAAATTTTATACGTAAATGGAGAACATGCATTTTTTTTGTATGGTAGATTTTTTAGACATGCATTTTCTGACAACAGCTCTGTCGACAGATTTATTTGTTCTGGTTAACATTACCTCAAGAAATGGCAGACTTTTATTATGCTCAATTTCAACAGTTAATTTAATGTCAATTGAAATCAATTGAATTTAGATGATTTATAAATATTTTAAGTTCATCAAGACTAAACTGCCAAATTATAAAAAATATCATCAACATATCTAAGCTAAGCGTGGGGCGTTAAGTCAAATGTTGATCAAATTAAGTCAAATTTCTATTGACATTCTTTATTTTATAGTGAATAATTATTGTATGTGATATATAAATTAATAACAGCAAAGTTTAGAATGCTTAATTTAAAAAAAAAAAAAAAATGATTTCACGCCCAATCCACACAGACTGGTTTGGGCATACGTCACACTTTTACACATAAATTAGCTCTGTACTTAAAAGGTGTAAAGCCCAAACGTTTACATTAAATACTTTACTAAATATTTATCTATCTTAACAACATATAAGTTTTTTAAATATAAAAATCATGTTTTAGAAAATCGATGCTGCTACATTAAAATATATAAATGTTGGTTAAAGATAAAAAATATTTCATTTAAAAGTTTAGGCCATTTTCCCTTAAAGTACAAAGCTAATTTATGCGAGAAAAGGTCAGACAAGGTTTCAGTGATTTGGCGTATAATAAAGCCTCCGAAGCAAATTAGCTGTCTCTGCATCTCAAGAATACTGCATCTCAGGAATGCACTCTTCTGCATTTCAAGAATTTGTAAACATACCTTCCTGAAGCTAGTTTCAACGGATAATGAAGTTATAAATAGCTTTGCGAGAAAGACATGAAAATTGTCGCAATCGATGCATAATTACAATATCATTACAGTAATTTGTTTCTTTTAATTTCTTTCTTTCTTTCTTTCTTTCTTTCTTTTTTTTTTTTTTTTTTTTTTTTTTTAGAAAACTAGTATAAATGACTAGTTGTTACAATCAAATAAACGTAAAAGAAAGGCAGGTTCCTCTCAATAAAAATGGGAAGTCATAAAAGTAAGTTACATTAACATTACCATTAGTAAAATTAGTGGATCAAGACAGCGGATATTTGGGGTTCAACGTTTTGAGTTATATATGTAGTATATAACAATATTACATTGGTATATACGATTTCATATAATACTAATATATAATGTATATTATATTTGAATTAATATACATATATGTTATATTATACATGTATGGGCTTCAGTGACCATTCCATTGCTTTTTATGGTGTTTGATACTTCGTTCTTCACATGTGTATTCATTTTTAAATATATATATATATATATATATATATATATATATATATATATATATATATATATATATATATATATATATATATATATATATATATATATATATATATATATATATATGAAACAAAATCGATGGTAGAAACGAAGCGTAATTGATGAGCCACAAATATCGGCTGTCTTGATCTACTCCTGTAATATACACCTCCAATGAAATAGGAAAAACACAGTTTTATTAATTCAAATTTTATCTTTAAAGGTTTTGAAATTAAAGATTGAATCGGACAATTTAGAAAAAATATCAATCTAATGGAGCTATCAATCTAAAGTGCGGTATAATATTAGACCTATATGGCCATCGTAAATATTATGTGAAATAAAATAATATTTTCTTAGCACAAATAAAAATAAAACAAAATTGAAAATCATTTAATGAAACATCGATTTTTAATAATAGATTCTTTTCACTATCTAGTAGTGATATTGCTCTTGATTAGCATGTATTTATAATGCTCCTTTATTGCAAATTACTATGAAAACTTGTATGTTAAAACCCGTCAAAGGATAAAAAAATATACCTTTGTAGGTTTCCACATCCTTCGAATTATGGTAAAGCAAGTACGGGTCGGAAAAACCCGACTTAAGGCCTAGGGCCTGGCTCCCTTTTGTGTGTCCAGCCTCGAAGCTATTGGGGGACGCCGGCCCGTCCCCAAGTGTCTCGTGGTGTTTCTCACTGATAATGGGTTCCACCGCGTATCGCAGCGACCTACGTCGTCGACACATGGGTCCAAGGGTTGGAGGGTGCGCAGGTGGCGGTCCTCCGTCCGACCGAAGCACATACGGAGAGACAAATCCTGTCGTGCGCGCTAAAAGTCACGCAGGACTTGGGTTCGGTGGTCGTAGACGCGCCGGGCGCTCCTCAGGTTCCTCAGGTAGGCGGCGCAGCCTAGTTTTAAATCTAATTTAGAACTGGTTCTGATAATAATATGGGCACATGGGTGTTATTCCCTGATCGTGAAGTCTGACGCGGCACAAATATTTTTGCTTCATAATTTTTCGAGATAACAAAAAAATACGTTTGCCTTTTTTTTTTTTTTTTAATACAGCACACGTTTTTCCGAGGAAAAATCAAATAAGAAAAAACTACAGTTGACCCCTCTTCATTCGAACTCTTAGTAATCCAGAAAAAAGTTCCAATTATCTAAATAATAATAAAAATAAAATCATGTTGTCACTAAAGATAAAAATACTTTTCCAACATTAAGAAAACGTACATTTTCTATAATTCGAATTGTTTTAAACATATTAAATTATGAAAAATATTACATTCTAAAATTAAAATTATTAGAAGCATTTTAATCTTTAAAATATGATATTTTTTATCTTAATAGAAGCATAATTACAGAAATAAAGCCGAACTAAAAAGTTTAATAAAAATCCTACATTTTTGGAAAAAGTTCATCAAGTAATGTTGATAAAAAATTTCCAATTCCATCATCTCATCATTTGACCGACACTGTTAAAAAGACCATTTTTTCTTTTTCTACGAAACTATAACATTTTTCAATGAAATGTGATGTTTCAATGATATGAATGAAAATGTACAATAATCTCATCCGAGTTTCCCACCATTTTGAAAATTATTTTTTATCATTAGAAAACTCAGAAACCAATATATTTCCGAGATTTAATGAATCGCTTATAAAAACAAAGTTTCTGTTCCTGCCAATGATTTTCGGAAACGCTCTCGAGGGTATTAATTTTTAGGTATAGGTATTAGGAGGGTATATATTTTTAGGGTATTAATCAGTTTTCTCAAACCGCAATATAGGTTTTTAGGGTGTTATTAGTTCTCAATTAAACATTTTCAACTGTGTAATTGAATATACATCCAAGAGTAACGAAAATATATTAATTTTAATGGTAAAATTAATACTGTTAATTTAACATGTTTGTCTGTAAAGCATGTTCGTTTAACATGAAAAACGGATAGAATTTCGTCGGTATAGTGACTTTTGGATCATTCTAACTACACTGTAAAGAAAGAAAAAAATCCGGAACCGTTACTCCATTTAGTAGGGCAGTAATTCAGCCCAGTAAATGGAGTAACATTTCCGTATATTTCGGTTAGGTATTCGGAAACCTTCCTGAATATTTTGGAAATGTTTCTGCATACTTTTATACTGTATATTTAGGAAACCTTTTTGACTATTTCGGAAACATTTCTTTGCACTTCGGAAACCTTCCTGTGTACTTCGGAAATGTTTCTGAATACTTTTATACTGTATATTTAGGAAACCTTTTTGAGTATTTCGGAAACCTTCCTGTATATATCAGAAATGTTTCTGAATGTTTCTATGTATTTCTGTATCATAATTTTTTTTATTTAAGAAAATGATACACTTTTTCAATAGAATTAATATTATCCGATTGAATTTTATTGTATAGTAATAATCGAGTTGCTGTTAATTTTTTTGTTGCACATACAAACTTAAATAACTCGTTCGATAGTTTCTTTATACCTTTGTCCCATGAATCTATAGTAAATATATGACTAATATAATACAGGCTGATTCGTCAAGCATTTTGTTTCCCAATTAGACCAATCAGCGATTGTTATCCATGACGTTAAAAGTGTCGTGGCCGATCGTTCTTCTCCTACCGGCAATTAAATGGCGGCGTGAGTCAAACAGGTCATTTAACATATGTAATCATCTTTTGCATTTTACACAATGTTGTGAGAATTTGAAGAATAAAATATTTTTTCCGATTCATAGTTGATTGACGGGAGATTTTTTTGACAGTAATGTTAATTAAAATAGCTTAGTAAAAAACAAGCATTAGGTAATCTAGAATCCGTACAACTAACAAAGCCTTTCCCATTGTTTATTAATGCAATATGTTTGCCTATAAATATCTTAGAAAATCATAAATAAATGCAAGGAGGTAGTGAATCCCTGTTATTTAATTCGCAAAAGTTATTAAAAACGCACAGGCATCAGTTAATAATTGAGTTATACGATATGTTTCAATTTTATTACATCATTGATATACTTAAATGATTTTAATTAAAGCGAAAGTAAGCTATATATATGTAAATTATTTAACAAATATTTGACGTGGAAGCCATGACACATAGCCGCCAAATTTTATGCGGTTTTGTTACCATTATTCCCGTAAAGTTATCTTCTCCTAATTTAATCGCAGCAACTGTACGATTAAATAAGGAGAACACTATGGGAATAGTGGTAACAAAACATAATAAAAGTTGAGAGCTATGCGTCATCATTTACCCGACAACTAAATGTTTTGTACCGAAGTATCTTATCAATAAAGCATCAATAAAGCATTTTTATTCGTTACACAAATTTCAAACTGATCACTGTGTTTCTAAAAAATGTGAAGAATTTCATAGCATTTTCTAAAATGTGAAATTTGATTGAAAGTTAATGTAAAACGGAGAAAAACAATACTGAGGTAGTTGAGTGTTTTGATAGGTATTGATGTAATGAAAACAGCATTATTATTTTTACCAAGCTTACCAAGAACATACACTATAAAAAAAGACAGAAGTTTCTTAATCTAGGAAAATATAATATAACGGCGAAAGAAGATATACAATAACCCCTTCCTTTGACAGCTCTGCGTCATCATTGACCCGACAACCAAATATTATGAAGTATCTTTTCAAAAGCGCATCATTAAAGAATTTTTTATGGCAATATTCGTTGCACAAATTTCTTACTGATCATTCTGTTTCTCAAAAAATGTGAAGAATTTCATAGCATTTTCTAAACTGTGAAATTTGGTTAAAAATGAATGTAAAACGAACAAAAACATTACTGAGGTAGTTGACTATTTTGATAGTTATTTGATGTAAAGAAAACAGCATTACTATTTTTGCCAAGCTTACCAAAGAGATACACTTTAAAATGAGACAGATGTTTCTTAATCTAGGAAAATATAATATAACGGCAAAAGAAGATATACAATAACCCCTTCCTTTGACAGCTCGCGTCATCATTGACCCGACAATCAAATATTATGAAGTATCTTTTCAAAAGCGCATCATTAAAGAATTTTTTATGGCAATATTCGTTGCACAAATTTCTTACTGATCATTGTGTTTCTCAAAAATTGTGAAGAATTTCATAGCATTTTCTAAACTGTGAAATTTGGTTAAAAGTGAATGTAAAACGAACAAAAACATTACTGAGGTAGTTGACTATTTTGATAGTTATTTGATGTAAAGAAAACAGCATTACTATTTTTGCCAAGCTTACCAAAGAGATACACTTTAAAATGAGATAGATGTTTCTTAATCTAGGAAAATATAATATAACGGCAAAAGAAGATATACAATAACCCCTTCCTTTGACAGCTCGCGTCATCATTGACCCGACAATCAAATATTATGAAGTATCTTTTCAAAAGCGCATCATTAAAGAATTTTTTATGGCAATATTCGTTGCACAAATTTCTTACTGATCATTGTGTTTCTCAAAAAATGTGAAGAATTTCATAGCATTTTCTAAACTGTGAAATTTGGTTAAAAGTGAATGTAAAACGAACAAAAACATTACTGAGGTAGTTGACTATTTTGATAGTTATTTGATGTAAAGAAAACAGCATTACTATTTTTGCCAAGCTTACCAAAGAGATACACTTTAAAATGAGATAGATGTTTCTTAATCTAGGAAAATATAATATAACGGCAAAAGAAGATATACAATAACCCCTTCCTTTGACAGCTCGCGTCATCATTGACCCGACAATCAAATATTATGAAGTATCTTTTCAAAAGCGCATCATTAAAGAATTTTTTATGGCAATATTCGTTGCACAAATTTCTTACTGATCATTGTGTTTCTCAAAAAATGTGAAGAATTTCATAGCATTTTCTAAACTGTGAAATTTGGTTAAAAGTGAATGTAAAACGAACAAAAACATTACTGAGGTAGTTGACTATTTTGATAGTTATTTGATGTAAAGAAAACAGCATTACTATTTTTGTTAAGCTTACCAAAGAGATACACTTTAAAATGAGACAGATGTTTCTTAATCTAGGAAAATATAGTATAACCGCGAAGGAAAATATACAATAACCTCTTTCTTTATACCCACGATTCTGAAAAGCGTTCTTTACCTTTAGAAACCTTATAACCCACTATATTTTTAAGATTTAAAGAAGCATTTCTAAAAACAAAGTTTATTTTGCTGTCACTGGTTTTCAGAAACGTTTCTGAATATAATGCATTAATCAGTTTTCTGAAACCGGAATATTGGTTTTTCGGATGATATCGGAATTCATATGCATCACGCTGTTCTTTTGTTGATTTCGTAGAAAGCTTAGACTTGAGAATTGTATTTCAATTTTAGCTTAGATTTTAGAATAATACATGAATTGAAGGAAAATGAACAAATGAAAACGTTAAATCATTTATAACGGAAAGATATGCGTCAATTGACAGTTTATTTTTACAGTGAAGAGTTGTGTCACTGGAGAAAAACAATTTATCCATAGCTTCTTTTCACTCTCGTCGAAAAGAAAGAACTACATTTAGATGAATATTAGTAACGGATGCTATCGGAATTCATATACATCATGCTGTTACTTTGTTGATTTCATAGAAATAAATATAGCTTAGATTTGAGAAGTTTATTTCAATTTCAGCTTAGATTTTAGAATAATACATAAATTGAAGGAAAATGGACAAATGAAAACGTTAAATCATTATTAACGGAAATATATGTGTCAATCGACAGTTTATTTTTACAGTGTAGAGTTGTGTCATTGGAGAAGAACAATTTATTCATAGCTTCTTTTCACTCTCGTCGAAAAAAATAACTACATTTAGATGAATATTAGTGACGGATGCTATCGGAATTCATATACATCATGTTGTTCTTTTGTTGATTTCATAAAAATAAATATAGCTTAGATTTGAGAATTTTATTTCACTTTCAGCTTAGATTTTAGAATAATACATAAATTGAAGGAAAATGGACAAATGAAAACGTTAAATCATTATTAACGGAAATATATGTGTCAATCGACAGTTTATTTTTACAGTGTAGAGTTGTGTCATTGGAGAAGAACAATTTATTCATAGCTTCTTTTCACTCTCGCCGAAAAAAATAACTACATTTAGATGAATATTAGTGACGGATGCTATCGGAATTCATATACATCCTGTTGTTCTTTTGTTGATTTCATAAAAATAAATATAGCTTAGATTTGAGAATTTTATTTCAATTTCAGCTTAGATTTTAGAATAATACATAAATTGAAGGAAAATGGACAAATGAAAACGTTAAATCATTATTAACGGAAATATATGTGTCAATCGACAGTTTATTTTTACAGTGTAGAGTTGTGTCATTGGAGAAGAACAATTTATTCATAGCTTCTTTTCACTCTCGCCGAAAAAAATAACTACATTTAGATGAATATTAGTGACGGATGCTATCGGAATTCATATACATCCTGTTGTTCTTTTGTTGATTTCATAAAAATAAATATAGCTTAGATTTGAGAATTTTATTTCAATTTCAGCTTAGATTTTAGAATAATACATAAATTGAAGGAAAATGGACAAATGAAAACGTTAAATCATTATTAACGGAAATATATGTGTCAATCGACAGTTTATTTTTACAGTGTAGAGTTGTGTCATTGGAGAAGAACAATTTATTCATAGCTTCTTTTCACTCTCGTCGAAAAAAATAACTACATTTAGATGAATATTAGTGACGGAGTCTAGATGCATCGCTTTCCTCAATCCAATAGATTGTATATGGTCGTTTTATAGCTCTCCCTCACCCCTCTTCCCCCCTTGAATCATCTAAATAATCTAAGCTACGCAGTGGACGGACCGGAAATTGCTTTCATCGATGGGGGAGATGGTTAAAAGAAGGGGAAGTGATGTGATTGGTTTCGAGTTGACATATTTCCGGGGGGAATGGCAGAAACTCCTTTGGGATACAGATCTCAGCAGAGATATACATAGCTAGAGTTGTTCCATATTCATAATTTTTCAAAGAAATATTTGAAAAAAGAAAACCTTCTTAAATTACTTTTCGAAATGAAGCCATTTTTCAGAAAAAAAGAGTGCATGGAGAAAAAATTAATGAAAAATGCAGCTTTGATATTTGATTTTGAATGCTTTCATGTATTGTAGATAAACTGGAGTTCAATAAACTTTTTTTAATATTATAATAAACTGCCTTAAACACCGTCAAATCACAATAACCAACTTTAGTTTTGGACGCAAATTATTAACGGTTTATTCATCTGATAGAGCAGAGTGTACAGTTCTGGAAAAAAAGGATCACCTCCTATTAATTCTGCTGTAAATAATTGTATAAATAGATATAGGTACTAATTAACTAGGAATAATGTCTGTTATTTCATGGTATGCATAAATTGTGACTCGGGGGGCTTCTATATATTAAAATTTGCGCCATTTTTTATTTTTCATATAGTAACACCTTTTTTACACTTTATTTGAGTTTTTGGGATGGAAACAGCACTGAAAAGTATATCGTTTATGCTCTTTTTCTTAAATCTTCATAGAGTTATAAAAGAAAATGTGTTAGTGGTTTATCTGTAAATTTAGAATCTTACAGTGAAAAGTACCTGGAACATTCAATTCGCAACCAGAAAAAATTTACCGAAAATCTAAATATAAAATAAACTAACGATATAAAAAAATTCTGTTGAAAATGTTCGGTTACTTTCTAAGATTTTCCTTTCTGTGATGCAAACGATAACGGTAGACAGTCCCCTTTGACCGTAGAAAAGTATGATGTTTCGAAATAAGCCGTAATGTCCCATAGGAATGCTTTAGATGAAGTTGATTATTTTTATGTAAAAAGTAATTCGTAATTTTTTAATATGAATTTATTAATAAATAACCGACGGGCAGATTAGCTCTCAGGCTTTGATAGCCTGTGACCTAAAAATACATAATTTCCAGTTCAATGGTTATTTTCGTTTTTTCTGTGACAGTTTGGAGAATAAAATGTATGGGGTGTTCTCTTTTCTTTTTGGCTCACACTAACTATATATTTTTTCACAAAATTTTTACAGCAGTATTAGTTAGTGTGTCATTATTTCTTTTTGCAGTACTGTACATCACACACGTAAAAGCAAATCTACGAAGAGATATTTGTCTGTCTGGTAAAAAAAAAAATATATTCTTTATCTTCCACATTGAGTTTTTTATTACTTATATCAAAGAAATCAAAACCTATTTATATATTTTCTACTATCTTTGTAGATTTGTTAGAATATATATGTACGTCCTTTTAAACCTGCTGAAGGGAAATGTTAATTAATTGTTTACAAAGCAGTTCTCATATTTTCTTTTAATTTTCATTAAGTACGAAGCCCATTATTTCACTAGAAAGTATTTCATGTACTTGTGTCTCGTTCAATACATAAGAAAAATTATAATTAAGTTCATTCTATAATATTCTAGCAAAGAAAACGTGGAACCACATGTTCAAGAAGATCTGATGGCGAATTAAGTACTGACATTGATTTTTTCTTAATACAGTAGATGCCACTTAACACTAAATATACCAATAAACGGTCATTTGATGGGTACCAAATGAAAGTATTCGGATTTGAAACAGAAATTTCTTCATAAAATAAATAAAATATCAATCGTATAAAAAAAAAGTTAAATAGTTTTAAATAAAAAATTGGTGTATTTAAAAAAATTGAGTAAAGTTCCCGGTATATTTAGTGCTAATGTGATTACGGTTAATGTTAATAACTGCTTAATGTTCTTGAAATCAGTCAAAACCGACAGTCTACATTACATAGTCTTACATTGACAGTCTACAGTCAACATACCGTGCAATTCTACATTGTTTGTGCAATCAGATTTTCGTTTAATGTTAGCACTTTTTTAGTTCTTAAAGAGTGTGCATTACAAAGAGAAGTTCTGCTATAAAGCCCAATCAAAGTATGGAATCGACTATTCCTGCAACAATTAAAAATTGCTTTGTTAGTGCAAGATTCTGGGAAGTTGAAAAATAGGAGATAAAAACTTTGGAAACTCCAGGAAACGTTTCTAGTGATACCATAAAAAGATTATGTATGAGGATAGCGATCGACTATAAGATTCCTGTAGCAGCGATGTTCACAGAAATTGAAATTTGACAAAATGTTTGCAAAGAAATAGAAAATAATGATGATGATCAAGAAAACGGTGAGAGAAATTAAAATATAGATAAAATGCTTAAGTGATACACATAGAAACAACAAAATGCTTATAAAAACCTTTTAATGATCGACATACGTTTCAACGCTCATACGGCGCCATTTTCAAGACAGATAACGATAAACAAAAATATTCTCGTAATTTTTTGAAAATAAACTTGAAAACATGAATCACGAAATCATATATGTAAAAAAGCAGGTGCTTGAAGTAGCCAACTGTAAACGTGAAAATTAATATTTCGTTATTGCTTTTTTAAAACTGAAAAGTACCTCGTGCCAAATTTTAGGTAATTCAAATGAGGCGGATTCATTGCAAATGTTTACGTTACGCATGTCGATTTTTTTTATTCAAGTGTAATAGATGGGAAATAGAGTCTTGATGGATAAATTATTTTATTATTTTTAAAATCAATTTTTAATGTCTCGATTCTATGCAATCTTGCCAGTGCTGTAGTACTTCTGTCATATTTTATATCTGCCATATGCTCTTTTAATCTTGTTTTAAACTTTCTAGTGGTCATTTTATCAAGAAATCTACATGCGTAACGTAAACATTTGCAATGAATCCGCCTCATTGGAATTACCTAAAATTTGGCATGAGGTACTTTTCAGTTTTAAAAAAGCAATAACGAAATATTAATTTTCACGTTTACAGTTGGCTACTTCAAGCACTTGCTTTTTTACATATATGATCTCGTGATTCATGTTTTCAAGTTTATTTTCAAAATTTTGCGAGAATACTTTTGTTTATCGTTATCTATCTTGAAAATGGCGCCGTATGAGCGTTGAAACGTATGTCGACCATTAAAAGGTTTTTATAAGCCTTTTGTTGTTTCTATGTATATCACTTAAGCATTTTATCTATATTTTAATTATAATTAGTGATCTTATTCTGTGATGATGAGAGAAAATTTATTGTAAAACCTCCTACAAATGCGGAAATTAGAAACGCGATGAAGATTTTAAAATGAGATGTACAACATCTCTCATCGAACAATTAAAAAAAATAATATGATATGTGTAGAAACAATTAAACGGGTGAGTAGAAATAGGATACCATTCCAACTGATGTAAATATTGTTTCTATGTGTATCACTTAAACATTTTATCTATATTTTAATTATAATTAGTGATCTTATTCTGTGATGATGAGAGAAAAATTATTGTAAAACCTCCTACAAATGCGGAAATGAGAAACGCGGTGAAGATTTTAAAATAAGATGTACAACATCTCTCGGACAATTAAAAAAAATAATATGATATGTGTAGAAACAACTCAACGGGTGAGTGGAAATAGGATAACATTCCAACTGATGTAAATGTTGAGGATGTACAAAAAGCATTTATGTAAAAAAAACTACCCATTTTAGAGAAATATACTAGGTAGAGATTGTAGATCTTAGTCGATCAAGGTTCATCCTATAAATTTCAAAGAAAAATATTGATTCATTTATTTTTTATTATTAATTAAACTATCTCTGCTAATTTTTTTATATTTCTGGAATGTTATCCCTTTTCTATTCACCCGTTCAATTTATTAGTTATATTTTAATGGGAAGTTGTAAACAAACAAAAATTACCGAACTTCTTCGATAAACATTTTCTATCTTTTATTTCATCAAGGCAAAATTATCATTTTCTACATATTACTATATATTACCACAAAGTTTTTTCCTAAATCATTTATTGTTATTAATTTTATATTATTAAAAACTCGTGATCCTTTGGTGATTACATTAAGCGGCATCTACTGTATTCAATTCACTGATTTCAGTAATATAGAAAAATCATTATCTCGATTGCGTTGGAACTGTGAAGTCAAATGATGAACATAACAATCTCATTGATTACAGACAGAGCGCTGGCCTAATTCTGACGTCATAAACTTCACCTTGTCATGCTGTCATTCTCAGGTGACCTTTATTATGTCTCGTAACTTTATTGACGCCCAATTTTTCTGTTATTGTTCGAATAAATGACATAAAAGAAAGAAGTAGTTTGCTGGTGAGAACGAAATTAATTATTAAACGCAACAAGTTGACATTTTCGAAAAATATATTGATGAAGCCATGAGGCCCAATTCATTTTTATTTTTTAGGAAAACCTCATTAATAATTGATATAAAGCTTGTTACACCGAATGTAAGTTCTAAGATAACTTCTCCTGAATTCAAGACTATTTTTGAAAACAAATTTTGGCATACCTAAATACTGTCTATATTGTCATTTTTTCACTTGATCTACCGAAATCCGATATTTACCAGATTCAAGAATATGTATATTGTAGAACACTAGAACAGATAACATCTGTTTTATTAAATTTGATCTGAATATAACAGTTCAATTTGAATAATGATTTTGAATAACTGTCGGACGGTTTTTAGACGTGAGCCATGTCCGACTTGCGGATCTTAGATTTCCAACCTCTGGTCGATTAGAAATACAAAATATCGTGAAAAAAAAAGTTTTACATTTTTTATAAAGTACCCATCGTGATAATTATTTAAGAAAACGTAATTGGTAAATAGTTGTAATATCTATTGTATAATTCAGCATTAAAAATGATTCCCAAAGATAGTTTTTGAAAATAATTTAGCAATTTGATTTATCATCTCTTGTCAAAAGGTAACATCCTAAACAGATTCAAGAAATATTTTTCCATTAAAATAGGGAGATTTTAAGAAAATTACTAATTCTAAAATCTTACGAAACATATTATAAATAATTCTGAAATTTAATTTCATGCAACTGATAACTTTATTCAAACTGACGTAACTTAATCATACTCTGCACAAATCAGGCTTATTTTCCTTACAAAAATGGAAAATCCTGTAATGATAATAACAGGACTTTAGTTATTAACATTCTTATCGAGTTAGAGGCACTGAGCCAGAATTTAAATGTCAGGGCAGATTTTTTTCTTCAATCTAAATTACATTACGCAAATTAATTCAAACTCAACAATGCATAATAGCTCTCAAACTTTGGAAAGTGTAATAGTTAAATAAACTAAATACGGAACTTTCTAAAGAAGGCAGAAGTATTAAAATGTAAGGTCATTTTAGTATTATTAGAGACAATAATGATATTCTATGTACATAAATTTCAACATGTAAAATCAATGGAAAATTTTCAAAAAGTGTTTTTCATATAACAATTCTTTGAGATTTTGCGATTAAAAATGTTTTAATTTTTTTAAGTAATTTTCAGACTATTAAATAATATTCCGGTAAATATAATGGATCTAGCAATTGCTTCTGCTCAAAATACAGGGTGATTTTTTTTAAAGTTGTGAAAGTAAAACCCTATAACGAAAGAACCACTGATCCAAATGACCGGAAATTTCACCAGTACGCTCCCAAAGCAATGGGAATTTTTTAGGCATGGTTAAAAAAAAACTTAAAATCTCACCGACAGATGGCGCTGTATATGCAGTAAAGTCGGGAGAGGAGCTTGTGCAAGACACACGCACAGTGGATACTCTTCACTCTGTTGTGGAACATGCGGTTTCACGTTTCCAACTCGTAGCTGAAAACATTGGAAAGCACACTGAAAATCGTATGCGTTAGTTGCGCAGTTCTGTACGAATGTTTTACTCCATATTTTTATTTCGTTCTGTTTCTGCAGGTGTTTGCAGTTCCTTTTCCCAATTACTGCATTCTATACGTTTTTGATATACAGAATGCAGTAATTGGGAAAAGGAACTGCAAACACCTGCAGAAACAGAACGAAATAAAAATATGGAGTAAAACATTCGTACAGAACTTCGCAGCTAATGACTTTCAGTGTGCTGTCCAATGTTTTCAGCTACGAGTTTGAAACGTGAAACCGCATGTTCCACAACAGAGTGAAGAGTATCCACTGTGCGTGTGTCTTACACAAGCTCCTCTCTCGACTTTGCTCCATATACAGCGCCATCTGTCAGTGATATTTTAAGTTTTTTTTTTAACCATGCCTAAAAAATTCCCATTGCTTTGGGAGCATACTGGTGAAATTTCCGGTCATTTGGATCAGTGGTTCTTTCGTTATAGGGTTTTACTTTCACAACTTTAAAAAAAATCACCCTGTATTATACAAACTCACTTAAATACACAAGCAGATAAATTATTTTTAAATTTCAAAGGCTAATTAATAAATATTTAGTTCCTTACAATTTTCTCGTCATTTATTGTCCCTTAGTTAAAACCACATTTGAGAAGAAGACAACTTCTATTTCAATACTTTTATTGCATAAATGTGTTAAAAGGTTCCGATACTAATAGACTCATATGGTCTGGTTTGAAGAAAGGAAAAAAAGGAGGGGCTATCCACTGTGATAATCTAATAACAACCGAAATCTTCGTAAACATTTTCAGCTCTAAATAATATTATTTATTGAATGTTATAAGTATGCTAGTTAAATACAATTTAAACATCTGCATCAATATAAAAGTTGAAATAAGTAAAACTAACTTTCGTAAATACGACATTGACTAGAATTGAACTACGACGTATTTTTTCTAGCGAAACTTATGCCAATCTATCGCCAGATATGAAAACATATAGTTTATTTATATCATAATTCCATTATTTATCTAGTTATCTAGCTATCTAACTGTATGTATGTCTGCTTTTTTTTTCTTTATTTGTCTATTTGTAGATCTATTTCTGTAACTATACGTCTATATATCTCTGTATCTATACGTCTATCTATCTCTCTATCTATACGTGTATCTATCTATCTTCTGGTCAGTTATATATATGCATATATTACACGTAGTCAAATCTCATTTTTAGGGTGCCAAATTTTCTGATATATCTGGCAAAATAAGCATATGATTTTTTCCCCCATCAACATATTCTATTTTATATACATATATTATAAACTTATGTAATTAAATATTAACTTTCAATAACGCATAACAAATATAACCGTATTTCTATTAAAGATCGAGGAATATATATATATATCCTTTCAGATACATATATGAGCCGCAAATAGGAGATTATTTATAAATAAATATATAATGCTGAAATTATTCGACTAAATAACATATCTTTACTATGAATCTCCTCTGAAAAATCCATAAGATATTCATAGTTTCTCATATTTGCATCTTCAATTCACTGTATCTTATTTTTGTATTACCTTCTCCTTTAAATTTTACACATGTAATTCCATTTTTTATTTTTGTATTATCTTTTCCTTTGATTTTTACATATGTGACTTCATTTTAAGTATATATATATGTGTGTAATTAATCTAATTAATAAAACTTTATGTATATATGAAGTTTTAAAATTTATTTTATTAAAAAAGTCGGTTTTATGCATTTATTACAATCATTCATTATTCTATATCATACACAGTGATACCTCATACATGGCTATATTTTTACCTCCTTAAATTATTACTTATTTAATATTAATTTTCATTTACATCATCATATCTTATTTTATTTTTTTTCTATATTATTATTTAATATTATCTTCTTTCTCTATTCCATTTTTATATAATACCTAATTTTTTTTTTCAATATTAGTTATTACTATTAGTAATATAGTTTACTACATCATTATCCTCCTTTAATCTTCATATATTAAATAATAATTTAATTTTTAGAATATTGCTCCTCTTTCTGGGGACAGATGGCATCACTGCTATTTGTTCTTTTTTTTTCCATGAGATGAATTAGCATATCTCTTTGCAGAGTTTGGGGTGATGCATTGTGGTTTTTTTTTTTTTTTTTTTTTTTTTTTTTTTTTTTTTTTTTTTGCTTTGGTGTTTTAACTATTGCTTATCGAAAATTACTTATCTCTTTGGTTTTCTTTTTGTTTTAATATTTCTTGGGTTTCATTTTGATAAGGGGCACAATATTGTCATTTTTAGGCTTAATACTGACAATATTTGAGGAAATAACATATCTTTACTATGAATTATACGTATGATATTCCTCTGACGAATCCATGGCCCCACCAGTGGCTGAGAGGTTCTGCTCTCAAAGCTGGTAGACGTCAGGTGCTGCGTTTAAACCCCTGTCGCGCTCCTCGACCAAACCGTTCGGAGTTTTCCGTGGTTTTCTTCGAACCTTGCCGTAAATACGGGTTAGGATCCCTTAGAAAGTCCCCCCTAGGGCCTATATACCTTGAGTAGATAATCGGCCGTCATAACTCAACCAACCAACCTGACGAATCCATGAGTTATTCCTAGTATTTCATATTTGATTTTCATCTTATTGGATTTAATTTTGTAGCATCATTTCATTTGAATTTTACACTGGTTGTTTCTTAGTTTTTCACACATGTGCTTTCATTTATCATTCATTTCATTTATGAACTATACATTCCGATTGTGTGAATTCAGAGTCTCTTTTTTGAAATTTCCAAAAAATGCATTTACATGCATAAACATGCATTTACAACGTGTATTTTCAAAACCTGCTTTATTTTTGAAAGAATGAAAAACAAAATCAAAAGACCGACGTCATTTTCAAGTAAAACAGAAATTCGAATATTAAAGCAAACTTCAAAGCTTTGCTCTAAAGTTCTCTTCGCATGGGTAGGTGTGGTCGCATTCATCTTTCAGACACTTAACTGACGCATTTATACATCGCTCGCGTGAGTCACATCACTAATCAAATTACGAGCGCCCCGTTTAAGTTTTACGCCCGAATGCACAACACTCGATCATCGTTCTTATATAATAGAAGTATCCACAGAAATCTTTCCTGGTCTCATGCATGGCAAATTTCCATCAATGAATTTTATGCATATACAGTGGAATTAGCTTTCGCTCTTTTTTAGGTGCGTTCGTAACTATATAAATACGTAGCACTTATAGTCGCCCTCTGGTCCGTCCGTCTGTCCGCATATATCAGCGCGAAAACTTCCCAAAAGTATGATTTCAGTTTTAATATATATAATCGTTGCATAAATTTGTCAAATTTCATGAATTTCGAAACAAAACTTAAAAAGATATTAATAAAAGTTTTCACCATTATATTAAATCCTATCATACGTAAGGTATATAATAAAAACGCAAGTCATGTGACCGAGGAAAACAATTACTGACTGATCACTTCTTTTTGAATATGCCAGGGGGCCATTTGTATTAAAAATTATTTTTTCGAATAAAATTACATAAAAGTTACATTTTTAGAAAAATCGTTGAAAAAAATTGTTTGTTTGAGATTCGAGTTACATTCAAATATGTATATATTCTGAGATAACTTCAGTTGAAATTAGGTTGACAGCCCAATATCTCAATTCATTAAAGTAAATAAACACAATTGATTTGTTCATCGTGAATCGTACAAACATTAAACCATGGAGGTAATCATTCGCAAAGCAAGATCTCCATGGTGAAATTAACGTGCAATTTCCATCTTATTTATGTATATTAGTGTTTTCTTGTAGAAGCACTTCAAGTTTTACTGTAAAGAACAAATTTTTATATTAAATTTTTCTCATCTGCGTTTTCTGGCAGTAAAGATGAAAAAGCTCGTTTTTAGTGTAAAATAGCACCGAAAATGCATTATCTTTCAATCATTACACGCGCATCTAAATAGACTATAACAATAAGGAAAGAAGTTCGTGTGTATGTGTGTCTGTCTGTCTGTGTGTTTGTCGACTGTCTTCTACAGAAAACGCTGCACTCAGATCTACAAAACTTGGTAAAAAGGTACCTCTATGTATGTAGTTTTGCATCTCTAATCCCGATTTTGGATTTTTTAATTAGTTTTTTTAATTTAATTTTATATGCGATTTTTAGTGTTTTTTTACATTTCTCAGGGAAAGGCTCCGCGTAGCGGAAGAGTTGAAGGGAGCACAAAGTACCAATCGACGCGGAAAATTCCCTGAAATTCGGTGTTTCAATTTTCAGAGTAATCGGATCGCAAATAGAAGATATATTAATGAAACTAGAGCATCCAACCCGGGTTTCCCGGGATAGGGAATATATGTGCAAACCATTTTTTTTTATTGAAAACTCTAATAGATTTTTACAGTTAATATATTTTTTAGATGGCCCTTTAACAACACCAAATAGCATTTTTATATGAAATATGTCAATTATATATTCAAATAAAATTTTGAAATTTATTAAAAGCTCTCATTTCGTATTGGCCTTGCGCCGGAAGTTAATAGCCGAATAAATCATTAAAAAAAATTATCTACAACAGTTTTTTTTTATTCTGACAATTTCAGTAGTTTTAAGTGCTTATTTCTATTACATGTCTGTTAACTTTGTGTTTTATTTATACTATTTTATTTATTGCTTAATGAAGTGTTAATTTCGTTATTGAATATTAGCTGGAAACAAATGCTGAACTTTTTCTATTGTTAAAAGTACAAACGGATTAATATTTTGTAATTGTCTGCAAGCGGTAGAGATAGATTTAAAATAAAAAAATCATGCTTGAAATTTAATTTAAATGCTGTAAAAAATCAGTCAATTGCAATACAGCTTTCAAACAAATTGTTTTTGAAAGTAGATTTTTTTTCCTACATAAAACAGTGTAACAATTAAAAATGGGCGATGTTTAGAAATTAAAAAAATTGCAGTAGCAAAAATCACAAAACCGAAATTTCATCGTCAGGTGTTGCCATTCGGAAAATGACGTTAGCATTACGCACGGACACGTTTGTCCTTTATAATATAGATAGATATATACTCATCAAAAAAGTAATCTTCATTCTCAAAACTGCAAAAGAAACGCACATCTGCTCCTGATTTTCAAGCGGAAATGAATGAATTTCACAATTTTCACTATTGGCGAAACTTAAGAAAACTATTTGAAGTATCGATTGGAAAATCGCCATACATACGCAGAAAACTTTTCTGCATCCGAATATTAAATTTTTGTATAATTCGGTCGGTATCTGCTCTTAATTTTCGCAAAACACTGCAAATATCTGACGGCGTTAGTTCGAAAAATGCGAGAAAGAGACAGACAGATGTCGACTTTCATTAAAAACGGAACTACAAACATATCTGTTTCCCTACCGATCCCGCCCGCCATTTACTTTGCAAAAATGAAAGGAAATAATTGCGAATTTTCACTAATGAGCGAAAATGTAACTTTAACCGTTCTTTTAATAGTTCTTTCAACAGCTCTTTTCAAATATCTTGTTTGCATTTCAATATTTTTAAACGATTTTTTTGCATTGGATAGCTGTGGTCGATATCTACGATCGTAGCTTTTTACTTTTCCGATTTTGTTTGCAGTTTTTTGTTTATGAAGATACTTTAACTTTCAAAACCGGTTCCGAAAGTGAAAGTATCCTCCTAAAAAAAATCCGCAAACAACATCTAAAAAGCAAAAAACGGCGATTGTAAAGATCGACCTTATAGATCCTTATAGACGTTTTTTATAGATCCTTAAAGATCGACAACTTATTTCTTATCAATTATTTGTTGAGGTTAATAGTTAAAAATCATAGCACATTAGTGATCTTTAAATATTTTTTAGTATGAAATTCTGAAGAATCTTGTTAAGCCGACATCCTTTTAAACTGACATATTTCTTTATCCCCGTGGGGTGTCGAGTATAATCAAGTTTCCACTCTGTATCATCAACACTGTAAAAGGAAAAAATCTGTATATATACGGGTGATTTTATGTGAAATTTCTGTATTTTAACAGAAACTTTTCATTTTGAGTGAAAATCGTACATTTTCCCGGAATAAACGAAAAATTTATTTTTGTTCTTAAATATTTGAAATCAAAATTACTTTTCATTCCAGTAAGTAGTTTTCGAGTTATGCTTAAACAACTAACCGCATTGCAATCTGTTTTACAACGATCACAAATGAATTTCACTTAGTCGAATGTTAAAAACAAAAACTTTCCTTCCATGACAGACAAACGGAAATGTTCCTTTTTAATTGAAGGAAAACGAGAAATATCCAGTTAAATTTTTGTAATTGATGCTGTGGCCTTTAATCTAATCGTTGGATGTTGCCAGGTGATAAAGAGGATAGAGCATACACCCTCTAATGACGGGTATCGAATTTCGAATCCTAAGGAAGTGAAAGGCGATAAAAAACGGGTGTGATATTATGCAATACAAATACCTGTTCCGTAAATGTTCCAAATATACCGGGTGTCGCATAAATTTTTTAACATTTTAGAAATTTATAAAAAGTGAATGAACTAGTTTATTTGAATGTGGTTTGCGACAAACTTATTCACATGTGTGTGGGGGGGGCGGGGGGGGGGGTTATTGTGTAAAGAAAAAATTTTAGTGAAACTTTTTGTCAATAGAGAGCGCTTCACACATTCCAATTACAGTATTGATTTTTGGCTATAAGGTTACTTAAAGTATCGAGTGAACCGCAGTAGTCCGTCTGCCATAGCGGAGTTATAGAACGCTACACGCCTCCGCCACGAAATCTCCTGCATCCATCCGGTTTTGTTACATGCCTCAGTTAAAGGTGTTCTCACTAGCTTGCTAGGTGTAATTCCTTGCGCTGGCGGACGCATAGAACATTTACTGCAATGTCTTGAAGATATTTGCATGTAAATAAACGTAATTTTCCACGAAATTTTGCGATTTAAATGTTGAAGCGCCCTCTATTGAAAAAAATTTTCCCTATTTTTTTCCTTTTCCAAAACAATCCTCCCACTTGAGAATAATTTTATTGCAAACTGCATTCAAGTAAATCAATTCCTTCACTTTTTATGATTTTTTGAAATACGAGGGCATTTCGAGAAGTAAAGATACACCGTACGCCGGAGGAAAAGAAAAGTTTTGGCAAGCAAGTTGGCAACACAGGTGTTAACCTTGAACCGTTAGCTTTCTCCTCGCGGTCGTTCGGCATTTCAACGTTGATTCTGGTTGGAGTAGGTCGTGTTTTAAATGGTTCCGCCGATTCAGAATCCCGCCAAATGCGAAGTGCGCTCCGTCATACGTTTCCTTCATGCAAGAGGTCAGCGACCAGCGGATATTCACAAAGAAATTGTTTCTGTTTATGGGAACATTATGAATCGACAAAATGTAACGAAATGGTGTCGTCATTTCTCTGAAGGTAGGACCGATGTTCATGACGAACAGAGAACAGGTCGGCCATCTGTGATCTCTGATGCCCTTCTTCAGAGAACGGAGGAAGCAATTCGTGCGAATAGACGTCTCAAATTAAAAGAATTGCATCAGATCATACCGGAAGTGTCAATGACAATTCCACGACGATGATGAGATCAAAGATGAAGTTGAAATGTTGTTCCGACAACAGGCGGAAACCTTCTATGACTGTGGGATACAAAAGCTTGTGCCCCGACTTAACAAATGTTTGGATAAAGGGGGTGATTATGTCGAAAAATAATAAATAATCCAGTTAATAAGATGTAACTTACGTTTTGTAAATAAATGTTTTTTTAAGGAATGCGAGCCATTGTATCTTTACTTTTCGAAATGCCCTCGTATTAACAAATTTATGGAATACCCGGTATAATAATTACACGATTTTTTTTTCTTTAATATTGCGTTTGTTCATATTTATTTCTAAAAACAGAAATTTCCGTCTTGAATAGCGGAAAATTTTCATCTTGAAAACGGAGGAATACAAAAACAGAAGTTTTGTGAATAACGAAGAATATATGACAACTTTATTGCCAGTACATTTTCCGTTTTTTCAGGGAACTTTTTTTCTTTCAGATAAGAATTCAAAATTGTAATCTTTAAAACTCTCAGAAGAAATAGTCTTAAGAATTCAATCAAAATGCTTTATGAGTTTTCACTTCAACAATGAAACATTCTTCCTTTTATTACCAAGAAAAGAAAGAAATACTTTTTTTTTTTCCAGATACTACCAAGATGGAAAATAAAATCATTTAACAGTAAATCTTTTTGATGTTACATCAAGATCATCTTACTTCTTCGTAGTTTCTTTATCTGCTCATGTGAACACACAAAAACCTTGGATAGATAAATATCAAACGATAAAATCGATTTTTTTTTCAGCAGTAAAAATCAATATTTACCAAAAGATTCAGTTCTGTCTTGAATTTTATTGAAAGGATAAAAATTTTTATTCGGCAGTTTCACAATTTTTTAGAATGAAAACATTTAAAATGAATACACGGTGACAGAAACAGTTGCAATTTTATGTAATCATCGTGAATGAACTTGAAAGTATACGCCACATGCATGAATATCTAATTCTCCAAATTACAAAATTTTTATTATTTTTTTAACATTTTCCAACATTTGAAAAGTGTTTATGAATTCAATTTGTCTGTCTATCGTCTACCGTGCTCTAACTCACGTAAATATACTCGGATTGCCTTGAAATTGAAATATGTTATTAGGTTTTAATATGGCATGTTTGGAATTAAAAATGAAGTGTGTAGCATTTAGGGTTCTTTTTACAGTGATACTCAAAATAATTCAGCTACATTACGCTCAATGGGTAAAAATCGTTTGCGACGTATTTTAATGATGGTACAATATTTTAAACATATTCAAATTGATATTACATATCTCTGAGGTACACTAGAAGGTGCTCACTGTAGAGTAAGGTGTGCATAGGATGTATCTTTCATTTACAGGGACACACAAAATAATTCTGTTATATTACAGTCTATTGGGGAAATCCTTTGCAGCGTATTTTAATGATGTGTCACTACATTACGCTCCATGAGTAAAAATCGTTTGCGGCGTATTTTAATGATGGTACAATATTTTAAACATATTTAAATTCATACTACATATCACTGAGGTACACTAGAAGGTGCTCACTGTAGAGTAGGGTGTGCATAGGATGTATCTTTTATTTACAGGGACACTCAAAAGAATTCTGTTATATTACGGTATATTGGGGAAAATCATTTGCAGCGTATTTTAATGATGTGTCACTAACTTTATATATATTCAAATTGATACATATCACTGAGGTGCACTACAAGACGCTTATTATAGCATAGAATGTATCGCTCATATGCAGGTACACTCAAAAGAATTTGGTTTCACTACAGTCTATGAACAATAATTACAGGTAGTACGCTTTCAGTTGTGGTACACGTTTTTAAGTGTAACTAATTTTTTGTAGATTAATTGGAGAATATAAATTCTATAGTTCATATACAGGGCTTCTAAAAATATGTTAAATATATTTCCGTTTATTAACGGAAATTGATGAAGGAGGTTTTTCAATTGTGCTACGTATTTCCTAACTGAAGCAAACTTTAGCATACTATGCAGTAAGCATACAAAACTATGGAATATAGATTATATACAGGGCTGCACAAAATTATTCGAATATTTCGTTTGACTATTTATAGTAATTGCTGAAATCAAGTTTTCAAATTTGTTATCGTTTTCTAAATTGTTTACTTAGTAAACTGTAAAGTTTTGTTAGAGTAAAGGTTTGGAAAGTATTTCATAATATATGCTTAATGCATGATTTTCCGTTCTTGTTGAAATATAAAATATATCCCTGATGTAATCGTATTGAAATAATATGACTCGATTTAACTTTAACCCTTTGTGAATCAACAGCTACCATTTGAAAAATATTTATTCAGATGTATAGATTGTTTTTAGCATGTAAAAAATAATTAAAAAAATTGGAACACGAAAATAAGAAATTATTGACTAAAAGGTACTCTATTCAAACCTGCAAAAAACAGAAAATTATATACTTCTCGTAAATATTAATACAAAATTCTAACGTATACGAACTGATCTTTGTAAAAAATATATTTTTAGACGACTCCAGTCATTTTAATCTGACAAAATTTACGAAGTTCATTTTAGCAATAATGATATGAACCTTCTCAAATGATAAATAAAGCTTTGGCATTAAATATTAACTCAGTATTGCCGTTTGTTGCGAATTCTATGACCAATTTATATTAACTGCGTTGTTGGGAGATAGCATCAATAAATAAAATCGTCTTTTAAAGCCCACTGTATAAGTATCATTGACTTTTGGGTATGTTGCAGATTTGCAACGCGCTGATACAAAAGGACAATTTGTCAAAATTGAAAGGCAGCAAAATATATAAAATTAATATGATGGGGATGAGAGTTCCATATATAAAGCAAATATGATTATCATATCATTTTGCTTATCTTTGCGTTTAAATAAGAAGTCGAATAATATTCGGAATTAGTGGTACTGTTTGACCGGAATAGCTGCCCTCTGTGCTCTTTGGTTAATCAGGCTCCTCCTATAATATTTAATATCCAATAGCCAGTAAATCAAAAGTATGTTATTTCTACTTTTAATTTTTCCGTAACGAACATTCGTTAGTCGCACTGATATGAATTAAATTTTTGCATTACATTTTTATATTTTTTCATTCCATTTTACATAAATAAGGAGACAATTACTATTAGGAAATAGTCGTACTGTTTGACCGGACTTTGCCCCGTGTACCCTTGCGGTAATCAGGTTCCTCCTATGATGTTTAATAACCAATAGCGAGTAAATTAAAAAAAAATTGCTTTAAAAAACATTATTTATTTATTATTTTGTTTTATCTATGCGTTTAAATAAGGAGTCGAATAATATTCGGAAATAGTGGAACTGTTTGACCGGACTAGTTGCCCCGTGTTCCCTTGCGGTAATCAGGCTCCTCCTATAATGTTTAATAACCAATAGCGAGTAAATAAAAAACATCTTTGTTTTATTTAAACATTATTTATTTATTATTTTGCTTCACTAATGTGTTTAAATAAGGAGTCGAATAGTATTCGGAAATAGTGGTACCATTCGACTATTCGACAGGACTAGTTGCTCCGCGTGACCTTGCGGTAATCAGGCTCCTCCTATAATTTTTAATAACCAATGTTAATAATAATGTTTAATATCGCATAACGAATTACAATTTTTTTCTGTTCATTCAAGACTTTCTTACAAGTATAAGGATATGACTGTATATAAAAAATAACTGTAGAAAACTTAGCTGTCACAAACGTGTGGAACTCAGGAAGTAGTCATTGACAGGTTAATATTTAATTTTTTTGGGAAGATGTGAAGGATTCTAAAATTTTATTGTGAAAACGTATGAGAAGAAATGGTATTCCAGCATTTAGATGTCAAGGTAAGTAATAAAACATCGAATACACTTTTGGATGTTTTTAATTAATTTTAAATCTAAAAGTACTGAAATATTACTGGCGTTTAGACGAGTTCTTTCGTGATGTTTGTTTTAATTAAAAATATCCGTCAACTTTTCTTCAGGAAGTTTACAAAAAACAAATCAAAACAAAAAAACTGAAATGTTTTTATTTAAATCCTTGCTCCAAAAATAATTAAGTTTGCTATAGTCAGTCAAATTCCGAATTCCCTTCGCTAATGTTAAACCAATGAACGTAGATGCATTCGTACATTTAAAATATCTTCTCAGGAAATTAATATTTTTAACTTCTTTTTTTTTTGTGTACTCTTCTTAAAGGATGTCTCTTTTTTTTCTTAGTTCTCAAAATATTTCTAAAATATATACTTAGTTTTATTTGACATGTTAAAATCTTATTCAGTTTCGCTAAGATTTACTCAGCGCTAAGATAGCACATAAAATAGTAAATTAAGCGTTTATTTTAGAAATATTTTGAGAACTAAGAACACAAGTTGGAAATTGTACGTCAAACCTGACAAATGAGGTGCGGTCGTACCATAACTACGTTTATAAATACTCAGATCTTGGTGCAATAGCTGTTGCACGCGTGCAAAAATGCATGAATACAAAATTGATTTTTTGTGCAGATTTTCATGTTATAGATATTAATTTGATTTTATGAAATTAAGTTTCAATACACTTTTACAAACAATTAATTACAATTCTGTTACATTCAAATGATACTATTCGCAAATATCCAATAAAGGACAATGTCAAAAAATCATCGTTATTATCTCACTCAAAAAAAGAATTCTATCGTCTGTTATTATGATAGGATTCATTTCCGTAATAAAATAAGTACATTTTAAGTCGGCAACATTTTATCTTTAACTGACATTCACTGAAAATTCCAATGGGAAACTTAAGCCTAGCTTTGAAAATTTCAGTACTTCAAATCCATATTTAGACTCTTTTTCCATTTAATATCTATTTCTCCGGAAACATCTATCCAAAAAACTGTCGGTAGATTATAGGATTGCTATAATTAAACAATTTTAGTATACAAAATCGGTTTTTAAATTCAGTAATACGGAAATAATAGGACTCCATATTAAATAGGACGTAATAACCATGGCGACCTAGAATCATTACCTATAAATGGATATCATTGATTTAATTACTTATAGTAGGATTAAATAGAATGAAGGAAACTTTTATTAATATCTTTTTAAGTTTTAATTCGATTTTTATAACATTTGAAATGACTCGACAAAATTCTGCAACGATTATATATATTCAATTCCAAATCATTCGGAAGGGTAGTTTTTTCGCTGTTATATGCGGACAGACGGACGGACCAGACGACGACTATAGGTGCTACGCTACGTATTTATATAATTACGAACGCACCTAAAAAGAGACACCCTTTAAGCAGAGTACACAGAAAAAGTAAGTGAAAAATATTAATTTCCCAAGCAGATATTTTAAATATACGAATGCATTCTATGCCCACAGGTTTAGCATTAACGAGGGGAATTCGGGAGTGGACTGACTAGCAGCCTTAAGCCTATTTCTGAAAAAAAATATCACAGCGTAAAAAGTTTTCAATCTTCCTCTATCACTGCATGTCAGTTTTATAGAATACGTTATTTCTTGATTTAGTTAGCACACAGATCTATGTGTTCTCTGGCAGTACTTATCAGAAATTTATCTAAAATACAGTTATCCAAGTCGTACCATTTAATTCAACATTTATACAATTCCATTTCGGATCTTCAGTTTGTTAATATGGAGTGCTTTCAGCCATTTGACAAGTCTCCTCACTTAGCTGACCCTGTTTGTTAATATGGGAAACATGTTATATACACGTACATCATCCTTATTTTCGTACACCGCACGTGGTAAGTATAGAATGGAGCCTATTTGCAAAAAAAATGGTACCGTGCCGTGTTGTAAATCTAAAATTCACGTTTTTACCTTCTTAACACATACTGTAAAATATATTATAACATGATCTCTGTGTGTGTGACTGAACGCAATAAATCCCGAACGGAACTTCTTGTTGAGTTCCTATTTGGTGGATATGTTATAGACCACAGTCGTAAGAACTCTGTAGATTTTCGTAGAAATCGACCGACGGTTTAGGAATTTAGTCCACTTTTAAATCATTTTCATACCATTTTGTAACGGATTCTGCAGTGAAAATCACCAAGGAAATGCGACAGTGTATAAGTGATAAATATTGTAGTGATGTAATCTAGCATTATTAACGTAGACGTAACGTCTCTAGTTTCAAAACGGGAGATCCAATGTTCGAAACCAACCATATAATCATAAAGTCATCTGACGTTACTCCAGCTTTTGTTTTGTAGTAAAGTCTGTTTTTTTTTAAGTTATTATATCGGAATTGTAATTCCATTACAAGTGTCTCTCTTAATAATGCTCTTAGTTCCACTTTACGAGTAAAAGTGCATTTTCTTCTTAAGATCTTAAAGTGATAAAGATTGTTAAATTACGCAAGAGGCTCCGTCATTGTGATTTTAATGTCTGTCCAAATTATGATTAAAACAAAATGTATAGACAATTACTTTTAACTTTAAATGAGATTAATTTTACCCATAAGTGTTTATAAAAACGTTTTTGTAAGCTATTCCAGAACACTGAAACATTTCTTTAAGTTGAAGTTTGAATGAATGTAATTTTCATTTTGCAGTATAGTACATTATAAAAAGGAGCATGCTTTCAGAAAGTAGACTTTAATTGAAAACTGATGCATTATATTTCTGTATATGTTTTATTTACATGTACTATCTTCAGCAACAGAAGTATAAATGTCACTTGTCCATAATGCACATAATCACTCTGTCCGTAACGTAGAGTTAGAAAAATAAATGCAATTCTGTAGATTTTGAAATTTCATTGCTTCTTTCACTATGTTGATGTTCAAAAGAAAAAAAAAGTATAACTTGTAAGACTACATTGCACCAATTTGATTTTTCATATTGCATTAACCCTTGAAATACGCATGCAAATGAATACAGTACTACTAAACAACTTAGGGGAGTTTAGACACACTGAAAACAAATAATCTCACTCTACGACTAACAATCACTTCTAGCATAGATTGTATTTATAAAAGTACTTCACAAATGTTCTTAGTTAATTAGTGAACTTTTCATTATCAAGAAAAAAAATCTGTTTTCTATGGATTTTTATGCATGAGAGAAACTGATCTATAACAAAATATTGTCAAATTCACCACTAAACAAAGTATATCATCCCAAACAGTTACTGTTATTAAAAAAAACTGAAAACTTGGAAAAGTACCTAAAAAACAAACTTTCACTTCCTGACAACAAGGGAAATAACTCACATATCTTACGAATTGACATCAATATCAGTATAGTCATTAGTAATTAATTACAGTTGCATGTTACAAAATAGACTGTCTTTAAACAAATCTGACCACTCCACTAAAAGGGGAAAAACTCCCCATTAACTACTATTATGACGAATCAATAAACCTGGTGTACGACCGACAAAAAGCTTTTCACGAATCCCTTTTATTCACGCACATAGTAAGAACCAATATCTAATGTAATTCTCATTATCATGGTAAGGGGGAAACTGCCAAAGCACTGTTTCAACCACTTTCGGGTCGACAAAGTCTCGGACTCCATCACGCGATTCCCGACACGCTTGGCCGAATATTGATTGACGAATCCTCCCTTCATAGATAGGCTCGTTATCCCACCTTCATCATCCAATTGTAATTTCATAAGAGATTTAGAGGCTTTAAGAATGGGTTTTTGCGGTGACTCGAGCGATACGGAAAACGATATCTAACGCCTTTCATTCAAGTCGAGAGATTTAACGGGGATTTTAGACACGATATAAAGGAGGGCGAGAAATCCATCATCATATGCTATCAGCTTCAGGCATTAAAGAAAATATAGAAGAAGAAAAGAGAAGTTTTCACATCAATGAACTCTCTAAAAAAATCGTGAATTGACATGTATTATATCCCGTTAATTCGCGAATATTTCCCACTCTGATTTGCCCATTTTCTCTCAAAATATTAAAATTTCACTAATGTAACCTAAAAATTACCGGTAATTCACATTCAATTTACATGTAATTTACCTGTGCTGCAAGAACACTTCCATTTTAGAAACGGAATTTTTATGTAAGGTCACAGCTCCACAGCAACTCTATTTAGTGCCTGTTGCGAAAATATTTTCTCATTTTTATACCGATAATCCGTCTATCAGAAGTGATAACTGAAAGCGCCTTTGAAGCTCCTAGAGCGGGCGAACTACTGACAATGCCCTTGCTGCAGCTCTGCGTAAGTGTACTAGTAAGGGCCAAGTACCTATAATGGGCCACTTGTTTTTATAAATGAAAACTAAGCTTATATACCACATTCACAAGACCCTAAACAGGTGATTGGCTGAAACTCTTATTTTATTGCCTGTCTCTTTTGTGGCTTCTGACTGTGATACATAAGCATGTTTTTTATTTGTCAAAATAGGTGGACCTATAGGTTTTACATGGTCCATAACTAATAATTTTATCTTAAATCCCCTTTCTCTCAAATAACAGAAACTTCGCGAACCTAAGCTCAAAATGTCCTGAATTCCCCAATCAAAAGAAAAAATTTCGTCAAAAAACAGAAAAAATTCTCTAAATCAGTGGTCTATTCCGGCAATTATAATGCCAGTACTTTTAACCTTTTTTTTTACGAATTTGTGAACCTTTTTTAATGAAATGAAATTGTGGTATGTTTTAGCTGAGAAATGCAGAACTCTTTTCAAATACACCGTATTCATTTTACTTCTTTTAAATTTTCAGAAAGAACATTTAGTTTACATTTATTTTGCGTTCTTTCAACATGCATAAATTGCAGATTTTAATGATTTACATTTTATATTAGTGATGCAGATTCGACTGTCCGAGGTGGTAAATCTTCCCTTGATATACAGAGATAAGTTTGTTATTACATCTACATTATCTAATTGTAATTTCTTAAAAATTTTAAAAACTTTAATAATGAACATTTTTAGTGACACGAGCTTTCATATAACTCCTCTCTTTCCATTTAATGGAGATTTTAGTCAAAATATAATGCATGAGAATAAATTAATCATCAGATTTTATTGCAGGGGTTGGCAACTTTTTACCATGGTTGTGCCGGTCGTATGTTAAACATTTCCTCTCGTGTGAACCCAATTTCACTACATTTCTGTAAATCTATAAAGCATATAATTACCGTGTCCCTTGAGAATAAGGCCGGGTCTTACATTAAATTTTCTTATTTTCTCAAGCACAACTATTCAAACTTGTACATTTACAACAATCTATACTTATTCATATATTCATTACAATAATGTACAATTATTAATATATTCATATACATTAATCTACATTTAACACATGGGCTGATAAGTTCCCGGTCTGGCACACAGATGGCGTTGCAATCGCCGAACCTATGTTTTTTTAGTAAATACTAACCTTAAAAAGGTAGCAGAAAAAATGGCATGACGATTCGCAACGGGGATAAAACGTTAGAGTGGTTTCAGTTGAACGACTTTGTTGATAAACAAAAAAATGGATAAACAAGAATTTCAAGAATTGTTATTTGATGGGTAAAAACATCGTTCAAACAAAAGCTTGGCTTGATAAGCGTTATCCGGACACTGTACCAGGTAAATCAACCATTATTAACTGGTTTGCTGAATTTAAACGTGGTCGTACGGACACCAGTGATGCACCACGCAAAAGAGGTGGTTACTCCGGAAAACATAAAAAAAGTCCACAAAATCGTTTTGGGGAACCGTAAAGTCAGGCCCGTAGCTAGACCTTACTTCCAGGTGGGGCAAATATTTTTCCAGGGGGGGCAGATTGTTTCTTAATTTTTTTCACGTCTCTTATACCTTGAAAAATATGTACTGTACTTTTAGTGCAATTTTTTTAATTTAATTAATTTAATCTCTCCAAAGCCAGAATGAAATTTTTAATGTTTGTTCCAAGAAACAATGAAAATATATCAAAGACACATAAATAAAATATTTACATTTACATAACGTAAATAAGTTGTTTCCTTTTAATTAAGTAATTTAAATTTATGTAGGTTTTATGTTCGTTTATACTAATAAATATGCATTCAAGTACAATTTATTAAATGATGTTTCGTTATATTTACATCACGCAATAAAGATATGAGAAAGAAAAAAACAGAATGAATAAAATGAATAGAACAAGTAACGAGAATGTCTTTACCGATAATGAAAAAATATTTTTTTAATTTTCATGATAAAAAAAAAAGAAACAGAAACAGTGTACCAAATTAATTAAAAGGCCTTTTATTTTATTTTAGTTTTTTAATTTTAGTTTTAGTCTTTTACAAATTTGACAACCTGTATTTGTTGTAAAAGTAATTTATTTGAAAGAATTTTGAAGACTGATGGGAATCATGTATAAAAACCCTCTAATATAATAACCTCCTGTCTCTACTTGTATTTAATTTTTTTAGTACTTCTTCCAAAATTATGTTTTCCGTCCGTTTTCTCTCGAAGGCCAAGAAGGCTAGATCTGCCATTCTTTGATGTGACATGGACAGTCTTTGAGGCCGATTAATGGCCGTCAATGTTGAAAAAAAAGATTCACAAGTGGCAGTGCTGTAACCAAATGTAGCTACAGCAGCCAAAAGTTCATAAGTGTCCTTAAATGCTTCTTTGTATTTGAATAAAATTTGTAGCGTGCTTTTTTTGTTTTGCCATTTCAATTGATCTTTAAGTACAGAGGCATTTGACTCAGGTGGCACGTCTTCTGTAACGTCATGATTGACAATTTTTTTTTTTTACAACAGTCAACTCTTCAATTCAAGGTATGTTTATTCCTACAAACAAAAGGGAAATAGATGTAATTGCATTTTTAGCGATATACAGTTTGCAAATTTTAAAACGGTTTTGGGAAAAAAAATCCCTGACGATTCGGCCTACATGCACAGGTAGATTTCGAAGATGCAGACCCTGGGGCGCCTGTTTGTTGGGAATTGGGGAAGAAATGACCTTTTTGCCATGATACGGTATTTGGAAACGCCCACTTCGAAACCTAACTTGTTTGCAGGCGGAGCCGGCAGGGATTTTTATTATTATTATTATTATTTATTTTTATTTTTTATTTTTTGCTATAAGGGTTGTCCTATAAAAAACTTGTCAATATAAAAGTTTTAGATAATATTAAGAGGAATTATAATAAATTTAAGCGGATTTGATATCTTCTGAATGAACGAAGTTATGAATTTTTTCTTCTAAAACCCCCTCCCCCCCCCTTGGGACCATTTTTAATTATATCCAAAATCTGTCCTACATAAATTTTCGGCCCTTTTCCTAGAAGTAATAATAACTTTAAGCGGATTCGATTTAACAAATTATGAGTTTTTTTCTGTTTTCACAAAGAGCCGGCACAATCACAGGAGCGACAAATTGCACCTATATCGTCCCATTGTAAAATTGTCAAAATCTTTCTTTCAGAAAATAGTTCATGTACTTCCTCAGAGGAATAATCTTTATTGTATGGTCTAAGTGTACTTATCTATTTATATTTCAGAGGACGGGTAACACAATTTCACACCACGGGTGGTCCAGTGATGTGTCAGAAAGTCTCTGAATAGCACACTTAAGTACTAAAGGGTGCTGAGCAATTCGGCTGCTTTGATGGCGCTTGTTTGTGACGGGCGATTTAATAGCAGTCTTGAAGCCAAGTTAAAATCTTTTCGTGCAATCCTAACTATAAGCATTACAAATGAAACAAAATGAAGAAATAATAATAATAATAAAAGGAACTTTTAAGAAGCAGAAAATTCAAAATTGCAAACGGACGCTCTGGTTTTTCAAACAGATGAAGTCTTAAAATTCTCACGCTTCTGTTGTTATTTGTTATTCTGTGTTGAGTTGTTAAAAAGCCGTAAATTATGGAAAAATATAGCATAAAAACAATATATTTTCATAATTTTTTTAAATGGATTTTTATGAGAGAATATTAAGATTAATACAGAATTAATGTAAATATTGCTAACACTGTATGGTAAATTACACTGCATCAACACTTGCTACAATAACACGGAATCATTTATGTTTAAAGCATTAAATATAGATTATTCAAGATATAATTAGCACAACCCAGTGCTGTCTCAGTTTCAGACAAAATAATCCCAGTTTAGGTGCGTTCGTAATTATATAAATGCGTAGCACCTATAGTCGTCGTCTGGTTGCGTCCGCAAAAAATAAAAACTATCCAACCGAATGGTTTGAAATTTAATATATAGAATCGTTAAAAAATTTTGTTGAGCCATTTCAAATTTTGTGAAAATCGAATCACAACTTAAAAAGATATTCCTATCATACGTAATCTATATAATAAAAGCGCAAGTCTGACTGAGGGACTGAGGAAAACAAATACGGGCTAATCTGCTAAACACTTCTTTTTTCATATGCCAAGCGGTCATTTTTATTCAACATTAATTCTTCGAATAAAATTGCATAAAAGTTACATTTTTAGAAAGATCATTCAAAAAAACTGTTTGCTTGAGAGATGAGTTACATTAAAAAATGTATAGATTCTGAGATAACTTCAATAGAAATTAGGTTAATAGCCGAATATCTCAATCCATTAAAGTCAATAAACACAAGAGATTCGTTCATCATGAGTCATAGAAATATTAATCCATGGAGGTAATCATTCGTAAAGCAATATCTCATGTTGAATTTTGAAGCCTTGTCCGGTGTCGAAAAAAATTCGCATCTGTAAACGTGGCATCACTAATAAGAAAAAAAAAAGGCATGCTCATTTCGTTCGTAACAGACGATATAATTCATTTCAGAGAAATAATAAAGATGATTTTTTTACATTGTAAAACTAGTTATAGTACGGTCGCACCTCATTTGTCATGTTTAACGTACAGTTCCAACTTGTTTGTTTGTTCCGTGCTCCATTAAAAAAATAATAAACACTATTTATGCAGAATGTTTAGTGTCTGTGCAAATATAAAATATTTTTTAATTTATTTATTTCACTGTCCATTTCCTATAAAGCATCGCTATTTCTTCAATCGCCGTATATATTTTTAAAAGAGCTATACATATTGTTTATGCTTAAGACTGTTATGACATTAAGGTCACATTCACCCGTAATTAAATACCATTTCAGATATCCTCCATAAGGTTCCAAAAAAAAAAAAAAAATATATATATATATATATATATATATATAGACAGAGAGAGAGAGAGAGAGTAATTCTATATATATATATGTGTAAACTTAATGTAAAATTTAACCTTTGAAACATAAGAAACTGACCATACACAATGAAATCACAATAACCATATAGCAGTGTCAAATTACAAATTAAATTTATATAATACAATTTTTTCCAGCTGAACAACACGGAACTTTTTGCTATATTCGCACTGTCATTTTTATACATAAAAGCATGAAATTTACAAGTTTTAACTACTAAAGTGATTTAGAATCGAATAACGTTTTTCACTTTTCTATAGATACGTTAACTTTTGAGTTGTAATCGATTTCTCTCTTATGGAACTTTATCAGACTGCCATGTCCAGAAAATTGGTTTATATCTTTAACTTTGACGGACATTTTCTGAAAACTGATTTGCTTTTACAAAAAAATGGAAAACACTATTTCATTTCTTTGTTTTTAATAAGAGGACCTGAAAAATTTTTCAATTTAAGAATAGTGAATGTGTCAGAAGGTAACTAATTTGGATTTATAAAATCGTAAGTAGCCGGCATATTTTATTCTTTAAATTTGAAATAATGATTGGTTTATTCCAGAGGCGCCAACTTAAAAAAATTTCAGGGGGGGGGGGGTCGTGGAAGAGTAGATTGAACAGATAAAGGGACAGACCTTCTATTAATTTTTATTTCCAGAGGTGGGTAGGGAGGTGATGGCCCTGTGAAAATTTCCAGAGAATTTCTATGGCCTTGTAGTCGACGCCTATATATGACGGATTTAATTTGTTATCTTGTTCATTATTATAAATATTTTCAAACCGTAAGCAAAGGTATGAACTTTTTTAAGCTGCTTTTATCATATTATTTCGATATCTGCAAATAAATTCCTTTAAAGAATATATTTTACGCGAAATAAAACATTTTATAAAATCTAAGTATACTTAACAACTTAACAATATTATATCGTTACATTTTGCTCCTTGATTTATTATTGAATGATATAATTTCGTTCCTTGAAGATTTTGTACTTTAAGATGAAAAATTATTCATGTGCATGAAAATTATTTTTTACATGAAAGTTATTTAAAGTGAAATACATACAAACGTGTAACGCGGTAATAATTTCCTCTACTAACCACTACTTGTAAAACCCGTGGGAAAGAATATATATATATATATATATATAACTTAAGACACATGTATATTAAAAACAATTCACAGATAATTCTGCAAATTTCTTATTTATAAATTAAATTTACATCATTTAATTAAAACAAATTTTATATTCTATTGGTTAAAAATGATATTTTCATTGCAATTCCATTTCTTCTTTACGCTGGAAAACTCCTCCTATAATTTTCTTATTGTGACACAGGTTTCACAAATTTTTATCATTCAGTAATATGTAACGAAAGATCAGAAAAATGAAAGACATTAGTCCCCTCTTCCCAAAGCAAACAAGTAAACATAACAATCAGTTTCATGGAACCAGTTCCATGAAAGAAGCAGCAAACTGTCATATAACGACAAATTCAAAGACATTATTTTAGGCTGTTTCGCTTTATTTTCAGATTCAGAAGCCTTTGGTTTCAACCCCGCTTTCTTAAGATAAATTTCACATGGTGACAATTCTACAAAGAAAGTAAGCTTTATGGATATCAGTCAATACAGAATTGTTGCTGGGCCGGTACGGGCAGGAATATCCTGCGGTACGGTGTAATTTCTACAAAGCAACAAAGCGGGGAATGTCCTACGTGACAATCCCCGGTCTGTTGTCTGTTAAAGAAAGAGAAAAAAAAAGGTTTATAGATGAAAATTTTTCTGGTTTTGTTTCCATTTTAAAAACGAAATTGGGAGGAGGGGGGGGGTCTCTTTGCTTAGATCTGGCAAGAAGATGGAAAAAATTGGGAATTTAAAGTGAATTAGTGGCTGATAAAGTGATCGGAATGTCCAGTCTCACACTACATTCTTCGACTAAAATTTATTTTAAAAAATAGAAATTTAATGTTGTTTTAATCGGGATGTAAAGTTTCACGCTAGGTCGGGCAAAATCTTTTGCAGGTCGGGCTTTGCCCGACCTGGCCCCCACCTAGCTACGGGCCTGCGTAAAGTGAAGTTGCAGGAGATAGCTTAGACTCTGAAGATATCCAAGGAACGTGTAGGTTTTATTTTGAATGAACATTTGTCTATGAAAAAGCTGTTGTCAAAGTGGCTGCCGTGCGTGTTGACTTTTGACCAAAAACAACAACGAGTTCTGAGCACTGTTTGGAGCTTTTCCGTTATAAAATTATGTTATTTATTATTAAATTATTATTATTATTCATTTACTAAATTAATATTATTAAACTATTATTATTAAATTAATATTATT
This sequence comes from Maratus michaelseni, assembly GCA_963931845.1. Lineage (NCBI taxonomy): Eukaryota > Metazoa > Arthropoda > Arachnida > Araneae > Salticidae > Maratus > Maratus michaelseni. The sequence continues at coordinate 37,720,442 of OZ007586.1, read as the reverse complement.
AAATTATTATTATTAAATTATTATTATAAAAGTATTATTATAAAATTATTATTATTATTATTAAATTATTATTATTTATTATTAAAGTTATGTTATTTATTAAAGTTATAAAGTTATAAAGTCATAAAGTTATAAAGCTTTGTTAAAAAGTTGTGTTTTCTTTATTAGACCGGGAACTTATCAGCCCATGTGTTATTCATATATTCATGCAAAATAATCTTACATTTATTCATATATTCTTGCAAAAGAATCTACATGTTATTACATCTTCATTAGCTAATTGTAATTTCTTAAAAAATTTAAAAACTTTAATTATGAACATTTTTGGTGACACGAGCTGTATAGAAAACGATATCATGTCAGTATTTCATGGAGAATTTACCCAAAATATAATGCATGAGAATAAATTAATCATCAGATTTTATCACAGGGATTGACAACTTTTTACCAGGGTTGTACCGATCCTATGTTAAACATTTCCTCTCGTGTCAACCCAATTCCATCTAAATTGTTGTAAATCTATGAAGCATATAATCATTCAATATTGTTCCCTTGAGAATAAGGCTGAGTCTTCTTATTTTCTCACGCACTTGTCAAAGTTATACATTTTCAGCAATCTACACTTATTCATATATTCGTTAGAATAATGTACAATTATTCATATATTCATAAACATTAATCTATATTTATTCATACATTCATGCAAAAGAATCTACATGCTATTACATCTTCACTATCTAATTTTTATTTCTTAAGACATTTAAAAACTTTAATAATGAACATTTTTGGTGACACACGAGGGTTTTACTGATTGTATGTTAAACATTTCCTCTCGTGCCAACCCAATTCCACTAAATCTCTGTAAATCTACAAGGCATATAATCATTCAATATTTCGTGTTCCCTCCAGAATAAGGCCAGAGTCTTATATTATTATTTTTCATTTCTCATGCACAACTATACATTTACAGCAATCTACGCTTATTCATATATTAATTACAATAATGTACAATTATTAATATATTCGTATACATTAATCTACATTTATTCATATATTACATGCTGTAGAATCTACATTTATTTATGTAATCGTATAAATTTTTATTATAATGTCAATTAAGACCAAAAGACATTGATCTTCCATTTTCTCTACTCTAAAACCACAGAGCGATAATCATAGAAAGACGTAATGTTTCAATTCTATTCTATTTTTGTCATTTTTTGGCCCTATAAACTGCAAAACGCATTTTTAGTGAAAGAAAGTGTTGGAAAATCCGAAAATTGAAAGTATCATAACTCGAAACATTTTGGTCAATAAATAATGGAAATTTTACTGGTTTACTTGTTAGAGCAAGGAAAAAGTTTTCCTAAACATAACTTTTAGGACACCGGGACGGTATAGGAGTTTAAATTTCGTAATGAAAAAATAATAATAATTTTGACGCGACAACAACATATGAAACATTTCTGTAATTGGAACTATAAGGTAAGTGTACCAGTAACGGACCATGTACCTCTAATGGGACCCACTTGTTTTGATGAAAACAAAGCTTAGATGTCATCGTTAAAAAGCCACTAAAAGTACAGGTGATTGGTTGAAACTGTCATTTTATTACCAATCATTTTTGTGGCTTGTAACCGTGATACATAATCTTGTTTTATATTTGTCAGAATAGGTGGCCAATTATAGGTCTTACATGGCTCATTACTATAGCATATTTACCTAACCTTTCGAACTAGCAGTTTAGAAATCAGCTATTGTTTCAACGATAAGAAAGAATTCCCTCTATATAGTTTATAATAATATGAAAATAAAACTTACAAAGCCACTAAAAAGACTGATTGGTTGAAACTGTCATTTTATTACCTGTCACTTTTATGGATTCTGACTGTGATACACACGCTTGTTTTATATTCGTCAAAATAGGTGGCTCATTATAGGTCTTACATGGCTGATTATTAGCACACTTACTTAACCTTTCGAACTAGCGGTTTAGAAATCAGCTATCGGTCAATGATAAGAAGGAAATCCCTCTATATTTTATAATAAAATGAAATAATGTTGTTTTTTAATTGTGATACACTGGGCAACATTAATTTTTTCATATATCATATTTAAAATACACAACGTAAATACATTGATTTCACAATTTATTCGTTACTAAAATAGGTGCAAATACAATATCAAAGTTTAAAAACATTAAAAGCATTAAGATGTTAAAAACACAGATGTCAAAAATATCTGGAGCGCTTTTAGCTAAACTAGCCCTTGCTTTTTGCATAGTGTACTTCTTCTTTTTAGAGCTACAGTTTTCGTCTCATTTTAACTCCACATTTTTCAACAGAGATCTATTTCTAATTACAGAAGCTTTAAATATGTGAATCCAAAATGACAGTTCATCTTCCCGAGTAGTTTTTTAGTTACGCTTTAAAAACCACTTGGATCGCAATCTGTTTGGCAACCAAAAAGAAATTTAACATTAGGAGTTCCTAAATTTTAACCTGCATAATTTCTAAACTACTTGACCGAATGACTTAATGTTTGGTATCTGAAAGTAAAGTTTACCGAATATGGTGTCAAAATTAGGTGTAAGTATTGAAAATTTAAATTTTTGTTAAAATTTCAATTATCTAAACGATCCTCTAATCAAAATTTAATTATAGAAATCGGATTATAGAAAAATATTACTTAGTAGACGTTGTTACAAACAGATTAGTACCAGTCAAATTTTTATACGATGACTTGCGGTAATCAGTATAGAGTAATGCGGTTATTTTTTTTTTTTCTAGTAAATATTTGTGGTTAAATTATAAGTATAATTGTTAAGATATCTCCCTTTCACAAAGATAAGCTCATTATCCTACCTTCGTAATTTATTCGCAACGTCCTAAAACAATAATAGGCTTTAAGTTAGACTAACAAGTCACTTCTCAATATATATATATAATCAAACAGATGACGAATATTTAATTGAAAATAGGGAACTTTTTTGGTATATTCGAAAGCATCTCATTTATGTACAGTGTTGCCAATTAATCACGAAATGTCTGGTATTAAGTAAAGCAAAAAATACTATTCCGAATTTCCAGCATGAATTCGGAAATTCTGAATAAAAAAAGCCACTAAATAGGCAAAATTTTTTGTCGCAAAAGTGTGGGTATGAGGGATCAAACTTCTTCAAAAAATGCATTTTTTTTTCTAATGAAGTCCTACAAAGTTAAAAAAATTGAATACAAAGTTAAATAAATTTAATAAAGCAAACCGCGTATTTCTTTTTTCAGCAGATATAACAATTTTTGTGTACTATCAATATTTTCCCTTTATAAGTCCATTTATCTCAGAATGGATTTTTCCATAATTTACCATGTTTAAAAGGCTATATCTAAACGTTCTTGCAAGATGAAATTTTATATGGAGTTTTTATGTTATGTTTTTAAAAAAATTGTCTTCAGGATTTTTAACTCCCTCTAAAAATTTTGAAAATATATTCCTCGATCTAAAAATCTCTCTCAAAAATCCTCTTTTAGGTAACTTTCATTACAAAAAGGCTATTGCAGCCGTTCTGAGGAAAGCAATTCCAAAATATTTTGGCATATTTTCACCAATCATGACCCACAGACCACAAAATATATATCCATATATATAACTCTCTTATTTATGAACCAATTTAGATGTCATACAAGTTGTAAATTTCCAACTGGACGAAAAATGTCCGGGCCAGGATTCGAACCTGGGATCGCTTGGCTGAAGCCGCCAAGCTCTACCACTGAGCTATCCCGGTCGAATCTGGAGGGCATAACTCATCCAGTTAACCTTATTGATCAAAGCATCTGGTCTGATATTTTAATCAGCTCAACAGAAAAGATCGCAGGTAATGGAACTCCAGTAAACGTTGGATACGCTGGAAAATTTACAACTTGTATGATTGCTTTACCAATTTGAAATAATTGTGTTAAAAAAATCTAGTGCAATTTAGATGTGACTGAGTATGTGTACAGGACATACCAAGGTCTCGACCGAGTTCTTTGGCCAGCTTCATCCGCCATCTTGTTTCAAAATGGCGGACAGTTAAAAAAAATTTTATTTTTAAAAATTTTAAAAGATGTACAAAAAAATTATAAATTTAAAAATTGTTTCCGGTAAGTGTTAAAACGTGATACAAGGATTCTAGAACATTTTTGTTTAGGTTATATCTTAAAAAATGGCTGAGATATGGCAATTGGAAATTCTAGGAGGGCTGAGATATGGCAGTTTGAAATTCTAGGGTGGATGAGATTTCGAAACAATCTGATTTTTGTTACGATGAAATTCGCTTTCAAATTCAGTATTAACGAAAACAGGGATCGAATTTTCTATAGTCGGGTTCCAAGCATTTTATCTTCGGGTGTGGAATTTTTAAAAGCATGGACTATGAAAGCTGCCTTTTCCTCCCGGTACAGGCCGGAATGCCTTTTTTACTTTTAAATTTATTATAAATTTTTTATGTAATTTTTTAGACATTCTGCTGACAAATTAACAAGGAACGTTTTCTGTACACAATAGTGAAAATGTAATGGAATCGGACAAGCGATTCGTGAGTTACATCAAATTTTAAATAAGTTTAAATTTTAAAATTATTTTTTTAATTTTCAACGTTTTCAAATATTTTATCTGAAATGTAATCCTTATAAAAAGACACATTTCCCGTAACTAAAATTTTAAGTCCATTTATCTCAAAAGGAATTTTTTCAAAATTTGTCATGTATAAAAGACTATATCTAAACCTTCTTTTAAGATATGTGTATAAAATTGTGTACAGAGTTTTTATGTTAGATTTTTAATAAATCGTCTTCAGGATTTCACATTGCATGTGAAAATTAAAAAAAAATCCTTCAAAGTAAAAATCACACTCAAAAATTCCCCCTTTTTTAAAACTCTTTAATTTATTATAAATTTTGTATTTACTTTTATAAATCCTGAAGACAAATTAGCAAGAAACCTCTTTTGTACACAATAATGAAAAAAATAATCGGACTAAGGGTTCATGAGTTATATCAAAAATTAAATAAGTTTCAAATTTATTTATTTTTTTTTTTAAATGGAAGTTTTCGAAAATATTTCTTTTTTGAAAAGTAATCTTTATAGAAAGACACATTTCAGAAAAACAATTCATTAAAAAACGCCTATAAATAAATAAAATAAAATTTTTACATACGTGCCTCCGTCATTTCATACTTTATCCCAAAAATTACATTGTCGACGCAAATTAACATAAAGTACATATGTTTTCTGTCGAAGAAAACACTATAACTTTTCTTACTTTCAAAAATACATCAAAAAAATCACTTTAAAAATAATATTTAGAACTAAAATATGACTTTTTTTTACACTTGACAAGTTGAAGGTTTCCGAAAACGACAATAATAATATATGTTATTTCTCATGTCAACACCACTTTTTCTAAGTACATACAAAACGCACAAAGTTGAATGACGTATCATACAAAGTTTTCTGAACAGGATTTAGATATACAATATGACCTCAAATTCGGAATACTCGGCACCACTGCTTTTTTGATTGGTTGGTTGGTTTATGACGGCCGATTTTCTGCTCTTAGGATATAGGCCCTAGGGGGAAAGCCCTCCATGGGGATCTTTCCAAGGGATCCTAACCCGTATTCACGGCAAGGTTCGAAGAAAACACGGAAAAACTCCAAACGGTTAGGTCGACGAGCGCGACAGGAGTTTGAACCCCGCACCTCCCGTCTACCAACTTTGAGAGCCGAACCTCTCAGCCACTGGTGGGGTACTGCTCGTTTCGGATTTTAGGTTTTCTCTCAAAAAATAAGTCTACAAACGGCACTAATAGGATGGAATTTTGTTATTCATTCTGTTTAGCACAATACTTATAATTTGTGCTTTTAAAAGTTATGAAAATAAAAACTGTTTTAGAAAACAAATAAATATTGATTTAAAAAAAGAAAGTAGTCAAAATTGTGCTTTTTTTAAAACAATAAAGATAAGTAAAAAATTGGTAAAGAAAAATAAATATCGGAAATGTGTTTACCTAATGTTACAAAAAATCTTAACTGCAACAGAACATAAAATTATAGCTACCTCTAAAAAAAAAAAAGAGGAGACGGAAATTAACATTTTACAGGAGTGAGGGACACGAGCCCCTCTCCTCATGTCGCTTGCATTTTTCATAGTGGTTGGTTTCCACTTTGGCATGTTTTTTTAAAGTGAGTTGTATCCGCTGGGAAATAATAGTAAAGATGATAATCTTTATTTATCAGACACTCTAAACATGTCCGATAACTTTAATTGCTTCATCTGTTACGCCTTTTCTTTTTGCAACACGTCTTTTATTAGAAATATTTTCACCTGACACGCATTTTTATAGAAAAATTCCATTTTTTTTTCTAAGAAAAAAGTTCCCGATTTGAGGTATCATACAGTAATAGTACACTCATATGTTGTTAAAACACGTTGTTTGATTAAACGTAGCAGTTAATTAAAATTAATGAAAAATATATATAATCTCAAAGATTGCAGTGCAAAAGTTTCGCACGGGTCAGCTTCTAATTATAGAAATTTCCAGGCACTTTTTTAACCTTTTGAATCCCGCAATAGCCGAAATCAGTCCAATGCCCTGAAACCCGCAATAGTCCTGGATGGCTGTAAGGATTTTCCTTCCCCTTAAGTGGGTTGGTGTCCTGTCAAGGGGTGGTTGCTCTTAGTGATGAATGGGATAATGTGTTGGAATATCTGAACAGTATGTCATAATAACAATAATTTTTTTTCAGTAACTGGAGCAATGTTCACAATGTTAAAGAGAGGGGTGTAACACCTGTCGAAATTTGAATAAAGGGAGAAAGCAGTATGGTCATTTCTGCTACTTATCTAGTGTAAAAGGGGTGAACGAAAAAGTCGAGTATTTTGGGCTATTTTATTGGGATTCTAAGGTCATTCATTTTTTACAGCTTGGGATTTAAAGAGTTAACCCACGTCTTTAACTCTAGAACTACCGGAAATTTTACTTAATCTTGGTAAAAACATTTCACATCAAAATTTTATTTTAAACTATTTAACTTATTTATTTACTTTAGTTCTCTGTGGTTTATTTAACTTATTTTATGAAATAAATTCTGGTTCGAAAAGTTATTTTGAATGTGCCTGTTGGGTCCATTGGACCCGCCTGGTAGTGCAGAAGGAGGGTAGTGCAGAAGTGGTTTTGATTATTCAGAAAACTGTTTCTCGAACACACACTGTAAAAAAACACAGATGTTTTTTTAATCTAGGAAAATATAATATAACCAGAAACATCTTCGAAGTTACTAACATTTACCAAAAGCGTTCTTTATCTTTAGAAACTTTAAAAAACATTACATTTTCGAGATTTTAAGAAGCATTTATAAAAATAAAGTTTATTTTATTGTCACTGGTTTTCAGAAACGTTTCCGACTGGTTTTTTTAGTGTATTAATCAGTTTTTTGAACACGGAATACAGGTCTTTCGGATGCTATCCATTCTGAAGTAAAAATTTTCATATTCAGAAAGATGTTTTACAGACAAACATGATCAATTAGCAGCATAAACATTAGCATTAAACTTATCTTGTTACTTTTGCATGTATAAATTCAATTACGCAGCTGAAAATGCTTAATTCAGAATTAATAACATTCTAAAAACCGATATTCCACAGTTTGAGAAAACTGATTAATACACTATAAAGACTACTCGAAAATGTTTCCGAAAATCAATGGCAGCAACATAAACTGTGTTTTTATAATCGGTTCTTTAAACCTTGATAATATTTTGGTTTCTGAGGTTTCTAATGATAAAAATGCTTTTCGAAATCATGGGTAACTCGGAGGAGTTATCATATACTTTCGTTCGTGGTTATATTATATTTTCGCAGATTAACAAATATTTGTCTTTTTTTTTTTTACAGTATACATCCATCATCTTTATTTTTAAAATAAGTCTACAACGAACATCATCATTTGTATCACAAAAGCTACAATTTGTAACATCATTCCAGATGCGTAAAACGTCATTTTATACAATAATGTTAGACTGTATCTCAGAAAATTACATTGTCTAGACAAACCTAACGTAAAATCCAAACGTTTTCTTTCGTGACGGAACACAATGAATTTTCCTTTCTTTCTAAATTACAGTTTCTGTACGCTCCTGGTGATTCTTTACTATTGGAACTATTACAAAGGGAAAATTTAATGGAAGCCTATTTGATTTTCTGTTTCGAGTCAACGATTACACAAACGATGTCACAAAATCTAATTTACGATAACTTTTTAGATACGTGAAATATCCTTTTAATCATTAAATTTACCATGTGTCTCAAACATTTACATTGTCTAGACAAACCAAATATATAACCAAATGTTATATTTTATCAGAGAACAAAAAGCATTTCTTATTTGGAAAACTACATCATAAAATGAATTTTAATTCTTTCTGAGGCATATCAATTCTGTCGCTAGAATGTTCAAATTATTGAGTATCACCAGATGTTAAAATATATATATATTTGAATGTAATTAAATACCTTTCGTCGCGTACATTATAAAGCACAATTTTATTGAAACATTCTTGTACAAATTTGGAATTTGAGGTTTAAAATTAAGTAGAATAAATATTACCTTATTTAAATATAAATATTACCTTCCTATTACCTTAGAATAAGTTAAACATAAGTATTTGGTAAAACGAAATATTCTGCGATTTTTTTTATATTTTTTGGATCTATAAATGCCACATCCCCACCGGAAATTTGGAATAAAACTTTGCTTTTATAATGTACGTGAAGAAACTGCTTTTACTTATTTTGAAATAAATTTGTTTGTAAATTCTGGTGACATTGAACATTATATCAGCACAGGTATACCGAAGTTCTTTTCGGATGACTCAATATAACAAAACTGTGAATTAGATGAATTCTTAGTTCTAAATCTGATTAGATCTGTAAGTTTTAACTTCAATTATATATTTAAAAAAAAAAGATAAATATTGATATATCCGAAAACATCTCATTTATGTCACAAAAGCTGCAATTTATAACAGCATTATACAGATACTTAAAACGTCATTTTATATACTAATGTTAGAGTGTATCTCAAAAAATTACATTGTCTAGACAAACCTAACATAAAATCCAAACGTTTTCTTTCGTGACAAAACACAATGAATTTCCCTTGCTCTCCAAATTACAGTTTCTGTACGCTCCTGGAGTTTCTTTACTATTGGAAAGATTAAAAGGGGAAATTTAATGGAAGCCTATTTGATTTTCTATGTTTCGAGTCAACGATTGTTTCTTCAGTTACTTTAGGATCTATCGACCCCGCCAATTCAATCAACTTAATGCACGATGCGTAATGTTACTTCTACAAAGGTACAATAGGAGGTTACATCGGCTGAAATTTTCACCGATTCCATCATGATTAGGTAATGTGATAAAATTAAATGCAATTAAATGGTTGAATGTTAAATCTGTCATACTATGAAGAAATTACATTTAAGTAAAATCAATAATCGTTCAGAAATTGCTTTCAAACTGGTTTAAACACATCGTGTTATAATATCAAAAGGATGAATATTAATAGATATTTGTTATTAATATCGTTCAATCTTTAACAAAATAAGCTATGCAATTAAATGTAATTAATTGGTTGAATGTTAAATCTGTCATACTATTATATCTGCCATACTCTGTAATACATTTAAGTAAAATCAATAATCGTTCAGAAATTACATTCAAACTGGTTTAAGCTCATTGTATTGATAAATTTTACAATGTATTTGTTATTATCGTTCAATCTTAAAAGAAAAAGATTTAATTGTAATTAAAAGAAAAGAAGAAGAATGTGAAATAGCTTTGAAAGTTTAAACCTTGATCAATCTGATTGCGTAATACGAACACATTAATTAATTAGCGTAACATAAATAGGGGAGATGGGGGATGAATGGGACAAGGGATGGATGGGACGTTCTCAATATTTCAGGCAATAAACTTTTCTTTTAGTTGCTTCCTATCCTCATAGATTTCACTACCATAATGTGCTTCAGAACCAAAATCAAGACCACATGGCTTTTTTCAGTTTCCTTCAAATTATCATTTCCTGAAAACTCTGCTTAAAAGTAAATTTTTTTACATTTGAAGTTACTTAAATATCTTATGCAATATAAACAATTACGACATGTTGTAGTTTTTTATTTCAAGGCTCAATATTGGTAATTAAAATGAATGAATATTAACCATTGTGACAAAATAATTTTTGAGACAAAATGGCTGACAATTGAATACATGCATCATGGGGATGATTGGAACATTTCAAATGGGATGAATGGGATTGTCTCATTTATCCCTAAAGGATGCTGAAAAATATATTTATTAGCTAAATACTATTATATAGTTTGATAAATTAATAATTTATGGTAATTATTCTTTTAACATTTCATCCTCATTGTAGTTATCGTCTTCAGCCATTGAATGCTTCCGTTTATGGGCCTTTTAAGGTAAAACTGAGATGAGTCCAATATGATTGGCTAACAAATAATTCTGGAGATCATATTACAGTTTACAATCTCTCAGCTTTTGCCCAGGAGGCATTTTTTCAGCTTTTAGTCCTTAACATTGAATAAAGGGAGGAAAATTTTTATGTCTCATTCATCCCTGCTGTGGGGATGATTGGGACATAGAAGAATTGTTTTTTAATTTCACAATATATTTCTGTATAATAATAATCTTGAATAAATATTGTGCATAATATGTAGTCAAAAACTTAATGTATGAAATGTGATATATAATATTGATAATAACTTTAATAAAATATTTAAAATAAACATTTTTGTGAAAATGTCCCATTCATCTTCCATCTCCCCTATATATAGGAATAAAACTGAATATAATAGGAAATAAAAGAAGATTTCACGGTTTCAAAATATTTACACTTTAATCATTAATAATTAGCACTTAAAGTGTAAATAATAAATTCCACTAGCCAACAAAATTAAAACCTTTTATTTGTTTCTTTAATGATAATAGTTAGTATTTACTAATTTGGGGTCGAGAAAACCGAATAGGATCTTAATTTGATTTTTATTGGCTCTGGTTTTTAAGATACAGTTCTTATATAGTAAAAAAGCTGCGCGGTGTTATGATATCTGTAAATCGGTTTTTCCTGTCTGTAGTATATAGTCAATCTTTACTAATTTTGGGTCAATAAAATCGGATATGACCTTAGAATTTTGTAAGATATAGTACTATTGGTATACGAACTTATGTAGTAAAAACCTATACGATATACTATAAGATACAGTCATAATTAGAATTACTTTTAATCCACTAAGTGTACAGGTCAATTGTAATTAAGTTATAATGTATAATATATATTACCTTATAATACACAGTTCAAATCCATAGTTTTTCTTTGAAATTTCAACCTATTTCATAACACTTAGCTAACTCAGCATTTTAAATGTCATATTCGTTTTCCCCATGCCCGAATTATACAGAAATATCTATTTTAGTGTAAAAAAATATTTTCACTGTTGGCTAGTGTTCTTTACACTTTAATGAGACTCGTGAATATATGAACTTTTACTATATGTGCCTCTGCAAAAGGACATATGTTTATTTTATATAAGTTACGCTATTAAAAAGAAAAAATATGCAAAATATACATATTTATAAAGTAGGCTGTACTATATGCATATATAATAGGAACGGTAAGAAATTACCATTATTTCGTGCTTCTATTTAAAAAACATACATACATGTATACAAAAAAAAAAACGCTTGACATCTTATGAAACATGCAACATCCATCTGTGGAAAATGATATTGAAAGCACAAAAATCCATCGAAATTATGCACTAGGTAATGTACTAAACTCATTATGTCTTCATCAATAACGTTCTAGTATATTTATCCAACTTACTTTTCAAAGGAATAATTTAATTCACTACAGTTTTGAGTAGACTAGTTTTAGAACAAAGGTAATGTTGAGTGATATTCCTTGTTAAAATTCAGACTTTGTCGTTTTCATAGATATATTAACACATTGAAGGGCGGTGGTTCATTTTTGGACCACTTAATTTTAATCCTGAAATGCCACTTTGGCACCAGAATTTTCAGTGGACAATTTTCATTTTATTAAGTCTATAATAAAACCTTTTACTTATTTCCAAATAAATTTGTCTGTTATCATTCAATCATTTCAACATTTTACGAATAGAAGTACTTTACCCATGAAAGGGTTAATATATTTCATAGATATACAGTATTGGCCAAATTATTAGTACCATACGAAAACATTTCCCAAAACCTTGTTTCTAATATGAGTATATTTAAATAAATCATTCTAGTAGTGTAATAAGCTATTCAAAGAATTACACTGAGTATTAATTTCAACATAAATGAGATAATTCGCGATTGTTTTGTTAATATTTTCTATAGGTGAGTGGCAATACTAATCATTACAAAATCCAGAAATTTTGTTCCGTTTACATTGTTTGCTTTCCTATTACAAATAAAATAACATCACATCTAATCATTAATTTCAGTGTTTTAAATGTTTCTCTACTCTTTTTTTGTATTAAATGCAGGTTTTAAACTAAAAAATAACATTGTTTAAGGAATTTTTTAGAGCAGTAATTAAAATGAGTGTCAGGAAAGACATTTCTCCAAGAAAACGTAGACAGATTCAGGCTCTCTTGCAAAATTCTAACTTGACTCAAGCTGAAGTTGTCAATAGACTTTCTGTATGCCGAAAAACTGTAGTGTAATGATTTTGAAAAACATCCATGGGAATGGAACGCCAGACAGAGTTGCATGATGTGGAAAAAAGTGGATTTTGTTCACAACGTGATGATAGTGTTTTACTGATTTTGAGCAGAAATAGCAGAAAAAGTTCTTCGAGACAGTTGAAAGCTGCACTGGGTAACCAGGGCATTGCTTTGAGCACAAGAACCATCCGCAGAAGACTTTTTGAGGCTAGATAACGGCTTATCATCCAAGGAAGAAACCGAAGCTGATTGAAGCCATGAGAAGGCAACGATTGACATGGGCCAAATCGTTTAAAAACTGGACAGTTGATGACTGGCAGAGGGTAAATATATTTTTATTATCTTATGAAGACATTCTATAAAATTTATAATTAAAAAAAAACTTGGTAAACCCACATTTTAAATGATTTGGCCCACATCAGTCGTTGCCTTCTCATGGCTTCAGTCAGCATCGGTTTTTTTCCTTGGACGATAGTCCTTGTACCCAGCCTCAAAAAGTCTTCTGCGTATGGCTCTTGTGCTCAAAGCAATGCCCTGTTTACCCAGTGCAGCTGTCAATTGTATTGAAGAACTTTTTCTGCTATTTCTGCTCAAATTCATTAAAACTCTACCATCAAACTTTGAAGAAATCCGTTTTCTGCTACATAGTGCAACTCAGTTCGGTGTTCCATTTACATTCAAATTGATGTTTTCATTTATCCTTTTGGAGACATAGAAGGACTATTGGCAATTTCAGCTTGGGTCAAGTTAGAATTTTGCAACAGCACATGAAACTGTCCACGTTTTTTGGAGAAATGTTTTTCCTGCCACCCATTTTAATTACTGCTACAGAAATTCCTCAAACAATTTTATTTTTCTGTTAAAGACCTGCATTTAATACAAAAAAGATTAGAGAAACATTTAAAATACTAAAATGAATAATTAGAAGTGATATTATTTGATTTTAACAGGCAAGGAAACAATACAAACAGAAAAAAATTCTGTGTTTTATAATGATTAGTGTTGCCAGTCACCTATAGATAATATAAACAAAACAATAGCGAAATATCTTATTTATACTGAAGTTAAGACTCAGTGTAATCCTTTGAATAGTTTATTACACTACTAGGATGATTTATTTTAATATAATCATCTTAGAAACAAGGTTTTTGAGAATTTTTTTCGAATGGGACTAATAATTTGGTCAATACTGTATATACGTAAATGCTAAACCATAGTATAAATATTCATATTTAATCTTTTTTTTTCATAACAGCAAAGGAATGCAGTATCCTCCAATTATTCATAATGTTGTAAGATGTGGCTTAACCTTAATATCACAAAAATGTTAATTTTAGAAATAATGTATCCAACGTATTAATTCAAGAACAGTGAAAATATTTCTTGATAAAATCTATAATTTCATGTATTATTTTAAAGGCAATTTTTTTTAAAAATAATGATCTTTGAGTCATGAAATGTAAATATCTAATACTGTAGAGAACCAACCGAACTTTTGAAAAATTTCATTAATAAATATTTATTAAAAATTGAAATTTGATGCTTATGTTTTGAGTTTTTATATTTTTAAAAACCTTTAATTTACTTTTAAATTAAAATTCACATAAAATAAAAGATTGGCGTTAAAATATAATTCAGTTTGTATATTGTGTGTAATATTAAGTTTACGTGAGTTACAGGAAATTAAAAAACGTGCTCACAAGGCACAAAAAACCCTGAAAAAAATAATTCTTGGGAAAAACAACTTTAAAGTATTTATTTAGGTTTTTAACCCTCTGTCCACTCTATGATTTTTTCAAAATCTTCTTGACCAATGTTTAATCGTCAGTATCTTCACTATTATTACATAATGCAAATCCTCATGTATTTGAAATATTTAGCAAATTTATCATTTGCATTTTTTTCTTTTGACTATGTAATTTTTAAAACAAAGTTGCTTCAAAAATTGTGTATTATATATCTTTTTTTTTACAAATATCTTGCCCGTGGAAATCGTGGGTTAGACGTTTAATACGTTGATGGCTACAGATTGCAAAGAAGTGGCTTTTTTGGCAGACTTTTACAAAGTGGTTTTCAGTGTTTAGTTATCGAGTTGATTATTGAGTCGAGTCGATTATTTGAGTCTAGTCGATTATTCGAGTCGATTATTCGAGTGTTTATCGAGTCGATTCACGCAATTCCAAATGCTGCAATGTTTGTTAATATCATACAAAGTGATAATTATATACAATTTAAAAATATCAAAATTTAGTTTTTTTTACACGTTGAACGCCAAACTGAAATCACTAAACACGGAGGGTTAGGGGTACGAGTTTTTCTTTAAATGCACGGCAATAAATTATCAATAGTCCCAAATTAATAGCAATAAATTGTCTTCAATGAAAGTATTGATGACGCATATAGTCTTGTGGAATGGCGCCCAGGAAATATTTCTGGCACACATATTTGTGTGTCATGTCAGTCAATGTGTTAGAGCAGTCAATGACACCACTTTGTTATTGTAACTTATATATTATTAAGAATTTTGTATAAACGGTAATTTTGTATAATGATTTACGGTATCAACACAAAAAATTTAAAAATAGATAATTTCGATAGTTTTTCAGTTAAAATTTAGAAAACAAGTTACTTTTTTGTGTTTTATACACTGTCAAAAAAAACTAGTCTTCATACACTAAATTTTTCGTCATTTTTCAACAAGTAATTTCCGTACTCCTAGAAAACATGCTTTTCCGTAAATTCTTCCTGAAAGTCTGAAGAAGAGAGAAAAATTCCATTTATTTTCTGCACGCATGCATATTGGCTCTATTAATACTAAAGTTCGAATTTATTTTAAGCATGGAAAACTAATAATTCAATAAATTAAAATTTGAAATTTATTTTAAAACAAAAACAAAAATAGTGCTTTCGAATGAAAAAAAAATTAAAAATTAATTTTCCCATTCATTTAAAATTGTTTGCAATTAATTTTTTAAATTATAAAAAAATATTCGCACTTAAAATTTTTTTAAACAAACATATTTTTAAAATATATAATAATAGTTAAATTAAATGAAAAAACTCGATTTTAGTCAAAAAAGCAACAAACAGAAATAATGCTTCCGAATTTTAAAAAGTAACAAATAATTTTCTTATGCACTTAAAATTATTTATTTTTTAAAGTTATAAAAAACACTCACATTGGAAATATATTCTAAAAGAACACATTTAAAAAATATATAAATAGTTGAAAATAAATCAATACATTTTTTCTTGAATTTGATAAAAAAAAATATAATATTCATATTTTACATCTAACAATCAAATTAAGAATATATATAATTCATGTTTTTGTCCTCTATTAATACTAACGTGTCAAAATCCCAACCATCACTTCATAACGACAAAAGCTCCCCGCAATTAACTTCAATATTGCAAGGTTTCTAAATCCCAAATTCGTTAAGTCTCAAGCCGCCATTTGAAGAAAGCCCGTATCATCATTTTTAAACTAGCATTCGCCAGCTGGCCTTACCAGTAAGACACTTGACTGAAGGCACTGAGAACTCTAGATCGACCCCAAAGTCAGCCAGAAAATATTCTTGAAATATATCAAATAATAAATACTCCCGTGGTAGTTATCGATGGTGGCACAAAGAGAGATGTAATTTTTTAAAACCGACGTTCTTCAAATAGCGTAAAATTTACCTCCTGTAACGTATAAAACATACATAAAACAAACATATTCTTCAAACATTGGAAATATTCCGACAGCAGCGCTTCCAGGAACATTTCCGTGATTTGAAGGAATTATTTCTGAGAGTGTACGATCGAAAGATATAATACAAATCTGTTCATAGCGGGTAAAATAACTGCTAACAATAATTATTCAAATATGCTAACAACAAAATTTCAATTTCATACGAGTTCATTGCCTGTTCTGAAAATTTACACGCAAAACACAGAAGCGTCGATGGCACACCTGTCTCATCTGAGAAGAGCAGTAATTCTTAAAAAGATTAACTAGCAATGACCCACCGATGTACGAGGGATGAAAAGTTTTGAGCCTAACAGGGAATCAGTGGTGCTAAAGGTATATAATTATGGAACATAGATTTATAACATCCAGTGCCAAATTTTATGAAAACAACTTTCTTCCATTTCTTTCTTTTCATGCCAGCAAGACAAGTCACTTCCTCGCCGTTCCACAATTTCATAAATTTCTTTTGTCGATTGTAGGTTCACAACACTTCTCCGTGCACCTTATTCGCCCGATTTGGAGCTGTCCGACATTTATTGTTTCCCCGCATTGAAAAATTTGTTCGAGGACACCACTTCACCACGGATGTTAAAGTCATTATGGAAGTCGTTAAGTGTTGCGAGGCTAAAGAGAAATAATGTTATTATAGAATTCTAGACAAATTTTAGCACAGAGTAGTAGAAGTGCGTCGATATAGCTGGTGAATATGTAGAGAAATGCCTAATGTGATAATACAACTTTAATGTTCCTACAGTATGAGGCTAAAAAATTTTCATCCAGATATATTTCGAAATTTTTCACGAAATTTTGTTCCTCTCATATGGAGATTTTGTATTGGGATCATCAATGTTAGATTTTTCAATAAAAATCTAAAAAGATATCCTTGAAAAGTTCAGTGATCAAGACATATCTTCTTTAAATTTATAACTTATCACTCGACTTAATTATTCAGAAGAATAAACACGAATATTCATTAAATACACAATATTCACATCGATAAAAAAAATGAATATTACCCAGTCTTGTTATTCCCTGCGTACAAATAAATTATCATAAGTCCACATACCAACTAGTCTGTTTAAAACGTTTTTACGAAATTTTAAATTATTATGTTAAATATACTCAGAAAAAGAAACTGATTAAAACTACAAAACATATTTTTTGAGTACATTTTGTTGTTTTAGCAAAATTGGAGTAAAATTGAACCATTTTACTTCAATTAACAAAACATTTTTGCTGACGATACAAAATTTTTTTTTGGAATTGCAAAAAAAAAATTTTTTTTGTTGATTCAAACAAAATTTTTATTGACCCATATTTAAACAAAAATTTTGTTTAAATATAGGTCAATGGAAATTTTGTCTGAATCAACAAAAAAAATTTTTTTTGTTGAAAACCACTTTTTTTGCAATTCCAAAAAAAAATTTTGTATCGTCAGCAAAAATGTTTTGTTAATTGAAGTAAAATGGCTCAATTTTACTCCAATTTTGCTAAAACAACCAAAATGTACTCAACAAAAATGTTTTGTAGTTTTAATCAATTCCTTTTTCTGAGTGTAGTTATCAAGCTGTAGCTTTTTACAAATGTAAAATTGATTAATATAATATCAATAATTATATTATTTAAAGGTATAAGCTATATGTTTAAAGGTATAAGTATTACTATAGGATATATCATTTTCCATTTAATACGTTTTTCATTTAAATTTTAGAAAACAATTTTCACTTTAATATGAAAAAGGTATTACAGACATTAATTCATCTACCTCTAACTATTTTACTTTAAAACTGTGATGTGCATTAACATGAAAGAATACATGTACTTAACAGCAGTTCTGGCAACGGTATCCGTTGTCCAAGATTGTAATTTCCTTTTAGAATTCTGTCAATGGCAATCATTTTAACCTACAATGTCACGAACTAATGCTTGCATGTCAAAACGGATAGCTAAATGGTGATGATCAATGTTCATTAATTCTGTAATCCCAAGATAACTTTTACAGTTCTTTTCTATTTTTTGTTACTTATACTAATTGAATTAGTGCCCAGTTTTTAGAAACTATAATAAATATTAAAGCTGTTCTTTGATTTTTTTAATCTCTCTTTTAATAGAAGATAATTTTTTACAGTTAAATTTAAAAAAAAAAAATTATCCCCTCCCCTCTTTAATTCATGCATTAAATTTTCAGGTAGTCTTATTAATATATTTTTTAACTGAATATTTATTAATTTAATGTGATTATGTAATATATGTGATTATCGTTCTCTGTTTAAATGGTTGTTCAAACCAAAGTTTAAAAATTTTAATTATGCATTATTACATACAAAAATATTGCATTTATGTGATAGTTATAGGTAACTGAGAATAGCGTTCATTCATTTGGAACATAAGCGTGAATTGTTTGAAATTTGCATGCTAAGCAGTTTCTACAAGTTGGCAACAATGAGTTCTGAAAGGCACATTCTGGAAAGTCAGAAGAAAATATTGAATTTTAGGGTGCACAGAATCCCTGATCTAGTGCGGGAGCCGGTAATCTTAACTATGACGCTGACTGCATGCATGTAGAGATCTGCACGGCTTCAGGCCTATTTTTTTTATTATATACGGACCGGGCTAGACCGAGGATTTGTTTTTGCAGGGTTGTTCCGGGTTTCACTTTATTCTGCAGGGTCGGAGCCTGGGCTTAACTTTTTTTCTGCAGGCTGTGTCGGGCCTGGAATTCATTCTTCCCTGACCTTATCGGGCCGATAATTGTTTCAATAAAAATATTGATTATGATGTTTTAACTTATTTTTTTAATTTTAACTCTTCGAGCGTTAGGTAATATCTCTTTGCATATTTCTTTAAGGCTTCATAACTATCTATGCAAAATATCAATATGCAGATTAGTATTTTTATAGCTTGCATATTAATTTATCTTATACAGTTTATCTTATTATTTTATCGTATGAGGGCCAGACGCTTATTGCGTTTTCAACTCGATTAATTTTACTAATAAATCTTCATTTGAATGTATTTGTCTAAGTAGTCAATGATATTATTATTCCGCATTCCATGGATTGCTGCCATATAAGCTGAGAAATGTACTTTTTGCACAAATATGTATGAAATATTATTTTTAAAAACTTTAAGTATAAAAAAAGTTAAAAAAGTATAGGACCTTTCTTGAAAAAATGTCTCGAATCAGGTCTGATTTTATCGATTTTTGTCCAGACCGCGCCAGATTTTTAGTTTTTTCCAAGCTTGAAAATTTCAGTTCTTGCAGAAATTCAATGTATGTATGAATGAAAAATATTCATGAATGTAGGCAAAGTTGTGTTTTTTATTTGAAAACGTCCTTAAAATATCATATTTCAAATAAAATTCGCTGTAAATGTTGGGATACATGTTTTTATGAGATGCGGCATTTTAAATAACATATTTCCCGCAGTACAAATCAGAATTACTCCTGCTTTCATTGAATGACTTTAAAACCGATCCTAAATAAGACTGAGAAACAGAGATTCCCCATTCACAAATCCATTTACATATTTATGCTAGCTTCTTTCATGTCGATGTCGGAACATACAAATGTGTATGAAATATTCTTTAAAACATTTTTTAGTTGTAGGATAAAGATAGTTAAGAAATATAGGGTCTTTTTATAAAAAACTGTGCCAGATCAGGTCTGATTTTATCGATTTTTGTCCAGACCGCGCCAATTTTTTAGCTTTTACCGAGCCTGAAAATTTCAGTCCGTGCAGAGCTTTAATGCATGTATGAATGAAAATTATTCATGACTGTAGTGCAAAGTAAACTGATTAAAAGAAATTTTAAACCAATATTTTAAAACCGATCCTCAATAAGACGGAGAAACAGAGACTCCCCATTCACAAATCATTTACATATTTATGCTAGCTTCTTTCATGTCGAAACATACTAATATGTATGAAATATTCTTTTTAAAAACTTTTAGTTCTAGGATAAAGATATTTAAGAAATATAGGGTGTTTTTATAAAAAACTGCGTCGGATCAGATCTGATTTTATCGATTTTTGCCCAGACCACGCCAAATTTTTAGCTTTTACCGAGCCTGAAAATTTCAGTCCCTACAGAACTTTAATGCATGTATGAATGAAAATTATTCATGAATGTAGCGCAAAGTCCTGTTTTTGATTTAAAAAATCCTTAAAATATCATATTTAAAATAAAATATCATATTTCAAATAAATGTTGCGATACGTGTTTTTTATGAGATGCGGCATTTTAACTAACATATTTCCCGCAGTACAAATCAGAATTACTCCTGCTTTCATTGAATGACTTTAAAACCGATCCTCAATAAGACTGAAAAACAGAGATTCCCCATTCACAAATCCATTTACATATTTATGCTAGCTTCTTTCATGTCGAGAATAACAATCGTTTCCATGACAACTCGTGCAGAGTTACTTTGAAAAACTGATTTTTCAGAAGAAAACTCATATTCTTAGACTCGACTTTAATGCAAAAAATGAATAGAATGTTTTGCGAATACTAAAATATAAGAATGACAGCGTTGGCGGTTTCATAGAATGCAGCTTTTTCTGCGGATTCTTTAAGGATGAGGTTTACTTTTATAATGTAGGAAAGGAATTAGGTTAAATAAAAGATGAAGGATAATATATGTTTTCTCTCAAATGCAACGTAATTACAAAAATACATTAGTAAAAGAATACATTAATACAAAATAATCCCTGAATTTCTCTTTTAAAATGATCATTACGGAAATACGATTTTCACTACAAAAAGTAGACGTCCAATGTCTAACTTGTGCCTTTTTAAAAATTCTCACCTCAGATTTTAAAGATGATTATAAAGATTATAAAGATAAGAGAATTATTATAAGATTATAAAGATGAAAAAAAATTGAAAATTTTACAAAAGTAGAAATTTCAAAGGGTTTTTTTTTTTTTTTTTTTTTTTTTTTTTTTTTTTTTTTTTTTTGAGTACTCAAAATTGAAGGAGACATTTTTTAAAAATATACTACGTCGGCATATGACGTCTAATTTTTATGGGGAAAACCGTATTTCGATAATTATATTAGATAATGATTAATTACCTAATTAAATTTTTTCAAAGGTTACATTGGATTTCGTGATGAACGAGGCGAAAGCCTTTATTAGTGAAGGTTCATTTAATTATCGATCATGAAAGTGTTGATAAAAATTATTTTCCGTCTATGTTAGAGTTAAAATGTATTTTCTTCTTTTAATAGAATTCTGGTATTGTTTTATTGACTTTTAGATATGTATTTACTAGAATACATTCGTATAAAATACTACAAAAAAGATATTCATGAAAAATAATGACCTTCGATTTGTAATGTAGAAAAGAAATCGGGTTAAACAAAAGATTAAAAAAATGCATGCCTTTCCAAAATACAAAAATTAATACCTTTATATAAAATAATTTAATGCGTTAATTGTTTTTTTTATAATGTACAAAATGATTTGGTTATGTAAAAAATAAAAAGTAATACATAATTTCCCCATATAGTTTTAATTAATACAATTTACATCATTAGTTTTTTGTTTTAATAATAAATTATGTATCAATAAATATAAAAACGGTTTAGTTTTAGCCCAACTTATAAAGTAATGGTTAATAAAATATTTACTATCCTGGAATATACAAAATTAAGTTATTACAACAGAATGTTTTCCTGTTACTTTTACTCCAATTTTAATATTTAAATAAAATTTTACCTAATTTGATAATACCCTTATTGATAATTAAACATAATCCTACATTCAAATTAACTAATTGCATAAAAGAAGAAGTTTGAAATGCAATCGCAATGAGTGTGTGTGTATGTGTACAAACCACATTTAAGGAAATATCATCAAATACCCATACAAAAACCGCCCATTCTTTTAACCCTTTCATGGCCAAGTACTTCTGTTGAAGTAATGTTGAAAATTTATTAGAAATTTTGTTTAATTTGAAAATAAGCTCCTTCATTTGAAAATAAATAAATGCAAATTTTAAAAAAACGTAAACTATGAAAGTAAATTTTATTCAAAAATTCTGGTACAAATTTTGATTAAAATTAAGTTGTATAAATAATATACCACTGCCCTTAAAGGGGTTTAAAATAGTCACATTGAAATTTCTTTTCTCTACTTTTGTAAAATGCAAGAAAAATATGTAGAAACATACATTACACTTCCAATTTTTTTTTTCAATTTAATCGCTCAGAGGCATATATAAATGGGGTACAAATTTGTTGATGTAAACAAATTATCTGTCAACATCATACATTTCAAACATATCTGTCACCATCGATTTTTTTTTTTTTTGGACTAATGTTTTTCATATGACCCTTTAAATTTCTTTCTTGCCAAACTGAATTTTTAACATTGCAAGTAGAATTGAATCGGTCATTTCAAAAACCACATAAGTCACAGAATCAGATCTTTTCAGAAATTTAAAAAAAATGTCTTATTCACATGCAAACGAATTTTTATGGAGATTTTTGGGTTGATTATAGATTTTGGACTTCAAAGTTTATAAATATCGAATAATTTTTATAATTTATAAATAATAAAAAAAAGAATAACAAAAAACTGTTCCTGACTTATGTTGTTTTAGCAAGAAACAATGTTAGGTTGTATTTAATTTAAAGAAAATAGTCATATTAAACATATTTTTAATCGAAATTAATAAAAATAACACTTATACAGAAACATTTTTATGTTTTAATATGGTGTATTACATGCAAATGGTAATATGGTAATGTAATAGGGTATGTATCCGCGTGTAATCTGGTATTGCATGCAAAAACTACTTAAGTCGCTGACTTTATGTCGTTTAAGTAATGAAGGAAAATTAGAAGGTATTGTTTGAAGAGGAAGGGATGCACTGACTTATGTGGTTATTACTCAGATCATGACTCTACCTTTAAGTAAGCATTTGCGACAAAAATGGTATATTTGGGAAAAACTTGACTTATGTGGTTTCTGAAATGACCATTGTTAGTTATTTGCTAAGTTAAACATCTTATAACAAACATAGTCATGCATTGAGATTAAAAACTTTGAACAGAATTCACGAGTTAACGATACATTGCAGACGAATGTGATGTAGAGCATAAAAGAATAAAATAATCATAATATTTGAACATATTTTTACGGTGAGAAGGATATACGAGAGGAGCTCTTTAAACCAAATTTTTTTTCAAATGATCAACTACTTGGCCAGCCACTCTAAAGTTGTTTTTAACAAAAGATTAGCTTCTACTGTGATTTTGTTGCTTAAATATCAATCAATAATGATGAAGAGAGTAAAAAAAAATTATTAAACTTTAAATTATTATTATTATTATTATTATTAGATATAAAATCGAGAGGTATAAGACAGAATGAACTTCTGTTGATAGTGGATTAAATGACTGCCAAAAATACTAAATTTCAATTAAAACAGTTTTAATGAAATTTACAGTTAAAACTTACAAACGCCCATGCAACTCCTACATTTGGTACACATGGTGTTGCATCTCAGCTTTCAAAAATCTTCTTCGTGTTTCAACTATCAAAATAACTAACTTTCACGGAACAAAATGATAAATAATGATAAATACGTTTTTTAAATTGCTGTTTCTCGAAAATTTTGTTTGCCGATGTCAGCCCTAATATCCGCAACGCCTCATAATTGTTAGATTTTCATTCAGTTTTAAGCTAATATTTATTTTCATACTTATAATATACGTAAAGGCTATTTTTACATACTGGTTCAATTATGTCTAAGACTCTTTAACTACTTTCTAATCGTAAAATCTTCAAAAAAAAAAAAAAAACATTGAAGACAGCTTTTTGCATGAAACATAAGGATAAACCACTACCTTGAATATTAAACAGATCTTGTATTTTTAAAGTTTCTACATATTATCTTTGAAACTTCACGGAAATTTATATTTAAATTAGTTATAGACATTATTTAGAAATATTTTTATGGTACTAAAACAATTGAGATTACTGATTGCTCTAATGTTCATTTTTCATTTTCATTCTTATAATATACTTAAAGGCTATTTTAACATAAGGGTTATGTTATTTATAAAACTATTCAACTATTTTGTAATAGATAAATCTTCACAGAAGGCTATTGAAGACAACTTTCTTTATGAAACATAGGATAAAACAGTACCTTAACTATTAAATCGATCTTATATATTTTTTAATTTCTACATATTTTCTTTGAAACTTTACGGAAATTTGTATTTAAATTATTTAAAATATTTTGTGGTACAAAAATATTGAAATTGGTGATTGATCTAATGTTCATTTTTCATTTTCATAGTTATAATATACTTAAAGACAATTTTAACATACTCTTATATTTGTAAGACTCCAACTATTTTGTAATGGTTAAATCTTCAAAAAAGACTATTGGAGAGAGCTTTCTTTAAGAAACATAGGATAAACCACTACCCTGAATGTTAAATTTATCTTATATATATATTTTTAATTTCTACATATTATCTTTGAAACTTCACGGAAATTTGTATTTAAATTAGTCAGAAATTTTGAAATATTTTTATGGTACGAAAACTATTGAAATTAGTGATTGATCTAATGTTCATTCTTATGCTTATAATATACTTAAAGGCTATTTTAACATACTATTTATTTCATTTGTAAGACTCTTTATCTATTTTGTAATGGTTAAATCTTCAGAGAAAACTACTGAAGAGAACTTTCTTATGAAACTTAGGATAAAGCACTATCTTGAAAATTAAGTCCATCTGATATTTTTAAACTTTCTTTACATCACCTTTGAAACTTCACGGAAATTTGTATTTAAATTTATTAGAGTCTTTATTAGAGACTTTAATGTAATATTTTTATAGTACGAAAACTATTGAAATTGGTGATTGATCTAATGTTAATTTTTAATTTTCATACTTATAATATACTTAAATGCTATTTTAATACAATGGTTCTATTATTTGTAACACTCTTCAACTATTTTGTCATATTCAAATCTCCAAGGATGACTGTTGAAGAGAGTTTTCTGTCTCAAACACAGCAAAAAGTACAAAAATAATGGTAAATGTACTTCCCAGGATGTTAAGTTAAACTGATATTTTAAAAGTTTTGATGTATTTTTCTTTAAAACTTCATGGACATTTGTATTTAAATTAGTTATAGATTTTAAAATATTTTAATGTACTAAATATATTGTAATTAGTGATTGATTTAATATTCATTCTTTCATTTTCATATTTATAAAATATTTAAATTCTATTGTTTTCATATACTGGTTCTTTTGTTCGTGATAACCTTAAGCTATTTTCTCACATTAGTTTAGAGAATTTTAAATATTTTTATGGTACGAAAACTATTGAAATTGGTGATTGATCTAATGTTCATTTTTAATTTTCATAGTTATAGTATGGTTAAATGCAATTTTAACATATTGGTTCAATTATTTGTAAGATGCTTCAAATATTTTGTATATTAAAATCTCCAAAGATCGCTGTTAAAAAGCGTTTTCTGTCTGAAACATAACAAAAAGTACAAAAATAATAGTAAATGTACTTCCCTGAATGTTAAGCCGATCAGATATTTTAAAGGTTTCTACATATCATCTTTGAAACTTTGTGGAAATTTGTATTTAAATTCGCTAGAGAAAATATTTTTATGTATTAAATCCATTGAAATTGGTGATTAATTTATTATTCATTTTTCCTTTTCATAGTTATAAAATATTTAAATTCTATTATTTTCATATACTGGTTCTTTTGTTCGTGATACCCTTCGACTGTTTTCTTATAATAGTTTAGAGAATTAAAAATATTTTTATAGTACGAAAACTAATGAAATTGGTGATTGATCTAATGTTATATTTTTTTTATTTTCAGAATTATACAATAATTAAATTGCAATTTTAACATACTGGTTCTGTTATTTGTAAGACGCTTTAACTATTTTGTTGTATTCAAATCTCCAAAGATCACTGTTGAAAAGTGTTTTCTGTCTGAAATACAGCAGAAAGTACAAAAATATTAGTAAATATGCTTTCCTGGATGTTAAGTTGATCTAATATTTTCAAGTTTCTACATGTTATCTTTGAAACTTTGTGGAAACCCCCTGGTACCAAAAATGCAT
The DNA here is from genome assembly GCA_963931845.1 of Maratus michaelseni. Lineage (NCBI taxonomy): Eukaryota > Metazoa > Arthropoda > Arachnida > Araneae > Salticidae > Maratus > Maratus michaelseni. Next base: position 37,693,788 of record OZ007586.1, on the reverse strand, counting down.
AGTTTAACCTTTATAACATTTTAATTTTGAACTTTTTTTCAGACTTATTAAATACACTATATTAAAAATAAATAACTCCAACCTACCACCTAAATTAAAATTTACCCATCATGGGTAAATAAAAATTTACCCATCCTCCTAAAATCCATGCTTCTCCCCCTCCCCTTCCCCCCACCCTTATCTCAAAAAGATCCTCCTCCTACAAAAGCAAAAAAAATTCAAATATGTAAAATTGTAAAATTTAAGAAAAGGGGCGAGAATCTTTCGTATTTTGGTAGATTAAAAAATAAATAAATAAATAAATAAATAAAAATAAATTCCCAACCCTAAAATCCTGCCCCCCCCCCCTCCAAAAAAAATAAATAAATAAAAATAAAATAAAATAAAAAAATTTAAAAATAATTTTTTAAATAAATTTTTGTAATTTCTTTTTTATTGTATAACAATAAATAATCAATAATCTAAATCTGCTCTCAAAATTACAGTTTCCCCCCCTTTGCCCCCCCATCTGGTACCAGAAATGCATAGTTTTCTTCTTAAATTTTTTCTGCTTTATTTGTGATTTTTTCCCCAGCAATATTTAAATAACGATCTACATCATACCCTCCTCCCTTCCAAAAAATCCTCTTTATTTCCTTTGCCCCCCCCCCCCAGTACATACTTTAAAGTCTTTAAAAGTTTTTTTATCTTAGAACTTTCTTGCAACTATAATTAAATAATTATCTAAATTGCTTCTACCCCCTACACCTCTAAAAATTTGCTTCTTTTGGGGGGGGGGGGGCAGACACTTTTGAAGTAGACAGAAAACATAGGTGACAAATTAGAAGGCAACAAGTAGGACATAAAATTTCTTCACATAAGAGTTTTATAAATTTTAAACTTTGTACTCTTTGGATGAGAGGGAAATATGAATTTCGATGGAAGGAGTTTGTAATTTAGATGATTCGTTATTTATTTATTGTTAATAGAGAGCAACAAAGAGGACAGAGGAATTTTTTTTTTATAAATAGTTTATTTTATTTTATTTTTTTATAGGGGTTAGCTAAGTGAAAGGAGCAGACATTTTGGTGGTAAAGCGATAACTAAAATGGTTGATTAGTTATTGTTACTAGACAGAAAAATTTTTAATAAAGATTTTAAACTTTGTATCCTGAAAGGAGAGGGAAGGAAGGAAGGAGAAGTGTAAGTTTCAGAGACAGAGGAGCAGAGTGGAGGGTAATTCATATGATTGATTATTTACTTATTTTTACTAGAGAGCAATATGTAAGACAGAATATATTTTTTAAATAGAGTTTTAAAGATTTTTTTGCTGGGGGGGGGGGGCAAAGAGCGGAAGCAGACATCTTGGTGGTAGAGATAAAATTTAAATGGCTAATTATTTATTTATTGTTAGTAGAGAGCAACAAATAGAGCATTTTTTTTTATAAAGAGTTTTAAAGATTTTTAACTTGCTTTACATGCTGAGGGAGAAGAGGCATAAATTTTGGATGGAAAGGGAGATTGTAGTGTAGAGGATTGATTTTTTTACTAATTGTTACGTTACTAGTGAGCAGAAAGAAGTACAGAAGGATTTAAGATTCTCAAGTTTTCAAACTTTTTATGTTAGAGAGGGCATAGCAGGGAAACAGACATTTTATGCGAGAGGAAAGATTTCATTAACATCATATAAAAACATAAGTGGAAATCTGTCAAAAATATCAAAAGAATGAAAATTGCCTCCCTTGGATTTTTAAAATCAATTTTTTGTACATAACATTTTTTTTTGTATGTGAGAGGGGGGGGGGGGGCTTATATTTGGGAATGGAAAAGAAAATTAAAATTGCTTAAAAGTGGGAGGGGGGGGGCTTACTTTCGAGATTTTATGGATATATATACAAGCAATTTTTTCAATATTTATACAGTTTATTTAATAAAAAGCAGTCATTTATCAATTTTTATATACAAACCGAAGTAAATTGTGTATAGAAAACAATAATAATATATTCTAAGATACAAATAATGTATATATATATATATATATATATATGTATGTATGTATAGTTGAAAAATTCCTTATTAAACTTAAAATGTACTTATACATTCTCAGTATATCACTTGTTTAAGCCACAAAATACAAAATTTCATGAAAGGATCTTTTCTACTTTATATATACCAAAAGGACACTACCCGTGCTTCCCGGGTTACAAAACGTATAATCCGATGTAGAGAACATAGGGGAAAATAATTTTTAATTGAATACTCTAACAGATTCTTTATATTTATTATATAATTTTCAGATAGCCCTCCAATTAGAAGAAATTTTATATGAAAAATATCAATTAGATATTTAAATAATAAAGTTTCTCAATTTATTAAAAATGGTGTTGCTTTCAAATGAACCACATGCCAGCAATTAATAGCTAAAGCAATCGTCAAAGATTTTGCTATTTATAGCAAATTATTTATTTCAGTGTTTAAGCACATGGTTCGATTACACAGCTTTTAAACTTATGTTTTATGTATATATATTTTTAATGAAGTTTTATGGAATATTTGCCGGAAACAAATGCTAAACTATTTACATTCTTTGAAGGTGCTAACGTGTTAATCTTCAGCAATCGGGTTAATTTAATCGAATGAATTATAAAAATCATGCTTGAAAAATATTTGAACCCACCTAGTACCATGTTTTAAATTTCGACGAGCGCTCTTAGTTTTGCATGATTTAAACCAGAAATTTAATTCTATTAAATTTAGCTTCCTCCTACGAAGTGTCTATTTAATTTCGTTTATTAAGTTTAAATTATATTTTTTTTTTGTGTGCGTGGTTCGAAACATATAAAATCGTGAAATCAAAAACTTTTGTGTCAATAAAGTCTCCAATGGTACTAGAAGATTTAAAAATCAGAAAAACTCAATAAATTAAGCTATAATTTTCAAACAAATTGCATTTGAAAGTACATTTTTTCCTATTCGACAGTGTAAAAATTGACATTGTGCTATGTTTAGAAATTAATAAATTTCCGATGAAACCAAAATTGATTCCCTAAGTCGTTGCTACCGTCAATATGACGTCAGCTTTACTCAAGGACATGTTTTTACTTTATAATATAGATTATTTTTTGTACACAAAAATCTATGTAAGATTGAGCAGTACAACTGCATTCAAAATACTTCATCTCTACTAGGGGAAAATGTAGCTTGTTTACATTGAATTATTAATAACATGATCTTACTTTATTCTTCTTATTAAGAAATAATAAATTACTGAGAGATTTGATTATTGAGATTATCTTACGAAATAAATATCTTACAAATGTATTTAAATAGCTATTTAGTTAGTTTACGACTTTAAAATACAGAAGGTCGTCCACACTTTATGGAAACGAATTTCAAAGTTAATTTTTATGCATAAATGACATATTCTTTGCAACAATTTGACTTTGTTGGATAGCTTTGACTTTTGGCTTTTGCTCTGGCTTGAAATTTCTATGCTAATAGAATTTCTTTGTTATAGACATGTCAATTTTTCTCGATACCTTTTGTAAAACTTTCCAAAGTCTTTTCAATGTTTGTGAATTCATTTAAACAATTTTAATACAGAAAAAGGTCTTTGAAGAGGGGGGGGGGGAGTGCTTCAGGGAATTTTCATGCATTTGTTCAATTGAGACGCAGTTTATTTCTGTTTGGAATTCTTTCTTTGCTAAATATGCGTCAGTTGAGTTATGGAAAAGCGGCTGGCAGACTTTGTTCATATCATATAAAGCTGGAATTTCTTCTTCGAAAATGGGTTTTAAAATATTTTACTGATAATAAAGTGAAATGCCCTTACCTTTACTGCATTTTTTACCTTTCATTTAATTTCATAACAAAATCCAGCAGCAACCGTGAATTCTTTTGGAAATTCGTCTTTACATTCCCAAACCCATTTTATTACTATTATCATTAATAATTGATAAAAAAATTTCTTCTTTTGATACACTTACTTAAATAAAGACATGTTTCATCCAGTATTACAATAAATTTTTCTTATCACCGCATATGTGTTTACTAAAGCGAGCGTTAGAAAGCGCTATCCACAACACATTGGAAAACTTTGGAAAGTTTTCAAAAAGGAGGAGGAGAAAATTGGTATGATTGTACTAAGAGCAAAATCGACTATAATGGAAATTTCGATCCATAGTTATAATCAACAGTCAGGGCTATACAGTAGAGTAAAATTATCGCAAAGAATATGGCATAAGGTAAAGCTAGGATAGTCTGCGCACAATTCAAACGAATAACAATAAAAAATCTAAATATTAATTTTTTGCTAAACTATACAGGAATAATTTTACTCCATTTGTTTTTTATGCATTTCCATTTCTATTTTGTTGTTATGTTGCAATTTAACAGAACAGTTGTAATAAAACCAAGAAAGGTATTTTGCGCAATCTGTCCTTACAGGGTTGGTGTGATTGCGCACATGGGCAGGAGAGATTGTTACTAATAATAACTACAATTAAATTGTTTACAATAATAATTATACTTAAATGACATTGTTGTAAGGTTTTTGTGAACAAATATTATTGTATTAGGAGTAAATATTTTAACTTAATGATTAAAGAACCAGAAAAAGGAAATAATTTTAAAAACGATTAAAAATTTTTAATTAAATGAAAAAACAATTTAAGAATCAGAAAAAGCAAGTCCAGATAAGACTACAAAATAACATTCAGTTACTTGATAACACTTTTAACTTAAAATTAGTCCATTTTCATTTTTCATTTTTTTATACAAATTTACCAATAAGCTGCGTAATCTCTCCTAGCATGAAAACTAATGTAAACATTGCGCCATCTCTCATAGGTAGCAGATGCGCAAACTCTCCAATTTCGGTAGGAGAGATTGCGCGGCCTTTTATTTAAACATGGCCACTACTAAAACGAACCGTTGATGTTCACATTGTTAGTCTAGATAAGTAGCTTATGAGAAATCGTTTAAGTTAAAAATATTTTGAACTACTGACATTGTATAGAAATTCTGATGAATAGCTATGAAAATTCAAGCACTTACTTTGGGAAAACAAAACAAAATAGCAATGCTTTATCTTAGACGCTCAAAACAATCAACGTGTACTTTCAAGTAGACACTCCACTACTGCTGTTGTACAACTACCTGGAGTCGCTGCGCGCTCACTCTACACCTTCCCCCCGAACCTCTATGTGCGCAATCTCTCCGACCTCGCCATCTCTCCTGGCTTTACCTTACATGTTCAGAGATTGATTGTGAAAATCGTTTCCATAAAGTTTGAACGACCTTCTGTATTGCATAAATTACATAGAAAAATTAATTAATTATATAGTAAAAATTGGATGTACTAAATTTCAACATCACCTTTATACAAAAAAATTTTACAGAAATTCAAAAATTATTTTAACTTTTAAAATTAACTAATTCTACTATTTTATACTGAGAAAATAATATAAAATAATTACTTTATAAAATGATTCAGTTTTTATTTAGTTGCAAGAAACATAATTTAAAGTTCGATAAAATATATATGTAATTTGTGATTAAAACATTAAATCCAAAACTACACAAATTTATTATTAAGAGTTTAGCGACCTAATTTTTGCTATTTTGTAATCGTTTTTTTGTTTGTTTGTTTTTAATTTACGTTCATATGCTTGTTGAAATAAAGGCTACTGCGAAACGTTCAACTCCCTATTTTATGAAAAAATTCTTCATTTTCAAAGTTGAAAACTCACTTTAAAATAATGTACTAATATAAAATTTGGCGCAATTTTCAACAAAATAACCCTTTTATGATATATTTTTTTGAAAAAATTTAGATAATAAGCAGTTTTAAAAGGAACGATTTCACTGTGGGTTTCTTATAGCATTTTCTATGCCCATTTTATAAAAAAAAAAATTAGTTTTCATACAAATTTTTTAACATTTATATGTTATTTCAGAACGTAATTTTATAACTACATTTAAAAAATATATATATTAAATGAATGCTCATGCACCAATTTTTGCAAATATAATTATTATTATTATTACTCTTATTTTTTTTTCATACTCAATTTTCATTATTTTTATGTTAATTAAAAAAATAATTTTATCCTTATACTTTTAAAAAGTTTTTTTATGCACCGGTCTATCAAAAGTTAGTGGTATTATTCTTACTAGTAGTTCAATTAGAATAAATTCTGTCACAATGAAAAGAAACTTTTTAAAACAACTAAACCACTTAAATACATATACTCTTGCATATATTTAACTGGTTAATAAGCATATAACTTTTATGTTTTATTTTTCATAAAAAAATTTACTCTCTCAAACTGTCTAACTCGTCAGAAAAATTAAATATATTGTATTAATATTATTTTTTACTGCATCCAATTCGTGTATCAGTATTTTATACATTTTACAGTTTATAACGAATTTTAAGTTATATTTGTAATTTTTTATATCAAGCTGTGATTTTATAAAGTTGAGCAAGTAAATTAATTTTATTTTAAAGTAATTAATATATTTTATCATATTATTTCAAGTTTTAAAAAAGTCTGATACACAAACAGTGTTTTTTATAATATGTTTATTTAGCAACTTTGTGTTGCTAAATAAGCTGCTAAATAAGCAGCTAAATAAGCTGCTAAATAAAGCTTTATTAACACCTAAGCAGGCTTTATTGCTTAATAAAATATAATTAAAAAAATTATTTTAAGAAACTTGCCTAAATATTACTATTATAATTCAAATTATGCCATATTCAAATATTTTCATGTCAAGCTTATTTCCACAAGTAAATAAGATTGATTTATAAAGGATTCACGGATTATTATTTCAAATTTAAAGAAATAATTCTCGTATCAGTGCATATTTAAACATGTAATTTTACTACTTTCTATTGTTTTTGGCCTTTATTAATTTTTTAACATATGAGTAAATTTTGAATGGTATATAAAGTTGAGCAAATAAATTATTATTTTTAATAATTCATATATTACAATTTAAATTTTAAGTAAAATCTGATTTACAAACAGAGTTTTTTATAATATGTTATTTTAGCAACGTTTTGTTGCTTTAGAATTTTATTAACAATTAAGCATGTTTTATTGCTTAATAAAATAAAATTTTAAAATAATTTAAAAAAAAAACTGTCTGAAATCTGTCCATTGTAATTCAAATTATGTTATATTCAAGAAATTTATGCCAAGCTGAGTTACACAAGTAAATAAGATTGATTTAAGAATAATTCACGGATTATTTCAATTTTAAAGAAATAATTCTCGAATCTGGCTCACAAACAATGCAAATTAAAACATGTGATTTTAGTTTTTTCTTGTTGTTTTAGGCTTTTGTTAACTTTTTAAACATTTTTAATAGTATATACAGTTAAGCAAATAAATCAATTTTATTTTAAAATAGTTCGTATATTACAATTTAGATTTTAAGAAAAATCTGATACACAAACAGTGTTTTTTATAATATATTACTTTAGAAATGTTTTGTTGCTTTAGAATTCTATTACCACCTAAACATGTTTTATTATTGCTTAAAGAAATAGAATTTTGAAAATTATTTTTAAAAAACTTGTCTAAATAATACAGTTTTAATTCAAATTATGTCATATTCAAATATCTTTATATCAAGCTGAGTTTCACAATTAAATGAAATTGAATTAAGAATAATTCACGGATTTTTATTTTAAATTTAAAGAAATAATTCTCGAATCGGGATCACAAATTAAAACATGTGATTTTAGTATTTTTTGTAGTTTTAGGATTTTATTAACTTTTTTAACATATGAGTACATTTTTAATAGTATATAAAATAAAATGCGAACAAATGAAAGAAAACTTGCCAAAATAATGTGTAATGAATTTTAATTCACATTTAAAGATGCTCAGGTCAAGTTGTGATTCAGTTAAGTTGTGAAAATAAAAGTGTTTATTTAAAAATAAGTCACATTTTTCACTATTTCAAAGTTAAGGAAATAATTTCTTAAATTCCGCATATTAAAATGTACGAAATTCACATTTTTTAATGTTTGGCTTGTTTTCGCTTATTTTGCTTGTTTTAGATTGAAATAAGAAGTTAATAATCTAATAATAAGTAATAAAATTCAAAGAATAATATATAAAATAAAATACAAACAAAGCTACCAAACTAATTTTTAATAATTTTTTATTCATACTGAATTATACTCATATAAAGTTGTGATTCAGTTTCACTGCGCAAACAAAATTGTTTATTTTTAAATAGTACACATATCACTATTGCAAAGTTAAAGAAATAATTTCTTAAATTTTATGTACTAACAGTATTTATTAAAACGCGAGAAATTAACTTTTTTTTAGTTGTTGCTTTAGATTTAGATAAGAATTCAATAATTTATTAATAAGTAATACAAATGAAACAAATTTTGGTGAAATCTAATTTTTTGTAGTGAAATTTAATTTTTGTCCAAACATTTTCATGTCATTCAGTGATACAAGCAACAAAAACATAGTTTATTTATTTTATTTTTATTTTTTATAATGCAGTACTAAATCCTGGTAAAATTAAATTTTCAAATAGACGCCTATTAAAGAAAAACATAACAAATGAAAGTTTATTTTCACAAATAGAAAGTTTTATATCTTAAAACGCAAATAATGCGGTATATATTAAAAGTTCTAATGATCTGTGTTAGTTTCAAAACTTTTTCAGCCATGACATATGCAAGACAAATACTACCCCCAAGGAGTATGGGGTCACTATTTCAGATTAGAATTTTTCTATTTAATATTTAAATCGTAAAAATTGCAATCACATTTTTTAATAGTAGAATTTGTAATATTTTTCTGCGATTAAATAAGGCGAAAAATTCTAATAATAAAAGTGACAGAACTATACGCACCTTGCGTCTGCATAAATGAAATGCAGTGCAGTAATTTACATTCTTGTTTCTGCATTCGTCATTAAATTTATTCACGTATTTTTCCAAAATTTTTAAGTAAACTGGCTGGTAACAAAACTATATTACAGCAAAACAAAATTCTCATTCAGAATCGTTCTGCAACTATTAATTTTTTTTTTAATACATGGTATGTTTTATTATATATTAGAATATAAATTCCTTTAAACACATTCAATATTCGTACAAAGAATTATTCTATTATTTTCTACAATAATTTATATATTTTTAGCTTTATTTGTACTAACGTATTACATGTTTATTTTTTCACCTTTAAAAAATTAAGCTAATACTATATTTAAGCCATAGATTACTTATATATATTTGAAAAAATGCATTTATTTCCAAATTTGTCTCGAATAAAAAATTTTAAATAACTATTTTACATGTTTATTTTTTAAATGGAATTCATCGTATGTAGAAACGTTTGCTGAAAAATTTGTAGAACTTGATAATAATAATTTTTATTTATTTATTTTCTACTGTGACGTATTAAATGTTTTTAAATGCCGGAACATCTTAAGTCAAAATATAACATATTCACTTATTTAATTATTTTTACAGATAAAACTTTGATGCCACACCAAAATATAATATTATAATTGTAATTTTTTTAAAAAAAGAGAAGTAATAAAATAATAGTTTTTGCTTTTTTCAAAACTTTTTCTACGTGAATTTCAAGGCTAAGTTCTTCTTGAAAAGGCAACTTTAATATCAAATTTCTTTGCGACTTTTGTAAATTTCCTCTAATTAAATTCAAGGACGAAGCTCTTCTTCAAAAGTTATTTAAATATAACATTACTTTGCAGCTGTTGTTAAGTTTGTTTAAATTTCAAAGTTATTATTTTTGGGGTGAAACTGTTAAAATATAAAATTACTTTGTATTAAAATTTTGAATTACTTGTAATTTGTTGAAAAAGAATTAAATAGCTTTGCAACTTACCTCTGCACAAGAATCCCTCCACAGGCCGATCCGAAGAGCACAAACAAGGACTGGCTGAAGAATACCCAAGACATGGTAGCAAAAACTGTGTTGGTCTTGCATCCTAAGTCTAACAGCGTGGGTCCTAAGAAGGCGACGCACATTCCAAACGACCAAAACACTGCACAAAGTGTGCCAGTAATATGTTTGTTAGTCCACAAAAGTTGATAAAAATGCTCCTTCTTGGTAGGAATAGTAGCTCCTGTGGGAAACATCTTAAGAGCACTACCAAGTTCAACTTGGGATCCTCCAAGTTTACTAGTAGAACGTGGCATTCCTCCTCTTTCTCCATCTCCTTGTTGTGGTGGAACAGGCAAACCACCTTCAGACATTGTTTGATCCATTTTAAAGAAAAACTTTTAACGACTTCGCAAACTTAATGAAGAAGTATTTGCAGGGACACCTTTAAATTAACCATATGTTTAAAGTTAAGAATATATAACATTAATAATTAATAACTGTAGAGTTTATGAACACTTAACACATCAACATTTGGGACAAAACTTTCACAGTATTTTTGTCGTACCAACATAATCCAAGAAGATCAGTTTTCTGGAGTTATCACTTTATGTTACTGGCGAAACATATTGATTGAACTATTATTTACGGAAAAGAAAAGAATCACGGTCAAAATATGTGACATCCTGAAAGATCCACGCAAATTCTTAACATTCACCTCTCCCATATTTAGTTGACAACTTGAACAGCTATTAAAACTCCATTTAGTGTCAGTAGGAGGGTTGAAAGCAGATCGGAGGCTAGTCAGCGGTTGCTATAGCGACCTCCCTATTTCCAGGACATTGTGTCCAACCGGTGTAAATCAGTTTTCCCAACAGGAATTCGGGGACGTACGCTGAAGCCAAACCAACAGGGTCCCGAAGACTTCGAAATGTATTTTTAGCGCAAAATGGGGAACAAGATACAGTTGATTTCACAGCGCCATCTTCTGGTAAGGCTGTCAATTACACTGAAATAAGGGTGCAGATAGTTTCTTGTGATTGGAAGTCTGCATAATTATGATAAGATATGACAATTGTTCGCGCTCAATTTATCTTAGATTTTGTATATTTGAATTTATATTTTTAAGAATATAAATATTTTTAATACATTTAACTACTTAAAAAGAATACAATTACTTACTTACTTATATAACTATATTAAATATAAAATAATTACTTAAATATAATTATTTACAAGACATTGTTAATTACATTCTTCTTATTATTAAACTGTAACTTAAATATAATTACTTACAACACATTTAGATTCTTATTACTTAAATATGATTGTTCATATAAATATATTTAATATATTTGCATAACTAATTATGATGAGATATGTAAATTGCTCGCAATTATTTTATGTTAGATTTTGTTTTAAGTATAAAAATATACTTAAAGTTCGAATGTTTGTATGAACGAATTTAGATTTATTTTTGAAATATGAAACAAAGTGTAATTAATGTTATACGATATTACGACAAACTTTTATTATAATAATTTTAACACGCTTATGCCCGTCTATGAACTATAATTGTAATGGAAATAATTTTATTTTAATGAAGCCCAAGTTTTATGTTATATGTTTCTGGGGATTCAGATTTGTTTTTCTGTATATATTATATATTATTTACTATGAATGCTATAATCAAACATATTGTAGGGAAAATCAATTTAAAGGACACATAAATTTTTGTTCAGTCACGAGAAGCTCGTAAATTGAACGGTAATCAAAAATTAATTTTTTTCTTTCATATTAAATATTTATTACTGTTATCAGGTGGAAAAATACAACATTTACAGGTTTATTTATTTATTTATTTATTTATTTTTTTTTGAGAATTCATTGAAAGGAAAAGAAAACTATTTCTAATACTGTATTGCAAAAAGTTGATAAAATATTTTGCTCATCTTTTCACTTGTTAAAGTTGCTAAAAATATAATACAGACAATGAAAACATTAATTCTCTAAATAGTTACACCGAGATTTTTAAAGGGTTAGTATTAGGTTGATGCAAAATTTCTATCATATTGTAATACCTAATTTTATTACCTTTAATTTCATTTACCTGGTAATTTCATTATACCTGCTTGCTTTGAACTGATAGATAAAATTATCAGGTATTAAAATTTTACCGGTATTAAAAGTATTAAAATTAGATATTAAAATACGACAGAACTTCTGAATCAACCTAATATATAGCTACCAACCTTCTGTTTTTTTTAATCAAATGATACCAGATTTTTTTTAAAAATAAAAACAGTAAATTGATAACGAAAAGAAACAAGAAACATTTCATTAAATATTTTTTCTAATTCAAATTATACTTATTTGACTCAAAAAAGTTTGGCAGCTATGGTTTGGTTAATGTCATAATAAAAATGTTGTCAAATATTTAAATTTATTTTAAATTGTTTTTTTTTTAATTGTAAACTTATATATATATTTTTTTTCATTTATAAAATAAAGAAAAACTATAAAATTATAAATCAAAACTGTAACAGAAGAACGAAGTTTTGCTCCTGTTGCGCTTTGGTTTAAAGAAAAGTAACTCGATCGCTTGAAGAAAATTGACTATATTATATTTTATGTTGTGTATAGGGTGTCCCGAAAAGTTGTATTAAGAGACCTTTAAGAGGCTTCTTTACTCAGGTGAAAACACCCGCTCGCTAATGTTAATCCTATGGGGGAAATTATTTACGATATCTCGTTCGCATTTCAATATTTTTAAATGATTTTTTTTTTTTGCATTGGATAGCTGAGGTCAATTTCTATGCATGCTCCTTTGTACTTTTTCGATTTTTGTTGCAGTTTTTTTATTGAGGATACTTTCACTTTCGAAACCGGTTCCGAAAGTAAAAGTATCTTAATAATAAAAACTTGTGACCAGATTGGCCTCAGCTATCCAATGCAAAAAAAAATCATTTAAAAATATTGAAATGCGAACGAGATATCGTCAAATATTTCCCCCATAGGATTAACATTAGCGAGCGAGTGTTTTCTCTCGAGAGAAGTAGCCTCTTAAGAAGTGATGCAACAAACATTTTTAATAGGAATGAAGGTTTTTAATACACTTACTCTGTCATAAATACAGGGTGTCTCAATCCACGCTGAACCCTGATTTTGATTTCATGAATTCAACAATAATAAATATACTGTGACGGTATTCTCTACAGACTTATATTTATTCCAATATGATATGTGATAACTTTCCGAGAATTTCTGGAAATGGAGAACAACACTGATCTAGACATTTCTTATTTCGGAATGTAGCTCATAGTACAAAGGGTGTCACTGACCAAATTAGAGTGCACTTCCCGTGATATGGGTTATTCTCACATAAAGTTACAAAACAGTGTCCAACAATATAATTATATTTCCAGTTTAAAAGAGATGTTATTCTTATTTTATACAAATATATGCAACTTTATGAAGATAATACAATATCTGTTGAATAATAATTTCTTAAAACTTTTAAGTATTTTTAGTTTAAAATGCTCATTTTTTGAAAAAATGACTGTCCCCATTGAGAAACTTCAAAAAGACAACCTTAAAAATACAAAATACAGAATAGGATAGATGTATTTAAATTATACATCATTTCAAAATTAGATACCTTATCTTTCAATTAAAATATAAACTGAGAAAACATTTTAATTATAAATATATAATATAGCTTGAAATAAAGTGTCACCGAAGAATTCGTTTTTTCTTATGACCACTTTGTTACCAAGTACGTGACAGCACATATCTCAAGACTGTGTACATATATGAAGATTTCGACCCCATGGAATTTGCATTCCTAAATTGGGAAAATATTTTTGTACAGTTTTTTCTAACACAAAATTAGGTACGTACATTTTTGTCTGTCCACTATAGATATTATAAATAACTGTTAAGATTGTTAAATATAGTTAATAGTAAGCTTATGTATGTATGTTATAATACTTAGTATGTAATAATACTTATGTAATATTACTTAGGCCTAAATAATGTCTTGAATAATTTTTAAAAAAATGGAAATCTTGTATTTGTCCACTCTGTTACTAGAGTCGTTTTCCCATTAAATTACAACTCATATATTATTTCAAATTACATATTTTAAAAAGGTTTGAACTACGCGAATATTAGATATTAGGGCAATAATTCATATTATTGTAATGAATCTTTTAGAGGAATTGATATGTTTCATTTTTTAAACCATATTAACAGAATGGACATATATTTGAATAAATATTTGTTTTACATAATATTTGTGGCCACTTTAAAACAATAATAAATTTGAATAATTAAAAATAATTTTTATGTCAAGAAATGTATTAAAGGGGTAATATAGTGGACATTTTGCTCATATGTTTGACAAAAAATTACCATTTTTTTTATAAATAAAAAGAAAAGTGTGGAAAAACTTTCAGTTTTCATAACACAAGATACTAATGTGGGTAATTAAAATTTAAAAAAATTACATGAAATAAAAAAAAATGTTCAAGACATAATCAATTTCTGAATTGTAATTTTTTTTTAGAATGACCCAACGTTTCACGCAAAGTTATTCTGTTGAAAATTTCTATAAATTATCTTCATCGTTTTAACGTTATGACTGGACATCCGTGGTCACCACCTTGCATTTTATGATTGAATAAGAGGTTTGCGACCCAATACAAAAATGTTTGTTACAGTGTACTCCTATGACATCTTACAGTTTGTACTCGATATATCGGGAAAATATATCGGGATATATCGTATATTATTACTGTGTTTTGCAATAAATTTCCACTAACTTTCCAATAAAACTGCTGGCATTTTTAACACTCCACTGTAAAAAAAGACAAATGTTTGTTAATCTAGAAAAACATAATATACTACAAACGGAAATATATACAATAACTTCTTCCGAGTTACAGACGATTCCGAAAAGTAATCTTTATCATTATAAACCTCAGAAACTAATATATTTCCGATATTTAAAAGAGCATTTATATAAACATTCCTTTTGCTGCCACTTATTTTTGGACACGTTTTCGAGTAGTTTTTTTTAGTGCATTAATCAGTTTTCGCAACCGAATATAGGTCTTTCGGATACTATGCATTCTCAAGTAAAGATTTTCATGTTCAAAAAACAAGTTTTACAGAAAAACAGGATAAATTAACAACATTAACATTACCATTAAAATTAATATCATTTTGTTACTCTTGCATAAATTCAGTTGCACAGCTGAAAACGTTTAATTGAGAATTGACAGCATTCTAAAAAGCGATATTGTGGTTTGAGAAATGTGTTTTATTTTCTATAAAAACTATTCGAAAACGTTTCCGAAAATCAGAGGAAGCAAAAGAAAACTTTGGTTTTATAAATCCTTCGGTAAATCTTGAAAATATGTTAGTTTCTGAGCTTTCTAAAGATACAAAACGCTTTTCGGAACCACTCTAAAGCGATTATTTTATTTTTTCGATGGTTGTTATATTATATTTTTATAGACGGAGAAAAAAATACAGTGGGAATTTCGAAATTGATTTTATAAAATATTTTCAAGGCAAATGAAAATGTTTAATCTTGAAAATATGTCAGTTTCTGAGGTCTCTAAAGATAAAAAACGCTTATCGAAACCATGGGTCAGTCGAAAGAGATTATTCTATTTTTTTCGTACGCTGTTATATTATATTTTTGTAGACTGAGAAAAAAAATTACATTGTGGATCTCGAAATTGATTTTATAAAATATTTTCAAGGCGAATGAAAATGTTTCTTTGTCCAAGATTTAGTACTTCCGAGTCCTTTTGTGTATTAAAAACTGAATTACAAATCGACTCTTGCATCTTTACCATTGTAATGAAATCTAGCAGGGGTATTTATGTTCTCGTAGTTTGAATATCACTATATCTGTATAATTAAACTCACCTTTTAATCGCAGAATAAGGCGAAGATTACTGTAAAAAAATAATGGTATTTAAAATAACGAAACACAATCACCCACGTTCTAGGTATGGGCAAGATTGCATGGAACTATTTTGTGATAACGTCGATGCCTTATTATAATTAAAAACAGTTTTATCAACAATCATATATTTATTTTAATGCTTAATTGTTTAAAGTCACCTTAGGAAATTTTCTACACAAAAATTATCTTCTCTAGTGTCTTCCAGGGCTTTAGAATATCTCTCTAGCCCTGAATCCCAAACGTAATGAAATTACAGGATATTTCAACCTATATTAACCCTTTCGGTACTAACGATATTTACAAATAATAATCAATTTACATTGCCTATTATTTTGTCTAGACAATTATTCTTGTTATTTTGTGCATGTAGTAATTATAGTATACGTCTATACATTTAAATATTATAATTTCATTTATGTTTCATCCTTTAGTAACATAACAAAAGTAAAACGTTTGCTTAAATCTCATTGCACCGTTGGCAATTCTTTTATTTTAAACATACAGTGGTGGCCAAAAGTTTGGACATTTTTTGAAAGTTTCATGTTTTTCAACTTTGTGCGCTTGTAGAATTTATTAACTTTCATTTAAATGCAAACGTTTATATATCAAATTGAAGGTAATTTAATGTAGAATTTAATAATAAAAACAGTATTACAATATCTGTATTACAAAAAAAGTTATGCTCATTTTAGTAGAACAAACAAACACAAATCGTTTTGAATAAGGACGTGTTTTGTAATAAAAGCATACTAGCCAATCACAAACACTGTTCTGAGGACCAATCAAATGTTTGTAACTATAGTTTAGGTTATTTGGATGGTAAAAGAGTTATTGTTGTGGAAATATTTTGCGGAATGATGCATACTAGTACAATTAAATAGAGCATTGCTGTTTTTAAATATTTAAAGTCCTTTTTTTAATTAAACAATGTCATCAAAAAGAAGAACTAATTGGACATCTACAAAAAGAAGCCGAATTGTCATATTGAGAGAAAATGGCCTCTCTTATGCTGAAATTGCAAGACAAGATGCTGGTTCAGTGACTTGTTCTGGTGTACGAAAGTTATGTTTACGTTATGAAAAAACGAAATCAGTGGAAAATAAGGCCAAATCAGGCCGAAAAAAATGCACAAGTGCTACTGCTAATAGAAAAATTAAACGGCTATGCCTTCAAGATAGAAAAATTTCATCAGATGCCATTAGATGTGAAATGAATGCAGCGGGTATTGCAGTAAGTTTAAGAACAATAAGAAGAAGGTTATCAGGATTTGGACTACAAGCTAGAATTCCCAGGAAAAAAACATATTTAAATCAAAAGAAACGCAAAAAACGAGTTAAGTGGGCAAAAGAACACATTAAATGGTCAGAAAATCAATGGAAGCAAGTAATCTGGAGCGATGAGAGTAAAATATCGCTCTTTGGTAGTAATGGTAGAAAATACATGAGACGTAGAGTAGGAGAAGCACTTCATCCTGATTGCATTGAAGCAACTACAAAAAACCCAACAAATGTCACGATTTGGGCATGTATGTCTGCAGATGGTGTGGGCCGAATTCAAGTGATTGATGGCATCCTGAATGCCAAAAAATACATCGAAACTGTCCTGGAACCAAAATTGATACCTTCCATCAGGGATCTCTTCCCCAACAACGCACCATTTATTTTTCAGCAGGATTCAGCTCCATGCCACACAGCAAAAGTATGCAAAGCATGGTTTCAAAATAAAGGCATAGATATATCACCATGGCCGGGAAACAGCCCTGATCTCAATCCAATTGAAAATTTGTGGCGACGTTTGAAAATTCTTGTACGAAAAAAACGTCCATCTAATAAAAGACAACTTATTGAAGCTATAATTGATTC
Organism: Maratus michaelseni; assembly: GCA_963931845.1. Lineage (NCBI taxonomy): Eukaryota > Metazoa > Arthropoda > Arachnida > Araneae > Salticidae > Maratus > Maratus michaelseni. The sequence continues at coordinate 37,676,077 of OZ007586.1, read as the reverse complement.
TTGCACCATGTGATTACGAAAGATGAACTCCAAACACTCGTTCACTCGATGAAAAGACGCTGTGAAGCTGTCTTAAAAAATAAGGGTTATCCTACTAAGTATTGATTGTGTAAGTAACACTTTAAAAAAATGCGAATCTAAGATAGATCTTACTATTAGTTGCATAACTTTTTTTGTAATACAGATATTGTAATACTCTTTTTATTATTAAATTCTACATTAAATTATCTTCAATTTGATATATAAATGTTTGTATTTCAAAAAATGTCCACACTTTTGGCCACCACTGTATGTTTTATTTTTAAAATTTAAAATACTTTTCGGAACCTATAAGTTATGATAAAAAATAAATTTAAAAAAATGTAAAATTGTTAAGTCTATTTAATCCTGTTGTAATAAGACATTTTCCAAATGTTTTCAAAAATTCTTCCTTAGCCTGTTATCATGTTAATAGAACGCAAAATAACTATATTTGTTAAATTTCAATGAAACAAAATATTCATCCAATTTCAGTAATCCTTACTTTTGTGATTTGGCTAATTTAATTTTAATGATTTAAGCGTAAAAGTAATCCTCCCCCCCCCCCCCCACTCACACAAAAAATCAGTCCAGAAAGGGTTAAATAAAATGTATGTTTAGTGATGACACGTCAACCGAAATTTGGGGAAGAATTCATATCAAAAATCCTCTTGACACAACATAAAGAGGAGACACATTCGCGTACAATTTTAATAAATTGACAACTTCTGCTAAATGACATAGTTCGACATCATTTTTATTTCCAATTTTCGTTCCATGAGGATTTTTCATAAGCTGCCATATAAAATATGTACTGTATGATCTATGTTCTTTTTATAAAAGAAGTTGCTCTAGAGTTGTACAAAAAGACAAAATTAAAAATTTCAGATTTTCTGTTTCGAATAGAAACGGTTTTATTTTTCTTCTAAATTATAGGATCATATTTTACTTCGCGTTTCAAATGCACTTCTCGGTTTTGTCAGTCTTATAAAGAACGATTCAAAATTCCACGTACAAGCTTTAAAATTCTATTATATTTCCTTATATTAGAAATAAAATACTAGCAAAATACCATTCTACCAACCATACCATTATTACAAATCTACTACCTTTCCGGGAGGACTTTAAAAGGGGACACGGTTTCGCGGTCCCTTCAAAACTGATGTTGGGACGGAGATAGCCCCGAGCACGGAAGATCTGACCGGAAAAAATTAAAAGCGATTTTCCTTAAGTTAAACACACCGGCTAGCGGGTTGTGGAGGATTAGGGCCTGGGAAGTTTAATGCATCGTACGACCGCGACGGTCGGGGGCGAATATGATAAATAATTAGATTTAAAAAGAAGGTGTATTATCTTCAATTCGCTTGGCGAATACAATTTTTATTAAATATCAGTTTCAAATTTAATTGTATATATTTCCTAAATTTAACCAGATATTTGCTTCTTCTTTATACTTTGTGCTGTTTTTAATGTACCTTTTAATGTTTCATTCTTTCCAAACACCATAAGAGTTTCCACATATGAAACATAAAATTTCCGTTTTGCCTTTGAATAAGAGTATTGCAAATCGCATATTTTTTAATCTGATAATGGTTATCTGCAATTGGTCAATATCTACTGCTAGAGAGCCTTAAAATAATTTCGTAAAATCCTAGGGTATATGCGAATACGAATATATCAGTAAAAATGAAATAAAAGAAAAAACATCAAGCATCAATCATCAAACATCAATGATGCCACGTTTATTATTTTAAATAATAAAGATAATTAAAGAGTTCAAATCCAAAATCCATGTGTTTGAATAAGTATGGTCCAAGTGAAGAGCCTATGTGGATTTTTTTGGAGGGGGGGGGGGGGTTACACGAAAACAAGAAGTATGTTATTTTTCAAACTACACATTTAACGGCTAATTTTTTTTTTCTTTTTTTTTAATTTTAAAATTTAAACTGTCCTTAATCAGTGCCATATTTTATATTTTTTTCAATACATTACTTAGTACTTAATAAATGATGTATATTATTTCGTAATGTGATGCAAAATCGAAGTCAGTAGTAAAATATAGTTTTTGGTCTCAACATAAAACCTATAATAATTTATAAGAAAAATAAAATATAAATTTAAATAAATTTAAATAAATATAGCAAGATTCCGATTGCTAAACGCAGATTAAAGCCAAAAGCTTAGCGGGCAACACATAAGTTGTCGGTGGGCCACGTGTTTAACATGCCTTGTTTACAGGAACACACAAAATATTTTTGTTATATTATGGTCTATGGGGTAAAATGGATTATAGTGTATTTTAATGGTTTTACACTACTTCAAACATAGTGAAATTGATATGCATTACTGAGGTTCACATTACAACATACTTTCTGTAGAATATGGGGTGCGTGGGTTTGTGGGCCCCCACTACATTCAAAAGCATAGGCGTAGACCGTACCAGTTTTCATAAGTCGTTAACACGACAATAAGCATAACGGGAGTCAGAAAAGGGTCCCATAATATTAAGGACCCTACTGCCTAATCGTTCCAACGAAAACCAATATAACGGAAAACTAAAGAAGGTGATTTCGCTCTTTATTTGACTTTTTCTGCAAAAATTCCAACGTATCCACAATCGGATTTTGCGCTTCAAATACTATTACCTTTTAAGCTCTCGGAAAACAATATTGTGCGAAAAAACGTTTAAAGTAGCAACTTTTGCAGCATGGTCTTATGCGAAAAGAGTTAATTGAACTATTGAAAACTCGCAGTCACAAACACTATGAACAGTAAAATAAATATAGGCTAAAGTTTTTAAAGTATTCACTAATGGTACAGGTACCTTGCAACTTGGATGTTTTTATGTGAGTAATAGAGGCTACTTAGAACAGTTATGAAGTACGCAAGCTTCCTTGTGTATTGTGTTTAAGCGTTTCTTCCGATCGCTTTGTACAATGAAATTATGATCATTTGTTATTGACTCATTCTTTTTTAAACGTCCTGTATTTTAAAAGCATAAAAATTTTGATTAGAAATTTTCCAAAATAAATAATTTTGGTAGTTAGTCATGTTTGCATACTTCTAAGATGAAACTACAGGCCGAGAGACTACAGACTACAGGCCGAGAAAGCTCTTGTTTGTTTCTTCCGTTTTAGGAAGGTGTTTATGACGTTATATCACGTAATCTCCGGCCAACCTGAAACTCCTATAATAGAGGCTGACGCATCCTCGCAGATTTGGCACTCGAATTGCAGCCCAGTCGAAAAACCAAGCTAATCAGAACCGGTTCAGCCAATCAGAACCGAGTATTAGGCAACCCCAACTCCGGCTGCGGTAGATTGATGCTGAACTGGGTACCAATATGCGAAACAAAGTGGATATGCATCAGCTCCTATTATAGGAGTCTTAGGCCAACCTAATCTAAGGCTCCTATAAGGGGGAGCTGACGCATATCCATCTTGTTGCCCAAAATAACCGCCATATTGTAACCCAGCTAAGCATTAGGAAACAGCCCAAGCAGGTGTTTGCCGTCTCTGTCACTATCACTCGCCGTCCACTACTACGGTAAGCTAACCAGTTTTAGCTTGGTTTTTGGTACGTTGGGTTATTAAATGGTGGTATAATTCCGCCTGTAGTATAGGAGCTCTAAACCTAATCGGCTTGGAAAGCTCTTGTTTGTTTTTCTCCTCTATAAGAAGGCTTTCACAGGCGATTGGGTCGGTAAAGATCACGTGAACTGACGTCATGAACTCATCCTAAGTTACCGCCCTAACAAACAAGAGCTTTCTTGACCAGTACTGAAGTCGGCCGTGGAAAATATCTACGCAAAATCCCCACGTTAGAAAATTTCCATCATCTCCAATGAAAGTGGATATTTCCACTTCCGTCATCCCAATTCTGTACATACTATCAAAATACAACTTAAAAACCAGACAAAAAGTAAGTATTCTGTTACAAGTAAAAAAAAAAAGTTAAGACAGACTAAAAATTTCTTTTGAGAAAATAGTTTTATTGAAACATTATATACAGGGTGATTATAAAGAAACTTTGCCAACATCTGCACTTCTAGCGGCCGTTCTATTTAACCGATCAAGATGAAATTTTAAATATAGTTGTTTGAAGGTATGCGCTCGAGATTCTGTGAATGGCAATACAGTGGTGCTCACGGTTACGGTTATAGTTACAGAAACTCGAAAATTTCGAATGGCAACGCCTACTTTTTCCTGTCTCAAAATGTTCAGCGCATGCGAAAACCCTAAATAGCGTTGAAACGGTACCGATATGTCCAAAAACAAACGTGTTATGCATACACAAAGAAGAGTTCTGAAAACCGGCCAACAAAACACGATCTGTGCGCACGCAGTAACTTTGCATATGACACAGGCAAGATACCAATCACAGAACGCCGTTCGCCAGATATTCAGCGGAGGAAGCCTATAAAATACCAAGCGGGTATGCGAAGTCGTCATTCATGAACTCGCACATGCCGACGATATGACTCTTCCTGGGAAAGTTCGCGGTGAATTGATCAAACTCTATTATCTAAATGGGATGAACGCTGCGGAAGCCTTGCGTGTGTATCGCCGCAATCATCGACAACGACGTGGGCCATGTACTCTGCAAGCTGTGCGTGATTTAGTGCGCAAATTCGAAGATACAGGCTGCACCTGTGACAAACCGCGCTCCGGACGGCCAACAGTTTCTGAGGACGTTGTCATGGAAGTGCATCATACAGTGACTACAGGGCACACAGAAACTGCAAGAGGATTATCGCGCTTGTTGGATATTCCGAACACAACGGTCCGCAAGCTCTTGCGCTCAGTACTTCACATGTTTCCCTATCGATTTCAGCGCGTCCAGATGTTGCAGCCGGGTGACCCACAACAACGTCTGGACTTCGCAAATGAATTTTTATTACGATATGATGCTGATAACGACTGGCCACTTCGCATACTATGGACGGACGAGGCGCATTTCACCTTACATGGCAACATTAACACAAAGAATTGTGTGCACTGGGGAGAGACGAATCCTCACGCTGTGGCACCAGTACCATTATTTGACGCCAAAGTGACTGTGTGGTGCGGCATTACAGCTACATTTGTTCTCGGCCCGTTCTTCTTTGAGGAAACGACCCCAGCGGGTCCTGCAACATGTTCTGTAACAGGCTCTCGGTATGCAGCCATGCTGAAAAATTCTGTACTACCGGAGTTGCGTCGGCGGAATGCACTCAATGACGTTGTTTGGATGCAAGATGGTGCACCTCCACATATAGCGAGGTCAGTTAAAAGGCTCCTAGATCAGCATTTTGGTGATCGCATCATCTCACGCCATTATCCTATTCCGTGGCCTGCGCGATCCCCAGATCTGACGCCTATGGATTTCTGGTTTTGGGGATATCTCAAATCCAGAGTTTACCTGTGCAATTCGCAAACATTGTCGGGCTTGCAGGATTCTATACGGCGTGAGATTAGAAACATTCCTCGCGTCATGTTGCGTTCAGCGGTATTGTCCGTCGTCTCCCGCATGCAATGCGTAATTGCTTGTGATGGCACCCATGTGGAAAATGTTTGATGCCAATAAAGGTTTTCTTTTGTCTGATATGTGTTCTCATCATTCAGCAGTTTCTTGTCTCTGTCGAATGCATTATTGCTCGGTGCGCCTTAAAGAACGGTTTGTATGTCTATAACACGTCGGTTTTTGGACATATCGGTACCGTTTCAACGCTATTTAGGGTTTTCGCATGCGCTGAACATTTTGAGACAGGAAAAAGTAGGCGTTGCTATTCGAAATTTTCGAGTTTCTGTAACTATAACCGTAACCGTGAGCACCACTGTATTGCCATTCACAGAATCTCGAGCGCATACCTTCAAACAACTATATTTAAAATTTCATCTTGATCGGTTAAATAGAACGGGCGCTAGAAGTGCAGATGTTGGCAAAGTTTCTTTATAATCACCCTGTATATCTATATTCACATCAAATAATTCAAAAAATAAAAAACTGTACAAGTATTGCACAAAGTTTTTTTGAGCAAGTTAGAAAACCTTGGCACTTCAGTTCATGCACAATTAATAAAGTCATTTTATTATCTTTTTTCAGTTAAAAATGTCCTTTAATACTCGATAGTCACACATTTTGTCTTGAGATATTCATTCAAAGCTTCTTCACCTGCAAGATGTTTACATAAAAAATATTTACTTTACATAATTCCACTACTTTAAAAAACAATTTACTGTAGAATACTGCATTTACTTTATTTTTAGTTTGGAACTCTTTAAAATTTTGCGGTAAGTAATGAAAAAAAAAGGCAAGAGCTTTTTTAATATTTACGCAAAGACAAAAAAAACAGACATATAAACAAACATATACTACATACGCACGCTGCTAGGTAGACTATATAATAGATACACAAATTGAAAAATATATTATGTATTAATATATAGGTATGCAAATATACGTAATATATATATTATTAAGCAGATGTGCTCAGAATAATTGTTAATTATTTCAACAAAAAATAATTTTGTTTGTATTTATATAAATGATTAAAATATTTATTATGAAACCTAAGACTGTAACCCACTCGTAAAGAAAAATATACAAGTTTACAGGCCGATATTCATCCTTCAACAGGTGTGATACTGATACTAACTTATGAATAAAATAAATACTTATGCATGAATAAAAATCCAAAGAAAATACTCAAAATTACTTCTGAAGATATCGATATATGGCTAGCACCATATATCATACAGAATCAATGTCACGAAGAGATCTTCAGTGGAACCTATGCATTAAACGCAGTTGTATTTTCATTCAGAAAAACATGTCTGAAATTTAATTGACAAGATACATCAGGCTTGTTTGCTTTACACGCCTGATTATAAGCCTTCATCGAAATGAGAACAGGATAGATACAAGAAAATAGACATGACTGAGCAGTGCGTGCAATGGAGTAACCAAGAACCACAACCTTGACAGAGGAATATAACTTTATGCCCGCGACCATGGTGATTCCAAAAAATCATGTCTTAAAAGCCTACACTAGTCATCCGAAGAAACGCTCAAACTAATGTTAAGTCTATGTGAAGGTTATTTTCAGATTTCTCGCTCGCATTTTAATATTTTTAAATATTTCTCTTTTTTTTTACTTAGGATAGCTGAGGTCGATCTCTAACGTTAGTAGTTTTTACTTTTTCGAGTTTGGTTCCATTCTTATATAAGGGTACTTTCACTTTTAGAACCGGTTCCAAGCGGTTCCAAAATTGAAAATGCCGGCTTGTAAAAAAACTGCAACAAAATTCGAAAAAGTAAAAACTAACAATATTAAGGATCGACTTCAGCTGCCCTACACTGTTAGAAAGGGATACTCAAATTCTACGAAATTTTCTCCGTTTTTGAGGAAACTGTTTCCTGGGAAATGCTCCGAGAGAATATTTCGTCAAATCAAGTGAATTTGTATCCCCAAAATAGTCAGGAAATTAATTTCGTCAAATTGCTTGTTCGAAAGTGCAAAAAAAAAAAAAAAAAAAAAAAAATGATGGTGCCATCTATTGCCAATTTTAGAAGCATCAGTAATTGACAGGGGGGGGGGGGGGGAGTACGAGACTTTTCGCAAGTCTTCAACGGGATTCGAACGCGCGACCTTTGGTGTGGGAGATGACTGTGCTGCGTCCTTCGCCAGCGGGGCCTTGAATGAATTTGATTTTAAATGTATCTATGGGATGTTGATGTGTGTTAATATTTTTAGAAATATTTTTATCGGTGCTGTTATAATTTCTGCATGTTTTAATTAATAAGGCTAGATTATTATTATTGTTTTTCTATGGTTAATAAATAATTAGAATATGGCTTGATTAATATAATTTATTAGAGAAATTTCTTTTGTTCAATGAATGATTAGAATATGGTCTAGTTAATTTGTTGATCAGATATAATAAATTTTGAAGTGCATATTGGAAGAGAGTTGAACAATTTTAGATAAGATTTTAACACGTTACTGTTTATAGAGGGGAAAGGTATCAGTTATGCATATTTTTAATTTGATTGTTATATGAATATATTTCTTAAATTAAAAAGAGCTCCTAAAATTTTGAATTTTAACCATTGGGAAAGTGGTTGTTGCTTTCGGTTGAAAATGGACCAAATTATGTTCGCGTTTTACTATTTTAACCGTTTTTAACAAAATTTTGTAACTTTAGAAGAATTTTTTAAGCGTTTTTAACGAAATTCTGTAACTTTAGAAAAATTTATCTTTTAATAGGCAATAGAAATGCATAAAATCGTTACAAAAATGTTAAAGTTACAAAAAGTATAGATGCAAATTATCAGATATGAAAAATAAAGTGAGAAATTTAGTAATTTCTTGTTATAGCGGCCCCCAAGGATGAAATATTTTTGTTTCTGTTTTCATTAATATATTGTAAATTTGGTACTTTCGTGTAATTTTTTTTTAACGATTTTGTAACAACAAAAATAATCTGGCCGTGAATGGGGAAACATTTTCGTCAAATATTTGAGATTTTCCATTTCATTAAAAATCACTTAATTTTGAGACGAAATGATTGTCAAAAATGATGAAATATAGCTCAAGAATTGCGGAATCGTCAAAAGTGAGAGTTTTATTTTTGACAGTGAAAAAACAGTTTCGTCAGATATTTGAGGATTCGCGTTTCGTCAAAAACCACGTGACTTTGTGACAAAATGATTGTCAAAAATAACGAAATAGGGCTTAAGGATTGCCGAATCGTCAACATTGAGTGTTTTATTTCTGAGAGTGTATGCAAAAACATTTAAAGATATTTAAATGCGAGTGAGAAATTTGAGAATAACCTTCCCATAGACTTAACAGCCTACGCTAGTCACGGGAAGAAACGCTCAAGCTAATGTTAAGTCTATGGGGAGGTTCTTACGCGATTTCTCGGTCGCATTTTAATATTTTTAAATGATATATATTTTTTTTTTTTTGCATAGGATAGCCAATATGGATCTCTAACGTTGTTAGTTTTTACTTTTTTGATTTTGGTAACAGTTTTTTTATAACCGGACATTTTCAATTTTGGAACCGGTTGGAACCGGTTCTGAAACTTCGATATGTTGGCTAGTTGAATGGGAGTTAATGGCACAAGGGCCCACATAATAAATACTGCGCCAAAACTAAGAGTAAAAACAAAAAGGCGTAAAAAAAGGTTAACTTCGTGTGTGAAACGTTTTAAGAAAAGTTAATGTCTTACCAAATAATTACAAAAATACTTCTTTTGATAAATCAGGAAAGCGGTATAAAACCACTTCTAGTGGTTTTAAGGGTTACAAGTCACTCCTGTTCGTTAGTTTCACTAGAGTACATTTTCTCATCTTAATTTTCAACAATAACGTGCTCACCAGTCACAATCGAAACTAACACAGTTGTGATTACCCAGAATATACTGAGTCTGCGGAACTATGTGATCGTGGCAAAGCTGAATTAGTCTAGTAAAAGTTAGATGAATTTCGTATTAAAATGTGAATTTTATAACATCAAACAGAAAATTCAAGGTCTTTCGTGGCCCATAGTGGCCAATTAGCCCGCTTTTTAAATATTTTTATTTCAGCATAATAATATTAGCAGTCTTAATCACAAATTTCTGTCATTAAATAAAGCGAATATTTCAGTTTAAAAATGGTGGTATTAAAAAAGTGGGAGAGGTGGAAATTATGATGGTCGAATTAAAAGTAATAATTATAAGAGTAGATTTAATAATAACAGTAGATTTTTATTTTTAATATTATACGATAATTCTATCCCTGACCCTAATCGAAATACCCTTTTGATTAGAAGCTATTCGTTGACATACACAATATAAGTCATTTATATTTTAATAAGAATGTAAAATAGACCGAAGCTTCAATGTTGTTACCCTAATAGTACAACTAGTGGATGTGATGTCACTGTCACGTCCAAATCGTCACAAATGGTCACAGTCACAACGGTGATCAAAATGTGGCCCCTTTAGTTCTTCACATTATGGCACTTATGGAGCCGTCATTTTGAGACTCCACAGTGAAGCCACCGCACAGTGTGGTATTTAGTCCCAAAACCTGGCCAAAATTATTTTATACTTCTAAAAGCTACACATCTACGTTTTTATTAGCTCACAGGCTATCAAAGCCTAAGAGCTAATGTGCCCGCCGGTTCTGTATGTATGTACGCATGTATGTACGACGTATGTATGTATGAATGTACGCATGTATGTACGTAACGCGATAACTCTTGATAGAAATAACCATATTTGCTTCAAATTTTGTTTATAGGTCCATTGTGATAAGGCGCTTCTCTGATTAGTTTTGGGGGTTCATTGGTTAAGTATAAAGGGGGGAGAACGGGGGGGGCTAACTGCTCCTTAATTTAGATAAATGAGTTTTTCATGCAGAATTATCCGATTTTTTTCCAATGTTGTATATATATACATTGTAATAAAGCACTTCTCTGGTTGGTTTTGTGGGTTCATTAGTTAAATATAAAGGGGGGAATGAGGGCTGATCCCCCTTAATATATAGTCGATTTCCTTATTTTTCGAGAGTCAAGAGTATAATATACAATTAGTGTGAAAAGCCTGTGACCTCAATGTCCTCAGTTTAACTGAGCAGTTTTCTTTTTTATTTGAAATGTAGAGTGAAAACGGTAAAATAAAGTCTTATTTATAAATGAAAGCATTTATTCATCAGTTTCATCACTATTACTGTCTTTAAGAATATTAACATTTGTAATATCACTTTCTGATAACAGATGTAAAACTTCAGAAGATAAGGGCTTTCTTTTCTAGTTTGTGTTGCATTTCATGCCAGTTATTATTGGGTCAGAAGTTAAAAGAAGCCTATTCAGGACATCAATGTACAGGCCACTCGCGAAAACTTTCTTCTGTAATTTAATTTAAATGATCTAATATGTTTATTGCGAGCTTCTGCAGCCTCTTCAGATAGTTGGCCTATTGGCAGAATAGCTTTTTTTATAAAGTCTGCTCCATGACGAAGTACCTTGTGCATTGTAGGGGACATGGGATAAAAACCATATAGCGACACATACAGTTCAGCCGTCTCTTAGCAATATTTTTCGAATTCTTCTGTATTAATTTTGTATTAGTATTGTTTTCTCCAAATATTGTCCTTGTTTTTATGAGTAGCTACCCATTTTTGTTTGAACTGATTTTTAATAATGGAGAGCTTTTGCTTCATCTCAGCTATCCTTGGATCACCTTCAGAATAATTTCTCAATAATTCTTGCTGCATAAATTGATGATTTCCATCAAATGTTCACGCATTTGAGCATTGCATGATGGTATACAACTCATTTCGAGTCACAGATCTCAATTCAGAAGGCCCTGTTACCAAAATAAATGAAAAAATAAATAGCAGTAATTTATATAAAAAATGTAGGAACCAACAAAAAAATTCGTTAAAAATAGGGGGGGGGGGTCGGTTTCGGGCGGCTGATTTTTTTATAATTGCCTTGTATACTAAGTACTGCATATTACACAATAGTTTTCATCGCTTAAATATATTTTTAAATATAACAAAATCCTTTCTAAATATTATAAATAATTATTTATGCCACTATTAACTATACCTAAGTTGTAGACCATATAGACAAAAAATCTGCAGGATATTCATCAGGTAAATGTAATGTGTGTAAAGTACATACCCAGTTCAGAATAATCCATCACAACAACAACCACTAAATTGTTTAGACAATAAACTACAAGAGATTTTAAAACACTAAAATCTGAGCGCATCGTAAAATCACAGGACCACTGGAAGCGAACTGCAACTTCGGACTGATCGCGTGGCGCGCTGCGTTGTGCTAGCGCATTGCACGTTTCACCTTTGGATGCAGTAACTATTAAGCTTTTTGAGGAATAATATACAGAGTAGGAAACCAATTTTTAAAAAAATCATTTTTGGCCATGTTTTGGGACTAAATACCACACTGTGCACCGTGAGTAATTTTTGAGTCATTTGTATCTCATCAGAAAAACACAGACGTATAGATTTCGCAATGATTTTGATAAAACCCATTTTTCACGTCACGTGACGAGAATGGGGAAAATAAGAATTGGTCTCAATTGAATGATTTGTATCTCGTCGCAACAAAATGGGAAATTTCGATTTTAAAGTGATGCAGATAAGACCCACTTTTCACGTCACGTAATGACAATGTAGGTAGTGGGAGTTGCATTTTGGCCATGGTGCTTTTACTTTTAGTCACGTTCGGATCACAATTCCACTGAGGTAATTTTAAAAGCCTACTTCAGTCACTAGATGACATTTTCAAGCTAATGTTAAATCAATAGAGGCGTTCTTTACAAGTTTCTGGTTTGCATTTGAATATTTTTAAATGATTCGTTTTGCATAAGATAGCTAAGGTCGATTTCTAATGTTTTGTATTTTTGAGAGTTTGGTTGTAGTTTCATTCTGAGGACTTTAATTTCGGAAACAAACCGGCTAAGTTATTTTAAAATTGAAAGTGTTCTGCGAATGAAACTACAACGAAAATAAAAAAGGTACGAAACTGCAATATTAGACATCGATCTTAGATATCGGATGCAAACACATTCATTTAGAAATATTGAAATACAAACAAGAAATTCGTAAAGAACGCTTCCATTAGTTTAACAATAACTTGCGAATGCCGTCGCATGACTTGTGTAAAATCTTAATCTCTTCAGACCTGAAGTACAGAAATGTGAACATCTATTCTTTTCCTAATAAAAACTAAACTTTTTGATATTGTTACATAAGTTCTATATAGCTGAATGTTTTTTGCTTTGAAACAAAACCATGAAATGTCCGCACTGACACTCATCTCCTCATAAAATATATGTTATTTTCATCTGAGTTTGAAAAATGCCACACGACAGTGTGGCTAAGTAAGTAAGAAATTTTGGTATTAATTTAAATAAATCCTTTACAATAAAAAAATCTTCAGGATTTGCAGATAATTCGGTTGTTTAAAGCCTTTTAATATGTTATTGCATGGATTTAGGTTATTGAAAATTATATTGATATTTGAAGGGGGCTAGTAATTTTAGATCCATATTTGTGAACCTAAATTACCAGTCCCCTAAAGTATCAATTTATAAAAAGAGCTTTTTCTGTCATCTATGGTGTCATTTCTTACAGTGTGGCTAAGAAAGTAAGAAATTTTGGTATTAATTTAAATAAATCCTTTACAATAAAAAAATCTTTAGGATTTGCAGATAATTCGGTTGTTTAAAGCCTTTTAATATGTTATTGCATGGATTTAGGTTATTGAAAATTATATTGATATTTGAAGGGGGCTAGTAATTTTAGATCCATATTTGTGAACCTAAATTACCAGTCCCCTAAAGTATCAATTTATAAAAAGAGCTTTTTCTGTCATCTATGGTGTCATTTCTTACAGTGTGGCTAAGAAAGTAAGAAATTTTGGTATTAATTTAAATAAATCCTTTACAATAAAAAAATCTTTAGGATTTGCAGATAATTCGGTTGTTTAAAGCCTTTTAATATGTTATTGCATGGATTTAGGTTATTGAAAATTATATTGATATTTGAAGGTGGCTAGTAATTTTAGATCCATATTTGTGAACCTAAATTACCAGTCTCCTAAAGTATCAATTTATAAAAAAGGGCTTTTTCTGTGATCTATGGTGTCATTTTGTTTGCGCAAAAGCAATGAATGTGTATTGGTAGTGTTATTTTAACTTCAGATCTCTAGAGGTTCAAGTTACATGTTTTCTGAAAACTCATACAAATAAAAGTCAAATGATTCGAAGAAATCGAGTATTTACCTAAATCTTTTCCAAATCCAGATTGTTTAAATCCTCCAAATGGTGCAGCGACATCTGTTTTATTGTAGCAATTGACGAAACAGGTTCCAGCCTGAATACGGTCGCTGACATAGAGAGCTTTCTGAATATCTCTGGTAAAAACACCTGACGCTAGACCAAATTCGGTCGCATTAGCTCGTCGCAGAACTTCATCAATTCCCCTGCAATCAAAATGGAATCATATTGGAGAAATATAATCCTTTCGCGTCCATTCGTTGCGCACAATTCGTCGTGATGTCAACACATCCTGGCGTCAATTCATAGCAGTGAAAATGTTTTTGAAGACAATAATAATAAGAAACCATTTGCTGAGTGCTGAATCACTTGCTGACTAGTGCATTAAACATGCATTTCTTTATTGGGAACTTCCCAAAAACGACATATAAAAAAAATCCTCCATATTTTACTGATTAATATTTTTAGTATAGAGCAGTAAAAGATGAAATACATCTATATAAATATTTTAGTTTGCATCTAAAATTGGCCTTTAAAAGGTTAGTGAAAATTCTCTATTTTTGAAAAAAATATATCATTAAATAATTTTACTAAATTAAATTTATTTTTATCATCATCACCTTCAAAAGCATTTTCGCTGCGATGAATTGACGCCACGGTGAATTGATGCTGCGACGAATTGTTCAGCGATGAATTGTGCACGACGAATTGAGGCAGAACCGACAATAATTGTTCCTTCCTTGTTATAAAGGCTTCCGGAATTACGAATACGCCAAGGTTCAGCAGCTATTTCGCAAAGGTCATCGCTAAACATATATATATATATATATATATCTAAAAGCTTATACAAACGCAAAGATATGCGACATATATACGTCCTACTTCATTTACAGTATTTTCCGGTGTATCAGTCGACCTCAAAATTCGAGAGAAATAACATGTTCTACCATTCGAAAACCACTATTTCCGTATAGTATCCTTCACCTTATTTTATCGCTGAGACTTATGACGAATTTTGCGATTAAAGAATGCGAAGAAAATTACTAGGAAATACTGATATTCACACGGAAGATCAGGTTTATTTCTCTCGAATTGTGGGGTCGACTTTTACATCGGTAAATGCCTATATACGCCAAACACTCATATATATGCCACATACGTAATATATATATAATCATATATATGTGTTATATAGCCTATATACCATATATATACATAATATGTAAATTTTATAAATCACATATATATCATATATGTCTTATACACGTGCCATATATTATATATATGTCATATATGATTGTAATTTGGTCATATACGTTAAATGTCATATCTACAACATAAAATGTCATATCTACAACATCAGATATGTGATATAACTTGGCGATACACTTCAATCGCTTGGCGTTTCCTCGACGAGAGCCACTATAATAAAGAAGTACCAAACATTTCAAAAAATGTCTGAAGTCTGTAGAAAAATGTGGGAATTGGTATTTGTTTGTGATTTAATCAAATAAAAAAGGAAAAAAATTAAATTACATACCCATCTTCAAATTCAGAAACAACCATTATAGGTCCAAAGGACTCTTCCTTAGCAATAAACATGTTGTCGCTGACATTTGTAAAAATGGTTGGCTCCAAGAAAAATCCTATAAAAAATAATATTTCTGTGTTGATCATTTTTTATATCATCACTAATATTATAAACGAAATTTATAATTATTCCCTCTAATAAATGGGGATAAAATTGAGAATTTACCGACTAATTATGATTAGTACTATTTATACGTATACTGTTTTCGTTTATAGCTCACTATGTTTAAAAATATAGCTTTTGCGAGTAGATATCAATAATTTAAATACTCAATAAAATGAAATATGCTGATATCCCCCCCCCCCTAACCCATCGGGCTTAATTTTTGCGTCGGACACCAAGGCATAAGATTTGATACATGGAATTTTAAGGAATAGAGAATTTAGAAAAAAAATTTTCAAAGTAATTCTAATAATAATATTAAATAAATAAATATTCTATATTTGTTGAAATACACTTTTATTATACTCTATATGTTATGTATAAATTTTAACTTTATTTTCTAGAACATTTTAGTTTATTATTTGCAATTTCAAGATGTCTATAAAATTTTGATAAGGACTGCATGATATAATTCTCATGATAAAAATTGATTATTAGATTCTCCGTGAGGTAATCCGCATAATCAGCTGCCATAAAACAAAACGAAAACAATTACTTCTCCTACAGCTTTCATAATTTGTCTTTTAAAATTGAATTTTTTCGGTACAAAACTTTTTAACGATGGCAACGAGCCAAAGATTCGTCTCGGAAGTCAGAAAAAGACACAGAAAGTTTAAATTCATACAAAAAAATCAAATTAAAAACGATTAGCAGAAGTAAAGTTACGGTTTTATAATCCACAACTTCGAATTTGAATACTGGAAATGCTGAAGCTTCAGACAAATACGAGCTGTAATAAATAAAATTTGTATTTATTAAAGATTTCCAAATATTGCGACTTGTTGACTGGGCATGCTTCGGCGTTTTCATTCGCCAATAATGGTATTGACATAATACATTACTGTCTCCAGCAGGAGGAGGATCAGGGCCGGCGCAACCATCCGGAATATGAGGCAGCTGCTCAGGGCTCGCGTAAATTGGGGTATTGTTAGGTGCCCCGACTCCCTCTAAACAATTCGAAATAACTGTTTCCTCTGTACAAAATAATAATATTTTTCTTTAGTTTTGTTTTTAAATGTTCCTTCGTGAGGAAAAAGTAAGTATTAAATTTATTTCTTGCATGCAAGGTTCATATAACGGTCTTGTAATTGTATAGATTTGATTCTGAAAGTAGCCGTGTACGCAAAAAAATAAATATTTAAGATATCGTAAAGGATGGAAGATTTTACGAAATTAAAAATAATTATGCACATTAAATGTGAAAATAGTGGTACTTTTCATACATTTTATTAACTTTATTATATATTATTCTATGATATATACAATTTAAAATAAATTTTATTAGTCCAATATTGCAGTATACGTTGGGCTCCACTAACTGTTTTAATGAGGCCCCACGAGGCGTTGCGCTGGTCCTGGGGAGGATTAACGTATACGTACAGAGGGGGGTCTGTCCAGAATTTTTTCCCAGGGTCCTGTTTTCGTGAAATTGTGAACAGATATTTACAGTTGTGAAAAATCTAGTCATAATTTTCTGAATTTGAAATGATCGTTATATTCATGTTCCTGTTTATACATTTTTAAGAAGGTATATGTATGTAAAATACACATTTCTTTATATATACCGGGTGGTTATAATATAAGTATCTCTATTTGGAGCTTTCTGTAGCTTGAAGGAATAACCGGAATGAAACCAAAATTGGTACACTTACTATTCGAGAAAGGGAAAGAAGAATGGATCAATAAAAAAAATAATACAATAATCGCCGACAGATGGCACTTTTGAGTGTGAAATGTAATGTGTAATATTGTGCACCGTGAAGATGTAGCAAACCTCAATGTCTTTACCGCATATCACAACATATGCGAAACATCACTCCTGATGCGTTACATTCCGCAGTTGAGCACGTCGTGCACCGCCTAGATTATGTCCTCCAGTACAATGGCCACGTGCCTGAACATGATCGGCACTGCCATGCGAAAGTGTAACCACATTCACTGTGACATTTTCCAATAAATTAGGTGTGCCATGCGAAGGAGTAACCATATTCAATGTGGCATTTTCCAATAAATTAGGTGGGCCATGCAGTTTGACGCCTTAATTCTTTGTTCTTGTATTACACATTACATTTCCCACTCAGTATCGCCATCTGTCGGTGATTACTGCAATTATTTTTTATATTATTCCATTCTTCTTCCCCCTTCTCGAATAGTAAGTGTACTGATTTTGGTTTCATTCGGGTTATTCCTTCGAGATACAGACAGCTTCAAATAAAGAAACTTATATTATAACCACCCTGTATATGTAAAAGTGACAATCAGATTTTACTTTTAAATGGTTAAATTTGTGAAGGTTGTTTGTGTTTGGAAAGAAAAAGTTTTATGAAAGGTATATTTTTTAAACAAAGAATTTTGTGAAGTGTTCTGTTTTAAAGTGAAAAGTTGTGTGAAAGGTCTTGTTTTGATATGAAAAATTTTGTCAAGGGTCCTGTTTCGAAATCAAAAAAATTGTGAAGGGTCCTTTAAGAAGGACCCAATTTTTTTAGTAAACAGATCCCTGGTACATGTTTACGGTATTGCGAGATCTTTCTAGATCAAAGTGTATTCAGAGTTGCCACTTACCGTAACACACAGCATTTTTAAATGCACAGAAAACCTACAGCAATCTCTTCTATTTTCGTTCAGAGTTGGTAACGCACTGTACTAGTAAATTTGGTGGATGATACTTAAAAAAACGTTATATGTTACACTTGAAAATCCAGTGGGTTTCATTGAGGGGGGGGGGGGGCAACTATGCGTCTGCTACACACGTTTTCCTGTCAGTTTTGACATATTTTTACAAACACGAATTTGTTTAGATTAGCTATGCAAATTATTTAAAAGTTGATAAAATAAAAAATAAAAACATGAAATGAATAACTTAGTCTTTGGATGTATTTTGCTTTTTTTTTTTTTTTTTTTTTTTTTTTTTTTTTTTTTTTTACGTTTTACCTTCGATAAGAATCCATTAAAAAGACAATTTCATGGAATTTATAAATATTATTTATATGTTTTATGTTAGAAGAACTTATTTTCCTCTACAGTCAATCCTGCATAAATTGGATGCGAGATAAAACAAGGGTAGATCGCAGTGTCACCAATTGCATAGGTGGCAACTACGGGGGAAAGATGGAAAAAGAGGCATGTGCCTCCACTAGAAATATTAAGAAGGGGCATTTCCTTTCCCGAAAGCACAAAACCATATCATGGTAAGTCTGTTCCTTCATTTCTTCGATTAACTTCTCCGCCCTCCATGATCGACTACCACTTCCCCCCTGAAATTTTAAAAATGTCGGTGCCTCTAACCAGGCACCAAACACTAATATAACTTTATCTGCGCTTACAATACTTACAACCCATGCAGAAGCGATCGAAAAACAAAACAGTACATATACCTTTTTATAGCAGGCGCCAAACAGAGTTGCTGCGGCACTCAACTGAATATGATGTTTCGCTTCATTTGTACGTTTATGGAATACAAGGATAATCCAAATCTTAATGTCTTCTTGTGATTTGAGTAAAAGGGCGATTCACAGCACGAAATTCGTTGCTGAGTTGAGAATATAGCAAAAATTTATTGTTTTAAATTTGTTTATTTTTTATGCAGTACTTCACATGTGTGAAGTAGCTAAAAAGGATAACCTGATGCCTAAAATTTCTTATAATGAAGCCTCTTTTGTGTTGCTATTTAATACAAAAAATAATCAAATTTAATAGCAGACATAATCCAAAATTGAATTGGGGACACGTCAACAAGTATTCGACGTGGGAAAGTTAATCTTCTTATCGAAGTGTTTTCTGTGAGAGATGGAGTACGGTGCTACTGACATTTTCTGAGAAGTTAGACAAAACTGCTATAGTCACTCAAAACAAATCTTAAAGCTGTTCTGAAAATCCAATCTGGCTATAGTTTCTAACACATTACTGATGGGTTTTTTTTGTTGTCAAAGGATGAAATTGCCGTGTTTTCAGAAACTATATCAAATATTTTTTTTTTCCTTTTTCAGTAAAGGCAGAAGATTTTTCCAGAAAATTCTGTCAAGGTAGTCGTTTTGAAGCGAATTTCCCGACGTGACAGCGTGGGAATGGGAAAAAAAGTGCCGTCAACAAGTCCGAGAAAACAATTACTTTGTAACTCAAGATGTAATTTATTTATCGAAAAATGAAAGAAATATCAGATTTACAAATCACTTCAATAGTCAAGATATATAACAAAGTTTTCTCGCCAATGTCTTAATAGCATTTGAGATATTCTGAGTAACAAAATGGCATTAATTTAATGATATTACTATTACGTTCTTTGTAAACGTACTGTTCTAAACATGAAAGCCTGAAAGTATCATGTTTTTGTGTTTAAAAATGAGTCCGTAAATATGTCAGAAATTTTCGTGTTGTTGAACGAGGAAAAAAAAATATTTTTTTAAATAAACTTTAAAATCACTTAGGCAGTATAACTTTTTCAAGGACATTGGATTTAAAAAAAAAGGTTTGGGAAAAAGCTCATTATAAAATAAATGAATATCGAAACACTGAACAATGTTATTTAACATACACTAAAGAATAAAATACCTTTTATATCTTAAATCTGAAAATTTAAAAGCTTTAAAGAAGAAAGGTATTTAGTATAACATTTCTTAAAAACAAAGAAAACAATATATAATATTTCACGAATAATAAATAAAAAGCTAGTATTACTTTATTTTAGCAGTAATAAAGTTCTATTCTAATACTTTTTTTTGATATACTAGATGTTTTGCAGATAAACTACCACTTTCTAATTGCAGTATTATTTTCTAACACATAGATCCTAAATATAATAAAAAGAACTATGTCAGGTTCTCTCACAGGTGCAAGAGTTAAAAGCTATTCTTAAGGGATTAGCATATTGTATGTATTGTATATGTATCTATTGTGTACCGTTAAAGGCTTTCTTTAGAAAATTCTTAATCCGAAGTGTAGGAAGGTGGAACAGAATGAAAGAAGTATTTCTATTGCAATGTGGTCTTTCATAGATAAGAAAGCTATGGCCCTCTTTTGTTTAGGAAGACAGATGCGTCAAGAGGAAGGAAGTGTTGTCAGCGACCCTTGAAAATAAAAGAGCAGCCCCGTAGAGAGAGATAGCGGGTGCGCTGGGGAATGACCAGAGGTGACGTTAGTTCTAGCGTGGTGGCGAAGGGTGAAGGTTGCGCGAGAAATGAGCGCTGAGACTTGAGTGAGTTCGAACGCAGGATTGGAGTGTGTGAGATTAATAGAAATCTGAGTTCGGAATGAATTGACGTAGTCTAACGGTACACGTAGAGCGTTTTCTGTAATTGTTTTGATTTAGTGTTAAACCGGATAATTTACATCCGAGTTTAAGTTTAAATATTGTTAATAAATTGTTACTTTAACTTTAATTGAAAGAGTTAGGTTGTTCTTGAATATACATCACGGATCGTGCCCGATATCACGTATTAATATCGGTGGTGGCAGCATATCGATAGACCGGATTTATTTCGAAGTTGTGTGGACTGAGGAGTGGAATCCGACAATGGTGGCAGCGACGGGATTGAATCACCGAAGACCAGTGCCAGTTAGCCGTGTTACTGAGAGTTTGTGCCGGATCGTCTAGAGGAAGTGTTTGTGCTCTATCGTCGAAGACCAGCGCCAGTTAGCCTATCGTCATTACAGTGAAGTGAATTAGTGGTGGTGTTAGTGTAGTGTTGTGCGTAGTGTTTTTTGTGCATTGTGAAGCAAGGTGCAGTGATTGTGGCCCGAGAGTGCAAGATTTACCCTGTGGAAAAGTGAGCAGAGAATTGCCCAGCGAATAAAGTACGAGGTAAGGTGTTTTGATCATTTTACTCTACTGACATTCTCGAACCTACTGTTTTTTATTGTGTATAATTTATGTTAATTTATGTGCAATATAATAATTGGTCTAAATAAAATGAGATATTAACAACCATTTTACACTATTGTTTTAAGAAAAGGATCTTATATTAATTACTAGAAGTGATTTTCTAATTGTTTTAAACGGATAAGATTAATGATTAAAATTAATGCATTGTGTTAATAGTTGGAAGGAATAATTGAAATTTCTTAAATTTAAATTATTATTAAAGTAATATTTAAATTAAGTGATATTGTTTGCTTTAAGTTTGAAATATTGATAGTAAATGAGGAAAGCAAATTTATGTAGAATTTAAATTAAATTGAAATAACCTTCAAGGAAGAACTGAAGGCCCAGAGAAAAAAAAAGTGCTGTGATTTACTTTTTAATGTGAGAACTAATTTTGAAATTGAAATATTTTATTGAGATTAAATTTAGGAATTTATGTGTATTTCATGCAAATTTTTGTTAGGTGGATATTTTTATGTAGTGATTGGCATCAGTGTTTTATTCAAATTGCAACGTATCAGTATTATTGTGGAAATTGTATTTTATTATTTAATGGTATAAATTTAAAATCTGTATTGCACGATAGTGAAATTGAGATTATTGTTACTTTGTTATTGGAAGCAAATTGTGGGGTATCATTGTTTAAGGAAATTTATTATTGTATTATTACTTATTTGAAATATGTTAAATAGTATAATATGTGGAGGTAACTTATGAGGGTAGGATTTGAGGAAGTATTAATTTGATATTGAGCTTAAGTATTGTTGTAGGGTGGTCATAATTATCAGTAGAAGGTATGGCTTTCTTACTAAAATTAAAAAGGGTGGATCTTCAGGCGATATGTGAGAGTTAGGAATTGAGGTCTCGGAAGATGATACCAGGTTTAAGCTTAAGAAAAAGATAGTGGAGAGCGACGAATATGAAGAGGGAGCCGCTATGGAATTATCTAGCACTATTGTTACGGAACGCTTAGAACAAGAAGCGTTAGTAGTAGAACGGGAAAAGTTAGAAAGGGAGTTAGAACGAGAAAAGTTAGAAAAGGAGGAAAAGTTACAACGAGAAAAGTTAGAAAGGGAGGAAAAGTTACAACGAGAAAGCTTAGAAAGGGAGGAAAAGTTACAACGAGAAAAGTTAGAAATGGAGTTAGACCGTGAAAAGTTAGATAGAGAAGAAAGGGCTGAAAAATTGAGATTGGAACATGAGTTACAGTTGGAAAGGATAAAGATTCAAAGTTCGGCTAATAACGCTAATGGGACTAGAGACTTTAATCATGAGAGTAGCCTAGAGAAATTGATTAAAAGTGTTAAAACTTTGTCTATCAAAGTTCCAGAAGGGACTGAGGGATGGAATCTGTTTTTTAGCAGTTTAGAACGAGCATTCCAAACAAAAAATGTACAGGAAACCCAGCAGGCCGAAATTTTACTAAATATGCTAGGGGATAAGGCCGATAATTTGCTAATATACACGACTAGAGAACAAATTGAGAGTTATGAGAAGTTAAAGGAATTAGTTCTAAGGGAACACGAGCCGACACCGAAGGCGTGTTTGGAAAATTTCAAGAAGGCTAGAAGGAATCAAAATGAAACTCATGTATTATTTGTGTCGCGTTTAATAGCAACGTGGGAAAATTACTGTAAGATTAGAGGTGCAGATACGTATGAGAAGGTTAATCAGTTGATTGTCACGGATAAGTTGTTAACTACTCTAGATGAGGAAACCGCGACGCATGTTGGATTAACTCAGCACAGTAATTGGTTAGAAGTTTCGAAAATTGCTAAGGAATGTGATAATTTCTTTGATGCTAAACAAAAATCTTATGCGGTAACTTATAAGGGTTATAAAGGTAAAGAAAGGTATGTGAATAATGAAGATTCTAGAGGGGCAAAAGATGAGGGATTTAGTAGTAATTGGAGACAAAATGGGAATAATGAAGTTAGTCCATTTTTGGGTAGAAAACCGGAATATAAGAAACCTAATGATACGACGCCTATCTGTTTCAAGTGTTCTCAACGAGGACATGTTCAGCGATTTTGTACAAAAGGAAATAATGAGGGAAGTAATCAAATTAATAACCGACAAGAACCAAGGGCTAGTATCAATAATGTCTCAGTGCGAGGAATTAAAGAATTACCAAGGGGAGCGAGTATGGCAAGAATCGGAGCAAGAGGGAATTGGAGAGCTAAAGTTATTGGAGAGAAGTTAAATAATCTCGAGAAAGTGGAAGTTAGTGTAAATGGGAAGATAACAAAAGGATTGGTGGATTCTGGTTGCCAAATTAGCGTCGTTCATAAAGATTTAGTACCAGCAGAGAAACTAAGAGGGGCTGGTAGCATCTATTTACAAGGGATATTTGGTAAGGCAGTTAAATCGCCGTTAATTCAATTACCTTTAGCTATTCCAAAACGTGGTCAAACTAATGTAATTCATCAGGATGTACTTTGCGCGATAATTGATAATAGTAAGGAACAGGTAATTTTACATCCTGATGTGGCTAATGAATTGTCAGGGTTAAACAACGAGAAATCATTAAGAGAATCGGTAGAAAGGGAATGTAAGGAAGATAGTAGGAATAAAGTGAAAGAAAGGGAAAGGATTAGAAATGATAATAATAGCCGTTATGTCGTAGAAACGAGATCGGTAAATTTGCAAAGTCATGAGAAGGAAAAAGCCGAGGTAGAGAAGAGTAAGATTAATCAAGTTACGGAAAGTAGTTCAAATGTATTTCAGGAATCCCAAATGAGTTGTAAAGATTTAGAGAAAGCTTGGGAATTGGCTGAAAATGAGAAAGGGTCTTACTATGTTGTAAATGGGTTATTGTATCATAAAGAGAAATTAGTAGATGAAACTGTAACTCAATTAGTATTACCTAAAATTAGAAGGGAGGAAATTCTAAAACTAGCGCATATTTCCTTATATGGAGAACATCACGCGGTTAAGAAAATGTTAGAAAGAATCGAGCATTCATTTTATTGGGAAAATATGGCGAAGGAAGCTAAAATATATTGTGAATCATGTGTAGAATGTCGATTAACGAGGGAAATGAATGTGAGTAATAAGGAGAAAGAGGAAATATGTCGACCTGCAGTTATAGTTGAGTTAGGGGACGGGAGTAAGAAACTGGTGTATCAAGATGAAATGAGAGCATTTATGGCTAAAAATAAAGTAGTCGATATTGTCTTGGATAGTGACGGGGAGTTTGAAGACTGTAGAAAAAATCTGTTGTTAGACAGAGAACAACCGGAAAATAAAGACAGGAAGGGATTTGAGATAAAAGAGTTAACAAATATTCAAGTTGGGGACATAAAATCAATCTTAAGGAAAAATAAGGAATTATTTATGGGTCCTATCGAACTGGTTGAAATGGAGAAAAATCGGATTGGTCATAAACCGGAAAGGGGTAAGATAAGGCAGAAATTGTACAATGTTATCATCACGTACAAAGAGGACCTGGAAAGGCAAGTGCCTGATTGGTTAGAGGACGATTTAATTGGGACATCAGAGGCAGAAGTTAGCCATTCAAGTGGGTGCATTGCGGAAAGGGATGTACCAATTAAGTTAACGAGGAAGCACTGGAAGGAAAAAGTTCCGCCTCCAGCAATCTCAGCCTAAGGACTGACATTAAAATGACATAATACTAGTGTAATTTTATTTTTTTGTGTATTTATAATTGTATTTGCATCATGTGTTTATAACAGTGTATTAGCATATTGTGTAAATTTTTGTTGGTATTTCTCACATTAGTATATGGTTCATTAGAGATGTCAGTAGTTAAATTTTCAGACACCTTGAAATATTTATGTAATTGTAGTAATGAAGAAACCTATCAAGGAACTGCTGAACTCTTCTCAGACATTACATAGTTTGAGGAAAATTAGCCCCTAAAAGGCATATTTTCCGCTAAGGTGGGGGGTGTCAGGTTCTCTCACATGTGCAAGAGTTAAAAGCTATTCTTAAGGGATTAGCATATTGTATGTATTGTATATGTATCTATTGTGTACCGTTAAAGGCTTTCTTTAGAAAATTCTTAATCCGAAGTGTAGGAAGGTGGAACAGAATGAAAGAAGTATTTCTATTGCAATGTGGTCTTTCATAGATAAGAAAGCTATGGCCCTCCTTTGTTTAGGAAGACAGATGCGTCAAGAGGAAGGAAGTGTTGTCAGCGACCCTTGAAAATAAAAGAGCAGCCCCGTAGAGAGAGATAGCGGGTGCGCTGGGGAATGACCAGAGGTGACGTTAGTTCTAGCGTGGTGGCGAAGGGTGAAGGTTGCGCGAGAAATGAGCGCTGAGACTTGAGTGAGTTCGAACGCAGGATTGGAGTGTGTGAGATTAATAGAAATCTGAGTTCGGAATGAATTGACGTAGTCTAACGGTACACGTAGAGCGTTTTCTGTAATTGTTTTGATTTAGTGTTAAACCGGATAATTTACATCCGAGTTTAAGTTTAAATATTGTTAATAAATTGTTACTTTAACTTTAATTGAAAGAGTTAGGTTGTTCTTGAATATACATCACGGATCGTGCCCGATATCACGTATTACTATCGGTGGTGGCAGCATATCGATAGACCGGATTTATTTCGAAGTTGTGTGGACTGAGGAGTGGAATCCGACAAACTATTTTATAACATGGTTTATAATAATATTACAAAATATTAATTGAGGGGGTCGGGGCAAGACAGCGCTAAGTCACATTTTTGAACTTCTAAGATATTTCAATTTGAAAATTTGATCAAATACTCAAATCAAGATATATAACAAAGTTTTCTCGCCAATGTCTTAATAACATTTGAGATATTCTGAGTAACAAAATGACATTAATTTAATGATATTACTATTACGTTCTTTGTAAACGTACTGTTCTAAACATTACGTCCACGAACTACTAAACGTTACGTCTTTGTACTATTACGTTCTTAGCTATCTTCATTGGGGGCATGAACGTCTGGGGCAAAAACGAAACCTGGAACATATGCTGCCACCAAGTGACATTAGAAATAAATTATATGTAGGATATTATAATTTACAATATTAAGCAACATATTTCAGTGTCAGGTTTATTTCACAAAAAATGTGGCTTGACACTTTCTTGCCCCGACCCCTCAATTTGTGTTCCATGAAGTTCAATGTGTTAATACAATATGTGCAATAAATTAGTGTAATTCAATTTTCATAAGCACTTTGCATTTCTATAAACGAAATCATTGAATAGATTTAAAACCTACGAGAATATGGCTAAGAACTACGAGAATATGGCTTTGATATACACAATATGAGGGCCAAATGTCACCGGACATTTTCGATTTTAGACATTTTTGTTAAATATCTGAAGAAATGCTTCACAAATTCTTCTGAAACAGTAGGAATATAAAGAATATGTTTAAACTTCTCAGCGAAGGTTTGATCACTAGGGCAATTAGGGGACCAATAACAAATTCAATAAACTAAATAGTATTTTCGATCACCCTGTAAAACTCGGATTGGAAAAATTGCTCGGAAATATCTGTATCTGTAGGCCTGTAGCACATGACAATATGGTTCTCGTGCGACATTTGTATTCAATTGAGTAAGAATAGCACTTATATTTATGGCGATATAAAGTTTTATTTAAAGAATTCAAGAAATTGTTGCATGTTTTTTATTTACAGCATTATAAATTTGGTTTTCAACCAAATTTAACGATCCAATTATCCTCTGATTTAACCAATTGTCCCCTAATTACCCTAGTTATCAAACCTTCGCTGAAAATTTAGAGATCAAACATGCTCTTTATATTCCTGAAGCTCCAGAAGAATAATGTCAAATATTTCTTTATATATTCGACGAAATCGCTAAAATCAAAAGTGTCTGGTGACTGGATATTAAAGTGGTATATGATGTAGATACTGTGGATGTGGCATAGATATTATAGATATGATGTAGATATTATGGATATGGTGTAGATTTTAAGGGAATAAATATTGTATTCTTTAATGTACAGTCATTTTATTAAAAAGATACGCCCCATCAAATTCTACCGCCAAATACTTTCAGAGAAGAATAAAAATAGCCATTCGATTAGAAATTATGTTTTCTTTCAATATGTGTTTTAAAAATAAATAAGTTTAGGAGGCCGTCTCTATACTGAAATTGTGTCAAACTCGGAAAATTTCAATACAAACAACCAATTTCGACAGCACATTTCACTTCAGATGAGAAACGGTAAGTTATTTGATCAAATAATTTAGAGATAATGGAGTTTTAAAATTTGTAACTCGTAATGTTTAATTTCTTTTTAATAGTTGCAAAACAGATAGCAATAGATCTAGTTTTTAATGCGTAATTCAAAAGTACTTGTTAGAATGAGCTGCAATTTTGGACTCGCATAGTTGAAGCTTATAAATATTCCTGTTATTCCTGCTATTCCTGTTAAAACAAAATCATAGGTTACGATTCTTTTTTTTTTTTTTTTTTTTTTTTTTTTTATTAACTTCGAATATAAATTTTCGAATCACAGAAAAATTTTAAAAGTGATTTTCGAAAAAATATAAACTGTAACCTATGAATTTTTAACCAGGAATAATTACTAGAAGCTTCAAATATGCGAATCAAATTTGCAGCAGATTTTGAGTTACAAAAACTTTTTGAGTTATGCTTTAAAAACTACATGCATTGTAATCTTTTTTGCACTGATCAAACAGTTATTTAACATTACGAGTTTGAAACTTTAAACTTTCATAATTCTTAGTCGACTGAATAACTTCCCATTTTGAGTCTGATGGTGATTTGAATCTAAATATGCTGTTGAAATCGGGTGTTCTTGTTTAAATTTTCAGAGTTTGGTACAATTTCGGTATAAAGACGACCCCTAAGCTTTTTTTTTTTTTTTACCATAAATTAAATAAGACATCATTCCTAACCGAATCACTATTTCCTTTTTTTTTCTTAGCGATTAAATTTTATAGGCTGTATTTTTTTTTTTTATATTGACTGTACAACTACTGAGTCCCTTAGAAAGACCACTACGGAGGGCACCCCAACCCCTCAACCAATATACCTCTCGTAGATAATCTGCCGTAATAAAAACAACGCCAATACAACTTACCAGGTTCATTAAAATTATACACTCGTTTATCATAAGAAAATCTTTATATATTACACTATATCAGAAGATAAATAAGACATTTAAGGCTTAATTATATTCCTCTAATTTCAATAGGACAACATCTATTAAAAACTTTACGTATGAAGATGTACCAATTTTAATATAAAAGTAAATTAAACTAGTAATGACGACTGAAAATATATTTTAAAGCAAATATAAAATTGTGGAGGTTCGCATGATAAAATTAGTTTTAGTTTTCAAATATAAAATAATGTAGAATGAAATAAATAAATAAAACTAATTTTATTGCACCTGTATTCCTACAATTCATTCTAATTTTATAATGAGATTAAATGCTATTTTATTTAAAATGATTACCTGGTCTGTTCACCCTTTTCCCTCCGTATACCAGTTTTGCGCCTTCTTTTACGCCAATGTCAATGTACTCTAGAAGTTTTTCTAAATGTGACCTAAAATAAATTCAACAAGTTATCGATAAAAGTCACGATAGCGTGAAGTTATGGAAAAATAAATTTCTAATATTTATTTAGTTTGATAAATGTTACTATTCAAAACTTTAAAAATTATTGATTAAAGACTTTGATAAACACTGATAAACATTGCTTCGATTTAAAATAAGCCTGTCAAAAACTTGTTGCTGCAGAAGCAGTGAGGAACAGCAAATTATTATTTATTCAGAAAGTTCATTGCACCATGAATCAAAAGCAATTCTTTATTTAAATTCCTGCACGTTGCGTTTTACCATAATAAGCCATGCTTCTTGCTTCTTTTCTTCCTGTAATTAAACACTGCGATCTAATTTTCATTTACTGTAGTTTTCATAGTATAAAACTGGAGATATCTGTAGTAAATGTATGAGGATCCTGTATTTATTTATTTATTGAGCTGCTAATTCAAATTCTCTGTGTGCTTGTTATATATACATTCTTTCTTACAAATACATAATTCTTTAAATAATCGAAGTTGCAAAATATCGAAAAGCCATGAAGATTAAAAAAAAATCAACATTATCAAAATAATTTTATAATCGCTAATCCTAAAATTAAAAGTAAATTGGCTTAAATATATTTAAATAAACTTATTTTTTATTTCAGATTCTCTAATGTGTGCAGACGTTTTGCAAAATTATTAGTAGATGGCGCCACGTTTGTCACAATCTTTATTATTATATTAATAATAAGGATTATTATCTGAGGCTAGATTTTTTTCTGCCATAATTCAGGGAGATAAAATGGACTAATTTGAATCAGTCAGAAAAATGAAAATTCTTAATTTTTATGATATTCGAAAAAATATATCAACTTTGAATAGGAACTGCAAATTATTTTATTCTACTGAATCCCGTAGGCCTGATAAACTGTGTATAAACGTTATTTTTTTTACAATTACTATTAAAATATTTATGAAAAGTTGCTAAACTATAAAATGTTTTAGGGATAACACCGCTACTTAAAAAATTTTATAGGCCATTTACACGATATTTTTCTTAAGAATTTTCTTTCTTAAGAAGCCCCTATTACAATCACTTCACACACGTCAAGAGCGCCCATAAGGGGAGGCAAGAGGTACCCTTCCCCTAGGTTTTGGTTTAGTCAAACTTTTTTTCAATATAACTCTGTTGCAAGATATGAAAAAGTTAACTTCGTCTTGCAAAAACAAAGCATAGTAAAACCTGCCTAGACAAGATCAGAAGACACCGGAACGGATTTCCGTTTTAGACTAGTTTTCGTCTTATCAGGTACAATTGCTGGGAATTCATTTTTTCATAAACATGATTTTATTCACTTTTTATTGTTAACTGGCTGTTTAACCTGTTCTACGCACGGGAGTTCATGAATTTAATTCTAAAACCAAGATTTAAAATAAAAATCTGTACAACCAAACTAAAGTTTATGAATATAAAAATTTGTTATGTCTATTCAAAATCAGTATTTACACAATCAAAAATCCGTAGTAAAAAGTAGTGGTACGTAAAAAATTCACATCAAATAGGCATAATAATAATCGAATATGAAACGAAACTTAGCATAAATACGCGATGACAACAAACAATTTTAAAATATCTAAATAAGAAATGAGAATTCCCCTGTTAAAGTGTTGAGCTGTTCAATAACTATTCGATTTAGAAAAATATTTTTCTACTACTGTGCATTTTTTTGTTTTAATGAAATTTGATATATCATGTTGCTATGGCAGCAGACGGTAAAACGATACCTTTGGAATAAGGGGAATAAATAGAATAAAAAGTTTTGTTGATGTTTATAATAAAATGTTTTTCTTTATTTTTTTAAAAATGCAAAAATTAAGCACAATTAAATAATTACTTGCGAGGAGGCGCGCAGTCAAGTGCTCAACAACAAATCACTAACTTTGACTGTTGGTATGCATCAACTCAATATGTGCTCTGTACTTTTATTAGGAACATAAATTTAATTTTTACGAAAACTGTTATTCTAAAATAGCGGTATCATCTATATAAAACAGCGATTAAATGTTACGGGTGAAGCAAAAAATGTTAAATTTGTTAAATATAAATAGTTCTGTTGAAATCAGAGCAGTAGATTTGGATTTATTAATAAGGAGGGTCAATTAATGATAAACCCGCCGCCAGGTGGCGCGCGGTCAAGTAAAATATATGTGATATTTAATAAAAAGTCGTTTATCCCCACCCCTCCCCGCAAATTTAACAAATAATCTGTTAAATAAAGTTTTCTGTATTAATAATCTCTATCATACTAATATATGTCATGTAAAAAAAAAACCTTAAACCCAGCTAATTATCATTCATTAAGTCGATAAAATCCTTTAAAATTAAGTTTTTAGCGTTTGGCAATGGCTAATAATTAAGTTGATTGTATCTACATGTCCTGTAATCTCTGATCCATAGATTTTAAACATTCGACTCGCCATTGAAATGATCTTGATTTATTTAATGACTTCTGCGGAGATTTTATACAACCAACCAACCGAAGATAAAAAGGCGTATTTTTGATGAGATCTCTTTGTAGATGGATTTTAATTAATATTTAATCTATCAAAAATCTATTTAAAATTTTCGAATTTTTTGCCCCAATCGTTCATGACCGCCCTACCAGCTACCCGTGTGCAAAATTTCGTACCCCTGCGCCCTGCGGTTTTCGAGTTTTTGAGGTTACATAGATAGATACGCGAACGGTTTTTAATAGTATAGATTAACATCTGTTAGCAATTCTACAAAGCGTTCAGAAACCACTAATCCAAATACTTGCGTGCAAGAGCATTTGTCATTCTACTGAGACTTCAATAAAATCCTTTCAGGAAAAAATAAGAACGAAAAATCATGCATCAAGCATATATTAAGAAACACTTTCCAACACTTTAGCAAAAGTTCACCGTTTAATAAGTTGAAAAATGATGTCTAAGTATTAAAGTAACGAAAATTTTGGTTAAAAATTTATAGTTTAATTTGTATAGATGCCATTACATGCATATATATATTTTTTAACTGCATATTTAAAAAAAATGCATTAAAAACACTTACGCATTTCACCAGCTTTCGTACTAGAAAAACTATTTTTTATTTCATTGTTCTTAGGTTAAGTATTGATGAGTTAACGTGTCTACCGTTTGACGCTCATTTTCCGAAGCCCTCCTGCTCATCAGCTGTCAAGCCGCCATTGTTTTCAGGTATATCAACTTAAAAAAAACAGTTTTCTACTTTACATATGTTTGATAAATTAGTGTAAACGGATTTATATAAACGCTTTGTGTTTGTTAAGAAAAAATCCCAAAGAAGTCCTAAATTATATAGCGTCAATGTGGTGTTACCTCTTAAATGAATTTATGCCGCACAAGGTAACATGCTTACTTGTGATTTTGAGGACCATGATCTGTTGATCTGTCCAAAGGATCACCAATCACCATTTTCGAAGTCTCTTCTACCTATTAAAATAAATTTTATTAAGTTAAAAGTCAGATGACAGTTTTAAGTGACAAATGTTTAAATATTTTATAAATATTACTGGCATTTCATGTTACTATTTTTTAATTTAATTTTCAGTATAAAAAGAAACAGATTCCTTTTCTTCTAAATTTATAAAAATTGGTAAAATAATTACTAAAAATTTTAATTCAATTAATCTCTTATCTATCAAGATAATCCAACCTATATTATACGGATATTATAGCACACTTTCTGTTGCAATATACAATAGTGCTTGTGCATATATTTTTCCGTTCAGTAAACAATTTCAGAAAATAGATATAGATTAAAAGCCTACACTAGGCACGCGAAGATACTCGCAAGCTAATGTTAAACCAATGGTATTGTTCTTTTCAAATTTCTCGTTGACATTTCAATGATTTTAAATGTTTTTTTTTTTTTATAGGATGATTGAGGTCGATCGCTAACGGGATATTTTTGGATTTTTTGGATTCTGGTTCGAGAATTTTTTTATGATGTCGTTTCCTATTTCCAAACCGGTTCCGAAAGTGAAAGTATTGTCATTAAAAAAACTGCAACCAACATCGGAAAAGTAAAAATGTACCCAGTTAAACATTGACCTCATATATCTCATGCAAATAAATAACTTAAAATATTGAAATGTAAACGAGAATTTTGGGAACAACGCTGCCATCTGTTTAACATTACTTTGCGAGTATCTTCGTATGAATAGCGTAGGGTTTTAATGCTTCGACACATTTTGAAAATCAGTTGCCGGTACTCACATATTATTCGAGCCAAGAGACAGATCACCAAAAATGTTTGCCAATTACCGATTTTATTTATCGTTGCCAATCATGTTCAAAAAGGTAAGTTAACATTATTAAATACTTAACATTCTTAAAAATGATAAATAATATAAAATAAATAAATAAATAAAATATAATAAATGAACAATGATAAATAAAAAATATATATATAAATTTATAATAAAAAAAGTAAATTATAAATTATAATTAAAAAAATAAACTACAATGAATAAATACACTATATACTTGTCAAAAAATAAGGGTTACTCTAGCTAGTATAATTGGCGCCATGCTTGGCGCAGTTTTACCTGACCTAGTCCAGATAATACTTAAGTACCCAGTTGGCTACTATAGATTCAGATTCAGATTCAACCACGCAGGGAGGCCTACCATATGGCTTTAGCCCCTGGAAGCCCTGCTTGGCAAGTTTATTTAAAAAAAAAAAAAATGACATATTTGACAAAACAGCCCAGCTTAATTTGCAGAAAAGTCATACTCAAAAAGTCATACTCAAAAGTCATATTCAGCAAAAAAGTCACAATTAATAAAAGTTTAAATATTATTTGAAATTGTCAGATTTTTAGCATAAAATATTTTAAAAGTGGAGACAGTGGATTTTTTCAATAAACTTCGTCATCATCAGGAAAAGCATCATCATCATCATCACCACCAATGATGTGTACTGGTGGCATTTGGAATAACAGTTGGTTTTTTTCTAAATTCCAAATATTCAAGGCGATATTTATTATGACTATACTGCCTATTTTCAAAGCTTCCTTTATAAGGATTTTAATAGCATCCGAATTTTTTCGTTCATTTCATGATATTGTAAATAACTAAAATGCACCTCACCAAAAAAGTTTGTTGTAAAATTACACGAGAAACATGATCCAAAATTCAAAAAAAAAATTAAGAAAATATACGTACGACTCTTTTCACGAATTCTTCGTGAACTTTCTTTTCCACGAATATTCTACCAGCTGCAATACAGTTTTCTCCCTTATTGAAGAACACGCCACTCATAGCCTGAAATAAATTGAAGGATTATTACATCAGTCTCCAAAACATATGTAGGGGAAGGTGGCCTAAAATGATCCCCTTAAGAGAAAAACTTGTGTAAAATAACATAACTGTTTAAATGAAACTTTGGCGCTTTGCTAGTATGTTTTACACTACACTTTGCATTATAAACATATTTTAATAATATTTTAAACCCAAATTGAGTGATGAAAATAATTGATTGTTTAAAAAGTGTCCAAAAGCTCATTTTACTCTCACAAAAGGGCAAAATAATGATCCTTCATTTAAAAATAATTGTAATTGTTTTTTATCGGCAAAATAAAGGATATAAAAGTATTTATGACAATACATAAGTGTAATTCACATCTAAAAGCAGACTCCATTAAGTAAACCAAGTCATATTTCTGTACATGAAAGACTGTATATCTAAATAAATATGAAAATTAGTGCTTACCTTATAACAGATGTTATAAAACCCAATTTTTGAAAGAATTTTAATCAGACGCGTAATACTGCGATCGCTTGACTACCGCCATTGCTTCTTCTTCACTTATCACAACTAGTTTATGTGTTACCCTGTAGATAGCGCAACCTGTCTAGAAGAAAACATATGTGGATCATTTTAGGCCACCTTCCCCTACATTAATTTTGTACCTATATCTCATTGTAAAGAAAAGAATAATACGGCATTTGTATGATCTTTCTATATTTATTTTCATACAATACAAAATGTTGACACTTTCTTTTATCTTCAGTTATTAGAAAAAATATATACTTTATTTGTTTGTCGATAATTTGGAAACTGATAATAAATTAATGGTATGCAAGATAATCAGTGAAAAATAATTTATTTATACAAAATCTTCAAATCAAAACCTTAAAAGAAACTGCGAAACCCTTTCATTGCATTCATCCCGTCTTATGTGATATTGCATATTTTAAGAAAAGTTGTCCAATTTTAATCAAATATTGTAATTAATCATCTGTAGTTTCTTAAGCTGCAATCACGCGTACTACTATTCTATCAAAAACAATATCAGATGTTTCCTCAAACTGGTTTCTCAGGAAGAAAACGGTCGAAAACGCACTGTTTGAAAGTTTACCTCTCGTAAATTCGTCAATGACGAACATAATTGCTATTTGTATCTCCAACGGTAAATATCGACTCGAATTCCACCAATCGGAGCACTGTAAAAATATTTGTTCGGAGTTCTTGTACTTTACACAGCTTTTTAAAACACTTGAGAAACGATTATTTGCCAAATGTTCTGCGTATTTTTTTTTTTTTTTTTTTTTTTTTTTTACATTAACTTGTTCTATTAAATCTACCAAATAACCCTACTTGCAGTGCGAATAAGCCGCTTGAAGTAAGCGAGAGACAATAGCATATATTTCTGATTGTATGATAGTACGTGTGATTGAAACTTTATCAAACACTTCAAAAGACTCAACACATGCAACAAATAGGCTAGAGTGAATAGTTTGCATTTGGCCAAGTGCCGCATAATTAGAGTTGCCGTTTTTCCGTAACGCGCAATATTTTTTATATATCAGGGACGCTACGGCTATTTTTATTTACAATTTCTACCACTATTTCAAAATGATAAGCTTCGTAGCAGATTTCTACAATAAGTGGAAAAGAAACTTACCGTAAATATTATTGTTTTGAAAATAGTGATGTAAAAATATTCAATAGTGGCACCCCTAATATGTAAGAAAATATTTTTCACTGCGGAGAATGACAACTCTACAAAATCTTACACGTTTAATGATGTAGAAAGAATGATTACAAAAAAGTAATGTAACATGATAAATCTTTAGACTTACCTACGATTCTGAAAATCTTTCCCTTACCTTCAAAAACTAATAGCAGAATAAGGAATCGAAAATTTCAGAAACCAATAACTTTCGAGATTTACGGGAGTGTTTCTAAAAAAGGGGGCCCTCTCTGAGGCCTCCTTATAATTTTTTCAAACGTTATGAAGTAGTTTTTACAATGTAAATAACTTCACCGAAATGCATACTTCATCAAAAATATGAGGCATCAACGTTGGAAAACGGACACAGGATTGCATAAAATTAATAAGTGCGACAACTTCCAAAGCAATACAAAATTTATGTTTTATCTGTTATCAAAAAATTATCAAGGTCACATATTTCATTTTAAAAGAATAATTTAAAACATTTACTTAAAGAAAAAAAAAAATCACTTACCATCCGTACGGCTTTGTCCAAATCACAGTCGCTAAAAATAATTAAGGGAGATTTTCCTCCGAGTTCAAGAGAGACTTTCTTTAAATTAGACATTGCACAGCTGAAATTTAAACAAAAAATGTCAGTTGATATTGAAAAAATATTTGAAATTAAAGGCTGTTCTCAAAAAGAGTATTTTTCTCTCTCAACAAAGTGAACCTGTCTGACACATCCAAAGACTCATTTTTAAACGTAAAAGTATGACTATTGAAGAGATTTTGAATTAAAGAGCGTTTCTTACTTTTCGGTAAATGGATTAGATTACATCTGGAGTTGTAAGCGATTGTTGTTACTTGCCAACCTTTATCGAGTGTCGCGTCCAGAAATTCGGTTCAAAACGCCAAATTTGGCAGTATTTTCTGAGAGATCCTCTGTCTCTGTCGGAAATTGGTTGGTTGGTTGGTTTATTTTATGATGGCCGATTATCTACACGTGGAATATAGGCCCTAGCGGGGAGTGCCCTCCGTGGAGGTCTTTCTAAAGGATCATAATTCGTATTACGGCAAGGTTGGAAGAAAACCACGGAAAACTCCGAACGGTTAGGTCGACGAGCGCGACAGGGGTTTGAACCCAAACCTCCCGTCTACCAGCTTTGAGTGCAGAACCTCTCAGCTACTGGTGGAGTCCTGTCAGAAATTGGAAATGCTATTAGATATCGTTGTTTTTGAATAAGAACACGCGTTTATGAATAAAAATGAATTCAAGAATGTGTCTGAAATTAGCCAGTTTTGATTTGATAACAGCCTTAAATAAATATACGAAGCATTGCATAAAAAAATAATTATTTTTTCATTTTATTGTTTATTGAAAATATCTAACCTTTTCATTATCTGTTTTCCTATTGGTGTTGAACCAGTAAATCCTAATTTTCTGATTTCTGGGTGTTCTGCGATTGCTTGGCCGCATTCACTTCCTAAAAAGTAAAATGAAGTATTTTTTCATATCTTTGAAAGCCTTAGTCTTATTTACACATTTATTTAAAATCTCATAAAAAACAAGGGTAACTTTAATAACATTTTTTACATTTTATTGAATAGCTTTTGAATATACATATAAACTTAGTGCAACTACCACTTTATTTATATACAGGGTGTATCTGAAATGCTTCAACAAACTTAGGGGGATGATAGTACTCATCAAGACAGACAAAAAATACAATGGAACATAGGGTCGCAAATGACGTTTAAAGGGTGAAAATCGCAAAACTAATAAAAATCTCGAAATCTCGCATGCTGTTTTTCAGCAGAACTGGCTAGTGGCACGAAGCTGGTTTTCCTTTAACTTTGTGCATGTCCGGTCAGAAAGAGATAACAAAAACGTGGAAGAAAGCCAAACAAATCT
This sequence comes from Maratus michaelseni, assembly GCA_963931845.1. Classification (NCBI taxonomy): domain Eukaryota; kingdom Metazoa; phylum Arthropoda; class Arachnida; order Araneae; family Salticidae; genus Maratus; species Maratus michaelseni. The sequence goes on along the minus strand of OZ007586.1, from coordinate 37,638,219 downwards.
GTGAGCAGGAATCCATGTATGCAAATTTTCCATCTTAGAAACAGACCAACAAATATCATACCAGGTTTGCTTCTTGCTACACAAGTCGGCGTGCAGCAACAAATTTGGTACATGCATGATGGTGCTACGACTCATTTTTCTGTGGACGTGCGTAACCACCTTGATGGAGTTTATCCGGCAAGATGGATTGGACGTGGTGGCCCTGTTGCTTGCCCTCAACGTTCGCCGGACCTTAACTCTTTGGATTTCTTCTTCTGGGGACAGATGAAGTCCCTCATTTATGAGACGTCAGAAGAAGTAGTAGCGCGTATTGTGACCGCTGCAGGAGAAATCCAGGAAACTCCCGGAATCTTCGAGTGTGTCCGCCAGTCGTTCCTTCGTAGATGTACTCTGTGTAATAATGTCCGCAGTCGACACTTTGAACAATTGTTGTAACATATTTGTTTTCTCTGGACATCATGAGCTGTGTTGTACCTATTCTGTGCAATAAATAATTTTCTGAAGTGTTTCTTTCTTGTCTCAGTTTGTCCATTTCCAGAAGCATTTTCTCGATTTTCATCCTTTAAACGTCATTTGCGACCCCATGTTCTATTGCACTTTTTATTCGTCTTCATGAGTACTATCATCCCTCTACGTTTGTTGAAGCATTTCAGATACACCCTGTATATTTTTTTCAAAATGTTTCACTTTCTTTTCAAATTATGTTTTTTTAATAATCAAAAATATTTTATAAACAATCTATTTGTTTATCGTATAAGAAATAGGATTAAGTTTTTACAGCTCTTTGCATCCGTAGTTTAAGTTGAGGAAACCTACAAAACTGTTACAAAGTGAACAAGAAAGTGCCTCGCAAATCATAATGGAGCGATTTTTTTTTTTTTTTTTTAATCGATGCCGAATATGTTAAACCTTTCCGTTTCCTCAAAATAAACAATAAGACGCACAAGTTTAAACATAATTTCAGACATTTCCATTATTTTCTAAATATTTTTCCTTAAGATAAATACAGGTTTTTCTTCTATTAGTGTGGTTAATTGATCCCGCGACATTACCAATATCAAAACCCCATTAATCGAAACTTATATTCAATGAAAAAAAAAAAAATCCATAGCTATTTTTGTAAAACCCAGTATACATAAATAAACAATATAATAATGTACTACGATATTGTTTTTGATGTGTTATTGTTAGAAAGTACATAATACAGCTTGATTTGAAACTTTCTAAATATAATTTATCTAAGTTACATGAACATCAATAAACATTAACGTGTGAGCTAATTTAATAAGCAACAATTAAGGGAAAATATTACAATTAAGTTTGAATTTAAATTTAATTCTGCCTAATAAATATCTATGTCCACGCGTCACGCCAATGCTAATGTTTCTTATCGAATTTTTATTTTATTTTCATAACAATTTTGCGCCGTTTGGCTGGGAAAATAAAATTGCCCCTTCCGTGCTTAGCGCACCAATCAAGATTTTTAAAAAATACTGCACTGACTGAAACAGCATATAGCAAAGGTATATGCGGTATATACCTTTGCCGGGTCTGTATTTATCAGAACTAGGATGCCTCGATCTGTGGCGACATACAGAATATAAAATTTGATTGGTTTTGACGATGCAAGATAAAAATGAATCGCCAAGAATCTTGAAGAGCCTGCAATTATCGCCAAACTAATGTTTGTTAATTTGTCTCACTCTTTTAAACGAATTCGTCCAGGCGAGTATAGCCAAGTTCTGGAATAGAAATTGTCTAAGTTTGCCATAGTTTGGACAAACGTGTCTGTCTAAGCGCGACCTAATAATAAGCGTGCCATTATCATGGGCGGTGCATGACGTTTGAAACGTCATATGGACCATTTTTACACGACGATTGGCGCAAAGCGGCAAACCCACCGTTTTACACCAATCGCCATGTAAAAATGATCTACTCCATGTGACGTTTTAAACGTCATGCACCGGCCGTATATAACGTAGGTCGTGGTCTAAGCACAGTCTGACAATCGTATGTCACCACTCTCATATAGAGGCACCCTAATCAGAGCCACAGAAAAAGTAGTGCGGGCGATTTTCCGACACCAAGTGTCAAATCTGATAAGTGCTTTAACGGCACTATCAGTTATTGCTATGATAGACAAAATGCAGTATATGCCCCACATACTTCATAAAAAATAAACAAATTATCGTATCGATGTGTCGTTTGCACAATAAGGTGTCAATGAGTTTTAATTTTTTGACAAAAGAAAAAAAATAGATTAAATAGATCCATAAGTATGTTCAAATTTTAATATTTTAAAAAAATGTAACATACTGCCATTATGTTTATGCCTATCATTGCTGCCATTAAGTATGCGCCATAAGACTTGCCAAAAAGTGGAATTTTTCGTGGTAAAAAGGAAAAAAGTATTTCATATAATCCCACAAGTCCGTTCACAATTTAAAAAGTAAAACGTTTAACAATTTGTCGTGCTATTTTCAACATAGACTTGGCGAATGATTCGAATTTTGTAGCAAAATATACAACACTAAAAGAAGTCTTATGTTGCAAATCTAATTTCAACACGCCAAATTGTTATTTTTTTATAATTTATTAAATGTGAACGAACTTATGCTGTATTTCGCACATAGCTCCAAATAGTATTGCTGCTTCGCTGCATGGAAAATGTTTCAGTATAAACTACAGTTTGTAATTATGCGGAAGAAATAAAATGGAAGCAAAGAATCAAGAAATTAAATTGAATTTCAATTCCATTTTTAATTTTAATTTAATTGGAATTATATTTTTGTTATTTTTACGACGTAATGGTAATCGTATTTTAAAAAGATCAATACGTTTCCCTTGTTTTAAAAAGATACATGTAAACAAAATATTAGAAATTACCTCTGCCGGGCAAAACATTTATAACTCCGTGTGGAAATCCAGCATAAACACTAAGTTCTGCCAATTTCAACGCTGTCAGAGGAGACACTTGGGCTGGCTTCAGAACGACAGTGTTGCCAGCTGCTAAACAGGCTGCAGCTTTCCAGGATACCATCATCAAAGGATAATTCCAAGGAGTGACAATACCACAAACCCTAAAATATGAAGAGTGCAAAATAATAATAAAGACAGTTTATATTAAATGCATAATTAAGAAGTTGATAGAAGGTATATTCATAAATTCATAGATATGTAGTGCAATGTCTAACAGCATGTGTATTACTGTGCCATACATAATATATCATTCATCTAATAGCATTCATGAATCTAACTAAAATAAACTCCGCGGTAGAGCAGCAACCAGGATGATGCGGGAGGTGCCCCGCACCAGGCATCGTCAGTTAGAATAGGCACAGACTGGGTTTCATAGACGCCGTTACGTACTACCACTAATGTACCAATTATCGATAGAAAAACTAACAAGATGTGTTGCATAGGCACCAAATAGAGTTCCTGCGGTGTTGCTTCAATACGCTACAATTCATGCAGAATCATGACCCGTTGATCCAAATGTGCTTTCTTAACCATAAGCCCCGAGTTGATGTATATAACATTTGTCCTAGTTATCAGGCTGACTCGGAACTCCTAGTGTTTAGTTTCTTCGTACTCATTTTATCGACACCGAAGGGATGAAAGTTTAGATTAAACTCTTCGAAGTCTGAAATTGAACCTGGCATCAGTAGTGTGGTAGTGCAATGTGCTAACCACTGGACTACTGGGTGTGCGCGTTCATAAATCCCTGCATTTTATAACAAGAAAGAAAAACCATGCTTCAAGATGTAGATTATGAAACACTTTCCAACACATCCAGAATACTGTACCAAAACTTCGCCGTTAAATAAGATGACAGAAGATACGTAAATAAACAGAAAAAGGATAAAATTGCAGATGATCTATAGATTATATATATATATATACTACATAACATGTCAAAATTTAGTTAAACGCATAACACTGGTGAAAATTCACCTTTAGAAATTTCCGCCAATAGAGGGAAAGGCATACTCTAATTCTTTTGTACAGCCTTGTATATTATCTTATCTACAGATTTGTATACGCACCACATATTGATCTAAAATGTAATCCAGGTAAAACACACATAACACAACTAAAAACGCAATTACCATTCTTAGATGACAATGTATCCTTTGTGTATCCCTGCATATGTATTTATTTATATTCTATAAACGACTTTTCGTATACTAAATATATCTCAACAGGAAAATGCATAACACTGTTAAAAACCGTCCTTAAGCAACTTACACCCATAGACAGAAATACGTACGAATTCTTTTGTGCAGCTCTGCATATGATCTATAAAATTTATACACACCACGTAATATTCAAAAATTTAGTTAAACTTAATAACGCATGACCTCAACTAAAAACGCACTTCCTGCAATTATCGCTCATAGACAGTAATCTAACCAAATTTTTTTGTGCGTCTCTGTAAATAAACTATAAATGCCATGAACACCATATTTTATAACAAGCATCTTCCAGTGCACCTCAGTAATGTATATGAATTTCATTATATTTTAGGTAGTGTAAAATCAGTAAAATGCACTGCAAAGGATTTTCACGATAGACCATAACGTAATGGTCTTTTTGAGTCCCTGTAAATGAATGATGAATGATTTGCACATCATTATTATATAGAATATCGTGTTTAGCGTATCTTAGCATAGTGCTTTCTTTGTGTATCCCTGTTTGGGAATTCATTTATATTTATATTCTACAAACAACTGTTAATATACTAAATTCAGTTCAGCTGGAAAATGTATAACTCAATTAAAAAACACCTTTAAGCAATTCACCCTCATACACAGTAATGCTTACCAATTCTTTTGCGTAGCTCTGTGTATTATCTATAGAATTTATACACAGTGTAGTACGCAAAAATTAGTCAAACTTAAAAACGCAGACCAAAACTGAAAAGGCATTTCTTGCATTTATCGCTCATAGACAGTACTGCAACAGAATTTTTTTTGTGACCCTGTAAATGAATGATAAATGCTTCGCACTCCATTTTCCACAGAAAACAGATTTTAGTTCACCTCAGAAATGCATATCAATTTTATTATGCTTGAAATAGCATAGTGTAACATCATTAAAATACACAGCAAAGGATTTTCCTCATAGACAATAGTGTAACGGGAATATTTTGAGTGCCAATGTAAACGAACTATAAATGCTACACACCCCATTTATAATAAAAACATGCCATAGTGAATTTCAATAACATAGATCAATTACATGACGCCCCGAGTATATTTACGACAGTTACAACGCAGGCAGAAGGCAGGCAGACAAACCGAAGTCATAAACACTTTCAAATATGTTGGAAAGTGTCAAAATAAACAGAAAACACTATTATTCTTTACACAACTTAATAATGAAACTAATAATATTGAAATAATCATGACTAATGAAGCTGATAATAGAGAAAATCATAAGCACTTAAAAAAACACTAAACGTAATTAAAACAAAAACAATTATAAAGTGTTTTTATACATGAATTTTAAACAAAGAATTATTTGGCTGAAACAACAAACTTTACCCAATGGGTTCCTTTTTCGTGAAAGTCAAGTTTCGGTTCGGACGAGCATTATTAATGGGGATTGTTGAACCTTGTATTTTATCACACCATCCGGCAAAATACCTCCAGGTATCAATAGACATTCCGACGTGAGTCTTCAATGCCAATGTATAGACAGCGCCAGAATCTATGCTTTCTAAAGTCGCCAACTCTTCCTTGTGTTCTTCCATAAAATCCGCCAGCCTATAACATAAGAGGAATACTGTCCAAGGTTATAAGCTAATATATTACACATAAAATTTCGAGGTAAAAGATTTTTATTTCAGAAAAGCATTATAAAATTTATTATGTCTCTTTATATTCTTTCAATAGAGTTGGGTTGATTTATGACGGCCAATTATCAACACGAGGGATATAGGCCCTGGGGGAAGTGCCCTCCATAGGGGTCTTCTTAAGGAATACTAACCCGTATTTACGGCAAGGTTCGAAGAAAACCACGGAAAACTCCGAACGGTTAGGTCGACGAGCGCGACAGGGGTTTGAACCCAGCACCTCCCGTCTACCAGCTTTGAGAGTAGAACCTCTCAGCCACTGGTGGGGCTTTCTTTCAATAGAAGGGGACACTTTTGGAGAAATACTGTCAGGAACGAACCCTAATTTTGATCTTTTCAAACGTTTTGAATATTATTTTAAGGAGATTGTGATGCCTGTGCAAAATCTTCAAAATATAAGAAATTATCCTGAATGCGTTTCTTTCGATTTCCAACACTCACGTTAACACCGTCCAATTAAAAAGTAAAATAAGCTGTTGCTTGAGTTGTCTGCCGAAGTGGCAATACATCTCCAAAAATGTTTAAATGTGTTTTTATCAAAATGGTGTTTTTTGCATTGGTGGGTAATGTGAGAATGTTGGTAACTAAGCTATGGTCTTAAAATATGGAGAAACTATTTGAGTCATGTTTTTATCAGGAGAACCTTAAATTTGTTTTTATTCATATTTGTTTGGCAAATGGTGTCTTATAAGAAAGACTTTTGGATTTTTCTTCAAAATTTCACTTTAAAATTAAAAAATCTGTTGTAACTACCCCACTCGATTGGTTTCCAGAGAATAAAAAATGGGAGGGGATTTTTTTTATATAAATTTATGACACATTGGAATCGGCTGGATTCGAACGCTGGACCTCACGTTTGCAAACTGGAAACATTGAATATGTGCTTCTAATGCTTGATTACATCTACGCAATATCCATACTGTTACATTTTTATGATGGTTTTCTCTATAAAATCGGTCACAAAATGGTTTCAAAATTGTTTAAGGATCACGTTGAAGTTTTTAAAAAAATTTTGAATAAAAAATGTAAAAAAATGAAATGTTATAAATCCACTCAAAAAAATAATTTTACAAAAATTTCAATTAGTACAGACGTTATAGTTAAAAATATTTTGTAAAAAGCCATTTCCTGTCATGTTAATTCTATAAAGTTACCTTTGAAGCCCTTTCTCACAAAACTGATTTTTTTTTTTTTTTTATCATTGCGTGCATTTTCATTTAAAAACTAATTATCATACAGCCTTGAAATTTTGCGTATAATTAAAGTTCATGTATACTTTTACACTGAACCTAAATTTAGCCCGATTTTTGTCATAGAAAATTTTGTATCGAAAAATTAAATCTTAATTTTTTGGTAAATTTAGTGAATATCATTATAAAAGCCATTAATTATGCTAATGAATTTCAATATACTTTTAAATTTAGGTTCAGTGTAAAATATAGTAGTATAAGTGTAGTATAAGTAAATATAAATGAAATATTAAGTATGTGTCTGCCGTAGAATTTTTTTAATGTTGCTCGCGAAATGCATATTTTAGTATTTATATTTTTAAAAAGCCATTTTTGGCGTTATCATTTGATCAATTAACCCTCTCGTCACCATGGGCCTCATATGACGCTCCTACTTCGAATTGCAATATTTGAAAGAAAAGAATTATTTTTGTTAATTCCAGCACCTAGTAGTGATAGCATATGTCGATACATTTACTATTATGACATTACTTATGTTTCAGCATTTAATAATAATAATATTAATAAAAGTTTTATTAATTATTAGTAAACCGTTGGCGTTTCTTTTAATTTAAACATATGTTTCACTCTTTAAATTTAAATTAGGGAATCCTTTTCCGAATTAGTAATTTGTGATAAAAGATAAAAAAAATACTACTAAATTTTTTATGTTTGTTTAATCTCGTTGTAATACGACATTTTCCAAACGTCTTCAAAAATTCTTCCTTAGACTATTTTCATAGAAAAAACACGCAACATAACTACATTCGTTAGATTTCTGTAAAGAACACATTCGTTAAATTTCAGTAAACTGTAACTTCTGTGATTTCGATAGCTACTTTTAATTTTGTTAACGTAAAAGTAATTTTTCCCAAAATGGGGAAAAAATCGGCGCCGAGAGGGTTAATATTGATATATATATATATATATATATATATATATATATATATATATAATTTGAATGTTTTTGTTTAACTACAGGAATGTGTGAAATTATAGAAGAAAATTGCTGTATTTCATTCATTGGTTTTAAAACTACAGAGTTTTTCGTAATGGTTGAATTATTTTAATTTTCAAGAAGCTGAACGTGAGCTCCCCCTTAAAAAAAGATTAACTACCTAATCCGTCGGCCAATCTTTACGAAAGAAAATCTACACCACGTTTCATTTAGATATGACCACCTTGTTTTTGTTTTTTTGTTTGTTTGTTTTTTAATTGAAAAACAACAGAAGCCACTTGCTATAAATTATACATTTTATTTCATAAACTGGGCAATTACCTAATGTTTCAAATCAAATTAAAAAATATCAGAACGTAATATAAGGGATTATTTGTATATTTTATACAAAATTTACTATTTCATAATAATATAGCCGTTTCCTTCAACACTTTGTATGTCGTCAGGATTTTGAATAATAGCAAAAATAAGATCTCGCAAAAAGTGAAAAAGTCCTTCCGGTCTGTACCGGGAGGAAAAGGTAGCTTTCCTATATCTTCGTTTTAAAATTTTAGCTAATGTTACACGAAAACAGCAAGTTAAAATGCAAAGAAAACGTTTACAAAAGATTCGTTAATACTGAATTTGAATAAGAAATTCGCCAAATTATTGAGCAATAGCCAAATTGGCTTCATTTATGAAGACCTATTTTGGTCGCCAAATTTGGCGATATGTCGCGGCGCTAACGGATATGAATATATAGTTTTATGCGTATGATTGGGAAAATTATTACAACAATGAAAATTTTTGTAATGTGCTGTCTTGTTTCAAAATGTCAGCCACCCTAGAATTTCAAACTGCTCTATCTGAACCATTTTTTAAGATAGAGGTAAACCAAAAAATGCTCTGGAATCCTCGTATCAAGGCCTAACACTTAATTAAAAAATAAATTTGAATTTTTAACTTTTTTGTATATTTATTTTAGTTTTAAATTTTTAAGTGGCCGCCATCTTGAAACAAAATGGTGGACCAAGCTGGCCAACGAACTCGGTTGAGACATTGGTGAGCTTAATACACACAATTAGTTTCATCAAAATTGATTTATAAATACGAGCGTTACCATATGACATAGGTCATATATTAATTCTATAATTAATGATAAAAACTGTTATTTTCCTATTAATAATCTTCAAATTTCAAAAACATTTAAATATCCTAATACAATCGGAAGAAAGATTTTTAACTATAATGCATTTTCAAAAAATACATCTGATGCTAGTACTTTTCCGTGTAAATGCAATGACCCCACTCTAAAAATAATACATTAATAATGATCATGGACATATAATCACTGGTAATCTTAATATTGTGGTTCAATAAAAGTTAAAATTTCAGTGCAAATTCACCTTGTTTCATAAATAACATTCATTAAGATACAACTAAATGTAAATATATTGCTTGAAGGTGCGTTAAAACATACATAAAAAACATTTAAAAGCACATTAAAGTCCTTTTTTATGATATCCACGCAGTCTGGAATGAATTAATGCGTCATTGATTACCTTCCCCATCCCACCTTTTTTTCCAAACCCTTGAAGTGAAATAGTTTATTCCGGGCAAGCAAGAAAACGCAAAGAGGTAACAACTCAACTCAACAGAATTAGTTTTTTCCACTGATGATGACCGGGTTTCGGTTGAAAACGTTTTGGAATTTTTAAAAGGACTTTATGTGCTTTTAAATGTTTTTTATGTATGTTTTTACGCACCTTCAAGCAATATATTTACATTTAGTTGTATCTTAATGAATGTTACTTAATATTGTGAATGATTTTAAACCACAAAAACTAATGGGTTAGGATACTAAATATAGACTTCCTTCTAAATTTAATGTAAATTTTATTATAAAACAGTTTACATACGATATAGATATTTTTACATAACCACAAAATAAGATCACTAAATATAATTAAAATCTAGAGAAATGCTTAAGTGATGCTAAAAGAAAAACAACAAAAGGCTTATAAAAACCTTTTTAATGAAACCTTTTTATTTTCTTGAAAATGACGCCGTAATGAGCGTTGAAACGTATGTTGGATCATTAAAAAGGTTTTTATAAGCCTTTTGTTTTTCTTTTAATATCACTTAAGCATTTCTCTAGATTTTAATTAGATATTTTTATTTATAAAATTTCAATCTCATATAGTAAACCTATTGAATATTTTAATCAATGGAAAATACTAGTTATTGAAAAATTAACTACGTCTTTAATACATAATTTATCGCATATGGTTAAAATTAACACAAAACATTTGTTCCAGCAAATTACTAAATTACAAAAAAACTATGTAATCACATACATTGACAAATCTCCTAATAATTATGCAATCATATGCAAAGCTTATTATCACCAACTACTTACATCCTGTATTTCTACTAACAATTCTTTTAAAAAAAACTAATGAAAATGTAATTGTAAACAATCGTAAAATTCAAATTCACAGTTATTATAAATTATTAAATATTTCTTCTACTAACTTTAATTATCCTTATTTAGTTCTTATACCCAAATTTCATAAAAATCCAATTAAATTTAGGACTGTAACTATAGGATGCAATACATATAATAATATAGCCAATAAACATCTATTAAAAATTCTCAATCAAATTTATACACTGACAACATCCACCGATAATACACATTGTATAAAAAATAGCTATCAACTCGTCAATATTTTGAAAAATCTTAAATGTGTTAACAATATAATGACATATGATTTCAAAGATCTATTTAATAATATAGATTTATTAGATCTACATAATATTATAAATGCATTATTTAATAAGTATCATCATTCACTAAATTTACCAATTCATATAGATACAGCTTATTTTAAAACTTTAACAAATTTCATTATATATAATAATTATATAATGCATGATAACACGTTATATTTACAGAAAGTCGGTATACCACAAGGGGGATGTACATCTAGTATACTATCAGACTTATACTTGTATCACTATGAACGTACTTTTATTAACAGTAATATACATTTATATCGTTATATTGATGACATAATTTTAATTGCCACTGATCACACTAATATTTCTATATTTCCAGTTGATTATCCTACTAATTTAGAATTAACGGAAAACCTCCTTTCTAACAATACTATTAACTTTTTAGATCTTAAAATTACACTTAAAGAAAACAAAACAATAATTGATCTATTTGATAAACGTAAAGAATTTAAATTTAAAGTTAATTCATTTACTAATTTTAATTCATGTCTTCACAATTCTGTATATCGTAATATACTCCTTAATCATATTTATAGAATGAAAAGTATATGTTCTTCTCAACTAATTAACAACAATATTAAAAAACTTATCCATGATGCATTACAACATGGTTTTCCAAAAAAATTCATATATTCTTTAATATATAATTAGTACTTAAATGATCTTTGCAACCAAATTAACACATGCGTTAAAAAATGTATAAAAAAACATATAATCTTAGAAAATAGTAAAAGAAAATTATAATAGGACGGTTGGGTGGGTAGATGTTGGATTGAGGAGGTGTGTGGCGGAGTTGTATGGAAAAAAACGCATGGTTAATTTATATTTAAAAAAAGGGAGGGGGCATTTTGATTTACACACACGTTTGATATTACACATTTTATAATGGACTGTGATGTGATATTTTTATATGTATATTAATTTAGTTATATTTACATATTCATTATTTAATAATTTAAATGAATTTATATTCATTAATATTAAGAATGTTTTTGATCTAATGTATTTAGATTAATGCCTACGGTGGACAATATCATATTAACTTCAAATATAATGTATACTTTTCTAAAGTGTTAATATAATACATGTTTTAATTTTTTTAAACGTTCTACCCTTACCACTTATATCAGGAGTATTTAATTTTTAACTTTGTATCAAGAAACATTATATTTAATACTTAATTTCAATATTTAATTATTATTAATTTTAAATCCTTTGTATCTTAATTCAAATATTTAGTATTTTAATTTAATTTAATTTTTGTGATGTTGAATTATTGGCACAGCTATTTAATAGTTGCTATGTAATTTCATGGTACATATATTTTTATGTTGCTTTAATTATTAATTTTTCCATCTTCCATCTTATTTTTAACATAGAATTATTCATTAATACATCCATTACTTTAACGTAATTGTATATTCTATTTATTATTTATTAATTAATTTCATTTATTTATTATTTATTAATTAATTTCATTTATTTATTATTTAACTAATTGCTATCATCTTTAGATAGTATATGGTTTAATTTTTAAATATTAATTTTCATCCAATGCTATTTTTATTCAGCGTATATTCACTTTTTACCCTAATAGATGGCAGCCCCATAGTTTCTGTTGCTTTACAATAATATTCATATTATTCTAACATCTATTCTGGCAACATGGTAAATCATTTTCTAAAACTAAATTTGGCAACATGTAATGATTTTTTGCAATTCATTCTCTCTGTTTGGTTGTGTTCATGTGTGGTTCATGTGGTGCACAGGTATCTTTTTTAATCCAAATGGATTATGTACTTTATGACTCTACTTCAAGTTTTATCTGTATATTATAGGTATGGTTTCTTTCCTTTTTAATATTGTATTTATTTTTTATTTTTTCACAGGTTTGATTCATTGTTTATGAGTGGTAGTCCCAAAATCATATTCTTTAGCAATGTTATGGCTAATATGATGATGAAACCACTCATTTTATTTGTGGTATTTAGGCATTTGGGACTTGATAATTCTGTCTAAATTCCACGAATTTCATTTCATTCATTCAATTTCATTTATTCAATTTTAATTTAATTTCTTCTTCTTTTAAATAAGTTTTTGGTCCCTATTATCAGTGTGTTGGGGAATACTTTCATTGTCAACTAATTATTACATACTTAATCATTATTTCATAGTTTAAGTTGGTGTTATGGTAATGTTTCATTTTTGGTTACATAATAAATCAACATTTGAACGGAGGGTGGTTTTGGGGTCTGGGGGTCATGATCGGTGAAAATATATCGAAATTTTCCGGAACTGCTTTCCTCCAAACGGCTGCAATAGGTGGCTTTATACTTTTTTGTATTGAAAGCTACCTAAAAAAAATTAAGTTCAGTTTGATTAATATTTTCCCACTCATATAAGCCCGTAATTTGGAAACACTTTTCAATTGGTGTGTGCTGCTCAAACTTTCAAATTCCAAACTTTTTGCATAGGATTTAAATCTGATGAAGCTGTCGGCCAGGCCATTACACAAGAACTCCATGATCCATAAACTACACCTACGCTATTAACATTACATATTGAAGCACTGTTTTGTGGAATTACCTCAGCTATCGTTTCTAGATTTACAGAAAAGTGCAATAAGTTCTCTTCCAAAAGGTCTGAATATGCAAAATTGTTCATCTGTCCTCTTAGAAACGTTATGATTGATTTTCCTTTACAACTAAAGCCACAAAGAACCACAACCACACCCTCAAAGAACCACTGCCACTTTATCTTTTGGAAAAAAAACATTCAAGTTCTTTTGGTAGGTCATGCCAGTAATGCCTCTACTCGTCTGATCGTCAGAACCGTCCAAATTGAATTTATTTTCATCAACATAATTCCTTCAAATTCAGACTTACAAGACGGTATTGCGCCCATGAGTACTTTTGAACTTTGTCTCTCTCATGTATTTTCGGCTTGACGTTGTCTTTCAGTATTTCGAATATCTAAAGCTTGTAATTGCCCATTATATGGCTACTGGCAAAACATAGATATCTGCTTGACTAGGCAATTGCCAAATTGTATGTTTTTTTTTTTGAGAAATCTTATTTAAAAGTATTCTTTTCTGTCTTCAAATGAGAAAAAGGTTTTGAGATCAGCCAGGTGCCTTTTTCACACCATATTATATATTTAGCTGAAGAAAATTCAAAATAACTCCATGAGATTGCTCAAGCTTTTCAGGTATTGTTTTCGCTAAAATACAATATTCCTTGTAAAAAATGATTTTGCCCTTCTTCATGTCCATTTAAGTCATTCCTTCGGGCCATCGTGTTAGACGTTCAAAACGATCGCATGGAAGATAAAACTCCACTTTATAAACGGAACTTCGTTTGCATATTTGAAACAAGATTCATAGCAATGTCATCTGTCGGTTTTATGAAATTTTAGGTGTATTTTAAAATTATATTGCCAAGTGGTCATATCATTATGAAACACTTTTATGAAGTAAGTTTATTTTTTAAAAAGAACGAGGGAAAGTCATTAAGTCACAAAAGATAATTAAATAGTAACTTACAATGATATTCACTTCAAAACTATTTTTATTTCTCAACATATTCACCAATATTTATGCACTTATATCACCGTTTTATAAGTGCCCAACACCAGCTGCATAACATTTAGGACTTCAAGTTGAACCTTTTCATCATCTGTGAACATCATCTTGCTTCCAAGAGGGTTTTTTAGTAGATGAAAGTCATTTACAGCTAAGTCGAAACTGTATGGTGGATGTTGAAGAAGTTGCCAACCAAACTTTTGAATTGTCTCTTGCGTTCAACTTGAAGTCCTAATGTGGCTGAGACAGCAACCCAAAGAATGTTATGCAGCTTGTGTTGGGGCATAACATAAGTGCATAAATATTGGTGGAGAATATGTTGAGAAATAAAAATAGTTTTAAAGTGAATATCATTGTAAGTTATTATTTAATTATCTTTTGTGACTTACTTAATGACTTTCCCTCGTATATTAATAGTGTGCAATTATTTTTGTGAAATATCTGTACCATTCCCTTGTAAAATATTTCAACTTTTATAATGAACATTTTATGCCAGCTAAAAGCTTATTAACGCTTTGTTTGCAAAAAATATTATAGTGTTAAGTATCTTTATGAAACGGAGCGCATACAGTTCGTGCAACAGTAATCTATAACATATTCCACAAATGGGAACTGAATCGGAGGTACTGGTTGGGAGATATCGTGTTCAATCACAAATACACACACACATAAATCATGATTTACAATACTTTTCTTACACCATGTGTTCCGAATGTAAAAAGTAAAAATAAAATTTTATTGTAAGAACTAATGCTTTATCAGATCCTTACATACAATTTAAAATAATGTTTCAATCCTTGTTCGTTTGTTCATACTTTCTTTTAACTTATATTTCTGTATGCATGTGGTAGTGAAATCTTGATAATTATTTTTCACCTATTTCCTGTTGACGTAGAGCTTTGAAATTCGGAATATATATATGTATTCCTGAAGGCAATACATGAATTGGACATTTCTTTTTAATTCGATCTCTAAGGGAGGAAGGGGGGGGGGGGTCAACATCGGCCCAAAACTTGCATTTTTCCCATAGAAATAATGTTACTATTGTTTAATTTAAAAAATAGCTTCATTGTTGCAATCCATTTTCACCACATTGTTGCCCCCATCATTATGACGTCAGCAATGAGTGACGCACACTTTTGTGCTTTATAATATAAGTTGATTTTTTTGTGAATTTAATGAAAGTATGTTTAAAAAAAATACATTTAATCATTGTTTCAGAACTAAAGTTACGAAGCAACAGTGCCCACCAATCAGAAATGAATCTACGAATCATTTGAATCATTTTCTTGTTCTGAAGTTCCTGATGATCAGATTCATTTTATTTTTAAGGTATTTATTGTTGAAAGGTTTTTTTTTTTTAAGGGGATTTCTATTTGTAAATAAATTGTAATATTTTTATAAAAACATATAGGTAATTTAACATAAGGATATTTTTTATAAATATCCTATTTTAGCGGGCAAACACCAGCATCCCACTTAAATAACCTATCACGATTACTTTTTTTTCTAGTTTATTTGTACACTCACTTATTTATAAACAATTTTATTACTTTCATTTATTTTTAGTTTATTTTAAATAGGTTTGTGGCGTGAATGATTTTCTTTTCCTTTACTTTAATATTTTACTTTTTTCCTCCCCTGTTCTGTTTGATTTTTTTTCTTTTTTTTACTAGTCGCTGCTGTTATCAGAACAATGGCGTCATCTTGCTTTTCTCATGCTTTGTATGCTATTTATTTTTTCAATTTCCGCGAGTAGTCTTGCCTTTTATCGTTGCATTATACACCTCATAAAAGGCTTTTATCTTTTAAAGTTTTTTTTTCTACAATATTTCGTCTCTTTTAGTTCAAAAGCAACTTACGGCTACAAATAAAATAATTGAGCAAGGCATAAATTTTGTTTGTTAAGGTTGCATTTTTAGCTACTTTCTTAATTGTAACGTATTGTTTTGCACAGATATGTGAAGAATCCACCAAGTTTTGTTGTTATTTCCATTAATAAATTTAAACATATTCAATCAGCATTGCTTGATTATTCGTTTTAAATCATATTATCTTAATTCTTAATAATGCTTGTACACTCTCTAATGTACACTTCACATGTTGTTGAAAAAAGGCTGTAAAAATATCACGATGAATGCGAAATGCATGATTTTTCACTTCGGCCAACTTTCATTAGTTTAAGCATTTCCATATAAATATTCTTTATTATTCTAATTCAACCATACAGAATGGTAAAAAAAATCCTACAAGTTGAATTTTTCAACTGACTGAAAAAAAATGTCCAGTGCAGGAGTCGAATCCTGAAGCTCTGGTGTTGTCTAAATGAATTGTGTCGGCCACTTGTATGTCATCCAGGTAGCTCAGATGATAGAGCGTTGGTAATTTAAGCCAGAGTGCCTGAGTTCAACTCCCAGTCTGCACACTTTCACACCCAGTTGGACATTGTTTTCTACTTCTTAATTGTCCTTTATCTTGGTGCAGAAAAAACAGTGGAAATTTTTTTTCGACACATAGAATCCTTATTCTTTCGTAAATCTTTCTACTTATTTATAATTATGTAATGGTTGATTGGTTGCTTATTTATTACGACCGATTATCTGCGTTAAGGATATAGGCCAGCGGGTGGAGTATCCTCCGTGCGGGGGGGGGGGGGGCTTCTAAGGGATTCTAACCCGTATTTAAGTAAGGTTCGAAGAAAACCACGGAAAACTCCGAATGGTTAGGTCAACGAGCGCGACAGGGATTTGAACCCAGCACCTCCCGTCTACCACCTTTTGAGAGCAGAACCTCTCAGCCACTGGTGGGGCAATAACGAAGCAATATTTGCTCGGTTTTAAGGAAAATTTTGTTCGTTTTATGATCAACAATAGAAATGCAGTAATGTAAAATTAGAAATGGATATGTAAATATGCAATATTCTTACCTAAACATTAATCTTGCTCGGTCTCTAGCATTCATCTTTCCCCATTCACCATTGTAAAAAGCAGCCTGAAAAATAAATAAAAATACTACGCTTCAAAATGAAAATAAAAAAAATTAAGATTTATGAAAGAGAATAACTAAATTTAACCATACGTAAACTTTGTTTAGAGCCTACACTAGTCACGCGAAGAAATTCACAAGCTAATGTTAAATTTACGGGTGCGTTCTTTTCAAATTTCTCGCTTGTATTTTAATATTTTTAAGTGATTTTCGTTTCCTAGAATAGATGAGGTCGATCTCTAAAGTTGTTGGTTTGTCCTTTTTCGATTTTGGTCCCAGTTTTTTTAATGAGGCTACTTTCATTTTCGGAACCGGTTCCGAAAGTGAAAGTAACTTTTAAAAAAAGAAATCTACAACCAAAATCGAAAAAGCAAAACCTCAACCGGTTAGAGATCAACCTCAGCTATCCCATTAAAAAAATACTCCAACTAAGCTTGGAACACATTTTATAGACAAGTGTTCTGCATCCGATTGGGTAACACGGCTTTATCCGAACCTGACCCGATCCACATTTCGAGTCAGGTTGACGCTAATTTCTTTTGCTGCGGGTCAGGTTCTGTTCGATTGACTTTAATTGTTTCGTGTTCGGGTCAGTTTCGGGCTGGGATTAAACTCTTGTAGGTCGGGTTCAGATTGACAAGATTTTTCAAAAAATTCTAGAATAATTTTTCTGGTGGAAAAACTATATATTTGATCATTAATGAGCATACATATGTTCATTTTTCATCATAAAAGATAAAATTAATGTTAGCGATATAATTGTAGGCTATTTTTTAATAATTGTATTAAAATAGGAATTTATTTTCTTCCATTTCGGGTTCGGGTTGGTTCCGGTTTGGAACCACGGAAAACGCCGAACGGTTAGGTCGACGAGCGTGACAGGGGTTTAAACCCAGCACTTCCCGTCTACCAAATTTGAGAGCAGAACCTCTCAGCCACTGGTGGGGCCCTATGGGATGAAAGGTTGTGTGAAACATGGCCAAATTAGAAAGCGAACCTCGAACCTGTAGAATGGGAGCGAAAAGTATATACCTGAATCATGTAATTGAATAATCAGTAATAAAAGTAAATACTCACACTTGCACTTTTAACAGCTGTATCGACATCTTCATTTGAAGCACATTGAACTTCACAAATAATCTAACGAAAACAAATAATTTTTAATAATACCACTTGAAACTAGTTAGCTAAATAAATTATACATGAAAAACAATTTAAAGACAAAATTTTGTTATAGTAATGTACTAACAAAATAAAAAAAAACAATTGACGAACAATTGCTTGAAATAAATACACTTTTTTAAAGAAATAAATTAAAATCAGAATTAATTTGCGATTTTTTTTTATCCGTTTCTTTAAAATAAATAAAATGGATATACAATTTTAAATCCAGCTTCGTGGCAAGAAAACAATCAATCAACGTCGTCCTTGGTATCGAACCTATATCCATTCATACACTGCGCGGAACTATATGATGGCGCATTTACCAACCATGCTACGGTTCGATATAAGACTATCGACTTATTTCTGAATGATATTTACGCCATCACATAAGCGATGACATTTACGTACTCTTATTAGAGAAATCTCCCCCCCCCCCCCAGAGAGGTGGTGGAGTCAAATCTATGTATATATATATATTACGCTATCGTACGTGGCACAGAAATCGCGATTATTTGTTAATTGCTTAATGGCAACGCCCGAATGAAACGCATCTCATTGGATAAATTCTTTGGCAGGATTTACTTCAGGATTTTTGGCCTATTTGGTGCTGCCATCAGGTATAAAAGCGAAACAAACAGTGATTTCAGTTTCATTTCAATGATGATTTTATAATGATTATTTTAATTTGTCAACATTAACAATTAAATAGATATATTTTTATACATTTCCATTTGAAAATATTTTTGTAAGCATTAAATATTTATAACTTAAATACAATTAACAATATAAAATTTAAAATGTAAACAAAGCAATGATTTTTAAAAAGGGATTTTTAGTAAAAAGGGAAAAGTAAGAGTAATAATTTTCCCTGACCATTTCATTTTTTAAACGTAACTGTTATACTTTTAAAATTTTAGCTCTTATTTAATTTTTTTACAAGTTTTTAGAATAAATAACCATTATTCAGTCTTTTTTTTTTATGAAGTCCACTCCACTGTTATATATTTCAATGACAGTCTGCCCGGGCAACGCCGGGCGGGTCAGCTAGTTTCAAATATTTGTTTTACAGAATATTGTAATGTCAACGGGAATACGTCATACAACCAAACATTATTATTATAATATTAGATCAATTGTAGCACAGGAAGTGTGTCCAAATTAGATTGCAAGATTTGAGTCAAACGGACAGACAAAGCAAGTTAAATAAAAGCTTGTAAAAATAACGAATAATAAATAAAAATTACTTACAGATTCATCTGTTGGGTTGGTTGACTTCAACGTTGCTCCGTTAGAGGAATTTACAAAAGTATTGTTAATAAATAATTGGGTTGGAAATTTGATATCCATGTTATTCACGTGAAGTGTTACCTATAATATTAAAGTATCAAGATTTACAAAATGATTCAATTTATATTTCTCTCTGAAATCTTAACTAGAATATTTAAAGTCCAAACAGATAATCAACAGTTCAATTTCTTTCTAAAAAAGCACAACTAAATTTTTTTTACACAATTAACAAGTTGAAACACAGTTATTCTATAAAAGTTTTCTTTAAACAAGATAGTAATTTTAATAGAAATTTAATCTTTTAGAAGTGATTTCTTTTATGAACCATATTTTAAAATATAAGCAGGCAATTTTAGTTGCCTGTAAATACAGCTATTTTAGCTTTTTTTTTTTTTATCAACTACACTTTAATTTAGCAATAAGTATTTGAAAATCATCGACATGCAAAATTTGTAATACTCAATTTCAGTAACTAAATAATTAAACTCTTTCTTTTGAGACACGAAATTATATTTGAAAGATTATTTAGCATATCTTATCACTATTTTATATATTATTTTCAAATATCTAAAATACATATAATTACTCATTGTACAGTAAAAAGAGAGAGAAATGTTTCTTGGTCTAGCAAAAAGGTTTGCAAAAATACAATATAAACTTTTCTGAGTTATTCACGATTCCAAAAAGTCTTTCTTTATCTTCAAAAACCTCAGAAACCAATAGATTTCCGAGTTTTTAAGAAGCATCTTTTTTGGCTGCTCGTAATTTTCAGAAACTATTCTGAGTATATTTTACAGTGTATTAATCCGTTTTTTCAATCTGGTATCAACACGAAATATGTAGCTTTTTCGGATGCTATCAATTCTTAAGTAAAGATTTTCATGCTCAACAGACAAACATGCTAAATTAACATTGTAAAATGAACATTATTTTGTTACTTTTGAATACATAAATTCTGTTACGTAGCTGAAAATGTTTACATGAGAACTATTCATTTGAAAAAGGGATATTTTGTGTTAATAAAGCTTATTAAGCGGAGGTTCCACTTCTTTGGCCTAAAATTCACGTGATTTTTACGATTTATTTCGGTTATAAAGAAACGAGATTATAACCTTCGGAATTTTTGCATTATATTTATTGACATTTCACATACATATTTAAATTTTTACGTGTAAAAAAATTAATAATACGCCCTGTTCTCCGGGGAATACCAACAGGTGCGCGCTGCGAATTTTCAATCGGGTGAACGTTTTTCTCCGGTCCCAAGCATCTTAAACAAATTGGGTCGCAAAATTATAGAAGGTCGTTGAATTCTCTAGAGCTTATACCAACATTTAGTTTTAAAAGTTTATTCTTTACAAAATGGCGGTCATTTAAACAAAACAGGTAAAGTTTCCGCCTTTTTATTTTTTTTTAATACTTTTGCGAGTTTAAAAAATAATTAATCAATGAAAATTATACTTTTCGGTGGTATAACTTCCAGCAAAAACGATTATCTTTCTTTTTTTTAATATGAAGGAAATTTTTGACAAAAATGGTCGCCCTTCGAGATGTTTTTTAAGGTTTCGTTCATCTGATGAAACCTATTGGTCTCACTCCTCTGTCCGTCACCTTGTATTAAATGCTTTTTATTTAAAAATAGGGTACTTAAATGTTAGTCGAGCACTAGCTGATCGACAAAATTTTTTTAATCTCACCTACCCTTTTTTTCTAACCAATCTTTAACATAAGCTGCCCCACCAGTGGCTGAGAGGTTCTGCTCTCAAAGCTGGTAGACGGGAGGTGCTGGGTTCAAACCCCTGTCGTGCTCGTCGACCTAACCGTTCGGGCCCCACCAGTGGCTGAGAGGTTGTGCTCTCGAAGCTGGTAGACGGGAGGTGCTGGGTTCGATCCCAATCGCGCCCGACGGCCTAATCGTTCGGAGTTTTCGTGGTTTTCTTCGAGCCGTGGATTTATCCATGCGTAAATACGGGTTAGGTTCCCTTAGAAAGACCCCCACGAAGGGCACTCCTCCTGGGCCTATATCCCATGTGTAGATAATTGGCCGTCAATAATCAACCCAACCCAACCCAACCCTCTGTCCGTCACAGAATTCGTACTCGGAAACTATATAAGTCAGAGACTTGAAATTTTGCATACTTATAGCTGAATAACTCCAACAATTTTGAAATCATACAATTTTAAAAAAGTCTTATTATTTTAATTAAATGAATTAGTTTAATTGACGTCCGACCATTACTGCGATTTTCTTAGATGTTAAAACAGAACCTTAATTTCACTTTTGGTGTGATCTAGATGGTACAGTGGTATTAGCGGTTTCCTCCTAGCCCAAAGGTTACGGGTTCGATTCTCGGCGACGGAAGTTGAAATTTTCGATTTTGACATTGCACTGTCCGAGAATTTAATTAAAAGAACTGCGGTATTTTTTTTGCCATCTTAAATGTTTTTCTAAGCTAAAATTAAATTATATAATTAAATATGCTTTTCAGATATACTAATATATACTATCATTTTATTATTACATTTAATGGTGCTGCCATCTATGTTGTTATTGAAAAATGATAAGGATTTGGATTTATTAATTAAAATGATAAAATTTTTTGAAATGAATATTAAACGAAACCCTTTGTGCGATCTTCGATCACTTCCCACTTGTTTAGACATGGTTTCGAGGTGGGTTTTTTCGACATTTAATCGACATGGTTTCGAGACGCAATAAACTTCGAACGTAGAGCTGCACGTACAAAGCCGTTTTCTGGCTGCTGCGGCGTTACTTTGAACGAGAGAAAAGGATTGTAAAGAATTGGAATATTAGAAAACCGCTTTAGGGCAAAAATCTACAGACTTGAAGGATGCCAAAATTGAAAAAAGAAAACGAAAATTTTTACTCAAAGAAGTTGAACCTCACCATGCACTGTAAAAACTACTCATTTACTCTTTTTTAAAGTGTAGAAATACTACTACAAAAAGATTATTTTTTAACTTACGGCATTGAACTCAAGCTTTGGAGATGATGAACATGACCTATGTTTCATAAATACTGCATTCACAAAGTCTTTAAACACCGGATTCATATAGATATCTTCATTTTCAACAGTGATCTTGCATTTCTCTTTGAGCTCTTCTACTAATCTTTGGAAAATAATTCAGAATTTTTATATTAATAAAATAATAGTAATGTTTTTAAAAATATGAATAAAAATGTATAAAATAAAATCACTTATATGCTTGTTTGCCCCGAAAAACTACAAGTTGTCCAAAAATTATTTCCTTCCCTGATTACAAAATTTATTCATATCATGAGAGACGGCAGTTTCTCGAGTGACGCAGCGAAAAACCGAAAAACCGAAAGCCCAAAACTGAAGATTCCGTCACTCTCATATATACAGCTAGCAGGACATCAAAGGAAAATCGAAACGCCGACATTTAATATCTCAGTAAATATGAGGTATACCATTTCGATTTTTTCACATTAGTCTTATATCTATGGCCTAACTCTATCCTGAAATTTATAAATTTCTACATGCAGTAGATTTTGAGATATGGAAACCAATTTTTAGGCGAAAATGGGGAATGTAATGGGCACATATCTATTATCTCCAAAACGGCTCGAAGGATTTTTTTAAAATTAATATATTATATTAATCGGTTTTAGATGAAGCGAAAAAGATTTTGAGCTAACGTAGGAAAACTCTTGTTTTTTTATATAATCCAGTTTTAAAATCGGACTCTTTTCCTTCACGTTTTTCCATAGACTTATCATTAGACTCTTTACACCTTTCTTCGGCGATCAACGTATGCCAAATAATCGCTTCACGAATACAGTTAAAAACTTCTGCATGTAGGAGGTAAATTTATTAATTTTTTTAAATGCGAAAACAGTTAATTATACACTTCTAATATTTAATACATATGTATTATATTAAATTACCATTTATAAGAAAATATTTCGAAATTATAAATTTGCATTTTATCGAAAAACTATTTATATCCATTTTTTAATATGAGGAAATATTTTTTAATTATATGTATTCAATTTTACTGTTATTTATAATAAGTTTTCGATTTTCAAAGGATTAAAAGATTTTCCATTTCTTAGTTATTATTGCTGAGCGAAGACAAAACTAGCACCGTTAACCAACCAATCACTCGTAATCGTAGTAGAGTAGATATAAATATTGTATTCATGAGCGAGTCGTGAATGTTGTTTGTAGGAATAACACTCATATGAGGTATTTTATTATTTATTTATTGTTTGTTTATTTATTTTGATTAGATTGTCCTTTTAGAAATTGTCTTTTGATTTAGTTACGTAAATGGTGAGATAATTGTCAATAGTCACCTGTTTTATCGTTAAAAATTATCTAAGGAAATTGCATTATGGCCAGTGAATCTTTTAAAAATCTGATGACTATTCATTTGGCATCATTTCAGTTGCAACTCTTCCCCATCATTCACCTCATACAAATTTAATAACTAAAACTTTTTATTCCAGTGTGATTGAAATACGTTTAATTGTGATGAAACTTTGGTATATTATATAGAGTATTTATATAACGTAAGTTTTCACTTTTATGTATATAAAATTAGATACGATGTTTCCATTATGAAATACAATGTTTCTATAGTTTATGTTATGGCTTATTTTAACATTTTTGCTATTGACTAAGCCTAATCATTAATATACCCGATTACATGAGATTTTGTTATTTGTATTGATATGTTTGTGTTTGCGTATTTTATTAAGATTATATTTTAGCTATTTTTAAGTAAGTTTTTTAAGATACTATATAGCAATGTTAAAATGTTGGCTATACTTTATTAGCTTATGTTAAAGATTGGTTAGAAAAAAAGGGTAGGTGAGATTAAAAAAATTTTGTCGATCAGCTAGTGCTCGACTAACATTTAAGTACCCTATTTTTAAATAAAAAGCATTTAATACAAGGTTTTTCTGCAGTGGACTCTAAGGGCCGCTGAGATGGAATTTAATTTTTAAAAAGGACACATTTTGAACCTGTTTGTTTACAGTCCCATTTTATTAGTAGAATTTTGTGATAATTTCCAAAATGACTGGCGAATTTTGCATTTTTTGTAAAAAAAAAATCCTTAGATGTAATTTTAAACAAAATCTCCTCATTCATTTCTTTAATTTGCAAATATTTTAAGTTTTCTTATTTAAAATACTGTGATTAAATGCCCAATGTAAGATTTCCCTTAGTTGAAAATTGGTATGACAGAATTTACACAACTGCAAAAATAATTCATTACTACAACAATACATTTTCAGGGTTTTTTTCCAATAAAATTAAGCTATACAACAGAGGAAAGTTTAGTGTAGGATAATACTTCATACTATATTTACATTGAGGTAATTTGGAGAGTTGCAAAATATAGCTAACAAGTAAAAAACAAATCTTTAGCCTGCGGTTTTTAAAAGACTTCCTAAATATTCACTCGACACGATGCAATTTCCTTACCTTGTATAATTTTTTATCGATAAAACAGGTAATTGACAATCATCTTACCATTTAAGTAACAATCTAAAGTCAATTTCTAAAAGGATAAGAAAATCAAATCAAAATAAGTAAACAAACAATAAATAAATAATAAAATACCTAATATGAGTCTTATTCTTGTAAACAAGAATTTGCATCGCAATCACCGCTCATGAATACATGACACAAGCGATAGGTTAATTTATTGTTAATTGATAGTAGAGGTGCACAATCTTTTTAAGTGAAGGGCACTTACAAAAATGGTTGGGTTGTCGAGGACCACCATCAGTAGCACAGAGAGAATTTTGTTTCGAGGAGATGTTGGGGGGGGGGGGGGGGTTAATTAGCATTATCCATACATACAGCACTGTTCGGTTGCAAATTTGGAAGAATGCACTCACTAGATGGATTTGTCATTTTTGTGCGGCTACTTGACAAATTTGTGATTTTTACGTGCCCGTTCAAAAAATTCATGATTTTTATGTATAGGTTCAACTTTTATGTATAGGTTTCAACTTTTTTACTCAGTGGCCACTGGCCCGTACATGGATTTTTTTTTTACTCGCCAGTGTTTTCGAGCACTGACCAATAACAAATTTACAAATACTTGATAAAATATTTACGAAATTTCTCAAACGATTGTGGAATAAACGGTGAAATTCGTCAAATAGTGTCGGGAAAGAAACATTTGTCAAATGGTCTCGGGAAAGAAATCAGGCATTGCAGGAAAAATTAATTATGTCTAACAGTCGTGAAAAAATTAGAGAAATTCGTCAAATAAGTTCGGGCGGAAAAAATCACAGAATTCGTCAAATGATCTCGGGAGAAAAATAGTGGAATTTGTCTAACAATCGCGGAACAGAATTGCAAAATTTGTCGAACCGCAGAGGAAATAGAGTGCAAAATTTGTTGAACATCAGCGGAAAGAAAGTACACAATTTGTTCGTTCATGGAAAAAATCATGAAATTCATTAATCGATAGTCGATAAATCGCGAAATTCATCAATTGATAGCAGAAAAATCATAAAATTCATTGATAGTGGAAAAATCGCAACATTCAACAACTGGTTTCGGGGGAAAATTTTTTTGAATATCGTCGAATGGCTTTGAGAAAAAAATCACAATGCGTCAAATAATTTCGGGGAAAAAATCGTGAAATTCACCAAATTGTTTCGAAATTTGTCGAGCGACAGTGGGGAAAAAATCTTTTTCCATTCAATCATCGCAATTGGCAAGTGTGACAATTAAGTTTGACCAGTGGTGGCAGTAAAGTCAATCGCCAAATTTTCAGTATTACTCGCCGATTGGCGAATGGCAATTTTGTCCTATATTTTTATGCACCTGATCGATGAAATTCATGATTTTGTACACGCCTGATCGATGAAATTCAAGATTTTTACACACCCGATTGATGACTTCCTTCATTTTTATGCATCCGTTTGACGAAATTATTGATTTTTACATGCCTGATAAACAAAATTCATGATTTTTATGCATGCGTTCAGCAAAATTTATGATTTCCCTTCTCCTGATCCACAAAATTCATGTTTTTACCGTGCCTGATTGACGAAATTCATGATTTTCAAATGATATGGTTTCAGTCGGCCAAATAATGAAATACACAATATTTCTTCTCTAGACAATGGCGAAATTCGCAATTTTTTTTCTTTTTTTTACCGTTTGTTGAAAGTTACAATTTTTCCACAAACATTCGATGGAATTCGTGATTTTTCCACGCCCAATTGACGAAATTTGCGATTTTCCATGCCTATCGACAAAATTCATAATGTTTTCCTATGATCTATGGACAGTTTGCAAATTTTTTCCGCGACTGTTCGTTGAAATTCGCGATCTTTCCACGCCATTCGATGAAATTCGCTGCTCGATCCATGAAATTCACGATTTTAAGTGCCTTATTGACAAAATTCGCAGGTATTTTTTCAATTAGTTTACAAAATTGAAGATTTTTTTTTTTTTTGAGTGATTGACGAAATTTACAACTCCGGAATTACCGATTTTGGCATCTCTAGTTTCTGTTGACTGATTATTGAAATTTGCGGGTTTTTTTCTAGCGACAAAATGGCGAAATTTGTGATTTTTCCATGCCCATTCGACAAAATTCGCATCCAGTCTATGCAATTCATGATTTTATGCGCCTGATCGATGAAATTCATATTTTCCTACGATCTATGGACAAAATTTGCAAATTTTTCTCACGAATTATTAAGAAAATTCGAAATTTTCGGATAGGTTGGCATGTATGGTCTCTGCGGGTCACCAGTTACCCAACGGGCCACAGGTTGTGCATTCCTAATCGTGATGCAGTTTGGCTCATTCGACTCGACGTCGATAGAACTTACTGATTTTAGTTTCACCACCAGGGGCGGTTATGTTCATATAGAAGAGAGTGCGCCCCTGGCAATGGAAGGGGAAATTAATGGATTTTGGAGCTAACTCGAGTTCTATGGGTCCCATCACAACATGGTTTGATTCATTCAATTTGACATTGACAGGATATGTCAATTTTAGTTTCAAGTTTGACCACCAGGGGCAGTTATGTTCATAAAGAAGAGAGTGTGCCCCTGGCAATGGAAGGGGAAATTAATGGATTTTGGAGCTATCTCGAGTTCTATGGGTCCCATCACAACATGGTTTGATTCATTCAACTTGACATTGACAGGATATATCAATTTTAGTTTCAAGTTTGACCACCAGGGGCGCATTCCTATCTCAGGTTCTATGGCAACGATCATGACAAGGTATGGCTCACTCAACTCGAAATCGACAGCCTCAAAGATTTCAGTTATGTTTGTATTGAACAGAGTGCGCCCCCTGGTGGTGGAAGATGGAACTAACAGATTTTACAGCTAACTCGAGTTCTATGGGTCCCATCACAATGCAGTTTGATTCATTCGATTCGACATCGACAGGATATATTGATTTTAGTTACAGGTTTAACCACCAGGGGGCGCTTTCCTATCTCGTGTTCTATGGGCCCGATCACGACGAGGTATGGCTCATTCGACTCGAAATCGACAGCCTCAAAGATTTCAGCTATGTTCGTATAGAAGAAAGTGTGCCCCCTGTCGGCGGAAGGTAGAACTAACAGATTTTGCAGCTATCTCGAGTTCTATGGGTCCCATCACAATGCAGTTTGATTCATTCGACTCTACATCGACAGGATATATCGATTTTAGTTCCAAGTTTCACCACCAGGGGGCACTTTCCTATCGGGTTCTATGGGACCGATCACGACGAGGTATGGCTCATTTGACTCTGAATCGACAGTCTGAAAATGTTCAGCTATGTTTGTATAGAAAAGATTGTGCCCTTTGGCGGAGGAAGATGGAACAAACGGGTTTTGCCATGCATTTTCATCCTTCTAATTGTGTTACTCTCTCGGTGTATAATTTAAAAGTTGAGTCTTGAATTCCTCTTCTCCTCGGGCCACCACCCTCATATTTTTATTGGGGTCCAAGGGGTCTTTTTTAGCATTTCTTTAAAATTTTATTCTAATGATTAATTTATACCCTATGCTTAATTTCGACTAATTGACATTTTCATCAATAACCGCAAAAAAGTAATGATATCAGTACAAAAACCCTTAACGGGTTAAAAGTTGTGACGCAGCACTTTCTTTTGGCTCTAAGAATTTTAAATATGGGTCTTAAAAGCAATGATATCAAATTTGAGTGACGCTATGTTAATAATATTTTTTTAAATCATCATTTTCTTTTTAGTTTTATTTATATTCACAGGTGCAATTATTACCTCAACATGAAAAAATATATAAAATTTATTTGCTGATGCTTTTTCATTCAGATCTATCAGGAATTCAAAATATGGGTTTTAAAAGAAATGATATCAAAATTTGAGTGACACCTTGACGTGAATTTAGTAGGATTGTTTTAAAATTCAATTTAAATTATTTTTCGTTTGTCTTCTAAAGTATATTTACACATACAAACAATACTTTTAATTTTTCAATACACTGTTAAATATATTACTTTCACTGAGCCTATATTATGTATTGAAATGTATTTATTTCAATAAACTGATTTATGTTTTGTGCCACGCTATCCCAAATCATAAGTAAAATTTATGTAAATGATTATTTTGCGTCATAGTATCCAAACAAAGGGAAATGTATGCAAGTGGATAATATGACGCAAAATAATCATTTACATAAATTTTACTTATGATTTGGGATTGCGTGGCACAAAACATAAATCAGTTTATTGAAATAAATACATTTCAATACATAATATAGGCTCAGTGAAAGTAATATATTTAACAGTGTATTGAAAAATTAAAAGTATTGTTTCTATGTGTAAATATACTTTAGAAGACAAACGAAAAATAATTTAAATTGAATTTTAAAACAATCCTACTAAATTCACGTCAAGGTGTCACTCAAATTTTGATATCATTTCTTTTAAAACCCATATTTTGAATTCCTGAGAGATCTGAATGAAAAAGCATCAGCAAATAAATTTTATATATTTCTTTCATGTTAAGGTAATAATTGCACCTGTGAATATAAATAAAACTAAAAAGAAAATGATGATTTAAAAAAATATTAACATAGCGTCACTCAAATTTGATATCATTGCTTTTAAGACCCATATTTAAAATTCTTAGAGCCAAAAGAAAGTGCTGCGTCACAACTTTTAACCCGTTAAGGGTTTTTGTACTGATCCTCTATACATAAGATAGACATGTGAAACTGGTGTCAAAATGTTGAAAAACTAACTATGTTTTCTGTTGCAGGCTTCCGTAACGTGGCTATCAGTGTCCAGGAAACCGGACCACGTACCGAGAACTAGCCGACTATCAACTTAAGCTGAAACGGTCGAAGAAGTGACACAGTCTTTTGTGCGAAGTCCCAAGAAATCGGTGCGTACGGCCTTACGTGGATTACAGATACCAAAATAAGGGTTTCGTGATACCAGAGGACACATTGAGCTTTTTCCTGTTTTGTGAACCATTCCGGTTTCTTGGACACTGACACTGCTACGCTACAGTCATATTACGGAAACCTGCAACAAAATAATTTGGTTAGTTTTCCAACATTTTGTCACTAGTTTCACATGTCTAACATATATAGGAAATATGAAAAAAATTTGTAATCAGTTAAAGACTTTTAAGGACACCCTGTATTTTAGTGCAAAGAAAAAAATTAAGATTAAAAGAAAAATTTTATATTTCCCAAATAGTTATGCTGTTCCTTTTTCTTCTAACTGCATCACTTATCTTTCTACCATCATACACAGGGTGTAAAGAAAGAAAAAATACGCTATTGAAGTTTCTAAAAAAAACTACAAAGAAGTTTCAAAAACCTATTTATTTGTTCTAAAAACAATGGATGCTCAATTTCAACTTCCTGCAACTTCTAAACAACAATAAATGCTCAAATTTAACTTCCTGCAACTTCTAAATAACAATAGATGCTCAATTTTAACTTCGTGCAACTTTTAGACACGCATGTGCATGCTTAATCGTGTCCTAGAAGATACGGTTCAGCACGTCAGATTATTATAGGGTGATCTGACCCACTGCATTATCTTATAAACTGTTGTGTCGGATACCGTATACTCTTCTTCAGACTTCAATATTGGAGAGAAATTTCTCACTTCTTTCAACGATTTCTTGTTGTAAAAATGAACTTGGATAATAAACAACACTCTTTCTACATGTGATTCACCTAGCGGTTTTCAATAGTATGTTGCGCTATTACTAGCGTATGGATTATTTAAATTCACACTAGCGATTTTTGGGATGCCCTGTAGCTTTTTATATTGGAAAATTATTCGCCTGGATCTCTAATCTATATCTTATTTTCTCACCTTTATATTTTTCAATTACTTTATTTTACTTCCTTTGGTTACAATTATTAACCCTTTTGCGACCAGCGCCCTTTACAGAATTTTTAATCTTTTACCACCAGTTTTTCAAAACAGAAATTTTTGTCTAATTAAATAGCAGAAATGCTATGATTTAATGAGGCAAAGCTTACAATAAAAAATAACTGGTAGGAATAATCGAGGATTCTGAGCATCTTATGCGACACGTATACGTGTCGCTCGTCCCCAAGGGGTTAACTTATCTGTTATGTGATGTTACGAAAAACGAACTTGCACCTTAAATACACATGACGTAAAGGCTTTTGAAGGGAAAATATTTTTATAGGATGATATGGATGGTGAAGAGAGATGGCTAAAAATTTTTCATGAAAATCAAAAATAGAAAACTAAGAAAGAGGCAAAGTAAAAAGCAAAAGACAGGGAGAGAGAGGAAGAATGGGTGAATATGATTTCGTGGCACAGATGTAATGTATCGGCTCCCAATTATCCAAGGTCGAAACCCAAAATTGCTAAAAACATACAAAAATACACACTGCTTTCATAAATTTAATAAATACAATTCAAATAACTTCTTATATACTTAATATACGTTAAATTAAAAAATATTAAAGATGCCAAAGCTACAGAAAAATTCATATCTAGTAAAAGTTTTTTCAGATTCCACATCTCCTCCAGGAGTGCTACAGCGTCCGATTTGACCAGAATTCCGTTGGCGAAATTAAATCATTCTACAACATAATCGAAAAATTTCGCAACCCAAACTTTACAAAATTGCAGTACAAATGGCAATATTATACTGATGAAAGTCGTATAACAGTAAAAACTTCAGCTTCGGTTTATCCTCAGTTGCAGTTACCTGTAAGAACAGTTTGTTGCAAGATGGAGGTAAAATTTTTCCCAAGCGCAAAGTGTTTTTATCATTGAACATTATTACGCAACAATATCTTTCATTGAAATCGTTGAAGCATTTAAAGAGGCATGCCTCAAATGCAACAACGTCATTTCGCAGAAAATTGTTTGGTGAATGCCTCATTTTGAAAGAACAGTGTCCACAACAGACCCTTGATTTTTTACTCCCTGATTTTTTTTTTCAGGGGATCACCTAAAAGCATGTATTTATGGGGAAAATACACACTCTATTTCCTGAAAGTGAACACAGAACATGAGATTCAATGAATAAGCATTCGAACATTGAACAGAATTGTCTCAAATGTAATAAAACACACTGGAGCATATTTCCGAGGAAACAGATCACATTTTCAACTTTTCCTGTTAATTTAATGTTAATTTTTATTTCATTTTTATTTCAGCAAATAGACATTTTATCAATTTAGTTTATGTTTCCGTCTGAATAATTCATGTATCTTAATTAAAATATATTTTTCACAGGTTGCGTGACTTTTTGATAACCCTCTATCTAGAAATGCCACTTCCCCATTTCAAAATATTGTTTTCATGGCACTATTTCAGGTTGATATATTTAATTTAAAAAAAAAACAAAATTGCAAAAGTATTCTACTACGCCTTATATTCATCCATATTTCAATATAAAAATATGAATAGAATAGTCAACCTCGTAACATCCATGGAGCCTGCTCCAGATTTGAAAAAATCAGTTTCATCGCTAATTTCCATGCTCAAAATATTTTTCCAGATGATCTGAAATAAAAAGAAAAATATTTACTAAATATACCATGCATATAAATACATATGAGAATTTTAGTTTTAGTAAATGCAATACACAGCTTTACGTACTTTAGTTTTTAATTCAAGATTACAATACTAAGCTACATATTTTTCCAAAGAGAGTCCCATTAATCCGTTCACATTTCAAAATTCAGAAAAATATAAACTGCCGTATGGGAGTGCGGTTTGTATCATTAGGTTTGTCGATGTGTTGTATATTTTCAGGCAAAACAAAACAATTTACATTTTTTCGAACTGTTTTTTGCTCCAAAAATTTCGACTATTTTCCAAGACATATGGTGTAAATCTCTCTCGAGACAATGTTAAATATTTATGAGTTATTGAAATGTGAATGGACTTACGGGATTTTTTTAAACTACTTTTAACACTATACTTTCTTAACATTGTTGAAAAGTTTTTACGACTTCAGTTTGTCTGTCTCTGTCTGTCTGTCTGTCTGTCTGTCTGTCCGTCTCCGTCCGTCTGTCTGTCCGTCTCCCCCCTCCGTGCTCCAACTCTCCTAAATATACTCGGATTGCCATGTAATTTTATTATGTTATTGAAGTTTACTACAGAATATCTAGTCTGAAAATGAAGTGTGTAGCTTTTTACAGTACGTTTACAGGGGACACACAAATTATTCCACTACATTATGGTATATGAGGAAAAATTGTTTCAAATGCATTTTAATGACGTTACAAACCTTCAAACACAATGAAAATGATATGCATCCCTGTGGAGGACTAAAACATGCTTTCTCAGCAATATAAAATAACTAGCATTCTAACTAGTTCGAATAACTAGTTCGTTTTCAAGGACACACAAAATAATTCCATTACATTATTATCTATGGGAAAAAATCGTTTGCGGTGTATTTTAATTATGTTTTAAGATACTTCAACTAACTGAAAATTTAAAAAATATATCCTGAGGTTCGCTACATCATGTTTGCTATAGTTATGGAGTGCGTAGCATTTATCGTTCATATACAGAGACGCACTAAAGAATTTGGTTATAGGACTGACTTGTTCGATAATTGTTGGATGTGCGTTTTCCGCTCTGGTATGGATTTGTAAACGTATCTAATTTTTAGTGTATTACATGGTGTGTACACATTCTATATGGGAAAGTCGGGTAGCCGCGGACATTTCAATTTCTAAGAAATTCAAAGTGTTGCGTAAATAAAGAATTATTGTAAATGAACGCCCTCTAGAGTCGAAAAAAATACAGTTTAATTGCGACGTGGGCGCCGAGTAAGTTAGTTTGAGTGAGTGTTTTATTTGGATGGAGCAATGGGTTTACCTTGAGTTTCTTGTGAAACTACAGAAAACCGACGCAGAAGCTTATGACACAAAGCTTAAAAAAGTGTACGTTTATCGCGCACTCAATTTTTGAGTGGTTTAAGACGCTCAAAGTAGAATGAGAAACGACCGAATACGATGCGCTCCCTCGACGAATCTCCACGTCAAAAACGGATACAAACATTCAAAAAGTTGGTCACTTGATCCGACTGTCAATCAACATTACTACTTTGAAGTTTTAACCCTTAATTGCATAGTGATGTAAATTTCCATCACTGTTTATTTAACTTTTTATAAATAAATCAACTTCTTCGCCACCACTATATTTATATAGAAATATTAATCCAGTAAATTTCCCGTGAACCATGTTGCTGAACAAAGTTAAAAATCTATCTTAAAATTTCTGGTGTCTAATATTTAATATATGTATAAAAAAACACAATTGTAAAAGAAAAACTCATGCAAAGAACGGTTAACTGACCTTCGGGAACGTGTAAGAAAACGAAGATGTGATTTGTGGAAGAATCGTTTCAGGATCATTCACCTGGACAATCCGCCAGCCCATTCCGCTCAATTTGCGAAAGCGTTCTTGGCAAATCATAGCATCCTCGTGTTATATCATCCACCGTACTCGCTTAACGTAGCCCCTGTGACTTCTATTTATTTCCAAAGATCAAATCGGAGCTGTAGGAAATAAGATTTGAAATTCACCAAAGTAAAAGCGGCGTAGACTCTGAACAAGCTGACAAAAGAGGACATTTAGCACTGCTTTGTGCAGTGGAAAATTTGGATGGAGCAGGGAAAGGATCGCCAAGGGGATTGTATTGAAGGCGATAAAGTTTCCAATGTAATTGGTGACGAATGAAAAGTTTTATGATGTCAGTCCTGTTACTTAATAGCCACACCTCGTACAATGAATTTTTCAAAAATGATTTATTTTTTTAACTAAAGTAACTTATAAAAATGAAATTATGTATCTAAGAATTACACATTTTAAAATTTAGTTCTCTGGGAAAATGTCAAATAAAAATAATTTAATTGATTGGATAAAATATCAGAAATGGAGAAAATAAAGGAACACAAACAGGCTGTGGAAAAAGATTTTATTGTACAATGAATCTAAGTAATAGATATCAGAAACCCTTTCGTTGGTTTGTAGTAAAAGTTAAATTTGTGATGCAATTTTTAGTAAGATCATATGAAACCGAACATTAGTAATATTTTCATCCAACTTAATTTCTTTATCTCGCTTTTTTGAAGCAACTTTAGCATCTATTAGTCAGGCCGCACACCAAGCGACAAGTGCAGCATAAAAGACAAACTCAAGAATTCTAACTTGTTTTTTCTTTGTTAACAGGTTGGTAGCAATGGCGAAACTGGTTTGAATTCCAGAATTTGTCCCATAAGGGACCAAACAGACTACGTACTAGTCTTTTGCTATCTATGATGTGGTGAAGTGGTCCCTTTCATCTTTTATGACTTTCTTAGTATATCTAAAGGTCAGAGGTCAAGAGTGGGAGCCATTGACAGCTCGGAAACCACTACTTCCTTTGGTTAAGACTCCGACTTTCTGTTGAAGATGACCACAAAATGATTCGAAAAGAATGGGAAGACATGTGATTGATGCCCATCTTAGACTGCCTTGCTAAGGATGCTTATAAACGCAGCTTTAATTTCCCTTGTCACCTGAGTGTGCGGTTACATTCCAGCAATCTTACTGAATTCAGATAAGGCTGTTCTTAGGCCAGTTTGAAGTTTTTATACAGAAGTGTTTAAGATATTGCTGCACCTATTGTATAATTGTGGACGAAGTTTACTTTTACAGTTTATACAGGGTGGATAGAAAAATCCCTTTTGCCAGAAAACATTTGACAACAGACAGAACTACAACTACGCAAGTGGGATAACGGTATATTAAATTGATTTTTCCTAACATAATGCAACCGACAGCAGCGTTTCTAGTGACGAAAGTTTGAAGTTATCTGTCCTACCTTGAATACTAATTGTAGAGTAATCGATTTAATATGAAATATCTTACAAGTAAAAATCCCTTTATTAGAAGCCCTAAAATGTTAAAGTTTACATGCAAGCTCCAGCTTACACACGTCACTAATTGCATGCTGAAGTGTGGAATTATAAAGTAGATGTACATTTACTAATAAAACTGACACGTGTAACCAATATACAGTTTGTTTTAAGAAGAAAATCAAGTTAAGTATACTCAATGTGTTTTCCATAAACAGCAACACATTATGCATTCTGCATGTGTCTCGTTGATGGGCATATTGAGCATACTTAACGTAATTTTATCTGCAAATAAATTGTTTCTTCCTTACATATTTTAGCTTACAAAAGTAGTAAATGTGTATCTGACTGATAATGCTACACTTTTTTTTACAATTAGTAGTGCATTTAAGCTGGTGATTGGATATAAAAAATAACATTTTTAACAGCTTCTATTAAAGTTGTGTTTTACACGTAAAACATAATTCCATACTAAATCGAGGACGCTTTATACTTTTTTAATTGTCTTTTTCCAGTTATATCAAAGTTTTTGAGATACAGTGAATAACTTTCGAATTTCGCAACTAGGGTCACTTCTATAATTTCATTAGGTTGGGTTCAGACACTTTACAAAACCGTTATCGTACTCACATAACTATAGCAAGTACTCGCATAACTATAGCAAGTACTTCAGTACTTTCAAAATAAAGGGACTTTCCTATGCATCCTATATATCATCTGCTTCATAAAAATTAGCTTGATAAAAATGTGCAATCAGCGAAAACTTTTTAGTTTAAGCTTTTAACCTCCTGCTTTATAAGCAAACAAAACCCTTAAACAAAATTCTTTTTTTTTTCTTGTCAGGCTATTCTGTTTGTAATAATCTGTCTTATTTACTGATGAAGCAAAAAAATTTAAAAGTAATGATTTTTATGATAACGTTTTTATATCTAAACAAGAACGAAAAATCATGCGTCAAGCATAGATTATGTAACACTTTCCAACGCTTCCAAAATAATTTTACAAATCATACCGTTTAATAAGCTAAAAGATAACATCTAAAAAATCCGAATAATTTTATTCAGCCCTGTATAGGATCTATAGATTTGTATATATACTACATAGGATGCTAAATTTTAGTTCAGTTAGGAAACGCGTAGCACAGTTTAAAATTTTCCGTCTGGAGTTAAATAATACGGAAATGTGTTCGCGAACTTTTGTGCTTCCCTGTATAGGATCTACAGAATTTATACACACCATGTAATAGACAAAAAGAGAGTTAAAATTAAAATCGCGTTCATTAACTTAAAACGCACTTCCAGGAATTATTGTTAACTTACAGTAGAGAATTCTTTTGTGTGTCCCTGTAAATGAACGATGACTGCTATACACACAATATTCTGTAGTAAGCCTCTTGTAATGCACCTTATATAAATTTCAATGCGTTTAAAATAGGGAAACATTATTTAAATAAACCGCAGACGATTTTTCTCCATAGACGTAATGTAACGGAATTCTTTTGACTGTCCCTGTAAGGTAACTATAAGTGCTATGCACACCCTATTCCATATTAAGCTTCTTCTAATACACCTTAGTGATATATATAAATTTCAATGCGTTTAAAATAGTGAAACATTATTTAAATAAACCGCAAATGATTTTTCCCCATAGACCGCAATGTAACGGAATTCTTTTGAGTGTCCCTGTAAAAAACTATAAGTGCTACACACTTCCGTTGAAATAGGGAACATGCTATAGATAACGATTATAACATATAAAAATTGCAGAGCAATCCGAGCATATTTACGGGAGTTAGAGCACGGCCAGACGGCAGACGGCCAGACAAACCGAAGTCATAAACACTTTTCAACTAGGTTGGAAAGTGTTAAAAAGGAATTCAAGATATTACATTTTTATTTTGTATATTGAAAATAATAAATATATAAAAAATTACCTTAATTTCTTCATATTGTTTTTTTTCATCAGATTGCAATTCGATAGCCTGGGCTGAATCTTTATTTTCATCTTGTCCGTATGTAGAAGCGTTTATTAGACGACCACCGTCCTCAAATTTTAAAGTTTTAATATTTATCTAGAGATAACATAAGAATATCATAATTACAATGACATCATATGAATGGCATAATTACAATGCCATAATAATAAGAATGTCAAAATTCAATCGTATTTCACTAACAAAATATAAGGTAATTGTATCAGTAATGGACCATCTAAGACCTATAAGGTTAAATGGCTATATGTTAGAGGAATATAAGTAGTTTATGTGGCCGATAAGTGGCTCATTATATGAGCCACTTGCTTTTAAAATGAAACAAAAAGTTTCTATATCATATTTATGACCACCTAAAATGGCGGGTGATTGGTTGAATTGTTCAACAATTACTGGTCACTCTAGTTGATTGTGAGTATGATATATAAACTTACTATATAATTTATCAAAGCAAGTGGTCTATTATATGTACATGGCCCATTACTGGAACACTTACTTTAATTTAGGTGTCTTTAGACTGAAAAAATTAGGACTGTCAAAGTTACATTACATATGAGAAGGTCCATAGTTATATTTTATTTAATTTTATACAATTGAAACAGCCTGTAATATATATAATTAGGATAAAATTTAATTAAAATTTAGTTTTAATTATAATTGTATATATAATTATAATTCGTAAGTAATTAATACGAAATTGTGTGTTAAGTAATACTGTTTAAACATTATGCATATAATTAAATATATTTCTAATTTAAATAATTTAAAGCATTTTTATTGATTCTTTCATAGTTATAATTAAAGAAATTTCAAATAGTTTAAAATATTTTAACTTTTATAAATTTTACATAAATTATATTAAATATTATACACAATTATACATAAATATTGTTTATAATTGGAACAAACCGTTTTTCGTAAATTATTTTTTAAAAATCCTGAAAGTTACAGATTGATTTCGTTTTATTTCTCAATTTTAAACAACTTTTTATGCAGTTTATATTGTAATATAGTCAATATAGCAAATCCCAAATTAATGATCTGCATAAGCTTCAAATAGCAACAAATCAAGCTACAAATATAGGATGGAGATTAATTAGTTGAGCTATAAAAATGGTTTATGTTATATGACCAAATGTAAGAGAGTATACATGTGATATGAGATAATGAAATATAGAATATAAGATAGTGAACACACAGAGTTATTTACAAAATTGACAGAGTTATTTATCTTATTTACAAATATTAGATACGGCTGTCCTTCATTACTCTGCAAATTTTCCATCGGTAAGTCAAAACCTTGTCACATGTCCTTGTCAAATCAATCAAACCAAGTACAGTGCTGGTTCATGATTTCAGTTCAGGAATTGATTTTGGATGCGGTGGACATAAAACCTGATCTTAAATAAAACCATGGTGGTTATGGATAAACACCTTCGTGATCAATCCAAACTAGGACTTCAGCATTAAGGTAAGAAAAACCCTGAAATATCTAGTGCAACCTATGCGAAAACGTGTACAACTTGTACCTTACAATTAATATTTCACAACTTATTCAGTTACGAAACTATCCAATTAACTTGTGTCCACACTATATTTAATTTCACTCTTTAAAAAGTATATAAATGTGGAGTTAAGTGGGGTTACAAATATAAGTTGGAGTTTACAATAAATAAAACCCAGCATCTCGCAGCACCATCTTTGCGAGTTTAGCGATTCTTTCATAGTTATAATTAAAGGAATTACGAATAGTTTAAAATATTTTAATGTAACTTTTATAAATATGATATAAATTATTTTCAAGTTTATACACAATTATACACAAATTGTCTATATACCTTACAAATATACAGATAGAGAGATGGTTAATTGCTTACTTCACACGAAACAAATTCGAAAAAAGGCTTTTCTTCAATAACAATAATTTCGTTTTAAGGATATGAAAATAAAAAATTAAAGACAAATTTAATTATTAACCAAAATTGTGACCAAAAATAACCAATGTTAAATTGGTGGTGTCCGATACGGTTGATTATCTGCACGAAAGACATAGGTTGGGGGGGGGGTGATCTCTGTTGGGTCTTCCCACTCATGTGTAGCCAATATCATTAAAATACTAAGGTCATAAGTAAAACCAAGATACATTTGGTTAAGTAATAATAAATTATATTGAGCCAATCAACTAATATTTTACACCTATTCCTATCTATCATCAAAATATTTAATAAATCAATTTTAAGTCTATTAATTGTAGTTTTTACTTATCCGAAGAATAGCTAAACAATTAATCTATGCTTTAGCAGTGCAAAGCTTTGAAATAATTGCTAATATCTTTGTTGTTACATAATAACGTAGGTGACAAAACATAAATTTCTGGAGAGACAAATATAGGTTTTAATGAAGTGAAAAATGGTCCCTCACAAACTATATGTTAAGATTTTCCCGCTTTTTATGAGCTACAAAAGCATGATTACGACTAATATGAAAAAAAAACATCTGTTCATTTCAGTGTGATTTTCGAGAAAATGTAGAGTAGAATTGGGAAAGAAATCCCTTTCTTATCGAGCATTGTGCTCTCTCAGCGATAATATTTCTACATTTTTTTTTTCTACGTCAAAGCGTAGTAATTTAACAGTTTTATATATAAGACAGCATTTCAACCTTCTCCCCCCACACACACCCAAGGAAATGAAAAGTTATCGCCTCAGCTCTTGAAATAACGAAAGAAAGAAGATATACAGCCCCTTTGTAAGATTTATAACTGACCCATGGAATGGAAAGAGCATAGATGAAAACCGTTATTTATTTATTTCTCTACATTAACCAGACTTTTAATATTTCATATTGCACTGTTAAAATGAAAAGGAAATGTCAAATTAATAACTCGAAAATTGCAGTGACTGTTGCAATGTTAGCCGAGTTTGTCAAGAAAACTTTATATTATGTTCATTTAAACGTTGAGATGATTAGAGCAATAAATAATTATAGTTAGTTTAATTATATGTGTTTTTAAGATTTTCATTATCTTTACGTGTATTACGTGTAACGGTTAATACGAGGACTTTTATAATTATCTTGCATCGCGTATAACAGAATTCGACTCTCTCTCTCTCTCTCTCTCTCTATATATATATATACACACAGTGTTGTTATAATATAAGTATCTCTGTTTGGAGCTGTCTGTAGCTTGAAGGAATAACCGGAATGAAACCAAAATCGGTATACTTACTATTCGAGAAGGAGGGAGAAAAATGGAACAATAAAAAAAAAAAATTGCAATAATCGCAGACAGATTGCGCTTCTGAGTGTGACATGTAATGTGTAATATTGTGAACCGTAGAGGTGTCGCAAACCTCAATGACTTTACCTCATATCACAACGTGTACGAAACATCACTCCTGATGCGTTACATTCCGCAGTTGAAGACTTCGTGCACCACCCAGATTGTGTCCTCCAGCACAATGGCCATGTGGAACCTGAACATGATTGGTACCCCCATGCGAAAGCGTAATCTCATTCACTGTGACATTTTCCAATAAATTAGATATGCCTTCCAGTTTTACGCCTTAATTATTTGTTCTTGTATTACACATTACAGTTCACACTCAATAGCGCCATCTGTCGGTAATTATTATAATTATTTTTTTATTGTTCCATTCTTCTTCCCCTTTCTCGAATAGTAAGTGTACCGACTTTGATTTCATTCGGGTTATTCTTTCAAGCTACAGACAGCTCCAAATAGAGATACTTATAATATAACCACCCGGTATATATATATAACTGTTAAAAAAACAACACACAAACATCATACAAGAGTTGGGTAAAAAAAAAAAAAAAAAGAAAGAAAGAAAGAAAAATGAAAAATGAACACATACCTATTTGAATAATATTCAGAAAAATGCAGATAAATAAAATAAAATAAATAAAATAGAATATAAAACCAAGATAATAGAAAACAGATTGGGTGTGGGGGGGGGGGGAGAGAAAACAAAATAAAAAAATGAAAGATGAAACTGAAATCTGTTATGAAAAGTATCCATAAAATATCAAAAATAGAAAAAAAGTGAAATATTGAAATAATTGAGCAGATGATATAATTTTTAATTGTGGAACCATTGCAGAATTCTCAAGCCCAAATTACCATGATTCCACAAAATATGTACTATTTTATCCTTGCACCAACTAATAAGCTAAAATTGTACAAGATTTGGGTAATTGTACAGTAATAAACCAGAATTTGAAAGAAATTACAAAATTAAACATATATATATATACAGGGGTGTGAAAACTAGGCGCTAATGGGCAAATTATCACCACTAAATGTTAATAGTATTCTTCGTCTAAATTGTATTAGTATTAAGCGAAGAATACTAAAAATTGAATAGTGGAAATCGGTTCATTGGCGCACATATTTTAAACCCATAT
Organism: Maratus michaelseni; assembly: GCA_963931845.1. Lineage (NCBI taxonomy): Eukaryota > Metazoa > Arthropoda > Arachnida > Araneae > Salticidae > Maratus > Maratus michaelseni. The sequence goes on along the minus strand of OZ007586.1, from coordinate 37,595,592 downwards.
ATATATATCGTCTTTGTGCAAAAAACAGTTGAGTCAACCATTATACTTACAGCTCCACCATCATTTCCAAATAATATTAGTCCACCAGAATGTACAATTCCAGGCCTTGACATGCCTTTAACGTCAACAGGGCGGCCTGACGGTACATCTCCTGTCCATATTCTAGATCCATAAACACGGGCTAACTAAAAAAATATATATATATATCTATACTAATATTATAAAGGAATAAATCTTGTTTGTTTGTTTGTAGGGGGTAATCTCTGGAACTACCGGACCGATTTCAAAAGTGATGGTGGCAAATTGATGGTGACAACCCCTGCTCCAACATAGGCTATATTTTATGTCGGTGCCACTAACCCCAGGGGGTGCAGGAGCAAAAAACGTTCTAAAATTGCGATTTTTCAGTTATCACACTGGCTGTCAAGCCCTGAGAGCTTGGCAGCCGGTTCTGTATGTATGTATGTACGTACGTAATGCGATAACTCTTCATAGAAATATCCGTTTTCCTTCAAATTTTCTTTATAGGTTCACTGTGTTAAGGCGCTTCCCTGATTAGTTTTCGGGATTGATTGGTTAAGTATAAAAGGGGGGGGGAACAAGGGGCTAATTCCCCCCCCCCCTTAATTTATATAAATGGGTTTTTCATGCAGAATTATTCCGTTTTGCTTCAAATTTTGTTTATAGGTTCACTGAGTTAAGGCGCTTCCCTGATTAGTTTTCGGGATTGATTGGTCAAGTATAAAAGGGGGGAACAAGGGTCTAATTCCCCCCCCCTTAATTTATATAAATGGCTTTTTCATGCAGAATTATTCCGTTTCCCTTCAAATTTTGTTTATAGGTTCACTGAGTTAAGGCGCTTCCCTGATTAGTTTACGGGTTTGATTAGTTAAGTATAAAGGGGGGGATCGGGGGCTAATTCCCCCCCTTAATTTATATAAATGGGTTTTTCATGCAGAATTATTCCGTTTTCCTTCAAATTTTGTTTATAGGTTCATTGGGTTAAGACGCTTCCCTGATTACTTTTCGGGATTGATTGGCTGAGTATAAAGGGGGGGGGATCGGGGGACTAATCCCCCCTTAATTTATATAAATGGGTTTTTCATGCAGAATTATTCCGTTTTCCTTCAAATTTTGTTTATAGGTTCACTGTGTTAAGGCGCTTCCCTGATTAGTTTTCGGGATTGATTGGTTAAGTATAAAGGGGGGTAACGGGGGGATAATCCCCCCCTTAATTTATATAAATGGGTTTTTCATGCAGAATTATTCTATTTGCTTCAAAATTTGTTTATAGATTCATTGGGTTAAGACGCTTCCCTGATTAGTTTTCGGGATTGATTGATTAAGTATAAAGGGGGGGAACGGGGGCTAATACCCCCCTTAATTTATGTAAATGGGTTTTTCATGCAGAATTATCCCATTTCCTTCAAATTTTATTTATAGGTTCACTGTGTTAAGGCGCATCTCTGATTAGTTTTCGGGATTGATTGGTTAAGTATAAAGGGGGGGAACAAGGGGCTAATTCCCCCTTATCTATACTAATATATAAAGTAGTAAAGATTGTTTGTTTGTTTGTAGGGGGTAATCTCTGGAACCACTGAAGCGATTTTAAAAGTGATGGTGGCAAATTAATGGTGACAATCCCTGCTCCAACATAGGCTATATTTTATGTCGGTGCCACCACCCCCAGGGGGGTGCAGGAGCGAAAAACGTTCTAAAATTTCGATTTTTTGCGTTGGGTTGGGTTGATTGTTGACGGCCAATTATCTACACTAGGGATATAGGCCCGGGGGGGAGTGCCCTTCGTGGGGGTCTTTCTAAGGGAACCTAATCCGTATTTACGCATGGATAAATCCACGGCTCGAAGAAAACCACGAAAACTCCGAACGATTAGGCCGACGGGCGCGATTGGGATCGAACCCAGCACCTCCCGTCTACCAGCTTCGAGAGCACAACCTCTCAGCCACTGGTGGGGCTTCGATTTTTTGTGTACTGAAGGAGATAGAAGTATCAAATTTGGTATGGTAGTTACTTATAAGATGTAAATGCTCTCTAAAAACAAATTATAAAAACATTCGCAATTTAAAAGGGTGAGATGAGGATGAAGCGTTCTAAAAACATTCTAAATTACAATTTCTATGGAATCTCTGAAACTACAGAACCGATTTCAAAAGTGATGGTGGGAAATGGATGGTGACAGTCCCTGCTCCAACATATGCTAAATTTTTTGTCGGTGCCACTGCCTGCAGAGGGTGCAGGAGCGAAAAACGTTCCAAAATTATGATATTTTCAATAATGAAGGAGTTAGGAACTTGACATTTTGTATGGTCGTTACTTACAAGATTTAAATGCTCTATAAGAACAAAATCTAAAAAAATTCGAAATTTAAAAGGCTGAAATAAGCAAAAAATTTTCTAAAAACATTATAAATTACAATTTGTATGGAATGTCTGGAACTACTAAAGCGATTTCAAAAGTGATGGTGGCAAATGGATGGTGACAATCCCTGCTCCAACATAGGCTATATTTTATGTCGGTGCCAGTACCCCGAGGGGGGTGCAGAAGCGAAAAACGTTCTAAAATTGCGATTTTTGCGATGCTGAAGGAGCTAGAAACTTCAAGTTCGGCATGATTGTTATTTATAAGATCTAAATGCGCTCTAAGAACAATTTCTAAAGAAAAATGATCTAATGATTCTGCGATTTTTCAACTATTGAATTTCTAAAATTACCAAATTTCACAATAGAGTACCATAGCGAAACTTTCACGCGTAAAAAGATAATGATAAGGGCGACGTGTCCTGACGTGTATATTGACTATAGCACGAGTCACAAATTATAGTATCCTTATTATTCTGTTAAAATATAAAAGTGAATTATGAAATGTCAATATTTTGTTTGATTAAAGGTTCGTTAAGAGAAATTGACCAGCGTAGCGGGCGTAGCTTGCTAGTAGTTTGTATATATATATATATATATATATATATACAAACATATAGAAAATGTTACAAAGTTATTAGTTTACGGATATCAATTTTTAGGAAGGGTGGTGGAAGAGTGCATATTTGTCAGAACAACGTACGGGTGCGAAGTACGTTTACTTATATCAATTGTGTTTTGAGTGCGGCCAAGGCTGATTTGCACTCCTGACAAATAATTGTGATTGCATTAAAAACAGACGCAATAGGCGAGTTCAAATTTCTACCCAGTTTTCTTCTAAACTTTCCCAATTTGAACTTACTATTTCAAAAGTTTACATATTTCTAATAATTTCGGTATTGTTTGGAATAACACAATTATGAAGGTTGTTCGGAACGAACGAGGAAAATCCCTGGTATAACGAAGAGTAGTAACTCAGATTTCGTAATAAATGGAAAATTGAAAAAAAAAACGTATTCTTATATATTATTGGTGTGTGAAAGTGCATTTACATCCTTGTGACTTTTAAAAATTATTCCTAATTATATATCTCATTAAATTTTCAGCAGAGCTGAAATTATGCTGGAAATTATTAAATACAAAGGATGTGAATTATCATTTTACTACACAGCGTACAACGAACAGAGTGAAAAAATGTCATGTCCAGACCGTGGATCGAACCCAGATACCTTGGTATAGCGCACCGCTTTACCATTTAAGCCACCAGAACGACATCCAGTCTAGCATTCTCCCACTCTTGTATGGTAGGGCTACAACTTCTGCAGCACAAGATGGAACGTCAATCATTAGCACAACATCAGTGGCATGCATGAGATAAATTAAACCCAGTATCGGTGAATATATACAGTGTGATTCATAAATATCGAAACAATAGGCTATCTCCTTAAATATTGCTCCTAGGCACATACTTCCAATTGCAAATTTTCACAAAAAAAGGTGCAGAATTTGATGAGATAAGTTGCAACTCCATGGGGGGTCTATTTGAGAAAATACAAAAATTAAATTTTTATACGGCCCCCGTAGGATAAAATTTCCAATTACGAAATTATTCCTTATCCAGTCCTGAATTAAACAAAAAGAATGCCATCTTTATATCTGCAAAATTCACAGAGATATTAAAATCCAAAATTCGTGACTTACACCACTTAAACATACCTCTGAGAGACGCGGTATCAGTTCATTTGCAATGCAAGTTAGGGATCGACCATACATTTACACATTATTAAAAGTCGATCTAAGACAATGCCTTAACTTTTATAAAATATAAAATATTAGCGTATAGATTTTTACGTTAAACTTGCTTGAGAAGTATGCTAGACTTCTGCATGAGGCCGAGATTGGTCCCAGGGTCGTAATCGGCACGGCCCGCTGGCCGGACCGTGTCTTTATCGCTCTTAGGACGTGTCGGGAAGGCAATAAGTTTTATAAAAATAGTAATAGCGATAATGAAACTTCTGTTAACGGAATCATTGGAAATAATATTTTATAAATTATACAGAAATATTTTCAAAAATCTTTTTTTTGTTATACAGTTTCAAAAGTTATGATGTTGTTAAACCTATTTTTCATTTATACCAAACGACAGTGTTTTTTAAAATAAATCTTTATTCGAATATAACAGTCTAATAGTTATAAATAATCATTAACGTTGCTATAGCGTATTTTTTTAATAGATGCCAAACTCTCACTAATCTTCCGTTATAAGTGTGTTTATTTGACCCAGGTTCAATACGTTCGAACCAGAAACTCTTTTAAGAAATTCAATTAAATGTAGTAATGATTCGACCTAAAACATTTAAATTAAATAAGTCAAAGATTCATTAAACAATTTCTAGTTTTAAAGGGGTTAACTGGTTCAAATTAATCTACATAATACGGAGGATTAGTGGGAGGTTTGACAGCTATGTTTTTGTCATGCGAAAAGATAGTAATCTAAATTAAACTGTAAAATTTTCTTATAAATATGTATGTAGTATTCTTTAAAATAATCTTAATTGTATCTTAAGATAAATGGGAATTTTTTGTACAAATTTCGGCTTGTGCAGAAATGTAAAATATGTACAGACCTGTCTAGATAATGAATTAAATAAAATTAAGTGCAACGCCCATGAAAATGGTTTTCTTTCGCATCATATCAATAAACCCTACCTGAAACATAAAGTGCATAAAAGAAATTTATAACTCTAATAAACTTAAATTTTGTAAATTTCGCTGTATACCAGATTTGTATGAGAGACTAGGTTATGCGTTAAACAAATTTAATATCTGTACCCGAGAGCCAAACTATCGTAATCAGAAATTGAAGCTACAGGAAGGAGTTACTTATTCACCTGGAAGCTTTTAAAAAGCATTTAAACGTTCTATTAGGACCCAATCTTTGTTTAAAACTTTAAATGCATTTTTCGGCATCATAAGTTTATTTCAGCATTTCTCATTTTTAAATTTATATAAGTCAATAACCTCTATAAATGGTTCAAACTTGTAATATATTTTTTTCAAATATTTTACTTAAATTTTAATTTGGCAAATTTGAAAAAAAGTTATTCACTTTTGAAAATATGATTTGTTTAAAATAAGTTGCATCTTTTTTTTTTCTTTTAATTGTTATTTTAAATATTTTTTTTTAATTAATATTTTTCAAAATGCTGAATGAAAATTAAAACTTATATATTTCTGTTTAATTAAAGGAGAAAAATTCGACAAATAATATTTCGAGTTATAACAATTTTAAATTACTCTGCATTTTTTGATTTTTTTTTTTTTTAACAAGTCTTATGATGTGATTCTGTTTACAAATTATATGGCTAATCATCACAATAAATTCAAAATTCTAACTCTATAAATAAATAAATAAAATGTTTCCCGGACACCTTAAAGTAACATTGTTTCTTGAACTACACGCATTTCAATTTGTGTCTGATCCCTTGAAACCTCATGAATTATTAAAACGGACATATCTCCCTGAGTTTTGCAGATATCAAGATGGAATTTTTTTTGTTTAATTCAGGACTGGATAAGGAAAAATTTCCTAATTGGAAATTTTATCGTACGGGGGCCGTATAAAAATTTAATTTTGTATTTTCTCAAATAGACCCCCCATGGAGTTGCAACTTATCTCATCAAATTTTGCACCTTTTTTTATGAAACTTTTCAATTGGAAGTATGTGTCTAGGAGAAATATTTAAAGAGATAGCCTATTGTTTCGATATTTATGAATCACACTGTATATATCTAATTAAATTTTCAGCAGATTTGAAATTACACTGGAAATTAATGAATACAAAGGATGTGAATTATTACTTTACTAACACAGCGTACAACCAACAGAGTGAAAAAATGTTGGCTGTACGCTGTGTATTAAGGTGATAATTCACATCCTTTTTATTCATTAGTCCTAATTGGGCGAGGCTAGTTGAGCTTAAGCCGATAGGTAGGCCTCCCCGCCCAATTTGACTTTAACCTTGTATTATTATTATTATCACATGTTTATGACAGTTTGTTACTTGATTATTAAAATTGAATAATGTTTACAAATGATTTTGATACATTCATTATTCATTCCTTTATAATCAGATGCTTGTTACATATGCACTCTATCCCCACTCTACCCTAAGCACTAAATAAACATATAAATCCTTGAAAAAAACCCATGCAACTAAAATAAATCGCACTGCATGTTTCCAAGTGAATCTTTTTAAAGGAAAAACACTTGTTTTTTTTTTTTGTTGTTTTTTTGCACGAAGAAAGACACATAAAAGTTTGTCTGAAACGTCTGTTGTAATTTTTTTATTAATATTTTCATGGTGTCTTTTTAAATTTTTAGCGACGAAATCCTATTTCTTTCACAACGGACTTTTCTTTCATAGAAATGTGTAAGCCATTTTTGGAAGGCTACTAAAAAACTGGTTGCTCTCTTTATTGCTCATGCATCGCTTGTAAGTATTGCATAATTACAATTTTTACATCACTGAATAAGTAAAAAAATTCTCTCGAAAGAAATCTGAAAACTTTGGCTCAATTTTGAGGCTTTTTAATTTTTTGAAGCATGATTTTTAAAAATTCTATCTCACCAATTAGACTTGTTTGCTAGAATAATGTAAAGTAACTAGTGACAGGATTACCACATTATGCAATTCATTTCGCTGAGAAAATTACAAAACAAACAAATGGAGATTAAATGCATAAAGTAGTCCCGCGGAGAAACTCAATGCTAATGTTAAACCTATGGGAGAAATCTTTACGGATTTTTCTTGGTTGTATTTTTTTTTTTTTTCATAGGATACCTGGAGATTGATATCTATTGTTGTACATTTGTACCTTTTCGATTTTAGTTACGGTTTTTTTATATGCGGACACTTTCACTTTTGGAACCGGTTGGAACCGGTTCTGAAAATTAAACTATCCTCAAATATAAAAAAAAATTAACAAAAATGAAAAAAATATAAACTCACAATATTGAAATGGCAAAAAAATGTAAAGAACGCCTCCATGGATTTAACATTAGCTGACGAATGTCGTCACGTGACTAGCGTAGTCTCTTAAGAGCCGACACTATTCGTGCGAAACGCGCAAGCTAATGTTAAGTCTATCGGAAGGTTATTTTCAAATTTCTCGCTCGCATTTTAATAATTTTAAATGATATTTTTTTGCATAGGATAGCTTATATCTATCTAGAACGTTTTTAGTTTTTACTTTTTCCATTTTGGTTCCAGTTTTTTTTATATAAGGGTACTATCACTTTCAGAACCGGTTCCAAAATTGAAAATATCCGCTTATAAAAAACTTTGACCAAAATCAATAAAAGTAAAAACTAACAACGTTAGAGATTGACCTTAGCTATCCTATGCAAAAAATTCATTTAAAAATATTAAAATGCGAGCGAGAAATTTGAAAATAACCTTCCCATAGACTTAACATTAGCTTGAGCGTTTTTCGCATGACTAGTGTAGGTTCTTAAAAGCATTAGTGAAATAATGCTTTTGGTTCGCATATTTATTGTAAAATAATGTGTTAGGTGAAGCTAGGTCTATGTATTTAATCAGATCTATAAATATTAATATTTTTTTATTTAAAACTTTCATTTTGCTTTTATAAAACAAGTTTATTAATTTCCTTTCTTTTCACGAATATTAAATTTACTATTATTATTTATGAAATCACAAATTATAAGAAAGAAAATTCAAAACATCCCTCTTTATCAAATCTTTCTTCTGGTATGCAGTCCCTGGTAAAGATCTCGTTTGTCATGTCGCTAATACTAAAATCAGGCCCAGTAAAAAGAGCACACAGGCTATCTCGCGGTTGAACCAACTTTTTGTGATGGTGTAACTCCAACCATAAGATGGTGAAATCTTGTTTCAGAATTTGCAACAATGGTTCCACTGGAGCTCCAAATTTTTGAACGAGATTTCCCCATCTTATAGTTTCAGCTACTGCAGAGCCAACAGTTAGTTCAACCCACCAAAACATTCTAACAGTGTAAGACTTATATTGTATACAAAATCTAAAGTACGACAATTATTGGAACATTTGTACAAAAATCTAATACATAAAAAATAAATATAAATGTTTATGAAAAATATACAAACTTTTTCGTTTATTTTATGTTTCCTGTATTTGAGCTCTGCTAGAGAATGATCCACTGTGAAAGGCGTCCAATGGACAAAAATGAATCGCTTAAGGGATTAAATAAGTATATATAACATTATATGACAATGTGGGTTTATTTGAAAATCATTCTTGTCATCCATGGCTTATGACTTAATATTTTAAGATATTTTAAATGTAAAAACGGCAAGAAAAAAAACGAAACAGTACCTTACTGTCAATTTCCACACAAGCTCCAGGTACTTTATCCATTCCTCTCACAAAATTGTGCAATTGTTGTGTACTGAGTTCTTCAAAGCGAATCTAAAAATATATAATAAAATGCATTATATATACAGGGTGACCACCAGCTATAGTCATAAACATGGTATCTAGGTATAGTAAACTACTATGTGCTTTACGATGAGACTGCTTGCAGTGCCATCTGGAATCAAACTGCTGAGTTAGCGGCAACTCGAAACGGGCACAAGATACCGGAAAAAGTCAACTACAAAGTTATAGAACGTCCTCGATTTATTATCAAATGATGTCTTCAATGTAAAAATAAGTTCATTAGAGGCTCAGACATCTAAAATTTTTATAGCCATTTCCCAGCTTATATAGGCCACTAATTGCATCCAGGAGTATTTTATCGTACTTAATTTGATTGTTCCTTAATAAAATAAACTATGTCTTATCTGTAGGTGTTAGTTTCATTAGTAAATGTCGTCTGCCTTATAATGCCATACTTCTGCAGGCAATTAGAAGCGTGTGATTTCTAAATTCCCAACTGGGCGAAAACTGACCGGGCCAGGATTCAAACCAGGGATCCCTTGGCTGAAACTGCCAGTGCTCTACCAACTGGTACCAACTGGAGCCATCCAGGACGAATCTGGAGGACCTAATTCACCCAGTTAACTTTATTGATCATAGCATCTGGTCTGATATCTTAATCAGCTCAACAGAATAAATCGCAGGTTATGGGACTCCAGTAAACGCTGGATACGTGATTACACTGGATTAATTTTTAACATAATTATTCAAATTGGTACAGAAATCATATGAGTTATAATTTTCCAACTGCGCGAAAAATTTCCGGGCCTACTAATTACAACACTTAGGATTTTTTTGAACAGATCAATAGTCATAAGCATTTAGACAAATAAAAATAAAACATTGAATAAAACTATGTCTGTAGCAAATATTTTTGCAATACATGAACTAAATACTAAACCAGAATTTTTTTCTTATATACCTCTTTATAAATAAATTAAATGATTATAAACATCATGCTAAATCTACTTTCCTCGGACTGTCGCGATGGGATCTGTCCCTACGGGGTAACACCGCTATGGTAGGTTCAAAATTATAATTTTTTTTAATTTATTATTTCACTTGCTTAAACATCTTAACGGATTTTCCCGCACACAATAGGCATCGCCAGAGGTTCAGGGGGCTGGATTCTGATCTATGTCGCGCTCGTCCGCCTTACCGTTCGGAGTTTATTGCGAACGTTAACGAGGATTTCTTTGAATCTTTCAGTAATTACAGGTTAGATTCCTTAAGAAAGAAACCTTTTTCACCGTTTCAGCCTTTAACACTTTTTAATTAATTATTTTTAAATTCGTATAGTAAGGTAGAATGGTTATAAATATAAAATGCTGTGTGGCATCCCAGAAAAACATTTCTAATGTGTTAATTCAGGTAAAAATAATTGCATTATTTGTGAGAGTCTCTGCCAGAAACAAAATTTTATTTATTATAACAAAAATAAAAATAAATTTTATCTGTATGATAAAAGTTAATTATTTCGCGTGCAAGAAAAATGGTCTTACGTGCAAACTTGAGCACGCGTGCGATACGATTGCCATCCCTGTAATAGTATCCAGCTGAGTAAATTCGTCATTTTGCTGTTAATTAGTAAATCGTACCTGAAATTTAAATATTGACTACTTGTCATTCTAAGTGTATTTGAGAGTTTGTACCAATCGCATAGTATAGAAAAGACACACATATGGCTTCATTCTTCTGAACAAGTGAATTTTTCTGACAAAAAAAAAATATATATATATATGTATAAAAATAGACGTGTGCGTCCCTATAGTTCACTTTGCAACCACAACTACCCAGAGCAGACCACTGGTGTTTGTGTGTGGCAGTAGCCTGTCTCCCATGTGCTGTATGATGGTTTCATGACTGTAGCTGTGGTTAAAAGTGGTCGACCTAGAGCATTTTCATATTTTGACCAAAGTGTTCTAAAAAATGTTTGGAATCTTCTCCAACGGGAATTAGTTCATTCAACTTAACATGAACTAATTAAGATATAGATAACTAAGTAAGATGATTTCGCGCCCCCTAGCAGTGGAAATTGAAACTAAACGATATTGCATGTTTTCAAGAATAGCGTGAATAACATGTTTTCGAGTATTTTTGTCTTTTTTTAAGCTTTCGAAGAAGTTCAAATATCAGTCACATTTTGACGTCACTCTGAGCGGTGGCATTTTGATGTGACCACCGTGACGTCACTGATACCATGCTTGCTATACGGGAAAGATAATATTAGAAAAATGTTAATTTTCTCAGCGTATGCAGCAAATGCGGAAGTTTGTGTCTAGTACTCCTCAGTAGAACATATGAGGTGGATGAAAGAACAGCGTGCGTTTTTGCGTTCGAAGCATATTTTTTGAAAAATCATTCCTACGTGGCATTTCAGTGTGAGTTCCATACTGTCTTCAGAATTAAGGTTTTTTTTAATGGGAATATCTCAAGGTACAGGTTTTTAAACATCACCCCCCCCCCCCAAAAAAAAAAAAACTGCTTCTTTTGAAAAATATTATTCGGCAGGAAATAGCCCCAATGGAAATGGAAATGGAACGTGTAGATGGGAAGTTATAAAAATGATTGCATCAGTGCATAGAGAACGATGGCCACCACTTCAAGATATTTACTAAACGATTTAAAACATTAAAATATGTTCTTTCATTAGCAAAAAAAAAAAAATCTGTCTGCAATGCTTTTTACTTTATTCACCTCAAAGAAGAAGAAAAAAAGTTTCTCTGCTCCATCCTAAAAATAAAAATTCAATTCCCGTTTTTTATCTAAAATTCGGAAGATTACGGAATTCATGAACGAGGAAATTTTAGAGATTTTTTGTTGAGAAAGTTGATTTTGAAAAAAAGTGCCTTTCATTGAAATTTTTACGATTTTAAACTGTTCAAAACAAAGCACATACGATCTTGCTCAAAATAAACATTTCGACCAAAAAAGCAAAAGCGGTCACGTGTAACTTGTGTTCATACACATCAACAAATTGAGGATTGGTGTTAAAGCAGAATATGTCTACAAGACAAAATAAAAATAATCTTAATGTAAATGTATCAAAAGACAATATATAGTCGCACCAGGGAATGTAAGAACATTGTTTTTAACAAAATGTATCGCAAAATGCACCTAAAAACGCATCATAAACAGGACAGAATGGATTGGACTCGACAGTATATGTCACATGGTGTCAAGTAGCTCACCGTATTGTTCTGCGATGAAAACAATCGGAAGTCAGATATCCCTGATGACTAGAATTAATATTGGCATGACCTCATCAAACAGCAGCATACTTTCTTTAGTAGGGAACAATACGGAAAGTCTCTGATCGTATGGTTGCCGGTTGGCTTTTAAGGAGCCGAACCTCCCTGGACATTTTCCCTGGAAAACACTATTTTACAAAGCATCAAGAAACACTGGAACAACATTTGCTATACTTTGACTACCTGTTAAAGGGAGGAGGGAAGTCCTAAATAGAGATTTCAGCTTGACAATGCTGTAACTCACATAATACAAAACTGTGGCTTTTCGGGCAAAATTTTCAAGTTTTAGATTGGTCAGCTGTAAGCCTCTGCTTAAAACCGAGAACGATTGAGAATATTTCGGAAATTTAATCCGTGAAATTTACAAAACAGCAAATCAATTTGACTCTACTAACTCTATTTCTTTCTAACCGTTGACTAGACCCCCTACCTACCGGGCTGTGGCCCAGTTTTACGGGTTTGAGTGCCTGGAAACGGGGTGAAATCGCCTGATCGCCACATGGTGACGGTCTGATGGAGTTGCACTTATGCTGTCTCAATAGCAGCTTTGTTTTATTTTGCTTGGTTCAATGTTGACCTGTTACTTAAAATGGGTTTGCTTGTTTAATTTCACGGCCATCGCTACGCTAGTTAGTCTCGTAATTTAGAACCCTGTTCATGTGACGAGACCTTCACCTGACTAGGCTTCTCCAGAGGTATAATTCATAGGGAGCTTGGAAGACTTTGCACCCACGACAGATTTTACATGCACCAAGCGCAATTAGTCTAAGTTACCAAAGAGAAAGCGTTGTACTCTCTGCCACCGAAAACATTGCAAAAACTAATCGCTTCACTGGAAAGACGCTTACTTGATGTTATAGAAACCAAGGCTATACAATTAATGAACTACATCATATATAAGTGTTAAATGATAATTATTTTTCTACTGTGCATAGATTTTTGAGACATTGTATACACTGTATAATTAAGGGGTTTTGTGAGTTTTTATGAAAATAATAATAATAATGTAGTTCATTTTTATTATTTTATTTGTTCTGATAGGAATTATTCAAACTTTTTTACAAAATCTAATAAATAAATATTATTCTTTTGTTTAATTTTGTGATGTTTTATATTAACCGACATTTTCTCGTTTTACTCTAACTTTTGAGACAGACTGCATTTTAGGTAAAATTATAAGAAAATTGTTTATTCATAAAGCAAATTGTATTTTTCAAACCGCAGTGAAAATTTACCTTTAGTTAATCACATGAAATGTTAATAGTAGTAGAGGTTCGTCAAGGGGTTCACAATCACTTAGATATCAGTATTTTAATAAACTAAATTTCTCCTTGTTTAATTGTACAACATTCCATGAATTAACAAGAACAAATTTATTACAAAGAAATTTCTGGTAATAGAGTGATTGTGAACCCCTTGACGAGTTGATAGGTTTCATGATCAAGTATGACAGACCAGAAATCTCAATATTCTTACAAACATATTTCGAATTATTACTTTTTTCTTCGAGAATCGTACATCTTAAATTATTTTTCATTCGAAAAGTCTTTAATAATAATAAAAAAAATGCACTTATTTAATATCCAAAGACGAAAAAAAGTTGAATTGTCATAAAATTCTTATAATTATACTAATATAACATACCGTACACTGTTCAAGTGTTCTTAACGGACGATTGTATGTAGCTCCTTCTTCAGTTTGAGGAGTTGTTGATGGATCTTTAACAATTTGACCAATTATATTTGCCTAAAAAAAGGAAATTATATAGGTATGTTTTATATAACATAAACATTATAAAATCCATATCATTAAAATACATTAGAGTAATTGTGGCGAGAATAATTGTCATATGGTTATAGAGCTGTCTTAACCATTTAAATCACTAAAGGTATTTGAAAAATCTTGTCGAAAAATATCAAGCTGTGCGATACGGCTTGCCTTATTTTATGTCGAAAAGTACCAAATGGCGAGGTAGCGCTTGCCGTAATTTATGACTAAAAATGCGTTTTAATAATTATAAATGATGGTAACTACAAACAAAATGCATTACTTACCTGGTTTATATTAACCCTTTGTACCACCGTGCTGCATATCTATAACATACCCAAAAGGCAATATTACTTATTGGCTTTAAAAGACGATTTTTTTATTGCTGCTATCTTCCAACACAGCGGTTAATATAAATTGTTCATATAATGCTCAAAAGACGACGGTACTGGGTTAACTTTTCTTACCAAAGTCTTATTTATCATTTGCGCAGTTTCACAACATTATTGCTAAAATGAACTTCGTAAATTTTATAAAATTAAAAAGGTTGGAGACGTCCAAAAATAGATTATTTACAAAAAGTAAATTCGTATACTTTACTAATTCTGTATTAGAAAATCGACAATGTTTATGAGAAGCATGTAATTTTCTGTTTTATTGCAGATATGAAAAAAGTACCTTTTAATAAATATTTTTATATTATTATGTTCTGAATTTTTTAATTATTTTTTACATGCGTAAAATGATTTATTCTAACATCTGAGTAAATATTTTTCATATTGGAGTTGTTGAGTCACAAAGTGTTAAAAATAATAACAACAATGTTACGAGAAAAATCAGTGAAGTTTAGAGCAACTAAAAGGCGACTAAAGGGCAGTATCAAAACACATTAATATTTACAGATCAAGATCTATTGTAATGCCTCGTTTCGACATGAAAGCGGAAAAGCGTGATCGTGGGATATAGGACTCAAACGGTTAATATTAAAAATACAGTTGAAGTAAAATATGAAAAACATCTAATTCCGCTGAGTCAGCTGACAAACCAGTCATCTCCTTTCCCATAAAACTTTCCTGGAGACATTTTTTTTCTGGAAAATTTTTAATGCTAACAATTTTCAATTAAATATGCCAGTTTACTCATAAATTATACCCGAATCTTTCTTCTGTCTTCATTTTTTATACTAGCACTTGTTTAGTAAGTTTTATACAAATATAAAATTAAAACTATGTAAATACTTAAATACCATTAAAAGAAATATATTCTTAAAAAGAAAAATATTTTGCAATCAAAAATTAATACATTTAAATACTAAACAGTATGCTCTATATATCTAAGATTTAAGAGGAATTATTTGAATTTGAAAATTATGCGAACGATAATAAATTATTAGCGATCATTACAGTACGGATTACAAGAAATAAAGAAAAATTCAATCATAATTACAAAATTGAAGAAGAACGTCATCCAATAAATATTTCCTATAATGGAGAATTAACAGAATTTCAAAAATCTTCGGCAATATCGTCGACACAAGTGACTGATCATTGAGAGATTCAGGTGGAATATTTTAATTTTTTTCTTTACATGCCAGTTTTTGTGCAATTTACTGAAACTTGAGAAATATGTTTCTTCAACTGGCTGTGTTGGAAAGTTTCAGGTTACACATTTTTATGTGCATAAATCATGATTAAAAATATGTACTGTAATATCAAGAAGTATTAATGTGTGTATTAGAATGTCAAGAAGATTGCATATAAAAAAAACTATAAGAAAAATCTGAAACGCATGTTTTTCATTTTCTCTATCCAGTTGATTTTTTTTAACATATTATAAACATTATACCAGTTTCTTTCAGTCTTTATCTTCGTGAAGTTCAAAACTTATTGTATCAACTTTCGTTTACTCCGAGTACACTTTTATTATTATTACTAATTTAAAACACCTTAAATATAACTCCTATTATGGATTGGTCGGCGATGCAGATATAAAAGATAAGTAGAATTTTAATACAGAACTTACCAAAATTTTAGAAACAGCATTTTTGCGATACACCGGAGACACATTTGAGACACATATGCATAGCTAACAACCGTCCGTTTTTCGAGCGAAATAAACATATTTTGTAACGGAAAATTTATTTAATAAATTAAACCAAATAAGTATTACATAGAAACACGTTATGGCCTAATATGAGACAATTCTAAACTTTACACAGTTTCTCTGCCTCCCCCTCCCTATTTGTTCATGGATAAAAAATATTGCATGTTATAAAAATAGAAGGTAAAAAATCCTGTCTTATGTTAGCCGCACCAAATGTGACTAATATGAGACAGTTATGGGGCTAAAGTAGAACATTATTTTAAGCGGTTTAAATGAGAGGACTGTCTGAATGTTGCCCCCTGGTCCATTTTTAACACTTTTCAACCTAGTTGAAAAGTGTTTATGACTTCGGTTTGTTTGGCCGTATGGCCGTCTGCCGTCTTGCCGTCTGTCCGTGCTCTAACTCCCGTAAACATGCTCGGATTGCTCTGCAATTTTTATATGTTATTGTCGTTATCTATAGCATGTTTCCTATTTCAACGGAAGTGTGTAGCACTTATAGTTTTTTATAGGGACACTCAAAAGAATTCCGTTACGTTGCGGTCTATGGGGGAAAATCATTTGCGGTTTATTTAAATAATGTTTCACTATTTTAAACGCATTGAAATTTATATATATCACTAAGGTGCATTAGAAGAAGCTTAATATGGAATAGGGTGTGCATAGCACTTATAGTTACTTTACAGGGACAGTCAAAAGAAATCCGTTACATTACGTCTATGGAGAAAAATCGTCTGCGGTTTATTTAAATAATGTTTCAATATTTTAAACGCATTGAAATTTATATATATCACTAAGGTGCATGACAAGAGGCTTACTACAGAATATTGTGTCTATAGCAGTCATCGTTCATTTACAGGGACACAGAAAAGAATTCTCTACTGTCTGTTAACAATAATTCCTGGAAGTGCGTTTTAAGTTATTGAACGCGATTTTAATTTTAACTCGCTTTTTGTCTATTACGTGGTGTGTATACATTCTGTAGATCCTATACAGGGCAGCACAAAAGTTCGCGAACACATTTCCGTTTATTGACAGAAACACCAGACGGAGAATTTTAAACTGTGCTACGCGTTTCCTAACTGAACTAAAATTTAGCATCCTATGTAGTACAAATCTATAAATCCTATACAGGACTGAAAAAAAGTATTCGGATATTTTTCCGAATATTGTATATGTTGGAAATTCCTGAAATTATGTTTTTAAATATGTTATGCGTTTTCCAAATTGTTTACTTAGATGTTATCTTTTAGCTTATTAAACGGTATGATTTGAAAAATTATTTTGGAAGCGTTGGAAAGTGTTGCATAATCTATGCTTGAGGCAGGATTTTTCGTTCTTGTTTTCTTTATCTTTCATTTTGCCTGAATTGGAGGAAATCTTGACCGCATTCGTCATAGATATACATTGCTGTCCAAAAAGTAAGGGGCTTTGACTGGACGCTTTCACTTTTTACATGGTTTGACGAATATCTACTGAATTTCATGACGAATTGTTCTTGCACTTCAAGGATGTAAAGCACATGTTTGACTTCAAGAATAGTCGAAACAGTATACTGCAATTAAAAAATTAATATATCGAATATTTGATGAGATATGGGCATTCTTATGAAATAATATTTAACTGCGCATGTGCGAAATATACGAAAGATTTTTTTTTCTTGATTTGGTAGTCAATTCTATAGAGCAACACATATAAAAAGACCAGTGAAATATCGCTAAACTCAGAAATATATAAGCAATACAGTGAGCTAATTATTAAATTCGGATGGAAATCCCTTGTCATCCAATGGATCCCCCCCCCCCTAATTTGTTAGTCAACTCACTGTATTTCCGAAATTTTTCTGGTCTTTTTATATGAGTTACTCTATAGAATTGACTACCAAATCAAGAAAAAAAAAATCTGACCGGGTAAAAAAAATATGCGCATGCGCAGTTAAAAATTATTTTATACAAATGCCCATATCTCATCAAATATTCAGTATATTAATCTTTTAATCGCAGTATACTGTTTCTTCTGCTCTTGGAGTTAAACATGTATTTTATATCTTCGAAGTGCAATGACAATTCGTCAAGAATTTCAGTAGCTATTCGACAAACCGTGTAAAAGGCGAAAGCGTCCGGTCACTGGCCCTTAAATTTTGGATAGCGGTGTAAATAAAATAAAGTATTTGCAAAATATGCACAAATCAAATTTTATTACTATAAAAATTGGTATTTTGTTTAGTGTGTCTCACATTAACCCCAATATTTTGGCTGCTTTATATTATCCCTGATTGAACCTACATTTTATTAAATAAATTGTCTGCTATAAAATACGTTTATTAAACTAAAAACAGAAGGTTGGCATAATATATGTCACGATTCATAAGTTAAAAAACATTGCTTTAAAGTACATTAGCATTAAAGTTTAAAATAAATAAGGATATACCATAGCTTCTATTCCCTTTGGATACATGAAACGATTATATAATGTATCCACGGTATCATTGGGATCCACTGGAGTAGATTCTTTATAGTACAAGTTCCCAGTATCCAAACCTTCATCGGGACTGAAAAGTGAGAAGCCAGCTTCTTTGTCCCCATAAATTAATGTCCTGTAAAAAATATACAGATTTAAAAAGTGATAAAGTTTTCCTCAAAAATTCCGATTAAGGATTCCGATTTCCAATTAAGGGACCATTTCACTGAAACTCCCCGATCGCAAAATTCCATGTTAACCTATGGGAAACTTTAAAAGCGCGATTACTCATTACCTAATATATTTATTAAAATACGGCTTTTCCAATCAGAAAGTAGACGTCAGATGCCGACGATGTGCGTTTTTAAAAATTGTCTCCTTTAATTTTAAGTGTCCCTTATAAACTTTCTAATTTCCACTTGATAAAATGTTATCATCATCTTAAAAACACTTAAAATTTATAGAGACCATTTTTAACAAGTTTTAAATTGTACATCAAACGTGACAAGTGAGGTGCGTTCATACTATAACTAGTTTTAGGAATATTCAAATCTTGGTGCAATAACTGATGCACTCTTTACGCAAAAATGCAGGAATACAAAATTTATTTTATGTGCAGATTTTTATGTTATTAATTTTATTTTATGAAACAAATTTTCAATACACTTTTACAAACAATTAATTGCAATTCTGTTACATTAAAATTATACTATGCGCAATACAAGACAATGTAAAAAAAAAAACATCGTTATTATTTCAGTGAAATAAATTACATCATCTGTTGTTATGATATCATTAATTTCCGTAATAAAATGAGTACATTTTCAGTTGGCAACATTTTATCTTTTGTTGACATTTACTGAAAATTCAAACTTTGAAAATTTCAGTACTTGAAATCCATATTTAGACTCTTTTTCCATTTAATATCTATTTCTCCGGAAACATCTATCTAATAAACTGTCGGTAGATTATAGTATTGCTATAATTAAACAATTTTAGTATACAAATTCAGTTTTTAAATTCAGTAATACGGAATTAATAGGACTCCATCTTAAATAGACGTAATCACCATGGCAACCTAGCATCATTACTTATCATGGGATATCATTGAATTAATTACGTATGATAGGATTTAATAGAATAAAGAAAATATCACTTTAAGTTTTGATTCAATTTTCATAAAATTTAAATGACTCGACAAAATTTTGCAACGATTATATATATTCAATTTCAAATCATTCTGTTGGGTAGTTTTTGAGTTGTTATATGCGGACAGACGGACGGACCAGACGACGACTATGTATGCTACGTATTTACATAATTACGAACGCCCTAAAAAAGAGTCATCGTAGGCAGCTGACGTCTACTTTCTGACGTTGAATACCGAATTTTAATAATTGCATTAGGCAATGAGTAATCCCATTTTTAAGTTTTCCCATAGGTTAGCATGGGATTTCACGATCGGGGAGTTTCAATGAAGCGGATTTTTAATCTGCAATCACACGTACTATCCTACCATATGCAATGTCAGATATTTCATATTAAACAGATTTTTCAACAGGAAAACGGTCGAAAACATACCTCGTGATAGTTTACCTCTCGTAAGTTCACCAATGACGAATAATGGGAAAACGGACTTTTTCAAAACGGAAATTTTTTTAAACTGAACATCAAAGTACTTAAAAAATATTTCATTAGAATTGTTCATTATCAAAATAGGAAAACAATTAAGTAGGTTCAGAAATTTAAACTCGTTAATACTTACGTTATAGGGGAGACCGGTACACACTGGACCTATGGACACAGTGGACCACCCCCTAATATTTTATTTTTTATTTTATTTTTTTTAAGCTTCTCTTCTATCCTAATAGACAAAAGCACTACAATGATTATTTATAGCCTTCAGAAAATATGTTTAGCTCAGATTGAACTATTTTATCCTGATTCGTTGTTTTGAGCTTCTAAAAGTAAAATGTTTCCTCATCATATTTTTATTTTTTTAGTAATTAAAGGTTGTAGATAAATAAAATAAAACAGCTTTTTTGCAAAGCTAAGATACTTGTTTTTATTTTACTTTAAAGTTAATATGTTTAAAAGAAAGCTATAAACAATATTAATATGATTATTTATTGAACTTCAACATGGGGTACAGTGGACCACCCACTCCTGGGGCACAGTGGTCCACAATCCACTCTGCTCCTGTAATGCAGAATGT
The DNA here is from genome assembly GCA_963931845.1 of Maratus michaelseni. Taxonomy (NCBI): domain Eukaryota; kingdom Metazoa; phylum Arthropoda; class Arachnida; order Araneae; family Salticidae; genus Maratus; species Maratus michaelseni. The sequence goes on along the minus strand of OZ007586.1, from coordinate 37,574,938 downwards.
TCAAAATATTTAATAATTGCTTATTTTGTATAAGAAATATTGTTTTAAAGTAGATTTAACTGTAAAATAAAGTAAACAAATAAAAATAACAATTTATTTAACATAGTAAGATATATTTCGTTTTGTATTTACTGCCTTTGATAAATATAACTGTAGTCTAATTGTTGATGATTATATTCAAGTAAGATTCATGAGACGCAAATTGAATGGAAATCAGTTTATTTCTCCCGAAATTGTAGATGAATCTGCTGTTGATGTCAATGATTTCATAATGTTGCTCTCTGACCCAAAATTATTTCTTGAAAATTCCAGGTTCAATCTTACTCATAAGTACTTTGGAATTTCATTTGCAAATTTTAATGTGCGCTGATTCTTTTGTACTTAAGTAATAACTTCAACAAAATTGCAATTGTTCCTGTATTAATCTGTTATTATTTTCAAAATATAATTAATTTTTTGTTTTTGTTTCAAAATTTATATTACTATGTTATTTTGCGGGTGAAGGGGCAACAAAAAAGAATTAGATTAATGAAAAATAGATTTATATTGTATTTCAGATAATACCTAATAGTGGTCCACTGTACCCCGGTGGGTGGACCAGTGTATATAATTTTTTTTTGAAAAATGTATTGAAAACTATGTTGTGAGAAAATTATGATGGATGTAAGAAGGTTTAAGGAATATTCAAAAATATTTTTATACAGATCGGTCAGTCTGTTAAAGAGAAAAAAAAATGTTAACTGAAAAAGTGGTCCACTGTGTACCGGTCTCCCCTAATACTTAAGTAATACAAACGTTATTCTTTTACTAAAATACTGTGATTGTTAAAATGTATTTTCATTATTAGCGACAAAGGCCTATTTCTTTCACTATGGACTTTTCCGTCGTCGTCAGAAGTGTGCTGTCTACTTTCGGACGGCTGTCGAAAACAGGTTGCTATTTTTATTTCATGTTTTATGAGGAGTTTATTTATTTTGTATATTATTTGAAAAATTTAATTAGAATTAAATTAAAAACAGCATAAACTTTATTTGTAACTATTTTATTGTATGTTTAATATCTTAGCTGATGTATTTTTTCGCAGTTTTTTTTTCTTTTTAACACTTTCCAACCTAGTTTCAAAAGTCTTTATGACTTCGGTTCGTCTGGCCGTCTGCCTTTAACTCCCATAAATATGCTCGGATTGCCGTAAATTTTTGTATTGTCGTTTATAGCATGTTCCCTATTTCAACTGAAGTGTGTAGCACTTATAGTTGTTTTACAGGGACAGTCAAAAGTATTCCGTTGCATTACAGTCAATGGGGAATAATTGGTTCAAGCACATTTTGATGACGCTACGTCATTTAAAACATAATCACATTGATATATAAGTATGAAGCGCATTAAAACATGCTTTTTGTAGAACATGTCATGCAAAGCATTTACTATTCATTTACAGGGTCAAATAAAAGAATTCTGCTACACATCGTTCTATGGAGAATAATCGTTTACAGTGTAATTTACTGATATTTCACTATTTCAAGCATTGCGTTTGTTTATAGGGACACACAAAAGATATTGGTTACAGTACATGTGCGATATTTACAGTCTATGTGTGATAAGTGCGTTTTCAACTTTGGTTTGCGTTTTTAAGAATTAATTTTTTTCATAGTACGTCTGTGTTTAAACTCTGTTGATCATATGCAGGGCTACACAAGGCAAATCGTAAGTATTACAATACTATGGGAGTGAATTGCTTAAAGGTAGTTTTTAATTGTGTTTACGCATTTTCCTGCTGAACTATATTTAGTACTTGTTTAATCCACCTTTTAGATATATTTAGTAGACTAATAGAAGTTTGGGGAATATGAATAAATTCATATGCAGGACTATGCAAAGAAAAAGATACATTGCCGTTTACGGTTGGTAGTTGCTGCGAGTGCGTTTTAAGTTCTGTTTTAGCTTAATAGGTGGTGTGTACAAAAGTCTTCAGATAATATTACAGGGATGTACAAAAGATTTCGAGTGCATTTCCATCGATTGGCGAAAATTGCTAAATGTGAATATTCTAACAGAACTCAATTTTATCATACTATATATCCACATCTATTGATCATATACAGGGCTGCACAAAATAATTCGACTACTTTTTTACACTGGAAGATAATCTTTAAAACTGTATTTTTCAATGTGTTGTATGTTTTCTAAACTGTTTACTTAGATTTCTTCTTTCACCTTATTTAACGGTGAAGTTTCGTTACAGTTTTCTAGCTGTGTTGGAAAGTGTTTCATAAACTATGCTTGACGCATGATTTTTCGTTCTTGTTTAATTTATTTTAGGAAACTTATTTCAACACAAAAAATAGAAATCAATGCGTTGTTTGTAATTCCCAGTGTGCGGAAAAACTACAAACAAATCTTCAACGCAACCATTTTTGTTATTTATTTATTTACTTTATACTCCATTAATCATCCGTAATTGGATTCAGTAAGTGCTCTCACCATACTAGAATGTTCTTTGAAATTAATGTTAATACGATTAAAAGTTTTACAAAATAATCTTGATCCAAATCACATTTTCTGAAATACATCATTTGGCTATAGACCTGATTACGGAAGATTAACCATAAGCATTTTGGCGCTTAACTAAAATATATCAACAAAAAGACAGATTTATAAAATTAATATTACCCCTGAAACTTTCTTTTTCCCCTTTAAACTAAAAAAAAAAGGGGGGGGTTATATAATCAACCTTGCGCTTTAAAAATCTAGTAAAACTCGTTTAAAAAATCTGAAAAAAATTAATGCATCAAGTTTGGACTTCGTATTTTATGCTAAAATTATAAAATATTATATATTTCAATTTTTTAAATATAAATTTTAAGAATAAATATACAAACACTCCAAAAAATTACCTACTTAAAAATTTGGCCTGGGTCAGATTTACCCCGCCTTATAGAATTCAAGTTAGTATCAACTTAACTTTATATAAAAATATCGTTTATATTTTAAGTCTTGTTTATTTTTTATTTTATTTTGAATTTTCATTCATTACTGATATTTGACAGAGTGTTATATAACACTATTCTACGCAATTTTCGTAACAGATAATTCAATGGGTGTTTTATGAAGTATTTTTAAAGTTGAAACAGAAAATGTAATTCAATATGCTCTATCACATCACAATTTCTAGTTATATGACGTTAAATTTGTAAATTATGAAATTAATATAAAAAATATGTATTGTAATCTATTGCGAATCCAAAATTATAGCTAATTCGCCAAATTGTTTTTGAGTTATGCTTAAAAAACTACCCCGATTACAGTTTTTTTTTTTTTTTTTTTTTTTTTTGCAATTATTAAAAAGGAATATAACATTAGGTGTTCCAAATTTTACATCACCATAGTTACGTAAACTACTTTACCGAAAGCATTCCCTTTTGGTATCATAAGGTAAAAATTAGCGAAGAATCAAAATATATCAAATTTGGGTGTTTCTATTGAAAATTTCAAAATTTGTTAAAATTTGAATAGTGGGAGAGCCGCTAAGCTCAAGGTTGTATAAAAAATATGTGATGTGTGATGGAGGAAAAATGACATTTTAAGATTCAGCGTCAACAAAATTAGCATTAGGTTTCATAAAGTCGCCTACTAGACATCTGATACAAGAACAAATTATATATTTAAAGTATGAGTAAAAATAGGAGAACGTAATGGTGCAAATCTGCCGAAGGTTACTTGTGGCCTAAGCCAAAATTAGTACCACTTCTGGTGTTCTTTTAGACACTCATCTTAAGTTATATCATATAATTAACAACAAAATATGGAAAATGTAGTACTTCATGTAGTACTATAATATTAGTTTGGTCTACCTTGTTGCAGCCATGGTGAAACATGTAACAGAATAATTTTATTGTAATTATTTTTAAAGTTTACCTATGTTGTGGAATGAAAGTATAATTTGTATTTTAAAATTAAGCTTAAATAGTCTTATAATGGAAAATGGAGGTCTAAGAACGTTCCGTTGTGGATAAACCTTTTGAAGAACGATTTATATAGTGTATGTTCATATCCTCTTGTATCGATTTTATCAAAGACAACATTTCTAGAAGACAGAAGAAGTCCTTCGAGAAATTGTTTTCCATTTCTTAGTACCAGAGATAATCTGGGATGGTTGAATATGACACTGAACACAATCTTCTATTTCTATATCGAAGAAAGAAGTTGCTTGCCGTGATAACAGTGCGTTTTCGTGTCTTGGTAATGGTTCTACTCGTACATTTCAACTTGTGTAGTTCATATCACGGACTCGTTTATTATTCGTCGTCATTAATTGAACAGATAGCCCAAGATAGATTTTAATAGCACAAAGCACTAGAATGTGCATTCAGAAAACAATCTTTTAATCTTATTATGTTTCAATACATGTACTGCCAAAACAACGTAACGAAACAACACCAAAGTAGATTTTTGTAGTGATGGGCATAAAGAATGATTCTGATATTCGAATGAATCCTTCGGGCATATGCAAAAGCATATCTGCGAAAACCCACATTCTTTTTAATCAAACACAACCAGAAGTTTTGTAAAAAAAAAAAAGTAAATAAATAAATAAATTCAGTTTTATTTTAATTAAAGCAAATTAAGGCTTTTATGGTCTTGATTTGGAACTCTGTCAGTAAGATTTCGATATACCAGTGTTGGGATGAGATATGATTTTGTTAAGCATCGGCTAGTTTTGTCTATATTGCTAAAGAGGGTGGCTTCAGGGAGAGCTTCTGAAATTAATTTGACCCGAATTATCGGTATCGTACAAATAAAATACTGAAAACCTTGAACAGTTATCCAGTCCTGACAACTGGTTTAAATCCGCGAACTTTGACCCAAGCTACTCATTTCGTGGCCAGTATGCTAACTTACTGAACTGAATGGGTGCTCTTCGGTGTTGGAGACACCGATAGAGAAAAGTATTGTTGCCAATGTAACAACGATTTCTTCAATATCAAAATGTATAACGAAAGCATTCAGAATCAATCCCACAGATACTTTCAGAGACACCAAAGCGTATTGTTGTCATGGTACCTACTATCGTTCTTTGATATGAAAATGCAAGATTGTGTTAAGCGTCAGATTACTACAAGAACCCCTGGTATTAAGAAAGTGACGCAAAACTTCTCTAATGACGTCGTTTTCTTCGATGAAATCTGTACATAAAGATATATACGCACATTTTATAAATCCTTCTGACAATGTTTTATCCACTGCTAAACGTTGTCAGACCTCGATTTTTCATTATAAGACTATTTAAGCTTAATTTTAAAATACGAATTATACTTATATTCGATAACATAGGTAAAGTTTAAAAATAATTACAATACCACTTATTCTGACACGCGTTTGGCCACGGTTGCGACAAGGCATAATATTATAGTACTAGATGAAAACAACATTTTCCATATTTTAGTATGACATAACTTAGGATAAGCGCCCAAAGTGGCATTAATGCTTGGCTTTGGCCACACTTCACCATCGTCATACCTGGACCATTAGATACACTTGTTTCGACTTGCACCTAAAATATACATTTTTCTTGTATTGTGATAATACAGATTCTCATACCGTCGCCTTTTCTACTAAAAGCATAAAATTCAATTATTGAAGTTTTTTTTCCAAAAGTTAGTTTTCGATTTCTAGATTGGTGTAATTAAAAGTCTGTCTTTTCAAATGAATGAATAAATGAATGAATGAAAATGCTTAATTGAATGCAAGACTTACCAGTTGACGGCTGACATTCCACGATGCCTTGGAAGTAGCGAAGGGTGATAACAGACAGTTCCTAATTTAGATAATTTTGAAATTTCCATGGGAATAAATTGTAAACAGAAAGCCAACAACGTTATATCAGGCTGTAGCTTCTTGTATAATGCAAGTAATTCAGAATTACATTTGTCACCATCTCTCCATTTTTTTACTTTACGCACTAAAATTCCATCTTGTTTGGCCAAAGTAGCTGAAATAGAAATTAAGCGTTCTTTCAATAATATGTATACAGACACTGATTTCTTTACATATAATATCAATTTAATAACTCATTTAATATTTTAATTGTTCATTTAAAATTTTATTAAAGTTATTTGAATCAGTGATTTTAACCCTTAGCTGCAGTTAGCGGTTTTACAGACCGCTGCAGTTTTCAATTTCCAGTGTGATACTTGTGACTTTCATTTTATCTGCAGATACTAGCGAAATTTTGTTTCGTTTGGAATTCTAGTAACTATTGTTAGAGACTCTGGATAGCGGAATTTTTATTATAATTATTCTTTACATAAAGTTTAGTATAGAAACAGTATCTTATGAGTTAATCTAGCTTGTTATTCATCTTTCGATCAAGCGGTCTGAAAGACCGCTCGCAGTAGTTAAGCAACAATTTTTGTCATGGTAGTTAAGGATTAAAATCTGCAAAAGTCCAAGATTTAAGATATTTCAGGAATCGGTAGAAACTGCGTTAGAAACAAATGCTAGATATTTTAAGTACTTTTTTGTGTTCACTGTTTTTCTTAAATCTTTAAATATGTTCGTCAGTTGTCAGTTATTTATTTTATTAGAATTAAATTTAAAAGGATATTTAAAAAATCTTTGAACGTTAAGTTGTTTTTGCAGTCAATGGGATTTAATACCCTACAAATGATGAAAAATTAAACATAATTAGGAATTTGACAAACCAGACTTAAATGATTTGCATGTGCGGTGTATTTTGTACACAATACATTTCTAAATTTCTTAGAAAATACATTAATGATTCATAAGATTAATTTTATGTAAAATATAATTACCATGTAGTACATTATTTTAATAAACATAAACATGTGTGATAATAACATCCAATAGTGTACAAAATACAACAGCGCGATTAATTAAGACCTAAGGATTGACATTAAGTGCCTAAGTTCCAATTATTACGTATTTTGAATACCACTTTTTCCGAATACTAATATTCACCTTATTAAATTGCAGAATTCTGCAATTAATATTGCAGAAATTACTATTCGAAAATGTTGGCGATTAAAATCTGTAATCCTTTGCACCTATTTATAAATGCACATAGTCCTTACCATCGTATTCGATCACATTTTCTTATTGATTTGTTGTGGGTCATTGGAATATATCTTGATATTGTGATTGAGGAATGTTGTTTTTGAAATAAATGACAATTTGCAGTGGCAACGGATAAATAAACCTACGTAATTTCTATCTACACATGTGGGCCATCTTCAAAGATGTGTTTGAAAGAAACACGCATTTCGAAAAAAGTGGACTTAAGTAGCTTTTGAAATTAAAAGAATCTTTAAAAAATCTTTGGACGTAAGTTGTTTTTGCAATCAATGGGATTTAGTACCCTACAAATGATAAAACATTAAACATAATTAGGAATTTGACAAAACAGACTTAAATGATTTACATTTGAATGTGCGGTGTATTTTGTACACAATATAATCCCAAATTAAAAAGATTTAAAATAGTCGAAAGTTGTAGGTTTAATTTATCAAGTTGGTGAGTCAATAATTAACGATTGGAAATACAAAATAAGTTACACTAAAATAAAAATAAAGTTGAAGATAAACAAATATATTATAAATTCAAGTTTAGATTCGGCGTATCGTGATACAATAAAAACAAAATCAACCGTTTGGAAGTAATACAAATATGTGAATCATTTGCCATTCAAATACATAAAAAAAAAAGAAAAGAAACAGAAATATCTATGCGTGGGCGTAATAGCTGTTGCACTTGTAACTAGTTTTAAAAATATTCAGATATTTGTGCAATAGCTGTTGCACTCTTATGCAAAATGGATGAATACAAAATTTATTTTATGTGCAGATTTTCATATTACAGATATTAATTTTATTTTATGAAATTAAGTTTCAATATACTTTTATAAACAATTAACAATTATTCTAAACAATTATTATTTTAAACAATTAATTATTTATTAATTTTTAAACAATTAATTATTTTAAACAATTTTGTTTCATTAAAATTATACTACACGCAAATATCCAATAAAAGGCAATGTAAAAAAAATCATCGTTATTATTTCATAGTGAAATGAATTATATCGTCTGTTATTATGATATAATTAATTTCCGTAATAAAATAAGTACATTTTAAGTTGGCAACATTTTATCTTTTGTTGACATTTACAAAAACTTTCAATGAGAAATTTAAGATGAACTTTGAAAATTTCAGAACTTGAAATCCATATTTAGGACTCTTTTTTCCATTTAATATATATTTCTCCGGAACCATCTATCCAAAAAACTGTCGGTAGATTATAGGATTGCTATAATTAAACAATTTTAGTACACAAATTCGGTTTTCAAATTCAGTAATACAGAAATAATAGGACTCCATCTTAAATAGGACGTAATCACCAAGGCAACTTAGAATCATTACCTATCATGGGATATCATTGAATTAATTACGTATGATATAATGTGATAGAATGAAGCAAACTTTTATTAATATCTTTTTAAATTTTGATTAGAGTTTCATAAAATTTGAAATGACTCGACAAAATTCTGCAACGATTATCTATATTAAACTTCAAACCATTCGGTTGGGTAGTTTTTGCGCTGTCATATGCAAACAGGCGGACCGACCAGACGACGACTATAGGTACTACGTATTTATATAATTATGAAAGCTCCTAAAAATTATAATACAAATCCAGAAAAATGGACCCTTTTTTGTTATAACTTGAAAAGAAAATATTGTTTGTTTTAAGGTATAATCGAGAGACAACGTAATGATCCATATAAAGAAGAAATAATGACTCAAAAATATGAAACTTGGGCTTCCAAATTGCGGCAAAACTAGTTTTGAAAGAGTAATTATGTCGTAGGATTTTTTTTTTTTTTTTTTCAATTTAACAGATATTTTTTATTTCTATAAAACAAAATTAAATAAATGAAAAAGAAGTAATAATCTATACTAATTATAGACTTCCTAATCCACGATCAAACTCTAGTCAATATACTAATTAATTTTTCATTAGATCTCAAATTACGCTGTAAATTACTGAAATACAAAGTATGTGAATTATCACTTTACTAAACAGCGTACAACTAACAGAGTGAAGAAATGTCCAGACCGGTTTTCGATCCCAAATCCCTTGGTACAGCGCACCAAGTGCTTTACCAATTAAGCCATCCGGTCTAGCATTCTTTGTATAGCCATATAAGAGTAAGTGCTAGACCGGATGGCTTAATTGGTAAAGCACTTGGTGCGCCATACCAAGGGATCCGGTATCAAACCCCGGTCTGGATATTTTTTCACTCTGTTGGTTGTACGCTGTTTGGTAAAGTGATAATTCACATACTTTGTATTTCTCTAGTCAATATTAGTCATTTAAAAATATTTCTGGTCCCCTTAATGATTGCACAATCCTCTAACGTATTTTTTTTAAATAAAGAAAAATACGTTGGAAGTTGAAATTATCATTAATAGATAATTTGGGACATAACGGGTTAAAATAAGACAATGAAAAACAATTGGTGAGTCATTTTGAACTAATGATTTTTTTAAAACTGATCCTTGATTCTGGCCCATTCAGTTGTGAACAAGAATAGAAACTTTCATTTCTGATATTCAAATTTTTGAATGTCAACTAGCATATTTCATGTGGAGATCGGGGATGGGATTATCTCATGAACTCTTCTAACATTTTAATATTATAGAAGCTCTGTATAAAATTTCCTGTATAGACAAATCAACTTTTACATTTGTCTCGTTATAAAGCCACTAGATAGAAAGATTTTATATTCATTTTGAATAATTAAATAATTTTCATAGAAAAACATTTAAAATTCAGAAGAGTAACGTTGGGATAATCTATTGTGAGACCCTGACATCGTTGTCGATGCGTTATCGATGAGCTACTATTTATCTTTTATCTGGCCAATGACTCTAGATTATGTAGATTTGTTTAGTGCATTAAAGAAATCTTCAAGGTAGAGAATATATGCACTTATTATGTAATTTTTATTTGTTCTCATCAACAAGGTTGTGAAGGATTTCAGAAGAGTTTGTATACACAGATTTGTTGCGAGCACAACTCACGTTAAGAGTTTAATTCTCCAAACTATTTGTACTTGTTTTCCTGTATATAATATTATCAGGGCTGCTACTGTCGACTATTTTTATATTTTATTCGCATCACTATTTTTTTAAAAACAAATTGGCTAGTATCATTCTCTTACACATGTTAACAAAGTATATGTGAAAGATTTTTTTTTTTTTTTTTTTTGAAATAGTGGTGCGAAATAGAATTAAAAAATAATTGCAAGTGGCAGCCCTGTATGATGTGGAAAACAACTTTCATATGAATGCCTATCCGAGATACTTGCTGCTTAAATACAGGGTAGGGATAAAGGTAGGGATAAGTTGGCTTATTTTTGGCATAGCAACGCTACCATTCCCTCCACAAATTGCCACCGATGAAGACAACTATCTGTCCTACTTGGATAGCGAAATGCATCAATAAATTTTTATAGTTTTGAATTAATAAACTTGTTACCTAAAGGTTCTTCTCTGTTTCCTTTATCGGGAATCGTAAAAACTCCGACAACTTCATGACCGTTTTGTTTTACTTTTTTGTACACTTCGCTTGCAAAGGTACTCTGTCCAATCACCACAACACGCTGTAAACAGAATAATAAAGAAAATCAACATTAAAATATATTTTTGTCATATTTAAGGGGACAATAGTAGTTAAAATATAGTATGGGAAAAGAGCTGATATTGACGTACTTTTTTCTGAAGTGCTATACTGAAGGGATTTTAATTTTTTTGGAAGGTATTATAATTAAATATATTTTGATCGGTTTGTTTTGCTATAAATTCAATTTCTCATAGTAACGTTAATTCAAAAATAATCCTAGAAGTAAGGAACGAATCCTGCTACTCAATTGGAACGCAATCTTTCCCACCAATTTTTCAGAGTAGTTTGATCGCGTTCTTTATTCGTAAGTACGTCCTAGAAAACTTATTTAAAAAGTACTAGAAATTACTAGGGGGAAAAAGCATGCCCAGTTTGAATGTAAGAATTCGCCTTGCTAGAAGTATAGACGTGGAACTATTTTTTTAATTTCCTTCCCAAAGATCAATTTATTGTTTAGCTACTGTCAAAACTATTTTAAAAAATATTTAAATCGCTTCAGTAGTTTCTGAGACAAAGGTACTTCAATATCAGCTGTTTCCCATAGGATTTCGGAAGTGTTATTGCTCCTTAATCCTTCAACCATGGGTAGTTTTTTAACTTTTTGTATAAACTTTATATTTTAGATTAGAAATAAGAATTACATGTATGCAGGAAAAAATCAAAAATTTTATAGCAGAGTAAAAAAATAGTACTTTTTCTTGTATAATTATGCAGAAAATACATTTAACAGAATTTTAAACATATTTTCAACAAAGTTTTCATTACCATACAAATATTCTAAAATGTACATTCAACTTATAAAATTTGACAGCAATACCTGTAAAAACGGAACCCGTATATACCTGAATCCTACCTTAGATGAAAAATGTTATGGTCCCTTTGAATAAAATGCCATACAACTGTGACAGACCTTTCTGCTCCCATTGAGGTAATTAATTTAGTAGGAATTCCATAAAAAAATGAATGAAGATAGTTATCATATTATAAGTCAAAAGTAAATCACACTCTAAACTAAAATTATACGTGCTATAATAAATTAAAATAAATTGCATACTAAATCGAAAATCTTTAGTTAAGAGAATATTCTCCAAATTATGAGTAAAAAGTACAGTGACATGCTAAATTAAAAAATAAAATTACTATAATAAATTACGTACTAAATATGAAAGATTCTGGTTAGGGAAATATTCAACATATTATATGTCAAAAGTAAAGTTAGACAATAAAGAAATAGGGTTATAATAAGCTAAAACTACATACTAAATGGAAAATATATAATATGAGGATATTTATCATATTATAAATCAACAATAAAGTATAAATAATAATATATACATACTAATAAATTGAAATAAATTGTATAATAAATCGAAATTAATAGGGGTATTCACCATATTATAAGTCAAGCGTAAAAGCATATGCTAAATTAAAAATATATATGTACTATACTAAATTAGCTACTAAATGTAAAATAATCTAGCTAAGTAGTAATTCAACATATTATAAGTCAAAGGTAAAGCCAGATACAAAAGGAAAAATATATTGACAATTAATTTAATTAAATCCCATACTAAATGGAAAATATTCTTATTATGAGGAGATTCATCATATTATAAATAAAGTGTAAATAATAATAATAATAATGATAATAATATATATATATATACAGGCATCTCCCAATTTTACGTAAATAATGCGTTCCGTAAACTTTTACATAACTTGAATTTTACTTAAGTCGAATTTGTACATTGCTTAAGTATAATTTCGTAAGAAACTGCAATATTTATTTTATATATATATATATAAACCGTTAAAAAACAAAACAGAAATATAAATACCAAGATAATATAAAACGTATTGGAGGGAGGAAATTAAAGAAAAAAGATGAATTAATGAAATATTTGTGACACTGTAGCAGAATCTTCAGGCCCAAAATTACTACAAATACCACAAAAAATGTACGATTTCATCCATGTATAAGCTATAATTAGCTAAGATAATACATTATTCAGACTGTCATACATTATAAGACAAGAAAATGAATTTAATTCATAGAATAAAAATTTGAAGTGAGGAAGACATCTTCACAGAATTCCTATATATTATTTACACAGTATTATTTTGTAAATAAAAAATCATACAGCAGTACTTACTCGGATATAAACTATAAAAATAAGAAAAAAATATAAAAACAATACTGAAAGAATATTTTCAAATAAAAAATAATTTCTGGCTTATGGGATTTTGTATATAATTAATAAAATAATTAGTAATGTAATAAAACAATTATCAAAAGTATGCAAACGCGTATCAAACATGCTAGTATGTTCACAAATCTAATTTTTAAGATTTATTACGTAACTTCGAATATACGTAATACGTATGTCGGGAGATGCCTGTACTATGAAAAATTGAAATAGATTATATACTAAATAGAAAAATATCCAGATACCCTTTTTTCTGCATCCATTGTGCTCCCCTGTGTAGATATTGACTAAAACATAAAGACCAAAATTCTTTTGTTTCCCATTTCTCCCCTTTAATCTTCCATACTTTGTCCACGTGAAATTATATTGTGATACAACTAAGTTGATAAACTCAATCAGATTGCGCAATCAACTTCCGAGTTAGATAATAGTCTAAAAGTACTAATATGATTTCCGTATATAACACTTTGAAAACTGACCGATAGATATAAATGTTTTAAGTGCGATAATATTTCTGGATAAGAACGTATTTGCTTTTTTTTCATCTATATTTATCTACGTTATCTAAGAGAGAATTGAAAAAAAATAATAATAAAGGTTATCCACCTGTGTCAAACAGATTGTTAATCAGTGGTTTTTTACAATGTTTTAATTTCTTTTTAAAAAAATTATAAGAAATAAGAACACAAAACAACCATATGTAAAAACTTTTCGTCTAACTAACTCATCTGAAATTTTAAAATAATTTAAACATACTTTAAAATTAACAAGAACGAATAAACATGTATCCGGCATAGATTATTGCAGGGGTGGCGGGCTGGGCCTGTCCCGAAGCCCCAGCTCGGATAAATTTTCTTTGTTTAAACTCGGGCCGGGCTGGAGATTAACTTTTTCTGAAGACTTGGGGCGAGCATGTATTTCATTCTTCCCGGGACGTGCCCGGATCTTACTTTTTTTTCCAGATGCGTGCAGGACCGGGCCTGTATTTTATTCTTTCCAGGCCGTGTTGACTGAGATTTCTTTTTTTGCATGATTAATATCGTGGCAATTTTAATCGTTAAATAGTGGAGAAAGTGAAATATAAAACAACATATCTTTGTTTTCTGTGTTTTTTAAATAGTTTTATATGTTGGTTAATCACGTCAAAGATATTTTTTCAGAGTGTTGTGAATGACTGATTTTTCCTTTCAAATCTTACGCGTACTCAAATCTTATCTAAAAATCTCAGTAAAATCTGAGACATTTATATAGATGTTTAAGCAGACGAAAAACATTAAATAGTTAAAGAGTTTTTTTATAATAAAAAAATCTGTTCTTTTGTCTTCATCATTTTTTGAGAGACTAATTAAGGCGAATACTAAAAGAAGTTAATAAAGAGTAGAAGGTTAGACGATTTAGATAATTAGTTATTTATTGTTCGTAAGTAAGTAAAAAATAGGACAGAAAATTGAAACAAGTTCTTCCAGCCCAGTACAAAGAGTCAGTTTATTTCTTTATTTTATTTTATTTTAAGATACATACATCCGATTTAATACAAATTAAACAAATTGATATCACTCATCTAACCTTACTATTAAGGCAATAAAAGTAATTTGCAGGGAAATTTTGAATTAAGCTCACCAAATGTAATTGAATGGATATGAAAAATGATGAAATTATATCAAAAATGGTAAAAATTTGTTAAAAAGATTGTTTAAAAATAGTCTGTTGGCTGTAATATAACCTAAACCATTCAATAAATGCTATCGGAAACATTTGCGTATCTCTATAAATGAACAGAGTAACATACTTGAATAATGAATTCACCCAAGATATTTTAAAGATCAATACGCTGCCCCAATTGCGTTTGAATTGGTGCAGTATTTCGGACGGTATGGTAATGGCAAGTTTTGCATGTTTTGCTTTTGTGTTTCCCTATAAACGAGCTATAAGAGCTACGTACTTGATTAACGAACGTATCCAAAATATTTGCAATATCAGAACGCTGTCTCAACTAGGTTCGAAGTGGTTCAGTATTTCGTACGTTATCATAATAACAAGATTTGTATTACATATAGATGGATAAACGAAGTGATTTGTTGATTGAGTGATTGGTTGATGAAACGAGTGATTGGTGGAAGTGTAGGTTGATTAAAGAAATAAACCTAAATAATTGAAGTTTAAAGATTTTAACTTTGTTGTCTGGGGTAGAGGCAACCGAAAGAGAAGAATTTTTAGAAGGGGGGAATTTTGATTATTTATTTATTTTTACGGCAAAATTAAAAAAAGTGAAATTTTAAGAAAAAAAATAAATTATTTTAAAGATTTTAAAGTTTGTTAATTTATTGGGGATAAAGGGGAAGAAGCAGAACATATGGTGTGAAGAGCTAATTAAATTGAATATATATTTATTGTCACTACAGAGTAACAAATAAAGCAGAAACAAATTTAAAAATGAAAGAGTTTTAAAGATTTTAAACTTTCTGTGCTCGTACAAGTGATGACAAAAGGGAAGCAACAATTTCGAGTGGGGGGAGGAGGCAGGAGTTAGATGATTGAGAACTTATTTTTACAATAAATGGACAAACCGAGCACAGAAAGTTAAAAAATTAAAGAGTATGAAAAATTTCTATTTTGTGTGCTGAAGGAGGCAAATTAGAGTAGTTGAAAATTTTCTGGGTGGTGTGGAATTTAGGTAAAATTAAAAATAAACAGAAATCTGCCAAAACGCGTAAGATTCTCATCCCTGTTTTAAGATTATTATGTTTTTGAAGCATTCTTATATATTTTTAAAACTATATTGATTTTGAATTGAATCGCCTTTTGTATGTAATTGCCTAAGCGATCATTAATATTGTTAATCCATAATCCATGGCTTGGAGACATATAAATATGAAAAAAGCTATATTTTTAATTTTTTTCATAGAAATGTATACTCCGTGTATAATGAAAAGTCCTTTAAGTTGAATGTTATATGTAGAATAATGGTGATTTAAGAATATCTGCAATTTTTTGAAGAAATTGAGCTGCGCCGAATCGGGCCTGATTTCATTGATTTTAGCGTGGTCTAGGCTGAGCCATAAATGCGAAAAAGTAAAAAGGCCGGCAGAAATTTTAGCTTTCATAACGGTCCGGGCTGGGTTAATAACAGTTTTTGTATGCGTCAATAACAGTTTTTACGAACGTTTAGCTTTTGTCCCGGGCCGGTCCCGGAAAATTGCTGCCCGTGCCGATCTCCAACCGACGCGCACTCACTCTGTTATTTAAAGTAGAGATGAATTGTGGGATGCCAAACGATTTTTGTTTGAAATACGAATTTTATAGCTTGTCAAAGAATAGTGTTGAGAAATTATGTGCAAAAATATCTCTTCACAAAGATAACACTAAAACGCTTTATGGGTCGTCTAAACTTAACATGCGAGCATATCCACATAAGAAAAAGATTCCTCGCAATTTTTATTGTTACCGGAAGGAAAAATATTTGCTTTGTGCTCATCTTCCACCTACCAACCTCTCAATAAAAGGGCTTTCAATATTACGGATTTTTCGTGCACGCATATAGCATATACACCGAGTAGCCAAAATATTTCGAACATCTTGATTCAAGCTTCGACTCATCTGTACAACACATGCGCTGGTGTAATAAACCATATTTGCCGATAAAAAACTTTCTCCTCGTGAGAAGCACTACTGAACCTTGCAATTTGCCTCTTCGTGGGAAAAACGAGATATTTAAACGACTTTGAACACGGCATAATAGTGTGTGCCAGAAAGGCTTGTTACACTATTTCTGAAACAGCTAACCTTTTATGATTTTCTCGTACAACGGTGTATCGAGTCTTCAAAGCATGTCAATTACGCTAAACAATGTCCAGAAGAAAGCGGAATAGTGAGACGAAATCACTTTTGAACGAAAGAGGGCCCAGGCGACTGATACGCATTGTTTGCAGCTACAGAAGAGTTACAACACAACATAGTAATGTGCAACTCAGGATCATCTTAAATAATATCCGTTTGCTCTAAAGGCGAAAATTAAAACGAATTGATTTAAATTGCCGGGAGCCAACAAGAGTTCCTTTGATTCCGCTGCAAAATAAACAAGTACGAAAAATTATGCGTCAAGCTTAGATTATGAAACATTTTCCAACACAGCTAGAAAACTGTAACGAAACTTCACAGTTAAATAAAGTGAGAGAAGATATGTAAGTAAACAGTTTGGAAAACACATAACACATTGAAAAATACAGTTTTCGAAATTACCTTCCAGTGTCAAAAAAGTAGTTGAATTATTTTGTGCAGCCCTGTATATGATCAACTAGATGTGGATATATAGTATGATAAAATTTAGTTCAGTTAGAATATTCACATTTAGCAAGTTTCGCCAATCGATGGATATGCACTCGAAATCTTTTGTACAGACCTGTATATTATCCGAAGACTTCTGTACACACCACCTATTAAGCTAAAAGGCAACTTAAAATTCACTAGCAGCAATTACCAAACGTAAACACCAATGCATATTATTTTTCAGAGTCCTGTATATGAATTTATTTATATTCCACAAACTTCTATCAGTCTACTAAATATAGTTCAGCTGGAAAATGCGTAAACACAATTAAAAACTACCCTTAAGCAATTCACTCCCATAGTCTGTAGTACTTACGAATTTCCTTGTGTAGCCCTGTATATGGTCAACCGAGTTTATAAACACACACGTACTAGGAAAAAAAATAAGTTAAAAATGCAAACCGAAGTTGAAAACACACTTATCACACATTGACTGTAAATATCGCGCATGTACTGTAACCAATATCTTTTGTGTGTCCCTGTAAATAAACGCAATGCACACAAGAGAGCAATTTATAGTGCACCTCAGTAATGCATATAATTTTCATTATGTTTGAAATAGTGAAATATCACTAAATTACACTACAGACGATTTTTCCCCATATAACGATGTGTAAAAGAATTCTTTTGTTTGACCCTGTAAATGAATAATAAATGCTTTGCACCCCGTATTCTACAAAAAGCATGTTTTAATGCGCTTCATACTTATATATCAATGTGATTATGTTTTAAATGACGTAGCGTCATCAAAATGCGCTTGAACCGATTATTCCCCATTGACTGTAATGCAACGGAATACTTTTGACTGTCCCTGTATAAAAAACTATAAGTGCTACACACTTCTGTTGGAATAGGAAACATGTAACATGTGTAAACGGCAACAATAACATACAACAATTTTAGGACAATCGAAGCATATTTAGTTAGAGCACGGACAGACGGCAGACGGGCAGACGACAGACAAACCGAAGTCATAAACACTTTTCAACTAAGTTGGAAAGTGTTAAAAAAAAAGGCTTTTGTGGGATAAAGGATGCTGACATTGGACATTTGATGAGTGGAAGAAAGTTCTCTGGTCTGATGAGACCAGATTCCTCTTTCATGACGCTGAAGGCAGGGTCAGTGTGTTGTGCATGCAACATGAAGTTATGATGGATCCGGCATACCCCATGACACATACATGACACATTTTCAAGTGGCTAATGTTGGAATCAGGGTCTGGGGGAATTTTTCTGGCATACGGTTGGTCCCTTTGTTCTATTGGAACATCCGTTGATGCCATAGCCTACCTTCACATATTTCCTGACCACGTGCACCCCATGTATGTCCGTTACGCATCCTGATGGTCATGGTATTTCTAGTAGGATAATGCACCCAACAACCGGGCCAGAATCATCTCAGATTTGTTTGAGGACCATGATTCCGAGTTTTAATTCCTTCAATGGCATCTTCAGTCACACAATTTTAATCCAATTGCTCATTGTACAATTGAAGTTGAACAGATCTATTAAAAGTTCCAAAACATCACGATCCAATCTGAGGAATTAATGGCTGTCATTTTTTAACATGTTTTAATGTACCTCCTCAATAATTTCAGAAATTTGTAGAGTGCCTGGCAAGAAGAATATCTAATGCCATCAAAGCCAGGGGGGGTTCAACACAATATTAGTACTGCATAGCAGGGTCTTTTTAATTTGTTGGCCACTCAGTATACATAGCAATATTTCAAAGACTAAGTATAGAATTGAAGTCCTTGAGCTATGAATCCACCCACTGGGGATAACCTACGTTTGATCTCTCAAAAAAGTACTAATGTATAGAGTCCTGCATCAGAGGCAGGCCTGATTATCCAAAAGACACGTGAAGCGCATGCTTCCTCTCTAATATCTAAAAGAGGCCCCAAAATGACTGTGAAGAGGGCTCTCTAATTCCCATTTTCATTTTTTTACATTTATTTTTAATTTTTGTGTAAAAGAAAGTTTGCTTAATCCATGAAGAAATCTACATACTACTTCACAAAGCTTATTTCACAGAGAAATATGAATGTCATCAATAAGATGTTAATTAATCCTATAGCATCCTAATGGGCTTGTTAGAAACCGCCTGGGAAATTGAGCATACAGCTATATGTACTAAATATATCTGAAATAGATACAGGGAACATAAAAAAGCTGTTAAATGAAACATATGTGATCTCGGCTAAGATACTCCCAGGAATAATATTAGTATCATTGATTAGATTTCAGGAATGAAGAATTCAGAAAACTTTTGTCAAATAACCCACCCCCCCCCCTAAAAAATCATACCGTGCTTCCCTTACATTCAGAGGTTAATAGGGCCTTGATCAGAAGTCTTGAAACCCGAACTGTTCCAAATTAGAATCGAACAGCGGATCGTGTTCGGGTCGATTTGGCTCTAATTTTTTTCTATAGGTTGGGCTCGAGTCACTTTAACTCTGATTTTTATGCCAGAAGTAACTGAAAAGATTCAGTTGACAAATGATTACCGAAAACGCATGAAGTAACCAAAAAAAATCTGCCGCAGATTATAACTTACCGCAGGCATCATAGCGAACTCTAACACTAATGTACAAAGAGAAATGACGACTTTCTATCAGTTTTTAGGTACCTTACTTTTCTTTCTTTCGTATTTTATTTAAGTTGTTCAAATGTTCTTTGTTTAAATTTAAAAAGAGAAAGTGTCATCGGTAACACATTAAGATAAACATTACTAACATTAGTTAAACATTACTAACTACAACACCCAACTGGACTCCTGCGAACTCGCAAATTTTATTTACTGTCAACCCGTAACTAGAGTCCTGCGCGGACCAGTTTATACCCGACACGAACTTATTCTATATCCCTAAATTATAGTCATAATATCCAGTCAATCTGAAACCTAACACCAACCTCACAAGAAAAATTTCGTCAACCAGCAACTCGATCAGAATCCGACAAACTTCAAGCCGAAACCGACACACTTCAACCCGAACGGGAAACAAACTTAATCCATATTGTAATGCAATTATGTAAAAGTAGTCAATACAATTATATCTCTAGTATAACTTTTATCTTTCAAGTAGAAACATCAACATACACACAAATTATATATATATATATATATATATATATAATATTTAAATATAAAGATTTTATCTTAAAAATAATTGGGAAATTCTTTTGAGAAATCGGGTCAACCTGAACTCGACGCGCAAGTGTCAAAACCCAACCCGAAAAAAATTAAATTAATCCGACTCGAAAATAGATGTCAACGAAAAAATTTAGCGCCAATACGACACGAATCGCGGGTCGGGTCCGTTCGGGTTCAGGTTACCCGATCCGATACAACTCGACCCAATCCAGACAAAATACATTTCGTCGATCAGCATTTCAAGCCGAACCCGAAATATTTCAACCCAACGCGATCCGACCCGAAAGCCATAACAGAGAAAATTTATGCACAATTTAATGTAATAATGCAAAAATAATCTATAATCTTATCTCCACTACCAATTTATCTTTTATGTTGAAAAATAAACATTTAAAGAGTCATTTATATTCAAACATATAGTTTTTCTTCTGAAACAATAATCTGGATATTTTTTTTGGAAAAATAGGGTTTACCAGAACCCCACACGCAAGAATTAAAACTCAATACGAAACAGACTCGGACCCGAAATAATGATTGCAGTCAACCGCAGTTGCAAAGATAAAAAATAGCGCCAAGCAATCCGATCCGTGGTTCGAATCGGGTTGGTGGTGTGTTTTTTAAAACTCACCCGCAACCGGCACGACCCGACCTATAATCGACGTAAAATTATGTATTTGGAACTTCACAGGGTATAATGAAAGTGATGTGAATAATCTATATTGAGGTTGGACTATGTATAAGTAGATAGATATTAATTATTTTATGTTTGTACATAACTGTTGCATGTGTGCGTCAGTTTTATTTATTTATATTTTTTAGGGAAAAGGTTGATGTATAAAAGTGAAACTTTCTTCTTAAGTTCACTTGTATTTTTCACACAATCAGTTTAGAGCATTCAATCTTTTTCTGAAACCTTTATTCTGATAAAAGCTAGAATAAAGTATTTAGCAAGTATCCAACGCTTCCTACTTTTCTAGGTTTACCGTGAAACAGAATGGTTAGTAAAGTTGCTTTTCTTTCCAAGTTACACACGGACTAAAATTACACATTATTAGAATAGTTTATAATTATCACAAAAAAATTTAACTTATTATACATACGATTGAAATAAAAAATCTTAATATTATATTTATCAAATAATTATAGCGGTATTTACATAACTTAAGAAGATTACAATTATATTTTTACTTTACCCGATTACTTAAAGAATAAATATTCTGAAAAAATAGACTTAATCAGAATATTGAAGAGTTCTATATACATAAGGTACACGAGAAAATGTAATGCAAATAAATATTGATGAAGCAAGTGCAAACCGATGACGTGCTTGTAACGTAAACGTAAAGTATTTTTTCTAGCCAGGTGCTTGCTCACAGGTATGTAAGAAAATGAAAATTTGGAAGATTTCACGTGTATTCTTTTTATTATATTTTATCACTCTGTTAATTCTTATCATTTAAAAATATTTTATAATCCAACTCTCTTTTTTTTAATTATCAAGAAATTCTTAAGAAGTACAAATTGGAAAATACTAAATGAGTGTTTAATCTTAAAATGTTTGTTTTTTAATGTAGTTACAAACAAATATAGGGTGAAACCCACAGTTAGTGACACATAACCAATAACTGACACTTGAGCAAAAATCTAACTCATATGAGCATCTTGAGCCCCACCAGTGGCTGAGAGGTTCTGCTCTCAAAGCTGGAAGACGGGAGGTGCTGGGTTCAAAGCCCTGTCGCTCCCGTCGAACCAACCGTTCGGAGTTTTCTGTGGTTTTCTTGGAACCTTGCCGTAAATATGGTTAGGATCCCTTAGAAAGACCCCCACGGAGGGCACTCCTCCCCTAGGGCCCATATCCTTCGTGTAGATAATCAACCGTCATAAATCAACCAACCAACCAACCAAATAAGCATCTTGTAAAATTCTACAAAGTAATATCATCTAGTGGTAAATTAGACACTTATTTTTATTTTGTAGTGAATTTATTCAGCACTAGAGGGCTAAGAACATATTCAATGAGGAAGAAACTTTTGAGAATACAAAAAAACCCATTTTGAAGCAACCATCATAAACAAGCAACCATTCTAAAACAAAGGAAATGTTCTTTTAATCTATTTGTAATGCAACCATCCTAAACATTTTTCTTAAAGTTATACTTGTAGAAAATAGTTTAAAGATGCATATGATACATTAGGGTCATCATTTAGAGCTTGATGGGGGGGTGTCAGTAATTGGTTCCTGGAATTTCATTTCACCAGTCTCTGACAGAGGTGTCCGTTATTGGTTATATTAAAGAAAGTTGAAATCTATTACTTGAACTGTTTAAAAATGCGTAATAATAAATTAAATTTATCTTGTAGTAAACACCATTAACATTTAAGTTGTTTTACCAGTGTCTGACACCACATGTCAGTTACTGGTTCCTAAATGTCAGTTATTGGATATCTGCATTAATAGTAATTTAAAATCTGAAAAAAGACATATGCATCTGTAGCATATCATACATAAAATAGTATGAATGGAAAAAAGAACAAGGAAGACCAAAATCAGAAACAAAAGCTTGAGCCTGAAAAGAGAAAGCAAGAAAAACTTTAACCCAACGATCGGAAGTAGCGCATTACAAGTAGCGAAACAACAAAATCTTTACTTTTTACAGTAGTTTGTAGTGTAGCACGCTCCATTTTGGAATAATGTAGCGCAATAAAAGTCAGTAGCTTGTAGTCAGAAACCGCGCTACTTTCAAGAGTATCAGGTTTTAAAAAAAATGTACCATTCTGGCGAAACTTGCTTCTTCTATGCAAAATTGGATCTGCTCAACAATTTGTGAATCTCAACTGCAGTGTATAGTAACTCATCGCATGAAGTCCATAAATTTTTCCCATTGACACTTGCTGTTAAAATCAATTATTAACCTACCAAAAGAATTAATTTACTTGTTGGCAACACGTCTACTCATTATTAGGTCTTCATCTTTTAAAGCTCGGTTTTTTATTATTCGGAATTATTTATTGTTTATATTTAGAGTTGTTTTTCTGTAATTTTCTAAATTATAATAATATATCGCTTAATTCTGCTACGAAATTTACAATGTGTGTATGAACTAACAATTTGGAGACAAACATAAAACAATTTCTTGTATGTTATCGTTCTTAAATTTTTAATTCCCTCGGTTATGTCGCATTTATTTAATTGTATCCTGGCAGGTGCGATATAACGAAGGTTCGCGTTATTATTTAATCTGTTTTCAATTTCTAATATAAATTGAACTCTTTAACAAAATCTGAAAGTAGCGCAATAGTGACTACGTTTAAAAAGTAGTAGTTTGTAGTCACTACTTTTTAAAACAAGTAGTTGTAGGTGTAGTTAACTACATTTTCGATAAAGTAGTTATAAATAAAAAATAGAAAAGTAGATAAACAATAAAGTAATTTTTCCGACCCCTGCTAAGAATAAACAAGAACGAAAAATCATGCGTCAAGCATAGATTATGTAACACTTTCCAACGCTTCCAAAATAATTTTACGAATCATACTCTTTTATAAGCTAAAAGATAACATCTAAGTAATCCGAATACTTTATTCAGCCCTGTATAGGATCTATAGATTTGTATATATACTACATAGGATGCTAAATTTTAGTTCAGTTAGGAAACACGTAGCACAGTTTAAAATTCTCCGTCTGGAGTTAAATAATACGGAAATGTGTTCCCGAACTTTTGTACTTCCCTGTATAGGATCTACAGAATTTATACACACCACGTAATATACAAAAAGCGATTTAAAATTAAAATCGCATTCAGTAACTTAAAACGCACTTCCAGGAATTATTGTTAACATACAGTAGAGAATTCTTTTGTGTGTCCCTGTAAATGAACGATAACTGCTATACACACAATATTCTGTAGTAAGTCTCTTGTAATGAACCTTATATAAATTTCAATGCGTTTAAAATAGTGAAACATTATTTAAATAAACCGCAGACGATTTTTCTCCATAGACGTAATGTAACGGAATTCTTTTGACTGTCCCTGTAAAGTAAGTATAAGTGCTATGCACACCCTATTCCATATTAAGCTTCTTCTAATGCACCTTAGTGATATATATAAATTTCAATGCGTTTAAAGTATTGAAACATTATTTAAATAAACCGCAAATGATTTTCCCCATAGACCGCAATGTAACGGAATTCTTTTGAGTGTCCCTGTAAAAAAACTATAAGTGCTACACACTTCCGTTGAAATAGGGAACATGCTATAGATAACGATTATAACATATAAAATTTGCAGGGCAATCCGAGCATTACGGGAGTTAGAGCACGGACAGACGGCAGACGGCAGACGGCAGACGGCCAGACGGCCAGACGGCCAGACGGCCAGACAAACCGAAGTCATAAACACTTTTCAACTAGGTTGGAAAGTGTTAAAAACGTGGTGGTTTATTATCAAGACAAAAAAGTACACATAAATCTCCTTTATCAGAATCCAGTCAGTCTGAAACAAATATTGTATATGAAGACTCTTCGACCTGGATTCAAATCAAGATCTCGATGAAGACACGGAAAACTCCTTGACTAAAATAAAATATAACATTCAGCTGAAGAAAGAATGCTGATATGCTGTGTACTACGATGAGAAGTTTAACATTGGACGCATTCTTGACGTGAACGAAGAATTTTGTACTGTACTCTGTTAAAAATTTGCAGCAAACTGTCCAGTCATTCGACCTTTTTTTGAAAAATTGGTTACATAAACGTAATTTAACTCCATTCTGACCATAATGTGTGCAGTAATGTGGTCAAAATAGAGTTAACTTACAGTTATGTAACCGTTTTCTATAAAAACGGTCGAATGACTGGACAGCTTACTGCAAATTTTTAACAGTGTAAAATTTCTACGGAATTAAAAAAACGGAAAATTCCTATCCATGGTCATCGAAAACAGACAATGTTGTGGTAAAAAACTGTTATATTTTTTTATAGGACTCTTATGGGTAATGATTTTTTTGTTGTTGTTGTTGATATCGCTATAATTAGGAAGATAAAGACAGCCTATCGCCAAATGAAAAAAACAATGATTGACATCATTTTTTAAGTAATATTTCAATATATGCATTGGGCTTGTTTAAAAGAAAAAGATTAATTTTGTAAGGCTACAGTTGTTAAAATAAAAACTATATTAAATGATGTCAAATGTTTTTTGTTTAAATTTAAAGTAAAGCACTTAAAAATTATAATTTTTTGACTCTTTTAAAATTTAAATCCCACTTTTTGTAATACATATTAATGTATTTTGTGTTTACAATAAAGAATAAAAGTTTCTTTTAAATAATTTTAATCTTTTGAAATAAAATGTCAGCCACTGGTTCTCTTTGTGCCTGTTAGAGGTGTTTCAAAATAGTGATGGTGTCAGTTACTGGTGTTTTTGACCATTTTTATGAAAAAAATAATTTTTAATAATAAAATGTATAATTTTTCAAAATTTTGCCAACAATAATTTTTTAATGCTATCCTTAAAAAGAAAAGGTTATCATAAAATAGATTAAAATTTTTGTGATAGTGCTTTGAACAAGAAAGAATCCTTAAGGTGTCAGTTACTGAGGGTTTCATCCTATATGCTGTTTCACAAAGATATTAAATTCATTTCTTTCTTTGCATTACACTGTTAAAACGCCGCAGCAAACTGTCCACTCATTCGGCCGTTTTTAAAAATAACGGTTACTTGACCCTATTATAAAACGTATCTGACAATATTATTGACCACATTATGGTAAAATTAAATTAAGGTTACGTAATTTTTTCTATAAAAAGGGTCGAATGACTGGACAGTTTGCTGCCGATTTTCAACAGTGTATAAATAATAATAATAAAGTGTGTCATAAATTTGATATGAATAATTTTTTCATTTTCAAAGTGTAATTTTTATATAGCCCCTTCATCTAAATTTATCCAATCAGAAGGATATTTCTTTCTGTTCATTTAGTTATATACAAAACAATGGGTTTTTTATTTCCTATATGAAAAATGCATGGAACTTTTAACGAAAAAAAAAATCATGACTTATGCCACTTCATCCACTGAAGTTTAATGATGAGACAAAGACCATTATTTCAATATAGAAAAGTTTAATACTTTGCAAGCCTGACTATTTAACCCATTAGGTTGGTTGGTTGATTTATGGCGGCCAATTATCTGCTCTTAGGATATAGGCCCTAGGGGGGGGGGACTTTCTAAGGGATCCTAACCCGTATTTAAGGCAAGGTTAGAAGAAAACCATGAAAAACTCCGAACGGTTAGGTCAACGAGCGCGTCAGAAATTTGAAGCCAGCACCTCCCGTCTACCAACTTTGAGAGCAGAACCTCTCAGCCACTGGTGGGGCTATTAACACATTAGGAGCCGCTATATATATATTAACCTATTTTTTATGGAACAGTTGTGTTTTCTTGTCTTCAAAGTTCTTCCGAAAAAAAAATCGACTTTTTAGGAGAAACAGCATGTTCCCAAAATGACAGCAATGGCGCCGGATGAGGGTAAATTTGTTTAAAAAATTTTACTTATGCCTCCATGCATTTATGGTGCTTATTTCTTAGTTCTTTAGCTATAAAAAGAATGATGTTGTTTGATATAACAGACAGTTATAAACATATTTTAACTAAATTATATAATTTTTATTGTGAAGTTTTTTTTTTTTAATTTTTCTTTCGAATGCGGCCAAAAAGCTAAATTTCGTCTTTTGTAATATGTTTTAAAAAATAGAAAATTCAAATGAAACTTTTTAAAAAAATTACAGAAATCATCTCATGTATTGAAAAGAAAAAAAATCATAAATCAATGTTCCCAAAATGGGAGCAATGGCGACTAATGGGTTATATAGCATGTTCCTCCAGCAGAGCCACTGGAGTGCAAAGTAATAATATATGGGATTAGTCTCCATTGCTTATTGATAAGGTTTGTAAAAACTGATATTCTTTCTGAAAAAAAAATTAATCTTTCAGTAAGCGCACCTTCATAAATTTTATGAAAAACCTGACATTTCTTATATATTACTAGCTGCATCGCAACCCATGTTGTATTTACACTGTATAAGATCTTTCAATTTCTTAAGGGTAAAATAAATCTAAAGATTATTGTACATTTAAAATAACTTATAACATTAAATTTATTAAATACTAAATTTCCAGTAAGAAATCATATTTACATTGCAGGTTAAACAGAAATTTGCTAAAATTGCATTTTGAAGATGACGTGATTTTTAAGGCATATGTCATAAGTATATTATTTTTTTAAGATTTGGTTTTTAATTTCGGAGCTGGTAAAATGAATATGGAGTCCTATTGTCAAACTTATAAAACATAATTTAGCTTTTTGAATTAAAAAAATGCAATTTTTACACGATAAGCATTTTACGTTTACTGTTTTTGTGAAACATTTTAATCACCATCTATTTTTTAAATAATTAATGTTTTTTCTTTAAATTCAATTCTTTTGAATAGGGATCAATAATTGTTCGCCTAAATGCAAGGAGTTAAAATCGCCCTCCTTAGTTGAATGTAAATCTGGAAAATAATGTACCATGTAATTATTCCTATAAGTCAATATGTCGACACTCGACAGACGATTATTTTTATGACTGATAAAACTGGAATATGTAAAAATGTTTTATTTCTTTTTTTTTTGTGTTTTTAAATGTTAATTTTTTTTTATTTCATTTAATCAAGATTTTTTTAACCCTCTGTTTAAATTAAAAATTATTTATCTCTTCAATTTTAATCAGAAAATGACCTAAAAATAATCTAATAATCCTTATCCCCCCCCCCCCTCCCTTTTTTTGCGCTTTTATCCACAAAAAGCATGTAATTTAGCTTCCACTATTACAAAAATGTCATTAAAAAATTTTTTTTAAATAATGTCGCGAAAACTTATCCAAATTTTAAAATTCCAAAACCTAATATGACATCCTTGGATGCATGTGTATAACTGATGTTAATTTCATCGCCCAACTTTCGATATTCTAAGAGGAGAAGCGAAGAAATACAAACAGACAGGCAGATTTTATATAATAGATACATATAGCACCGAAATTAAAACATAATTTTCACAGATGATATGTATAATTGATTTTCTATCTTGTATGTTATTACTATTATGAAATATCTTGTATCTGTAATAGGATAACTACTGTGCGATAACACTAGAACCGTGGGAAATTTTACTCAAGTTTTATTAAAAAATATTTTACACCAGAATTTATATTTAAAACTATTTAACTTGTTTATTCCATTTATTTTTGTGCGGTGTTTATTTGACTTAATTAAGAAATTTCTGTTACGGGTCAAAATGAGCTGTCATCGCGGTTCTAGTGTTAAAAGAACCATATAAGCCTATTCGTGAGAAAAATTACAGCGAGTATTCTGAAAGGTTCAAGTTTATTTTTACAATACATAACAGTTAAAATATTTAATCACTTAACATAACTCTCATTTTCAACATTTTTCTTTTCATCTCGTATCTTAATCCATGGTAAAAACGATAAGCTTTAACAATGTCGAGTGATTTCCAAGGCAACAAATTCCAAATTTAAATTCGGCTTTGTTATCCATAACAATTATCTTTCTATTCACCTTCTTTCAAGATAATATAGATACATTTAAATTTC
Source organism: Maratus michaelseni (assembly GCA_963931845.1). Classification (NCBI taxonomy): domain Eukaryota; kingdom Metazoa; phylum Arthropoda; class Arachnida; order Araneae; family Salticidae; genus Maratus; species Maratus michaelseni. The sequence continues at coordinate 37,545,899 of OZ007586.1, read as the reverse complement.
TGAGATAACAACACTGATATTCCCTAATAGTGAAAGAAGAGAACACAGGCTCATGAGTTTGCAATTCTGTCATTTTTCTACAATGAAAATATTAACAAGTTGGAAATTGTACGTCAAACGTGACAAATGAGGTGCGTTCGTACTATAACTAGTTTTATAAATATTCAGATCTTGGTGAAATAGCTGTTGCACTCTTATGCAAAAATGAATGAATATAAAATTTATTTTATGTGCAGATTTTCATGTTATAGATATTAGTTTTATTTTATGAAATTAAGTTTCAATACCCTTTTACAAACAATTAATTACAATTCTGTTACATTAAAATTATACTATGCGCAAATATCCAATATAAGACAATGTAAAACAAGTGGGTAAGTGTGATCGAAGATCGCTCAAAGGGTTTAGTTTAATATTCCTTTCAAAACACTTTATCATTTCTTTAATAAATCCAAATAAATTTCATTTAGCAACCCAAAAAAAAAAACATGTTTTTTATTTTTTATAAAGTAAAAATTTACCGGTCTATTTTTTTCGTTTTTTCGAGTATCCAAACCAGCCCGATAGCGGGCGAAGTCATAATAATATCTGTCACGCGGACTAAATGCTATATAAAAAAATAATTTCAAAATTAAACACGTTGTACACCTTCGAAATGTTAAAACATGCGAATATTTCCATAATTGGATTTTTATCATGATTCAATATATTTCTCAACCTCATATTTGCTATTCTCTATTACTCATATTGATACTCGCTTTGTATTATTCTCAAACATCTGAAAAATTCGTTAAACTTCCAATAGGACGTCAGATTTTCTTTTTAATTCTCTAATGACGCGTTATTAATCTGCTTTGTGTACATACACATACTCATACTCCTTGTATTATTGAGAAATCTTTGGAAATTCCGTTTTATTACCACTATGACGTCAATCATTTTTATTCCATATTAATCTTTTTTTCAATTGGTGAAGCTTTTTATTTCATTTTCATTTTCCACGTGGAAATCGTCTGATAGAAAATTAATTATTGTAGAAAGAATTTCATCGTGGGTTTTTAATTTTTGGCATCTGCTATAACGAAAAATGTTTAAATTTAATAGGAAAAGGCTGTTAGAATTTTGTTTTTTAATCTCTATTTATTAAAATAATACGAATTTTTCAAATTTTAACATTTTGAGCTCTTTATAGCTGGTATTCTACTATATACACAAAGTTTCAACTCTGTAAGTTACATAGTTTCTGAGAATAGCTCTGTGACAGAAAAACAACGGGTTGGGTTGGGTTGATTATTGATGGCCAATTATCTACACTAGGGATAGAGGCCCGGGGGGAGTGCCCTGCGTGGGGGTCTTTCTAAGGGAACCTAATTCGTATTTACGCATGGATAAATCCACGGCTCGAAGAAAACCACGAAAACTCCGAACGATTAGGCCGACGGGCGCGATTGGAATCGAACCCAGCACCTCCCGTCTACCAGCTTCGAGAGCACAACCTCTCAGCCACTGGTGGGGCCAGACAAACAACGGAGCGGGAGTAATAGGGTTTCGTGAGATGAACGAAACCCTAAAAATTTCGTTATTATTTCAGTGGCATGAATTATATCGTTTCTTATTATGATATAATTCATTTCCGTAATAAAATAAATACATTTTAAGTTGGCAACATTTTATCTTTTATTGACATTTACTGAAAATTCCAATGTGACACTTAAGCCTATCTTTGAAAATTTCAGAACTTGAAATTCATATTTAGACTCTTTTTCCATTTAAAATCTGTTTCTCCGGAAACATCACTGTCGGTAGATTATATGTTTGCTACAAATAAACAATTTTAGTATACACATTTGGTTTTAAAATTCAGTAATTACGGAAATAGTAGGACTCCATCTTAAATAGGACGCAATCAACATGGCAACTTAGAATCATTACCTATTATGGGATATCATTGAATTAAATACGTATGATAAGATTTAATAGAATGAAGAAAACTTTTATTAATATCTTTTTAAGTTTTGATTCGATTTTCATAAAATTTTAAATGCCGCGACAAATTCTGCAAAGATTACATATATTAAATTTCAAACCATTCGGTTGGGTAGTTTTTGCGCTGTTATATGCGGACAGACGGACAGATCAGACGACGATTATAGGTGCTACGTATTTACGAAATCACCTAAAAATAAAGGGGAAATGAGGGTAAAACCGCATTCCTTATCATTAGTTGCTTCTTGAAATCAGAATTTCGAACATAATTTAATGTAACTTTGCATAATTGAATTCTTCACTTTTCAATGTATCATAATATCATTTGGTACTTCTCTATTATCCCGTCGACCACTTTTAACAAAAAACTGTCGCCAAACTGTAAGATTAAACGCCGAAAAATGTAGTCCCATTTACTTGATGTCAGAAGCATTATACGTGTTTGTTATGTCATCATATGGTTTTTAATTCGACATTTGCGTGTATTTTTCATCATGTTTTACTGATTTATTAGTTATTTCATTAATTAAAATAATAATTATCCTTAAATTCTTATATTTTATTTATTTTGATATTCCAATGGCAACGTTCTCCCGTTTATTTGGCATTACAGTTTGGCGATAGTTTTTTGCTATGAAAAGTTGTCGACGGGATAATAGAGAAGTACCTATCATATTTAATGTAAGGGAGAGTGGGGCACCATGTGACCTGACTAACTTTGGGACATTTTATGTTTCAGGAGTTCTAGTGCAAATACAAGGTAATACTCATGGGTAGTGACAGATGACAGAGTGAATACTCCTAAGCTCAGTATGAAATTCATACGTTGAATTAATTAGAATTTATATAACTTTATCTGTTTTTACAACGTTACAATAACTTTACTCTATTGAATTATGAAATTTATTATAGTGTTAAAAGATAACAAAAGGAAATAAATGTGAAACTTAAAAAAATATACACATTTATCATGCTATTAAAAATCTCACTGTAGTCCCAAGTTTAATAAGCAGAAAATGCATAAAAGTCCTTCCGGCCTGTACCGGGAGGAAAAGGTAGCTTTATTTCATAGTCCTCGTTTTTAAAAATTCAACTCATTTCACCCAAACACCCGAAGCTAAAATGCTTGGAACACGATTATAGAAGATTCAATCCCGGTGTTCGTTAATACTGAATTTGAATGTGAATTTCAGCATGAGAGTTACAGCATAACAAAAATCCGATTGTTTCAAAATGTCAGCCACGCTAGAATTTCAAACTGCCATATCTCAGCCCTTCTTTAAGATAAACCAAAACAAAAAATGTTCCGTAATCCTTGTATCACTATTTAACACTTAACGGAAACAACTTTTTCAATTTATAATTTTTTATACATATTTTTAAATTAAAAAACAAAATTAATTTTAACTTGCCGCCATTTTTAAACAAGATGGCGCATGAAGCTGGTCAACGAACTCAGTTGACACCTTGGTATGTTCTGTACACATGATCGATCACATTCATATGGGTTCATAAATACGAGAGTTACAACATAACAGATATCAGATTGTTTCAAAATCTCAGCCACCCTCGAATTCCAAACTGCCATATCTCAGCCATTTTTTAAGATATAGCCAAAACAAAAAATGTTCCAGAATCCTTGTATTACGTTCTAACACTTAACAGAAACAATTTTTTCAATTTATAATTTATTTATGCATCTTTAAGGATTTTTTAAATAAAAAAAAGAACTGTCTGCCAATCTAAACAAGATGGCGGATGAAGCTGGCCAACGAACTCGGTCGAGACCTTGGTATGTCCTATACACCTACTCAGTCACATCCAAATTTCTTCATAAATAAGAGAGTTACAGCATGATATATGTCAGATATATATATATATATATATCTACAAAAAATAACTTTTCAAAAGTAAAAAAACAGCCAAGCTTTAAAAAAAAAAAAAAAAAAAAAAAAAAAAAAAAAAAAAAAAAAAAAAAAACGAAAGTTGTGGCTAAAAAATGGTGTGATATCAAATTTCTAAGCTTTTATTATAGTACTTATTTAACGTTTTCCCATTAAATAAGTTATCATATATATAAGTCGAGTGCTACGTATATGTTAATAGAAATCGTTTTCTCCTGTACTAAATACATCCTAACGTGTTTCTGAAAATTCAATTTTTTTCAAATTATGCATGATGGGCTTGGCGGCCATCTTTCCATATTATACACAAAATTCTAAGCACCCCTATCCGTAGTTAAAAATCCGAAGTTCAAAATTGTGACTTAAGCAAATATTTTAAGCGTTTCGTTTATGGACTTGTATGTTCTGAAAATTGTGTCTTAAAATAATGATGACTTATCTTAAGGATTCATCTTATGATTTATTTTTTAGAGTAATTAATCATTTCAAAGTAGTAAAAATCAATTTATCAAAATATCAGTCTTCCTCAATTTATCTGTCCGTAGTTAAAATCTGAAGTTCGACATTGTTATAAACATATTACATTGCAAACATATTACGCTTTTACTTTAGAAATTTGGGTGCTTAGAAATATGGAAAGATGACCGCCAAGCCCATCATGCATAATTTGAAAAAAATTGAATTTTCAGAAACACGTTAGGATGTATTTAGTACAGGAGAAAACGATTTCTATTAACATATACGTAGCACTCGACTTATATATATGATAACTTATTTAATGGAAAAAAGTTAAATAAGTACTATAATAAAAGCTTGGAAATTTGATATCGCACCATTTTTTAGCCACAACTTTCGTTTTTTTTTTTTTTTTTTTTTTTTTTTTTTTTTTTTTTTTTTAAGCTTGGCTGTTTTTTTACTTTTGAAAAGTTATTTTTTGTAGATATCATTTCTTTTTTTTTAAATAGATTATACATAATATAAATAATCTACTCTATGAAATTAACATGAGAATGTTATGTAAAATTACATTTTACTTTCAGTTATTGTTTAAAGGGTTAACTAGAAATACCAGTAGATTTTTCAATTAAACTAATTACCCCCTTAAAAACAACATACTAAATGTGGCTTTTTATAATACTTGTTATCCTTCGTTAAAAAATATCACTGACTAATCCATGAGATTCGTAAAAATGGAATATGTACATAGCGCGTCAGCGCTGCTTTTGAAATCAAACGTGATATCATGCTCTTTTATTATTAGCATTAAATCCCATTGATTGGCGGATCTTTATAAAACTTAGTTAATGGTGAAAAGTAGCAAAATATCTTAGCAATTTCTTAGATTTACATTATTTTTTTCAATTAAACTCTGTACTCTTACAATAAATTTAAATGGAAACTTAACTTCTAAAACAAAAACAATTTAACAACTGGATTCGATTAATTTATAGAAAAATGACGTCAAAGAATCTCAGCCTGCGAACGAAATGCTTGTCCTTTACCGTGGTTTTATAGAAATAAATTAATCATATTCAATTCCATTTCGAAAAGTTTGTTTACGTTTGGAAAGAAATTTTAAATGCCGATAACTCTAAATGTATACATTTCAGAAGGTACCTCTTCCCTCAAAATTAATTTTTTTTTTAAAGATCTTTCTAAAAATGTAAATTTTATATATATTAAAAGCATGAACACTACGTCTGATTACTTTATTTTACAATATTATAAGAACACACATTTTATCAGACAATTAAATGCACTAAACCACCATGAGTGAAAAATTGACCTGCGCCAGGACTCGAACCTGGGACCTTCAGCGTACCGTGCTAACGTTTTACCACTAAGCCACGCAGATCGATATTCTAACTGGGCAATTTCTCATTCTTATTCCTGTTGGAAACAGTCATCGGCCACAATTTGCAGTCACATTTAATTGTCTGATAAAATGTGTGTTCTTATAATTAGGAAGTTTTATTAAAAAAAAATATCTTCAGAAAAAATGGCTGACTTGCAGATGAAATTTGATATGATTAACCCGTAACTGATTTGTGCTATTATAATACAGATGGTACACGGTCGTTGGCGGGGTTTTATCTCTGTTTTGGCATAATTTTTTAGTTGCCAAGTCAATTAACAGTTTTTTGCTAATTAAGGATAGAAATGTATTTATTTTTTCACTGTATTTTATAAAAGCACGTAGATTAGGTTATTACTTGTCCAAAAATGCAATCCTTTTTCATTTCTGTCCTATATTTAAATCTGTAGGTTGTTTGAAAAAAAAAAGTTTGACGAAGAAAATAGTGATCATTTTAAGTAACTCGACGTTTTTAAAAAATATCTATATCTCTGTTTATAAATCACTTATGAAGATGAGTTTGGTCTCAAATTGAAGAATTTCTTCATTAGATTCTTTTAGTTTTCGGTTTTTTTTCTATGACGCTTGGTTCATTTGATATCTGATATTTTAATCTGGCATGTTTGGTCGATTTAACATTGCGAAGTTGATTGCTGTAAGTAAGCAGTAGCGGTCTAAAGTCCAGTTCTTGGCGTTGTTTGTTTGGCGCTTTTTTTTTAGCTTGGCTTGGCAGAGCGACCGCCCTGCTTGATCAACATTTGAACGGAGGGTGGTTTGGGGAACTGGGGGTCATGATCGGTGAAAATATACCAAAATGTTTTGGAATTGTTTTCTTCCGAACGCCTGCAATAGGTATCTTTTTGTAATGAAAGCTACCTAAAAGCAGAAGTTGGGAAGTGGGACAGGTTGGGACACATTGTAATGAAGCCAGCTAAATAGTGTAAGGTAATCAAGATAAGAAAATTAATATTTTTAGTTCCTAGAATGCTATTAATATGCAGAGATGAATAATTAACAAGACAAAAAGTAGAAATTTATTAGTAAAAATGCTCAATTATCAATACCTTCGTAAATATTATAAATAAATAATTTCTTATTTACTAATTCTAATTTATTTAATGACTGGTGAGTTTTATTTTCCTATATCACCATATCAAACTTTTCATTACATAATAATGTATCTCAATATCGTAAAATAACATATAAAACTGTGTCTCATTTTGCAGCAATACGTGGGGCAGATTTGGACTGTTGAAAGGGTGTACAATGTTTAATAAATATTTTCTAAGGCACGTATTCCCATTACATTTTTTGTCACTAATACAAATTATCAACCAAATCGTAGTGTGCAAAATGTGCAAAATTTGAACAAAAAAAAATAAAATATTAAAAAATTACTTATCAAAAGTATCCCAAGGTACCCCACGCTCCCCTATGTTTAGTTCATCACATTTTTATTAATAAATAATTATTTAGAAAAGGTCAAATCATCCGGTCTTACCCCACTGGTTGAGGTAAAACCGCATGAACATATTATTCTTCCGCATGAACATATTATTCTTAAAAGAAATGGAAAAGTTTTAAAGGCAATCGCAAGGTCTTTAAAAATACATTTTACAACATACATACATATATGCATGTATTTATATATTTTTTAAATTATGTGTACAACTTTCTGGGCCGCAGAAAGTGCAGTCGAGGGTCGCATGCACATTGCACAGTGTGTACCAAAAATCAAAGGGAACATGACATGAATGTCCCTAATGGGAAAATACTGAAATTTTTGTGCAGTAATTCTAATCGAAGTTTAAAAGATTTGTGTGTGTGTGTATATTTAAACAACTGTCATATTGTATCATAATATTATAGAGAGGGACGGAAATAAACAAATTTTTGGCTCCAGATTCCTTTAGATTCCAGAAAAAGCAAACTATATACTGAATTGGATAAATCAGCTTTCAAAGTATAAAACATATTTAGGAGTTGTTTAAAAGGGCATACTACTCTTAAATCTTTTAAAAAGTCGATTTTTTGAAACAAATATGCATGAAAAAGCAATATTGTCAGAGCATTTTAAAACAAACCGCAAGAAAATTCCAATAATTACGATATAGTTATGACTAAAATTGCGTGAGGTGTTCTCGATGTAAGCAATGATTAAAAAATATTTTAAAGCGGTTTATCTCAAAATGTTAAAAACATGTTTTTTTTAAATTGCGTGCACGATTTAATTTCTCTTGAACTACTTAATATTTTTACACGCAACCTTCACAGATATATAAATTATGCCCATATCTTAAGGCTGAACCTAAAGGTTTTCATTATTCCAGTCGCAAACAAAAATTCATGCATAAAATAAAATTAAACAAAATATGCAATACTTTCAACTCCATTTAAAAATATATAAATTTTGCTAAAATATACACAAATTTAGGTCCAATATTAAGATATATATATATATAAAAAAAAACTATATATCCTCGAAAATTACATGTAAAAAATTAAGCAGTTCAAAATAAGGTGATATCTTTGTACTTTTTCGATTTTGTTTGCAGTTTACTTCTTAGGATACTTTCAATTTCGGAAAATGAATTTCGGTTACGAAATTAGAAGTATCCTCAGAAATAAACTGCAACCAAAATTAAAAAATGAAAGATATTTTATGTAAAATAAGACATTTGAAATATTGAAATGCAAACGAGACATTTCTAAAAAATGCTTCATTGGTTCACATTAACTTCTGAATGTCATCACGCGACTTGCGTATGGGCTCTTAAGAGTCACGCGAAAATACTCGCAGGCTAATGTTAAGTCTATGGGGAACGTTATTTTCAAATTTCTCGCTTGCATTTTAATATTTTTAAGTGATTTTTTTTTTCATGGAATAGCTGAGGTTGATCGCTAATCGAGCTAATCTTTACTTTTTCGGTTTTGGTTCCAGTTTTTAGGGATCCGTACTTAAAAAGTAAAAACAGAACCATTATAAGATCACTCCTGTGTCTGTCTGTCCGTCTGTCAGAGCGCTTTTCCTTGTAAACTATGGGACAGGGAAAGTTATAAAGCCTTGGTACCGACATATTTTCAGATTATTAGTCATTCACAAATATACTTAGGAAAAATTTAAGGGGTTAATTAAGTTACTTGAAAAAAAAATGTTTTCTTTTTGTCTATCGCGTGAAAGCTCTCGTAATACCGAACTCAAAAATACATTTGTTTTAATTTTACGTATTATATTTTCAGAGATATTGTCTAAAATGCAGTGCAAAAATCTCCCCCCCCCTCTATTTCCGAATCCACTGAAACTAAAATTATGGAAAAATTAGGGAGGTAGCAGGTGTGTATTTAAACCTTGTAGGAAAACTATAAAGATTTTCCCAGGTTCTATAGTTTTTGAGAAAAACGCATTTTTTCGTTACACACAAACTTTACTTTTTGGTCGGTCAGCAGGGCAGTTGACAAGCGCTCGAGGTATCTATCGACACAGAATCATCCAAGGATACTTGATGATGATTTTCGAAAAAAATTGTCTGTAATTAGCCGAATTAAGTTACTTGAAAAAAACTTTATATAACATGTAGGGCATCGTTCAAAAGATCTCGTATCTTCGAAGTCAAAAAAATATTTTTTTTTAATTTTAAGTATTGTATTTTCAGAGATATCGTTGAAAACCGGAAAAATATGCCCCCTCCCCCTATTTCTGAATCTACTGAAACTAAAATTATGAAAAAAATAGGGGTGGTAGGAGTTTATTAATAAATAGTAATTAATAAATTCAATGTATGAAACCTTTTGAGCTCTAGTTATACTCGCATGAGACACCTTTCACTTTCGGAATTGGTTCCGAAAGTGAAAGTAACTTTCTAAAAAAACGCAATCAAAATAAAAAATAAATTAAAAACTAGCCCAGTTCGAGATCGACCTCAGCTATCCTATGCAAAAAAAATATTTAAAAATATTAAAATGCAAGCAATAAATTTGAAAATAACGTTCCCAGACTTAACATTAGCTATTCAGGGTTTTCGCATGACTAGTTCTTCAACGTTTACGAAGTGTTTTAGAAATTGTGTGTACTATGAACAACTATGATTTCTTAAAATGTGCAAAAGTATATTTTGTAAATTTCTGTAGGAACACAGATTTTAATTCGTGAGGCGATTCTTTTAGAATACTGACTGAAATTTTTCAAAAAAACTTTGAAAATATAAACTTGCAAATGTTTATGAGGAACTATTATTATAATAAGGATTTGACAAATGCTGTCACCACTAGCGACTAAGTTTTTTTTACCTGGCGACCAAGTTATTTTATCTGGCGGTTATGCTCCAGTTTATTTTGCAAGTTTCAAATCAGATTTTTTGTGTTCAGTATTAAAACTGATCAATCTATCGTAATCATTTTAAAGAACAGTAACATATAATTAATAAGTAGTTCATTTGAGGTAAAAATCTCATAAGATATAGTCTCGTAAGTTATAGATGTTGCCAAATTACGAAATATTAACCCATTCACGACGAGAATATTACATTTTTTTTATTCTTCAACACCAATTGACCATTGTTTTTCCATTCTGTAATTTTGATTTATTTAATCTGCCAGAACTTCAGATTTGATAAGGGTAAAATTTCCTTGTTAAAATACTGGTTTCAAAATTTAAATGTTTCGTACTCCTCAAGTGGCAAGTTTTCTTGCCAACCTTCGCTAATGAGTTAAGAAAAACTTTCATTAACTTATATTCAAACAAAAGTATTTTTAATTTGGCAAAAATAAGTTCATCAAATGCAAATTTTAAAATAATAAATCAAAATTATTTGAAAAAATAGAGAAAAATATAATTATTTTACTTGTTCACTATTTCATCCATGCCCTCCTCATCAGATATACATTTTGTGGCACTCGACATTTTCCTAACATGCCATTTACAGGTTTTTTTTAGAGATATATTATTTTGATAAGTTTCATTAGTTCATATTATCTTTCTATATTATGTACTATTCTAAACTATGTAACTAATAATTCGAAACCATGCTTGTTATTTTTTTTTTAAATAATTTCATAAGAAAACTTTTGTACATTTTGAAAATTAGTGACGGGAAGGAGGGGGGGGGGATAAATATTTTTTTACTGGCGACGAAAATTTTTTGGCTACCAGATTTTATCAAATTTGTAAAGCCCTGATTATAACTAATTATTCTATTTTAATATAAATAACATGAAGGCTATATGTTAAGTACAAACATAGTGAAAAAGATATCTTTAATAAAATATTTCTTTCATAACTATGCTAGCAGAAAAAAGACTGATTTTTTAACTAGTTATTTCTCTAAATTCTAGCTTTAAAAAATTACTCATAAAATAAAACTATATTTTTATAACTAAATGGGGCTTACAAAACATAAATAGATGGAAAGTATAAATATTCATATTGTTTTAATAATGACAGTTGTCACATTAAAAAAAAAATAACATTATAATTTTAGATTAAACTAATCTTAAAATTCTTAGATAAGAGCACTTCGATTAAATTAAAAGTACTCACTGCTGTGTTAAAATTCTTATAAGTGAAAACTTGAAGTGAGTCCAGTTGCTTGTATGGGTTTATGGACTAGAATATATTTGAGTGACAGTTTTCTGTTTTTGAATATTAGATAACGCGGGTATGAACTTCATAGCTTTAATTTTCCTGTACTGTTATTGTTTTTATAACTAAGTGGTGTTTACAAAACATAAATAGAAGGAATGTATAAAAATTAATGTTTTAATAATGACAATTGCCTCATTAAAAAAGAAAACATTCAAATTATATACTAAACTAAGCTTATTTAATACACTTAGATAAAATTTAAATACTCTCAGCAGTGCTAAAATTCCTATCAGTGAAAACTTGAAGGTGTATGCATTTGATTTTATTGGTTTGTGGCCTAGAATATATTTGATTGACATTTTTCCATTTTTGAATGTAAAATAACGCGGGTATGGACTTCGTAGCTTTGTTTTCCTATACTCTTATTGTTTTTATAACTAAATGGAGTTTACAAAGCATAAAAAGAAATAATGTATAAAAATTCATGTTTTAATAATGACAATTGCCTCATTAAAAAAGATAGCATTCAAATTATACACTAAACTACGCTTATTTAATACACTTAGATAAAGTTCATGTACTCACCGCAGTGCTAAACTCCCTATGAGCGAGAACTTGAAGGTGCGTGTAGTTAATTCTATTAATTTGTGGACTAGAATATATTTGAGTGGCATTTTTCCATTTTTGAATGTCAGATAACGCGCGTATGAACTTCATAGTTTTGTTTCCTTCTGAACCGGCTTTCAACTTGCTTTAGAAACAATTCTCAAAGCATGTTAGTGGAGGTTAGTGACGTGTCGTGACTATTCTACTGAACTAGGTCAATCTAAAACCTCTCTGGGATAGCACCTGTGCGAATGATCGCCTTTTGCGTCAAGATCTTCTTTAAACATCGCGTCGCTTCAGTGAAGATGAGTAAACAAAACATTAAGGGGCGTAATATTAAAGCTGTTAGCCAGTCTACTTCCAAATTCCCTTCGCTAATGTTAAACCAATGTATTCGTATATTTAAAATATTGTATCAGGAAATTAATATTTTTAATTTATTTTTTTATGTGTACTCTTCTTAAAGTGTGTCTTTTTTTTTTTTTTTTCAAAATATATTTAATGTAGTATATTATACTTAATTTTATGAGATGTGTCAAAGTCTTACTCACAGTTCGTCAGCTTTTAACACAAAATATATCTAAAGTAGTATAGTATACTTAATTTTATGAGAAGTGTTAAAGTCTTACTCACAGTTCGTCAGCTTTTAACACAAAAATTATTAAATTAAATATAGATTTTAGAAATATTTTGAGAACTAAGAGACATCCTTTAAGAAATGTACACACAAAAAAAGTTTAAAATATTAATTTCCCGATGAGATTTTTACATATACGAATGCATTCTACGCCTATAGGTTTAACATTATTCGGAAGTTGACTGACTAATTGCTTTCACTCAGTCGAATGTTAATCCTATGGGAGAAATATTTTATAATATTTTGCTTGTATTTAAATATATTTAAATGGTTTTTATTTCTTTGCATTTAATAGCTGAGCTCGATCAGCAATCCACCACAAAAAAAACATTTAAAAATATTTAAATGCAAACGAGATATTATAAAAACTTTCTCCTATAGTATTAACGCGAGCGTTTTCGCGTGACTGATACATCAGTCACGCGAAAAAACGCTCCAGCTAATGTTAAGTCTATGGGAAGGTTATCGTGCGATTTCTCGCTCGCATTTTAATATTTTTAAATGATTTTTTTTTTTTGCACAGGATAGCTGAGGTCGATCTCGAACGTTGTTAGTTTTTACTTTTTCGATTTTGGTTCCAGTTTTTTTATATAAGGATAACTTCACTTTCAGAACCGGTTCCAACAGGTTCCAAAATTGAAAATGTCCGCTTATAAAAAAAACCGTAACCAAAATCGAAAAAGTAAAAACTAACAACGATAGAGATCGAACTCAGCTATCCTATGCAAAAAAAATCATTTAAAAATATTAAAATGCGAGCGAGAAATCGCGCGATAACCTTCCCATAGACTTAACATTAGCTGGAGCATTTTTTCGCGTGACTCATGTAGGCTCTTAAGGAGATTTTCTAGTTTAAGGAGAGCCTGATTATCGCCTACGCTCGCTAGTACCGATCCCAGGGCCCCAATGATTAAACCTCCGTTTCACATGCTGGGTTAAGGTTGGTTGGTTGGTCATTTGTTGCGGTCGATTATCTGCGCTAGAGATACAGGCCGGCGGGGGAAGTGCCCTCCGTGGGGGTCTTTCTAAGGGATCCTAACCCGTATTTACGCAAGGTTCAAAGAAAACCACGGAAAACTCCGAACGGTTAGGTCGACAGGGATTTGAACCAGCACCTCCCGTCTAACATCTTTGAGTGAAACATGGTTCACTCGTGATGGGGTATTCAACCATCACAACAGCCATATCTGGTCCGAGGTGAATCAGCATGCAATCCGGCCGCAGAAACATCAGGAACACTGGTCTGTAAATGTGTGGGCCGGGATACTCAGGGATCGCCTGCATGGATATATGCTCCATATCTGTTGCCTGAACGGCTCTCGGGACAGTCCTACTTAGTTTTTCTCCGAAATGTCTTAACCGAGTTCCTCGATGATATACACTTAGCGGCAATTCACTGCCTTTGGTTCCAGCATGATGGAGCTCCGGCACATTTCTGTGCTCCTGTAGGTGACTGGCTGGATATGGCATACCCCGGCCGCAGGATCGGAAGTGAGGATCCGGTTCTATGGCCGCCACGATCACCAGATCTCACACTGTTAGATTTTTAGGTAGCTTTCAATACAAAAAAGTATAAAGCTACCTATTGCAGCCGTCGTTCAAATGTTGATTTATATATATATATATATATGTAGCATTTTGACGAGGTTGAGATATTACGATGAATAATATTCGATGAAAAGATGGCAGTCCTTCAACGATATAGCAAGTTGCAGTCGATATTAGCGAGTATGGCGAAGTAGAAGGCAATGAAATGAGTCCACCAAATTTTTCCAATAAATCCAGCCAATCTCCAGACAAATAATTTTATTAGAAGACGAACAACACAGAGACAATTCCCAAAGGTCTAAAACTTATAGCCCTCGGGCTAACGTTGCTTCACTTCATTGAATTAAGATGTTACTGGGCCAGATGCATATTCTACGGAATTAAAAACACCAGATACATATTTGTTTAGACTTCCAAAAACGTCAAAAATCTCGTGCTCCTACCGCTGTGGGCGAGTTTTGTTCTCTCCGCGGAGATATACAGAAATTTACGTCACGAGCGCACAACCCAATGAGTGAGAAGCTAGCTCCAGCTCAGCGAATGAGGCTAGAGGGCGAGGCTAAAACAGTAAAGAATCCCGTACTTGGGTGCGGATCAATTTTGAAGTTAAAATCCCAAGCGCACGAAAAAATCAGAGCAATAATAATAATAATAATAATAAGAAGAAAATGGCTTTTAAAAAACATTCGAAATGAGAACGCGTCTCGGAATTTTATAGATTGGGGAGCTGATAAAAGCGACGTATGAACTTAAAATTTTAGATTAAGATTTGGAATAAAATAATTATTAATATACGGATATTTACATTTAAAAGGACTTTAAATAGGAATAAATATTATTAAGAATTAAGGAAATACTGACTATGACAGAAGTTAGATTAATTTTAAAAGATTAATGCGAATAAAATGGAAGGATACGAAGGAAATAAATTTTTATATAACATTATCCCCCCCCCCCCTAAAAATCCGAATGACGGGTAGATCCGATGATCTACAAGTTCATGAAAGCAAGCAAGAATTTGGATTACAAAATATTTATCTGGTATTCTAGTTAATGCCAAAAATTCTTTGATTTTATTAAAGTTAATTCAATAGTTATTTTTGTAAACGCGAACCTGTGGGAATTGTTTAAATACAGAAATACATACAATTACAATATAAATAAGTTAGTAACAAATAATATTTTTTCACTCTTCAAACATAAATAGTGAAAAGGATGAATATGAAGTAAACAAAGCATTCTTATCTAAGCAGTGAAAAGTATAAATGTCTAATAGTCCTCTTAATCAGTAACAGTCTGAGTTATAGACCTCTCACTTCCAAAAAAAAGTTTCTTGGTATGGATATGAAGGCACAGATATGTCAAGTATTAGCCAGTAATACAGTTTACGGCAATACAGTGTATTGATTCTGTAGTAGGATAATTCCAGTTAATCATAAAGTTCAAAAACATAAGAAAGTTTCATCCCCACTAAGTTCAATAAACAATTAAAGTTCTGGTTTGTGATGCTTGATAAGTTTTGTGCCTTGATAAGTAGGTATAGCTTGATAAGTGCACTTATTAAGTGAAGTCCAGTCAGTTAATAAGGTTCCATCAATTAGATATGGGTATTAGATGTTTTGCTAGTAAGATGTGACTGTTTATCATCAACTAATATACTATCAGTGGTTCTCTTTTATCACAATTCTCAAGAATATTCTCTTTTATAATCTTATCACATAATAAATAACAACAACAATTATAATAACGACATAATAATATCAACAATAACAAACAACTTCAAAATAATACTAAATCAGTAATTCATCTGTATATAATTTTAATTCCTCATTCTTTTTCAATATCAGTGAGGAATGAAAATATACTTAATAAAAGGAAACAAAAATAATAAATAGTAAACTAAGAAATATCTGTGAAAAATTATCAACAATTCAGTAAGATAATGTGCTCTCTGTTTTCAGTCAAACAAGAGAAACATAAGCTGCTCAATGAAAATAAGACCTTGAAGTGAACGGTGGATAATAAGTTTAACTATTACTATTAGTAGAGAATTTTATTCTATTATTATAATTTAATTTAATCCAGTGAATTTTTATTCAATTTATTTTAATTTAATGTATTATTGTAATCTAATTTTCTTTTCCAATTTACTTTATTGTTCTAATTCAATTCAATCCAATATAAAAAATTCTTAACTCAAATCAACTAATTTACGCCTGCATAAAAAGTTAACTCAAGCAAAAATATTGGCAGTAATATTCTTGGAAATTCCTATATTCAAGAACATACTGTTATACAGAAGAGAATTGATTAGTCAATTATAATTTGATTTCATTAAATTTAGTTAATTTTTGCTTTACTAAGTTTAATATTAAGCTATTGATTTAACATTAGTTTGTTGTTACTCATGGGATAACTTTAATTTGTCAGGAGGGTAATAAGGGCGTAATTTTGATACATGGACTATTTCAGTAAATTTATTTTGAGTCTGTCTATTAATTTCAACATTTACATCAGATAATTTTTTAAGGATTTGATAGGGACCACTGAAAACTTGTGAGAGCTTTCTGGTATTGGGATAATGAAATTCTTCATAGATAACAAGATCTCCTATCTCAAATTTTGGCTCCACATAATTTCTATCATAATTTTTTTTACTTTTCCAGTCAAATTCATCCGTGCGTTTTTTAGCAATGTTGAGGGCTTCCTGGACAGGAGGGTAATAATTTTGCTTAAGAGGGTAATCATAGAGTAATTTGCCAAAAAGTAAATAAGCAGGAGGGAATTTGGTTATGGAATGGGGTGTATTATTGTATTCATTATCTACTTCAGTCAGAAGTTTGGTCCAAGGAATTTTGGAGGTAGTAGAATTAACTTTACACTTTAATCTTGTAACTATTGATTGATTCACTCTCTCACATTTGCCATTCGTTTGAGGGTGATGTGATGTGGTTAAACGTTGCTTAATATTGTGATTCCGCAAAAAATTTTTAAATCTAGGTGAAGTAAAGGCTGCATTCCTATCACTTAATACCTTTTGAGGACCCTGTATATCGAAAATTTTGTTGAAACAGAATAATTGTTGAGGGAATTGAATATTGAAGACTTGTTTTAAGCAATTTGTGTATGTTTCTGTGGTAACACTTTTGGAAGGAAATGCCCAAACATATCTGGTTGCATGGTCGATGATGATGTGTAGATATTTTTTGGTGGAGTTATAATAATTGAATCCTCCCACAGTATCAATAGAAAGACATTCAAATCTATGGTGGATTTGATCTGTGGTGGGCATAGCTTGTAATAAGCCAAATTTTTTCTGTCTGGGTTTTTTATTCTTTTGACAAATATTACAATGTTTTACAAAATTGGTTATATCTTGAGTCATGTCAGGCCAATAATAATTAGGGGAGATTAAATTTAACATTTTTTGGATACCAGGATGACCAAATTTTTCATGAGCAACATTTAGTATTTTTCTCCTTAAAGACATGGGGACTACTATTTTTCGAAATCCTTTCCTTTTAATAATCATAAGTCCATTTTCATTTAGATAATTTTTACCACACACATTATCTTTTTCCTGCCTCTCTATAATTTCTTTAACGTCCAGAAGAAAAGTAAGTGGTTGAATAAAATGTGAAACTGGGTTTCTCGACAACATGTCGGCTTCGACATTTGTGGATCCCTTTTCGTAAACTATATTATATTCAAACATGCTCAACTTCAAAGACCATCTAAATAACCTGCCTCTCAAATGTTTAGTATTTTTTAACCATACAAGAGATGCATGATCAGTATGAATGGTAAAATTTACACCATGAAAATAATGATAGAATTTGTCTAAGGTGTCAATGATGGCAAGACACTCTAACTCGGTAATAAAATAATTCTTCTCATAACTTCTCAATCCTCTAGAGTAATAAGCAATTGGATGTAAAAAATTATTACTATCAGGTTGTTTTAAGATTGCACCTACTGCCACCTGTGAGGCATCAACAAACATATGGAGGGGTAACTTCGGGTCGTAAATTTTTAAGATAGGTTTGGCTATTAACGCATCTTTTAATTTTTGAAAAGAATTTTGACAATCTGTATTCCATTCCCATAATGTATTTTTCCTGAGTAATCTGTTAAGAGGGGCTCGAATTTCGGCATGTTTATCTATAAACTTGTGATAAACATTGATAGATCCTAAGAATCTCTGAAGTTCCTTTACATTTGAAGGGGATTTTAGTTTTTTTATTACTTCAATATTAGCATTAGCAGGAGTTAATGTGCCATTCTGGATGGTATATCCTAAGAAGTTAATTTTATTTTGAACAAAATTGCATTTAGATAGTTTAAGTTTAATGTTTTCACGTCTACATAATTCAAATATTTGGTTTAAATGTTGCATGTGTTCTTCTAATGAGGAAGAAAAAATAATGATATCATCAAAATAATGGCAAGCAAAGTCTATTTTGTATTTAGTAAGTATTCTTCTAAGGGTTCTATTAAATATCGGGGGGCCTAATTTAATCCCGAAGGGCAGAACTAACCATTCAAAGAGCCCAAAGTTGTTAGCAAAAGCCAATTTCTCAGTATCGGATGGATGTATGGGTATGTGCCAGTAGCCAGAAGCTAAATCTAAAGTTGAAAGATACTGTGCACTACTCAGTTTATCTAAAATTCCATCGATACGAGGTAATTGTTCGGCGTCATTTTTCATTATTGCATTTAATTTTCTATAGTCAACACATAATCTAGTTTTCTTACCTTCTCTTTTCATTACTAACGTAACAGGGGCAGAATAGGGACTATTGTTCTCTTTAATTAAACCAGCATCTAATAGTGATTGAATTTGATCCGAAATCTCTTTTTCTTCTAAAGGGGAAGTTCTGTATGGCCTCAGAGATATTGGTAGGTCAGAATTAAGAAAAATACGTTGCGGTTCAATATTAATTCTCCCGACATCAAATTTATTTTTAGAAAAAATGTCTAAATAATCCCTTATACTTTCCCTTAAAGTTTCATTTTCTATAGAATTTATTTCCCCAATTAATTTAGAATTATCAACATTAGATGGAACAAAGGATTGAGGAGATATGATCTTTCCATAATCGGGTTGCACTCTCTGATAATCATAGTTAACATTAAAATGAAGTAATTTTAATTTATCACTGGATATGCTCTTAGATTCATTTAAAACAAGGTCTCCTTGTAATACTCGACATGTAGCACAGTCAATAATTAAATTAAACTTACAGCATTCTTTTAAACCTAATATAGCATAATCTAAATTTGTATTACATATCAAAAATCTAATATTTTGTTGCACATTACCTAATTTAAACAATAATTTACAAGCTTTATCTATTACAACAGTTCCTTTGGCTTGGCCAATAATAACAAGTGGAATATTTATAACTTTAGCATTTAACAATTTAACAATTTTAAAAGGTAAAATACTTATGGTTGAGCCAGAGTCAATCACACAAGGTAGTTCCCTGTTATTTACATATCCTGATACAATTAACTGTCATATATTATCAGTAGATGGTTGTGGTTGACTAAGAGGGGGTGCAGAAGATTGCAAAGGGCTCACATTGAATACACAATTCCTCTCCCAGTGATAAGCATTTTGGATACCTCTATTTAAACACATTCGACATGGTCTACTTGGGTATTTGCTCTGAAAATGTGTAGTAGGCAACTTAGGATTGATAAATCTAGAATTTGGAGCATTAAAATTGTTCTGTGAATGAAAATTGGAATTTGGCATATGAAAATTGGAATTTGGCATATGAAAATTTCGACTTGGGCGAACCCAATGTCTAGGTGCCTGATCATACTGTGGCAATGATCTATAATTCTGAAAATTACTCCTAGAATTACTATTGTTGACCTGGGAAGTAGGAATTACTACTAGCTGTTTAGCCATTAGGTACCAGTCTATTGTATTTTTTGGAGGATTACTAATCATATAATTCTGGTACTCAGGTTTGAGACCGTCTGTTAATCCCTGTACTATTATAGTTTCACATAAACAAAGTTGTCTACCTATTTCAACCTTTTTTCGAAAGTACTTATCCAAATCATTGAGATCATTTAATTTCATAGAAGCAAATTCTGAAAATCGAGGAACATGAACAGTTATGAATTTTTCAGTAAGAATATCAGTTATTTTGTCAAAAGCTTTACATTCTAAACATTCATTGATAAATACCTTCAGAGCCTCTCCTTTCAAATATTTTGAAATATTTTTAATCTTCCAATTTTCATCTTTCTTTTCAGAAAGGCATGTTTTGTCAAAATGGTTTAACCAAGATTGAATGTTCATTCCAGATTCGAAATCAAAAGGAGTGATGTTTATTTCGTTTTCACTCATTTTGTGATCACCAAGGACTTTTACAAGTCCAGATCGCAATAACATTAATATAAAAATTAAAGAGAATTAACACAACAGATGTAAAATAAAATTTAAATTAAATAACAAATGTAAATACCTCCATCTCTAATAAATAATGATAGTAATAATAATAATACAACAAATAAGAAAATCTGAGTGAAACTTAAATAACATAAAAATAAATAAAATAATAAATAATACATACAATAATAACTTTTTTCAAACTTACATAATTCCGTTCACAAGTTGTCTGCCTGTTTACTTTTTGAAATTTTTGAGACCGATCAATTTATTTATTTTTTTTGTATAATGATACTTTTTCATTTTTTTTTCTGTAAAAGAAAATATTATTTAAATCATTCCGTCATTATTGAGATGTTGTTTTGTAGAACATTCACACTGGTCTGCATCTGGTGTTTCCAGAGATAAATTATTCCAACACATTTTGAAAAATTCGATGCATACTTTGGTGAGAATCAGTTGCACACACCAGAATGGAAAATGTACAGCATCCGCATTCAGCAACATATCACAGCTTCTCCGTTTATCAGACGATCTGAAGAACAACTAATCGACATACTCTTCGCGAGAACTAGACGCACACTCTTCGCTATGAAGATGTACAACAGTAGCAGGCAATACATTCGCAGCTCATCTGTCCATCAGAACATTGGCATAGCTCAGCGCAAGTTCATGGAATCCTAACGGGCTTTTTGTAGCATTTTGACGAGGTTGAGATATTACGATGAATAATATTCGATGAAAAGATGGCAGTCCTTCAACGATATAGCAAGTTGCAGTCGATATTAGCGAGTATGGCGAAGTAGAAGGCAATGAAATGAGTCCACCAAAGTTTTCCAATAAATCCAGCCAATCTCCAGACAAATAATTTTATTAGAAGACGAACAACACAGAGACAATTCCCAAAGGTCTAAAACTTATAGCCCTCGGGCTAACGTTGCTTCACTTCATTGAATTAAGATGTTACTGGGCCAGATGCATATTCTACGGAATTAAAAACACCAGATACATATTTGTTTAGACTTCCAAAAACGTCAAAAATCTCGTGCTCCTACCGCTGTGGGCGAGTTTTGTTCTCTCCGCGGAGATATACAGAAATTTACGTCACGAGCGCACAACCCAATGAGTGAGAAGCTAGCTCCAGCTCAGCGAATGAGGCAAGAGGGCGAGGCTAAAACAGTAGAGAATCCC
Source organism: Maratus michaelseni (assembly GCA_963931845.1). Classification (NCBI taxonomy): domain Eukaryota; kingdom Metazoa; phylum Arthropoda; class Arachnida; order Araneae; family Salticidae; genus Maratus; species Maratus michaelseni. Next base: position 37,524,182 of record OZ007586.1, on the reverse strand, counting down.
GTACTTGGGTGCGGATCAATTTTGAAGTTAAAATCCCAAGCGCGCGAAAAAATCAGAGCAATAATAATAATAAGAAGAAGAAGAAGAAAATGGCTTTTAAAAAACATTCGAAATGAGAACGCGTCTCGGAATTTTATAGATTGGGGAGCTGATAAAAGCGACGTATGAACTTAAAATTTTAGATTAAGATTTGGAATAAAATAATTATTAATATACGGATATTTACATTTAAAAGGACTTTAAATAGGAATAAATATTATTAAGAATTAAGGAAATACTGACTATGACAGAAGTTAGATTAATTTTAAAAGATTAATGCGAATAAAATGGAAGGATACGAAGGAAATAAATTTTTATATAATATATATATATATATATATATATATATATATATATATATATATATCTGACCTATATCATACGATAACGCTCGTAAATATAAATCGATTTTGATGAAACTAATTGTGTGTATTAAGGTCTCCAATGTCTCGACCGAGTTCGTTGGCCAGCTCGGTCGCCATTTTGTTTCAAGATGGCGGCCATTTAAAAATTTAAAACTAAAATAAATATACAAAAAAGTAAAAAATTCAAATTTATTTTTTGCTTAAGTGTTAGGCCTTGATACAAGGATTCCGGAGTATTTTTTGTTTTACCTCTATCTTAAAAAACGGCTGAGATACAGCAGTTTGAAATTCTAGGGTGGCTGAAACAAAACAGCACATTAACGCGATTACTCGCAAATTATTTTCTTTCATTGTTGTAATAAATTTCCCAATCATACGCATAAAACTATAGATTCATATCCGTTAGCGCCAAAATTGGCGACATTGGCGACAAAATTGGCGACAAAATTAGCAAAATTTGTGACATTTGGGCGAAATATCGCCAAATTTGGCAACCAAAATAAGTTTTTATAAATGATGCCAATTTGGCTATTGCTCAAAAATTTGGCAAAATTCTTATTCAAATTCAGTATTAACGAATCTTTTGTAAACGTTTCTTTGCATTTTAACTTGCTGTTTTCGTGTAACATTAGCTAAAATTTTAAAACGAAGATATAGGAAAACTACTTTTTCCTCCCGGTACAGGCCGGAAGGACTTTTTTCCTATGGGGCCATCTGAAGGAATTGGTGTATCGCGACTTTGTGACTACACAAACGGACTTAGTTCTCATCTGTATGCTGAATGTACTTCGATGGACACCGCGCTGCTACGACGTGTGCACTCATCCATTCCATGGCGCGCTCAAGCCTGCCTCGATATGTGCGGTGGACACTTTGAACATCTGGCTTTATAATTCGCAAATACTGCTGTTGATGTGTCAAATAAAGTGTTTCTTTCGTGCCCCGGCAGTGACGTCATACTTTGTTTTTCGTATTTTTCTCGTAAACTATGGATCGTACAGGTACCGTTCTTTGGGCATTTTTTATGTACTCCCAACGATGAATCTGGCTGTGCAGAGTTTGGGTGCTATTTATGGGACACCCTGTATATATACGTTACAATATATACAGTGTGATTCATAAATATCGAAACAATAGGCTATCTCCTTAAATATTGGCCCTAGGCACATACTTCCAATTGCAAAGTTTCATAGAAAAAGGTGCAAAATTTGATGAGATAAGTTGCAACTCCATGGGGGAGGAGGGGCTATTTGAGAAAATACAAAAATTAAATTTTTATACGGCGCCCGTAGGAAAAAATTTCCAATTACGAAATTTTGCCTTATCCATTCCTGAATTAAACAAAAAAAATTCTATCTTGATATCCGCATAATTCACAGAGATATTAAAATCCAAAATTCGTGACTTACACCACATAAGCATACCTCTGAGCGACGCGATATCAGTTCATTTGAAATGCAAGTTAGGGATCAACTATAAATTTACACATTATTAAAAGTCGATCTAAGACAATGCCTTAACTTTTAGACATAAAATAACAGAGTATTGATTTTTGCGTGAAACTTGCTTGAGAAATGTGCTAGAGGTCTTCATAAGCCCAAGCTTGGCGCTAGGCCCGTAACCGGCACGGCCCGCTGGTCGGGCAGGCAATAAGTTTTGTAAAAATAGTAACAGCGATAATGAAACTTCTGTTAATGGAATCATTGGAAATATATTTAAATAAATTACACAGAAATATTTTCAAAAATCTACTTTTTGTTATACAGCTTCAAAAGTTATTATGTTTTTAAACCTAATTTTCATTTGTTCCAAACGACATTGTTTTTTAAAAATAAATCTTTGTTCGAATGTAATAGTGTAAGAGTATAAATAATCATTAACGTTGCTATTGCGTATTTTTTTAATAAATGCCAAGCTCCCACTACTCTTCCTTTATAAGTAAGTTTATTTAACTCAGGTTTAATACGTTCGAACCAGAAACTCTTTTAAGAAATTCAAGTGAATAAATTCGACATAAAACCTTTAAATTAAATAAGTCAAAAATTCATTAAATAAATCTTCTGGTTTTAAAGTGGTTAACTGGTTCAAATTAATGTTTTAAAACTATTTTTTATATGTAGTAACAAGTTTTAGATATTGTGACTTCTTTTAATTAATAAAATGCCCCTTTGTAGAATGATTTTTAATTTTGCCGATTTAAGATATTTACAGTGTTTAATTACACCTGTTTGGTGTAATTGAGATAATAGGGAAAATATTCAGAGACTAGAAAAAATATTAAGAAAAAAGAACATAAATTTACATTCTTAAAAAGTAAATGCTCAAAATGTTCACTATCGACACCAACGCATAGTTGTATCCTTCTAATAATATTTTTGTGCACTCGATCTAATTCGTTTGGAGCGATAGCACGGCAGGCGTCTTCAATTCTTTTGTAAAGGTCTTGCAAGTTTGCCGGGGGCGTCATGTAAACAGTCATACGTAAACAGTCCCATAAATAAAAATCCAAAGGAGTTAGATCGGGCGATCTAGGAAAGAATTCCACTGATCCTTGTAAACCAAACCATCTACAGGGTGATTTTTTTTAAAGCTGTGAAAGTAAAATCCTATAACGAAAGAACCACTGATCCAAATGACCGGAAATTTCATCAGTATGCTCCCAAAGCAATGGGGATTTTTTAGGCATGGTTAAAAAAACTTAAAATCTCACCGACAGATTGCGCTGTATATGCAGTAAAGTCGGGAGAGGAGCTTGTGCAAGACACACGCACAGTGGATACTCTTCACTCTGTTGTGGAACATGCGGTTTCACGTTTCCAACTCGTAGCTGAAAACATTGGACAGCACACTGAAAATCGTATGCGTTAGTTGCGCAGTTCTGTACGAATGTTTTACTCCATATTTTTATTTCGTTCTGTTTCTGCAGGTGTTTGCAGTTTCTTTTCCCAATTACTGCATTATGTATATCAAAAACATACACAAAAACATACATCTTCATTATCATTGATATCACATGAGCCTATAAGTTGAAAGTAAAAAGTTATAAAGTTTTTTTTAATTAACTCCATTCTTATTTTTTGGATTTATTCCCTTCTTCCAATTGGTGGTTCAATTTAGACTCACTTTTTTAAAACTTTCCTTCTGTATCGTTTTGAATGAAAAATTCCTCAAATTGTAAAGATTTAATGAAATTAAATTTACACCATTATGAAAATGAAATTGTTCGCAGTGGGGCCCGGTGGCGCAGCGGTAGCGCGTCTGACTCCAGATTAGAAGGTTGCCGGTCAAATCACATCCGGAACAGCCACTTTACAGGGGGAAAATGTCGTGGCGCTTTTTTAATTTCTAATAAAAGAAGTCATTATGATTTATTTCAGTGTTGTTAAACACTACAGCAAAATCTATTACAAGATGATATTATGATTTATCTGAATGTTGTTAAACACTATAGAATGCTAATGTATTTAAATCTCCTGTAATAATTTAGACTTACCTTATAAAAACTTTCTATCAGTATCGCTTTAATGCAAAATTCCTCAAATTGTTAATATTTAATATAAATAAAGTTACACCATAATGCAATTAAATTTCTTGGCGCAACGATACCAGGTATAACTCCAGATCAGAAGCTTGCGTTTGCAAATCACTTCCTAGTCTGTAACTTTACAGAAAAAATTGTCATGTCTGTATTTTGATTTCTAATATTAGATGTAATATGATTTATCTGAATGTTTTTAAACACAACGAAAACATCTATTTCAAGATGATATTATGCTTTTTCTGAATTTTGTTAAACACAGCAGACAACTAATATATTTAAAACTCCTTTAATAATTTAGACTTACTTTTTTAAAACTTTCTGTCAGTATCGTTAAAATGGGAAATTCCTCAAATTGTTAAGATTTAATATAAATAAATTTCCGCCATATAGACAATTAAATTTTCCTAAACATGACCCGCTGGCGCTACGGTAGCGCGTTTGATTCCAGGTCAGCAGGTTACATGTTCAAATCATGTCCCAGTCAACCTCTCTACATCTGATATGTGGGGTCTCTCTGTTTTAACTTCTAATGCAAAATCACTTTATGCTTTTTTTAATGTTGTTAAACACAACAGAGTACTAACATATTTAAAAGTTCTGTAATAATTTAGAATTACTTTTTTAAAACTTTTCCTTCAGTATTGTTTTGAATGAAAAATTCCTCAAATTGTAACGATTTAATGAAATTAAATTTACACCATAATGTCAATGAAATTGCTCGCAGTGTGACCCGGTGTCGCAGCGGTAGCGCGTCTGACTCGAGATCAAAAGGATGCGTGTTCAAATCACGTTCGGGTCAGCTCCATTGCAGAAAAAAAATGGGAAGTCACCTTTTTAATTTCTAATAAAAGAAGTCATTATGATTTATCTGAATGTTGTTAAACACTGCCGCAAAATCTATTACAAGATAATATTATGATTTACCTGAATTGTGTTAAACACTACAGACTACTAATATAGTTAGGATAAAATTTTTAAAACTATCCTTCAGTATCGTTTTAATCGAAAATTCCAAAAATTGTTAAGATTTACTACAAATAAATTTACGCAATATAGAAAATAAAATTATTCAGAAAATGAACCGGTGGTGCAACGGTAGCGTGTCTGACTCCAGATCAGAAGGTTGCGTGTTCAAATCACGTCCGAGTCAACCAATCTACATCTGAAATGTGGATTCTTTATGTTATAACTTCTAATGCAAAATCACTTCATGCTTTTTCTGAAAGTTGTTAAAAAAAAAAACAGCATACTAATATATTTGAAAGTTCTGTAATAATTTAGACTTACTTTTTTTTAACTTTCCTTCAGTATCGTTTTAAATGGAAAATTCCTCAAATTGTAAAGATTTAATATAATTAAATATACACCATAATGACAATGAAACTGCTTGTAGTGTGGTCCGTTGGCGCAACGATAGCGCGTCTGACTCCTGATCAGACGGTTGCAAGTTCAAATTACATCCGGGTCAGCCGCATTACAGAGAAAAAGTGGCAAGTCTCGTTTTTAATTTCTAATGAAAGAAGTCATTATGATTTATCTGAATGTTGTTAAACACTGCAGCAAAATCTATTACAAGATCATATTATGATTTACCTGGATTGTGTTAAACACTACAGACTACTAATATATTTAGAATTAAATTTTTAAAACTTTCTTTCAGTATCGTTTTAATGGAAAATTCCAAAAATTATTAAGATTTACAACAAATAAATTTACGCCATATAGAAAATAATATTTTTCAAGAAATGAGACGGTGGTGCAACGGTAGCGCGTCTGACACCAGATCAGAAGGTTTCCTGTTCAAATCACGTGCGAGTCAACCCCTGTACATTTGAAATGTGATTTCTTTTGTTTTAACTGCTAATGTAAAATCACTCTATGCTTTTTCTGAATGTTGTTAAACACCATAGAGTACTAATATAAATAAAAGTAAAATATCTGTAATAATTTAGACTTACTTTTTAAAACTTTCCTTTCGTATCGTTTTAATGGAAAGTTCCTCCAATTGTTAAGATTTACTATAAATAAATTTACGTGATACAGACAATTATATTACTTAGATCATGACCCCGGTGGCACAGCGGTAACGCGTCTGATTTCCGATCAGATGGTTTCGTGTTCAACACACGTCCGAGTCAACCACTTTACAGCTGAAATGTGGGGTTTCTCTTTTTTAACTTCTAATGCAAAATCACTTTAAGATTTATCTGAATGTTGTTAAACACTACAGAATGCTAATATATTGAAAACTCCTGTGATAATTTACACTTACTTTTTTAAAACTTTTCTCAGTATCGTTTTGAATGGAAAATTCCTCAAATTGTAAAGATTTAATATATTAAATTTACACGATAATGACAATTAAGATACACGTAGTTATATTTACCCAGTAACGCAACGATAGCGCGTCTGACTCCAGAGCAGAAGGTTGCGTGTTCAAATCACGTCCGGGTCAGCCACTCTACAGGGGAAAAATGGCGTGCTACTTTTTTAATTTCTAATAAAACAAGTCATTATGATTTACCTGAATGTTGTTAAACAATATAGAATGTTAATGTATTTAAAACTCCTGATGTAATAATTTAGACTTACTTTTTAAAAACTTTCTTTCAGTATCGCTTTAATGCAAAATTCCTCAAATTGTTAAGATTTAATATAAATAAAGTTACACCATAATGCAATTAAATTTCTCGGCATGTGACCCGTTGGCGCAACGGTACCGGGAATAACTCCAGATCAGAAGTTTGCGTGTTCAAATCACGTCCTAGTCAGCCATTTCACAGGAAAAAATATCATGTCTCTTTTTTGATTTCTAATATTAGATGATATTATGATTTATCTGAATGTTGTTAAACACAACGGAAAAATCTATTGCAAGATGATATTATGCTTTATCTGAATTTTGTTAAACACAGCAGACTACTAATATATTTAAAACTCCTTTAATAATTTAGAATTACATTTTTAAAACTTTCCTTCAGTATCGTTTTAAGGAAAAATTCCTCAAATTGTTAAGATTTACTATAAATAAATTTACCCCATATAGACAATTAAATTACCTAGATCGTGACCCTGTGGCGAAACGGTTGCGCATCTGACTCCAGATCAAACGGTTGCGTGTTTAAATCACGTCCGGGTCAACCACTTTACACCTGAAATGTGGGGTCGCTCTTTTTTAACTTCTAATACAAAATCACTTTAATATTTATCTGAATGTTATTAAACACTGCAGAATGCTAATATATTGAAGAATATATTGAATTAAATTTACACCATAATCTCAATGAAATTTCTACGTAGTGTGTCCCGGTGGCGCAACGGTATAGCGCGTCCGACTCCAGGTCAGAAGATTGCGTGGTCAAATCACGTTCGGGTTACCCAATTTACAAAGAAAAAATGCCGATCCTATTTTTTAATTTCTAATAAAAGAAGTCATTATGATTTATCTGAATGTTGTTAAACACTACAGCAAAATCTATTACAAGATAAGATTATGATTTACCTGAATTGTGTTAAACACTACAGACTACTAATATAGTTAGAATAAAATTTTTAAAACTTTCCTTCTGTATCATTTTAATGGAAAATTCCAAAAATTGTTGCCCCACCAGTGGCTGAGAGGTTCTGCTCTCAAAGCTGGTAGACGGGAGGTGCTGGGTTCGATCCCAATCGCGCCCGTCGGCCTAATCGTTCGTGGTTTTCTTCGAGCCGTGGATTTATCCATGCGTAAATACGGGTTAGGTTCCCTTAGAAAGACCCCCACGAAGGGCACTCCCCCCCGGCCTATATCCCAAGTGTGGATAATTGGCCGTCAATAATCAACCCAACCCAACCGTTCGGAGTTTTCCGTGGTTTTCTTCGAGCCGTGGATTTATCCATGCGTACATACGGGTTAGGTTCCCTTAGAAAGACCCCCACGAAGGGCACTCCCCCCCGGCCTATATCCCAAGTGTGGATAATTGGCCGTCAATAATCAACCCAACCCAACCGTTCGGAGTTTTCCGTGGTTTTCTTCTTTCGTGGTTTTCTTCGAGCCGTGGATTTATCCATGCGTACATACGGGTTAGGTTCCCTTAGAAAGACCCCCACGAAGGGCACTCCCCCGGGCCTATATCCCAAGTGTAGATAATTGGCCGTCAATAATCAGCCAACCAACCAACCAACCGTGGTTTTCTTCGAACCTTGCCGTAAATACGGGTTAAAATCCCTTAGAAAGACCCCCACGGAGAGCACACTCCCTAGGGTTTATATCCGTTAATTGGCCGTCATAAATCAACCCAATCCAAAAATTGTTAAGATTTACTATAAATAAATTTACCGGATATAGAAAATTAAATTTCTCTGAACATGAGACGGTTTCGCAACTCTAGGGCATCTGACTCCAGGTCAGAATGTTGCGTGTTCCAATCACGGCCGAGTCAACCACACTACATCTGAAGTGTGGTGTGTTTTCGTTAAAACTTCTAGTCACGGGGAAAATTGAATCAAGATGGCTGCCGTTATTTAAAGGCGTGCGAGGGGATTGTCGCATTTCAAATGACTGACAGGGAATTTCTCCAATTAGAAAACGAACGGTAATTTCTTCCCTGTCAGTCTCGAAACAACGCCCCTCGAAAGCATTGGAGGTATCAATCTTGGGTAATTGCCAAGATTTTAAAAGTAGAAAGACTTTTATCAGATCAGAAGATTCAAATAGCATCTTCATGAAATTAGAAAAAAAAAAGTTAAACAGATTTATTTTAATCATTGTACTTTCTGTATTAGGAAGAGGGCATAAATTCCGGAGAGAAGGTTGGGGGTGGGGGGGGGGCTATAGATCTAATACCTCCGTAGTCATTTGAAGTAATAATATAAAAAAATAGGACTGAAAAGGCAATCTAGAAGAATGCCATTAAAGAAGGACGATGTAATTAAATTTATATCTAAAATAAAGAAAACAGAAGTTTGTGTGTCTTTCCGCTGCGTTCTGAAGACACCGCTGCACACAGAGCTACAAAATTTGGTAGAAAGGTACCTCTGTATGCAGTTTTAAACCTCGAAGCCGGAATATGGATTTTTTTTTTTTTTTTTTTTTTTTTTTTAATGCGATTTTTAGTGTTTATTTCCCGTTTTGCAGAGATTTTTTCACATTAGTAATAAGAATCCGGTTCCAATTCTTTAGCCCCAATATAACAAATTTCGTACACTTTTCAATAAAGTTTATTCGTACAAATATTTTGAAATTTTTGGCGATTTTTTTACTTTGCCACTAAGACATTTTCTCGAGAATAATTGATTGGTTTTTTGATTGATTCCATTTCGCCCCCAGTTATTTCAAAAATCATGATTTTTTTTCCAAATTTTTAGCTTGGAGAGTGTTGATAATTTTTTAAAGATAACAAACCAAGATTTTAAATAAAGAGAGAGTCATTAATTGTTCCAATTTGGATTTTTTGATTAAATTTTTTATATTTTTTATGCGTTTTTTTCACGTTTTGCAGCGATTTCTTTACATTATTGAAATGAATCCAATTTTAATATTTTAGCCCAATATACTAATTTTTTTCCTCTTTTCAGAAAAAGTTATTCCATAAAGTAACCGAGCATCGATTCTTGAATTTTTCGCGATTTGTTTTATGCAATTTTTTAGAGTTTTTTCATGTCATTTATGTATTTGATTTTAGAAATTTGCAACGATAACTTACTGTATTTGGAAGTCAAACAAAATAAGCGGCATTTTGTTTCTGTGTCAAAAGTTAACAATAATTGTTAAAGTCCTTGGTTTAATTTTGAGGGGACAAGGGGTGTCCGGACGTAATTTAAACATTGCGTTAATGCTCTGATCGAAACTCCCCCTCCCCAATCAGAACTTTTATAATATTAAACTGATTCCAGCAAAATATTTTCTAACATTCTTCTCAGGTCCCTCAGGTAGTACATAAACTTCGGTACTAAACTAACGGTATCATTTTCTCAGATTTTGGTTACCACCATTTCTGGATATTAATCTCCAGGGGAGGGGTATTTTCTTGGGTTCTATAGACACGATTTCATCGAAAATTGGTTGATTCAACTTACTATGAACTAATTAAGATATAGATTTGGCACTTTTGGCGTTGGAAAGGGGAACTAAAAGATTTTCAGTGCGTACGCAGCACGCCTGCTATATGGCGCCATACGCAGCGGGACACTTTCCAGAGTTTCGTTCTGAAAGAGAATTGTTTAAAACAGAGTTCTTTCTCTGGCGGTGGGAAGTGGAACTAAAAGATTTTTCATAGGTTACCACCATTTCTGAATTTTAATCTCCAGCGGGGGGATTTATTTTCTCGGGTTCTATGGGACCAATATCAATGAGAATTAGTTAATTCAAATTAACATGAAATAACTAAGATATAGATAACTAATTAAGATATAGATTTGGTGCTTCTTGGTGGTGAAAAATGTAATTGAAAGATTCTGTAGCGTTTGCGCAGCACGCCTGCTACACGATGCCATAGACAGCGGGGACACATGTCGGAGGTTAGCTTAGAACATAATGCGCTCCCAGGAGGTGGAACTAAAAGATTTTCCTGCCCATGCGACGAAAATGGCTATTTTAATGGAGACGGCAAAAGAAAATTACCGATTTGACAATCCCTGACAACAAAATATTCTCATTTTTGCTCATCCTTTAATATTAAATAAACCGTTAGAGGTATCGATTCGAAATACGCAATTTTAAAGTAGTCAATTTTTCCGATTCCGAAAATGCAAATTTTGTGAAAATCGGACGGTGAAGATTACTCTGAGTAATTCAGTTTCTGAAGAATGGAAATGACAGATTTTCCGTTTTAAGTTTCTCCTACAAAATATAGTGAAAATGATGTATTTTGATGCAATCAAGTTGAATATTCTATCCCAGAGACACTTTTAAGAGCCTACAAAAGTCATACTTTTTCTCGCAACGAGATGGCAGCTAGTGATTTCAAGCCGACAAGAGGGGCTGTCTTACTTCAAATGATTGACAAGGAAATCCTCCAATGAAAAAAAATTCGAAAAAGAAATAAATTCAACCATCAGGGATCTGTTAAGGAAAAAATTGGGTCCTTTAAAGGTCCCTTCACAATTTTTTTATTTCAAAACAGGACCCTTCACAAAACTAATTTCCCTTATACAGGACCCTTCACAAAACTAATTTCCCTTAAACAGGACCCTTCACAAAATTCTTTGTCTTAAAAATAGGTTTTTTACAAACTTTTTTCATCTTTAAACTGAACATTTCACAAATTAATCATTTAAAAGTAAAATCTGATCTGTCACTTTTACACATATAAAGAAGATATATGTATTTTACTTCCATATATCTTCTTAAAAATGTATAAACAAGAACCTGGATATAACAATCATTTCAAATTCACAAATTTATGACTAGATTTTTTACAAATATAAAAAGCTGTTCACAATTTCACAAAAACAGGACCCTGGGAAAAAAGTCTGGACAGACCCCTGACCAATGATCTGTAACATTTTCTTGTTGCTATCACTCTTTGGTAATTGCCAAGATTTTAAATGTCTACAAAAAGGAATGATTTTAACCCGTTCATGATTAGCGTCCAAAAAATAAGACGCTTTGAATTTTCGAAAATAAATTAATATATTTTTTGACAGATTTTTTTTTTTCTATTTTTTCGTTCATTTTGCACTTTTTACAACAAAATATTGATTTTGGTATAATATAAAGAATTTTTTTATTTCATGTAGTGCAATTACATAAACCGGAATATTTAAAAAGAATAAAATATCAGGTATAAATGAGTTGAAATAACTATATTGGTAGTTTTTCTTTAGAATTCGCAATTTCCTGAAAGACTCAAATAAGATACAATAACACTACATGTTAAAATAGCATCTTCATGAAATTAGAAAAAAATGTTAAACAGATATTAAGATTTTAAACATTGTATGTTTTCTACCAGAGGGAGGGGGAGATATGAAGTCTAACGCAGGGTGATGAGGCGATCGCCCCCACTCCTTGGGCTAATAAAGGGTCTACAAACTATCAGTGAGGTCTGCACCCGAAAGGGACAGGCCAAAGACTGGGCCGCTGGCCAAGTAAATTTTCATTCATGAAACTCGGGTCCGGCTTTGTCTCCACACTTTCCTCACTCGGCCGGGCTGAACATTACTTTTCTCTGCAGACTCGTGCCGGGCCACACTTCCGGGTAGACTCCTTTTCTGGGTCCAGCTTGGAGTGGAATTTATTCTTCCTAGAGGTGTGCACCGGCTGAAATATCAAGATTCGGGATCCGCATGGTATAAAAGCTAAGATTTCGTTCCGGATTCAACCCAACAAATATGAAAACCATTGTTATCTCGACTCATGCATACTCTAAATTCTTTCCTCCCAGCCCATGCTGGATTGGCATTTCTATTACTTTCTTTGATTTTTTCAAGAAAAAAGTATTGGATTCATGAAAATTTTCGAATTCCGGTTTTCGACGGATTTATACATTTTAAAAGGTACTAAACACGATTTCACTGTTTGCATTTCTTCTAACTTTACAAAAAGAAAGTATTGGACTAGTGAAAATTTTTGACCTCCGATTTTAAACGGATTTATACGGTTTATAAGACTTGAATACGATATGACTGTTTTTAGAAAAATATCTGTCTGTATGCATATGAACATTTTTTCTCAGGAACTAATTCACAGAATTTAATAAAATTTTAAAATCAGCTAGAACTTGTAACAAATTGGTGCTGATCAGTTTTTGGTGTAAGTCGCTCAACAGGTGGCTGCTATGCTACATTTTTCACGATTTACGCAATAGCTCTGTCTCAAGAACTAACGCACAGATTTTCATCTACCTTCAAATTCGGTTAGACGTAGATATCAGTTGTTGCTGATTAGGTTTCGGTGTACACAGCCCTAGAGGTGGGGCTGCCATGCCGCATTATTCACAATTTTCAAGCTAATTCTATCTCAAGAACTAATGCAGAGATTTCCAACAAATTTCAGATTCAGTTTGGCATTGACATAGGTTGTTGCTGATTAGGTTTTGGTGTACACCGCCAAAAGGTGTCGCTGCTATGCTGCAGTATTCACGATTTTCAAATAGCTATATCTCAAGGACTAATGCACGGATTTTCATTATGAGTTGTAACTTATTATGTGTTGGTAATCGCCCAACAGGTGGCACTGCTATGCCGTATTTTTCTGAATTTCCGCACAAGTTCTATCTCAAGGACTAATGCACAGATTTTCATAAAACTTCAGATTCAGTTTCACATCGCCATACGTGAGTTGATGCTGATAAGGTTTTGATGTATACCACCCAAAAGGTGACACTGCTATGCTGCATTATTCACGATTTTCTAGATAGCTATATTTTAAGGACTAATGCACAGATTTTCATTACATTTCAGGTACAGTTAGACGTTGACATAAGTTGTTACTTATTAGGTTTTGGTGTAAATCGTTCAACAGTTGACGCTGCTATGCTGTTTCTTTTTCAGGATTTCCGCAATAGCTCTATCCCAAGAAGTAATGTACAGATTGTCATCAAATTTCAGATTCAGTTAGACATGGGCATAAATTGTTGCAGGTTTGGTGTATACCGCCCAACAGGTGGCGCGGTATGCGGCATTATTCACTCTTTTCAAGATAGCTATATCGCAAGAAATAATGCCCGGATTTTAATAAAACTTTATATTCAGCTAGACATTCATATAAATGGGTGCTGATTAGTGTTTGGTCTCAATCGCTCAACATGCGGCGCTGCTATACTACCCTTTTCACGATTATCACAATAGATATCTCAATAATTATAATGCTCAGAATTTCATCAAATTTCAGAATCTGTTTGACCCTGACATATATAGACGCTGATTATGTTTTGATGTAAATAGCCCAACAGATGGCTCTGGTATGCTGCTTTTTCCATGATTTTCACGATAGCTATATCTCAAAAACTAATGCACAGAATTTCATCGAACTTCAGATTCATTTAGATGTTGGCATAAGTTGTTGCTTATTAGGTCTTAATGTAAAACTCCCAACAGGTGACGCTGCTAAGTTTCATTTTTCAGGATTACACGATTTTAGCGATAGTCATATCTCAAGAACTAATGCACGAAATTTAATGAATCTTGAGACTGAGTTAGACTTTTATATAAATTGCTGCTGATCCGTTTTTGGTGTAAATAGCCCAACATACTGCATGGCGTTGCTACGCAGTTTTTTTCTCCATTTCCACAATAGCTCTATCTGAAGAACTAACGTAAGGATTTTCAACAAATTTCAGATTCAGTTAGACTTTGACATAGGTTATTGCTGATTAGGTTTTGGTGTATACCGCCCAAAATTTAGTGCTGCTATGCTGTATTATTCATGATATTCAAGATAGATATATTTGACGAACTAATACACGGATTTTCATTAAATTACAGATTCAGTTAGATGTTTACATAAGTTATTGCTTAATTGATTTTGGTGTAAATCTCCCAACATGTGGTGCTGCATGTTGCGTTATTCACGATTTTCAACCCAGCTCTATCAAATTTCAGATTCAGTTAGACATGGACATAAGTTGTTACTGATTATGTTTTGGTGTATACCACCCAAGAGGTGGCAGTGTATGCTTATTATTCATGATTTTCAAGATAGCTTCATCTCAAGAACTAATGCACGGAATTTTAAAACTTTGTATTCAGTTAGACCTTCATATAAATTGGAGCTGATTAATTTTTTGTGTAAATCGCTCAAACGGTAGCGCTGCTATGCTACATTTTTCACGATTTTCACGATAGCTGTATCTCAAAACCTAATGCACAGAATTTCATCAAACTTCAGATTTAGTTACACTGTAAAAAAAGCCTGTAATTTTGACAAAAAAAGTATTTTACTTTTTTTACAGAAAATATTGTTTAAAGGAAAAACAGTTTTTACCTGTAAAAAAAAAAATGTGGATTTTTCATTTTTACAGAAAAAATCTATATGTTTTACAGAAAAAAACTGTTTTAATAAAAATATATAGATATTTTCTGTAAATTAAACGGTTTTCCACCGGCGCCAAAATTGACAGTTTTTCTGTTAATTTGAGAGATTTTTTTTACAGTGTAGACTTGGACATAGGTTTTTGCGCATTATGTTTTAATGTAAATCTCCCAACACGTGGCGCTGCTATGCTGCATTTTTCAGGATTAACACGATTTTAGCGATAGTCATATCCCAAGAACTAATGCATGGAATTTAATCAAACTTTAGATTAGGTTCGACCTTGTTTATATGTTGCTGCTGATTCATGTTTGGTGTATGTGAAACATGTATGGTATAGACGAAAGTTTTGGGAGTGGCAAATCTGACTAGTTTTCTTCTATCGATACAAGAAGAAAGTATTGGATTTGTGTAAAATTTCGACGTCTTGTTTTTCAAAGATTTATACGTTTTTGGAAATCCTGAACACGATATTATTGTTTTTCAAAAATGTCTGTCCGCGTGTTTGTCTGTCTGTATGGGACACAAATTTTTGGGCACTCTATGTTAGCAAATAATGCATGGAATGTAATCAAATTTCATATTCAGTTATACATTGACATAAATATGTGGTGATTAGGTTTTGATGTAAATCTCGTAAAAGGTGTAAATCTCACAGCTTCTATGCTGCATTTCTCACGATTTCTGCGATAGCTATATTCCCAGAACTACTGTATGAAATTTCCTGAAAATTCATATTGTGTTAAGTTATGTATATAAGTCGTGTCGGCTCTTGCCAATCAAGCTTTTGTACGGGCTGAGCCGACTTCGGGCAGAACTTTTAGCGTTTATATCGTACTAGGCGAATATATATATATATATTTATATATTTGTACGGACCAGGTCGTTCTCGGGTCGAACTTTTAGCTTTTATATCGGTTGGGTCATTATATTTTTTGAACAGGGCGGTGAAAGCCTGGTTCTGGAAATTTCGACCCATTTAGACAGCTAACTGACATATCTAAGCTAGTTTTATGGGTTTTTATGCTTATTTCAGCCAATGTCCCATAGGTACTGAATGTCTATTTCTTTAAAATGTTTAAAAATTTGTTTACTGAATTACAACTAATCTTAGTAATAAAATGAGGCTGCGCCACCAGCCGGTTGAGTGCCCCCGTCAGCACATCAACCGCCGCACCCAAGTCCTGAAGGACTTTAAACGCACTAGAACAGGAGAGTCCTCCTGTAAGTGCTGCGGCCTTTGGGAGCGCCACCACCTGCTGAACACTCCCTTTAACCCAAGAGACGTACGACAAAAGTCGCTGCGATATGCGATGGAACCCACACTTCGAGGACACCACCACAAAACACTTGGGCTGACGCTGGAGACCTCCGACAGCTTCGTAGCCGGAACCCAAAAGTGGGAACCGGGTCCTAGGCCTTATGCCAAACTATCCCAACGACTCTTATTGTACGACAGTTTCCGATCATCGAGTCCTAGAGGAGGAGGAAACGACTGGTCTCATCGGCTGCGGCGAGGAAGAGGAAGCGACTGGTCGCATCGGCTGCGGCAAGGAAAAGGAGCCTCTCGCCAGCCCGAGACCTCAAGGAAAAGTGTCCCTGAACGCATAGACACGTCCTGGCATAAATTGTCGCCCCCAGAAGCTTTCCCTCCGGCGAAGCCCTGCAACGAATTGCAGGTAGTGGCCAGTCGACTCAACTGGGGTGTCACCCACATATAAAACAAAACATAAACAAAAAGACAACAATAACAACAATGAAAAAGGGGAGGCACCACTATCGGTACTCTGAAGGTCATGGAAAATTCCTTCAAAAGCGCCAAAGAGGCGGTCCCGATCAAGAAAGTTATTTCTAAGATTCCAGCTAATCGAACAGTCCAGGTAAAGAACATACATCCTCCCAAGGAGTTGATACGGTTACACGGTGACCTAAGTGGCCCCGAGTACTCCTATCACTCTTCCTACAAACGGGCAATGCCCTTCTTCCGGACCATTGAGGTTGACACAAAACTACTCCAGCTGCAGACCATGCGTGTACGCCCACATGCCGGTAACTACGCTCTGCCGCCTGCTAGTACTGAGGGTTGCTTCACGCCGCCTCACGCAGTAACCAAGCGTCACTGCAGAGCCACCACGCACCGTGCTCTTCGGAGTTCGATCTCGCCTCCGTCAACGCCCCCAGATAAAGATTTGGAAACTATCTGACCGCTGTTAGCTAGTCGTTGCTCATCGTCACCTACCTCGACGCAGGGCGAGGGTCCCGCTCGAGCAACTGAGATAGGCTTACGAGGCGTCCTTCTACCACCTAGGGAGGAGGTTTCCAATATTGGCAGAGTCCTCACGCCGCAGAAAACCTGAGCTTATGAAGGGTAGACCCAGACTCAGTGGCCTGCGGCACCGAGTCTTTTTGGTGTCTCTGTTTTTTTGGACGCCTGAACGCTATCACCGGCGCACCACATTGAGGTGGCGGTTCAACCGTGTCCTGCCCCCGTCGTGTTGAACATCTCGTTGTGTCGGGCTTCCGGTCATCTTTCCTACGGAAGGGACAGAGTCGGAATCTCCGGAGAAGCCCGCTGAAATTCTCAGCCATAAAGAAACAAGCAGTCTTATATCTATTTGAATGCTTAAGAGGGACTGCTCAGACTGGGAACCAGATCTGTAGAGCATAGATGTCCCTCCCGGTCCCTTTATTAAGGTCTTAAAAAAATACATATTTCAGCTGGAGCTGAACCCGCCAGAAAACACGACAGGAGGCGGGGTGAAAATAGACATGCTAAGGTGATACTATCTTAATGTACATTACAGGTAGTTTACTGCCAAGAGACATACCTCCAGCGCGACACTGGGCAGTGAAGATGGTTTATGATTGGATGATGTTCATACCAGGAATGAAGTCCATATCTCAGGAGCGGGTCAAGTTAGAAAGATCCATCAAGAACTTAAAGATGTTTTTCAGTTTATTTAAAAGTGCTGGGCGGGAAAGGATATTATCTAGTTAATCTTTTTGACATAATTCTGAATACTGGAGAGTAATTAAAGCTTAAAATTGTCACTATTAATACACTGAAAAGTATTATTGCCCTTGCCTTTATACGACTTCGAGAAGGTATCTCCCAATGTGTCCTGATACACACAGTTCCTCTAAAAAATATTTTCTATGAATGCTTTGTATATATATCGTCCTACCGTAGTATAAAATAATTCTAAAAAAATCCGAACAACCATTTTACTAGTACTAGTGTTGTAACGTTCTATCCTATAATTCTATTTCCAAACGGTTCGTTGTTCCTTTGGGAATTTTATTACAATGTGGAATTCCTCCTTTGAGTCATAAGCGATGTTACTGAGATGTGGGCTCACCCTGTCTCTCTCTACCCACTGGTACCTCTGTATGCTTGGCGACAGCATTTGACATTGCATCCAAGATTCGATCTCGGCAGCATGCTATCGTTACCAGATCGATCGCTGGTAGTTAAAGTTTTTTACAAGAATGGTGAATCGACAACTATTGCATTGCGAAAGTTTCGCACGGAGAAAGAACTTCAGGCGCAAAAAACCCTATTTCATTGAATGGGATACTCAATTTAGTACGACGTTTTGAGAAAACGGGGAGTTTGGAGGATCGTCCACGTAGTGGCAGACCATCCTCGAGCACGGATCGCGTCAATGTTGTGAAAAGTGTCATGGAAGAATTGTCAGCCGAGACATCAATGGGGAGTAGCAATGCTCATGAAGATGGGAGAATAACGGGGATTTACGTAATCGTCGATTCGACGTATTCTGCCCGGAATCTTGGATCTGTATCCGTACAAGATACAGGCAATTCACCAGTTATTACTGGCAGATAGAGATAAAAGACTAAAGTTTTCTACATGGGCGCTGGCAAAAATGGAGCGGGACCCATAATGGTTGTTAAACGTCAACTGGACGGATGAAGCACACTTTTCACTGCATGATGACGTCAATACGCAAAACAGTCGTATCTGAACAAAGTCAAACCCTCGTGAGTACCTGACCAAGCCAGTGCATGCTCCTCATTTAACTGTTTGGTGTGGTTTCACCGCGTCTTTTGTTCTGGGCAAGGCCCGACTTATGCAGGGGCATGTGGGGCAGCTGCCCCAGGCCCCCAATCTGAGAGCCCCCCCCCCCTCTGCTCTTAATTAAGATTTTTGTTAAACTGATGCAAAATGGTTTAAATTGGCCAAAAGTGACAAAAAATATTACATTTTCAAAGATTTAGGAAATTAGTGTAGCTCTCCACTTCCTGTGCCCTAAGCCCCCTAAAAAGAACAATCTACATCATTAGAAAACTAATGTTATAAAAATTTATATAAAAATACTTTAGAGCATGGGGAATGAAGTAACAACGTATCAAGTGTTAAAATTTGTTGCTATTAGTATAAAGGCATGCCTGCACTTATCTTTCCATATTATGGAATCGCCCAAATACATGCTGATGCACAACAAATATTAAATTTTATAATATAATAGAAAATTTTACATTATAACAAATAACCAAGAGTGATTGAAAGATCTGCATTTACACTTCAAAAGCTCACATGAGTCGTTATATTCCTACACCAAAAAACAATTTTCTGTCATTTGTTATAGTTGTGACCATTTCTTGTGATACCCTGTATATGTATACAGATGTAAATAGCACTTGGTTCGAAATTTATGTATACATAAAATAGGTATGGAGTTTAATACTAGTCACTTCAACATAATTCCCGAACAATTTTCATGGAAAGATAGAAAGGGGCCTCTCAGAATGATGCTTGCCCCGGGCCCCAGATAGTCTAAGTTGGGCCCTAGTTCTGGGTCCTTTCTTTTTTGAAGAGTCTTGTCCTAAATCCGGCTGGAAAACCTATACAGTCACTGCAGAACGGTATGTTACGCTTTTGCGTGACCACGTTGTGCCTGCATTGCAGGAAAGCCTGCATGCAGGATGGAGCCCCGTCGCAGGTTGCACGTGAAGTCAAGATGTTCCTGTTGAACACTTTCACTGAAGACCGAGTGATAAGTCGAGGTTGTAAGTTTGAGTGGCCCGCATGATCTCCAGACATGACTCCGGCAGGTATTTGGTTGTGGGGATACTTAAAGTGTCGTGTACACCGGGGCTCCCCAGAAACTTTGGTGGAATTGAAAGATGCCATTCGCGGACCATCGGTGGCATCGATGCCGACATGCTACATTCAGCTGTAACAAGCGAACTGACGCGCCTCGCTTCCCGAATACCTGGTGATAGTGGTCATGTTGATCATCTTTTACTTTAAAATAAATGCACAGTGTCATATTATTGTGATTTGTTTTATTGTCTATTTGTGTTTGCCTGATTTGCATAAAACTCCTCAGTACGACGTGTGAGCGCCCTCTATTGGTTACTTTTGGAATAATTTTTTATTATACATGGAAAAAATCTAAAAACCTTCTGATCATACTCGCGCAAACCGAAAAATTTTCTGAGCATTACTTCTTTTATTATGAATATTTAAAGTTTACACGAATTTATGACGCACCCGGTATATATATATATATATATATATATATATATATATATATGGCGTTGCTCGGGCCCATGATAATAAAATTAAAGAACCCTAAAGTTTGAATGATTTTATATCTTTAACCTGATTTTGTATTAAATTATTTAGTTAAAATTGCTTCGCACGTCGACTGAAAATCCTTTATCTCCACTTTCCGCAAATACGGGCGCATTCTGTTAAAACGAACCACCGACACGTGTTCCCACTGCCTGCCGCACCTTATGGTATGCATGCAGAGCACGCGCTGCAAACTCTTTTAGTTCCACCTTCCGCCGCCAGGGGACGCACCCTGTTCCAAAGAAACCACCTTCCGAATAAAACTCCAAATCGTGTCGCCGCTGCCACCAGCACCGAATAGCAAGCGTGCTGCGCACGCGCTCATAATCCTTTAGTATCGCATTACAATGCTAGGGGGCGCAATTTGTCCCATACGAACATCCAACACGGGTACCCGTTGTATAAAGGAGTTGAATGAACTAATGCCCGTCGAAATCAGGCCCACAGAACTCTAAAAAATAATGCGCCCCTTGGCGGTGGAAGGTGCAACTAAAATCTGTAACACGAACGAAAACCAAGTCGAATCATCTAAAGGCCGTTGCGATTGGGAATCCGTAGAACTCGAGATAAGAATGCACAGTTAGATAAAGAAACTCGTAGGATTGCTTGTAGGGCACTTGGTTAAGTGCTCAACAACAATTCATTTACTTTGATTGTTGATAACCATCTTCATAAATATACGGGTTGTGTACTTTTATTAGGAACATAAATTAAACATTTATGAAAATCGTTATTTAAAATTTCCTGTATTCTCTACCCATAACATTTAAAAAACGCTACGTCAGAAGCTAAAAATGTTAAATTTCTTGGGAATTTATTTTGTGTAAATCAGAGCAAGGCCCTCATTCCCCCTACCCGCAACATAATTTATTCAAGAAAACCACCTTCACATACATTAACGTGACCATTATAAAAAAAATAATTTTTTTTTGATAATTAGAACATAACGAAGACGCTACGCTATAATAATTGGCAGATGACATCCCTTCCCATCCTCAATTTCAAATCTATATCTTAATTATTTATATAAATTTTTGTTCATTAGTAAAATTAGTAAAATCCTGTAACCAAGCATAGATTATGAAACACTTTCCAACACTAACAGAATACTTTAACAAACCATCGCTGTTTAATAAGGTAAATAAGTTATCTAAGTAAACATTTCAGAAAAACACAAAACACATTTGAAAACCAGATTTCAGCAATTACCATCCACAGCCGGAAAAGTACTCCAATTCTTTTCTGCAGCCCTGTATATAATTTATATATTTGTATATACTCTATAGTATGCTGCAATTTAGTTTAGCAATAAAACAAATAACACAGTTGGAAATTCATCTTCAGCAGTTTCCACCAATAGATGGAAACATACTTGAATTATTTTATACAGCCCTGTATATTACATAAGCTTTTTGTACTCGCTACATATTAAGCTATAGTTTAATTCAGGCAAATACACGTTGAAATCACACTTCCAGGAATTATCATACATAGTCAGCCATGTATTCAGTTCTTTGCGTGGTCCTGTATATGATTTTATTTATATTCCACAAACCTTTCTTGGTATACTAAATATATTTCACGTTTAAAATGCATAACTCGATTAAAAACCCATTTTAATCAATTTACGCTGCTGCACAGTAATGCTTACAAATTTTTTTGTTAAGCCCTGTATATGATCTGTAGCATTTATACATAACTCATAGCATTAAAAAATTTAGTTAAATGCATACCTAACTAAAATCCTACTTCCAATTATGGCTTATAAACAATATTTCGGACACAGTAATGTACCCGAAATATTTTGTGTGTCCCTGTAAATGAATGATAAATGCTTTTCGCATAACAAGTGTCTTGTAGTAAACCTCAATAATGTATATCCATTTCATTATATCTGAAATGGCGTAACATAATTAAAATATGCTGCAAATAGTTTTTCCCCGTAGATCATCATGTAAAAGAATACTTTTGTGTAAATGAAAGAAATAAAAAAGGAAAACTGCCCAGTTAAACTGAGGTCATTGAGCTCACAGGCTATTCACACTAATTGTATATTATACTCTTATTTCAAAGAATTTGAAATAAGTCCCTCGAAAAATAAAGAAATCGACAATATGTTAAGGGGGGTTCATACCCCTCCCCCCTTATAGTTAACCAATGAATCCCCAAAACTAATCAGTGAAGCGCTTTATCAGAATGAACCTATATATAAAATTCGAAGAAAATCGGATAATTCTGCATGAAAAACTCTTATCTAAATTAATGGGGGAGGATTAGCCCCCCATTACCCCGTTTATACTTAATCAATGAACCCCCAAAACTAATCAGAAAAGCGCGTTATCACGATGAACCTATGTAGAAAATTTTAAGCAAATTGGATAATTTTGCATGAATAACCCATTTATCAAAATTTAGGAAGATTAGCCCCCGTTTCCCTTTTATAATTAACCATTAAACCCTGAAAACAAATCAGAGAACTTCCCTATCACAATGAACCTATATACAAAATTTGAAGAAAATCGGATAATTCTGCATGAAAACCTATTTATCTACATTAAAGGGGGTTAGCCCCCGGTTGTTACCTTTATGCTTAACCAATTAACCTCTAAAACTAATCAGGAAAGCGCCTTATCACAACGAACCTACATACAAAATTTGAAGAAAATCGGATAATTCTTCATGTAAAACCCATTTATCTAAATTAAGGGGGAAGGATTAGCAATTTTTTCTCTTTATACTTAACCAATGAACCCCCAAAACTAATCAGGGAAGTGTCTTGTCACAATGAACTTATAAACAAAATTTGAAGCGAAACGGTTATTTCTATAGAGTTATCGCATTACGTATATACGTACATACATACACACATACGTACTTACATACGTACGTACTTAGATACGTACATACAAACGTAAGTACAAACAGAAACGTCGGGCAATTTAGCTGTCAGGCTTTGATAGCCTGTGAGCTAAAAAGAAAACTGCACATTTATACTGAGGGCAGTGAGTTCACAGGCTATTCACACTAATTGTATATTATATTCTTATTTCAAGAAATTTGAAATAAGCCTCTCAAAAAATAAAGAAATTGACAATATATTAAAGGGGATCATCCCCAATCCACCCCCCCCCCCTTACAATTAACTAATGTATCTCCAAATCTAATCAGGGAAGCACTTTATTATACTGAACCTATACACAAAATTTGAAGAAAATTGGATAATTCTCCATGAAAGACCCATTTATCCAAATTAAGTGGGGAGGATTAGCCCGCGTTATCCCCCTTTATACTAAACCAATGAACCCCCAAAACTAATCAGAAAAGCGCCTTATCACTATGACACTATATACAAAATTTGAAGAAAGTTCGATAATTCTGCTTTAAAACCCCATTTATATAAATTAAGTGTGGAGGGGGGGTTAGCTCTGTTTCCCCTTTATACTTAACCAACGAACCCCCAAAGCTTATGATGGAAGCGCCTTACCACAATGAATCTATATACAAAATTTGAACGAAATCTGACTATTCTGCAGGAAAAAGCAATTTATCTAAGCTAAGGGAGGGTTAGTCTCCTGTCATTCCTCTTTAAATTTAACCAATGAACCCCAAAACTAATGAGGGAAGCGCTTTATCACAATGAACCTAATACACAATTTGAAGAAAATCGGATAATTCTATTTGAAAAACCCATTTATCTAAATTAAGGGGGTTAGTCCTTATCCCCCTTTATACTTAACCAATGAAACCCCAAAACTAATCAGGGAAGCGCGTTATCACAATGAACCTATAAACAAAATTTGAAGCGAAAAGGTTATTTCTATCAAGAGTTATTGCGTTATTGACATACATACGTACATACAGAACCGGCGGGCGCATTAGTTCTCAAGCTTTGATAGCCTGTGAGCTAAAAGGGTTCTTAACTCTAGTATAAAGAAAGAATAATAAATTATCTAATTTTTTACATACACATTGTATTCAAAATGTAGAAAATCGAATATATATGTATTCTCATTCATATTCGAATATGCTTTTATTCTCGTCTCATAATATATATTTCGGCTGTAACGTTTTAGGAAAATCCATACAACCTGACCTGGAAAAACGTAATTCTGACCCACAAACAACATTCTACAGTGAACCCGACCATAAAAAGACAATTAGTCACGGAGATGCGAAAAAAAAAAATAGGGACAACTTGGCCCTATGGAGGACTCTATTCAACGATGAGGAAGTGCGCGCTATTCATAGGTTTTACAATATTTGAATATTAAACTAGTTGGACATGCCAATCTCAAAACTTTCTTCTATCTCATACATGTAAAAGCTTCAAAATTTGCTATCAAACCACAAAAAAATCAAAATTTTTCGTCATTCCGTTGTACATCAGCTACTTGCGAATCTTCGGGTTACCTGTATTCGAGCAGCCCATGTATTATACTAAACTACGGAAAGTCCTTCTGGCCTGTACCGTCAAGAAAAAATAGCCTCCCTATTGCTCGGTTGTGAGGCCTTAGCTAATTCTACTAAAAATACACGAAATTAAAATGCGTTGAACCCGATTACAGAAGAGTCATTCCCAGTTCTGGTCAATATTGAATTTGAATGAGAATATCGCTAAATTAATTAAGTTGGATTCACACGTGGCAGTGTATTTTTTGTCTCCAAATTTGGCAATATTTCACCAATTGTCGCCAAGCTTGGCAAATAATTTGACGTTGGCGAATATAAATACACAGTGTTAAGCATGTAAGTGTTGAAACGATGGTTATAACAATGAAAGAAAATTTAGCGAAACCATGTTCATTAAAACTCATAAATTAAACCCATTTATGGAGGAATCCTGCTGTATTGTTTCAAAATGTCGGCCACCCTATAATTTTAAACTGCTATATCTCCGCCATTTTTTAAGAGCAAAACAAAAAATGCTTTGGAATCCTTGGATCAAGGAGGAACATTTAACGGAAATTTTTTTAGGATTTCTAATATTTTTCTATATTTTTTTTAAATTAAAATCTATAAATGGCTATCAATGCGCCCCCTCCAGCCACAATATCCCCAAATTCAACTGGGACCTGCAGGTTATAGTCAAAAACATATACAAAAAGTTTGGTTCAATTATCTGCATAACTTCATGCACTTTTCGATGATACAATAGTGAAAATGGAGCAAAAATCGTGATCACAGCTCCCCCTTTCGTCGAAATATTCCCAAATTCAACTGGTACCTGCAGGCTACAGTCTAAAACATATACAAAAAATTTGGTTCAATTATCTGCATAAAGTCATACACGTTTCGATGATACAATAGTGAAAATGGAACAAAAATCACGATCGCAGCGTCCCCTTTCGTGGAAATATCCCCAAATTCAACTCGGACCTGCAGGCTATAGTCAAAAACCTAGAAAAAAAAAATGGTTCAATTATCTGTATAACTTCATACACTTTTCGATGATACAATATTTAAAATGGAACAAACATCGCAATCGCAGCCCCCCCCCCCCTTTCGTCGAAATATACCCAAATTCAAGTGGGATCTGCTGGCCACAGCCAAAAACACAGAGAAAAAATTGGTTCAATTATCTGCATAATTTCAGGCACTTTTCGATGCTACAATAGTGAAAATGGAACAAAAATCGCGATCGCAGCGCCTCCTGTTGTTGTTGTTGTTGTTGTCGTGTCCATGGATATGCAAAAAGTCAATAAATAAAGGATCAGATATGGTCAAAGGTCCGAAGGACAACTGCCGCCAGCCCTGGTGCTTCAGGACTGTAATGGATCTCTCGAAGTGGATCCATTAGCGGTAACCAGCCGAGTTTTAAGATATCTGCGGTAATGATGGGCACTCGAAGATGTGTCTCGGTGTGAGCTGAGTTTCTGGGCAGTTCCTGCACATAATATAGGTTCTTGTCCCATCAGGAAGGATCTTCATTCCTTTATAGTGATTTGTTCTTAACCTAGCCAGTGTAGTTGCTACATTTCTAGGGCAATCAAAGTCAGTGATTAAAGGCTTCCTAGAGGGCTGATTAAAAAATTTACATCTGGCCGCTGCATTTGCATCTGCAAGTGTGATGGTGGAACTAGGTTGGTCAAGATTTCGTGCCTCTTTGGCTAAAGCATCCGCACACTCATTTCCCTCGATGTTTACATGTGCACGTATCCATTGCAGCACACAAGATTTCCTCTTGCAACACAGCTGATTAAGTAAGTCATTTATAGAGGAGGTGATGTTTGTGTCTCCATTTCCAATGGCCTCTAAGGCTCATTTAGAGTCTGAGAAAACAACCAGTCCTTCAGCAAGATCCATAGCATGAGAATTAGTCAGGTAATAAGTTAGGTCTTCTTTGATTGCCAAAAGTTCGCTGGTGAAGTTGGAGGCAATCAAACCTGTGTTAATTTTAAGATTGAGCAGCGCCCCCTTTTATCGAAATATATCATAAATTCAACTGGGATCTGCAGACTATAATCCAAAGCATATACAAAAAATTTGGTTCAGTTATCTGCGTAACTTCATACACTTTTCGATGATACAATAGTGAAAATGAAACAAAAATCGCAATCGCAGCGGCCCCTTTCGTCGAAATATCCCCAAATTCAACTGGGACCTGCAGGCTATAGTAAAAAACATATTAAAAAAAATGGTTCAAAATTGAAGAATAACTTCATACACTTTTCGATGATACAATAAGGACAGACAGACGGGCAGACAGGCATTTTGTAAAAACATGTTTTTTGTAATCTCTGACCCCTAAAACGTGTAAATCCGTCAAAAACCGGAAGTCGAATAAAATTCGATTACAACTACTTACTTCTATCATAGATAGAACAAAGTAAAAATACAAATGTGTTCATTTTTCTATATAAATGATAAAATTGTTATTAGAGATACAATGGAAGACTGATATTTTGTATTAAAACATGAATTGTTTTTCTTTCATTTCCGGTTCTAATCGAAATATGTGAGGTTCGGGTCGATTCGAGGGTCGGCGAAAATTAATTTGTCGGGTTGTGGGTTGATGAATTGGTTTTGTCCGAGTCGGGTTTCGAATTGAATTTAAATTATATTTTTGGATCGACCGCAAGAATGAAAACCCAACCCGATACCTAAATAATACAAGTCAACCCGACCCGCAACAAAAATGTAAAAATCAACACGACCCGAAGCAAGAAAGTAGAATTTAACCTGATCCGCAATGAAAAAATTCTTTCCCAAGCCGACCAGAACAGCGGGTCATATTAGAACCTATTATCGCTCCCCCGACTCCCCAGATCTGCCCTAGAACTTTAGTCAATTTTTACGAAAGTTAAAATTTATAAAGTATAAAAAAGGCATGTAAATATTCAGACAAATAAACATATCATTGCTTAAATTCCAATGATACTGAAAAGAGACGCTCTACAGAAAGATATACCTATCCAGGAAAAAAAAAAGTATAAAAATTGCAGTATCCGTTTCAAAGTTTTGCGTGACATACATATAGAAAAAATATACATCCTAACGAATTGTAGAATTTCCTCATTGGAAGTGGATTAAAATTTAAAGGTACAATATTTAAGCTTATAGAAATAAAGAATTTGAAATTTACTCAATTTTAACAGGCGTATTGTGATGAAATTTAAAAATAACCGAAGAAAAAAAAAGCTTCTTAAAATATATCTAATCATTCTTGCGAGTGTTTCTATTTTCTACGTCGAATTTTGAAAAATTGGTATTAGCCAATTATCGCGATGAGGCGTTTCCAAGAGTTCAGAGAATACTCTGTCCAATCACAGAATATGTGTGAGCGTCCCGAGTGGAGGCGGTCCGCATATAATTAATTCAGGTCTTTTTTTCAATTTTGCTCAAAGTTATCCCGTGTTTATACTCGCTGTAATTGCAGTAGAATTATAAAAAGCATATTTTTGGAAAGCTTAAACACTGAGCCATCGTTGTTAGTTTTTAATTTTTTTTAAATTTTGCTGATATCGATTTTATAAGAGTTTAAAAGAAACAACAACTCGATTTTTACCGGATCCAACCATTGAGTTGGTCCTCAGAAATAAACTACAACAGAAATCGAAAAAGTAAAAACTAACAACGTTGGAGATTGGTATCAGCTATCCTATGAAAAAAAAAAATATTTAAAAATATTAAAATGCGAGCGAGAAATCGCGCGATAACCTTCCCATAGACTTAACATTAGCATGAGCGTTTCTTCGCGTGACTGATGTAGGCTCTTAAGCTTTTTCTGAATGTTTTTAAACACAACAGAGTACTAATATAAATAAAAGTTCTGTAATAATTTAGACTTACTTTTTTAAAACTTTCCTTCTGTATCGTTTTGAATGGAAAATTCGTCAAAATGTAAAGATTTAATATAATTAAATTTACACCATAATGATAATGAAATTACTCGTAGTGTGGCCGGGTGGCGCAACGGTAGCGCGTGTGACTCCAGATCAGATGGTTGCGTTTTCAAATCACGGCCGTTTCAATCATTTTACAGAGAAAAAAAGGCAAGTTACTTTTTTAATTTCTAATAAAAGAAATTATTATGATTTATCTGAATGTTGTTAAACACTACAGCAAAATCTATTTCAAGATAATATTATGATTTACCTGAATTTTGTTAAACACTACAGACTACTAATATAGTTAGAATTAAATTTTTAAAACTTTCTTTCAGTATCGTTTTAATGGAAAATTCCAAAAATTATTAAGATTTACAACAAATAAATTTACGCCATATAGAAAATAATATTTTTCAAGAAATGAGACGGTGGTGCAACGGTAGCGCGTCTGACACCAGATCAGAAGGTTTCCTGTTCAAATCACGTGCGAGTCAACCCCTGTACATTTGAAATGTGATTTCTTTTGTTTTAACTGCTAATGTAAAATCACTCTATGCTTTTTCTGAATGTTGTTAAACACCATAGAGTACTAATATAAATAAAAGTAAAATATCTGTAATAATTTAGACTTACTTTTTTGAAACTTTCCTTGTGTATCGTTTTGAATGAAAAATTCCTCAATATGTACAGATTTAATGAAATTAAATTTACACCACTATGACAATGAAATTATTCGCAGTGTGAATAGGTGGCACAGCGGTAGCGCGTCTGACTCCAGATTAGAAGGTCGCCGGTCAAATCACATACGGGTCAGCCACTTTACAGGGGGAAAATGTCGTGGCGCTTTTTTAATTTCTAATAAAAAAAAGTCATTATGATTTATATCAGTGTTGTTAAACACTACAGCAAAATCTATTACAAAATGATATTATGATTTATCTGAATGTTGTTAAGTGGCTGAGAGGTTGTGCTCTCGAAGCTGGTAGACGGGAGGTGCTGGGTTCGATCCCAATCGCGCCCGTCGGCCTAATCGTTCGGAGTTTTCGTGGTTTTCTTCGAGCCGTGGATTTATCCATGCGTAAATACGGATTAGGTTCCCTTAGAAAGACCCCCACGAAAGGCACTCCCCCCGGGCCTATATCCCTAGTGTAGATAATTGGCCGTCAATAATCAACCCAACCCAACCCTGAATGTTGTTAAACACTATAGAATGTTAATGTATTTAAAACTCCTGTAATAATTTAGACTTACCTTATAAAAACTTTCTTTCAGTATCGCTTTAATGCAAAATTCCTCAAATTGTTAGTGGCTGAGAGGTTCCGCTTTCGAAGCTGGTAAACGGGAGGTGCTGGGTTCGATCCCAATCGCGCCCGTCGGCCTAATCGCTCGGAGTTTTCGTGGTTTTCTTCGAGCCGTGGATTTATCCATGCGTAAATACGGGTTAGGTTCCCTTAGAAAGACCCCCACGAAGGGCACTCCCCCCAGGCCTATATCCCAAGTGTAGATAATTGGCCGTCAATAATCAACCCTCAAATTGTTAATATCACTGGTTTACATGACTTTTGTTCATGAAATGAAATGTATAGGGTTACGTTACTTTTGGTATCTACATCTAGGAAAAAATATTTTAAAAAATTTAGCACGTCAGTTTTTTTAAATATTTATTAAGAAGATTTTTACAAAAAACTACATCTATATTAACAATAGACAGTTAAAAATGGGTAGTTTTTGCTCTTTTTTTATAAATATTTTTATCTGTATCTCTCACAACAGACCAACAATAGTCCCCTAGCATATTTTGGTCTCAAAAACCTTGATAATTTTGATCAAATGATTTTCAATTTGGGGAAATCGCTCACCATGTTCATCACTCATACCACGAAGATTTTCTGGAAAAATATCTAAATGGGAATGCAAAAAAATGAATTTTTAGTGACATATTTACACCCATACGCTCATAATTTTGCAATAAATTTTCAATAACCTCTTTATAAATTCTAACTTTTGTACTAGGAGCAAGCAATTTCCACTGTTGCAGCCTGGAGCCAAGTAATTCCGCTTTTGACTTAGACAACTGCAAATCTCTTGTAAGATCGTTGAGTTCAGACTGAGTTACTAAATGTGGACTGTCCTCATCATCGACAAAGTTATCTGAGCTTGATTGTTTACTGTCACTATGCTCATGCATTGTAATACTACTTGATGTATCTGTGTGAGTTTGGTCACTTCTGCCAGGTGGTGTGGGAACTGGTAAATCCTCTGAATGAAGGACCGACTTAGTCACTGATGGAACATCTGCATATTTTATGCTATCCTTATTTTTTGAGTTAAAACCAAAAGTTTTTGCTAAACAAAAGTAACAATCGGTTACGTGGTTAGTTGGCTCTCTCCATATCATTGGTTTACCAAATTTCAGTTATACATTTTTGCCGGAATACAAGGAAATGAGGACCAATGTACAATTAGTGCAAATCATATGAGGAACCCAATTTTTATCTTGATTTGACACCGGAAAACCAAAATAATGTAAATAGGCGTCTTGCAATGGTTTTGTTATAGGAAAACCACGATTTAACTGAACAATTTTGCCACAAACATAACAAAATTGGTTTGGATGTAGTTTACACACTCTAGATGACATTTTTATATAAAACTAAACTAATACTTTTGAATCACACAGTTGTTTACAAAATAAAGCGATAAACGTATTTAAACAATTGCGGGTAGATAAAAAACAAAGACCTTCATATCTCAAAATTGTGACGTGCTACAAAAAATAAAAATATATTTTTTTAACTACCGTCCATAGCCTACTTAAATAATATATGTTTCATTTCATGAACAAAAAAAAAAATTATTTTTTTTTAAACTAGTGTATTTAATATAAATATAGTAATAACACCATAATGCAATTAAATTTCTTGGCGCAACGATACCGGGTATAACTCCTGATCAAAAGGTTGCGTGTTCAAATCACGTCCGGGTCAGCCCCTTTACAGAGAAAAAATGGCAAGTCGCTTTTTTAATTTCTAATAAAAAAAGTCATTATGATTTATCTGAATGTTGTTAAACACTGCCGCAAAATCTATTACAAGATAATATTATGATTTACCTGAATTGTGTTAAACACTACAGACTACTAATATAGTTAGAATTAAATTTTTAAAACTTTCCTTCAGTATCGTTTTAATGGAAAATTCCAAAAATTGTTAATATTTACTACAAATAAAATGATTCAGAAAATGAGCCGGTGGTGCAACGGTAGTGCGTCTGACTCCAGATCAGAAGGTTGCGTGTTCAAATCACGTCCGAGTCAACCAATCTACATCTGAAAAGTGGGTTCTTTATGTTATACCTTCCAATGCAAAATCACTTTATGCTTTTTCTGAATGTTGTTAAAAAAAAACAGCGTACTAATATATTTAAAAGTTCTGTAATAATTTAGACTCACTTTTTAAAAACTTTCCTTCAGTATCGTTTTAAATGGAAAATACCTCAAATTGTAAAGATTTAATATAAATAAATTTACCCCATATAGACAATTAAATTACTTAGATCATGACCCGATGTCGCAACGGTAACGCATCTGACTCCACATCAGACGGTGAGTGTTCAAATCACGTCCGGGTCAACCACTTTACAGCTGAAATATGGGGACTCTCTTTTTTAACTTCTAATACAAAATCACTTTAAGATTTATCTGAATGTTGTTAAACACTACAGAATGCTAATATGTTGGAAACTCCTGTAATAATTTAGACTTAGTTTTTTAAAACCTTCATTCAGTATCGTTTTGAAAGAAAAATTCCTCAAATTATGAAGATTTAATATAATTAAATGCACACCATAATGACAAGGAAATGGATAGCAGTGTGGTCCGGTGGCGCAACAGTAGGGCGTCTGACTCCAGGTCAGAAGTTTGCGTGTTCAAATCACGTCCGAGTCAACCAATCTACATCTGAAATGTGGGTTCTCTATGTTATAACTTCTAAGCAAAATCACTTTATGCTTTTTCTGAATGTTGTTAAAAAAACAGCGTACTAATATATTTAAAAGTTCTGTAATAATTTAGACTTACTTTTTTAAAACTTTCCTTCAGTATCATTTTAAATGGAAAATTCCTTTAATTGTAGCCCCACCAGTGGCTGAGAGGTTGTGCTCTCGAAGCTGGTAGACGGGAAGTGCTGGGTTCGATCCCAATCGCGCCCGTCGGCCTAATCGTTCGGAGTTTTCGTGGTTTTCTTCGAGCCGTGGATTTATCCATGCGTAAATACGGGTTAGGTTCCCTTAGAAAGACCCCCACGAAGGGCACTCCCCCTGGGCCTATATCCCAAGTGTAGATAATTGGCCGTCAATAATCAACCCAACCCAACCCTTTAATTGTAAAGATTTAATATAATTAAATTTACACCATAATGTCAATGAAATTGCTCGCCGTGTGACCCGGTGGCGCAGGGGTATCGCGTCTGACTCGAGATCAAAAGGATCCGTGTTCAAATTACGTCCGGGTCAGACGCACTACAGAGAAAAAATGGTAAGTCTCGTTTTTAATTTCTAATAAAAGAAGTCATTATGATTTATCTGAATGTTGTTACTCACTGCAGCAAAATCTATTACAAGATCATATTATGATTTACCTGGATTGTGTTAAACACTACAAACTACTAATATATTTAGGATTACATTTTTAAAACTTTCTTTCAGTATCGTTTTAATGGAAAAATCTTCCAATTGTTAAGATTTACTATAAATAAATTTACGCAATATGGACAATTATAATACTCAGATCATGACCCGGTGGTGCAACGGTACCGCGTATGATTTCCGATCGATCAGACGGTTTCGCGTTCAAATCACGTCCGAGTCAACCACTTTACAGCTGAAATGTGGGGGTTCTCTTTTTTAACTTCTAATGCAAAATCACTTTAAGATTTATCTGAATGTTGTTAAACACTACTACTACAGAATGCTAATATATTGAAAACTCCTGTAATAATTTAGACTTACTTTTTTAAAACTTTCCTCACAGTATAGTTTTGAATGAAACATTCCTCAAATTATAAAGATTTAATATAATTAAATTTACACCATAATGACAATGAAATTTCTATCAGCGTGGCCCGATAGCGCGTCTGACTCCAGATCAGAAGGTTGCGTGTTCAAATCACATCCGGGTCAGTCACTTTACAGAGAAAAATGGCAAGCCGCTTTTTTAATTTCTAATAAAAGAAGTCATTAAAATTTTTCTGAATGTTGCTGAACACTACAGCAAAATC
This sequence comes from Maratus michaelseni, assembly GCA_963931845.1. Lineage (NCBI taxonomy): Eukaryota > Metazoa > Arthropoda > Arachnida > Araneae > Salticidae > Maratus > Maratus michaelseni. The sequence goes on along the minus strand of OZ007586.1, from coordinate 37,490,078 downwards.
TATTACAAGATAATATTATGATTTACCTGAATTGTGTTAAACACTACAGACTACTAATATGTTTAAAATTCCATTAAGAATTATATTTTTAAACTATTCCTTCAGTATCGTTTTAATGGAAAATTCCCCAAATTGGTAAGATTTACTATAAATAAATTTACGGCATATAGACAATTAAATTATTAAGATCATGACCCGATGGCGTGTCTGGCTGCGGTTCAGACAGTTTAGTGTTTGAATCCCGTCCGGTTCAACCACTTTACAGCTGAGATGTGGTGTTTCTCTTTTTTAACTCCTAATACAAAATCACTTTAAAAATTATCTGAATGTTGTTAAACACTACAGAATGCTAATATATTGATAACTCCTGTAATAATTTAGACTTAGTTTTTTAAAACCTTAATTCAGTATCGTTTTGAAAGAAAAATTTCTCAAATTATGAAGATTTAATATAATTAAATGTACACCATAAGGACAATGAAATTGATCGCAGTGTGGTCCGGTGGTGCAACAGTAGCGCGTCTGACTCCAGGTCAGAAGTTTGAGTGTTTAAATGACGTCCGGTTCAGCCACTTTGCAGGGAAGAAGTGGCAAGCCACTTTTTTAAATTCTAATAAAAGAAGTCATTAAGATTTATCTGAATGTTGTTGAACACTACAGCAAAATCTATTACAAGAGGATATTATGATTTACCTGAATGGTGTTAAACACCACAGAGAACGAATATATTTAAAAATCCTGTAATAATTCAGACTTACTTTTGTAAACTTTTCCTTCAGTATCGTTTTAAGGAAAAATTCCTCAAATTGTTAAGATTTAATATAAATAAATTTACTTCATATAGACAATTACTTATTTCATGACACCGTGGTGCAACGGTAACGCATCTGACTCCAGATCAAACGGTGCGTGTTCAAATCACGTCCGGGTCAACCACTTTACAGCTGAAATACGGTGACTCTGTTTTTTAACTTCTAATACAAAATCACTTTAAGATTTATCTGAGTGTTGTTAAACACTACAGAATGCTAACATGTTGAAAACTCCTGTAATAATTTAGACTTACTTTTTTAAAACTTTCCTTCAGTATCGTTTTGAATGAAAAATTCCTCAAATTATAAAGATTTAATATAATTAAATTTACACCATAATGACAATGAAACTGCTCACTGTGTGGCCCGGTGGAGCAACGGTAATGCGTCTTAGCACAGATCAGAAGGTTGCGTTTTCCAATCACGTCCGGGTCAGCAACTTTACAGAGAAAAAATGTCAAGCCACTTTTTTAATTTCTAATAAAAGAAGTCATTAAGATTTATCTGAATGTTGTTGAACACTAGAGCAAAATCTATTACAAGAGGATATTATGATTTACCTGTATGTTGTCAAACACTACAGCAAAATCTACTACAAGATGATATTATGATTTACCTGAATTGTGTTAAACACTGCAGACTACTAATATGTTATAAATTCCTTTAATAATTAAGAATTATATTTTTAAACATTTCCTTCAGTATCGTTTTAAAGGAAAATTCCTCAAATTGTTAAGATTTTCTATAAATAAATTTAGGCAATATAGACAATTATATTACAGATATCATGACACGGTGGCGCAACGGTAACGCGTCTGATTTCCGAACAGACGGTTTCGCGTTCAAATCTCGTTCGAGTCAACCACTTTAAAGCTGAAATGTGGGGTTTCTCTTTTTTTAACTTCTAATGCACCTTCTAATAAATCACTTTAAGATTTATCTGAATGTTGTTAAACACTACAGAATGCTAATATATTGAAAACTCCTGTAATAATTTAGACTTACTTTTTTAAAACTTTCCTCACAGTATAGTTTTGAATAAAAAATTCCTCAAATTATAAAGATTTAATATAATTAAATTCACACCATAATGACCAAGACTCCCTTATCATAGATCAGACTTGACAATCCGGAGAAAGTCTATGGGAGAAAATGTCCGCGGTAATAGGGCAGTTGCAATTGACGTCACCTTGGAGGTAAACAGTACAAATAGGCAGTTCTGATTGGTGGAATTACCCTTACCTCCAAGTGAATACAATGGTTGATCAGCTGATTGCAACTGCCCTATTGCCAACTTATTAATTGACTTTCTCCGGAAAGTATCGCCGCCTGGTGGATACTACCGATACTAGTTCATAAGCAAATGCATAGAACAAATGGAGCTGTGAAAAAATTTCGTGTCGTAAATACTCCTGTTACCATGGAGATCATGCCTATTAGTGACGATTGATGGCGCTAGTAGCAGGACAACCATGCGGTCAAAGGAAACTTGCTGATTGTGAGGCCTGATACTATGATAAGGAGGCAATGGCGGATCTAAGGGGGGGGCGATGGGGCGATCGCCCCCCCCTTGGGCCAAAAAAGGGTAGGTAAACCGACATTAGAGGCCTTCACAGGAAAAGGTCTCTGACGATGCCCGGCCCGACCCGCAGGTCGGGCTGGGACTGATCTTCACTCTTTATGGGTCGGGCCGGGACCGGGTCTTGCTTTTCTGGAGACGGACCAGACTTTTTCGGGCTCGACCCCAAACTCATTCTTTCTAGAGGTCTGCACGGGCCAAAATTTTCAGGCCCGGTATAAAACCTGAAAATTCGGTTCGGTTGCGACTATTGGCGGATAGGTCGCCCCCTACACTCCTTGCGCTAATAAAAGGTCTGCAAACCGACCACAGAGGTCTGTGCGGGAAAGGTTCTCGTCCAAAGAAAAATCTCGAGCCAATTTTCATTCATGAAACTCGGACCTTGCCTGTTCTGCAGTCTTTCCTGGCCGGGTATTCCGTTTTTCTCTAGACTCGAGCCGGGACGGGCTAGACTTGTTGTTTCCCTTTCTGGTACGAGTTTGGCATGGAATTCATTCTTCTTAGAGATCTGCACGAGCCGAAATTTCCAGACCCGGGCCCGACCCGGTATAAAAGCTAAGAGTTCGGCTCATGTCTGACTCAAACCGTATGAAAACCATTATTGGCTCGTGCATACCTCTAACTTCTTCCCCTCAAGCCTATATTCGGGTGGCATTTTTAAAATTTCTTCTATCTTTACAAGAACAAAGTATTGGATTGGTAAAATATTTCTACGTATTTCTACATTTTAGGAGGTCCTGAACTCGAATTGACTGTTCTTAGAAAAATGTCTGTCTATATCTATGTGACACAAATTTTGTGGGCGCTCTAGCTCAAGCATTAATGCGCGGAATTTAATGAAAATTCATATTCAGTTATACCTTGACATAAATTGGTGCTGATGAGGTTTTGGTTTAAATTACTCGACAGGTGGTGCTGCTATGCCGCATTTTTCGCGATTTTCGCGATAGCTAATCTTAAGAATTCACGCACGGAATTTCGTTAAACTTTAGATTATGTTTTACCTTGACATAAATAGATCTGTATTATAATTGGGTATATACCGCCCAACAGATGTCGCCACTATGATCTGTTTTTTACGCGTTAGCTATATCTTAAGAACGAATAGATTGTCATTTAATTTTTATTGCAGACGATTTCATTTATATAGAAGAAAGTTTTGTGATAGCCACAATATACTAGTATTTATTTGTTTTCGTAAAAATTGTAGTGATGTTGTGCATTTTTTAGCATAATTTTTAGAAATTTAATTTGGTTTAAGAAATCAAAAGAGAGTTTAACTATTCGGATGTGCCAATCCCAAAACTTTCTTCTATCTCAGGCATGTTAATACTTCAAAATTCGCTATCACAGAATTCTGTTTTACGTCAGCTGCTTGGGAAGCACCGGGTTGCCTTCGCTGCATGAACAGCCGATGTTAATCTACGAAAATTTGCACAAAAATTGCTATCACAGCGCCCCCTTCCGGCTGAATATCCCTAAATTCAATTAGGACATGCCGGCCATAGTCGAAAACCTATAAATAAAATTTGCTTCAATTCCATACATAACTTCATCCACTTTTCGATGATACAATAATGGGAATAGGCATAAAAATCGCTATTACAGAGCCCCCATCCGGCGGAATATCCCCAAATTTAAGTACAACCTGCTAGCCATAGCCAGGCTTAGTTCCTATAAATTTAATGAGTGTTTATATACACAATTATCTAACTGCCGTTAATATTGTTGTCATTCTGTTTTTCATGAATTTCGAACATAATCTGAAAAATAAAAAATCTCCGCATAAGTAAGTGGGCTTTATGAATAATTTTAATTGTAGAATAATGTTGCTTCCGAAATATCGGCATGTTTTATAGAAATGAAGTCTGGCGGTGAAGTACCAATCAAGTTTTTGTACGGGCAGATCCAGGCTTGGGGGAAACTTTAAGCTTTTATAGTGGAGCTGGCAGAGCTGAGCTCGGGCTTTTATACCGGGTCGGGCCAATATTTTTTGTACGAGTCGGGTCAGTATTTTTTTGTACGAGTCGGGCCTGGCCTGAGACTGGAAATTGCGGCAAGTATAGACCCCTAACCTAGATATCTAAGCTAATTTTAACGTTTTTTCTAAATGCTTCTTTCAGCCAGCGTCCCATTAGCTACTGAATATATGTTTCGTTAATAAGTTTCAAAACAGTCTTTACTGAAGTAGAACTGATCTTTGATATGAAGAAACAAGCAGTCTTATACCCAGTTAGTATTTTTTTTTACATAATTCTGAAATGTGGCGATCAATCAAAGCTTAAAATTGTCTCTATGATTATATTGAGCCTTCAAAAAATTGAGCCTTTGTGCGACTTCTGGAAGGTATCTCTCCAAGTGCCCAGACATGCACATTTCCACTAAAAAACGTTTTGTATGAATGCTTTGTATATTGTTCGTCCTACCACTATATAATTCTAAGAAAAATCCGAACAATAATTTTTATTAGTACTGTAATATGATAACATTATTCCCTATATTTCTATCTCCGAAGTGTTCATTGTTTCTTTGGCCGTTTTATTACAATGTCCAGTTCGCCCATTGAGTCATAGGCGATTTTACAAAGGAGAACGCCCAGTTTCACTATACCCCCCCCCCCCCACTACATCTGTCTGGTTGGCGACAACTTTCAAGTTCGCATCTCCGATAATCTTTGCTCTCTCCTACCCCCACTTTCCATAATTTACTTGCAGTGAGAGTAAAAAAAAAAAAAAATGGGCAAAGTGATAAATAACACAGATTCACATTCAAAGTTTGAGGTGTCTGTTGCGAAAAGTGAGAAAAACTAGCGTTCCAGCATATGCGATTCAGGAGAAATTTGAGAGAAAAAACAAGGATCATATTATATAAAACAAAGAACGAAATTTCGAAGTAAATTGCGCAGCTTCCATTATAAAAAAAAAAATAGGCTTAAAAAAGGGTGATAAAGATTAAAAAGGTAAGGGCATTTACAACATTCGTTAATACTCTTAACAACAGTAAGCTCAGTAGTGTAATGGTCAGCGCTTCTCGCTACCACGCTACAGGTCCCCAGTTTGACTGTGGACAGATCAAGGCTAACTCAGACCTTTATCCATTCGGGGTCTCTATAAATTGAGTACCAAGCTTACTTGGGAACTAAACATTGATGGTCCCGCGTTAGGCTGACAACCTGACAGGGGCATATGCTCTATAGCACCCCAGGGTCCATAGTAAAGATAACAGGGCTCGGTACTATAGACCATAAGCCTTAATTAATTGTAAGTTTAGTTCTCAAAAACAAACTCGCTTTCTTCTGACACATTTATAAAATAAAATCATCCTACTTATACACATACATATAAGAATACAAGATCAGTAGCATAGGCTGTGTTTTAAGCACCCGTAGCAATTCAAAAATTTGCTCTCGCTCCCTAGAGACTACTGTCGTTTCTTATACAGTAATTTTTAATACAGCGAGGTTTTGGAGTTCCTAAAAAATTTAGCGCACTGGGCAATTTTTAAGATACTACAAAAATCCCATAAAAAATAACTCCACCTTTTGAACATACAATTTAAAATTCTATCTAGAGACCTGCGCGGATCGGGTTGTCCCAAACCCCGGAAAAAAAAATCTTCGTTCTCCCGAAATGAAAGAAAATAATCCATATTTTAATAGAATTATAAAATGTAGTATGCAATTATATCACTAATTTCAATTTTCTTTTATATAGAAATATAAACATATAGTGTATATATATATATATATATACTCATTAATATTAAAATACTGTAAAACATTTAAATAACGGACACCTCGAAGCCATCGAATTTATCTCTTACTCGGAGGCGTTTTTCAAAAATATGCAAATATTTGTATTGGGGACTGCTCCTGTCCTGGGGTCACTCCGCTCTTCAAGAGTGACCGTAATGGAGGTCTTACTGTGCATACTATTACTTCTGAATTTGCAGATAAATTCGACGGCTCCAAGGTGTCCGTATTTCGGAGGTTTTACTAAATAAAAGATTTAAAATGTATCCCCTACAAAAAGTTTTCCGCTATTTGGGAGTTTCCGTTACAAAATTTTTACTGCATACAGATTTTATCGGAAAAATATTTTAGACATTCTTTTAAAAATCGGGTCAACTCGAACACGACACGCAAGAGGGAAAACACCCAACCCGATAATGTAAGTCAACCCGACCCGAAGAAAAAATGTAGAATTCAACACAACCCGCAGCGCAAAAAGTAAAAATTAACCCAACCCGAACTCTTTTCCTACCAAAAAACAAGTTTACCCGACCCGCAGTAAGCAAGTAGGAGTCAACCCGCCCCAAACCCGACCCGTAGCAAAAAAGTAGAAGTAAACCTGACCCGCAATTAAAAAAAATTAGGCCCGACCCGACCAAGATTGCGGGTCGGATATTAACCTCCAAATTTCTGATATCGCCCCCCCCTTGAAGATTCTCTAGATCCGCCCTTGTAAGGAGGCCTTGATAATGACAATGAAATTTCGAGCAGTGTGGCCGGTGGCGCAACGGTAGCGCGTCTGACTCCAGATCAGAAGGTTGCGTGTTCAAATCACGTCCGGGTCAGCCACTATACAGAGAAAAAGTGGCAAGCCACTTTTTTAATTTCTAATAAAAGAAGTCATTAAGATTTATCTGAATGTTGTTAAACGCAAAGGAAAAATCTATTAAAAGATGATATTATGCTTTATCTGAATTTTGTTAAACACTACAGACTACTAATATGTTACAAATTCCTTTAATAATTAATAATTATATTTTTAAACTTTTCCCTCAGTATCGTTTTAATGGAAAATTCCTCAAATTGTTAAGATTTACTATAAATAAATTTAGCCGATATAGACAATTAAATTACTTTTGTCATGACTCGATGGCGCAACGGTAACGCGTCTGACTCTAGATCAGACGGTTTCGTGTTCAAATCACGTCCGGATCAACCACTTTACAGCTGAAACTCTCTTTTTTAACTTCTAATACAAAATCACTTTAAGATTTATCTGAATGTTGTTAAACACTACAGAATGCTAATATGTTGAAAACTCATGTAATAATTTAGAATTACTTTTTTAAAACTTTTCTACAGTATCGTTTTGAATGAAAAATTCATCAAATTATAAACATTTAATATAATTAAATTTAAATGTACACCATAATGACAATGAAATTGATCGCAGTGTGGTCCGGTGGCGCAACAGGTGCGCGTCTGACTCCAGGTCAGAAGTTTGCGTGTTTAATTCACGTCCGATTCAGCCACTTTGCTGAGAAAAAGTGGCAAGCCACTTTTTTAATTTCTGATAAAAGAAGTCATTAAGATTTATCTGAATGTTGTTGAACACTACAGCAAAATCTATCACAAGAGGATATTACGATTTACCTGAATGGTGTTAAACACCACATTGTACGAATATATTTAAAAATCCTGTAATAATTCAGTCTTACTTTTGTAAACTTTTCCTTCAGTATCGTTTTAATGTAAAATTCCTGAAATTGTTAAGATTTACTATAAATAAATTTACTTCATATAGACAACTAAATTACTTATATCATGACTCCGTGGCGCAACGGTAACGCATCTGACTACATATTAGAAGGTTGCGTCTTCAAATCACGTCCGGGTCAACCACTTTACAGCTGAAACTCTCTTTTTTAACTTCTATATCACTTCTATATAACAAAATCACTTTAAGATTTATCTGAATGTTGTTAATTACTACAGACTACTAATATGTTATAAATTCCTTTAATAATTAAGAATTATATTTTTAAACTTTTCCTTCAGTATCGTTTTCATGAAAAATTCCTCAAATTGTAAATATTTAATATAATTAAATTTACTCCATAATGACAACGAAATTGCTGGCAGTGTGGCCCGGTGGCGCGTCTGACTCCATACTAGAAGGTTGCGTCTTCAAATCACGTCCGGGTCAGCTACTTTACAGAGTTGGGTTGGGTTGATTATTGACGGCCAATTATCTACACTTGGGATATAGGCCCGGGGGGAGAGCCCTTCGTGGGGGTCTTTCTAAGGGAACCTAACCCGTATTTACGCATGGATAAATCCACGGCTCGAAGAAAACCACGAAAACTCCGAACGATTAGGCCGACGAGCGCGATTGGGATCGAACCCAGCACCGCCCGTCTACCAGCTTCGAGAGCACAACATCTCAGCCACTGGTGGGGTTCCCACTTTACAGAGAAAAAAGGATGAGTCACTTTTTTAATTTCTAATAAAAGAAGTCATCATGATTTATCTGAATGTTGTTAAACACTACAGAATGCTAATATATTGAAAACTCCTGTAATAATTTAGAATTATATTTTTGAAACATTGTTTCAGTATCGTTTTGAATGAAAAATTCCTCAAATTGTAAACATTTAATATAATTAAATTTACACCATAATGACAATGAAATTGCTCGCAGTGTGGCCAGGTGGTGCAACGGTGGCGCGTCTCACTCCAGATCAGAAATTTGCGTCTTCAAATCAAGCCTGGGTCAACCACTTTACAGAGAAAAAAGGCGAGTCACTTTTTTAATTTCTAATAAAAGAAGTCATTATGATTCATCTGAATGTTGTTGAACACAACAGCAAAATCTATTCAAGATAATATAATGATTTACCTGAATTGTGTTAAACACTACAGACTACTAATATGTTTAAAATTCCTTTAAAAATTTAGAAATATATTTTTAAAACTTTCCTTCAGTATCGTTTTATAGGAAAATTCCAAAAATTGTTAAGATTTACTATAAATAAATTTACCGGATATAGACAATTAAATTACATAGATCCTGATGCGGTGGCACAACATTAGCGCATCTGATTCCAGATCAGAACGTTGCGTGTTCAAATCACGTCCGAGTCAACCACTTAGCAGCTGAAATCTGGGGTCTCTCTTTTTTAACTTCTAATACCAAAATCACTTTAAGATTTATATGAATGTTGTTAAACACTACAGAATGCTAATATATTTAAAAGTTCTGTAATAATTTAGACTTACTTTTTTAAAACTTTCCTTCAGTATCATTTTGAAAGGAAAATTCCTCAAATTGAAAAGATTTAATATAATTAAATTTACACCATAATAACAATGAAATTCAGTATGATTTTTCTGAATGTTGTTAAACACTACAGCAAAATCTATTACAAGATGATATTATGGTTTACCTGAATATTGTTAAACACCACAGAGTACGAATATATTTAAAAATCCTGTAATAATTTAGATTTACTTTTTAAAACTTTTCCTTCAGTATTGTTTTAATGGAAAATTCCTCAAATTTTTAAGATTTACTATAAATAAATTTACTCGATATAGACAATTAAATTATTTAGATTTTGACCCCGTGGCACAACGGTTACGCGTCTGTCTCCAAATAAGACGGGGGCATGTTCAAATCACGTCCGGGTCAACCACTTTACAGCCGAAATGTGGGGTGTCGCTTTTTTAACTTCTAACTCACTATCACTTTACGATTTATCTGAATGTTGTTAAACACTACAGAATGCTAATTTATTGAAAAATCCTGTAATAATTTAGAATTATATTTTTGAAACATTGTTTCAGTATCGTTTTGAATGAAAAATTCCTCAAATTGTAAACATTTAATATAATTAAATTTACACCATAATGACAATGAAATTGCTCGCAGTGTGGCCAGGCAGTGCAACGGTGGCGCGTCTCACTCCAGATCAGAAATTTGCGTCTTCAAATCAAGCCCGGGTCAACCACTTTACAGAGAAAAAAGGCGAGTCACTTTTTTAATTTCTAATAAAAGAAGTCATTATGATTCATCTGAATGTTGTTAAACACAATAGCAAAATCTATTCAAGGTAATATTATGATTTACCTGAATTGTGTTAAACACTACAAACTACTAATATGTTTAAAATTCCTTTAAAAATTTAGAAATATATTTTTAAAACTTTCCTTCAGTATCGTTTTATAGGAAAATTCCAAAAATTGTTAAGATTTACTATAAATAAATTTACCGGATATAGACAATTAAATTACATAGATCCTGATGCAGTGGCACAACAGTTGCGCATCTGATTCCAAATCAGAAAGTTGCGTGTTCAAATCACGTCCGAGTCAACCACTTAGCAGCTGAAATCTGGGGTCTCTCTTTTTTAACTTCTAATACCAAAATCACTTTAAGATTTATATGAATGTTGTTAAACACTACAGAATGCTAATATATTTAAAAGTTCTGTAATAATTTAGACTTACTTTTTTAAAACTTTCCTTCAGTATCATTTTGAAAGGAAAATTCCTGAAATTATAAAGATTTAATATAATGAAATTCAGTATGATTTTTCTGAATGTTGTTATACACTACAGCAAAATCTATTACAAGATGATATTATGGTTTACCTGAATGTTGTTAAACACCACAGAGTATGAATATATTTAAAAATCCTGTAATAATTTAGATTTACTTTTTAAAACTTTTCCTTCAGTATTGTTTTAATGGAAAATTCCTCAAATTTTTAAGATTTACTATAAATAAATTTACTCGATATAGACAATTGAATTATTTAGATTTTGACCCGGTGGCACAACGGTTACGCGTCTGACTCCAAATAAGACGGGGGCGTGTTCAAATCATGTCCGGGTCAACCACTTTACAGCCGAACTGTGGGGTGTCGCTTTTTTAACTTCTAACTCACTATCACTTTACGGTTTATCTGAATGTTTTTAAACACTACAGAATGCTAATATATTGAAAACTCCTGTAATAATTTAGACTTACTGTTTTAAGACTTTCCTTCAATATTGTTTTGAATGAAAAATTCCTCAAATTAAAAAGATTTAATATAATTAAAATTACACCCTAATGACACGCAGTGTGGCCCGGTGCGCAACGGTAGCACTCCAGATCAGATGCATATATATATATACAGGGTGTTTTTTTTTAAACTGACGCTATTCAGAGCCGCCGGTAGCTCGTTCTAATAACTGGATTGACACAAAAGTTTGTGAATGGACTAAGAAAACCATAGGAAAAAAGATTCCAACAAAAAAAAATTAGTTCCAATCACCACCAATAGGGGGAAATGTGGCGCTCTGGTAATTTATGCAACTGAGATTTAGCATAAAATACGGGCAATAAATGAAAATGCAAATTTTTGCTTACGCAAGCGACAGTAGCGCCAATTTTTTAAGTTATAAATGCATGCGAAAAACACTGAGAAACAATTTCAGCTCAGGTTGAAAATTAATCTCGCGTTACCGCAGCACGCGTTACTTGTGAAGTTCTATTATTGTAACCAGTGCAATGCACCAGCCGCTCTTCGTTTACTTAGAACACGCCATAAACTGCGCAAAGGACCTTTATCCGTTAATGTATTGAAAGCAATGATTCTGAAATTCGAAGAAACAGGCAAGCTGACAGTTCGGTCAGGCAGAGGACGTAAACCGGTGGCAGAAAAAGTGATAATGGATGTTTCAACTGCGATCAACAAAAGGGAAAGTGTAAATGATGAATAAAACATGGCATTTTATCAAAATTATTAATTTTGTCTGTTTCTGATGGGGTTTTTTTCAATGTACAGCGCCACATTTCCTCCTATCGGCGGTGATTGGAACTAATTTTTTTTTTAAATCTTTTTTCCCATGGTTTTCTTAGTCTATTCACAAAATTTTGTGTCAATCCAGTTATTAGAACGAGCTACAGGTGGCTTTGAATAGCGTCAGTTTAAAAAAAAAACCCTATATATATATATATATATATATATATATATATACTTGTTATGAATAATTGTGTTTATAAATAATGTTGGATGTGAATATGTTAACCAAGTTTTTACTGATTAACCATGAATGTTTCTTATTATTGCGTTATCAGATATTTCCAGTGAAAGTGTCAAGGGGGGGGGGGGGGGGGGGAATGTCAGCTCTATATGTACCTTGAAACTTATACACAATGTCACTTTTGGTACTCACCTAATTTTCATTTAATCCTGTATTTATTTTCTTTGGTAATTCGCTTCAGTGGCTATCATTTCCTTTTCTGGTATTGTTCAATTCTTTTTATCTTTCGTTTTTCAAATCGTTGATAATGTTTATTTTTCAAACTGTTTGTTCTCGATCTCATTTCTCAGCCCTTTTCTGGATTTAGTTGCGATCTAGTTATGACATCATTTCATTCATAACCTAGTTTCATCATGCACTCGGTACGCCGATTCGCGGTACCAAGGCACTCTAATTACTTTGCCAATAGGCAAATTAAGATTTTCTCAACTACGCACATTGGAAAGGGGCGTTTTCTTGAAGCAATGTTGTTGTGCCAGCGACTATTTAAAGAGACATGAATGCCGAAACAGGGCGAGCGAAAGGTAGCAGCTGTGGTAAACGATGATAAACTTGAACGAATATGTTTTAATGCTGAAGTAATGTAACTTCTTCTGAAGTTCATTTAATTTTTTGTTTCACTAATATGGAGATATGTTTTCCGAAGTGACATGTGGACTCGTCTTCATTTTGCTTTTATTTTTTCTACAAATCTAAGTGTTATGTGAACCTGTCTTCTTTTGGTTTCTTCAAGTCTAAATAGTGATGAAGGCCTACTTCAATATATATTTTTTTAATACATCGTTTCAGCATTGCAATATATCGTTGTGTGAATTAAAATGAATCTTTTACTAATGCTGAACTTTGTGGTAATAAATGAACAATGATGTATACTTGTATTCAAATAAGTAACTTACCAGCATTTAAGTAGGACTTGGTTCAAACATATAAAACACAATGCAAACACATTGATACCAGTATTATCATCTGATGAAGGCTAATGTTTAGCCAAAAGCTCATGTATTTTGACATCCTATTTAACATCATAAATGGTTTTAATGTTTTAAAACTGTGTTTTTAATTATTGTACCTATTTTAGTAACAAACAAATTATCAATGTGTTTGCATTGTGTTCTATCAATCGTAATAGTTGTACGATTTCTTTCAAAGCACAGATACCTTGAAATAAGTTTAAGTACTTTATATACGACCCCTGAAATCATGGACGAAATCATCTGTTTTGAGATGCAAAAAAGTCGTATAAGTCATGCATTTCAAAGTTTCGTAACTCGGTCAATTTTAATGTTAAATGAATGGGACTTTTTTGTTTTACTTGTTAGTGTCACAGTAAATTTTTACTAAATATCACTTATAGGACCGGATAACTTATATTTTATATCCATGTATGAAGAAGACTTTTGGGAATCAATTAAAAAATAAATAAATATTAATTTAAATTTATATGAATTTTTAAAGTTAAAAAAAAATCTAACAAACAAGTAAATTTCCAAAAGAGAGGTAGGTATTTAACGTTACATTTTATTGCCAAAAAAGCCTGTTGTTATAGTGATGGTATTCCTTTGTAACTGAGAGATAAGCAATTATGTTGTTTGACTTTACGACAGTCAACATTTTCAGGTTAGTTTTCTTTTCAGTGAAGATATTTTTAATTGTTTAATTTTATAAAGTTACATTATTAATTTTGCATAGCCAGCAAAAATAATTTATTTTCTATGGAAACCTTTTTATCACCAAAGATTTAAAACATCATTCCTTCCTATAAATTATTATGATATTCTAAATATTTACTGTTACACCTCTCAGTTTAAAATATATATATATTAGGTGAGTGGACCAGAACTCCACATTGTAACCTTCCACCCCCAAGAGCTGCAGAAAAATATTTTAATTAAACACTGATTTTAGGTATATTTAAGGTTATTATTTTGGGCCTTGGCAATATCAGGCAGGTCAGCTAGTGATATTCCAAAATATAAATTTGAATAATATTAAATAATAATAATTTTTCCAAAGGGCTCTCTCTATAATCCAAAAACTACTAATTTACTTTGAACAATACAAATTAGTGCTACATCAGCTAATCTACATCTACATGACAGACACTTAAATGTGTTTAAAAAAAACTGGGGTAAAAGAAAGTAAATTCAGCAGTCGGCACACACATAAACTAAGCCCACTATAGGATTTAGGAAAAACAGCAGTAGTTTTGCAACAGCAGTATTTGGCAACTGCACACTTAATTAGTGAGAAATAACTTTTATTAATTATTAATGATTTTAAATCTAATCTGTTAATATAAATATTAACGAACATTTAAATTTACTTTAAATCACACAGTGTACATTTTTAATGTTTAATATGTTATGTATTTTTAATATGCTATCATGTATTTTAGTGTGCACACATGATATATGATGATATTTTTGATATTGTCAATGAAAATAAGAATTTAAACTTATTCATTCTGATTCTATATTTATTTTTAAATACTGATTTAAATGTTTATTTTAAAAATATTATGCTGTTTTATACTTTCAGTACAAACAGACCTTTAAATGGATTCTGATTTGATGTGAAATATGTGCAACCCTGTTGATCATATGGTTAATTTGGCACAGTCAGAAGGAATCCTGGAGTTGGATTTGTTTCTATTCAGTCTGTGCATACAAATTATTCATTACTTAAGAATGTGCACAATGACTACAAAAAGAATTATTCTGATATGCATGAAGTTATCTTATCTTCAATTGCAAATAAGATTAAGTTAAATAAAATATGGTAAAGTGTTATACTTTGTAACTATAACTGTATGATTTTTATACAAAAATTACTGAAAACCATTCTTACAATAAACCAAACAACAAATGGTTATGGACATGATATATTTAATTTTAAAAAAAAGGTTGACTCCACATTTTTACTTGTGTTCCATGTGTAATATTGATAACAAAAATGCACAAAATGATTCAACATATTAAAAATAAACTTTATTTTTAAACTTTATTTAACATTTGATTTTTAAAATTTGAAAATTCATTTTCCAAGCAAATACATAACACTTCTCTGTTTTTAAAATTTATAACTTTAAAGAGAAAATTTTAAAAGACACATAAGGATTTATTTAAGTTGAAATGAGTTGTGCACTTATCAGGTTATTTTATAAATACAAATCAAGATGATCAAGGACACAAGCTAGAGATGTATACGAGTTAAAAAGCTTCCTTTCTTGCTTTGGCATAATGTTTTCAAGCATGAACATCAGATGATGATGAAAGTTAGTAAAACTTGTCCCATAAGTTAGTGATATATCCACCCAATCTTTTATACATTCTTTTGTGACATGGTCAGTTCCAGTAAACAGAGATGGATTTTGCAGCAATCCTCTTGCTGACATGACTCCTAGAAATTGAATAGAAATAAGATAGATAAAACAAATAACTAAGTTTAACAAATATATAATAGCTCTGAAAAAACATGAAGGGTTTATCCTTTCAACAATTCATGTAAAATAAGTTTATTTTGTTTGTTTCCCAGAAAAACAGATTTACAGATTTAGAAAAACAGTAATACAGTAGAAATATTACTGGACATCGAAAAATCCCATAACATCCAACTTCTATGCCTTTTTAAAATCATATAAACATGCTTTGCATAAAAAAAAATTTGTAAAATTAGTGCTATGTTTATTCCAAGGAATGTAGTACATATTTTATTAACAGCCAAAACAACGATGTCTGCTCTCTCGTGCACATGGTCTGAGAATCTGGCCAAAGCGGTGCTAAACCAACTTTTCTAACTTCCTGCGTCTGGATTATAATGTCATTTTTTTAATTTCACTCAAACTAGTAACAGTATTACAAATTGGCCATATTAACTGCATTGGCCATATTACAATCAGATACCTTAGCTAAAAGATTACTTAATAAATAGAAATCACGAAAATGATAAAACAAAGATATAGCAAATACATTGTAACTTACCATCCACTTTAGTAAATTCTTCCACTCGTTTAACATCATTTAAATGATAAACATCACCATTTCCAACAACAGGTATAGCGATATTCTCCTTTATCAATTTAATAGCTTCTAAATTAACAGGTTCAGTTCTCTGTGATTTAGTTCTACCATGAACGCTAATAAATGAGGCGCCAATTTTTTCAGCTCTTTTGCAGAACTCTATTGATTTCCTATAAAATATTGGAGAAAGTAGTAAATGAAGACCTTGGCAAAATACCAGAAGAATAACATATAATGTAAATGCAAGTGCAAATTATATAAATCTAATAATACATACATATGTATAAGAAACTGCTTACACTAAAGAAAATTACTTTTATTAAAAAAATACATTATATATCTACAATGTCTTCCAAACATCTGCAATGCATTGGCTTCTCTTTGAAAATGCTGTTGACAAGAAACCTGGTATTTTTTACTTTATCAGGCATGAAAATTTTTTGTGTTTGTATGGAATACTGATTTTTATAATGCCTTTTACTAGCTGCTTTTGAAATCAATGCAAAACCATTTGGTGCAAGACCTAACAACTTATGCCACACATACAGGGGGTGGACAAAATAATACGAACACTCATGAAAAATGGTGAAAAGAACAATATCTAGAAAAATACATGAGGAATTAACTTGAAACTGCAGGTGTCCAGTTAACATATAGAACCAGAAACTGCAGGTACTGCAATCTGTTGTTCCCAAAAAGAAGAGGGGTTGTATCAAATATCTGTTGATTAGTGCCAAGATAGCGTACACAATATTGCACGTACTACTGTATTTGGATACAAACCCTCATATTTTTGCTTCCTTTTGGGAACAACGGATTTCGAGCTTATTCTATCGACGATAATTTACAGAATTTTCAAGCTATGATTTTGAGACTTTCACAAAAGTTGCTCTATATACTTAGCTAATACATTATTGCATATTATATTTTGATTGCATTCACGCATGCGCAGTGAAACATTTTTTAGTAAACCTGCTCATTTTTCATCCAATTTTTATTATCTTTTGATTCTGATTGCAGAGTATTAAGTACAATGTTGTTTGTCATATTTTCAGAAAAGAACTTTTTTTTATATTAAAAACTTTGCAAATTATAAGCAAAAAACTAATTGAAATTTGGGACTGTTTTTATAAAAACCTTAATTTCTCTACGAGTATACATGCTATCCTCATAAAAATTAACACAGTATATCACAATAAGCCACTTATTAATAATCTCGAGTTTGAACGCCTTTGCTACATTAGTTTTTACAGGGTTATCCAAAAGATATTCGTTCTTTTTCAATTTGTTGACCATCCCCTATGGGGTTTCGTGAAAAAATCTTCACGGAAATATATAACTTTTACTATACTGCTTACACACCTGCAGTTTCAGGTTAATTCCTCATGTATTTTTCTATATATTGCTCTTTTCACCATTTTTCATGAGTGTTCGTATTATTTTGTCCACCCCCTGTATATGTGCTCATGTTAATATTGTGACTGTCCTGAAGGACCCATAAAAATTATATTTATGCATCCTTTCTCCAATTTTTTGCTTAAATGATGTGTATCCCCGGCACCACTCGTAGAGTTCAGCTTGCACTTTTATGCTGTCTTTATAAATGTTCATAGATTCATGAACATGGTTTAATTCTGCTAGTCTAAGTGGAATTAACACTATCCACCACCATCAAAAATATAATAGTGTTAATAAAAAACAAATTTACAATAAAACATTAATTCAGTGTTTCCGAACATTTTTTACTAATGGCTAGAGACGTATAGCAAGAATATTCTCAGAAAATGAGATTTTCCTTAAACTAAAATTTAGAAAATAATTTCAAATATTCTTCCAATAATAAATAAAAAGATAGAAAGGCAATTCATTCATCACTATCAAAAGCATAAAAATGAAATTATTTTTTGGTATACTAACCCTACATTAATTAGCAAATTTATTTAGAGAATTTTCTTTGAACTGTGATTCTAAACCGTTTTGGTCTACTGAGTAAATATTTTGTAATAAAAGCATTTCAAATTCATACACATTGGAAAGAAATTTTAAACAATGCATAATAAAAAAAAAATCGAAATTGATAAAGGATATCTCTCTTATCTTTTAAATTAAATTAATTTGATATAATTGGAAATTAACAATTATCTTTATTCTCAGGAGATGCAAAACTATCTTTTTTTTTCAGTACATATACAGTCTGATCAGGGCATGAAATTGAAAAATCCACAAACCAGAAAGCTCTTTCAAAATTATTGTCAATTAATTTTATTTCTATTTATTACTAATTGATCCACTCAGTGTTGCCCGGTCTGTCAAAAAATAATACAAAATGCAAAATCACGCTAAAAATTGCTGCACAAAATGGTTCCTCTGGTAACTCTTTGCTTTTCAGAAATTAAATAGAGAGATGGACCCTGAAGCAGAAGAATATTCAATACCACCCCCTCAAATGTCTGGATAATTTGATTCAAAGCATGTCAGTTTTTGATCAAAATTTTAAAAAAAGGTTACCATCAGATTTTTACAAAATTTGCATTTTCAGAATCAGAAAAATAAACTACATACAGACTGAGGTTTGATTCAATACCTCCAATACTTTTCTCAATACTCAAGGATGAGTGAAAATGAAACTATTTCGTTGTCTGGGATTATCAAATTTGTAACTTTCTTTTGCTGTTTTAATAAAAATAGCCATTTTCGGTACACATGCAGGAAACTATTTTAATTCCACCGCCAGGGGATGCATTCTGTTCTAAACAAATTTCCGACACATTTTCCTGCTGCCTACGATACCACATATAGCAGACATGCTGCACACACATTGCAAAATCTTTTAGTTCCAGTTTAGGCCACTAGATGGAACATTCTGTTCTAAATAAACCTCTTTCTGAATGAAACACCGGCACTTGTTTCCATTGCTTATGGCACCATGTAGAAGGCATGCTGTGTACATGCAAAAAATCTTAGTTCCACTTTCTACCACCAGGGGTACCAAATCTATGTCTTAATTAATTAGCTATATCCTAATTAGTTCCTGTTAAGCTGAATGAACAGATTCCCATTGAAATCAGGCCCATAGAACCTGAGAAAATTAAATCACCTCCCTGGATATTAATATTCATAAATGGTGGTAACCAAGGGCTTATTTTGTACCTAGAAGACATCGGAAGAATGTTAGAAAATATTTCATTTGAATCAGACCAAGATTAAATGCAAAATCTTTTAGTTACATTTTGCACTGCCAGGGACACACTCTGTTGTAAATAAACCTCTTTCTGAATGAAACTCTGACACATGTCCCCATTGCTTATGGCACCGTATAGAAGGCATGCTGTGCATGCACTGAAAATCTTTTAATTCTATTTTCCACCACTAGGGGGCATCAAATCTATGTCTTAATTAGTTATCTATATCCTAATTACTCCATGTTAAATTGAATGAATCAATTCTTGTATAAATTGGGCCCTTTGTTTGAATCGGACCAATTTTAAATGCAAAATATTTTAGTCCCACTTCCAACTGCTAGGGATGCACTCTGTTCTAAATAAAACGCTTTTCAATCGAAACTCCAGCATATGTCACTGCTGCCTAGGACACCGTATAGCAAGCATGCTACGCATGTGCTGTTAGGTAAAAGCAGGCCCTTGGTCTTATCACCATGCCTATTGTTAACCTTCATAAGTGCTATTCGTGAAAATATAGAACAATACTTTGCATAGACTAAAGATATTTATATTTTTCTGAAGAAAACTTACCTTATTATTTTAGCTATATATCTTCTCTTTAATAACTCCTTTTGTTACCTAGAAATTCATATTTTTACTTTTTTAAAATCTTTTATTTATTATATCAGTTTTTAACTCGCTGTGTTTCTCAGCTATACTTCGTATCCACTATAATCCTATTTTCCTGAATGGTTCTCATCAACTCTCATAGATGGCAGTACAGTTCAATGTAGTCAAGTTTTGTTCTGTGCCTCATGTCAAAGTTCTGTATTTGCATACAACGTTCGAGAAGCCAATGGAAGAAGTGATCGGACATGCATGAATGTTTTTCTATCAGAATGTCGGGAGGATAAATAATTCTGCACACCAGTATTCATGGCAATCTGTGATTGTCTGGTTTTACCTCGTGAGACATCAGGAGAAATGTTGAATCACCTTTAAGTACTTTTAGTGAATATGTTATAATTAAAAGCTTGAAATAATTTTTGTTTAAACTGCTATTTTGTTGGTTTCATTTTTGAAGGAATGCTGGTTGTTTGATCAGAGTGGAATCATGCTTTACTTGCTTTCTGGAACTTTTCTTTTTAATGATGTTAACGACTGTAATGAATTAACTTGTCTGTATGGTTTAAGGAGACATACACCGAATTAACCTGTCTGTATGATTTAAGGAGACATACACCAAATTAACCTGGCTTGATGAACCCGGCATCGATATTTTTCAACTTTCTATGAAAGCGTATAGAAGATTGAATGTTCATTTTTTCAGAGGATTACTCTAGCAGTATGCAGATCAACATTTGATATCTTGTGTTCAAACATATGAAATAAGTGCTCATGTATCTTCAATTGTTTTTCTTCCAATCGTATTTTTAATTAAAGATGTGCTGGAGAACTGTCTGAATATTAGTATTTACTTGGTGTTAGAACAAGTTTAAGCTGTACAACTTTTTCAGAAATTAACGAAATTGAAATTGAATGTTTAGCCAATGGCGGATCTAAGGGAGGGGCGATGGGGCGATCGCCCCCCCCTTGGGCTAAAAAAGGGTCGGCAAACCGACATTAGAGGCCTCCACGGGAAAAGGCCTCTGGCGAAGCCCGGCCCGACCCATATGGGTCGGGCCGGGACAGATCTTCACTTTTTAAGGGTCGGGTCGGGACAGGGCCTAGTTTTTTTTAAGACTTGGGCCTGGACTGGGCCTTGCTACTTCTGGAGACTGGGTCTGGGCCAGACTTCTGTTTTTTTCGGATCGAGCCTGGCTTAGATTTCATTCTTCTGTTATATATAGAAGAAAGTAAAAATGTACTCTTTTTCTTTGTAGATCTTTAAAATTATGACATTTGTTTCTTCTAAACTACGTTAATATTAATGAATTTCATCTGAATGTAATTGTATAATTCAAATATTTAATGAGTGTTTATATACACAATTATCTAACTGTCCTTAATATTGTTGTCATTCTGTATTCCATGAATTTCGAACATAATCTGAAAAAAAAATCTGCGCATAAGTAAGTGGTCTTTATGGATTAATTTTAATTGTAGAATAATGTTGCTTCAGAAATATCGGCATGTTTTGTAGAAATTAAGTCTGGCGGTGAAGTACCAATTAAGTTTCTATACGGACAGATCCGGGCTTGAGGCAAACTTTTAGCTTTTATACTGGAGCGGGCCGAGCCGAGCTCGGGCTTTTATACTGGCCCGGGCCAATATTTTTGTACGGGTCGGTCCTGGCCCAAGACTGGAAATTTCGGCAAGTGTAGACCTCTAACCGAGATATCTAAGCTAGTTTTAATGTTTTTTCTAAATGCATCTTTCAGCCAGCGTCCCATAGCTACTGAATATATATTTCGTTACTAAGTTTCAAAACAGTCTTTACTGAATTAGAACTGATCTTTGATGTAAAGAAACAAGCAGTCTTATACCCAGTTAGTATTTTTTTTACAGAATTTTGAAATGTGGCGTTCAATCACAGCTTAAAATTGTCTTTATGATTATATTAGCCTTAAAAAAATTGAGCCTTTATGCGACTTCTGGAAGGTATCTCCCCAAGTGCCCAGAGATACACATTGCCTCAAAAAAAATTGCATGAATGCTTTGTATATTTTTCGTCCAACCGCTGTATAATTCTAATAAAAATCTGGACAACCTTTTTATTCGTACTGTAATTTTATGTCGTTCTTCCCTATAGTTCTACTTCCGAAGTGTTCGTTGTTTCTTTGGGCGTTTTATTACAAGGTCCAGAATGTCGATTGCGTTACAGGGAGAAGCTCGCCCAGTCTCACTGTACCCATCCCTACAGGTGACAACTTTCAAGTTAGCATAACTACGATAATCTTCGCTCCCTCCAGTCCTTCACTCCCCGTAATTTACTAGCAGTGAGAATAAAAAGAATCAAATGACACAGCAATTGCTTACATGTGCAAAGTGGTAGAGATTCGCATTCAAAATTTGATATGTTTGTTGCGAAAAGCGAGAGAAACTGGCTAAACATATGTAAATCAAGGGGAAAATGAAAAAAAAGAAAAAGAAACAAACATTTTATTTAAAACAGAATCAGAACAAGGAACGAAATTTCGAAGTAAATTGGGCTTCTTCCATTATAAAAAAATACGCTTAAAAAAGGTGATAAATATTAAAAAGGTAAGTGCATTTACAACATTTGTTTATTGTTTTTGTTAATACTCTCAACAACAGTAAGCCTAGTAGTGTAATGGACAGCTTTTTTCGCTACCACGCTACAGGTCCCCAGTTAGACTGCGGACTGATCAAGGCTAACTCTGGCCTTCATCCATTCGGGGTCTATAAATTGAGTACCAATCTTGCTTGGGGACTAAACATTAATAGTTCTGCGTTAAGCTGAAAACTTGACAGGGGCATTATAGCACCCCAGGGCCCATAGTAAAAAAACAGGGCTCGGTACTATAGGCCATAAGCCTTCATGAATTGAAAGTTTAGTTCTCAAAAACAAACTCACTTTTTTCTGATACATTTGCAAAATCATTGCTATTCATACACATATAAGAATACAAGATCAGTAGCAAAGGCTGTGTTTTAAGCGCCCGTAGCAATTCAAAAATTTGCTCTCGCTCCCTAGAGACTACTGTAGTTTCTTATACCGTAATTTTTAATAGAGCGAGGTTTTGGAGTTCCTAAAAAATTTAGCACACTGGGCAAGTTTTAAAATACTACAAAAATCCCATTTAAAATAACTCCACCCTTTTGAACATACAACGTAAAATTCCACCTAGAGACCTGCGCGGATCGTGTTGTCTCAAACCGAACCCCAGAAAAAATTCTTCGTCCTCCCGAAACCGAAATGAAAGAAAATTAATCTATATTTTAATAGAATTTAAAAATGTAGTATGCAATGATATCTCTAATTTCAATTTTCTTTTATATAGAAATATAAACATATAGTAACTATATACTCATTAATTTTCAAATACTGTAAAACATTTAAATAACGGACACCTCAGTGCCATCGAATTTCTCTTACTCGGAGGAGTGCACAAAAATATGCAAATATTTGTATTGGGGACTGTCTCTGCTCTTCGGGAGTGACTGTATGGATGTCTTACTGTACATGTTATTACTTCTGAATTTGCGGATAAACTCCATGGTGTCCGTAATTCGGAGGTTTTACTAAATAAAAGATTTAAAAAGTATTCCTTGCATAAAGCTTTCCGCTATTTGGAACTGTCCGTTATGAAATTTTTACTGCATATAGATTTTATAGGAAAAAATATTTTAGACATTCTTTTAAAAAATCGGGCCAACCTGAACACGACACGCAAGAGTGAAGAAACCCAATCCGATAATGTAAGTCAACCCGACCCAAAGGAAAAAATGTAGAATTCAACCCAACCCGCAGCAAAAACAGTAAAAATTAAGCCAACCCGAACCCATTTCGTACCAAAAAATAAATTAACCCGACCCAAACCCCGACCCGAAGTAAACAAGTAGGAGTCAACCCGCCCCAAACCCGACCCGTAGCAAAAAAAGTAGAAGTAAACCTGACCCGCAATTTAAAAAAAATTAGGCCCGACCCGACCAAGATTGCAGATCGGATATTAACTTCCAAATTTCTGATATCGCCCCCCCCTTGAAGACTCTCTAGATCCGCCCTTGTGTTTAGCTTAGTTGCTTTGAGTTCCAGAGGAATACGATATATATATATATTTAAAGAAGTTTTTGCAGCCATGTTTTTCATTTCAAAAAGCCATCTGAACAAATGCTTATTTTATGGCAAGGCTTAGCTTTTTGTGGAAGTCATGATGTCCGATTATTGTTGTGTAAATAAGTTTATTATTTCTGTTTTAAGTAAGTGAATATATATTTAAGTTTATTTTATTTATATTTATGTGTGTTAAGTTTGAATAAATGTATTAGTTATTTTAATACATTGTTTTTAATTCTAATCATCATAGAACACATACGTTTGCCTTCTTAATAGCTAGTCATAATATCTGGACATATATATTTCATATTTAAATTTAATATTTACTTAAACTATTTAATTTAAATTTTTGTGGTTATAAAAATCAGCTTTATATACTTCTGCTGTGAACATATCTGCTATTTCTTTAAAACCCCAGTCATTACATTTGTACTAACTAATATGCGCTACAAAATCTTTTAGTTGCATTTTCTACTGCTAGATGGTGCCAAATCTGTATTTTAATTAGTTATCTATATCTTAATTAGTCTGTATTAAGTTTCATGAACTAATTCTCATTGAAATTGGGCCCATAGAACCCGAGAAAATACCCCTCCCTGGCAGGGCCGGCCCAACGGTATTTTGGCGCCCGTGCGAGTATCCGTCAGGTGCCCCCCCCCCCCCAAACCCGAAAAAAATAAAATTCTCTTGGATTATTCTTAACTTTTTATATATTCGTTATTTTTAAACATACTATTACTAATTACTTATGATATTATTTAAAGAATACATAAATACGTTAAAAAATTCAATCCCTTTTTGTATTATAAAATGTCCTTTAAGTAATAAAATGTCTCAAAAGGAAAATTTTAATTTTACAAGAAACAACAGTTTTAAAATGTAATATTACGATCTCAAATTGAAATACGATATAATAATCTGGGGACGCGGACAGAAACGAGGCAAAGAGACTCATTCCCAACAGACAACCAATTGCCCCCCCCCCTCCCCCCCTCCTTTGAGGGGTTAGGGCAGAAAATTTACAAAAATCATCCGATCTGATGTTTATACTCTTAGAAAGCATATTACCAAAATTTTATCTTCAAAAGCCATCATAGATTTTGGATAACTTAAAAACAAGAAAATTTACGACAAAAAGTTTTTTTTTTCAATTTTCTCGCAATTTCATTTTTGTTACATAACATCTTTCTCAAAGCTCTTCCATTTATACAGAATTTCAAAGATCTGATAAGGAGAAATTTACTCACAAAAAATACACTCTGGAACTTGAAGCATAGGCCTACGTGGCAGAACAACAAAAAAAAAAGTTTCCCGTATTTTAAACTACAGAATTTATTTGTGCACTGATAATTATGCATGGAAACTGAAATTACCTCACATGCTAGGGAAGTTGCAAAAAATTCGTCCTTCCTCAAAGGATGTCATTGGCCAAGATGTTCTTATTACCTACTCCTGGACAATTAATGGACCAACAACTGACAACTATATCCTGGTTTGCGCGAAAGAGATTAATTATCACTTCTTAGAAATACTTATATTGGTCATTTCCGTACCCGAAGTATCCCCTCTCTCACCGGCTCTGACCACAGCACATAATATTTTACAGCTTTGTTGAAAGACTACTAAACTGGAATTCTTAGAACTGATTATTTACCATCACCCTCGTGACAAAAAAATAACCCTTGCTCAGATTCGGAGTCTTCAGAAATTATTTAATTTTATTTCTTCTGGCTCCCTATTGCTCCAAGCCACAACTGTTTTTCCTTTGACTCCCCCCTCCTCCCTCACACACACATTCATTTATGTATGTGTACTCGTTTTGATTACATTAGTTCTCAAATCAGGAATAATTGTATTTGTTTGTGTAATCTTTCAAATATTTGTAAATTAAAATTTTGAGTAATCAGTGTCATAACATTTTTACTTGAATATGAAAGTCTGGGGTGGGCCGTGTCCCCCGTCTAGTTACGTCTATGCTTTTATCCCATTCTTCTTTTAAACTTTGACAAAATTCTTTAGCTATATTTTGAAAAAAAAAAAAGTGTGATGGCCGGGAAGCAAAATATGTATAAATATGATTTTACTTTATATTCATAATCATATTTTTCTAATTTTATTTTCTTGAAATACAAATTTATATATCTATTCCCTTTTAAATGTAAATTCTTTAAAGATAATTATCTTTTTAAAACTTTTCTAAAATATTCTATCTTCATTTTTTTTTTTTTTTGCATACATTTTCACATTTGATATTAAAATTATAAATATTGATTTGACTAAGGGATTTACAGAAATATTTATTTTAAAAAAATTACAAATTTTTAAAAGAACATACGTTTTTTTTTTTTCGTTTTTTTTATGAGTACCTTTTACTACGAGGAACAAATTAAAAAAATTTCACTTGAAATAAAATATTCCGAAACCAATTTAAGGATTACATAGCTGAAAAACTTTGTACAAAGTTTCACGGTTTTATCTTTCATATAAAGTTAAATATGAAAAGTCTTGATAAAAAAAATATTTCCCCGCTCAACAACACAAAACTATAGCTGAAAAACAATGTACAAAGTTTCCTGGTTTTATCTTTCATATAAATTTAAATATATCAATTTAAATATAAAAAGATTTAAAATATATTTCCCCGTTCAACAACACAAAACTATCTGACACATTTTCTGACTCGTTTTTAAGCATAAAAGCACGAGACTTGCAGGTATGTTTTTTGATGTGATATGAAATCGAAAAGTTTTTTTTTCATTTTCATTTTCTGTTAAAAGAATTGCATCTTGAGTTATAAGTGATTTTTTTTCTCAGGACAGCAGTTTTTTTTCCTTTTCTGCGCTGTCGTGTCCGGAAATTCGGTTCAAAACGCCAACTTTGAAGGCATTTTTTTAATATTCTTCTTCTTTTACCGAAAAACTGAAAAACGGTTCGATTACATTAGTTTTTTAATAAGAGCATCTGCCAATTTGACACGTTTGGAATAAAAAATGTGCTAAAAAGCAGCCAGTTTGGATTTTGGCCTTACACAGCGAGTTTTAAAATAAACCTCCTCTCTCTCATCGGAAAAAGCTGTTCAGAATAGATTGACAAAAAAAAAACTTTTAAATCATTGATATGTTTCTTAAAAATATATAAATATTAAAATTAATAAGATGACCTGACCTCACAAAAATTTTACAATGCATTGTTTTCTTCAATGTTAATAACATCACTCTTTAAGAGCCTACACTAATCACGCGAAGAAACGCTCACGCTAATGTTAAGTCTATGGGAAGGTTATCCCGCGATTTCTTGCTCGCATTTTAATATTTTTAAGTGATTTTTTTTGCATAGGATAGCTGAGGTCGATCTTCAACGTTGTTAGTTTTTACTTTTTTGATTTTGGTTAAACTTTTTTTATAAGCGGACATTTTAAATTTTGGAACCGGTTGAAACCGGTTCTGAAAATGAAAGTACCCTTACATAAAAAAACTGGAGCCAAAATCAAAAAAGTAAAAACTAACAACGATAGATATCGACGTCAGCTATTCTGTGCAAAAAAAATCATTTAAAAATATTAAAATGCGAGCGATAAATCGCGGGATAACCTTCGCATAGACTTAACATTAGCGTGAGCGTTTCTTCGCGTGACTAGTGTAGGCTCTTAAGAATAAGTTTCCATCGACGTTGTCTGATTTTTTTCTAAAATTTGAACTAGAAAAATGTTTTGTTTCTAAAATAAACTAAATTTATTTCCTGAGAAAAAAAAAAGAAAGAAAGAAAGAAAGTACGGACCAGGAAAAAATAGTTACATAGTCTTAATTTCATATCAATAAATGTTTGGACTTTAAACTTATTTATGGTGCATTTCACATTGTCTTGTTGAAGCAAGGCCGAGGGGGGGGGGGGGGTATGTCCTGGGCACAAAAGTAGAAGGGGGCGCCAAAAGAAGATTTGGTTCGTCCTTTGGTACAAAAAACAAATAACGAAATTTAGGAAAAAATGTCATGGAATCGGACGACCCAAAATAAAGATATATTCGTTAATTTTATACTCTTTGTTTTAAACAGGGCGTGATTTTTCCATTAAGGGACTGCTTAGGGGCGCCAGAGAATAATATTTGATTAACGAATTCATCTAAGATACCTGTAAGATTTATACACTGTCCCAATTATATTTGAATTGGTTCAATATTTCGGACATCGTGATGACAAAATTTGCTTTTGTGTGTCTCTGTAAACAAACTATAAGATTTACATGATTAATGAACACACCCAGATCCAAGGTACTTGTAAGATCAATACACTGTTCCAATTAGGTTCGAAATGATTCAATTTTTGAACATTATCGTGTTAACAAGATCTGGATTATATATAGATAGATAAAAACGATGTGATTACAGTGGGTCCATTTCTAAAGAAAGCAATAGTAAAATATTAAGATAAATATACGTCCTAGCAATTATTTCACATTTAAAATAAAAATTAGGGGAATGGATTGAAAACTTCTCTGTATACATTTATTTTGGAAAAGGATTGGAGGGGGCGCCAAAATGCTTGCGACTGAAAACTTCCTAGTTTCGGCCATGTATTGAAATACCATTACACTATTATTGATTTAATACAGATTAAATTAAGAATAACTAAATAAAACGATGTGCTGAAGTTAATTTTTTAATAAGATTAATTACATATATAATTTTTAGTTAGAGAAATTTACCTCTATTAACCTTTCATTTGCGTCTTCGACAAAAGATTTCGCGCTCCGATTATATCCTTTTTTTCATCATGATTTTTACATTTTCTTTCTTTTTTTTTCAGCGCCCTCTTGATCCCGTAATAATTTCCTGATTTTTTTTCATGCACGGCATTTTGAGTATACTCTTTAAATTAATATTGTTTAATACAAAAAACGAGAATAAGTAATTTGTACAATTCTCTGCAACTACAAGATGTTACCTGTTAAAGGACACTTGCCACTGTCGGCTGCATCAAGGGGACAGCCCAGAGTCGACCGACCAGCGGGAGAAGAAAGAGTTCAGAATCGTAAAAATGTCAATAGTAATTAATTAACCTCCCTCAGTCCTGGTGTTGAATAGAGGTTTGGTTATGTTTTCCCAGGATGTAATTTGAGTGTTAATAGCCTCGTTTTCTCAGATAAAGGAACCGGACATATGGTCTGTATGGGAAGATTTCAGTGTCCTTGAACTGTTATTTAAACCCAAGTAGACCCACTCCCACAGACCGCAGCCTGGAAAAAATGAAAAAGAAAAGAAAAGAAAAAGAAAAAAAAAACGCGGAATCTAAAATTATTTTTTATCGGTGATCTTTTGACTTTTGAGCGCCCCTTAAGTCGTTTCACGACTTGGCACCCCGTGCGGTCGCACACTTCGCACGCCCCTTGGGCCGGCCCTGCTCCCTGGTGATTAATGTTCAGAAATAGTGGTAACCAAAGGCTGAAAAAATGATACCGAAGTTTATCTAGTACCTGCAGGACCTGAGAAAAAGCTTTGTTTGAATCAGACAAAAAAAAAAATTCCGATTTTGGAGACAGGGAGGACGGAGGGGGTTTTGATCAGAGCAATAACGCAATATTTAAATTACAACCAGACACTCACTCACACCCCCCCCCCTCGAATTAAATCAACAATGTTAAAAAATTAGGAATTATCATTAAATTTTGAAACATAAACAATATGACTTTTTTTCTTTCTTTCTTTCTTTCTTCCTTTCTCTCTCTCTCTCTTTTCTTTTTTTTTTTTTTTTTTTTTTTTGACATACAAAAACAATAAGTTTTCATTGCCAATTTCTGAAATCAAATAAATAAATGACGTCACGTACATGAAAAACTCTAAAAATTGCATAAAATAAATCATGAAAAATCCACAACTTACTGTTTGAATTGCAATCGGCTGACGACCTTTTCATCTGTCAGTCACAATGGACAATATTCTTGTGATGTAACAGTAGATAAAATGGTGGCATTGCACAAATTACATCAGAACAATCAATATATTGATATGACAAAGTTATGTTAGCTTTATATATTTGTAAAATACTTTCGTGCATTTAAATGACAGGGCTTTTCGTTTACTCAAGTATAGTCTTATGATAATTGTGCTAGTTTATATGCAAAATATAAAGTTTGAATCAGCCACTCGCATGGTTAATGGAGATATTTTGAGGAATTACAAAGCCATAAAAAAACATTATAAAACCTGTTGTAATATAGATAATAAAAAACAAACAAAAAATAATCATTTATTGTTTACAATTTGTGTGAGTAAATTTGGCAATAATCTTTCCTATTTGCATTTTTACTGTCAAAGAATTAAAAAGATACCCAAATTTTATCCATTCACAGCAGGTTCTTATTAATCTGGTGTCTATATCAGGACCTTGGAAGAAAAAGTGTGAATACCGATTGAAATTATTTTTCGAGTTCGCCCTTTCTCTTCCAAGCTCCTGATATCAGAGTAAGGTTACATGAACATAATATAGAGTAAATGGACCAGTATGTCTTTAAGGAATTTATTTTTTTTATAATTTAAGTATTTAAAATGCTTACCACCAGTCGAAACACTTTCTCAATTTTATTCTTATACAATGTTTATGTTGAAAAGAGCCAGCAGATGCGATCGACCTCTTATCATTCAACATTGTTGCACATTTATCAAATTCAATTTTTTATCACTATTTTGTAGCCAGTTTCCACACTATTTATTCTAGGCACTGTACTTCTAGTGAGCAATTTGTGATGTCATTTGAAACAAAAAACACTGCAAAACATGGAAAAAAAAAATTAAAAAACTCATTTAAAAAAAAAAAAAAAAAAAAAATCTAATCAAAACACCCAAATTGGAATAATAACCCACCTTTTCCTTTTAAAATCATGATTTTTTATCTAGAAAGATTTATCAACTCTCTCCCAGCTAAATAGAGAAAAAAAAATTATAATTCTCAGCATAACTGAGATCAAAATAGAAGCACCCACCAAACCAATCAAGCATTTTGGGTAAAATTTCTTAGTGTTAAAGGAAAAAAAATCGCCAAAAATTCAAAAATCGCTGTACGAATTCCGAATAAACTTTATTGAAAAGAGGATAAAATTTACTATATTGGGCTAAAAGATTGGAACCAAATTCCTGTTACTGATGCAGAAAAATTGCAGCAAAACCTGGAAAAACATTAAAAATCAAATAAAAATTTAAATTTAAAAAAATCTATTCAAAAATTTCAAAATCGGGCTTCGAGGTGCAAAACTACATGCTTAGAGGTACCTTCCCACCAAATTTTGTATCTCTGGGTGCAGCAGTCTCTTCAGAACACCACCCACAAACACACACACACAAACTTCCTTCTTTATTATAGTTAGAGATTTTTTTTTTTTTTTTAAGTATAGACAAATTTATTTCTAACTTAACCATACAAAAATAATTAATAAAATACATTGAAGGTTCTAAATAATAAAAAAAAGTTACAGAGAGCACAATAAGCTAAATCTATACTAATATTATAAAGGAGTAACATTTTTTTTTTTTTTTTTTTTTTTTTTTCAGGGGTAATCTCTGGAATTATTGAACCAAATTTAAAAGTAATGGTGGCAAATTGATGATGACAATCCCTGCTCCAACATAGGCTATATTTTATGTCTGTGACACCCTCAGGATGGTTCTAAAACTGTGATTTTTGTGATACTGAAGGGGCTAGAAACTTGGAATTTGGCATGGTAGTTACTTATAAGATATAACTGCTCTCTAAGAACAGGTTCTAAAAAACTCAAAATTTAAAAGTGTGAAATGAGGGAAAAGAGGGTTAAAAAAACTTTCTAAATTATGATTTCTATAGAATTGTTAAGGATAGAAACATGAAATTTGATATGTCTGGATACTTTTAAAATGCAAACACACACTTAGTTTTTTTGAAAATTCAAAATTTAAAAAGGTGCAGGAGCAAAAAACATTCGAAAATTGCAATTTATGTGATACAGTTGGTGTAGAAGCCTGTAATTTGGCATAGGGGTTACTTTTAAGATGTAAATGCTCGCTAAGAAAGGTTTAAAAAAAAACTCGAAATTTAAAAGGGTGAAATGAGCATAAAACATTCTAAAAGCATTTTAAATTACGATTTCTATGGAATTGTTAAGGATAGAATCTTGAAATTTGACATGGCTGCTACTTTTAAGATGCAAATGCATATACAGAAAAGTTTTTTTTTTATTCATAATTTAAAAGGTTGCAGAAGAAAAAATGTTCTAAATTTTGAATTTTGTGATACTGAAAGGACTAGAAAATTGTAATTTGGCATGGTAGTTACTTTTACGATACAAATGCTCACTAAGAATGGTTTCTAAAAAACTTGAAATTTAAAAGGTTGAAATTAGCTTAAAGCATTCTAAAAAGTTGTAAATTATGATTTCTATCTATTTGTTACAGATAGAAACTTGAAATTTGACATGGCTGTTTATTTTAAAACGTAAATGCTCGCCCAGAACAGTTTTTTCTTAATTTTAAATTTAAAAGGGTGCAGGAGCAAAAAGCAGTCTAAAATTTCAATTTATGTGATACAGTTGGTATAAAAGCTGGGAATTTGGCATGGTGGTTTCTTTTTGTAAATGCTAGCTAAGAATGGTTTATAAAAAAAATCGAAATTTTAAAGGGTGAAATGAGCAGAAAACTTCCTAAATTATGATTTAGTTGGATTTGTTTGAGTTAGACACTTGAAATTTAGCATAGTTGTTGCTTTTAAGATGCAGATGCACAGTATAACTGTTGATTAAAAATTCGAAATTTAAAGGTATAAAATATTCTAAATTACAGTTTATTCAAAACTTTTAGTGATAAAAACTTAGAATTTGATATGTCTTTTATTTTTAAGACAAATGCTTGCACAGAAGTTTGTACAAAATTTGAAATTTCAAAGGGTGCTTAAGTTTTAAAATTGTGATTTGTATGGGCTAGTTAGAAACTCAAAATTTAGCATGGTGATTATTTTTAAGATTTCAACGGTTTCTAAAAAATTTCTAAATTTAAAAGTGTGTAAGTGGGAAACATTGTTAAAACCTTCTAAACTATGATTTATCTGAAATTGTTAAGGAAAGAAACATGAAATTTCACATGGCTGTTACGTTAGAAACATAAATGCACCCATAGAACACTTTTTAAAAATTTAGAAAATTTAAAGTGTTACAGGAACAAAAAATTTTCTAAAATTGCGATTTCTGTGATACAGTTGTTATAGAAGTTTGAATAACCAGAAGCTTGGAATTTGGCATGATGGTTACTTTTAAGATGTGAGTGTCTAAGAATGGTTTCTAAAAATTTTGAATAAAAAACGAAATTAGGGGAAAAACTTCAAAAAAATTTCTAAATTACCATTTATCTGGAATTGATTTTAGCTCTGATTAAGTTAAGTCTCATATTCGCCTAATGCAGTATAAGAATGAAGTTTATCCAAAATGGGGCTTAATTAGTAATTTTTTAATCATCTGTAGCAGTATAATTTCCTCTATTAAAACTAGGCACGTGAATACCACTTGTCATCAATAATTAAGCAAGCAAAGCCGCAGATTTTGCTAGTACATATATATAAAACTAGAACAATATGTTTTAATATTTTAATGAACCAGAACGATGTTCACCATAATTTTACAAACCGGAACAGTATTTGGCATAATTTCATGAACCAGAATAGTATTTGGCATAATTCCATGAACAGGAACATTGTTCTGGTTTGTTACAGTACATTTTGAGCTCCGAGTCTGATTTTAACTCTGTTTTACATATATTCTTTGCAACTCAGTCATGTTGCTTTAATTTCTTAACTTTAAAACTTCTGTAGGTTACAAAAATTCATTTTAAACTTTTTACTGCAGATAATTGATTTCTTTTTACTGTTATATAGTGTTCACATTAGAAAAATAAAAGGGCAGTGTGGTAGTGACTAAAAAAGACATAACTGAATTAGAAAAGGGCAAGAGAAAATGTATTATTGTGTTTAGCAGCAATTTTTTAAAATGTATTTTGTAGATATTACAAATAAAATAATATTCATTTTGAATGATTTTATCAATTATAAATAAAAAAAATTAAATTACAACATTTGATAATCCTTGTGTTTTTAACTAAAGAACTAAGAAAGTTTTATAAGTTTTGCAAGCTTTAGAGCACATGGATTTAGAAATATTGTAGAATGGAGAAAAAGAAAGATTTTTGGGTACAACTAAATTTCTCTGTTTTTAAAAACGACAGAGCACTGCACTCATAAAAAATGGTCTAGAAGGGAACATTACTGTTATGTATTAGGCTATTGGTACTAAAACCTTGTTCTGTTGCAGCAGTTGCAAAAGCCATAAATAGAATTTGTTATGCAAATTTTGCTAAATTGATTCAAATACATGTTCCTTTTACCATGTGACAGCACTAATACTTTTAGCGAACTTTAAAACACATGTTTTTCAAAAAAGAAAACTTTTGGACACACATATAGAGCTTATTGTGATAGAATTGTCTCTATTGAAATATTTTCTATAGTTGCTGTCAAATCTACAATGAATTTGTTGCCAATTATTTGGTTTCTTTTATTGTTAGACTCACTCATACAGTTAAATTTAGGTTGGTTGGTTGAATTGGATTTTATAGCACAAAATCCCTTTAGAGACATGCAGTACCAAAAAAAAAAAAGATTAGAATAACAATTAAATTTAGGATCCAGAATTCTTGCTAAAGAGAGAATAAGCTCAAATATCAAAGCTTTTCTGTTTTTCACAGTTACAGATGTAATTTTCTCTCCATTTTTCAGGAGTGGAATTGGTGGTACATGTATAAGCTTTCCTAAATTTCAGAAAAGGCTTGCAGCAATCATACTCATTACTATTGTAAACTATTGTTTTAAGTTGGTCACTGGTAATAAGATGGAATTTTTTTTTTAAACACAGCATATTAAAATCACAAAAATATATTTTTTTGCGAGAGAGAGGGAAAACAGATCTGAAGGCATACAGGTTGAGGTCTGATCTAATTTAGAATGAGAGATTTTAAAATGTTTGAGACCAATTTTTAAAAAAAAATGTCATGTGTCCATTGAAAAAAAGGTCTGATTAAAAATGGATTAAGATAACATCTCAAAAACCAAGAAAAATTCCATAGAGTGCTATATTTTGATATATAGAAATACACATTAATATTGAAATATATATGCTTTATTACAAAACATCACACCCATAAAAATGTATGTTAGATCCACACTTGCCACTGAACACAAAGTTTAATTTTGAAATAATACAGCAATTTTTTTCTGTAAACGCATTTGACACTTCTGTTAATTTAACTCAGTGTTTAGAGTTATGAAAAGTTTCACTTTACTTAGTACATTTTGATAAAATAACAATAATATATTACAAACATTAAATACTATAATTCCTATTAAGCAAAAATTATCATTTTTTTTTTTAATTTAAAAAAGAAGAGAACAAATTCTAGTTATATTACAATTATGCATGTTATGAAGTGAAAAATTATACATGCAATATACAATCTTAATGACAGTTTATATTAGTCAACAATCTTAGAATTGTTATCTTTAACCATATCTCATAATATCACTAACTTTGAAGAAAAATGACAACTCAAAAGTTTTCAAAAGTCATTTTTTATTACAAAACTTTAAAAAGTTACTAAAAAGGCTACTTTTTGTAAGAAAATATGAAAAAAATATAGTTACAAAAATGTTTTGAACAAACTGAAAAAATTATAATTGCAGTTCACATATTTTGAGTTGTGCCGCTTTCTTCCAAGGAAGCAATATGTACTGATTTTTTTATGAAGTTCTTATTTTTATATTGTCTTACTAACAACGAATAATTCACAATTTTTGGCATTCAATTTTCTAAGATATCATTCATACATAAAAGATGAATGTTCATTTTTAAAACTTATGTGGTTTTCTTTACTAGTCAAAGAAGGAAGACAGCACAAAAATATTTAATAATTCCTCAATTTCATAATAAAAAGAAAAGTTGCCTAAGAAAATCTTTTCTTAGTTGATATCAATCAATATGAACAGAAAAAAATGTACCTATAATGTTTGAAAGAGTCAGAAAGTTAAAAAAGGCAAACACAACTTAATTAATCCGAAAGAAGCTATCCTACCTAATATCATCATCAAGCCGTATTTTCAATGATACACTATATTTTGGATCATGTATCCGTCTATGAACTTGATGAATCATATCTTCAACAACTTCAGGATTATTCAAAAGGCAGGCTCCGTAACCATCAGACATAGCCCATCTGTAAAAGTACTACCAAAAATCACACACAAACAAAAAAAAGGAAGAAAATAAAATTAGTACTATTGAAAAATAATAAAATGCTTTTTATCTTAAAACATGCAAAAATATAACAGGCAAACTTAGAAATTATCACATTTCAGAATAAATGTTACAATAGAATTAGTGCTACAATAAAAAATGATTTAATGCAATAACCTAGTCCATGAAATAAAGAAGCCCAAATTTCAAATGTAGCCAGTTAATGTTAATATCAGTTGGTTGTGATAGAGCATGAAAAGTTTATATCTACAATGGTAGTTTAGATTGTAAAGTGAGTTTTTTTGTGTGTTTCAGTTAAAAATATTATATCATTTTATTTAATTAACTATGTAGACACCTTTAATTTTATTGCAATATTGATATGTTTAACATCATTAACTTATTTGTGCCAAAAAGTTTTATTGAAAACTGAGGATAAAGTGTAAGCATATTTGAAATAACAATATTGAATGGTTAAAGTTAAATGAAAATCATAAGAAAACTTCACATGAATTTTGCTTTTTTGTAATTTTTTTTTCAATTCACACATTTTAAAAATTATTATTCCAAATTAATCTGAAAAAATATTATTTAACCCTCTTACCTTGTTGAAAGAAAGGTTATTTTTCAGCCTGTATAAGGTTAATTGCACCCATGAGCAGTTCCTGAGAAGCAGCTTGGGAAAAGCAAAGATATTAAACTTTTCAAATGATAAAATATCATTTTGCATATTTTTTTTTATACAAAATGAGAAATATCTAGAATTTAAAAGGTCTGAAAGGATTAATTATCTTTACAATCCCTTTCCCATCCCATAAAACTGTGAATGATTAGACTCAGTTTAGTCAATACCAAATAATATAGTATAATCTAGATAAGTGGTACTCACTATGCATTAGGGTGGTGCGAAAAAAGTCAAGTTAATATTTCCAAGTCGCTATAGTGCGGAAAAGTTGTGATTGGTAAATACAAGAAAAACAAAAAAAATTATGCAAATCAGACTTTATCTTCTGATCGCACAAACTGCCTAAAAATTCAAAAAAATTAAAAATTTCTAATTTTTTCAGAATTAAAAAATATTTACGTATATATATTTTTTATTATCGCTATAGTGAAAAATATTTTCAGATTTGTACTGTTTAATAATAATAAAAAATTGTGTTTAGAGAATATCTTCCAATCATGCAAGCTTAATAAAAATCGGGAAAAATTCAATTTTGAGTGATTTTGACGTTATAAGAAAATAATCCACTGAGGTCAGTTAGTGGTCTCAGTTTAACATTTAAATTGATACTATTGAGCTGAACTATTGAACTCATTACTGAACAAGGGGTTTCACTAGAATACTTTGATTTGGTAGGCTGTGGGGATACAAATACCAATACAGGATAGAAAGGTAGTGCTATCAGATCGCTTGAAGTGCATCTCAGACGACCACTTCATTGCGTTGTTTGTATATTCCATTTTGTTGAATTACCTTTTCGCCATCTTTTTCAACATTTGGATGGTGAAACATCTGGCCCAAGATCATTTAGTGAACCAATTGGGCAGAATCTCATTGGTTGTGAAGAGCTCTCAGTGTTAAATTTTCAATTAATTGATTGTGAAATTCAAAAGTGGGCAGACAACTGTTGAGCAAGGACACAAAGATATCTTTTTGACATGAGATTTTGACGGCCCAATTTCACATACCAGATGGCTCACTTGTGCAAATAGTCCTTCGACTTTACATGAACAAAGAAAACCCATCGGATGCCTTAAAATCCATAGTGAAATTTATTTTAAAATCTTACATGCCAGTTTGGATTGAAATAAAATGCAGTAAGTACATTACAGATGGGCCTATTCATCTGCACAGAGCAATAGATACATCTCCATACTTGCCTGATGACCTGAAGAAAGTGGTATTCCCTATAATTAAACGAAACTCATTCTTTGCCCAACCGGAAAACCTACTGATGGCAATGGTCTTTGATAAGAGAAGGCCCATAGAGAGCTAGGGCTAATAAGAGTGTTAAAAGCCAGGCAGACTGTTTCAAAAGGTAAAGGCATCAGAAACTTTATCACTTCTACTTTAAACGTTGATGCAGCAGACTATACAGAATCAATTGATTGGAATGTAGCAAAATTGGTGCATCAAATTGGTAACGGAAGCATTGCTTAAGGTATGTGGGCCCCAATCAAGAGATGGATACATCAAGGCCACACTGAAATCATGGTCCATGATACCTATCTTTACCACCAAATCTCAGTACAAAGTTTCGTCAAAAAGTCAGACTTAAACAGATGAAATAACAAATTACAGTGGAACTTCCCTTTAACGAAGTCCCTATTTAACGAAGTTTTCTACTTAAAGAAATTTTCTGCAGAACTTTGACTTTGAACACCATTAACATGTAAATTAATCTCCATATTACGAAAAAGATATTCTACATAACAAAGTTTATTCCACTCCAGAATTCAAACGAAGAGGTTGCTGTTGCAATAGGTATTCGAATTTATTTCAGCGGATTGTATGAAAATGAACACATAATAATTAAATAATTTCCATTCTACTTGGGGCTAAGCAAAACAATTTTTTTTTCGCCCTGAGAAAAACACTTGCTATCACCACTCTCCCACACCGAGACTCCAGCGCTGACAGTTGGGGGAAATCAAAATCCCTGTTTACATTCAGTGATATAGAAGATGCAGTGACGCTATGGCGCCAAATGCATTGAACCAAAAAAAATCAATTAGAGTCAGACATGTACCATTCTGACCTTCCATTGCAGATATAAAATTGCTTTGTATATCCACAAGAATGTACTTCAAAATGCGAATCGAAGAACATCAAAGTTATTTTTGTTCCTGCCAAGACAATGTCTAAACTTCAACCATTTGTCTAAGGAATAATACAAAATCTTGAAGTATATTATCGAAAAAGACAATGTAGTAAAAACATTAGTTTGAAAATCTGTGTATCAGAGCTGATGAAAGCTTGGAAATATGACGTGATTTCATCGGCCGTACACAACTGTTTTGTAAAAAAACGGCTTCAAAATTGAAACTGAATCAAATGCTTCTGAAGCCAATACCTGTTTGTCATATCTGATGGAAAATTTTCATGAATTTAAGTTGATTTCTATTTAACGAATTTTCTTCATAACGAAGTTTTTAAGTGCAACGATGAGATTTCGTTAAATGGAAGTTTCACTGTATGTATTTAAGTAATATAAGCAGCAAACACCCTCATTGGTTGGATGAAGGGAAGGGTATGGGTGAGACTCGAAGTGCAGGCACCTCCCCTGTGGGGAGTTCTGGGTTGTTTAAATATTATCAAATATCTGAACAAGTAAAGAGCTGTACAATTTATATGCAAATGTTAACATTGGAATGCAAACTGACCTCAGACGATTATTTTCTTAATTCATCAAAATCACTAAAAATTTAATTTTTCTCAATTTTTATTGCACTTTAGCGATTGGAAGATATTCTCTAAATGCAATTTATTATTATTATTATATTACACAATGCAATCTGTAAATATTTTTCACTATAGTGATAAAATATATATATACGTAATTTTTTTTATTATTATTCTGAAAAAACTGGAAAATTTTAATTTTTTTTAATTTTTAGGCAGTTTGCATGATTGGAAGATAAAGTCCGATTTGAATCATTTTTCTTGTATTTACCAATCTGAACTTTTCCGCACTATAGCAACTCGAAAAAACCAACTTGACTTTTTTCGCACAACACTACTATGCAGCCAACAGACTGCAGAACTACCACTTTTACTGAAATGAAATCTTCAATTTATTTAATTGCAGAATTTCTGTTGTCAGGTTTTTATGCTTCTGATGTCAATGAGAATACTTTATATAAATTACTGGTTAATTAATAAACTTTATTTCTTTATTATGTATTGTATTTTCCTACATATTTCTTGCCCTATGTACTTGGATAAAGCAGCATTCCATTACCTACCGTAATTTCGCGCGTATACACCGCACCTCAGACAATTCGATTTCCTACCAGAATTTATTTTAAATAAAATGTGATTTATTTCTGCTTAGCACTTATTTGACTTCTTATTTTCAATAAAATTTCCGGTTTGAAAAAGACTTAAGTAAGATGCGGCACATACGTGCGAAATTACGGTACATGGTTCAACTAGATCTTTTGAAAAGAAATTCCAAAAGGACTATAATCTCTTGGAATGTGGAGGACATAGCAAAAGAATGCCCTTGGCAGTATCAGCAGGAACTCAGAAAAAAGAAAGATGATTAGATTGTCTCGCAACAAGGGTGCAATAGCGGCCCATGGAAAAACAGGGATGCTCTATAGTTTTGGAGGGAGAGAGAAGAGAAGAAGCATCAGCAAATGAGAAGCAGGACAGAGAGGATTTTGATTGATGCTAAGTGCAGACCAAATATTGTTCAAGAGTCAGAAGAAAAGTTTGGCTTCCTGTGTGCCGGCGGGGAGATTGTTTTTTTAATTGATTTGCGAGATTTATTTTTCTGGGTGCAGATCACCAGAATTTGTTGTTTGTTTTACAATAAGTGTACTGTAAGAGGGACCCTGAGGGCAGACTGTTATTTTCAAGACCTGTGTGGTCGCTATTTTGGACAAAACTAGTAATACAAGTCCAGAAGAGACAAGAACAGTACTATAACAGTATTACAAGGCAGACTGTTATTTTATAGACCTGTGTGGTCATTATATTAAACAAAGCTAGTAATACACATCTAGATGAGACAAGAACAGTATTCTAATAGTGTTTCACCAAGTACACAGCAAATATATAAAGTGTACTTTAGTAGGTGGGCAGGATCTGCTACATTCTTGCCAAAAAATTATAAATATTATTTTTTGTTGTGAATGTTCCAGTGTGTTATTAATAAACATTAATTTAATCTTTATCAGAAGTGTCTCAGTTAAGTGATTTAGAACTTACATTGTGTCCGGTATCACACATTTATACCAGTGGTGACAGCATACCAATCAATGAAAAGAAAGTATATATTTCTTTTCATGAGTGGCAGATCAAGATTGGAGTGTAAAATATACCACATCTGTCATTAAATAAAGTGAGTGTTACTTTTCACAAATAGTGGTATGAGAATACTTTTCACAAAAAATAATAAGTACCACTGACCTAGAGTTCTGTTTAACATATTTTACACAATTTTAGTGTTCATTAAAGTAATTATGAAACTTTACTAGTTGTCTATCTTCCAGCTCTCTTTTTTTCTTAGCTTCTCATTTTTACCACTTTTTGAGTGCAAAAATTAAAAAAATGTAATTTGTATATTTTACGTAAAATTTTGTTAACATATTTCATTTATATTCTCATTAATGCATTGTTTTTGTGCCAGACATAATTTACAATTTATATTTTCATGTTTTTGGCATAGAAAAAATAGACATGATACAAACATTTGCAAATATAAATTACATGTAATTTCTCTTATGTCCTCATTTGTTTTAATGAAAAATAACAAAGACTCTTGAAGATTCTAGCAAACAGTAAAAGATACAATCATGGTGCAAAACATGCTTTCAAAAATGTACACACACATAAATCATCAAAGCAAAGAAAAAGGAAAGAATTCCTATTCCTGCTAAAGCAGGTACAACTTCTACAAGAGAAAATTAATAGAGTAATAATTATAGATGTAGCGAAACAACATACATGAAAAAGGGAGAAATAGAACTACCAATCTGAAAAGAATTAATAACATGCAAAATGAGAAATAATAAACATTAAAAATATGAAAATAAAGAAATACAAGGTGGTGCAGGGAAATGCAAAATTTTGAATCTATGACAGGCAACACAACCATTTGCTTGCGACCAACACAACATTGAGTATGCTTCCAAAGGCAGTAGGACCCCCAACCCTAGGTTTGTTAACTGACCATCATAGTGGGATGTATTTAAAGTAATCCCGGACAACACTGGACAAGTCTACAGGAGATTTTATAAATTAATCTAAAAATAATCAGCTGGATTAACATTTTAAAAATTTAGAGGTCAATTTCAGAAAGGCAAATTTTCTAAATAAAAATCAACATGAAACAGGAAACAGAAATTGTTGGAAATATTTATAACAATATATTTTAAATGCTATCAATTTATTTATATTTATTTTTCTACTTGATACATTGTACAGTAATATGAAAAAATCTCTCTCTCAGAGACACATATAGTTACTACAATTTTAGTCAAATCTTTCACCTTTTTCTTTGTAATTTTAGAAAGGATTATTTTTGTTTTTTTTTTAAGATTGAAGGAAATATTAACCTTCCATTAGGCAAATTTAAGTCTCAATTGAGTCGGCTACACCTAATATGTAAGGTAACAAATATGTTAATTTTTGCAGAAAATTTACAATATAAAAGTCTTTTTAAATGTTTGCCCATTCAAAAAAAAAAAAAAAAAAAAAAAAAAAAAAATACAAAAATATCTTATTTTAAAATTATTACTTTTAATTAGCATCAATTTTAGATTAATAGATCAAACATAACAAAAAATGAAATATTTAGTCTTAACTACAATGGATTTTTAACGAAACGTAAAGACTATAATCAGTATATGAAAATAAGAGTACTATATTTGCCAACATGTCAATTTTAAATATGTAAAATTGTTATGATGTGCTGAAAAACATGTAACAAAAAATGTAATACGGTTTCTTATGTACAAGTTATCTGAAGTTATCTGTACAGGTTCCCTGATCTAACGCTAACAAGAAAGGTCTTCATAAGTGCATACTCAGAAAACTTTGAAAAAATTATGGAATATTCTTCTCATGAGGATAGATATGTTTATAAAAAAATTTCTTGCAGAATTTTAATATAACGTCCATAAAAAAATTATGAATTTTTTTTGTTTTTGATGATTTATCTCTGGTTGGCAGTACAATGAAATTTTTTAAAAAATATGCTTTTGTGATAAATATTCAGGAAAAACTTTTTCTACTCCTTATACTGAACTAGTTTAAATATTTTTAACATAAATAAACACACTTTTATAAGTACCGTTTTTCATTATACCATATATGTATATCTAAAGAAAATTAAAGATCATATTCTATGGTTTAGAACAAAATTTAAAATGATTAAAAATGTTTCAAATTTAAAATTAAAGTGCAATTCTGAGCACTGACAATTTAACTTTGATATTGCTGTGTTGAAGACAACAAGAAAAACGTATTGTTGCCATGGAAACAATGACTTATTAAATATCAAAATATACTGAGAGCTTTCTTAATGATCAGTTACTGTTAAAATACACTTAAAACTTATCCAGCCAGTGAAACCATGTAAAATTAAAT
Organism: Maratus michaelseni; assembly: GCA_963931845.1. NCBI lineage: Eukaryota > Metazoa > Arthropoda > Arachnida > Araneae > Salticidae > Maratus > Maratus michaelseni. Next base: position 37,446,331 of record OZ007586.1, on the reverse strand, counting down.
AACTTCAGCAACACGCAGCTTGCATATATATATATATATATATATATATATATATATATATATATAATATAAGCTTATAGAAAAAAGGAACTATTTAATCATTCAAGTTTAAATTCATAAAGTACTGTTCATTTAAACACTCATTTAACCAAAAATATTCAAATTTATTAAAATCGCTTGCATTAGGTAAGTAAAAAAAATGTTGCTCACCAAATTGAGTTTTTTTCTACCAAATATTGGAAAGTATTTTATTTTTTTTACAGATTTTCTACTGAGATTCTGCAGCTAAATTTGACTGATCCTTTTTGAGTACATGAGTAGTTTCATTAGCATTTTTTTCAAAATATTCTCAGTATGCGCTTTAAGAAAACCTTCCTTGTAAGAGTCACAGTAATTTTCAAGAAAAGTATAAGATATCAATTTCAACCAGAAATTTTATTTTAAAAAATGTATCTTATTTTTAAGAAGTATTTATTTTATAATGTTTACTAATTTAAATTTCTGGTATGAAACATTTTTATGGAATGAGCTTCCTTTGTGAACAAATCTAGTGGGAATCATATTTGATTAATACGGCAGTCAATGTGTTAAGGGGACTCTTCACTCACTTGAAAACACCTGCTTGCTAATGTTAAACATATGGGGAGGTTGTTTTCAAAATTCTTGTTTAAATTTGAATATTTTTACATGATTCTTTTTGCATAGGATAGCTGAGGTCGATCTCTAATATTACTATTTTTTACTTTTTCGATTTTGATTGTAGATTTTTTTTAATAAAAACACTTTCTCTATTGAAACTGGTTCTGAAAGTGAAAGTACCTTTATTAAAACAATCTGCAACTGAAATTGAAAAAGTAAAAAATAGCCATATTAGAGATCAACCTCAGCTATCCTATGCAAAAAAAAAAAAAAAAAAAAAAAAAAAAAATAGTTTAAAAATATTCAAATTTAAATGAGAAATGTGAAAACAACCTCCCCATAAGTTTAACATTAGCGAAAGAGTGTTTTCAAGTGAGTGAAGAGTCCCCTTAAAACATGAAGACCTAATAACAAGTAAATAAACAAGTGTTGCCAGCAAGAAAATGAATTATTTTGGTAGGTTGGTACTTGATTTAGGTAGAAAGTACCAATAGGAAAAAGCTATTACTTTATGCAATGTGTTTCTATACACCACAGCTGACATTTACAAATTGTTGAACAGAACAAATTTTGAACAAAAGAAGCAAGTTTAGACCACTTGATTTGTAGAATTGCACATTTTTTCCCCCCTGAAAGCATTAAAAGTAGTGCCTGTTCACGCTACAACTAATGATTTTTTGTATTGCACTACCTTCTACTCTACAAACTACTGTAAAAAGTAGAGACTACTGTAGTTTTGCTACTTGTAGAGGGCTACTTCTGAACCATTTTAACATTCAAATTGCACATGGTGCAATGAGCAAATTGTTCTCCTTCACTAAATTCTGTTATACATGGAAATTCTTTTGTGTATGATTCTATGAAAATTTGATTATATCTCTTCAATTTTTCTTCTCAACATTTTGTAATAATAATGGAGAATACCAACTGAAAATTAAAATAAATCTTGTAAAACGATCAAAGTAAACAACTGGCTGAAATATCTTAACAATTTCATCACACACATGCATTCACATTCACTCTTAGCTACTGATAAGACCATTCGTTTCAATCTCCTTAAGTCTACGCAGGCCGAAATTTCCAGCCCCGGTCTGAGCCATATAATTTTTTTTTTGGCCCAGCCCGGCCCGGTATAAAAGATAAAAGTTCGTCCCAAGCCCGGTCCGGTATAAAAGATAAAAGATTGGCCTGGCCTGACTGAATTTCTAAAGACCATTCGTTTCAATCTCCTTTCTCTTATATCCCTCTCAACAGTGTCTGATTACAATGGACATTTTGTGGATCTGAGCCAGAGGAGGAGAAAAGTTTAGAATAGCTTTGCAAGCTACATCATCCATAATGCTTTTCGCTAAGGATTTGTTGCATATCTGATGATAGAGTTCATTGATGATGACAAGAAAGAGTGCAGGATTATTCATGGAAGAAGAATTGCTGATTAAATTGCAGCTGCTTGCATCCTGCATTGAATTAGGATTTTCTGCCATGTAATACTTTAGTTATCCTATTTGCCTTAAAAGAAAGACGATAAAAAAAAAAAAAAAAAAAAAAAAAACATGATGCATGCATTAGATTTTAAGTTTTATCTTTCATGTGATGGATAAAATAATATTTTATGATTCATTAGCAATTTATGTACAAAACCCTGCAATCAGCTATGGAATACAGTTTTTTAATGAGTAATGTTGGGTTATTCTCACAAAAAGGTACTTTTTATGGTCTCAAAGGGAATTAGAAAATGGAGCATATTTCTTAATATTTTCATTCATATGTATTAAATTTTAAGAAAGCTATTAAACACATTTCTGATAAAATAATTTTAATATATAACTTGAATCTTTTAATGGGTATAAGTCAAAAATGGTCCGTGGACATCCCTACATCTAAAACACAACATTCATTTCACTGACATTTAAACAATTTAAATTTTTCTACAATTTCTTTTTCAATAATAACTAGTTAAGAGTAAGTAGTTAAGTTCTAAGTTAATATTTTTTAAAAATGGTTTTATTTTTACTAAGGAAGTAACTTATAAACTTTGTCCCAAGCCAACATGGTTTCTCTCTGTGGACATCGAAAATAAATTTTAAAAAGTGCCATAGATGACAGTACATGTCAAATCATCATTAGGTAGTTTGGGAGAGAGAAAGCCATTTTGTTTTGTAGATGAGTTCCATTTGGAGTTTGGCAAAGTTCTCAGTGTATATTCTGTGATCATCATAAATAAAGTAAGAAAAAGTGAATTTATAATTATAATACAAATTTTATACAGCTTTAACACTGCATTTAATAAAAAGAAATGCACCATTTTAGAAACTTGTATAAACCAAAGTACTTAAAAATTCAAAACTTAATTTTTGTTTCCTCCATGAACTTGACATATCCATTTTTACTGATATTGTCTAGTTTATCAGTCAGTTATCAAACATTGTATGCAGTATAAGGAGGTCTCAAATACAAAGAGAAGTTTGATAGGTAATGAAATCCTGATTGCATTGTTTTTCAGAAAATTACAATCTACAAATTCAACAGTTTAAAACATTTTTAGCCAATTTTTCCTTTTCTGCAAGACATTTTAATTATAAAAAAAATAAGTATGTACCAACTATGCCCAATAACTACTCAATTATGTCTTTATTAAAATTTCGAAATGTAAATGTTCCTACTTTCCACAGCCTCTGTGGTCCTGTCAGAATTTTTAAAAATCAAAAACTTCTGAAAAATAAAATAGAAAACTTGACCACTAATATAAGATTATTTACTAAGCATAAATGAAAACATCCATGCATTTTTTTACACACTTTTATAAAATAGATTTTTTTTTTTTTTGCTATTTTGTACCTTTTTGTGAGAATGACCCTTATTTAACACTATTTACCAAATGAAGGGGCGGGGGTGAGAATATAGAGGGAGTACAGTGTTGAAAACAAGATTTTTCGAAGAAGAGAAAAATTAATACAAGAAAAGCAAAGATGTTCTTTTCTAAATACAAAGATTACATGCACCTGATCAAAGGTCAACCATGCTTCTAATGTGATATTACACACTTATTCATAAAGTAACTCAATTAAAAAATGTGATTTTTGAGCTTAAAATACAATAACAAAAATACTGCCTGCCATTAAAAGCACATTCAAATACCTTTACAAATGATGAATTAGAATGGTTTTATTTTTTTTCTCAAATTTTAATCCTACTGTCTATAAATCTACATATGACTGATTGCAACAAAGCTTAGATACCGTATTTTGGCCTTGGATATAAAACATTTTAAATTAATTCCTGATCCATTTTAAATAAAAAATCATTTGTTTTCATGCTTAAGTTTTTTTGTTTTTTTTTTGTCTTTTCTGAAAAACTTGAGTTGTGTCATTTTACAAATAAGTGTGTGATGCATGAGAGCTAAGTATAAAATTATTTTAATGACATACCTTTGTGGGCAACCGCAATTCAAATCAACTCCATCAGTATACCTAAAAAATGAAATGAATTGAATTGTATTTTACTTGTTTAGGCATATGCGTAGTAGGTTCCAAAAGTTCTTAGATTATGTCCTTCCAGGATATTTTGTGCACTGCAAAACAGCAGTGGTGACAGGACAATGTGAACTTATCTTATCTCTATTTAGAGAAATAATTTTGTCAACAAATATCCTGTAAGCATTCAAATGCAAAATATCAGTGCCTGGAAATCGATGAAAGGCAAGTGCTTTTGAGCAGTGCATTCAGGGTTATTAGTACCTAAGGAAAAACTATGATTATGCATACCTACAGGATAGCTTTAATTACTAACTGTCCTAGATTGCACCTTTTTGGATCTGTATTCCTGGCACTTACTCATTTTACCAGACATTACTTTAGCTATGGCTACAAGTCAGGGCCGGCGCCAGGGGTGAGGCAAGTGAGGCAGCCGCCTCAGGGCGCACCCCTAGAGGGGCGGCATTTGGCTCGCATATTGTATGTGTCGAAACTTAAGAAAAAAGAGAGAGAGAGATTTTTTTTTCTTATTTAAAATAAAAATACGGAGTACATTGCATATAATTACAGTCAAAGAAGTTGCATATAATTACAGCGAAAGGATTCCGGTTACAATGTTTTACTCCACTTTAGTAAATTTTCTTTTCGGCGATTTTTGAATTATTAGTGATTTTTGACGAGATTTTTTTTCTCTTGCGTTTCGCGGTGATTTTTTAATATTCGTTAAAGGAATTAATTCTGATTCAAACTTTTAGCCTAATATAGTAAATTTTGTTCTCTGCGATTTTAGAAATTTTAGTTGTATTTAATGCAATTTTCAATGCGATTCTCAGTGTCTTTTCGCGTTCTTCTGCAAATTTTTGCTAATTTAGTAAATTTTGTCCTACGCGATTTTTGAAATTTTTCCGATTTTCAATACAATTTTTAGCATTTCGGTGTATTTTACGGCGATTTCTTCACATTCATAAAAGAAATTCGGTTTCAAATATTTAGCCTAATATATTACATTTTGTCTTCCGGGATTCTCAATATGATTTTTAGCATCTTTTCGTGTTGATTTTTTTACATTCAGAAAATAATTCCTTTAAAAATATTTTAGCCAACTGCAGTAAATTTGCTCCTCTGAGAATTTTTAATTTTTAGCAATGTTTATGAAATTTCTAGCGTTTTTTATTTTTTGTTGTTGTTGTTTTGTGGCGATTTTTCTACCTTAGTAAAAGAATTCCGGTTTTAAAATTTTAGCCCAATATAGTTTTTATATTTTAGTCCAATATAACCCCCCAAGTTTGTCCAGTTTTCAATAAAGTTTATTCGGAATTCGTACAACGATTTTTGAATTTTTCTATGCGATTTTTAGAGTTTTTTCCCGTTTCGCAGCGATTTTTTGACGTTGTTAAAAGGAATTCGGTTTCAAACCTTTAGACTAATATAGTAAATTTGTCCTCCTCTATTTTTTAATTTTAGCGCTTTCTCGCGTTCTGCAGCGATTTTTTGACATTCGTAAGAGGCATTTAACATCAAACTTTTAGCGTAATACAGTAAATTTTGTCCTCCGCAATTTTTGAATTTTTAATGTGTTTTTCAACGATTTTTTGACATTCGTAAAAGGAATTCTGTTTCAAACTTTTAGTTTAATATAGTAAATTTTGACCGCAGCGATTTTTGAATTTTTAGCGATATTCAGTGTTTTTTTTGCGTTCCATGGTAATTTTTTGACATTCCTGAATAATCCCTGTTACAAAGTTTCAGTTCACTATTAGTAAATTTTGTTCTCAACGATTTTTAGCGTTTTCCGGCGATTTATTGACATTCGTAAAAGAAATTCGGTTCCAAACTTTTAGCCTTATGTAGTGAATTTGTTCTCCGAGATTTTTTTATTTTTATTGATTTTTAATGCGATTTAGAGTTTTCGCGTTTCTCGCTGAATTTTTTGACATTCGTAAAAAAAAAAAAAATCAGCTTCAATCGTTTAGCCTATCATGTTAAATTTTGTTCTCCACGATTTTTGAAGTTTTTGGGATTTTTATTGCAATTTTCAATGTAATTTTTAGCATTTTTTGCGTTTCGTGGCGCTTTTTTTTTATTTTCATAAAAGGAATTCGGTTTCAAACATTTAGCCCAATATATTACATTTCGTATTCAGCGATTTTCAATGCGATTTTTTCGCTTCAATTTTTGACTTTCGGGAAAGAATTACTGTTAGATTGTATTAGCATATAGTAGTAAATTTTGTCCTCTGTAATTTTTTTTTCTTTTTAGCGAGTTCGTTTTTGTGTTACGCGGCAATTTTTCCACATTAGTAAAAGGAATCAAGTTTTAATCATTTAACCCAATATAGAAAATTTTGTCCCCTTTTCAACAAAGTTTATTCGGAATTCGTTTAGCAATTTTTGAATTTTTTTTATTCGATTTTTAGAGTTTTTAGCGTTTCGAGACGATTTTTGAACTTTCGTAAAATATATTTTTTTTAATCTTTTAGCCCAATAGTATATTTTGCCCCTTGCGATTTTTGTATCTACAACTTTTAGTGTTTTTTTCCCGCAATTCGACGCGATTTTTCCACATTAGAAAAAGGCATTCTAGCCCAATATAGTAATTTTTTTCTCTTTTCATTAAACAGGGCTCCCACTCGGTCCGTTTTTTGAACACCACTATTTTTTTAAAAACAATCTTCTATATAATTTTTGCAGAAATTAACATCGAGGTCCGGTTAAGTTGAAATTGTTGCAAATACATACCACAATTTTCTTTTTAAAAAAAATACTGGTTTCTAAAAAACGGACCAGTGGGAGCCCTGATTAAAGCTTATTTCGGAATTCGTGGAGTGATTTTTATATTTTTTGCGCTTTATATTGACTTTTAGTTTTTTTTTTTTCGTGCTTCGTGCTATTTTCTGATGTGCCCGGGCAACGCCGGTCGGGTCAGTCAGTTAAATTATTCTAGCAAATGAAAAACAATTATTTTTTTAATATTAGGGTGCTATAATAAACGATTTTGACAAAAAAAAAAAATTCAAGGCGAATTAGTATCGAATTATTTATTTCACTGTTGATACTTGTGTTTTTGTAAATATTACTGATGTAAAATTTAATCTTCATGTATACAATTTCAAATGATCATGTAATTTTCTATTCATATCATAATTTCCCTATTTAATTTCAAGAATGTGATGCGTAGTTTGCGTTAGTATGTTTATCTATTTTTGTCTTGATAGTGTGATTGCTTTATAATATTGATTTTCGTATTAAAATAAATGACTTCGCCGAAGAAAAATCAAGGAAAATTAGATCTTGAAATTTTGTTTTATTTTTAATAAATATTTTCTTTTAAATACTACTAATAAGGGAATTTATTTTTCTGCATGTTTCAAAAAGATATATAACTTGTTATTGATATCATTATTTTGCTATTTGAAATTCTATAAAAATTTTATACATAATTTGATTGGTTTTAAATATTTGACATATTTTGGCTTAATTATGTATATTTTAAACTTAGCTTCACCTGATGTAACTTTTTTAAAAAACTAATATTCATAACGTCGATACAATAAATGCATTTTTCAAAGGAAAAGCAAAGCGAATGAGATTTTGAAGCGTTTTTGATATGATGCTTTTTAGGTGCGCTCATAATTATATGAATACGAAGCATCACCTATGCTCGTCGTCTGGTCCGTTCGTCTGTCCACACATAACAGCGCAAAAAACTACCCAACCGAATAATTTGAACTTTAATATATATAATCGTTGCAGAATTTTGTCAAGTCATTTCAAATTTTATGAAAATCGAAACAAAACTTAAAGAGATATTGATGAAAGTTTCCTTTAATCTGTTAAATCCTATCATACGTAATCTATATAATAAACGCGCAAGTCATGTGACCAAGGAAAATAAATACGGGCTAACCACATCGTTTTCCATATGCCAAGCGGCCATTTTTATTCAAAATCATTTTTTCGAACAAATTGCATAAAAGTTACATTTATAGAAAGAGCGTTGGGAAAAAAAATCGTTTGCTTGAGAGATGAGTTACAATCAACAATGTATAAATTCTGAGATATAACTTCAGTGGAAATTACGTTAACTGAATATCTCAATCCATTAGAGTAAGCAAACACAGGAGATTCATTCATTATGAGTCATAAAAATATTAAACCATGGAGGTAATCCTTCACAAAGCAAGATCTCCATGGTAAAAAAAAATTCACATTTGTAAACGTGGCATACCTAATAATAATAAAACAAACCTACCTCCTTTGTCACGTTCGCTCCTAGCAGACGACATAATTTATTTCACTGAAATAATGAGGATGATTTTTTTTTACATTGTGAAAGTAGTTATATAACGAACGCACCTGATATGTCACGTTTAACGTACAATTTCTAACTTGTTGTAACTATTATTACAATATAACATTTTTATTTATTTAATTTCAAGTTAAATGTTGCTATATTTTCAAAATAAACGATTTCTTAAGTAATTTGATTTTTTTAAATTTCTTAATTCTAAATTAATTTTATATATATTTGTTTTCTTTTGAATAAATCATAGTTAGCAAAATTAATTTACTTATTCTTAAAACAGTTTGAGAAGTGGGGAAAAAACAATCACAGCATAGGGGTGGCAAAATATTGCTCGCCTCAGTCAGTAAAATGTCTAGCGCCGGCCCTGCTACAAGTGCATTTGTTCTGGATTTGTCTGAACAAGAGCCCAACAGAAATGTCTTAGCTGTTAAAAAATGCTTACATTCAAAATATCTTTCTTGCCTTATGCACAAACATTTGAATGGCATTGTTGTTTTAGAATACATGAAAATTTGTAAATGAAGTAAATGACCATACAGCACTGTTATCAAAGAAAAATATCCCAAAGATTGTAGAAATCATCAACAACAGTTGATCGAGTAAATAGGTAGACTGCTGGAATATCTGAGATTACATGCTGGTAAATATTAATAGAGGGTTAAAAAATCTTGTCAACTGCTTGTCAACTGCTTGTCACATTTCATAACATTGCATTAGCACATTGTTCACTTCTTGTTTCTGTACTTCTTGTTAAGACAAAAAATGTTCTTTTATGCCCAACTTGGACAATCTTTTCTCTACAGACTTTCATCATTTTCCATGAGACCATCAAGTGATAAACTTGTTTGTCATTTTTTCTAGCACAGAAATTATATAAATAGCATCACCCGAGACAACAAAAGACAATTGCAAAAAACAGCTTCCAAAATTGCTCCAAGAAACTTTAACAACCATTGTCAAAAACAAATTGGATCATGGGACTTATAATTTGAAAGTGGGTATGCATCAGCTATCAATTCTTAATTTATTCACCTACAGACACAGTACAAAAACTTTTGGATGCTACTGTACATAAATGTATGTATGCATGTAAATCAAAACAGCAAAGCAAATTTACTAACTTGTATACAATTTCAGCAGCATCAGCAAATTCACTTCCATTTTTAGCAGCAAACTGAGCAATTAATGGCCTATCACCTGTAATTATTACAAATTAAAAAGTTTTTCACTAAACAGTTTTATTTGTCATTATAAATAAGCTTTCACTAATTGATTCTCTTTTAACACAAAGCATTCATATGAAAGCCAAATATGTTATTTAGATTAAAAATAAAATAACTCATATATGGTTATTTAGGTGACTAGATTTTTCTTAAAACTCAATAGGGATAAAATATACTTGAATACACTTGCTGACAAAGTAATAACACAATCATGCAATAATTCTGTTCTTACAAAAAGAAAAGTACATACGGTATATGGTCAAAAGTCACCAAACACTTTTGATTTTAGATGTTTTGTCAAATATCCAGAGATGTCTTCTGAACTTCAGGGATATGAAAATCATATATGACCTCATATTTTTTTAATGAAAGTTTAGTCACAAGAGCAATTATGGGACAAATTGAACAAAAAAATATTTGTGATTATCCTGTAAAATAAAATGCTCAAAAAGATCTGTACCTGTGGCAAGTGACTATGTAGGTTCTGTACAACATTTGTGTTAATCTATTTATATAATACGCTAAGGTGACGATACCGGGACGCACCCATCCTAAAAAATGAGTAAAAACATATCATGACCATGACAGGTTTACACATTCTGATGTCGTATTATAAATCTAATTATTCCCTTATTTAATCGACATTGTATCACATCATTTCTTCTTCATTTTCTCTAAAACCTTCAAAAACTAAACAATTATAATGTTTTAAGTTCTAAATTAAAAATAAGCAGCTACCAACAACAGATTAGCCATATAAACAAATGAACTCCATTGCCATTCAGAAACACAAATTCCAAATTAATGACACTTTGATGATTCATTCAAAAAATATGGCTAACATCAGATTCTGCTTTTAATATATTTGTAAAAGCATATTAAAGCCTTTAAATATTTTGAAATGTATTTTTCATTATTGTTTACATTTATAAACAATAATTTTATGACTATTTACATTTACAAGCAGTAAGTTTATGACATACATATGAAAATATTACTAATTTATTAAATAAATAGCATATGCCCATATTGGTAGTCCATATGCATTGTCGCCATCTACTGGCGAATTATATAGATGTATTCCGTTTTTAATATTTTTTGTTATTATTACTGTAGATTCATTCACTGTTGCTGTCATATTTTACATTTTTCTCAGTTTTTTAAAATACTTATTATGTTTTACTTAACCCCTTAATAAGTTTTTTTTTTTTTTTTTGACACAAACTAAAAATATCCTGAATTAAATCCTGAGTTTCTCTTATTTAAAAAAAAAAAATCCTAAAGAAAACTATATGAATTTTTTATCATTAAAAATCATAATTTTTTTCCATAAATAAATTGCAACTATTAATTGCTCTACCATGGCTGAAAATTTTTCACATTATTTTGTTAAATTAAAATTGTTTTTCCACTACAAAGTTAAATTCAAATATTATATTAAAATTAAATTTTATCTGCATTAATATATCAGAAAATGTTTTTATATATTCTTTATATTTTTAAATTACATTTAAAAACACTTATTTTATTTATAATGGAAACATAATGAAAAAATTAAATGGATTAAAAGGTGAATGTTGAAAAAAAAATTACAATTTGAATATTTCATAGTTAATGAATATACAGTGACCTCTAACTTATACACAGTGTTCAGCAATTACTTTTTCATACCACTATCTTAAAACAGTAAAATTTGATTTATAAATTCTGCGATTAAATAAGAAGAAAATTACTTTAAAAAGAAACTGGTGCTGAAAAATAATTATTGTGTATGACGTATACATGAGAGGTCACTGTATTTTGAAAATATATTCATTAACTATGAAAAATTCAAATTGTGATATTTTTTTTTCCACTTTCACCTTTTAATCCATTTAATTTTTTTTAATTACATTTCCATTATAAATAAAATAAGTGTTTTTTATATGTAATTAAAAATATAAGAAAAATAAGGAGTCTATATATTCCTTATATTTTTTTAATTACATTTCAAAAATACTTATTTTATTTATAATGGAAACATAATGAAAAACATTAAATGGATTAAAAGGTGAAAGTTGAAGAAAAAAATTATCACAATTTGGATTTTTCATAGTTAATGAATATATTTGCAATAATAATATTTTTCATTCTATTTCATTTTATATAATTTAAACTTTTAGAAATTAATCCCAAAATAAATCCTGATATTTTTTTCCTTTATTTTTTTTTCTTAATATGCCTAATCTAAAGAAAACTATATTAAATTCTTATCATAAAAATATTTCTTTATCCCATAAGTAAATTATTAATTACAACTATTAATTACATTAGTGGCAGAAAATTATTTTACACATTACAAAATTTAATATTTTAATTACATTTAAAATAAATATTCATTTTTGTTTACAATGAAAGCAAAATTTAAGGGGATATAAGCTAAGTTTTTAAAAATTGATAACACTAAATTAAAATTTTATTAAAAATAATAATAATTTTAATTTTATTTACATTGAATAAAATTTTAAAGTTATGTAGCTTTTTTTTTATATATATATAAATGCTCCTAAAATGATACAATTTAAAGAGAAGGTTTCTTTATATTATTTGCCACCACAACAATTTTTAAAAAATAAGCATAATCGATAATAGGAAGGAAGCGTAATCGATCTGCTGTCTTGATCTACTTCTCTTTTCTGCCAACGGTTTGTTTTGAAAAATCCTGAACTGTGGTTGGATGGTTGACTAATACACATGAAGGTGCGTTCATATTTCATAATCGGTTGTATTCACTTGCGATCCGGCAGTTTTCTAAGCAGTATTTCATTGTTTGGCAACAGTTTACGGACTAAACTATTTTCTTTAGGGCGTGAGAGGTCTGCAAAGGTTAACTGGATTGAATTTAACATGAAAATTTATGAGAATGAAGAGAGAGATTGAAAAAATAAAAATTAATTTGCTGATATTAAAATAAAACTGAAAACAAAATTCTTATTGAATGACTTTAAATGAAAATGAATTTTTAACTTTCTTGGAATTTTGAATAATAATAAAAAGATCGTTTAGAATCAGGAATAGGATAGTTCCAAATGATGTTACAAATCAACCGCTGAGGGTCAAATAACCAAATAACCGTTGCAGGGCAGTTGGGATTGGTAGCTGTGGGGGTTATGGATGTTGCTGGAGATCAATCTGCAGTTGAGATTGGTGGATGAGAAAGTCATCAGCTGATTGGAACTTCCCTATATAATTATAAAATTAACAATTATTTTTTTAATGATTTAAATTATTTTTATTATTATTTTTGAAAGGGAAATATTTGATTTTGTGTAAAAATTACTGCATTCTTTTAGATTTGGAATAAACTAAAAGATCATTTTTGTATAATTGAGAGCGAAAATTAATACCTATAATTAACTTACCATAGTTAATTATTGAGATCTTAATTAATTATTGTGATCATTATTAGGATTAAAATTTTAATTATTCAGAAAAATATTTGGAAATTTAGAGCTAAACAACAAAAATAAAGAAAAAGGTTACGTTTCGTAAAATTTACCATTAACCCTGAACTTAACGGTTCAGGTCAGTTTTCCTTATTGTCAATAAATAGTATATGAATATTTCTATCAATTACTTCAAATTTTAAGAGAAAACCCGATTTCTACCTACCGTCCTAGGACAGGCATTTATACTAGTTTGTATAAGAATACCACATATATTCATGGAGATATAGAAGTTTCTTAATTATTTTTTTTAATTATGCATATTTTTTGTTTATAGCTTGACAGGGTTTTACACCAAATTTAATGCCATATTAAGAAAATTTGACAAAGTGCAGTAGAAATAATATACTGCAATTAAACATTTGAGGAAATATTAACATTTGTATGAAATAATTTCTTACTGGGCAGGCGCAAACAATAAAAGAATTATTTTTTCATAATTTAGTCACAACTCTTATAGGGCAACTAATATAAAGAGGAAGAAGCCAGTCAAATATTGTAAAAATTCAAAGAGATATTGGTGATATAATGAGATGAATCCCTGTTGCTTTCTAAAACTAGCTAGATAATAAGGCATTTTCCACAAATTGTCATTTTTCAATTTTTTATTGTCAGTTTTTATTTATGTTCCAGTTCTCCTTGGAAGAGCCCATTTCAACAACAACAAAAAAAAGGAACTATCATAATCAAAGCATACGTTCAAGAGCTACATATGGACATACATTAAATACATACTCTTTTGCTGGAAGTCAGTTAATAAAAAAATTACAATTTGTGGAAAATCCCTTATCATCCAGCTTCTTTTGGAAAACAACAGAAATTCAGCTCTCCATATCACCAATACCTGTCTGAATTTTCACAATATTCAACAGGCCTTTTTATGAGTTGCCCCATATAATTAACTATTAAATTATGAAGAAAATTTTGTTATAATTCATGCATGCACAGTTAAAAATTATTTCAGACAAATACTCATATTTCTTAGTTACAGTACAGCAGTATTATAATTACAATCAAAGAAAAGACAAGTGACATTAAAGTTGCTATTAATGTACATTAACTATTAGTTGCTATTAATGTATAATGTAAATCACTAATGTATATTAGTGATAAATTCTAGAGAGGTTTCCTTCCAAATTGCATGTTCACCTTCCAAGGGATTACTACCTTTTTTGCTTATTAATAAGCCAGTAATCCCTTGGAATGTCAACATATAATTTGGAGGGAAACCTCTCCAGAATTCTTCACTAACAGGGATGTAGAATTTCAACATTCTACTCGCGACAGGTGAATGGATTTTTTGATAGAATGAGTAAATTTTTAGACAGTCTTTTAAAAAATACAGGCTACAGAAAATATATCAAAAACTTTTTATATTTTTATTTGTTACCCATATTTTGCAACTTTTTCAATTGCCTGAATGTAAACATAGATCTAAGCTCTATTCTACACTAAACTTACACTATTGTATTCATTTCTTAATTTTATATTTTAAAGAAATTCCAAAAATGTTACTATGAAAAGGTTGTGTAGGAATGAATTATTTCTGCAGTCATGTAAATTTTATAATAATTATTTTCAACTGTATGTTGCATCTTGCTGGCTGGTAAGATTTACTAAAAATTTTGCACTGCATCAACATACATGAGGACATGAGTTTCAAAACTCACCTTATCTAAAATTTTAAAAAAATCATTTTTTCTCTATCAATCTCTTCTATTGGTAAGTCTGCACCTAAAAATAACTACAATCTACAGAAACTAGTTTTAGCATGTATTTCTGGCATTGTAAAATCTTGGTTTACAATAAAAATTAATGGATACAGTTACAGGTTTTTTACGATTTCCCAAAATTTGATTTTTTGGATAAGACGAGTTTTGAAACCCACAATCTGAATATGATCACAATATCCATACTATTTATACAAAGAATAATTATTATAATATGTCAAGCACTCTTTTTAGCTTCTCAATTTTAGAATATCTGATAAACAGTTCAAATAACATATGATGAATACAATACTGAAATAAAAAAAATATTAGTAATGAAAAGAAGACATAATGGTAGCATTTAATTACCTGGGCAAATAGCAAAATCATTATCTCTAGCTTTTACAGAATCTACAAAAGAACGACTGACAATCATAGGTGTAAATGCTACATCACAGCCATACTTCCTCACAAGCATTCGAAAGGCTAACCTACATATAAAAAAAAAATGAAAATTTTTGCTCTCATTCAATTTAGGTTTATTTTAAACTATTTGATCTGCCCAGCATTGCCTGGGCCCATGTTGATAACCTTAAAATACCTTAAATCGGTGTTAAATGATTTTATATTTTTATACAAAAATCTTTCCAAACAAACCTAATGCTTCAACTCCCATTACTCATACAACCCTCGAGTTTGTATGATTTTATATTTTTAAAGGAAAATCTATCCAAAAGAACCTCCAGTTGGGGCCCCACTGAATCCAGCAGCATACACTGGGCATGCTATGCAAACTCCAGTTTCTTTTCATTTTATATTTTTAAATGAAAATCTTTCTGAATGTACCAAATTTTGGGGTCTCCACTGCCTTCAGTAGCCTATGCCTACATGCTCTAATTTGTATGATTTTATATTTTTAAACAAAAATCTATCCAAAGGAACTAAGGGTCCCCATTATGATGATTGCTGATTTAATTTCATACATTTATATATGCATTAGAAAACCTAAATAATATAAAACATATGACCAACAACCCCATCCTCTTTTAAAATGCAAAATGATACCTCCCAGTATTGAAAATGTAGCAGTTACCCACACATGCCCAGAACTTGAAACCCCTCCGAAAATGTTCTAAAGCACCATTAAAATGGTAAGCAATATTTTCAAAGGCACTGAGAAAAAAAAAATCTCTAGCAAATTCGTGAAATGACCTGCCAAAATTTTCTTTTTTAAAATAGCAAATATATGTTTGTTTTTTTTTTTCATCAAATATATCGTTAGAGCCAGAAAAAATTGTGGTTGTGGAATTTTGAATCTGAAAAAACATGAAATCAGTATTCAGATTTTTTTTTATTAATATTTTTTAAACAAAATACACTGTTAGAACAAGGAAAGTACCTGAAATACATGAGTATCTTTTTGTTGTTTGTTTTTCAATCCAGAAAGCAGATGTGGCAGTTTTAAAATGCAAGAAAAAGGATAATTTTTCACACTTCCATTCTTTCTGCTTGGAGTTCCCTGGAAAGTCAGTTTTGATGCAGACAATGGCGGTGGCATGCCATTTTACAATTTTCATTATGGTTTTAATTGATATCTTGACCTAATTATCAAAAAATGATAAATCTGAGCCATAAGTTACATTCAGACTTGCCTTTGTCTATCCTCATCAAAGTTTTCAGTCCTCTATATGCTGTAAATTTTCCTAGCCATTGCCAACAGATACAACCATACACAGAGAAAGAAACAGACAAACATCTTTCTTTTATTAATATAGATATCTTGTTCATAGTATGTGTTTTTGGTTAAAAGTACAATAATAATTTTAGAAAAACAGACAATATTATCTACTCTCAATATTCTACTTAATGGGCACTTATTTTGTTCTTAAATAATCATTAGAAAAAATATCACTTGGACAAAGAACATTTTTTTTTTCTTTTTATACAAATTCATCATATATATATATATATGTGTGTGTGTGTGTATATAACCATTAGAAAAACAGCAATTATGTACCAAAAGACCCAATTTGAAAACATAAGAAAGATTAATCGCATACATTACAATGACACAGCTATCCACGAAAGATGATGAATAAAATAAAACGACCCACATTTCAAAAAAAGAATTAAAATAAAGGCATCATGAGGCTCATATTATTCCAAATTCTACAAAACAACATATATACAATTTTGTCATTACACCAGCATTAAGCTAATAAAGTGCAATATACGGACTATTGTACGTATAAACACAATAACTGAATAAATTTTAATAAATAAATAAACAAAATGAGACAAAAATAAGAAAAGATATTTATAAAATGTCATGTGTATAAAAATTTTAAAAAAATGCTTGAATTGCATGAATAAAATATGTTGCCAAACTTTCACAACAAAGAGGATTAAAAAGATAAAACGAATGACTCAGGGAGGTTGATTGATTGATTTTACCATACAGGCAATGAATCACAGAAAAAAATGGAAAAGGGTGAAACCAAATCAATTTCAATAAGCTAATAAATGGTGCTACCATCTTGTAAGGTGAAATTTAAAAAATGAAAAGATACAATTAAACCATTTAAGTATTAGTAACCATATATCAAATTAACGTTTGATAACAAAATGTGAGTAATCATGCAAATAATCAACAAAAGTTATATATTGGTGTTAAATTTAAAATTTAAAAAATTATATATATATATATATATATATATATATATATATATATATATAAAGAAGCACGGGGAAGGGAAGGGGTAAAGACCAACAAAATAAAGATATTTATAAATTAAATTAAAAATGACATGTGTATCAAATAAAGATTAAGGAAGTGAAAAGCTAAGTTTAAAATATAATATAAATATAAAATGATATTGTTAAAAATAAAATATAAAAGTTTATAATGAAGTTATGTAAAAAAATACTTATAATAAATAATTAAAAAAGAATGGGGGGAGGTGTAAGAATACAATTATTTAACATTTAAAATAGGAAATAATATTATGTAAATTAAAGTAATATGATAAATTAATACTTTTAAAAAAGAGCTGAGAAAAAATATTGATAATTTTAATGGCTAATAAATATAATATAATTAATAAAGATCCAAAGAGTCTAAACTATTTTAGTCTTAAAAGAATTGTTATATAATCATCAATATAAGTAAGAGATTGATGTATTGATTTGAATATGCATTATGGTGAAAATAGCACAATGACCCTCAAATGTTTTTTTTTTTGGGGGGGGGGTTAACTTATTATTAGTAATTAACCATTGTGCATGGAAATACTGAACAAAAGCACCCATCCTCCATACTCTAGCATCATCCTCCCAGCCTGACTTATTTCTGATTTTTTTTATAATAAATATTATATTTTAAGATTTTTTCTATATAAATATTATACAAGTTAATTAACCCCATACAACATCTCCCAACCTCCATACTCTATTGTCCATACACAGACAACTCTTTGAAATCTGTCACTGTATAATCTGCTATTCTCTAAAATTTGTCATTCAGTAAACAGGGGAAATTCTGGTTAACAAAGTTAGACATATAGAACAGGTTCAGTATGGTAGTGATTTCATCGATTATTAACTTTTCAAAAGACTTTTAATTGTGTTTTAAGAATTTTGATTTATTGCGTATTAAAAGTAATATTTTTTTCTAAGGAAAAGAAATAAACAAATGCAAGCATTAAATAGGCAATTCAGTTTTAAGCTATTCATTAAAGAAAATACTAAAAGGTTGGAGAAATATAATTTAACAATAACTGAACTAGTTTAAACAAAATACTATTCAGTACATCTGTAGATTGTTTCATTTTCATTTTATTTCAAAACCAGAGATAAATATTTGTAGAATACAGAAATAATATTCGTTCTGAACCTAAACTTAAATTATTGTGATAATGCTGTAAGGTTGAATAATAGCGAATGAAATTTGCAAATAATTCTATTTTAAATAAGTTACTCTTGTACTATATTTTCTTTTTACATTTTTATTTCCATGCAAATACTGCTAATTTATAACCAGACGAAAAGAAAATATATGTAAACTAAATAATTCACTATAATTCCCCAAACATTCAGTCCCAAAGTGCAGATTTCACAAAATCGATTCCATATGTATATATATATATATATATATATATATATACTATATTGCCAAAGGTGACCGGTCACTTGAGATTTTAGACATTTTGTTAACTATCTAGAAAAATACAGGAGGAATTAACCTGAAACTGCAGGTGTGTGAACAGTATAGTTTAGGTTATATATTTCCATGAAGATTTTTTCCCGAAACCCCATAGGGGACTGTCAACAAATTGAAAAAGAACGAATATCTTTTGGATAACCCTGTAAAAACTAATGTAGCAAAGGCATTCAAACTCAAGAATATTAATAAGTGGCTTATTGTAATAAATATACTGTGTTTATTTTTATGAGGATAGCATGTATACTCGTAGAGAAATTCAGGTTTTTATAAAAACAGTCCCAAATTTCGCCTAGTTTTTTGCTTATAATTTGCAGAGTTCTTAATATAAAAAAGTTTTTTTCAGAAAATATGACGAACAACATTGTACATAATACTCTGCAATCAGAATTAAAAAATAATAAAAATTGGATTAAAAATGAGCAGGTTTACTAAAAAATGTTTCACTGTGCATGCACGAATGCAATCAAAATATAATATGCATAATGTATTAGCTAAGTATATAAAGCAACTTTTGTGAAAGTCTCAAAATCATAGCTTGAAAATTCTGATAATTATCGTCGATAGAATAAGCTCGAAATCCGTTGTTCCCAAAAAGAAGCAAAAAACTGAGGGTTATATCAAATATCTGTTGATTAGTGCCTAGATAGCATACACAATATTGCACGTACAACTATATTTGGATACAACCCTTATTGATACATAATTGTAAGTTGTTTTCTTTCCAAAAATGATTAATTAAATGTGGTTATAAATAATTACAAAATAAAACATTAAAACAAACAAGGAAAGCAATATTGGTATAGTAATTGTTTATTTAAGATGGCATCACAGCATAATTTTCTTTACTTATAAGGAAGAAATTGGAAAAAATACAATGCATCAAGTTTTAAGATTAAATTTAAACAAATTCAAAATCAGGAAATGACAAATACAGATACAAGTTCATGATTTTAAAAATACAAACTGCATACCTTGTTAAACAAAGACTACATACAAGTTGTAGTTTCATAAATAAATAATATATATATATATATATATACATTTACTCAGCTCCAAACTTCATCTCAATGCATAAAGTAACAAACCCCTCCCCTCGCTTAAAAAGTAGAACAATGACATATATATTTAAGAAGTTTAACAATATGTGGGGGAGGGGGGATGGGTTTCTTTCAAATGGTTAGCAAAATGTTGAAATGCATGAGAACAAATGCAATTCCAAATAAAATTTTCAGCAATTAACATTTAAAGGGGGAGGAAAAAGGGAGAATTCTACAGCATAAAATTCTTTTTATTTTCCCCTTCTGTTCTAAAATTCATAACAACAAAAATGATAAAAAGTATTATATTAATTTTCTATACATATTTACATAAAAAAATTTTTCAGATTTTTAATGCTTTTGAATTTAACAAACTCATGAAAAATATTAAGTGTACTTTCAAATTACTACGCACAATTCATAACAAAAAAAAGAAAAAAATGTATGGTTCTCCAGCTATTTAGTTTTCAAATTTCATATACATGTGGAATCTCAAAAAATTACAGCAAATCATGTTATTAATAAAATATAAAAAAGCATACAGTAATTTACTAAGTTTTAATACAAGGTCCATACTAATTACAAAAAAAGTATCCTGAATTTTCCTGGTGTTTATTTTAACCAGTCCCCTCCCCCCACCACCACACACACACAAAATAAAAAAAATAATTTAATTAACAGTGTTTAGTGTTCTATATAAAATATAGAAAAAGAAATATTTAATTTCAACTTATTGATCATTTTTTTTCCAAGTTGAAATATTTCTCAGTTTTTTTTATTCTTAAGAGCAACTTCTCTAATAAGTAATATTTTTCTTTTAGCATTAATTAATTTCTTCTTTATTTCTGTCAGTGTTAATGCTATATAGATAATTTTCCATATTCAATAATAGATGTCATAACCACTGATTTCATACTCACTTTCACTTCTAATTCAATAGAATATGCCAAACACAGAATTTTAATTAAACAATTTTCTTTTAAAGTTATACTTAAAAATAATCATATTGGCAGAAAAACATTTACCCCATATTTTAAAGAAAATATAAATTGTTCCCCGAGTTTTTGAGACCAAAACATTTCCCCTTATTTCCAGGTCCTCCCTGCTCTTTTGTATGAACCCTTTAATGGTAAAAATTTATATTTAACAGTGGTTAAATATGCTTTAACCTGCATTACTTTCAGTTTACTTATCTGAAAGTTGATGTTACAGAACCCAGCACTTAAAGAAATTCAGTGCAAAATTTCGAAGATAAACAACATCCAGTTGAAATAATCACTTTCTTCTTCTTCGTCGTATTTCCTTGAGTTTGGAATTCAACTGATTTAATAAAACCAGTGAAAGTTTCCCAAGCCTGAAGATGGGGTGAAGCTTTGTGACTGCTGAGAGCAATGACCTTTCTTCATGTCGAATCATAAAGCAATTAACACTCTAAAAGAAGTCATTCATGAGTGCACAAAAATCTGCCACATTGGTACCAGAGCTTTCTATATCACCATTTGCACTCATATAGCATAAAATGGAGCTAACAGATTGGCTCAGAACCTGAGCTGCCAGTCTTACATTCATTTTACTCAGCCCCTCAAGATCTAAATGCTTTTGGGTGAGATGCGAAGCAAAATGATGTGTGATATCAGAATCAAATTTTCATACCTCCAGAATGTGCTTACAGTGTACAATTTTCGACAGACCCTTGTGGATGAATTTGACATCATAGTTTTTGAAATTGTTGCATACACACTTCCATAGATGAGGAGCATCAAACAAGGCATATACTTTATGGTTGATATTATCTCTTTTCACAAAGAAGTAAGTTGTTTCTACAGAAACACAGAACTCTGTTGCATATAGCCATCGATTGTTAGCCCCTTGATATAGTGCCAAGAAGTAGATAGTGTTGTTATCGGCATCAAAATTATACTTCAGAAATAGAGGACGTGTGATAGATGGCGCCAGTGTTCCCACAACAGCTATGATAACTTTCGTTTTTACAGAAACATAATTTTAAATCTAATTTTTTCTGTCATAAATCAATACTTTACAACGCTCTAGATAAAAAATAAAGAAGAAAAAAAATCTAATAATGAAAATGCAGTTAAGGAGAAATGTAACTGATTTCATGACAACTAATTGTAATGAAATCAAAGAGTTACAAACTTTATCATACGACAATGTTTTTCTTCCTACAATATTTAGTTATTTCTAAAATAATATATTGGATAAATACATCATACTATTATGAATTGTTGTATAATCATGTCCTTTTTCATACAGTTAAATTATTTTACACCTATTTTGACAACTTTTTAATCGGTATTCATTATTACATAACTTGTTTACATCCACTTAACAAACTAACGGTAAATTGAGTTGTTAAAATTTTCTCATATTTCAGAACTTTAGTTTTAGATAAAATAATTTAAGGTATACTAGCAAAACATCAAATGAGAAATTAATGATTATTTCAAATGTAGAAAAAAATAATTACTCTCCTGAAAGTATTACAAGAATGCATTTTCTTTAAATTAGGGTAGATGTGCTGATTATCCTTACAAAATTTCTTTAAAAAATCGTTTAATTAATAGTTATTATTATTATATTTTAGTTTTTTTAATATTATAATAATCTATCAACTATATTTAATCATTTTCATACTCACATTTCCGAATGTGAATCGAAATTTTAATAACAGAAATAAATCAAACACTTTTAATTCCAGTAATACACACCCTACAAAAAGTAATAAATTGATTTTGTGAATGTATTTAAAACAATAATTCAATGAAAGCATACTAATGAAACAAAATAGTCATGTTAAAATAAATTGAAAAGTTGAAATATCAATAATTAATAAAATTTTATTGATAATAATTCATTGTTTAAATTATTTATTGTCATTATCACGAGATCAATAATTTAATTATTTTACATAGAAGAATTAAAATACCACATTTAAAATAATTGCATAGCACAGATATGTAAATTCAAGCTATAATAAATTTAATTAAATATGATTAAATTAAAGATACGATCTCCACTGGAAATATTTTATGATAATGTAAATGTATAGTAATGTACTCATATTTTATACAAAACTCAGTAATTTGACAATATTAGAATTTATTCACAAAATAATTACAAGCAAGAAGAGAGCAGAAAACCACAATGCTAGAACAGTTCATTAAAATGATATATATGTATTTATTCCTTTTTTTAGGAGGTGGAGGAGCACCATCCCATATTTTAGGAGATCATGTAGGAAGCAATTTTTTTTGTGCTGTATTTCGGCAGATTTGGAAATATTGATTGAAAGGCATCAGCTGTCAAGCTTGGTCTTGTTCGTGGAAGCAAAGCTTCTTTCCCTTCAATAGTGTATTTGTAATTTCTCTCAATAAATCAATCATCAAAATGTGATTCACACTCAACTGAATATTGGTTCAGGTCTTTATCAGCACGAGGAATGACTTTTAACTGTTTTTCAAATTGGTTTTTGTCTTTGGGGGTGGAAAATAGAGTTATTTTAGTTTTGTTGCTTTTATATTCACTAGTACATCCAGGAATGAAGCATGTTTGATCAGCTTTTCTTTTCTTAGTATTTGTGAATTTATCCATACTGATTTATCATTAAACAGGCGTAATACATGTTATAATATATGTTTACTTTAAAATATTATATAAATAAAAACATTTGTATAGTTTAACTAACATTCATTAAGATACAACTAAATGTAAATATATTGCTTGAAGGTGCGTAAAAACATACATAAAAAACATTTAAAAGCACATTAAAGTCCTTTTAAAAAATTCCAAAACGTTTTCAACCGAAACCCGGCCATCATCAGTGGAAAAAACTAATTCTGTTGAGTTGAGTTGTTACCTCTTTGCATTTTCTTGCTTGCCCGGAATAAACTATTTCACTTCAAGGGTTTGGAAAAAAAGGTGGGATGGGAAAGGTAATCAATGATGCATTAATTCATTTCAGACTGTGTGGATATCATATGATAATACATCGTTACAGACTATTTCTTTTTTAGACATTATTTCTAGAGACTCTCTTATAATTGCTTCCAGGTGATTATTTGTGCAGAATATAATTTTGGATCTATTGAAATCAACTTTTATAGGTTCAGTTTGCGCTAATCTTGCTAAAGCAGTGTGGGGTCTATTTAATCTCAGATCTGCTTCATGTTCTTTTATTCTGTCTCGGAATTTCCTCATTGTCATACCTATGTACATAAAATCTTTATTATCTTTCTTGAATGGTATAATATATACTCCTGATCTATTGATAGCCTGGATTGGGTCTATTTTTCTGTTTAACAAAACCCACAACTTTGGGGGAGGGACTGCAATTAATGTAATGCCAAACCTAAAGAGTGAATGTCTCATACTTTCAAAAAACCGTGGGATGTAGTTAACTTTACAAAACTTCAAACTTTTAATTGTACCTGTATTCCGATTTTCTTCATCTTTCACTTTAAATTTATTTATGATTTTTTTCAATGAAACGGGATGGAACTGAATTCTCGGCTGCTATTTTTCTAATTACATCTAATTCTTCATTAAGGAAAAGGCATGAACAAACTTCAAACGCTCTTTTTACATAAAAATTGAAAGGTGCTAACTTGTAATCCATCCCGTTTCATAAATCATAAATAAATTTAAAGTGAAAGATGAAGAAAATAGGAATACAGGTACAATTAAAAGTTTGAAGTTTTGTAAAGTTAACTACATCCCACGGTTTTTTGAAAGTATGAGACATTCACTCTTTAGGTTTGGCATTACATTAATCGCAGTCCCTCCCCCAAAGTTGTGGGTTTTGTTAAACAGAAAAATAGACCCAATAAAGGCTATCAATAGATCAGGCGTATATATTATACCATTCAAGAAAGATAATAAAGATTTTATGTACATAGGTATGACAATGAGGAAATTCCGAGACAGAATAAAAGAACATGAAGCAGATCTGAGATTAAATAGACCCCACACTGCCTTAGCAAGATTAGCACAAACTGAACCTATAAAAGTTGATTTCAATAGATCCAAAATTATATTCCGCACAAATAATCACCTGGAAGCAATTATAAGAGAGTCTTTAGAAATAATGTCTAAAAAAGAAATAGTCTGTAACGATGTATTATCATATGATATCCACGCAGTCTGGAATGAATTAATGCATCATTGATTACCTTTCCCATCCCACCTTTTTTTCCAAACCCTTGAAGTGAAATAGTTTATTCCGGGCAAGCAAGAAAACGCAAAGAGGTAACAACTCAACTCAACAGAATTAGTTTTTTCCACTGATGATGAATGGGTTTCGGTTGAAAACGTTTTGGAATTTTTTAAAAGGACTTTAATGTGCTTTTAAATGTTTTTTATGTATGTTTTTACGCACCTTCAAGCAATATATTTACATTTAGTTGTATCTTAATGAATGTTAGTTATTAAACAAGGTGAATTTGCACTGAAATTTTATCTTTTATTGAATTTGTATAGTTTGTTTGAAAATATAGTGGTAATTACCTTGTAACTAACATTAGGATCAAGCCTTTTAAATGAAACTTCAAATGTAAATAACAGCGGTAGGAACTTGACGCCCTCTCATGCAGAATCTGGTATTACTCCTTTCAGACACATTTTTTTTTAATAATGGCTGTATTGGCAATAAGCACATTACTTCTAGGCATTGTAGCCTTGATCACAAACAGAAGCTATAGGGTCAAGACCACATTGCACAAGTTTTACTAATCCTTCATGTAAAAGGTGTTTAGGCGCAGCAGATAAGGCAGATTCACATGAGAAAAATTACCAAAGGCTTGTTAAATGCAATTTCTTGCATAACCCATGCACCATAAAAACTAATGCATGAGTTGCAAGTCGTGACTCTGACACTGTAAAAGATCCATAATCTTCAGAACCAATAAAAGTATCATGTTTTATGTCAAACGACAAATTTTTTTAAAGCTTAATTTCATCAAAAGAAACTATGCATTTTTTATCATATGATTTGAATTTTTTTCATGGAATTTAACATTGACTCATTAAATCTGGGCTTTATTTGAATGCCAGACACACATTTGCATAAAGTTATCACAGAAGGTAAATGAGGCCATTTAGATAGGGAGTAATATGCTTTTGGACTTGTCATGTAGATCTGCAAGGCTAAATTTTTATCTTTGATACCCCATCTTCATCCAAATTTAGATATACCTGAAAATTTCAAATGGGAGGCAATGAAGTTATATACAACTAGCTGGCTTCACCCGCTAGCGGGCCCCTAATTTACATCGGTGCCTCGAATCTTGTAAAACCTCGAATCTTTTGAATTCTCCTTTTGTATAAAATCTTGAAACGAACGAACCTCCGATTCGGGTCCCCACTGCCTTCGGCACCAGATAATCTTTTAATTTGCACATCGAATAGTATAAACCACTAACCGAACGAACCTCCGACCCGGGTGCTTGCTGCCTTCAGCACCGTATGCCGGTCGTGCTACGCATGCACCGGATAATCCCTTAATTTGCACATTGAATAGTATAAACCTCTAATCGAACGAACCTCCAACCTGGGTCCCCACTGCCTTTGGCACTGGATAATCCCTTAAATCCCTTAATTTGCACATAGAATAGTATAAACCTCCAACTGAATGAACTTCTGACCCGGGTCCCCGCTGCCTTCGGCACCATACATTATGTAATATATGTTAGTTGCACCTTCTACCACCAGATGGCACAATCTGTTCTATACAAACCTTGGGCACTGAAACCGTTAAGGCTATAGATGTCGAGTCGAATGTGCTATACCCCGTCGTGATCCAGCCCGTAGAACCAGAGATAGAAAAGTGCCCCTGGCGGTGAAAAAATGTACTAAAATCGGTAAGCTCTATTGATGTTGAGTCGAATCAGCCATACCCCGTCGTGATCCTTCCTATAGAAACAGAGATAGGAAAGAGCCTCCTGGTTGTGAAACTCTGAACAGAAATCGATAAGCTCTAGTAAGCTCTATTGACGTCGAGTCGAATGAGCCATACCCTGTCATGATCCAGCCCATAGAAACAGAGATAAGAAAGCATCCCCTGGGGTGAAAAAATGAACTAAAATCGATAAGCTCTATCGATGTTGAGTCAAATGAGCCAAACCGCATCGTGATGTAACGCATAGAACCCAAGTTAGCGGCAAAATCCTTTAATTACACCTTCCACCGCCAATGTATACAATCTGTTCTATATGAACACAACCAATATCCGACATCAAACCTCGTCGTAATCGGGCACATAGAACCTGATTTATAGAAGCACCTCCTGGTGGTGAAACTTGGAACTAAAATATGTAAGCGCTATAGATATCCAGTCGAAATAGCCAAACTGCATTGCAACAGGACTCATAGAACTCGAAATATTATGAAATGAAAAAATAAATTCTGATATTATTATTCGAAAAGAGAGGTATAAACAGGAGGTGCTATCTGTTCTATACGAACATCACCGAAATCTGCAAAGCTATCGAAATTCAGTCGAAAGAGCCAAACCCCCCGTTATAATCGGGCCCATAGAGCCCGATTTACGGAAGCGCACCTGGGGGTGAAACTTGGAACTAAAATATGTGAGCACTATTGATATCGAGTCGAATGAGCCAAACTGCATTGCGATTGGACTCGTAGAACTCGAGATATTATGAAAGGAAAATATAAATTCTGATATTATTATTTGCAAAGAGTGGTATAAACTCAGAAACTTTTAAAAATGTTATAGAGGGTCCTTATTACTTTAATTGTAATGTTTGGTATCAGTTTGGTGGAAATCCGTAACATAGTTTCTGAGTTATGGAAACAGACCATAGTTAAGAGAAAAACCCTGAAGTGGCACCATATAGCAGTTGTTCTGCGCATGCAATGCATAATATGATTAAGCAGTCACAGACCTTTCCAAAGATAGATCACATGACAGGTGTGTGTAAAATTTCGAAAAGTACTCCCCTTGGGGGGGGGGACAAAGTGGGGGGATGGACATCGGAGATACAGAATATGATTAAGTGGTCACAGACCTTTCCAACGATATATAACATAAGGGGTATTGCAAAAATTTAGAAAAATGCCCCCCTTGGGGAGTGGCAAAGTAGGGTGATGGATACCAGAGATGCATAATATAATTAAGCAGTCAAAACCTTTCCAACGATATAAAAGTAAGCTGCAACATCAGGCGCCCTGAGGGAGTGCCCAGTGTGTAGACAACCACCAAACCCAAGTCCTGAGGGACTTTTATCGCACCAGCAGGTTTGTGTCCCTCCGGCGCTTCGGCCAGTTAGAGGACTGCCACCTGTGGACTCCGTAACCTTAAACCCACATGTTGATGAAGTAAACCGTTGTGATATGCGGTGAAACAAAGTAGGGGAATCACCACGAGACACTTGGAGACGGACCGGCATCCCCCAACAGCTTTGGAGCTGGACACCCAAAACGGAACCAGGCCCTAGGCCTTAAGTCGAGATGTTCCAACCCGTACTTGCTCTACCAGAATTATCACATGAGGGATGTGTGCAAAATTTAGAAAAGTGACCCCCTTGGGGGGAAGTGGGGGATGGACCCTGGAGATGCATAACATGAATAAGTGGTCACAGGCCTTTTGAATGATATATCACATGACTGGTGTCGACAAAACTTAGAAAAGTGCCCCCCTTGGGGGTGCAAAATGGGGAGGTGTGACACCTGTGGTGAATAACATGAATAAGTGGTCACAGTTCTTTGTAACGATATGTGACATGACAGGTATAGTTAAAATTTAGACCCCTAGTGTAGGCAAATTATAAATACAAATTTTGTTCACTTCAACTGCAGAATTCTCGGAATTTTCTGAATTTTTTTATATCAAAAGCACTTGTGTGCATCGCCCCGGACCTGAGTTTATCCGTTTACAGACAGACAGATGTTTACCAACATTAATAATATAGGCTGGAGAAACCATACACTTAATTGCAGTCAAAATAGTACTTATAGATAACCTCCATGTAAATTAAAAAATCTCCTTTGTAAATAATAAAATTTAGTGCTGAGTGATTTGATCTTCTGTGTCTAGGGTGTTATTACATGTCCTTCTTTTCCTTTTTTTCTTCAGATAGAGTGTGTAAAAAGGTGCATGCATCCACTTCTTGCAGATGAATCTAAAAAATAATTAAATATCATAAAAGATACATAACTAAAAACTACAGTTAAATTTGCCAAAAACCGACCAATATTGATATATATATATATACACAGTGCCATAACTAGACAGATGCACCAGCACAGGGCCCACATGGAAGGGCATCCAAAATGCAGTTCACAAGAAATTTTATTTTTAAATTTTTTCAATCTTTCTACTGCGTAGTTTGACCTACTTTATTTATTTATTTTTTGTTATGTTAAAACACCTGATGCCAAAAAAAGGGGGAAAGAAAACAAATTTATTTTATAACCATGGGCGAAAAATCTCATATATATTGATGTAACTCA
Source organism: Maratus michaelseni (assembly GCA_963931845.1). Taxonomy (NCBI): domain Eukaryota; kingdom Metazoa; phylum Arthropoda; class Arachnida; order Araneae; family Salticidae; genus Maratus; species Maratus michaelseni. The sequence goes on along the minus strand of OZ007586.1, from coordinate 37,416,752 downwards.
AGGAAATTTATGTTTTGAAGATGTGTTAATATATTCGAATTATATATATTTTACTAAAGTTTTATGGAAATATGTCTATATTTCAGTCCCTGTTAAACTTTCACCCATGTTTACAACTAGATATCAAAATTTTCCCCCGAATTTTTAACATGGGCTACAAAACCTAAAAGTATGCAGTTGAAAATTGTTACTAACAATTTATAATGGTTCAAAGGTGGTTCTCAAATGAGCTGCTCAGCGATGCAAAACTTTCCAACTCATTTTTAAACACAAAGGCATAAAAACTGACAGGCCTGACTATTTAAGCAATTTCGATTTGAAATGAGTTTTTGATCTTTTGAGAAATACTTATTGAGATGTAAGCAATTTGTGTCATGTGATGACAAGTTTTTCCCTTTTTTCGTACTGCTGTGTTGGAAATTTGGTTCAAAATGCTAACTTTGACTATTTTGTGAAAGATCTGCCTTTATCAAAAAATGGAAAATGACTTTCGATTACATAGTTTTTGAATAAGAAAAGCTGCCTATTTCACGCATTTCCAAACAAAAATTAATACAGAAATGTGTCAAAAAGTAGCTCTTTTGAATTTGAAAACAGATTAAAGATCATTTTTCTCATTTAAAAATATTTTCTTTCATAGATCTAATCTGAAATGGTTCCCTCATGAAGACATTTCATATCCTTTAAAATTTGTTTAAAGTAGCAAATTTGTTATTTATACCCAACCAATGGCAGAAATTAGAAAAAATCAAAATTTTTATTCTTTAAAAGTGTTGTTATACAACTGACATATACATACACACACACACACATGTATATATATATATATATATATATATATATATATATAGATGGCTAGCTATGTAATACGTTGAAACAATTGAAGAATAAAAAGAAACTTACCAGCAACACCATTGTTTATTTGAGACTTTGGAGTACTACAAGAAAACCTTTTGTTCAAAACAGGAGTATCTGTCAACAAAACACAAAAACATTGGTGAAATAATATATATATATATTTAAATAACTGACACAATCCATCAAAAAAATTAGGGGAGAAAATTGCTTCTAATAGACTCAGCATAGAAAATTATTAAAACAACTGTAATTTATCAGTTTACTAAATTTATATGTATAAATAAGTAATTCTTTTTCATGCAAGATAAAATAAAAAAAAGCATATGAAGGTTATTAGTGGTAATAAACTTAGCTTTTATAACAGATAATAAAATATCTTAACTTAAAACTAGGTTTTTACTTCGAGAAACATGATCCTACCTATGATACCAGGTTTATTTCCTATGAAAAATACTGAATCAAATGTCAATTGATGCAATTGAAGTTTTTAAGTTGACATTCTCTAAAATGAATATTAATACAATTGCTCTGTAAAATAAAGTTCATTCCAGAAGATTATTTTTCTTCAGGCTCATGCATTAAACTTACTAACAGCTAAAAATTATAATTAATTTTTGCTTACCAACAATGGTTTAATTTCTATGCAACAGAGGAAGAAGATTATCCATTGTGGAAGGATGCATTGGAATATCTGTAAATAAAACAAGAATAAGTAAGCACCAGGAGAAAAAAAAATTGCTTCTGCTAAACTCTGAATAAAAAATTAAAACAACTGACATCTTACATGCATAGAAATTGTTAACAATATGAAGGAAGGAAGATGTAAATTTAAAATATATGTAAAATAATGGTAGATCAGAATAACTGTAGATTTTGTGCAATTAAAAATGAAGATAACTTATGAATGTGTCAGAAAGTAGACATTTAGGATTAGGCAAAAAATGAAACAAAATATATTATGCTGAATTTATCATCTCAGCTTCTAGGTCAAAAACTTTTCTACACTTTTTTTTTAATTTAGCATGAATGTATGTATAAAAAAAAATCTTATATCCAGACACAGTATAACATTATTTACCAGTTTACTAAGTTCATACATATAAATATATACTTTATTATACATATAGTTTTAAAAGAGAAAACGAAACAGAAATTGGGGTTTTATTATTTAAAAGATTACAATTTTTAATAGCTTGATTATTTCTCGTAATATTTTAAACAGCTTGATGCTAATAATAAAACATTTTTTTATTACATCTAAATTATAGTTGTATAATTTTATCTACAGGAAAGAAATTCATAAACATTTTATCTAAAATAAGAACTTAATAGTCATTGCCACTGTTAATGTACTTTATAGTTTAGAAAATTTATTTTAGAACAAAAAAGTAAGAAATTGCATTTTATCCTTACATTTTTAGATATATCAAATTGATTTTCTCTAAGTCATGTTAAGTTACTTATCTTAAAATATAAAGAATGTACATTTACTACCCACCCAATAATACTTTTACACTTTCTTGCATTCAAAATTAATTATAATACTTCTCATAATTGATAGTGACATATATCCTGAAATAACCTTTAGTCAAGTAAATTTTATTTATGTAGAGTTTGTGTCTCTAGTGATCAACAAATTTGTAAGAATGAGTATATGTTCTGAAACCAGTCTCCAGTCTTAAATTACAAATTCAAATAAAGCAAGAGATATGGTTACAATAGTAATTATATATTTGTTTAACAAAATCATTGTCAATTAAAAACCAGCATCTACAATATAACAACACAAAGTTCTACAACTTACTCAACATGCATTAAAAGCATCCACAGAAACTGATAAAAATAACATGAAGGAAGATGTAAATTATAAAAGATTAATAATGGTAGATCAGTATAACTGTATAATTTGTACAATTAAAAATGAAGATAACTTATGAATGTGTCAGAAAATAGACAGTTTAGATTAGGCAAAAAATGAAAAAAAAAAATTATCCTGAATTTATTTGACGAAATATCTAACAATATTAGGCCAAAGCATTTAGCCATCTTGCCTTCAGTATTTGGTTTACAGAATATTCAGTAAAATGGCTGAATATTCCTACAATTTAGTTGACATTTTCTAAAGATAATTCTAATAAAATTACACAGCAAATAAATAATAAATTCTGGAAGATTACTTTTCTTCAGAATTATGCATTCCAATTGCTAACAGATAAAAATTATAATTAATTTTTGCTTACCAACAAGGGTATTTCCATGCAATGGGTGGAGAGGATTATCAATTGTGGCAGGAAGCAGGGGAATATCTGTAAATAAATCAATAATTAGTAAGAACCAGAAGGGAAAAAATAATTCTACTAGATTCTGCATAAAAAACAGACATTATACAACACTGAAATTAATGCAATTCCTTATAAAGTTATGAAATTACCATTCCTAAAATAAAATGTTGCCTTACAATACTGAACTTTGAAACACTTTTTACAACTTTGAAAAACATGATCCAACTTACGATACCAGATTTATTTTCAATAGATTAATACTGAATCAAAAGTCAAATGATGCAATTGGAGTTTTTAAATTCACATTTCCTACAAAGAATAATAAAATTGAACAGCAAATAAATAATAAATTCCATAAAATTATTTTTCTTCAAGCTCAAGCATTAAAATTGATACAAGATTAAAATTATATATATTTTTTTTTCTTGTCAACAGTAGTTTAAGTATCTTGCAACAGGAGCAGAGGATTATCCATTATGACAGTAAATACAGGAATTTCCTTGAGATAAACTAAGAAAATGAACCAGAAAAAAAAAAACAATTTTAAATAGACTCAGCATACAAAAATATATATATATTAAAGCAACTAGCATTTTCTAACAATATTTAAATTAATCGAATTCTGTATACTATTTTGAAATTAACATTAATAAAAAGGAATGAGGCCCTATAATATTTAATTTCATTGAAAATTTTTAACTCTCATTCAAATATGAAGAATGTGGATTAAGATAACAATATTTATGATGCTGCATAATGCATATAATTAACAAAAATTGACTTAGCAAGTGATAAAATGGCAAAAAACAACAACATTTTTTTTCCTTCTTACCAACATTTTCTTGCTTATTTCCTGACTATGTAGTTTCTTTTTTATGCTTCAAACATATATCTTTATCCTTGAGCATGGAACATCTGAAATTCAATAAAGTTCATAATTATACACAAATACACACTCATACAAATACAAAATTCTGTAAGAAAGAGCAAAAGCAAATTGTAAAAAATAAATAACTATGCCAAAATATAATCTAAGAAAAATACTAAACATGGGTACAGCATGGCCTCTGAATCGATTATATCTCCCGGAGATATAATCTTCATCCTGCTGCTCATTCTCGTCGAATCTGAAAAGAAAAAATTATTATAAATATTACTATGTTTATTATAACTTTAAATTATTCATAAATTCTTATTTATGTATTTTAAGTAATGTAAATTAATAATATTCAAAACTCTATTTGCAGGGGGGCGGTGTTTTATTATCATACTGTTATGCACAGCTGAAAAGCATTCGATAGTTTTATTGTCACATATATTTTTAAATTAGCAAAAGTACTTGTTAATGATGTGTCTCGCTTTGAGAATATTACAATACAAGACTAGCAAATATTATTGATAATTATTAATTTTTGTGATTAATGTGTTTGTTTAATGCTAACTTTTCGATTTTAATCAAATCTAACAAGCTGTTTTATCTTTTGTGCAATTTTCAATTTTTTTTTTCTTGAGAGGGGGAGGGGGTTACCTGTGGTGACAGATATATCCTGAAATATCATATTCCTCGAGGGAACCTAACCCTACCTAATTGCCCATGTTTACAATCAAAATTAAAGAAATTGTTTGAACTACAAACAGTATTTGCTGCCTAAGCAACATCAATTAACTTTCAAATTTTCAATGTATCGTTTTGAATGTTTTCTCTTAGATAATAGTGAAATGAATTCAATAAATAGAATTTTTCGCATCTGGATAAGCTGACTATTCTAATTAATTCCAAACATAGTCAATAATAAAAAAAGAAATAGATCATTTTGATATGTTTTCTGCTTCTAGTTAACAGCTACAATACATTCTCCAGATAATGTTTCAAATATTAAAAAGTTCATCAAATTATTTGCAAACTATTGCACCATCATGAGAAAACCAAAGAAATGTTTAATGATATTAATATTTTCTTCTAATAACACTTTTATTTTCTTCATAAAGTTTAACAGCAAATAATTCTCTGAGATATTCTCTCCCAGAATTTCAACAGTCTTTATACAGTAACATTTAATACCATAGTTAACTAATTAGTGTCTGTAATAAATTTTGAAAAATCACTAACAACATAAAGAATTCAACATTAAGAATACTCACAACAAAGAATTTTGGGGAAAACCATGAAATTTACAGTCTGGCCAGTCAACAGGCTTGGCTCTACAAATGACATATTTACATCCAGCTTTGTTCAGAAGTTTAAAATTTCTGAAATAAATTAAATATTTGTAATGAATAATGTAATAATAAAATACTGGATACTTTTGTGTTAGATGGGTGCAAGTCTGCAATTGATATATACACATATGTGTATATATATAACTGGTGCCCCGCTAACAGAAAAATACCCAAAATTGCATACATTTATTGATTCAAAATAGGAACATTTTACATGAAAATGAAATAACGATAAATATAAAAATTAGCAATTTCAAGTTTTATAAATAAAAGGATAAAGAACTCGCCAAAACAACTAAATATTTCCTTCTCGCCCATTCCTAATATTATGGATTATCCTTTTTTTACTGGCAGGTACAAATGGGAGTAGTTACACTGTGTATGACGAGGAGGGGGGGGGGATATTTTGGATTATTTAGTTAGAAAAATTTAAAATCATCATGTTTTAGAAATCTCTTTGTGGGATGAGAAAAGCAATGAAAAAAAACTGAAAATCATCTTCTTTCCACCCAGGTTATTTTAGTTTCATTCAAAAAAAATATATATATATATACAGTCGAACCTCGTTAACGCGAACACTCAAGGGGAAACTTTTTTTGTTCGCGTTAAAAGTAGTTCGTGTTATCCGAACTTAAATACATTACATACAACTGGACGGGGCAATAGGAAACAGTTCGTGTTAAGAGTAATTCGCGTTAAGCGTGTTCGTGTTAACGAGGTTTGACTGTATAACCTTTTAAGATTATAGTTTCTGAAATAGATTAAATATTTGCAATAAATAATTAGGGGTCTGCCTAGTTGGGGTTTTTTTTCACACTTTATTCTTATTTTTTCAAAAAGGGAAAGGTTCTTTTTCTGTGAAAATTTCTCAAAAAAAAAAAAAAAAAAAAGGATAGAAAAAAACAGTCAAATAAAAAAAAAATGGGAGGTCACACATAGTTAGCCAAAAGTGAAAATAGTTGAAATTTTTGGTAGTACACTTCAGCTTGTGGTGCAATGAAAGTTAAAAGTTTAAGTTAAAAAAATATTAAATTTTAACTTTTTTCTTAATATTAAATTTTAAATAAAGATTAATTTCATCTGAACTTGGGACTCCAATAATATAAAATAAAAAACTCATTTTGTATAATAAAAAATTTTTGATGCACAAAATTAGCAAAATAAATTTTTAAATAGGAAAAAAATATCATTTATAAAATTATTTTAACTTTATTAATGTAAAAGAAGTAGGAAAACTATTTTGTGTAGGGTCTGTTTTTCCGAGATGAAATTTTGTGAAAGAGATTCCTGATAATGTAACAATAATGTAATGGACTATAATAATAATATAATAAAGTAAAAATTATATAATAATAATGTATTTATAACAGAATAATGTATTATATTATTATTACACAATAGATTAATTTTGTTTTGACAGTTCTTTAAAATAATATGGTAACTTATGTGAACTTTTAAATGGAATGCAAATACATAAAAATCTGCAACTTACTGTTTCTTGGAATACAAAGGTTGACAATCCATATCCACTTATTTGTTTTACATTGAGACTGTGATCAAGAAATGAAAAAAATTAAATAGCGCTCACTTTGGCTTGGCTTAAAAAACAGTGATGCTGGCTCAAAGTCTCAAAGAAGATAAGATTGCTGTAAAAAAAAAAAGAGCACGAGAAAAGCACGGGCTTCTCTTATTGTTTTGATCTAGAATGCGTGCCCATGTCAAAGTCGAGAGAGTGTTTTGCAAAATTTGCAATGCGTCTGGGAACGGTGCGGGCTCATCCTGTATGTTTGTTTTTTCTGCATCTCCATATGTTTGTAACGGTGTTGAATTTTAAACCTAGCGACAGATGACGATAGCTACGCTTTTTTAGAGCTCATGTTCTTATCTATTCTACTTTCTTTGGTATAGCCACAGATTTACTAGCATTCGTCTGCCCCCAAACAGTCCTAGATTGTGAAACCCATCTCATTAGTGCCTTCAACACTCTTTTGAACTTTGAAAAATTGAAGGGGTGATGCTTCGAGACCTATAGCTACAAAGGCTGTTTGTCTTGAATGATCCATATATTTTATTCACAGAAACACTTACATTACTTTTTACAATTACATAAATCACAGACGAGATAGCACAAGGAAATTTACAATACCAGAGAGTTACAACCGAGAACTCCAAAAAGTGCTTGCAAAGGAGGTGGCAGGAGTTGAACCGCGTCTGATTCCTACACTCTCAAACGATTAGCAGAATGGTGCCTTAAGCACTCGGCCATGGAGGCCACCCTTCAATACTCAAAAGTGTTCTATTATTTAATAAACAAATAACACTAGAAAGTTGTAGTAGAATAAGAAGTTATATTTTTGCTCATCATAGCCAATTTTATGTTTGAACTCAGGATTGAGTTTTCAATTACATTTTATGTTTATGATAAATTTTCCTCTTTAAGAATATTCTCCTATTTGAAAAGTAAATGACTAACATCAAATCTTAATCTTTTAAAATCTGAATATTTTTTATCAAGTATTATAAACACTTTGCACTCCAGTGTCTTTCAGCATGGAAGAAGATTCAATATATATGGTTTTTAAATATACTGGAGTGTAAATGGTCAAAGCAGAATGTAGCCTGAAGAGAAGAGGCAGGGGTCTATTAAAACTTTTCTATCAGGGTTTTTATGAAATTGTGAATAGTTTTTACATTTGTGAAAAATCTAATCTTAATTTTGTGAAATTGAAATTATTGTTATATACAGGTTCTTGTTTATACATTTTTAACAAGGTTCTTTACATATCACTTCAGTTGTTTTGTGACAGGTCAGATTTCACTTTAACAATAGTATATAACCCCTGTCATAAATGACAGATTGACAAAATTAAATGGAAATTACTCAGTACTATTTATTCCTTATATTTTAATTATGTTTCATAAGAAAAAATAATTTTATTTATGATGGAAACAAAATTTCAAAATTTGTTTCTAGTATTTGCTACTAGATAGTGCCAAAATATTTCTTTTTAAAGCGTAATGTAATACTGGATTGATCACCGCAAAGAATCCCTACGAAAGCTGTCACCACTATTTCTGAAATAAGTATATTTACAGAAAAAATTAAGCACAGAAATGTTGATATAGATGTTTTATATGAAAATTTGCTGAACACACATAATTTGAGGCAGAAGAAATTATCGTTTAGTTGTCATATGCTAGCATATATTTTTCATTAACCTAACATGACATTTCGCTACGCTCCATTTCGCCATGGAAGTAGAATGACATGGAAGTATCATCTCAAAGTAGCAGTGTTTGCATCTCCAACTCGATCCACAATATACTTTCCTACACTTGGATTTGTCGATAGATAACTGCTAAAAAAGTTTTTGAAGGTTTTAAACAAAATTTAAATATTTAAAAGCTTTAATATGCTTTTACAAATATTTTAAGAGCAGAATTGGATGAGAAGCTTTCAAAGATTCATTCATTTGTGATTCCTTTGAATTTGTGATTCTGAATAGCAACAGTGTCTGGGATTCTGATGTTAAACCTGGATTTTTAATTAAGAACTTAAAACATTATAATAGGATATGATATACATGTTTTGTAGGAATATATGCTGAACAGACATGATTTCAAGTAGAAGATATTATCATTTAGCTGTCATACGTTAGCATAGGTTTCTCATTACGCCTAAAATGGCATTTAACTATGGTTGATTAGCAGACCAGAGTGGTCATGCTTGGAATGGTTAGCAACACTTCCTTGCCTTCGGATTTTATTATAAGTAGATGATTAAATAATTTGTGAAAGGTTCAGTTTGGAGAGGAAACAGTTTTGTGAAGCTTATTTTTAAGACAAAGAAATTTGTCAAGGATCCTGTTTTAAAGTGAAAAAGTTTGTGAAGCGTCCTTTAAAGGATTCATTTTTCTTTTTTTTTTTAAACAGATCCCTGAGAGAGCAGAACTTATACACATTTTTATGTAAATATTTGTTTGTAAATTAACTTGAACAATTTAAGATACACATAATAGAAAAAAGGTTTTAAAGAGCAGTTTTCATCATTTAATCTGAATAGATGCAGTTGAAATTTTATTCATAGGTGCAAGAAGTCCATCCAAGCCAAGACTGAAAGCCTTTCTGATTATTAGGTACAATCTAATTGAGATGGGCTAGAAGATTTATATTTGACTGCGTTGTATCTAAACATTGATCTTTTAGAGTAAAAGAAAACATTTAAAAGTTTTTGCTTGTAAAATTGCTAAAAGTATAAAGTATCAGTCAAAATCTCTTCAAGACTGAAGATATTGCACCCATGATTCTATTAGATTTATTCAGATAATTTCTAACTTAAAAAGAGAAAAAAATGCAGTATTGAATTTAACTGCTTTTTATGAATTTGTAGGAATTTTCTTTGAAAAAATAAATACAAGAAATTTTTTTGGAATTTTTTTTGCTCGAACTAATTTTATTGAAAAATATAAACAAATTGCACGTTAAAATAGAACTAAATTCATTGTATAGCCTCATTAATAAAATATACATCCATTTATATTCATGAATCATTAATAAACTCACAAAAAATATATCATTAGACTCAGTATAATGTCCTGATTTCAAATATGAATGCATTTTTGCATAGAAGTTTTCTATGTATTGAAAATTGCACCAATTCTTTCTTTTGTTTATTACAAACTTCTTTTAAATTCTTTTATTGTTGTTTTCAGGGATATCTAAAATATCTAAATGTGTGGTATAATCAGGGTGTCTATTCTAGATCAGCAACGAATTTCCATGACTTTTCCAGGTTTTCCATACCATTAAAAAAAATTCCAGGTATCGAGATTTTGCGATTTACACACAAAAAAATCTTAAAAGTTGTGAATTTGAGAGTAGAACTTTCACAACTGACTCTGAGGCACAAATTACTGATTTGTTACATAATTTTTTGCAAAATTTACTAATTGTTGAACATTTTATACACTAAACATTTTGCAGATACATACTTTTAGCATCATGTTCTATCCATTTTGTATAATCAAGATGAAATTCTTTATCACATCAGTCACAGTTAAATACAGATTGATTTGACACATTTTAATACAAATAATAAATATTCAATAAATTAAGTTAAAAAATGTTCAGTTCCCCAATCCTACAACATTCAGTAGAAAGTTTCAATGAAGCTGGAACTGAAAAACTCTGAGTTACAAAGAAGGACTGAAAGGTAGTAGACAAAATAATTTGCACGAGGTGTGAAATACCCTTTTACAGTACTTATGAAGAGCAAAGTTTGATTTTAATGGTGCAGCAATTTCAAATCCTTAGTTTTATAAGAAACATTTTCCTATTTTTTTCTTGGAAGTTTAAAAAATTTCTAACTTTTTCGCAGAATTTTCAAATTTTCCTGACTTTTCCAGGTTATCCAGGTGGCTAGACACCCTGTATAATTGAATTGGTCATTTCAAAAAGCATCTTAAGTAAAGTTTTTTTCAAATATACTTTTCTTGTCACAAATGCTTCCTTAAAGGTAGGTCCCAAAAGTCCTTAAATGTCATGATCTGAGTAGTTGGTTGGTTAATTTCATGACAGCCGATTATCAACACAAGGAATATAGGCCCTGGGGGGAGTGCCCTATGTGAGGATATTTCTAAGGGATCCTAACCCATATTTACGGCACGGTTCAAAGAAAACCACAGAAAACTCTGAACGGTTAGGTCAACGAGCGCGACAGGGGTTTGAACCCAGCACCTCCAGTCTACCAGCTTTGAGAGCAGAACCTCTCAGCCACTGGTGGGGCTCATGATCTGAGTAATAACCACATAAGTCAGTGTATTCCTTCCTCTTCAAACAATATATTCTAATTTTCATTCATTACTTAAACAACTTTAAGTGCTTCTTCATGCAATACCAGATTACAAGCGGATAATTTTCAAATTTGAGGCCTTTTTTTGTCCAATTTTTATCAGGACTGTTACCAGCTTTATTCAATTAAATGAGTGTAATATTATTATCTTTTCAGCACACCAAAAGTCACTGCGAGAAGTATTTTTAAACTATACTATCCTAACCCTAAAAATTTTATAGTTTAGCCAAGGAAAAAAAAATAATAATATTTTGTCAGGTCTGTTACTTATTAAAAGTAACAGATCTGATATTTCTTAATTAAAAATAATATTGCAAATGTGTATAATAATTTTTCATTTTGGACTAATTACCCATATTTACCAATGGCATGTTTCCCCATTCAAGTAAATGTGATTTCATGTTAAAAATTTTTTTAAATGCCTGGTAACAGACCTGACATTTGTTTGCTTCGTAGTTATATATAAGTGACTACAGGACAAAATTTTAATAAAAAGTTGATGCTGATCATTTAAACATGTAGAAATGTAAACATGTACGTACATAAAAACTAAAGTTAATCACAAACAATGTTTATGTTAATGGGGATTTTTTTGGTTATTTGTTTTTATTTTAAAACTGAAAAATGCCTCAAATTTGAAAATCCCCCAGATACCATATTTCATTACCATATTACCATTTACATGCAATACCGTATTAAAACATAAAAATGTTCTTGTATAAGTGCTATCGTCATAAATTTTGATTAAAAATGGGTTTAAGAGCCTACACTAGTCACGCGAAGAAACACTCACGCTAATGTTAAGTCTATGAGAAGGTTATCGCGCGATTTCTCGCTCGCATTTTAATATTTTTAAATTTTTTTTTTTGCATAGGATAGCTGAGGTCGATCTCTAACGTTGTTAGTTTTTACTTTTTTGATTTTGGTTACAGTTTTTTTATAAGCAGACATTTTAAATTTTGGAACCGGTTTCAACCGGTTCTGAAATTGAAAGTACCTTTATATAAAAAAACTGGAACCAAAATCGAAAAAGTAAAAAATAACAACGTTAGAGATCGACCTCAGCTATCCTATGCAAAAAAAAATATTTAAAAATATTAAAATGCGAGCGAGAAATCGCGCGATAACCTTCTCATAGACTTAACATTAGCGTGAGTGTTTCTTCGCGTGACTAGTGTAGGCTCTTAAACCCATTTTTAATCAAAATTCAAATAATTTTAAATAAATTCAAATTTCATCAAATGATTAAAATTATACTACAAATCACTTTCTTCTTCTTTTTTCAATTTCACTTTTGTTTTTATCATTAAAATTAACTGTTTTAATCAATAGTTATTACATGTGTTTCTTTAAACTGGCTTATTACACCATCCATCGCTTTCTCTTAAAAATTTAAAGAAATGGAAGAAATGTTCATAATTTCTTGAAACAACAAATTTAGTACCTCCTCAGTCTCATACTCTATGATAAAATTATTTAAATATTCTGCTAGGATTCCTTGATTATCAAGACAAATATTGTGCAATATTTTAAATACAGAACATATTTTGATTCCTGTTCCGCATAACAAATAAGATAACATTTTAGGGATAAAAAGTTCTTCTTTGGCTAAGAAATGATGTAAATATCTTCTTTTCTTATGGAAACAGATTTTATGAAATTTACTTAAAATAGAATTATCCATTCCTGACAGAGATAATATGTAAGACAAATTGTGCATAGTAAATCCTATATCTGCAAAATCCTCTAAATATTTTGTCTTGCTTCCATCTTCATTAAAGCAAGCTTTATTAAAATATTTCAAAGCAAAATAAACATTATTTACTGCTCCAGATAAAACTCTAGATAAAAAAACTTGGTTTGAACTTATGTCAATGAAACCTTGTAAATATTTTGTTGGATTTCCATTCTTATCAAAACAAACTTTATGGAAATCTTTTAAAATTAAACAAACATTAGGTCCAGTTCCACTTAAAATATCACATAAATTACTCACTTTAAAACCTGTTTTAGTAAAATCCTCTAAATATTTTGTTTCATTTTCTTCACTATCAAACAGAAAATTATAAAATGCTTCAAAAATACATTTAGCTTTAGAACCTGTTCTAGATAAAACACAGGAAACATTATATAAATTTGCTCCATTTTTGTTTAGTATTTGTAAATATTTTGTTGAATTTCCATTTTCATCAAACCAAACATTCAACAGATTTTTGAGCTTTAATTCCTGCACACCATAATACAATAGATATAGTGAACAGGTTTATTCCATTTCTATAAAGAATTTTACACAGAATTGTGTATGTATGTGAATATTTTATGAATACCAATATACATTAACTTTTAATTATTTTGTAATTTGATGATATGACTATGTAGTTTTAAGCGTATGAGAGTTGCAACAACAGTTACAACAATGAAATGAAATTCTAGATACACTGCGTTCATTAACAGAAATTTGCAGAGAACAGAATTACGGAAGAATGCCTTATTTTTTAGTCTTAAAACTAAAAATTAGACAAAAACTAATATTTTATCATATTTTCTTACATTCAAATAAAATCCTCTGCATTTCAACGAATCAGCTGCTCATTCACGCAGAATTATACATTTTGAGATTTATTTATTTTTTATTTCCAGTTTCAAATATTAAAGAATATTTATACCACATGATACAGTATTCTTGTTTAATCAACCGTTTTTCATTGCAATTTTTGAAAGTCAATAAAAGTACCATAACTAAAAAATAAATTCATTTTATTTTTTCAACAACTGAATGAGAAAGCAAAGTATAATTCTAGAATATTTTTTTATTTACAAGATGCAAAAAATGAAATTGTTTGAAAAATTATCTTCTTGTAAACCTTGAAAATAGGGGAAGGAGAAAAATAAAATTGAATAAAACACAAATGTTATCAACTGATCATTTTTGTTTTATTATAGAACAAATTTATTATTTAAAAAATTATCAAGCTTCAATGTGCTTTTGTAATGGGTATTTATATAATTTGTGCACTATTGTTATTATTGTCAGTGCTATTCACCTTTCTTGTGCTCTGTCTGTCAGCTGCACATATTCACTGTTCATGTCATTTTTTATTCTTTGTTCACATACAGTTAAAGTCATAAAAAAATTATAGAAAATAGTGATTAAGTATTTTCATTATCATCTTAAAATCTCATAAAGTAGTATATTTACTTATGTGAAGTCAGCATATCAATACCAAAGTAGCAAATGGCTTTAAGAAAACTTTTTACCTTTAATTTACATATTTTATGCTATTAATAAATGGTTTTTCTTATAGAACAAATTTTAAAATGAAATTTAACATTACATTAAACATAATTTTTTCTTGAGTAAAAACGATACAAATAAAATAAACGTTCATTTTCCTACTTTAAAAACAAGTCTTTTCAATTTTGCACTCACTCAATCTCCTTTTTTATTTTCTTTATAGTTTTGCATTCTAGTGCTACTAATATTACATAATACTTATATTAAGTAGGTTTGAGAAGTTCGATAAAGATTTCAATTCAGCTTTTATTAAATTGTCAAACTGTTTAATATATCACTTTAAACAGAATGCCAGATTATTTTATATCAAATAATTAAAATATTCTAAAGACCTTTTCAATAAGGTACCTTTTATACAATGCATTATAAAGTAATTGTTTAATCTTAAGAATACTGTATAACTCTATAACGGATAAAGCACTTCAATTGCTAAAATGTTGAAATAAATGATTGACACCGGAAATTATGAACAAATTTATTTGTATACAAGAAAAAAGCGATATTTCACATACATAATAAATGGAAAACATTTCTATTAAAATTCTGGTGTCATTGATGAATTTCGTAATTAAAATTTTGTGGTTTCGTAGGGAAACCAATGTCCGTTAAAGGGTTAAAAAGCATATTCCATTAAAATTATTGCTTACTGATACATAATTGTAAGCTGTTTTCTTTCCAAAAATGATTACTTAAATGTGGTTATAAATAATTACAAAATAACACATTAAAACAAACAAGGAAAGCAATCTTGGAATAGTAATTCTTTATTTAAGATCGCATCACAGCATAATTTTCTTCACTTATAAGAAAGATATTGGAAAAAATACAGTGTATCAAGTTTTAAGATTAAATTTAAACAAATTCAAAATCAGAAAATGAAGAATACTGATACAAGTTCATGATTTGAAAAATACAAACTGCATAGCTTGTTGAACAAAGACTACATACAAGTTGTAGTTTCATAAACAAATAATATATATATTTACTCAACTCCAAACTTCATCTCAATGCATAAAGTAGCAAACCCCTCCATTCGCATAAAAAGTAGAACAATGACCTATGTATAAAAGAAGTTTAAGAATATGGGGGGGAAAAAGATGGATTTCTTTCATATGGTTAGCGAAATATTGAAATGCATCAGAACAAATGCAATTTTTAAATAAAATTTTCAGCAATTAACATTAAAAGAAGGGTAGAGAGAATTCTACAGCATAAAATTCTTTTTTTTTCCCTTCTGTTGTAAAATTCATAACAAGAAAAATGATAAATGTATTATAAATTTTCTATACATATTTACATAAAAAAAATCTTTCACAATTTTAATGCTTTTGAATTTAATTAAATCATGAAAAATATTAAGTGTACTTTCAAATTATTATGCACAATTCATAACAAAAAAAGAAAAATGTATGGTTCTCCAGCTATTTAATTTTCAAATTTCATATACATGTGGAATCTCAGAAAAATACAGCAATTATGTTATTAATAAAATATAAAAAATCTTTAATTTACTAATTTTTAATACAAGGTTCATAAAAATTAAAAAGAGTATCCTGAATTTTCCTGGTGTTTTTTTAACCAGTTCCCCCCTCCCTCCACACACATACATACACACAAAATAAATAAATTTAATTTAATTAATAGTGTTTAGTTTTCTATATAAAATATAGAAAAAGAGTTATTTAATTTCAACTTATTGATCTTTTTTTTTTCGAAGTTGAAATATTTCTTAATTTTTTTTTGTCTTAAGAGCAACTTCTCTAATAAGTAACATCTCTCTTTTATCGTTAATCAATTTCTTCTTTATTTCTGTCAGTGTTAATGCTATATGGATAATCTTCCATATTCAATTATAGATGTTATAACCACTGATTTCACACTCACTTCTAATTCAATGGAATATCCCAGACACAGAATTTTATTTAAACAATTTTCTTTTAAGGTTATACTTAAAAATAATCATTGGAAAGAAAAACAGTTTCCCCATATTTTAAAGAAAATATAAACTGTTCCATAAGATTTTGAAACCAAAACATTTCCCCTTATTTCCAGGTTCACCCTACTCTTTTGTATGAACCCTGTAATGGTAAAAATTTATATTTAACAATGGTTAAAATATGCTTTAACCTAAATTACTTTCAGTTTACTTACCTGAAAGTAGATGTTAGAGAACCCAACACTTAAAGAAATTTAATGCAAAATTTTGAAGATAAACAACATCCAGTTGAAATAATCATTTTCTTCATCTTTCCTTGAGTTGAATTCAACTTATTTAATAAAACCCATAAAAGTTTCCCAACTTCAAGATGGGATGAAGTCTTTGTGACAGCTGAGAGCAATGTCCTTTCATCATGTCAAATCATCCGGTTATTAACACTCTCAAACAAGTCATTCATGAGTGCACAGAAATCTGCTGTATTGCTACCAGAGCTTTTGATATCACCATTTACACTCATATAGCATAAAATGGAGGTGACGGATTGACTCAGAACCTGAACTGCCAGTCTTACATTCATTGCAGTCTTACATTCAGCCCTCAAGATCCAAATGTGTTTGGGTGAGATGCAGAGTAAAACAATGTGACATATCATAATCAAATTTTCATGTCTCCACAACATGCTTACAGTGTGCAATTTTTGACACACCCTTATGCAAAGTTTTGGCAATTTAACATCATAGTTTTTAAAATAGATGACCAATAGATGAGGAACATCAAATAAGGCATATACTTTATAGTTCATATTATCTCTTTTCACAAAGAAGACAGAAACACCCAACTCCATTGCATATAGCTGTTGATTGTTAGCCCCAAGATCACAAACGGCGGCTATACAATCAAGACCATTGCACAAGTTTTGCTTTTCCTTCACGTAGGTGTTTAACCACAGCAGATGAGGCAGATTCACATGAGAAAAAATAACCAAAGCCTTGTTAAATTGCAATTTCTTGCATAACCCACACACCATAAAAACTAATGCATGAGTTGCAATTCCTGACTTTGATACTGTAAAAGATCAGTAATCTTCAAAACCAATAACAGTGTTATGGTCAAACGACAAATTTGTTTAAAGCTTAATTTCATCAAAAGAAACTATGCATTTTTTATCATATGATTTAAGTTTTTTTCATGGAATTTAAGATTGACTGATTAAATCTGGGATTCATTTGAAGGCCAGACACACATTTGTGTAAAGTTGTCACAGAGGGTAAATGAAACCATTTAGATAGGGAGTAATATGCTTTTGGACTTATCATGTAGATCTGCAAGGTTAAATTTTTATCCTTGATACCCCATCTTCATCCAAATTTAGATATACCTGAAAATTTCACCTGAGAGGCAATGAAGTTATATACAATTAGAGAGATCATACACTTAATTGCAGTCAAAATAGCACTTTTAAATAACCTTGCATGTAAATTAAAAAATCTCATTTGTAAATAATAAAATTTGGTGCTGAGTGATTTGATCTGCTTCGTCTTTGGTGTTATTACACGCCCTTCTTTTCCTTTTTTTTTCATGGGGTAGAGGATGTAAAAAGTGGCATGTGTCCATTTCCTGCAGATGAATCTGAAAAAAAATAATTAAATATCATAAAAGATACATAATCAAAAACCACAGTTAAATTTACCAGAAACCTACCATTATTGATATATATGTATATATATATATATATATTCACAGTGCCATAAATAGACAGATGCACCTGCACAGAGCCACACGGAAGGGCATCAAAAATGCCGTTCACAAGTAATTTTATTTTTAAATTTTTTCAGTATTTCTACTGCTTCGTTTAACCTATTTTATTTATTTATTTTTAATGTTATGTTAAAAAACCGATGCCAAAACAAGAAAAAAAGGAAAAAGAAAACAAATTTATTTTACAACCATGGGCGAAAGTTCTCATATATATTAACGCAACTCTAGAAAATTTATGTTTTGAAGATGTGTTGATATATTCAAATTATATATATTTTACTACAGTTTTATAGAAATATGTCTATATTTCAGTCCCTGTTAAACTTTTACCCATGTTTACAGCTAGATATAAAAAAAATTCTACCGAATTTTTAACATGGGCTACAAAACCAAAAGTATGAAGTTGAAAATTGTTACTAACAATTTATAATGGTACAAAGGTGGTTCTCAAATGAGCTGCTCAGCGATGCAAAACTTTCCAACTCATTTTTAAACACAAAGGCATAAAATTGACAGGCCTGACTATTTAAGCAATTACGAATTGAAATGAGTATTTGATCTTTTGAAAAATAGATATTGAGATAGAAGCAATTTGTGTCATGTGATGACACATTTTTCCCTTTTCTCGTACTAATGTGTTGGAAATTTGGTTCAAAATGTTCACTTTGACTGTATTTTCTGATAGATCTGCCTTTACCAAAAAGTAGAAAATGACTTTCGATTACATAGTTTTTGAATAAGAACAGCTGCCAATTTCATGCATTTCCAAACAAAAATTAATTCAGGATTGTGTCAGAAAGTAGCTCTTTTGAATTTGAAAACAGCATTAAAGATTATTTTTCTCATTTAAAAAAAAAGTCTGTCATAGATTTAATCCTAAATAGTTCCCTCATGACAGCATTTCATGTCACTTAAAATTTGTTTAAAATAGCAAATTTGTTATTTATACCCCACCACTGGCAGAAATTTGAAAAAGTCAAAACCTTTATTCTTTAAAAGTGTTGTTATACAACTGACATACACACACACACACACATATATATATATATATGGCTGGCTATGTAATACGTTGAAACAGTGGAAGAATAAAAAAATATATATACCAGCAACACCATTGTTTCAATACTGGAATATTTGTTAACAAAACACAAAAACACTATCTTAAGAATTGAAGAAATAATATATATATATATATGTTTAAATAACTGACACAATCCATCAAAAATTAGAGAAGAAAAATTGCTTCAAATAGACTCAGCATAAAAAATTATTAAAACAACTGTCATTTATCAGTTTACTACTAGCTTTATAGGTTCTCACACCCCTCGAGTTGTGGTAAAGCAAGAGCCGTCGTGGTAGCTCGACATATGGCCTAGTGACCGTCTCCCCTATGGGGTTTCGCGAACGAAGTCATCGGGGGTTCCTCGGCGGTTCATCAAGGTTCCGTCTCTGCGGAAGTTTCCTCCGAGACGTGGGGTTACTGTCGTGGCGACCTATGTCATCGACGTTGGTAAATTGGCTTGGGGGTCCGCAGTTGGGGAGCAGCCCCAGGCCGATCGCAATGCCGAGATGAGACAAAGCCTCTGGTGCGATATAAGTCGTTTAGAGACTTGGGCGTGATGGTTGGAACGCAAGCCGGCGACCCCTGTGGGCACGAGCTCATTTTTATCAGTTTACTAAATTTATATGTAAAAATATGTAATTCTTTTCCATGTATGGTAAAATATAAAAATGCATATGAAGGTTTTTAGTGGTAATAAACTTAGCTATTATAACTGATAATGAAATATCTTAACTTAAAACTAGGTTTTTACTTTGAGAAACATGATCCTACCTATGATACTGGGTTTATTTTCTATAAAAAATACTGAATCAAATGTCAATTGATGCAATTGAAGTTTTTAAGTTGACATTCTCTAAAATGAATATTAATACAATTGCTCTGTAAAATAAAGTTCATTCCAGAAGATTATTTTTCTTAAGGCTCGTGCGTTAAAATTAGTAACAGATAAAAATTATAATTAATTTTTGCTTACCAACAATGGTTTAATTTCCATGCAACAGAGGAAGAGGATTATCCATTGTGGAAGGAAGCTGTGGAATATCTGTAAATGAAACAAGAATAAGTAAGAACCAGGAGAAAAAAAAAAATGCTTCCACTGAACTCTGCATAAAAAATTAAAACAACTGACATCTTACATGCATAGAAACTGATAACAATACGAATGAAGGAAGATGTAAATTAAAAATATATGTAAAATAATGGTAGACCAGAATAAATGTACATTTTGTGCAATTAAAAATGAAGATAACCTATGAATGTGTCAGAAAGTAGACATTTAGGATTAGGCAAAAAATGAAAAAATATATTATGCTGAATTTATCATCTTAGCTTCTTCAAATTCATAAACTTTTCTACACTTTTTTTTTCTTTAGATTTAGCATGAATGTATAAAAAAGAATTTCTTATATCCAGAAAGAGGATAACATTATTTACCAGTTTACTAAGTTCATATGTATAAACATATGCTTGATTATATATACAGTTTTAAAATAGAAAAATAAACAGAAATTTGGGTTTTCTTATTTATATGATTGCAATTTTTAATAACTTAGTAATAATATTTTAAACAGCTGGATGCTAATAATAAAACAACTTTTATTACATCTAAATTATAGTAGTATAATTTTATCAACAGGAAAGAAATTCATAAAAATTTAATTTAAAATAAGAACTCAATAATCATTGTCACTGTAAATGAACTTTATAGTTTAGAAAATTTATTTTAGAACAAAAAATTAAGAAATTGCATTTTATTCTTATATTTTTAGATATTTCAAATTGATTTTCTCAAGTCAGGATGGTATGTTAAGTTACTTCTCTTAAAATATAAGGAATGTACATTTACTACCCAATAATACTTTTATCCTTTCTTGATTCAAAATCAATTATAATACTTCTCATAATTGATAGTGAGATATATCCTGAAATAACCTTTCAAGTAAAATTTATTTGTGTAGAGTTTGTGTCTCTAGTGATCAACAAATTTGTAAGAATGAGTCTATGTTCTGAAATCAGTCCCCAGTCTTAAATTACAAATTCAAATAAAGCAAGAGATATGGTTACAGTAGTAATTATATAATTGTTTAACAAAATCTTTGGCAATTGAAAACCAGCATATGCAATATAACAACACAAAGTTCTACAACTTACTCAACATGCATTAAAAGCATCCACAGAAACTGATAAAAATAACATGAAGGAAGATGTAAATTATAAAAGACTAATAATGGTAGATCAGTATAACTGTACAATTTGTACAATTAAAAATGAAGATAACTTATGAATGTGTCAGAAAATAGACAGTTTAGATTAGGCAAAAAATGAAAAAAAATTATCCTGAATTTATTTGACGAGATATCTAACAATATACGGCCAAAGCATTTAGCCAGCTAGCCTTCAGTATTTGGCTTACAGAATATTCACTAAAATGGCTGAATATTCCTACTGTTTAGTTGACATTTTCTAAAGATAATTCTAATAAAATTACACAGCAAATAAATAATCAATTCCAGATTTCTTTTCTTCAGACTCATGCATTAAAATTGCTAAAAGATAAAAATTATAATTAATTTTTGCTTACCAACAATGGTTTCATTTCCATGCAATTACTTTTCTTCAGACTCATGCATTAAAATTGCTAACAGATAAAAATTATAATTAATTTTCGCTTACTAACAATGGTATTGCCATGCAATGGGTGGAGAGGATTATCCATTGTGACAGAAAGCATTGGAATATCTGTAAATAAATCAATAATTAGTAAAAACCAGTAAAAAAAATTACTTCTACTAGACGCTGCATTAATAAACAGATATTATACAACACTAAAAGTAATGCAACTCCTTATAAAGTTTTGAAATTAGCATTGCTAAAAATAAAACATTGCTTTACAATATTGAATTTCATTGAAATATTAATCGGTTCAAGGTCATAAACTTTTCTACACTATTTTTTTTTCAATTTAGCATAAATGTATAGAAAAATAATTCTTGCTTATTAGCTTGTAACCAGACTTGGGTTAAGTTCATATGTATAAATATATACAGTAGAAAGCCACTAATCCGCAAAGCTTGGTTCCAAGTGTTGTGCGGATTGGAGGCTTTTTGCAGATTACAGGCCATGTCTATTTAATCTTTGTTTACATTTTTTTAAATTCATATTTTGGACAAATTTAGATTGCTAATACTAAAAAATAAATAAATTACACATTTTAATATATAGATAAAGTAATAACTATGTAAAAAATAATTTATTATTTTTTAAATTTCTTAAATATGGCATCAATTGTTGTCTGTTTTAAGACATTTGGTTTATAGTGTTGAATTTTATCTTTAAGTAAGAGTTCAAAAGCAATATATATGTATTTTTTTATGTGTTTTTCAATTTTATAATTACGATTTAATGAAAAAATAAATAAATTATAAAATATATTGTCTAAGTAAGGATTTTTTATCATTAAAATTTAAAAAAAATCACAAAAGCTCAAATTGTATTTTACAAATATTGTATGAAGAAACGAATATATAAAATAATATACTAATTAAATGTGCTTTCATTTTAAACTATAAAGAAGAATGTTATAAGATATATAATAGCTATATATAAAGATAAGAAAAATGTTAAAATGGGTGAAAAAAAATTTCAAAATTTTGTCACCATTGAAGCATTTTTCAAGAATTAAATTTCTTTGTTTACATTCATAAATTGATTGTGGATTAGAGGCCTTTGCGGATTACAGGTTTGCGGATTAGCGGCGCTCTACTGTACTTCTTCAGGTAAGATAAAATACAAAAAAAAATACATAGGTTTTTAGCAGTAATGAACTTAGCTTTTATATCTGATAATGAAGTATCTTCAGATATAACTAGAATTTTACTTTGAAAAACATGATCCTACTTATGATACTGGATTTATTTTCAATAGATTAATACTGAATCAAAAGTCAAATGAGGCAATTGGATTTTTTAAATTGGCCTTTCCTAAAAATAATAATAAAATTTTGTGAGATAAACTAAGAACAAGAACCAGAAAAAAAAATCAAATTTAAATAGACTCGGCATAAATAAAAATATTAAAGCAACTAGAATTTTCCAACAATATTTAAATTAATGAAATCCCACATACTATTTTGAAATTAGCATTAATAAAAATAAATGAGGCCCTATAGTATTCAATTTCATTGAAAATTTTTAACTGTCATTCAAATATGAAGAAAGTGGATTAAAATAACAATTTTTATGATGCTGCAAAATGCATATAATTAACAAAAATTGACTTAGCAAGTGATAAAATGGCAAAAAAAAACAAATTTTTTTTTCCTTCTTACTAACATTTTTCTGCTTATTTCCTGACTATTCAGTTTCCTTTTTATGCTTCCAACATCAATCTTTATACTTGGGCATGGAACATCTGAAATTCAATAAAGTTCATAATTATACACAAATACACACTCATACAAAAACAAAATACTGTAAGAAAGGGCAAAAGCAAATATGTAAAAAAGAAATAACTATGTCAAACTATAATCTAAAAAAAATTACTAAACCATGGGTACAGCATGGCTCTGAATCGCATTTGTCTCCCGGAGATATAATCTTCATCCGACTGCCCATTCGTCTGATCTGAAAAGAAAAAATTTGAAATATTATTATGCTGATTATAACTTTAAATAGTTCATAAATTTTTATTCATGTATTTTAAGTAATGTAAAATAATAACATTCAAAACTCTATTTGCAGGGGGGGGGGGAGGGACAATGTTTTATTATGATGTTGTTATACACAGCTGAAAAGCATTTGATACTTTTATTCTCACATATGTTTTAAAATAAGCAAAAGTACTTGTTAATGACGTGTTTCACTTTCAGAATATTACAATACAAGTCTAGCAAATATTATTGATAATTATTAATTTTTGTGATTAAAGGTTTAATTTAATGCTATTTTTTTATTTTAATCAAATCTAACAAGTTGTTTTATCATTTGTGGAATTTTTCTTTTTTTTTTCAGGACAGGGGGGGAGGAGGGGTACCTTTGGTGACAGATATATCCTGAAATATCATATTCCTTGACGGAGCCTAACCCTACCTAAATGCCCATGTTTACAATCAAATTAAAACAAATTGATTGAACTACAAACATTATTTGCAGCTTAAAAAACATCAATTAATTTTCAAATTTTCAATGTGTTGTTTTGCATGTTTTCTGTCAGACAATACTAACAGTATTGTATATGATGAAATGAATTCAATAAATAGCATTTTTCGCAACAGAATAAGCTGACTATTCTAATTAATTCCAAAAATAGTTAATAATAAAAGAAGAATAGATCATTTTGATATGTTTTCTGCTTTCTAGTTAACAGCTACAATACATTCTCCAAATATTATTTCAAATATTAAAAATTTCATCAAATTATTTGCAAACTATTGCACCATCATGAAAACAAAAGAAATGTTTAATGACATCAATATTTTCTTCTAATACATAATTTAACACTCTTCTTTTCTTCATAAAGTTTAATAGCAAATAATTTTCTGAAATATTCTCTCCCAGAATTTCAACAGTAACATTTAATACTATAGCTAAATAATTACTGTCTGCAATTAATTTTGAAAAATCACTAAATACATACAGAATTCAACATTAAGAATACTTACAACAAAGGATTTTGGCGAAAATCATGAAATTTACGGTCTGGCCAGTCAACAGGCTTGGCTCTACAAACGACATATTTACATCCAGCTTTGTTCAGAAGTTTCAAATTTCTGAAATAAATTAAATATTTGTAATAAATAAAGTAATAATACAATACTGGGTACTTTTGTGTTAGCCAGGTGCAAGTCTGCAATTGATATATATATACACACATGTGTATGTATATAGCTGGGGCCCCACTAACAGAAAAATAACCAAAATTGAATATATTTATTAATTCAAAATACGAACATTTTATATGAAAATGAAATAATGATAAACATAAAAAATAGCAATTTCAATTTTTATAAACAAAAGGATAAAAAACTGCCCAAAACAACTAAATATATCCTCCTTCCCCAATCCCAATATCACGGATCATCTTTTTATTACTGGCAGGAGTTACACAGTATATGACGGGGAGAAAGATTTTGGATTATTTAGTCAGAAAATTTTAAAATCATCCTGTTTTAGAGATATTTTTGTGGGATGAGAAAAGCAAAGAAAAAAACTGAAAATCCTCTGCTTTCCACCCATGTTATTTTCGTTTCATTCAGAAAAAATACTTATAACATATAAAGATTATTCAAATTATTATAGTTTCTGAAATAGATTAAATATTTGCAATAAATAATTAGGGGTCCGTATAAAAGGGGTTTTTTTTCACACATTCTTTTTATTTTATTTTTTTAAGGGGAAGGGGTTCTTTTTTGGTGAAACTTTTTCAAAAAAAAAATGAAAAGAAAAGGATAGAAATAAAACAGTCAAAAAAAAAAAAAAAAAAAAAAAAAAAAAAAACAGGTCAGACATAGTTGGCCAAAAGTGAAAATAGTTGAAATTTTTGGTACTTCACTTCAGCTTGTGGTGCAATGAAAGAATGTGGAGGGAGAAAAAAAAAATCAAATTCTTGCAAATACAAAAATAAGAATAAAATTTTAGAAGTTCGTTTGGTGATTTTAATATTGTAAAATTAATAAATATACCAAACAAGTTAAAAGTTTAAGTTAAAAAAAATATTAAATTTTAACACTTCTTAGTATTAAATTTGAACTTTTTTCTTAATATTAAATTTTAAATAAAGATTAACTTCATCTGAACTTGTGACTCCAATAATATAAAATAAAGAACTCATTTTTTATAATAAAAATTTTTTGATACATTAAATTAGCAAAATAAAATTTTAAATAGGAAAAAAATATCATTTATAAAATTATTTTAACTTTATTAATGTAAAAGAAGTAGGAAAACTATTTTGTGTAGGGTCTGTTTTTCCGAGATGAAATTTTGTGAAAGAGATTCCTGATAATGTAACAATAATGCAATATAATATAATAATAATATAATAAGATAAAATTAATACAATAATAATGTATTTATAACAGAATAATATGTTATATTATTACTACACAATAGAAAAATGTTTTAACAGTTCTTTAAAATACAGAAACATATGTGAACTTTTAAATGGAATATAAATACATAAAAATCTGGCACTTACTGTTTCTTGGAATACGAAGGGTGACAATCCATATCTACTTGATTGTTTTCCATTGAAACTGTGATTAAAAAATGAAAAAATTAAATATCGCTCACTTTGGCTTGGCTTATAAAATGCTGATGCTGACTCAAAGTCTCAAAAAAGGTAAGGCGGCTGTAAAAAAAAAGTGTGTGAGAAAAGTGCGGGCTTTTCTTTTTGCTTTCATCTAGAATGTCTGCACATGTCAAAGTCGACAGAGTGTTTTGCAAAGTTCACACTGCGTCCAGGAACAGTGTGGGCTCATCCTGCATGTTTGGTTCCTCCTCATCTCCATATGCTTGTAATGGTGTTGAATTTTAAAGCTAGCGACAGACACCGATAGTTATGCTTTTTCAGAGCTGAGGTTCTTATCTATTCTACTTTCTTTGGTGTAGCCACAGATTTACTAGCATTCGTCTGCACCCAAACAATCCCAGATATTGAAACCAATCTCATTAGTACCTTCAGCACTCTTTGAACTTTGAAGAGGTGATGCTTCGAGACCCATAGCTACAAAGGCTGTTTGTCTTGAATGATCCATATATTTTATTCACAGAAACACTTACATTACTTTTTACAATTACATAAATCTTCTAGATGACATAGCACAAGGAAATTTACAATACCAGAGAGTTACAACTGGCAGCTCCAAAAAGTGCATGCAATGGAGCTGGTAGAAGTTGAACCACCAGCCTGTTTCCTACGCTCTCAAGCGATTAGCAGAAGGGTGCCTTAACCACTCGGCCACGGAGGTCACCATTCAATACTCAAAAGTGTTCTATTATTTAATAAACAAATAACACTAGAGAGTTGTAGTAGAATAAGAAGTTATATTTTTGCTCATCACAGCCAATTTTATGTTTGAACTCAGGATTGAGTTTTCAGTTGCATTTCATGTTTATGATAAATTTTCCTCTTCAAGAATATTCTCCTATTTGAAAACTAACATCAAATTTTAATCTTTTAAAATCTGATTTTTTTTTATCAAGTATTATAAACACTTTGATCTTCAGTGTCTTTCAGCATGGAAGAACATTCAATATATATGGTTTTTAAACACACTGAAGTGTAAACAGTCAAAGCAGAATGTAGCCTGAACAGAAGAGGCAGGGGTCTGCCCAAACTTTTCTATCAGGATTTTTGTGAAATTGCGAATAGTTTTTATATTTGTAAAAAATCTAGTCTTAATTTTGAGAATTTAAAATTATTGTTATATTCAGGTTCTTGTTTATACATTTTTAACAATGTCCTTTACATATTACTTCAGTTGTTTTGTGATATAGGTCAGGTTTTACTTTAAAACTAGTATATAACCCCCGTCAAAAATGACAGATTGACAAAATTAAATGGAAATTACTCGGTACAATTTATTCCTTATATTTTAATTATGTTTCATAAGAAAAAAATCATTTTATTTACGATGGAAACAAAATTTCAAAAGTTGTTTGTATTATCTGCTGCTAGATGGTGCCAAAATATTTTTTTTTTAAGCGTAATATAATACTGGATCGATCACCGCAAAGAATCCCTATGAAAGCTGTCATTGCTATTTTTGCAAAAAAATGTTTAAAGAAAAAATTGATTACAGAAATGTTGATATAGATGTTTTATATGAAAATATGCTGAACACATATGATTTGAGGCAGAAGAAATTATTGTTTAGTCGTCATATGCTAGCATGTATTTTTCATTAAACTTAACATGGCGTTTCACTAGGCTCGGGTTCGCCATGGAAGTAGGATGACATGGAAGTATCATCTCAAAGTAGCAGTGTTTGCATCTCTCACAGTCTACAATATACTTTCCTACACTTGGATTTGTCAATAGATGACTGCTAAAAAAGGTTTTGAAGGTTTTAAACAAAATTAAAATATTTAAAAGCTTTAATATGATTTTACAACTATTTTAAGAGCAGAATCGGATGTGAAGCTTTCAAAGAGTCATTCAGTTGTGATTCATTTGAATTTGTGATGCTGAATGTCAACACTGTTTGTTTGTTTATATTTGGGATTCTGATGTTTAACCTGGATTTTTAATTAAGAACTTAAAACATTATAATAGGATATGATATACGTGTTTTATAGGAAAATATGCTGACCAGACATGATTTCAAGTAGAAGATATTATCATTTAGCTGTCATATGTTAGCATAGGTTTCTCATTAAGCATAAAATGGCATTAACAACGGGCGATTTGCAGATCAGAATGGTCACTCCTGAAATGGTTGGCATCAGTTCCTTGCCTTCGGATTTTATTGTAAGTCGATGATTAAATTTCTGAAAGGTTCAGTTTGGAGAGGAAACTCTTTTGTGAAGCTTATTTTTAAGATAAAGAAATTTGTGAAGGATCCTGATTTAAAATGAAAAAATTTGTGAAGGGTGCTTTAAAGGATATATTTTTTTTAAAAACAGATCCCTGAGAGGGCAGAAATTATACACATTTTTTTGTAAATATTTGTTTGTAAATGAACTTGAACAATTTAAGATAAACATAATTAAAAAAAAATGTTTTTAAAGAGCAGCTTTCATCATTTAATCTAAATAAATGCAATAGAAATTTTATTCATAGGTGCAAGAAGTCCATCCAAGCCAAGACTCAAAGCCTTTCTGATTATTAAGTATAATCTAATAGAGATTCGCTAGAAGATTTATATTTCACTGCATTGTATCTAAACATTGATCTTTTAGAGTAAAAGAAAACGTTTAAAAGTTTTTGCTTGTAAAATTGCTAAAAGTATAAAGTATCAGTCAAAATCTCTCCAAGACTGAAGATATCGCACCCATGATTCTATTAGATTTATTCGGATAATTTCTAACTTAAAAAGAGAAAAAATTGCAGTATTGAATTTAACTGCTTTTTACGAATTTGTAGGAATTTTCTTTAATGAAAGAAACATAGGCAGAATTTTTTTGGAGGGAGGGGAATCATGTTACGTGCTTTAATTTTCTCCTCAACTTGCTCGAACTTATTTAATTAAAAAATATAAACAAATTGCACACTGAAATAGAATT
Source organism: Maratus michaelseni (assembly GCA_963931845.1). Taxonomy (NCBI): domain Eukaryota; kingdom Metazoa; phylum Arthropoda; class Arachnida; order Araneae; family Salticidae; genus Maratus; species Maratus michaelseni. The sequence goes on along the minus strand of OZ007586.1, from coordinate 37,387,263 downwards.
AAATTCATTGTATAGCCTCATTAATAAATTATATATCCATTTATATTCATGAATCATTAATAAACTCGCAAAAAAGATATCATTAGACTTAGAATAATGTCCCGATTTCAAATATAAATGCATTTTTGCATAGAAGTTTTCTATATATTGAAAATTGTACCAATTCTTTCTTTTGTTTATTACAAACTTCTTTTACATTCTTTTGTTGTTGTTTTCAGGGATATCTAAAATATATAAATGTGTGGTATAATATAATTGAATTGGTCATTTCAAAAAGCACTTAGGTAAAGTTTTTTCCAAATATACTTTTTTTTGTCACAAATGCTTCCTTAGAGGTAGGGTTATGATCCGCATAATAACCAAATAAGTCAGTGCATTCTTTCCTCTTCAAACAAAACATTCTAATTTTCGTTCTTTACTTAAACGACCTTAACTGGTTTTTGCATGCTATACCAGATTACATGCGGATGGGTAATTTTCAAATTTGAGCCTTTTTTTTGTCCAGTTATTATCATGTCTGTCACCAGCTTTATTCAATTAAATGAGTGTAACATTATTATCTTTTCAGCACACCAAAAGTCACTGTGAAAAGTATTTTTAAGCTATACTATCCTAACCCTAAAAATTTTACACTTTAGCCAAAAAAAAAAACGTTATTTTGTCAGGTCTGTTACTCATTAAAAGTAACAGATCTGATATTTCTTAATTAAAAATAATATTGCAAATGTGTATAATAATTTTTCATTTTGGACTGAATATCTGTTTGGAAGCATATTTACCCATTCAAATGAATGTGATTTCAAGTTTAAAAAAATTTTAAATGCCCGGGAACAGACATGACAATTTTTTGCTTCATAGTTATATATAAGTGCCCTACCGGACAAAATTTTAATAAAAAGTTGATGCTGACCATTTAAACATGTAGAAAAGTAAACATGTTATATAAAAACTAATGTTAATCACAAACAATGGTTATTTTATTGGGGGTATTTTTTTGTTTATTTGTTTTTATTAGGTAGCTTTCAATACAAAAAAGTATAAAGCTACCTATTGCAGCCGTTCGGAGGAAAGCAGTTCCGGAAAATTTCGATATATTTTCACCGATCATGACCCCCAGACCCCAAAACCACCCTCCGTCTAAATGTTGATTTATATATATACATATATCCATATATATATATATATATATATATATATATATATCTGACCTATGTCATACGATAACGCCCGTAATTATGAATCGATTTTGATGAAACTAATTGTGTGTATTAAGGTCAATAATGTCTCGACCGAGTTCGTTGGCCAGCTTGGTCCGCCATATTGTTTCAAGATGGCGGCCATTTAAATATGTAAAATAACTTAAAATCTAAAATAAATATACAAAAAATTTAAAAATTCAAATTTATTTTTTAATTACGTGTTAGGCCTTGATACAAGGATTCCAGAGCTTTTTTTGGTTTACCTCTATCTTAAAAAATGGCTGAGATAGAGCAGTTTGAAATTCTAGGGTGGCTGGCATTTTGAAAAAAAACAGCACATTAACGCGATTACTCGCAAATTATTTTCTTTCATTGTTGTAATAATTTTCCCAATCATACGCATAAAACTATATATTCATATCCGTTAACGCCAAAATTGGCGACATTGGCGACAAAATTGGCAAAATTGGGCGACATTTGGCGATCAAAATAAGTCTTCATAAATGAAGCCAATTTGGCTATTGCTCAATAATTTGGCAAATTTCTTATTCAAATTCAGTATTAACGAATCTTTTGTAAACGTTTCTTTGCATTTTAGCTTGCTGTTTTCGTGTAACATTAGCTCAAATTTTAAAACGAAGATATAGGAAAGCTACCTTTTCCTCCCGGTACAGGCCGGAAGGACTTTTTTAAAACTGAAAAATGCCTCAAACTTGAAAATCACCCGGATACCATAATTCATTACCATATTACCATTTGCATGCAATACCATATTAAAACATAAAAATGTTCTTGTGTAAGTGCTATCGTCATTAATTTTGATTAAAAATACGTTTAATATGACTGTTTTTTTCAAATTAAATACCACTCAACCTTGTTTCTTGCTAAAACAACATAAGTCAGGAACAATTTTTCTGTTATTCTTCTTTTTATTCTTCATAAATTATAAAAACTATTTGATATTTACAAACTTTGAAGTCTATACTCTATAATGAACTCTCCCCTCCCCCCCCCCCCCCAAGAAAAAAAACATAAAAATTTGTTTACTTGTGAATAATAAAAAAAAATTTTCTCAAAAGCTCTGATTCTGTGACTTGTGTGGTTTTTGAAATGACCAATTCAATTAATAATCACATGTGAAAATGAAGTCCTCATGTTTCTACAGGATGTGCCAAAAAGATTGAAATATGCTTTAATTTTCTACCTGTTGGAGGTATGTAGGCAACATAAATTACAAAAATGTTCAAAATATGGTAGGATTTGAGACTATGTAATGTAGATGAAATATTCCTGACATTAATTCTCAAAAAGTTACACTTTTTTAATTTTCATATGGTCCATGGGTCATATAATTTATATTTAGAAAAAAATTAAGCATGCGCTAAAAAGTAAAACAGTAAAAACTTAATTCCTCGGCAACTGAAACTGACAGAGATATGATGCTTTGAATTTTATGAAATTTTGTAGCTTTTTTGCTCTAAAAAAGGTTAGACGATTTTTGTTAGCTCCAAAAAGCTCCAAAATTTCATGAAATTTAAAGTATCATAATTCGGTGAGTTTTGTTCATAAAAGAATAGAATTTATACTGTTTTACTTCTTAGAGCATGTTTAAAATTCTTCTAAATATAACTTATGGGATCCAGGGACAATATAAAAATGAAATAAGTAACTTTTTAAAAATTAATGGCAAGACTATTTTATCAACATAATCCTAAATCATACATTATTTTGAACATTTTTGCAATTTATACTGCCTATGTATCTCTGACCGGTAAAAAATTAAAATGTCGTTCAATCTTTTTGGGACACCCTGTATAGAGTATAATAATGATAACAATTAAATTAATTGTAGTTTTATTTATAATTGCAGGTTTGTTTACAATACTTATATATGCATGAAAATTGTCAAGTCATTTTGGCTTTCATCACCTAATGCATAAATAAATTCACATAACTTTCTCCAGCCAAAAACAATCTGTATTGTCAATAAATTCAGATTTCATCAAATGATTAAAACTATACTACAAATCACTTTCTTCTTCTATTATGACTTTCTTCAATTTCGCTTTTGTTTTTATCATTAAAATTAACTGTTTTAATCAATAGTTATTACATGTGCTTCTTTAAACTGGCTTATTACGCCATCAATCGCTTTTTCTTCAAAATTTAAAGAAATGGAAGAAATTTTCATAATTTCATCAAACAAGTTTAGTACCTGCTTGGTCTCATACTGTATGATAAAATTATTTAAATATTTTGCTAGTTTTCCTTGATTATCAAGACAAATATTGGGCATAATCCTATTTCAACCCACCATTTGGCACTTTTTAAAAATGATGCCACATTGGCGATTTCTAAATTGTTTACTTACATTTATCATATTGTACCCAGAATAAGCAAGTGGTAAAATGTTGCCATTCTTAATTTTTAAGCAGTTACACATAGGAAAAGTAATGGATTTAGCGATATAAATGTCACTGAAAAAAATAGATTGCATTTATACGAGAATAACAACGTAACGAATGGAAAATTTGATTCGTTCAAAACAATTTGGACAAAAGAATGATAATTTAAATACAAAATTATTAAATAAATCATACACAGTTGATAGATACTGCATTTATGAGTGAAATAAAATATTTTATTTGACAACTTTAATAAGATAGATATAAAAAAGATAGTATGAGCAGAAAAAAATGTTTTTATAAACATTTCATCAATATTACATAAAAGTTAACGATTAATGTGAAGTTAAAAAACAAAAATACACGAAATTCGTCAATGCAGCGATCACCGTACTGCACTATGATCGCTTTGCGAACATGAAACCGAAAAAAAAACATCACTGGATACAGCAACATAGTCGTAATGGAATCCCAAAAGTACATGAAATACGTTAATGCCGCAATCATTGTACACTACATGATCGCTTCGCGAGCATGAAACCGAAAGAATAACATCACTGGATACAGCAACGTTGTCATATCGGAATCCCAAAAATACACGAAATTTGTTAATGCCGCGATCAATATACCGCACGTATGATCGTTTTGTAAACATGAAACTAAAAAAAAAAACATCACGGGATACAGCAACCTCGTTGTATCGTAATCCCCCCAAAAAATAGTTGAAATTCGTTAATGCCATGATCACTGTACCACATGTATGATCGCTTTGTGAAGATGACACTTCGATGAAAACTGCAGTCAATTAATTTATACTGTTCTAAAGTAACAAGAATAGCCACTCACATACATTTAAAAAAAAAATCAAGCTTTAAATAAACAAGCAGATGATGAAATTTTTTCAATACTTTTTTTAGCTCACAGGCTATCAAAGCCTGAGAGCTTATGTGCCCGCCGGTTCTGTATGTACGTACGTATGTATGTACGTAACGCGATAACTCTTGATAGAACTAACCGTTTTACTTTAAATTTTGTTTATAGGTTCCTTGTGATAAGGCGCTTCCCTGATTAGTTTTGGAGGTTCATTGGTTAAGCGTAAAGGGGGGGAAATGGGGGGCTAACCCCCCATAATTTAGATAAATAGGTTTTTCATGCAGAATTATCCCATTTTCTTCAAATTTTGTATATAGGTTCATTTTGATAATGCGCTTCTGTCAATAGTTTTGGGGGTTCATTGGTTAAGTATAAAGGGGGAAAGGGGGATACCCCCCCCCTAATTTAGATAAATGAGTTTTTCATGCAGAATTATACGATTTTCTTCAAATTTTGTATATAGGTTCATTGTGATAATGCGCTTCTCTGAAGAGTTTTGGGGGTTCATTGGTTAAGTATAAAGGGGGAAAGGGGGGGGGGTAACCCCCCTTAATTTAGATAAATTGGTTTTTCATGCTGAATTATCCGATTTTCTTCAAATTTTGTATATATATATATTCATTGTAATTAGAGACTTCCCTGATTAGTTTAAGGGGTTCATTAGTTAACTTTGAGGGGGGTAACGGGGGGATGACCCCCCTTAATATATTGTTGATTTCTTTATTTTTCGAGGAAGAGTATAATATACAATTAGTGTGAATAGCCTGTGAGCTCAATGCCCTCAGTTTAACTGGGCAGTTTTCTTTTTATCTTTTAATATCATGACATAACCATTTAATGACGTAGGTGTTATTTAATTGTATTAAAAAACATGTTTTAAATAACTAATAAATCATTAAACATCATTAAAATACAAATAAACTTCGAATAAAGAATCACCTGATAACAAATGCGTCACCACAAAAAATATCATTGCTCAGCCTTTCCAACAATAAAAGAGCTACATCTGGCTGACTATCGATGATTTGGCAAGATTTCGCCAAATGGTGGTGTCAAATAGGAACCAACCCAAAAATTGTGCAATATTTTAAATAAAGAACACATTTTGACTCCTGTTCCACACAACAAGTAAGATAACATTTTAGGGCTAAAAAGTTCTTCTTTGACTAAGAAATGATATAAATATCTTCTTTTCTTATGGAAACAGATTTTATAAAATTTACATAAAATAGAAGCAGCATCCACTCCTGACAGAGATAATATGTGAGACAAATTGTGCATAGTAAATCCTACATCTGCAAAGTCCACTAAATATTTTGTTTTGCTACCATGATTAAAGCAAGCTTTATAAAAATATTTCAAAGCAAAATAAACATTATTTACTGCTCCACATAACACTCTAGATAAAAAATTTGGTTTGAACTTTATTTCAATGAAACCTTGTAAATCTTTTCTTGGATTTCCATTCTTATCAAAACAAACTTTATGGAAATCTTTTAAAATTGAACAAACATTAGGTCTAGTTCCACTTAAAATATCACACAAGTTACTCACTTTAAAACCTGCTTTAGTAAAATCATCTAAATATATTGTTTGATTTCCTTCACTATTAAAAAAAAAAATTATAAAATGCTTCAAAAATACCTTTAGCTTTAGAACCTGTTCTAGATTAAACACAGGAAAAATTATATAAATTTGTTCCATTTTTTGGTTAGTATTTGTAGATATTTTGTTGGATTTCAATTTTCATCAAACCAAACATTCAACATATTTTTGAGCTTTAAATCCTGCACACCATAATACACTAGATATAGTGAACAGGTTTATTCGATTTCTATAAGGAATTTTATATAGAATTATGTATGTATGTGAATATTTTATGAATACCAATATACTTTAATTATTTTGTAATTTGATAATATGACTATGTAGTTTTAAGCGCATGAGAGTTGCAACAATAGTTACAACAATGAAATTAAATTTTTGATACACTGCGTCCATTAACAGAAATTTGCAGAGAATAGATTTACGGAAGAATGCATTATTTTTTATATCTTAAAAGAAAAAAATTAGACAAAAAGTGATATTTTAGCGTATTTTCATAGATTCAAATAAAATTCTCTGCATTTCAATGGATCAGCTGCTCATTTATGCAGATTAATACATTTTGAGATTTTTTTTCTTTTTTTTTTCCAGTTTTAAATATTAAAGAAAATTTATACCACAAGAGCCAGTGTTATTGTTTAATCAAACTGTTTGTCATTGCAATTTTTGAAAGTCAATAGAAGTATCATAATTAAGAAAGAAATTCATTTTATTTTTTCAATAAATGGATGAGAAAGCAAAGTATAATTTTAGAATATTTTTTATTTACAAGATGTAAAAAATGGAATGAATAGTTTGAAAAATTATCTTCTTGTAATCCTTGAAGATAGGGAATGGAGGCAATAAAATTCATTAGAAAAGCTTAAAATTGAATCAAATGTTATCAACTGTACAATTTTGTTTTATTATACAGCAAATTTATTATTTAAAAAATTATCAAGCTTCAATGTTCTTTTGTAATGGGTATTTATATAATTTGTGCACTATTGTTATTATTGTCAGTGCTATTTACCTTTCTTGTTCTCTCTGTATAACAGTCAGCTGCACATATTCATTGTTCATGTCATTTTTTATTCTTTGTTCACATGCAGTTAAAGTCATAAAAAAATTATAGAAAATAGTGATTAAGTATTTTCATTATCTTAAAATCTCATGAAGTAGTATATTTACTTATGTGAAGTCAGCATATCAATACCAAAGTCGCAAATGGCTTTTAGAAAACTTTTTATCTTTAATTTACATATTTTATGCTATTAATAAATGGTTTTTCTTATAGAACAAATTTTAAAATAAAATTTAACATTACATTAAACATCAATTTTTCTCGAGTAAAAACAGTACAAATAAAATAAACATTCATTTTTCTACTTTAAAAACAATTCTTTTCAATTTTGCACTCACTCAATCTCCTTTTTTATTTTCTTTATAGTTTTGCATTCTAGTGCTACTAATATTACATAATACTTATATTAATTAGGTTTGAGAAGTTCAATAAAGATTTCAATTCAGCTTTTATTATATTGCCAAACTGTTTAATATATCGCTTTAAACAGAATGCCAGATTATTTTATATCAAATAATTAAAATATTCTAAAGACCTTTTCAATAAGGTACCTTTTATACAATGCATTATAAAGTAATTGTTTAATCTTAAGAATACTGTATAACTCTTTAACGGATAAAGCACTTCAATTGCTAAAATGTTGAAATAAATGATTGACACCGGAAATTATGAACAAATTTATCTGTATATAAGAAAAAAGCGATATTTCGCATACATAATAAATGGAAAACATTTTTATTAAAATTCTGCTGTCATTGTTGAATTTCGTAATTAAAATTTTGTGGTTTCGTAGGGAAACCAATGTTTGTTAAAGGGTTAAAAAGCATATTCCATTAAAATTATTGCTTACTGATACATAATTGTAAGCTATTTTCTCTCCAAAAATGATTAATTAAATGTGGTTATAAATAATTGAAAAATAACACATTAAAACAAACAAGGAAAGCAATCTTAGAATAGTAATTCTTTATTTAAGATGGCAACACAGCATAATTTTCTTCACTTATAAGGAAGATATTGGAAAAAATACAGTGTATCAAGTTTTAAGATTAAATTTAAACAAATTCAAAATCAGGAAATGAAGAATACAGATACAAGTTTATGATTTTAAAAATACAAACTGCATAGCTTGTTAAACAAAGACTACATACAAGTTGTGGTTTCATAAATAAATAATATATATATATATATTTACTCAGCTCCAAACTTCATCTCAATGCATAAAGTAGCAAACCCCTCCCTCGCATAAAAAGTAGAACAATGACATATATATTTAAGAAGTTTAACAGTATAGGGGGGGAAAAGATGGATTTCTTTCAAATGGTTAGCAAAATGTTGAAATGCATCAGAACAAATGCAATTCTAAATAAAATTTTCAGCAATTCACATTTAAAGGGGGAGGAAAAAAGGGGACTTCTACAGCATAAAATTCTTTTTTTTTTCCCCTTCTGTTCTGAAATTCATAACAAGAAAAATGATAAAAAGTATTATAAATTTTCTATACATATTTACATAAAAAAATACTTTTGAATTTAACTATCTCATGAAAAATATTAAGTGTACTTTCAAATTATTACACACAATTCATAACAAAAAAAGAAAAAATGTATGATTTCTCCAGCTAGTTAATTTTCAAATTTCATATACATATGGAATCTCAGAAAATTACAGCAACCATGTTATTAATAAAATATAAAAAAGCATACAGTAATTTACTCATTTTTAATACAAAGTCCATACTAATTTTTTAAAAAAAAGAGTATTCTGAATTTTCCTGGTGTTTTTTTAACCAGTCCCCCCCCCCCCTCCACACACACACACAAAAATTAATTTAATTTAATTAACAGTGTTTAGTTTTCTATATAAAACATATCAAATATAGAAAAATACTTATTTAATTTCAACTTGCTGATCATTTTTTTCCCAAGTTGAAATATTTCTTAGTTTTTTTAGCCTTAAGAGCAACTTCTCTAATAAGTAACATTTCTCTTTTGTTGTTAATCAATTTCTTCATTATTTCTGTCAGTGTTCATGCTATATGGATAATCTTCCATATTCAATTATAGATGTTATAACCACTGATTTCACACTCGCTTCTAATTCAATGGAATATGCCAGACACAGAATTTTAATTAAACAATTTTCTTTTAAGGTTATACTTAAAAATAATCATATTGGACAGAAAAACATTTTCCTCATATTTTAAAAGAAAATATAAACTGTTCCCTGAGATTCTGAGACCAAAACATTTCCCCTTATTTCCAGGTTCACCCTACTCTTTTGTATGAACCCTGTAATGGTAAAAATTTATATTTAACAATGGTTAAAATATACTTTAACCTGCATTACTTTCAGTTTACTTACCTGAAAGTTGATGTTAGAGAACACAGCACTTAAAGAAATTCAGTGCAAAATTTTGAATATAAACAACATCCAGTTGAAATCACTTTCTTCTTCATCTTTCCTTGAGTTTGGAATTCCACTGATTTAATAAAACCAGTAAAGTTTCCCAAGCCTCAAGATGGGATGAAGTCTTTGTGACAGCTGAGAGCAATGTCCTTTCATCATGTTAAATCATCCAGTTATTAACACTCTCAAACAAGTCATTTATGAGTGCACAGAAATCTGCTGTATTGCTACCAGATCTTTCGATATCACCATTTGCACTCATACAGCATAAAATGGAGGTGACGAATTGACTCAGAACCTGAACTGCCAGTCTTACATTCATTGTAGTTTTACATTCAGCCCCTCAAGATCCAAATGCTTTTGGGTGAGACGCAGAGTAAAACATTGTGACACATCAGAATCAAATTTCCATGTCTTCACAACGTGCTTTCAGTGTGTAATTTTTGACAGACCCTTGTGCATGCATTTAACATCATACTTTTTTTAAATTGTTGTGCACAAACTTCAATAGATGAGGAACATCAAACAAGGCATATACTTTATAGTTGATATTATCTCTTTTCACAAAGAAGTAAGGTGTTTTCTACAGAAACACCCAAATCTCTTGCATATAGCCATTGATTGTTAGCCCCTTGATCATAAACGGTGGCTATAGGGGTCAAGACCACATTGCACAAGTTGTGCTACTCCTTCACGTAGGTGTTTAAGCCCAGAAGATAAGGCAGATTCACATGAGAAAAAATAACCAAAGCCTTGTTAAATACAATTTCTTGCATAGCCCACGCACCATAAATACTAATGAAGAGTTGCCAGTTCTGATTTTGACACTGCAAAAGATCCATACTCTTCAAAACCAATAACAGTGTCATGTTTTATGTCAAACAACAAATTTTTTTTTAAGCTTCAATTCATCAAAAGAAACTATGCATTTTTTATCATATGATTTAAATTTTTTTCATGGAATTTAAAATTGACTCATTAAAATCCAGGATTCATTTGAATGCCAGACACATATTTGTGTAAAGTTGTCACAGAAGGTAAATGAAACCATTTAGATAGGGAGTAATATGCTTTTGGACTTATCGTGTAGATCTGCAAGGATAAATTTTTATCCTTGATACCCATATTGATCCAAATTGAGATATACCTGAAAATTTCAACTGAGAGGCAATAAAGTTATATACAATTGGAGAGATCATACACTTAATTGCAGTCAAAATAGCACTTTTAAATAACTTCTCATGTGCTAAGTGATTTGATCTGCTTTGTTGTTGGTGTTATTACACGCCCTTCTATTCCTTTTTTTTCATGGGGTTGAGGGTGTAAAAAGTGCCATGTGTCCATTTCCTGCAGATGAATCTAAAAAAAATAATTAAATATCATGAAAGATACATAATTAAAAACCACAGTTAAATTTGCCAAAAACCTACCAAATTTGACATATATATATATATATACAGTGTCAGAACTAGACAGATGCACCAGCACAGGGCCCACATGGAAGGGCATCCAAAATACTCTTCACAAGTAATTTTATTTTTTAATTTTTTAATTTTTTCAGTCTTGCTAGAGCATAGTTTAACCTATTTTATTTATTTTTTTTTTGTTATGTTAAAAAACCGATGCCAAAACAAGAAAAAAAAGAGGAAAAAAACCAAATTTATTTTACAACAATGGGCGAAAAATCTCATACATATTAATGTAACTCTAGGAAATTTATGTTTTGAAGATGTGTTGATATATTCAAATTATACATATTTTACTTAAGTTTTATAGAAATATGTCTATATTTCAGTCCCTGTTAAACTTTTACCCATGTTTACAACTAGATATCAAAAATTTTTCCTCGAATTTTTAACATGGGCTACAAAACCATAAGCATGAAGTTGAAAATTGTTACTAACAATTTATAATGGTACAAAGGTGGTTCTCAAATGAGCTGCTCAGCGATACAAAGCTTTCCAACTCATTTTTAAACACCAAAGCATAAAATTGACAGGCCTGACTATTTAAGCAATTTTGAATTGAAATGAGTATTTGATCTTTTGAGAAATACTTATTGAGATATAAGCAATTTGTGTCATGTGATGACACGTTTTTCCCTTTTCTCATACTGCTGTGTTGGGAATTAGATTCAAAATGCTGACTTTGGCTGTATTTTGTGAAAGATCTGCCTTTACCAAAAAATGGAAAACGACTTTCGATTACATAGTTTTTGAATAAGAACAGCTGCCAATTTCATGCATTTCCAAACAAAAATAAATTCAGAAATGTGTCAGAAAGTAGCTCTTTTGAATTTGAAAACAGCATTAAAGATTATTTTTATCATTTAAAAATATTTTCTGTCATAGATTTAATCCTAGATAATTCGCTCATGACAGCATTTCATGTCACTTAAAATAGCAAATATGTTATTTATACCCAACCAGTGGCAGAAATTTGAAAGAGTCAATAATTTTATTCTTTAAAAGTGTTGTAATACAACTGACATATATATATATATATATATATATATATATATATATATATATATATATGACTGGCTACGTGATAAGTTGAAATAGTGGAATAATAAAAAAATATATATACCAGCTACACCATTGCTTCAATACAGGAGTATCTGTTAACAAAACACAAAAACCCTATCTTAAGAATTGGTGAAATAATATATATATATATATATACATGTGAATTTAATTTTTAACTTTGTATGCAAAACATAATATGTAACTAATTAATTTCAATACTTAATTAATATTAATTTTAAATCCTTAGCATCTTATTTTAAATAATTTAGAACATTAATTTGTATTTAATTTAAAATTTTGTGATGTTGCATTTTTGGCAAAGTTATTTAATAGTGGCTATGTCATTTCTTGGTACATGTATTTTTATGTAGCATTAATCATTAAATTTACCACTTTCCATCTTATTTTTTAACATAGAATTAATCATTAATACATCCATTTTTACTTTAATGTAATTCAGGGTTCCCAGCAAAACATGACTGGCAAATTCCCTGATTTTCCCTGACCAAATCTCAAAAAATTCCCTGACTTTCCCTGACCAAATCTCAAAACATTCTCTGACCAAACGGGCACACAACGAAATTTGTTACTTATTTCTGCAATCTTTTGTCAAAAATTAGCGATTTTATTTTTCTGTGATCACTCTTCAAAATTTTCTTATTTTTTCCCCGAGACTGTATGATGAATTTCACATAATTTTTCATTTTTTCTCCAAAACTTTTCCATGACTTTTTAGAGAATCTTTGTAAATTCCCTGACTTTTTCTATATATTTTAAAATTTCCCTGACTTTCCCTGACTACTTTGAAATTCCATGACTTTCCAGATTTTCCCTGACTTTCCATGATGCTGGGAACCCTGTAATTGGATATTTTATTTATTATTTAATTTTATTTATTTATTATTTAACTAATTATTATCACTTTAGATAGTATATGGTTTCAAAATTCAATGCATATTCACTCTTTCTATCATAGATGGCAGCACCATGGTTTGTGTTGCTTTACAAAATTCCAAGGTAATTCATTTTCTAAAACTTATTTTGGCAACATGGTTAATCATCTTCTAAAACTGATTTTGGCAACATATAAAGATTTTTTGCAATTCATTGCCTTTGTTTGGTAATCTTCATATATCTGGTCAATGATGTGCACCAACATCCTTCTTAATCTAATTGTTTTTAGCACTTCACGATTTAATTTCAAGTTTTTATCTCTCAATTATGGGTAAGGTTTCTTTCCTTTTTAATATTGTATTTATTTTTTGAACTCTTTAAGATTTTTTCACAGGTTTTATTCTTTGTTGAGTGGTAGTCCCAAAATCATATTCTTTAGCAATGTTATGGCTAATATGATGATAAAACCACTCATTTTATTTGTGGTTTTTAGGCATTTGGGACTTGATAATTCTGTCTAAATTCCACAAATTTCATTCATTCAATTTTTAATTTAATTTCTTCTTCTCTTAAATAAGTATTTGATATCTATATTCAGAGTGTTGGGGAACACTTTCGTTGTCAATTAATTATTACTTACTAAATCATAATTTCATAGTTTCTGTTGGTGTTTTGGTAGTGTTTCATTAATGGTTATATATATATATATTTAAATAACTGACACAATCCATCAAAAAATTAGGGGAGAAAAATTGCTTCAAATAGACTCAGCATAAAAAAAAAATATTAAAACAACTGCAATTTATCAGTTTACTAAATTTATATGCAAAAATATGTAATTCTTTTCCATGCAAGATAAAATATAAAAAAGCATAGGAAGGTTTTTAGTGGTAATAAACTTAGCTATTATAACTGATAATGAAATATCTAAACTTAAAACTAGGTTTTTACTTTGAGAAAAATGATCCTACCTATGATACCGGGTTTATTTTCAATAAAAAATACTAAATCAAATGTCAGTTGATGCAACTGAAGTTTTTGAGTTGACATTCTCTAAAATTAATATTAATACAATTGCTCCATAAAATAATGTTAATTCCAGAAAATTAGTTTTCTTACAGCTCATGCGTTAGAATTACTAACAGATAAAAATAATTAATTTTTGCTTACCAACAATGGTTTAATTTCCATGCAACAGAAGAAGAGGATTATCCATTGTGGAAGGAAAGAATTGGAATATCTGTAAATGAAACAAGAAAAAGTAAGAACCAGGAGAAAAAAAAAAATGCTTCCACTGAACTCTGCATAAAAAATTAAAACAGCTGACATCTTACATGTATAGAAACTGATAACAATATGAATGAAGGCAGATGTAAATTAAAACTAGATGAAAATAATGGTAGATCAGAATAACTGTACATTTTGGGCAATTAAAAATGAAGATAACTTATGAATGTGTCAGAAAGTCGACATTTAGGATTAGGTAAAAAATGAAAAAATATTATGCTGAATTTATCATCTCAGCTTCCAGGTCATAAACTTTTCTACACTTTTTTTAATCATTATTTAGAATAAATGTATATATAACAAAAAAAAAGAAAAAATCTTATATCCAGACACAGCATAACATTATTTACCAGTTTACTAAGTTCATACGTATAAATATATACTTGATTATATATACAGTTTTAAAAGAGAACAAGAAACAGAAATTGGGGTTTTATTATTTATGTGATTACAATTTTTAATAACTTAAATTTAATAGCTTCTTGTAATATTTTAAACAGTTTGATGCTAACAATAAAACAAATTTTATTACATCTAAATTATTATAGTATAATTTTACTACAGGAAAGAAATTCATAAACATTTTATCTAAAATAAGAACTTAATAGTCAATGCCACTGCTAATGTACTTTATAGTTTAGAAAATTTATTTTAGAACAAAAAAGTAAGAAATTGCATTTTATCCTTATATTTTTAGATATATCAAACTGATTTTCTCTAAGTCAGGATGATATGTTAAGTTACTGCTCTTAAAATATAAAGAATGTACATTTACTACCCAATAATACTTTTATCTTTTCTTGCATTCAAAATAAATTATAATACTTCTCATAATTGATTGTGAGATATATCCTGAAATAACCTTTAGTCAAGTAAATTTTATTTATGTGGAGTTTGTGTCTCTAGTGATCAACAAATTTCTAAGAATGAATATATGTTCTGAAACCAGTCTCCAGTCTTAAATTACAAATTCAATTAAAGCAAGAGATATGGTTACAGTAGTAATTATATAATTGTTTAACAAAATCTTTGGAAATTGAAAACCAGCATATGCAATATAACAACACAAAGTTCTACAACTTACTCAACATGAATTAAAAGCATCCACAGAAACTGATTAAAATAACATGAAGGAAGGTGTAAATTAAAAAAGATTAATATTGGTAGATCAGTATGACTGTGCAATTTGTGCAATTAAAGATGAAGATAACTTATGAATGTGTCAGAAAATAGACAGTTAGGATTAGGCAAAAAATGAAAAAGAATTATCCTGAATTTATTTGACGAGATATCTAACAATATTTGGCCAAAACATTTAGCCAGCTAGCCTTCAGTATTTCGCTTACAGAATATTCACTAAAATGGCTGAATATTCCTACTGTTTAGTTGACATTTTCTAAAGATAATTCTAATAAAATTACACAGCAAATAAATCAAATTCCAGATTACTTTTCTTCAGACTTATGCATTAAAATTTCTAACAGATAAAAATTATAATTAATTTTTGCTAACCAACAATGGTTTCATTTCCATGCAATTACTTTTCTTCAGACTCATGCATTAAAATTGCTAAAAGATAAAAATTATAATTAATTTTTGCTTATCAACAATGGTATTTCCATGCAATGGGTAGAGAGGATTATCAATTGTGGCAGAAAGTAAGGGGAATATCTGTAAATAAATCAATAATTAGTAAGAACCGGCAGGAAAAAATTACTTCTACTAGACTCTGCATAAAAAAACAGACATTATACAATACTGAAATTAATGCAACTCCTTATAAAGTTTTGAAATTAGCACTGCTAAAATAAAATGTTGCCTTACAACATTGAATTTCATTGAAATATTAATCTCTGGTTCAAGTTCATAAACTTTTCTACACTATTCTTTTTTCTTTAATTTAGCATAAATGTATAGAAAAATATTTCTTACTTATTAACTTATATCCAGACACAGCATAGCATTATTTACCAGCTTACTAAGTTCATAGGTATAAATATATACTTCTTCAGGTAAGATAAAATACAAAAAAGAATATAAAGGTTTTTAGCAGTAATGAACTTAGCTATTATAGCTGAAAATAAAGTATCTTCAGTTATAACTACATTTTTACTTTGAAAAACATGATCCAACTTACGATACCGGATTTATTTTCAATAGATTAATACTGAATCAAAAGTCAAATGATGCAATTGGAGTTTTTAAATTGACATTTCCTAAAAATAATAATAAAATTGAACAGCAAATAAATAATAAATTCTATAAGATTATTTTTCTTCAGGCTCATGCATTAAAATTGATACAAGATAAAAATTATATATATTTTTTTTTCTTGTCAACAGTAGTTTAAATATCTTGCAACAGGAGTAGAGGATTATCTATTATGACAGTAAATACAGGAATTTTCCTGAGATAAAGTAAGAATAAGAACCAGAAAAAAAAAATCAATTTTAAATAGACTCAGCATACAAAAAACTATATATTAAAGCAACTAGCATTTTCTAACAATATTTAAATAAATGAAATTCCATACACTATTTTGAAATTAGCTTTAATAAAAATTAATGAGGCCCTATAATATTTAATTTAATTGAAAATTTGTAACTCTCATTCAAAAATGAAGATTGTGGATTAAGATAACAATTCTTATGATGCTGCATAATGCATACAATTAATAAAAATTGACTTAGCAAGTGATAACACGTCATAAAGAACAACATTTGTTTTTTCTCTTACCAACATTTTCTTGCTTATTTCCTGACTATTTAGTTTCTTTTTTATGCTTCTAACATAAATCTTTATCCTTGAGCATGGAATATCTGAAATTCAATGAAGTTCATAATTATACACAAATACACGCTCATACAAAAACAAAATACTGTAAGAAAGGGCAAAAGCAAAAATGTAAAAAAAAAAATAACTATGCCAAAATATAATCTAAAAAAAAAATTACTAAACATAGGTACAGCATGGCCTCTGAATCACATTTATCTCCTGGAGATATAATCTTCATCTTGCTGTCCTTTCTCAACTGATCTAAAAAGAAAAAAATATGAATATTACTATGTTTATTATAACTTTGAATTATTCATAAATTCTTATTTATGAATTTTAAGTAATGTAAAATAATAATATTCAAAACTCTATTTGCAGGGGGGTGGAGGCACTGTTTTATTATGATGCTGTTATACACAGCTGAAAAGCATTTAAAATTAGCAAACGTACTTGTGAATGATGTGTCTCAGTTTCAGAATATTACAATACAATACAAGCAAATATTATTGATAATTATTAATTTTTATGATTAATGTGTTTATTTAATGCTAACTTTTCTATTTTAATCAAATCTAACAAGCTGTTTTATCTTTTGTGCAATTTTCTCTTTTTGTTTTTTGAGGGGGGGGGGGGGGTTTACATGTGGTGACAGACATATCCTGAAATGTCATATTCCTTGAGGGAACCTAACCCTACCTAATTGCCCATGTTTACAATCAAAATTAAAGAAATTGTTTGAACTACAAACAGTATTTGCTGATTAAGCAACATCAATTAGTTTTCAAATTTTCAATGTATTTTTTTGAATGTTTTCTCTTAGATAATACTAACAGTAACAGTACTGTATATGATGAAACGAATTCTATAAATAGAATTTTTCGCATCTGGATAAGCTGACTATTCTAATTATTTCCAAACATAGTTAATAATAAAAGAAGAAATAGATCATTTTGATATGTTTTCTGCTTTCTAGTTAACAGCTACAATACATTTACCAGATATTGTTTCAAATATTAAAAATTTCATCAAATTATTTGCAAACTATTGCATCATCATGAGAAAACCAAAGACATGTTTAATGACATCAATATTTTCTTCTAATAACACTTTTCTTTTCTTCATAAAATTTAACAGCAAATAATTTTCTGAAATATTATCTCCCAGAATTTCAAATCTTTCAACAGTAACATTTAATATTATAGTTAACTAATTAGTGTCTGCAATAAATTTTGAAAAATCACTAACAACATAAAGAATTTAACATTAAGAATACTCACAGCAAAGAATTTTGGGGAAAGCCATGAAATTTACGGTCTGGCCAGTCAATAGGCTTGGCTCTACAAATGACACATTTACATCCAGTTTTCTTCAGAAGTTTAAAATTTCTGAAATAAATTAAATATTTGTAATAAATAATGTAATAATTGAATACTGGGTACTTTTGTGTTAGCCAGGTGCATGTCTGCAATTGATATACACACACATGTGTATGTATATAGCTGGTGCCCCACTAACAGAAAAATACCCAAAATTGAATATATTTATTAATTCAAAATACGAACATTTTATGAAAATGAAATAATGATAAATATAAAAATTAGCAATTTCAAAATTTATAAATAAAAGGATAAAGAACTGCCCAAAACAACTAAATATATCCTCCTTGCCCATTCCCAATATCATGGATTGTCTTTTTTTTTACTGGCGACAAATGGAAGGAGTTGCACTGTGTATGACGGGGAGGAGGATTTTGGATTATTTAGTTAGAAAAAATTAAAATCATCATGTTTTAGAGATCTCTTTGTGCGATGGGAAAAGCAAAGAAAAAAGAACTGAAAATCCTCTTCTTTCTACCCATGTTATTTTAGTTTCATTCAGAAAAAAAATATATAACATTTAAAGATTATGCAAATTATTATAGTTTCTGAAATAGATTAAATATTTCCAATAAATAATTAGGGGTCTGTCTAGGTGGGGGTGGGGGGGGGTTCACAGTTTCTTTTTCTTTTTCAAAGGGGAAGGGGTTCTTTTTATATGAAAATTTCTCAAAAAAAAATGAAAAAAAAAGGATACAAATAAAACAGTCAAAAAAAAAAAAAAAAAAACACACACACAGGTCAGACATAGTTGGCCAAAAGTGAAAATAGTTGAAATTTTTGGTACTTCACTTCAGCTTGTGGTGCAATGAAAGAATGTGGAGGGAGAAAAAAAAATCAAATTCTTGCAAATACAAAAATAAGAATAAAATTTTAGAAGTTCGTTTGGTGATTTTAATATTGTAAAATTAATAAATATACCAAACAAGTTAAAAGTTTAAGTTAAAAAAAATATTAAATTTTAACACTTCTTAGTATTAAATTTGAACTTTTTTCTTAATATTAAATTTTAAATAAAGATTAACTTCATCTGAACTTGTGACTCCAATAATATAAAATAAAGAACTCATTTTTTATAATAAAAATTTTTTGATACATTAAATTAGCAAAATAAAATTTTAAATAGGAAAAAAATATAATTTATAAAATTATTTTAACTTTATTAATGTAAAATAAGTAGGAAAACTATTTTGTGTAGGGTCTGTTTTTCCGAGATGAAATTTTGTGAAAGAGATTCCTGATAATGTAACAATAATGTAATGTAATATAATATAATAAAAATAATAATATATTATAATAAAGTAAAACTAACATAATAATAATATACTTATAACAGAATAATATATTATATTATTATTGCACAATAGAATAAATTTGTTTTGACACTTCTTTAAAATAATCTGGTAACTTATGCGAACTTTTAAATGGAATGCAAATACATAAAAATCTGCCACTTACTGTTTCTTGGAATACAAAGGTTGACAATCCATATCCACTTAATTGATTTACATCGAAACTGTGAACAAGAAATGAAAAAAAATGAAATATAGCTCACTTTGGCTTGGCTTAAAAAACGCTAATGTTGGCTCAGTCTCAAAGAAGATAAGATTGCTGTAAAAAAGAGCACGAGAAAAGCACGGGCTTTTCTTATTGTTTTCATTTAGAATGCGTGCACACGTCAAAGTCGACAGAGTGTTTTGCAAAATTTACTTTGCGTCCAGGAACAGTGTGGCCTCATTCTGCATGTTTGCTTTCTCCTCATCTCCATATGCTTGTAACGGTGTTGAATTTTAAAGCTAGCGACAGATGCCAATTGTTATACTTTTTCAGAGCTGAGGTCCTTATCTATTCTACTTTCTTTGGTTTAGCCACAGATTTACTAGCATTCGTCTGCACCCAAACAATCCCAGATTATGAAACCAATCTCATTAGTACCTTCAACACTCTTTTGAACATTGAAGGGGTGATGCTTCGAGACCTATAGCTACAAAGGCTGTTTGTTTCGAATGATCCATGTATTTTATTCACAGAAACACTTACATTACTTTTTACAATTACATAAATCTTGTAGACGAGATAGCACAAAGAAATTTACAATACCAGAGTGTTACAACTGGGAGCTCCAAAAAGTGTGTGCAATGGAGCTGGCGGGAATCGAACCATCAGCCTGAATCCTGCGTTCTCAAGCGATTAAGTGGAATGGATCCTTAACCACTCGGCCACGGAGGCCACCCTTCAATACTCAAAAGTGTTCTATTATTTAATAAACAAATAACAGTAGAGAGTTGTAGTAGAATAAGAAGTTATATTTTTGCTCATCACAGCCAATTTTATGTTTGAACTCGGGATTGAGTTTTCAATTGCATTTTATGTTTATGATAAATTTTTCTATTTAAGAATATTCTCCTATTTGAAAAGTAAATGACTAACATCAAATCTTAATCTTTTAAAATCTGAAATTTTTTTATAAAGTATTATAAACACTTTGCAGTCCAGTGTCTCTCAGCATGGAAGAACATTCAATATATATGGTTTTTAAATACACTTGAGTTCAAACGATCAAAGCAGAATGTAGCCTGAACAGAAGAGGCAGGGGTCTGTTCAAACTTTTCTATCAGAGTTTTTGTGATATTGTGAATAGTTTTTATATTTGTGAAAAATCTAGACTTAATTTTGTGAATTTGAAATTATCGTTATATTCAGATTCTTGTTTATACATTTTTAACAAGGTCCTTTACGTATCACTTCAGTTGTTTTGTGATAGGTCAGATTTTACTTTAAAACTAGTACATAAAACCCGTCAAAAATGACAGATTGACAAAATTAAATAGAAATTACTCAGTACTATTTATTCTTTATATTTTAATTATGTTTTATAAGAAAAAATCATTTTATTCACGGTGGAAACAAAATTTCAAAATTTGTATTATCTGCCAATAAGTGGCATCAAAATATTTTTTTAAAAAGCCTAATATAATACTGGATTGATCACTGCAAAGAATCCCTACGAAAGCTGTCACCGCTATTTCTGAAAAAAGTGTTTATAGAAAAAATTCATTACAGAAATGTTGATATAGATGTTTTATATGAAAATATGTTGAACAGACATGATTTGAGGCAGAAGAAATTATCGTTTAGTTGTTATATGTCAGCGTATGTATTTCAATAAGCCTAACATGGCGTTTCGCTATGCTCGGGTTCGCCATGGAAGTAGGATGACATGGAAGTATCATCTCAAAGTAGCAGTGTTCGCATCTCCGACTCGGTCTACAATATACTTTGCTACACTTGGATTTGTCGATATATGACTGCTAAAAATGTTTTTGAAGGTTTTATACAAAATTAAAATATTTAACAGCTTTAATATGCTTTTACAACTATTTTAAGAGCAGAATCGGAAGTGAAGGTTTCAAAGAGTCATTCATTTGAATTTGTGATGCTGAATGACAACAGTGTTTGTTTGTATATATCTGAGATTCTGATGTTTAACAGGGATTTTTAATTAAGAACTCAAAACATTATAATAGGATAGGATATACATGTTTTATAGGAAAATATGCTGAACAGACATGATTTCAAGTAGAAGATATTATCATTTAGCTGTCATACGTTAGCATAGGTTTCTCTTTAAGCCTAACATGGCATTTAACTATGGTCGATTCGCAGAGTGGTCACACCCAGATTGGTTAGCAACACTTCCTTGCCTTTCGATTTTATTATAAGTAGATGATTAAATTTGTGAAATGTTCAGTTTGGAGAGGAAACTCTTTTGTGAAACTTATTTTTAAGATAAAGAAATTTGTGAAGGATCCTGATTTAAAATGAAAAAATTTGTGAAGGGTGCTTTAAAGGATATATATTTTTTTTAAAACAGATCCCTGAGAGGGCAGAAATTGTACACATTTTTTTGTAAATATTTGTTTGTAAATGAACTTGAACAATTAAAGATAAACATAATTTTTAAAAAAAAGGTTTTTAAAGAGCAGTTTTCATCATTTAATCTCAATAAATACAATAGAAATTTTATTCATAGGTGCAAGAAGTCCATCCAAGCCAAGACTGACAGCCTTTCTGATTATTAAGTATAATCTAATAGAGATGGGCTAGAAGATTTATATTTGACAGCATTGTATCTAAGCATTGATCTTTTAGAGTAAAAGAAAATGTTTAAAAGTTTTTGCCTGTAAAATTGCTAAAAGTATAAAGTATCAGTCAAAATCTCTCCAAGACTGAAGATATTGCACCCATGATTCTATTAGATTTATTCGGATAATTTCTAACTTAAAAAGAGAAAAAAATGCAGTATTGAATTCAACTGCTTTCAATGAATTTGTAGGAATTTTCTTTAAAGATCAAAACACAAGGAAAATTTTTTTGGAGGGGGGAATCATATTATGTGCTTTAATTTGTTCCTCAACTTGCTCGAACTAATTTCATAGAAAATTATAAACAAATTGCACACTAAAATAGAACAAAATTCATTGTATAAAATATACATCCATTTATATTCATGAATCATTAATAAACTCACAAAAAATATATCATTAGACTCAGTATAATGTCCTGATTTCAAATATGAATGCATTTTTGCATAGAAGTTTTCTATATATTGAAAATTGTACCAATTCTTTCTTTTGTTTATTACAAACTTCTTTTACATTCTTTTGTTGTTGTTTTCAGGGATATCTAAAATATATAAATGTGTGGTATAATATAATTGAATCAGTCATTTCAAAAAGCACTTAAGTAAAGTTTTTTCCAAATATACTTTTTTTGTCACAAATGCTTCCTTAAAGGTAGGGTCATGATCTGCGTAATAACCACATAAGTCAGTGTATTCCTTCCTCTTCAAACAATACATTCTAATTTTCGTTCTTTACTTAAAGGACCTTAACTGGTTTTTGCATGCTATACCAGATTACATGCGGGTGGGTAATTTTCAAATTTGAGGGGTTTTTTGTTCAATTTTTATCAGGTCTGTTACCAGCTTTATTCCATTAAATGAGTGTAACATTATTATCTTTTCAGTGCAGCAAAAGTCACTGTGCGAAGTATTTTTAAGCTATACTAGCCTAACCCTAAAAATTTTACACATTAGCCAAAAGAAAAAAAAATGTTATTTTGTTAGGTCTGTTACCTGTCAGGTCTGTTACTCATTAAAAGTAACAGGTCTGATATTTCTTAATTAAAAATAATATTGCAAATGGGTATAATAATTTTTCCTTTTTTGACTAATTATCTGTTTGGAAGCATATTTACCCATTCAAATAATTGTGATTTCATGTTAAAAAAAAAATTTAAATGCCCAGTAACAGACCTGACATTTTTTTTGCTTCATAGTTATATAGAAGTGCCCTACAAGACAAAATTTTAATAAAAAGTTGATGCTGACCATTTAAACATGTAGAAATGTAAACATGTACATATGTAAAAACTAATGTTAATCACAAACAATGGTTATTTTAATGTTTTTTTTTTTTTTTTTTTTTGGTTATTTGTTTTTATTTTCAAACTGAAAAATGCCTCAAATTTGAAAATCACCCGGATACCATATTTCATTACCATATTACCATTTGCATGCAATACCATATTAAAACATAAAAATGTTCTTGTATAAGTGCTATCATCATTAATTTTGATTAAAAATAGGTTTAATATGACTGTTTTGTTCAAATTAAATACCACTCAACCTTGTTTCTTGCTAAAACAACATAAGTCAGGAACAGTTTTTCTGTTATTCTTCTTTTTATTATTCATAAATTATAAAAACTATTTGATATTTACAAACTTTGAAGTCTGAACTCTATAATCACCCCCCCCCCCCCCAAAAAAAAAAAAACATAAAAAATCATTTACTTGTGAATAATACATTTTTTTTAAATTTCTGAAAAGCTTCGATTCTGTTACCTGTGTGGTTTTTGAAATGACCAATTCAATTAATAATCCCATGTGAAGATGAAGTCCTCATGTTTCTACAAGATGTCCCAAAAATATTGAAATATGCTTTAATTTTCTACCTGTTGGAGATGTGTAGGCAACATAAATTACAAAAGTGTTTGAAATATGGTAGGATTTGAGACTATGTAGATGAAATATTCCTGACATTAATTCTCAAAATGTTACACTTTTTAAATTTCCATATGGTCCCTGGGTTGTAAAGTTATATTTAGAAAAAAAATTAAGCATGCTCTAAGAAATAAAACAGTAAAAACATAATTTCTCTGCAACTGAAAGAGATATGATGCTTTGAATTTTGTGAAATTTTGTAGTTTTTTTGCACTAAAAATGGGCAGACGATTTTTGTTAGTGCCAGAAAGCTCCA
This sequence comes from Maratus michaelseni, assembly GCA_963931845.1. Classification (NCBI taxonomy): domain Eukaryota; kingdom Metazoa; phylum Arthropoda; class Arachnida; order Araneae; family Salticidae; genus Maratus; species Maratus michaelseni. The sequence goes on along the minus strand of OZ007586.1, from coordinate 37,362,527 downwards.
AAATTTCATGAAATTTAATGTATCATAATTTGGTGAGTTTTGGTCATAAAAGAGTAGAATTTATACTGTTTTACTCCTTAGAGCATGTTTAAAATTCTTCTAAATATAACTTATAGGACCAGGGACTGTATAAAAATGAAAAAAGTGTAACTTTTTAAAAATCACTGGCAAGACTATTTTATCAACATAATCCTAAACTATACCTTATTTTGAACATTTTTGAAATTGATACTGCCTATTTATCTCTGACAGGTAAAAAATTAAACTATGTTTCAATCGTTTTGGGACACCCTGTGTAGAGTATAATAATGATAATTAAATTAATTGTAGTTTTATTTATAATTACAGGTTACAGGTTTCTTTAAAATACTTACATATGCATGGAAATTGTCCAAGTCATTTTGGCTTTGATCACCTAATGCACAAATAAATAAATTCACATAACTTTCTCTAGCAAAAACAATCTGTATTGTCAATAAATTCAAATTTCATCAAATGATTAGGTATAAATTATACTATAAACCACTTTCTTCTTATATCATGACTTTCTTCAATTTTACTTTTGTTTTTATCATTAAAATTAAATGTATTAATCAATAGTTACTACGTGTGCTTCTTTAAACTGGCTTATTATGCCATCAATCGCATTCTCTTCAAAATTTAAAGAAATGGAAGAAATGTTCATAATTTCTTGAAACAACAAATTTAGTACCTCCTCAATCTCATACTCTATGATAAAATTATTTAAATATTCTGCTAGGTTTCCTTGATTATCAAAACAAATATTGTGCAATATTTTAAACATAGAACACATTTTGACTCCTGTTCCACACAACAAATAAGATAACATTTTAGGGTTAAAAAATTCCTCTTTGCCTAAGAAATGACATAAATATCTTCTTTTCTTATGGAAACAGATTTTATGAAATTTACTTAAAACAGAAGCAGCATCCACTCCTGACAGAGATAATATGCGAGACAAACTGCGCATTGTAAAACCTACATCCGCAAAATCCTCTAAATATTTTGTCTTGCTACCATCTTCATTAAAGCAAACTTTATAAAAATATTTCAAAGCAAAATAAACATTATTTCCTGCTCCAGATAAAACTCTAGATAAAAAACTTGGTTTGAACTTTATTTCAATGAAACCTTGTAAATATTTTGTTGGATTTCCATTCTTATCAAAACAAACTTTATGAAAATCTTTTAAAATGGAACAAACATTAGGTCCAGTTCCACTTAAAATATCACATAAATTACTCACTTTAAAACCAGCTTTAGTAAAGTCCTCTAAATATTTTGTTTGATTTCCTTCACTATCAAACAAAAAATTATAAAATGCTTCAAAAATACCTTTAGCTTTAGAACCTGTTCTAGATAAAACACAGGAAATATTATATAAATTTGCTCCATTTTTGTTTAGTATTTGTAAATATTTTGTTGGATTTCCATTTTCATCAAACCAAACATTCAACAGATTTTTGAAAGATTGTTTAGCTTTAATTCCTGCACCCCATAATACACTAGATATAGTGAACAGGTTTATTCCATTTCTATACAGAATTTTCAAATAATTAGTTGGATTTCCTCTTTTACTAAACCAAAGATTATAAAGTGCCTTAAAAGTTCCTTTAACTCTAACTCCTGCTCCACGCAAAATATTAAACATATCAGATATGTTTACTCCATTTTTATCTAGAGTTTGTAAATAATGTGTTGGATATTGTTCCTTGTCAAACCAAAGATTGTAAAGTTCTTCAAAAACTTTTTTAGCAGCAGCTCCAGTTCCATGTAAAATACAACATAAATTGGAAAGATTTATTTTATTTCTATATAGAACTTGTAAATATTTTGTTGGATTCCCACTTTTATTGAACCAAATACTGTAGAGTTCTTCAAAAGCTGCTTTAGCTTTAGTTCCTGTTCCATGTAAAATACCAAATATATAAGATAAATCTACTCCATTTTTAACAAGAGTTTGTAAATATTTTGTAGGATTTTCCTTTGTATCAAACCAAATATTATAAAGCTTCTCAAAAGCTTGTTTGGCTTTAACTCCAGCTCCATTTAAAATGCTAGCTATATTAGATAGATTTGCTTTATACTTTTGTAAAGTTTGCAAATAGCTTGTTGGACTTCCATTTTCATCAAACCAAATATTATAAAGCTCTTGAAAAGCTGTTTTAGCTTTCATCCCTGTTCCATGTAAAATACGAGCTATATTAGACAGATTTACTTCATTTTTACAGATAGTTTGTAAGTATTTTGTTGGGTTTCCATTTCCATCAAACCAAAGATTATAAAGATCTTCAAAAGCTTTATTAGCTTTAAATCCAGCTCCTCCTAATATACTAGTTACAGCTAACAGACTTACTCCATTTTTACTAAGAGTTAGTAAATATTCTGTGGGGTTCCCATTTTTATCAAACCACAAATTATAAAGCTCCTCGAAAGCCTGTTTAGCTCTAATGCCAGCCCCATGTAAAATTCCAGATATATTAGATAAATTTACATTGTTCCTACTAAGATTTTGTAAATACATTGTAGGATTCCCATTTTTATCAAACCAAAGATTATAAAGCCCCTGAAAAGCTTCTTTAGACTTGGCTCCAGTTCCATGTAAAATACTAGATATATTAGGTAAATTTACTCCATTTTTATAAAGAGTTTTTAAATATTTTGTTGGTTTTCCATGTTTATTAAACCAAAGAGTATACAACTCCAGAAAAGCTTGTTTTGATTTAGCTCTAGCACCATGTAAAATACTAGTTATAATGGATAAATTTACTTTGTTTCTATTTAAAGTTTGTAAATATTTTGTGGGATTTCCATTTTCATCAAACCAGAGATCATAAAGTTCATTAAAAGCTTCTTTGCCTTTAGCTCCTGCTCTATGCAAAATACCAGATATGTTAGATATAGTTATCCCATTTTGTTTCAGAGTTAATAAGTATTTTGTAGGATTTCCATTTTCATCAAACCAAAGATTATAAAGCTCCTCAAATGCTTGTTTGGCTTTAACACCAGCCACACTTAAAATACCAGATATATTAGATATATTTATTCTATTTTTATTTAGAGTTTCAAAGTATTTTGTTGGATTTCCATTTGTATCAAACCAAAGATTGTAAAGCTCTTCAAAAACTTCTTTCGATTTTCTTTTTGATCCATGTAAAATACTTGACATATTAGAAAGACTTATTTTATTTTTATGTAGAGTTTGAAGACATTTTGTTGGATTTCCATTTCTATCAAACCAAAGATAATAAAGCTCTTTATATCCATCTTTAGCATTAGCTCCTGTTTTATTTAAAATACAAGATATATTAGAAATTTTTATCCCATTTTCTTTCAGATTTTGTAAATATATTGTTGGATTTCCTTCATAGTCAAACCAAAGATTATACAGATCTTTAAAAGCTTGTATCGAACTACAGCCTGCTCCACTTAAAATGCTAGACATATTGCAATGTACTTTATTTTTATAGATAATGTTAAACATATTGCTGCCTTCTGATGTATATAAAAAACTTTCAAATCTTTGATGATCATATTTTCCTACACTTTTAGCAAATTTTCGTTTTGCTTCATCATTATCTTGTCGCAATCTTTTTATTTCTATATTTTCAATATCTCTTTTTCTTTTCATTTTGATCAAAATTTTGATAATCAGTTATATATATAGTTTTAAAGTTATATAAGCATCTAAAGCATCTTACTTCTTAAAGTGAAAAGATTGGATTCAAAAACTTTCTTCAGTTTCAATTACTGTATGGAAATCCTTCGAATTAATTTATGCTTAGAAAACCTTTATTACTTTAGATTACTCTTTTGAAAAATAATCATAATTCCAAAATAAATTGTTTTTATACACTCTCTCTATCTCTCATACCGCTAATATTGAATAAAAAAAGAAAAATGCAGCTGATAAAGTACCAATACAATACCTTTAAGGGAGATAAAAATTTTAAGATCAGGTAATTCTTTTATAAAATTAAATTTCTTCGGGATTTTTACAGCTTGTTCTTGCCCTCTAAAGCAGTTCTGCAATAACTTCTAGTTCTATTTCCTTTAATAATACTTCAGGATTGGCCTGGTTATCCTATAGAAGGATTACAGCAAAGTTTTAGTAATATTTACAGAATTGGTTATTATTTTGCTTCTTTAAGTTTTGAGAAAAATAGCATGCACAAAAAAGAAAATAAATTCCTATGGCTTATATATGGTAACTTTGTACAATAAAATTAACAGTAAACATGTTGAACAAAAACACCAATTTTGTTGATTTGTCTAACCTATTCTATTTCTTAATTTAACCATTTCACTATGAAACTGCCCAAGATGCCAAGCCAACCGAGTGTCTGAGAAACAGGTGTTCCATTCCCTCCCCCACTTGGAAATATCCAACTACTGTCACAGAGTAAGGAACTGACGAGGGAATTGTTGCAATCAACAGGTGGGGAATTTCCGAAAGAAAACACTTTTTACATTTCTACTATTGATGACCGTTCTCTGATATTTTTGCTGAGCTTTATGCATTACTGATAAATATTGAAAATGCTTATAATTATCATTATAAGCATTTAAAATGTTTATTATTTTTTTATTACAAGTTTGTTAGATTAAACATATGTACAGAAAATTTAACATTTTTCTGTATTATATATTTAAGTAAATTTTGGAACAAATAAATTATTTTTTTAATTCATGTCATATTATTTATTTTTTAATTTGTTAATTTTTAAACCTTTTTAATGTTTAAATACAAGCTGTAACTTGTTGGAAAAGGGTGACATTTTATTAAGAAAAGATAAATTTGTAATCCTTGAGATATTAATTTCTATGTAAAGTTTTTTAGTTGCTATCTATATATTTAAAACGAAAGAGGCATTCTGTCAAATATTCCACAAAATATCGTCTCTTTACGCATGCGCCAAGGTTTTTCTGAATGGTCTTTGTCTTCCTGAGGGGTTCCCTTCAGTTTCCCAGTTCACCAATCAGTCGTGGGAAAATATTGCAAAATTCATAAATTGGTTGTGGGAAAATATCACAAAATTCATCAAATGGTCATGGGAATATATCACAAAATTCGTCAAACAGTCACAGGAAAAATATTGCTAAATTTGTCAAATGATCATGGGAAAATATCATTAATCACAAAATTTGTCTGTCAGTCGCAGAAAAAAATCCTGAAATTTTTTATTTGGACTCTAAGAAAATATCATTAATTATGTCAATCTTTTGCAAGAAGAAACTGCGAAATTAGAAAAATCAGTCATATTAAAAATTGTGAAATTTATCAATATGTAGTGGAAAAATATTGCAAAAATCATCAATTGGTCACAGGGGGGAAATCTTAAATGTTGGCGATCTGTCGCAGGAAAAACTTCATCGAGGAAAAATATTGTGAAATTTGTTAGTTAGCCATGGAGAAAAAGCACGAAATTATTCACTCAGACACAAGGAAAAATTGCGAATTTCGTCAATCGGTTGCAAGAAGAAACCGGTTTATGTATCAGAACACAAATTTTTCCCTATTCACTCTCACTTCCTCTTAATGATTTGAAAAGTCAATGCCGAAAACCACATCTTAAGTATTTCCCCCCTCTTAGTTGCGTTTCCAAGATCTCACCGAAGAAACCATGAAACTCGCCGATTTCTCGTGGAAAATATCTCAAAATTTGTCATTTGGTTGCTGGAAAAAAAAATGTGAAATTCATGTATCTATTGTGGGAAAACCTCCACAAATTTTGTCAATCGGTCGCGAAACTTTATCATCATTTTAAAAAGCTAAATACTCTGGAAAATGGAGAATTTATTTGGGCGGGAGACTCACACCCACAACAATGTTTTCAGCAGGATTTCAAAATTTTGGGCGTGAATCCGCCATCCCGCCCTGAAATTCAAGCCCAGAGTTTTTTCATTATTTGGTGCTTAATTTATTTTATAACTAGATAGTACTCGTCAATATTTGATGGTAAATAACTTAAAAGTTCCTTTAGAAATATGCTTTTATTTTTAATTAGCTGCTTTTAAATTAATTAAGTATTGAAAATTTTATGAATTGTTATATTGTGCAAGTGATATTCCTATAGATATAAGACATAATAGATATTGTGTTGTCAGTCCAGCAATTTACATCCTTTTATACTTGAATTAATTTAACAAGAATTTAACTAAAAATATTAATTAAATGATTTATTTTTACTTACTACAGTCTCAAAAGTTTTAAAAAATGTATCAATATTTAGTATTTTCCAATATTTTTGTTTATTACGCGACCTTTAAAATTTTTCATTAATTTTATTTTTTATTAGCCTGACTCTAAAACCCAGATAAACAATGGATATCAAGGTGATTTCTTTTATAATTCTTATATAGATATTTTGGCTTATTTCTTTTTTCTTTTTTTTTTTTTTTTTTTTTAAGGAGAATAATCATATACTTTTCTTAGTTATACAAATACAGTAAAATCTCGTTACAATGAATTTGTAGGAACCACCGTTTAAGTTTGTTATTCTGAAAAATTTGTTAATGTGAAATTCCAATATGACAGATTTAAAAAATTAAATTTGGATACACATTAACTAAAATTACATATTATTAGTAAAGTTGTGTTAAATTTCTGTATGCATGTCAATAAAGAATTAATTTAGAATATATTATTGTGAACACTTATGTTATAAGATAAATGTTAAATTCATTAAATTTGAAGATTTTAATCGTAACTATAAAGAAATAATAATATATCTTATATACGTGACAGCTGAAAAATTCACTGATATATATTTATGTAACCATTGTATATTTATATATACATACTATATATTTATGTATGTATACGTCTATGTATGTATATGTTTATAACTTTTCTTTTTCTTTTTTTTTCTTTTTTTTTTTTTACAATAAAGTTTGAAATTTTCCTTTTTTTTTTAATTTGACAAAAAAATTTTCAAAACAAAATCTTCAAAATTATTCAGCGTTGTATAAAATGTTTTCGGCACATTGTTTTGCTGGGATAAATGCTTTTTAAAAATTTCAATGTTGGACAGAGCTTCTTTTGATCGAGAAAATAGTTTTCAGTATTGGATGATCAATTACTATCTTCATTTTCACTGTCACTTTCTTTCCCTTCTTTTATTAAAATTTCAACAGTGTCATTTGTAGTTAGGTTAGGGCATAAGGTTATTCCTTCATCCATCCAATGTAATCATTAGCAGATGATGCAAGTTAAAAATATTCTGCATGTTGTCCAAAGATCAGCTGGAAATTTGACGCAATAACTACACTTTTTTGCAGAATTTCGTGCTTCAGTTATCAAATGTATAAGGCAGAATTTCTCCAACAGTTTTTTTTTATTGTGGTAGAAGATACATGTGGACAAGCAGTCTATATTACATCAATTGTCTGTCTTACATTCACCATTACAGAAATTTAATTTTTTATGCCAGAAAAAGCCTTTTCTATTAGTCGGTGCGTGAAATTCACTTTGGCATTTTTTTAATAGTGCTTTTATGTGTAGTGTGCAAAAAGTCAAAAGTCTACTTTCATATTAGGAACATTTCTTATAACCAAGCATACAGTATCATTATCTGAGCAAAGTTATTTTTCTTTGATTTTGCTCATGTTTTCAGTCATACTCCTAAACCACTTAAAAATAACTTTTTTAGTCATAAAGGCATAATTATTATTTTAATTATGGCATTGGAATTTCTGCACATTTTTAAAAGAGAGTGGCTTCCAAATGTCCCAAAATAATGGTTTTAAAGTGTTTTAACTTTTTCGTGACGGTGGAATTATAACAGAACAAAACCGAAATCCTGCGCTTTAGATTGTTTCTTGACTTTACATTTTTTCACTTCCATTGCTATGGTACGACTTGTACTTTGTAGAAGTTGATACAAAAACAATTTCATCGTCATTGAAATTACTCTCGCGACGTATGAGCACTTTTTCTTCTGCAGAAATTTGTTTTTATGCTATGCCATATACCTATCAGGAAAACAAAACAGTCAACCAGAACTCCCTTCAAATTTTTAAATTTTCAAGGCCTGTGAACATATTTGGCTTTACAAAATTATACTTATAATCCTAAAATGGGCAATTTTTTTATATCGTTAAACCAAGTGTATACATTCTCATAAATCACTTGATTGAATTGGTTTTCTGTTTGAGCACATATTAGACCAGAGAAAGCTTAAAAGTATTGTCCTTTTCTAGTAAAATGGTAGCTAATGTATAATAATAAGTGTAATAATAGCAACATATATTCTTTCGTGACATCGACCTGTCTTCTTCCAGCTCTTACTGCTTGTATAATATTTTTACTTACTTCTATCTATAATAGAAGAAAGTATTGTAATCAAAATTTTTTTCGACTTCCGGTTTTTGACGGATTGACACATTTTAGGGGTCAGAGATTCTGAAAAACATGTTTTCACAAAATGTCTGTCTGTCCGTCTGAGTGTCTTCATTGTATCATCAAAAAGTGTATGAAGTTATGCTTCAAATGGAACACAATTTCTTTTTTCTATGTTTTTGGCTATGGCAAGCAGGTTCTATTAGAATTTGGGGATATTTCGACGAAAGGGGGTGCTGTGATCAATATTTTTGTTCCATTTTCACTATTGTACCATCTAAAAGTGTATGAAGTTACTAGCAAGCTACGCCCGCTGCGCTGGTCGGTTTCTACAAATGAACCTTGAATCAAACGAAATATATCGTGTAATTTGACCTTGTATTTGAAAGCAATCTGTATATTTACCTGGAAAATCCTTCCACATTACTGAAAAATGACGCCATTTCGCTATTATACTTTCTAATGTGCAGTCAAAATTTTAGCTGTTAAGGACCAACTCTTTTATTTGGTCATTTACAGTTAAGGTTTGCTAAAGAATGATAAAACTATATGCAATATACTAAACCCATCACTAAAAATTGTCAAACTAACAATGCAAACAAATTAACTAACAAAATCCATTCAGTAGAAGTTTTTTATAAAGGCTAATCTTTGATAATCGGGTTCATCTGATTATAGAACTTTTCCACATAATTCTAAAACTAACAGAACGATATAAAATATACTAAAACCATCCTTATAAATTATCTATACTTAACAATGCAAGTCGCAAAAAATATGCCCAGTAAAAACTTTCAAAAAGGCTAATCTTTCGGAATCGGGTTCACCTGACTATATAACCTTCACACATAACTGTTTGACTAAGCATCGTAGAATATTATGTAGTACATTAAAACCATTCCTGAAATAGCATCTAACTAACAATACAATTCTTATCAAAATCCGTCCAGTAGAACTTTTTCAGAAGGCTAATCTTTCATAATCGGAATCAAATATTGAAAAGGCTAATATTTGATAAAAAAAAATGGTCACCCGATTTTCGAATTTCCCCCTATAATTCTAGAACTAAGCAACGTAGAATGATATGTTATATAATGAAACTTTCCCTGGAAAATTATCTAACAGTGTAGGTTCCATCGAAATCCATTCGGCAAAATGTTTTATAAAGGCTAATATTTCATAATCGGATTGATCTGATTATAGAACTTCCCAGACTAATTCTATAACTAAGCTACGTAGAACGATAGGTTATACAATAAAACCTTCCCTGAAAAATTATCTTACAGTTTAAGTTCTAGGAAAATCCATTCAGCAGAACTCGAGTTATAAGCAGCCGGAACGAAATTTCATATATGTAGAAGTAAATAGAAGTATATTGCCATTAATATAGTTTGTATTTGAATAAAAAAAAGGTACTTTTCGGTTAGCCGGGCGCCAGTGATATATGTATATATATATATGTAAATATATAAATCCGCCCCCCTAAACACGGCAGAAAATCGTAAAATAAGCAGGGGGGAGGGCGCTTACACGGTATTAAAACTGTAGTATATGATATTTATGGGCGGTGGGGGGGGGGGGGGGGGAGGGAGATGCTAATGGCTGATCATCGCAAAACATGCATTATTTTAATAAAGTAACAAAAGAAAAACATTTTGAAAAGAAAATGATAGACAAAATAGAAAAACAGTATAACTTCACGATTAATGGCGATTTCAGATTACAGAAAATTCTGGATTTCAGAAGCTTTGAAACTGGAATGCATTTAGATAAATAATAACACTAATATCTGTCATTAATATGGTAACAGAAAAATAAAAGGAACTTAATAATTTAAAAACACTGAGAAATTGCAGTTGAAAATGACCTGAAGTAATTTCGAGAACTAGTAACATTTTATGAGGTGTCGCCATCTGTTGTAAGTTAGGTAGATTAAATAACCGTTTTTTTTAAATCATGATTACGTATCTATAAATGCTAAATAAATAATACAAGTTACAAAAATTGAGAACATATAGAACGAATTGGTAGTTTGCCAGATTATTAAAACAAAAAACATTACTACCACAAAGATGGCACAAATTACGCTACAAATTCGACTGTGTATCGATAATTCGATTGATCTGATCAATCAATCGATATTTTTTTGCGATTGGTTTTCATAATAATGTTAAATACTACTATAAATTCTTTAATAAAATAAATAGATTCTCTTTTAATCAAAATATTTTCCACACAGCATCAAATATACATTTTTTTAACTTATTTCATGAGAAACTTTCACTGTCGATATTTTTATTACCTTCACATCGCCATGGAGATAAATTTACAGCAAAACTAATGTTCGGTTATATTGCTTTTTCAGATCAACAATGTGTTTTTACATGTTTGCGATATATCAAAGAATCGTCACGCCTTTCTGATCCATTGGAAAAAAAAAACACTCGGGAGATAAAATTTTTGGTGTTGATCTTGACGTGCACGGCGAAATTTCTTTTTTTTTTGGGGGGGGGGGGCGCTTTCTCGGGATTTTTTTAATTTTCCAATTTGTTTACAAAGTGGGAGGGGGACGCTTAATCGGGAAGGGCGGATTAACGGTATTTTACGGTATGTATATCTATACATATTCATACATATAAGTGTATATATATGTATGTATATACATGTATTTGTGTAGATATATGTGTATATATATATACATGTATATATATCACTGGCACCCGGCTAACCGAAAAGTACCACAAAAAAATACTACAAAAATGCAGTCGTACACTTTAAAAAAAAACACCTTTTGGCTTAAAATCTCTCATCAAAACTGTTTTTCTTTTTTGTTCTTTTTTTTTTTTAAATAAAATTAGCAAGTTTTTTCTTTTATTTTTCCAGATGTATAGCCATTTCAATTCTTTCTGCAACAAAAAAAAGACACCTTTTGGCTTAAAATCAAGTTGTTTGGGATCAAAAGTAAAATCAAAATCGCCAAAAACAAAAGTTACATCGTGAAAAACAAAAGATACATTGCCAAATATTGTTTCAATATAGAAATCTTGCCCCTTGAATAATTTTTTAAGCATTACGAACATTCCCAATCATGTTTAAATTAAATATTTTCGTTTTATAATATTCTCTCATGAAAACTCTTTTTTTTCTCTTTCTTTCTTTTTTTTAAATAAAATTAGTAAGAGTTTTTCTTTTAATTTTCGACATGTATAGCCTTTTCATTTCTTTCTGCAACAGTAATCGCCAAAAAATTAGCAATGGTAACCTTTTCGGCCAAAATAACAGAACTTTCTATCATAATTCTAAAACTAATATACATAGAACGTTGTGTTATATACTAAAACCTTCCCTGAAAAATTATCTCTCGAACAGTGTAAGTTCCATCAAAATCCATTAGGCAGAACTCGAGTTTTAAAGGAACGGAACAAAATTTCCGTTTGTATTTTATATATATATATAGTAGATGCTTCAAATTGAACCACATTTTTTTTCTATGTTTTTGGCTATGGCAAGCAGGTTCTATTAGAATTTGGGGATATTTTGACGAAAGGGGGCGCTGTTATCGATTTTTTGTTCCATTTTCACTATTGTATCATCGAAAAAAGTGTATGAAGTTATGCTTCAAACTGAACCACATTTTTTTTCTATGTTTTTGGCTATGGCAAGCAGGTTCTATTAGAATTTGGGGATATTTCGACAAAAGGGGGCGCTGTGATAGCCATTTAAAGATTTCAAATTCAAAAAGACGCGCAAATTCAAAAAAATTAGAAATCCTAAAACTTTTTTTCGTTAAATGTTTGGCCTTGATCCGGAGAACCCGGAGCAATTTTTGTTTTGCCTCTATCTTAAAAAATGGCTGAGATATAGCGGTTTGATATTTTAGGGTGGCTGACATTTTCAAACAAGACAGCAGAATTCATCCATAAACGGGTTTAATTTATGAGTTTTAGTAACATGGTTTCTGCAAATTTTCTTTCATTGTTGTAACCATTAATCCATGTTTATGAGGTGAACCATTAATCCATGCTTATGATACATGCTTATCACTATATATTTATATTCGCCAATGTCAAATTCTCGCCAAACTTGGCGACAGTTGGCGGAATATTGCTAAATTTGGCGACCAAAACAAGTTGCCTAAAATGAAGTCAACTTGGCTGTAGAGGACTAATTTGATGATATTCTCATTCAAATTCAATGTTGACGAGAACCGGGATTGAATCTTCTTTAATTAGGTTCCACGTATTTTACCTTCGTGTTTTCCAGTAAAATTAGCTAAAATCGTAAAACTAAGGAATAGGGAGGCTATCTGTTCCTGTTGGTTCAGGCCAGAAGGACTTTTCGTAGTTTAGTATACATCAGTTGATCGCATCCCTGTAACCCGACGATTCGCAAGCAGCTGACGTACAACAGAATGACGAAAAATATTGATTTTATTGGCGATGTGATAGCGAATTTTGAAGTATTAACATGACTGAGATAGAAGAAAGTTTTGGGATTGGCACATCCGACTAGTTTTTTCTGTCAATGAAAATTGATTCCATTTTCTGTTTTCTACCATTAAAAAAAATAAAAAAAATCTAATTCCAAATGTGAATTGTTGCAGATTAAAAATTCACTAATAGGTGCAGCTATTTATCTACAAAATCGAAAATAAGGAATTACTTCAAAAATAAATTCGTTGAGCTTCCTACATTTTTTTAAATGAGTGTAACGACGAACCGAAGGAACCATGAAGAAAAAGTGATCTGATGTGAATGTAAAGGAAGAGTTTCTTAATTTTAGGTATGCGCATAGGGCAACAATTTCTCCCGTCTCTTGAAAACAAGATACACTGAAAATTTCAAGATCGCGGGATATTGAAAATGAAGGCGTTTTTCTTCGGAATTACAGCTTTTTGATAAACATAGGATTTTTTGTGAACTCGACGTTCGTTAAACTGAAAAGATTACTCTTTTTAAGCTTCAATAAATTCGTTAAATTGAAAAATTCGTTAATCTGAAATTCGTTAATGTGAATATATTTATAACAGCAAAGTATAGGGGATTTTTTTCTAATCTAAATAATATTCGTAAAACTGAAAAATTCGTTAAAGTGACATTCGTTGTAACGAGATTCTACTGTATATCTTTTATTGATAATGGTCATGCAAAATACAGATAAAAGTTTAGATCCCTTTATTTAATCGATAACTACATGCAAAATCTTTTAATTTGAATATTTATAATATAAAATACGTAATTTAAAAAATATTTTCAGTTGTTAAATTTTATTTACCACAGTCCCAATATTTTTTTAAAATAACAATAATTAATATTTCTGATTTTTTTTTTTTTTTTTTTTAACTACACGACCTTTAAAATTTTTCATTAAATTAATTTTTATCAGTCTGATTCTAAAACTCTGCATTTAAACTTTGCTGTTTGCAGCTAACATTTTCACATATTGTTTAATTGTTACATCATGGATATCAAGATAATTTAGAGTTCCCGTATGAATATTTTTCCTTCTTTTTCTTTTCTCTCCTTTGATTTTTCCTGAAAAATAATCCCATACTTATCTTATTATATATATGACATCTTGATAATGGTCATACCAAATATAATAAAAATTGTAAACCAATTCAATTTATTTAATCAATAATTACATACACAATCTTTTAATTTAAATACTTTTAATATAAATTTAGTAATTAAAACAAAATATTATTGGGTGTTAATTTTTACTTAATTATAAAGCATTCGAATAAAAAAAATACAAATTATATAACTTTTTCTCCTGAATTAAATATGGCATTATTAAAATGAATTATTGGCAATAAAATAAGAAAAGTCATTCTGTCCAGAATGGGTATCGAACCAACATGATGATCGCAACAGAGAAACACTTCGCCTTATACGACTCGACCATCCTTTTCTCGTTCAAGTATGCTCTAAAACTGGTTAGGTTCTAGATTTAATTTTACGCATGCGCAAATGGGTCATTTTTGTGCGAAAACTGGAATTTGATGAAAATCTCTTTTCGTTTTAATATATAGGATATTAAGGGGGTAATTTTCTTAATACAATATGGAACCATTTATCCAAAAACCAGTTAACCAGAAAACCATTTATCCAGGATATTTCCAACCGGCTGATATTAGAATTTTTCCAGAAAAAAAATTGTCAGTTTCACGTGTGTATTGCTCAATGCATGATATAACTTGATCCAACATCTAGGATTTGAAATTGATGCTTATGTAGTTAGATATTGAGCATTTTGAGTTTTATGCGGATTGTTGTTTCTAAGGAGATTCCCATAAATTGCCTTCTTTTAAACTCTGTTTAATCTTTGATCTTGAGTGAATCTGATTCTTAATCTGAGTAATTAAATAATTAATTTGAAATCCGAAGCATTGTCATAACCACGTATATTCTCCTAATCTCATCAAATGGATGTTGCTTTAACCCGTTATCTTGAGATCTGCTGCCAGTCTAAGGACTTTATACACGTGACCTGGGGTCAAGGCTAAAATTCATCAGCTGGTGATATTTACATTTGCAGGGATGCCGCTCAGGTAATAACAAAAAATAATACTAAATTATGCGTGAAATACATAATTTTTCACAACATTTATGCATGAATTTCATTAACTATATTGTTTATAATTAAGTAAAAAAATTATAAACAATAAAATTATAACTATAAAACTATTTTTCAACTAGCTTAAAAAATGAAAGAAAACAAACACTGCTTTTTTACTAAACCTTAAAACAATTTCCCTCAAACTTGTTATTCTCTGCCCTTTTAAATGCATGAAATTTTATTTAGTAAATAATTTTTCTTTAGGTCACAGTATTTTATAGCAATTGAGGTATCCCAGTACCTAATTCAATGAGCTCAGTGAGGGATTTTATATTACAGCTCTTTAAATCAATTGAGGTGACCCAGCGATAGTTAGAGTCAGTGATAAATTTTATTATTTATTAGCATTAATATAAAATATATTTGCAAGAAATATGAAGAAAGTTTTATTTTCTTTTAGGTTTTAGATTTTAATAAAATAAATTTAACAAATTCTGACCTTCATGTTGTAGATGAAGAAAGAGTGAACACTAAAAGCCTCATTGAGAGTTTTGTTGGCATTTAAATCACTAAGGATTTTATTTTTTAATCCCTATGAAGAAAGCAAATTGCAAACTTCATGACCGATTGCTGATTTTCACATTTTTTTCCACATGACTCCTCAATGAAATTCGTGATATTTTTCTGAGACTAATTGACGAAATTCGCAATTTTTTTACTGTGACCGATTAACAAAATTCATGATTTTTTTCTGTGACAGATTGACGAAATTCACTTTTTTTTTCTGTGATCCATTAATGAAATTCACTTTTATTTTTTTCGTGACATATAGATGAGATTTGGGGTTTAATTCTGCAAATGTTTAACTAAATTTGCAATTTCTTTACATGACCAGTTGACAAAATTCAGAATTTTTTCCACGACCAATTTACGAAATTCAAAATTTTTTTACGCGACCTACTGACGAAATACACAATGTTATATCATGAGAAATCGACGAAATTCGTAGAATTTTCTTTGACTATTTTTATGAAATTTGTGACAGACAGAAGAAATCCCAGATTGCTTTTCATGAAATGATTGACAAATTTATTTTACAGAAATCAGCAAACAAAGATTCGAGGAAATCCTCTAATTTGTGGATGAATCACATGCCCATCTCTAGTGTCTGCCTGTAAGAACATAGCTGAATAATACCACGCAGCTACAAATTTAATGAGTGAGACCCAAAATTCACTTCTCGGCACAAATTTTTCTGCGTCACTGGTTAATTCCGTCATGCCGATAGTGTTGACTTCATTCACTGCACACATCGTGATTTTTTTCACCCAATTCTGTGGACATCATAGTTTAATTTTTTTTTTAAACAAAAAAACTGGAAATTTGCAGATCCCCAGAAAAGTGGCATCCATGTTTAATGCATATATTTTAAGTTTGGGCAATAGAAAAAAAGAAAGAAAAAAGCAGTAAATATCACAGAATTATGGAGCATCTGCAGAAATTGCAGATTTGATTTTTAAAAAATTTAAAAAGCGGAAATCCGCCATAGTGATTGACCAAATCAGTAATTTTTCCAAATACTGAATATTCTGTCAAAGTGTAAACTGAATATTTGGTATTCAGCAACCGAATACTTGAAATTTTTTAATAAATATTTGTGAATATATTACCTTTTTTAATCAAATTTAATTTAATTCAGAGTTACATTTCTATTCTTAAATCTATTTGCATAAAAAAATTAATGACTTCTTTCCACTGACAAATTCATTAATCCATCACTTATTTGTTATTATTTTATCACTAGTCAATACCCAAAATAAATTATGAAAATATTAAATTTTACAGACTATTGTTACAAGGATAAGAATTATTTGATCAAACGAAGCGTATTTCTTTTTTGAGGCCATAATTAAACATAAATCGCAAAAGAAATGATGAATTAAAATAGTTAATCAATTATGAATGATTTATCTTACTAAATACTACTGCTTCACGTGATCATGTACCAGAAAAAAGTAAAAATCCTTCTACTGAAAATGATAGCCTCACATCAGATATTAAAGCTTCAGAAGAATTGACTTTATACATTGTATTACCACTTATATCAAGAAAAGACAATCCGTTAGTTTGATGGAAAAAAAAAACCATAATAAGTATCCAACACTATCAAAGTTAGTTAGAAAATACTTATCTGCACCTGCCAGCAGTATTTACAGTGAACGTTTATTTTCTGAAGCTGGACAGATTTATGAATAGAGAAGAAATAAATTACAACCAGATAATGCTGAAAAACTCTTATTTTTACACCATAATTTGCCCATATTAAATTTCGATTACAAATAATAATGTATCACTTTTATAAATTATCACTTATAACTGAAGCATATTAAAATAACATTAAATGAGCACTGGTCATCATGTATTTTTACAACTAGTAATACTTTACCTATTATTTTTCATAAATTATTTGAAAAATTAGACCGAAACTGAACATTTGGTTTATGTGCTGAATCACCAAATACTGAATCGACTATTTGGTATTCGGTCAATCCCTAATCAGCCACTCAGCGGAAAAGTGGCATCCTTGTATTTGAATATCAGGAAAGCACTCTATGGAGTATTAGTGTTATTAATGTTTGGTTACAAATACTGCAAAGAAATTCATAGTTTTAGCAATAAATAAATATATTGTAATATAAATTCAAAATGTTGTTCTGTATCCAAGAACATTTGCTAAATTTGTAAACTTTTTGTTTAACTTTATGCACACAACTTGGGTTGAGGCTAAAATTTGTCTGCTGGTGGTATTTGCAGTTGCATATACTGGTGGATCAAAATACTGCCACCTTTTGCCTGTGACATCACATGTTTGTTTCAATTCTTAATAAAAGAGTTTTCGGAAGCAAATAAAATTTCTTACTGAAAGATTAAAGAATACTTGTAAGAAGATTGCTTTAAAAAATAATAGATGTAAATAACAAAAATGAAAACTAATGATATACGACATTCGGTGAAATAACATTTGAAAAAAAAAAAATAAGAGAAAGAGAGAAATACTGAAAATTTTGTACCATGTATGAAAGCAAACTGAATTTTTCCATTCACTAAGAAAGCTAGATGCTATTTCTGAGAATGGATGAGTCTCTGACCATTATTTAGAATACATATTATGCATATTGTACATATATGAATGTTTTAGCAGTAACCAAATATATTGGACCCAATTACCAGGAGCCTCCTTCAAGGAAGACTTTCTGAAGAGAAAGTGCAAGCAAAATCTATCTGAAGAGATAGTATTCAAATTCTCATTTAGTAGATGTAAGACTGAAAATTTTACTCATTCAATGCACTCATTTATATTAGTCGCATGGAATTGATTGAAAACCAAACTTTTCATGTTTGTGATAAGCATGCTAATAAGGAGGTTGAACAGGTTCTCAGACAGAACTGAATTAACACTATTTCTTAATATCATAGTCTATGATTTTTTAATCAGAATGAACAATTTCAGCATCTTTCTTTATCGAAAATAAAATTAGATTTTGACAAGGAAACAAAACATGGAATTTTTCTTTTCTATCATCACATTTTAAAATTTTAATAGTGTACTTGATTAACTGCTATTTATTATAAACTTAATAAATCAAATAAATTAATCATTTTCTTTTATGTTATATTATTAAAAGAGAATATTCGGAAATGTAAACTATATTGCTACATAAATTACCATTTCTAAAAGATTACTTCATTTAGTTATTGAAGAAAAAAGTAGTGATATTGGAAAAAAATTCTTGTTTGGTAAATCCAGATATCAGTCATAGGATTTCATTTATATAATCCTGAAATTAGAAATTAGGCTCAGAATTGGATTCTCTACACTTGCATTTAAAATATCACCATAAACAGCCTTTCTTGTTATATATAGGCCACTCACAATTACGATTACACCAAAGGTTGCATTTAAAATCTTGCCAAACTTAAACATGCTATGCTGTAAACATCAAAACATCCATAAATATACCATTATATATACAGTAGACTCCCTTTAATCTGCATAGCTTAAAACCAGAGGTTGTGCAGATTTCTGGTCACTCTTTTGTTTACATTTTTTAAACAGTAATTTGAAGTTAATAATGCACTCAAAATTTAAATGAATGCTTACCAGCAAAGTAAAATAATAAAAATTCAGAAAATCATTATTATTAATGTTCATAAATGTCTGTGTGTGTGTGTTTGTCTGTACCCAGATAAATGCTACCACTGCGCTCGCAACAAGGTGATTTTGGTATAAAAAAATTCAGAAAAATCCGGACCTCCAGGAATTAGTTTCGAAGCAGTCGGCCCTTAATTAACAAAGAAATCAATTAAAAACCTCATCAAAATTAACGTTAAGGAAACCTATTTATCAAAAACTACCATTTTGAAAATACCAGATATCAAAATAGTCTCTGTTTGACGCATCATCAAATTTAAAAAAAAACTGCCGGAGGTATCGATCTGAAAATCGGAGTATACTTGCAGTCAATTTTTGTCGTTCCAAAAAATCAATTTTTTTGAAATTTGGACCGTAACTTTTCTTTATTTCGGCCAAAAACTTATCAGACTTCCACTATTGACAGAGACAGGAAAAAGGGTTGCCATAAACGATGCGGGGTTGACACATGCGAGGCCAAATCACTCCACTCGCTTTTTGAAACAAGTGGAAATAATTACCCTACGTCCACGAAAATTTGCAAACAATTGTAAGAAAAAAAATTGCAAATTCAACAAAAAAAATATTCATAAAAATCAACCAGTAACTTTTAAAGATATCAATTAAAACTCATTAATGAAACAGAAAATGAATTTATTTCTATTCCAAAAAGACACCTGCCTTTTTATTTCAACACTCAATCCAGACAAATCGTCTGTGAATAATTTATTTCTGAAAGAGATAAAATGATGCATTTGAAAATGATTGCAGTTTTTATACGCTATATAAAATTTTCAAAATTATTGAATTTTTGAATCAGAAATATATGCATCCTAGCTCAGAGTGGGCTGACATTTCAGGGATTCAAAAAATTTTCGAATTCGGACCATAATTTTTTATTTTAGCAAAATTCCAATTTTTGTATAGGAGAAAAAAAAAAAAGAAGAAAAAGCTAAAGAATTTGCTATTTCTTTTCAAAATATCTCCTATTGAATAGGTCCCATTGCGACGCAGTTTGGTTCATTCGACTCGACATTGATAGAGCTTACCGGTTTTAGTTCCGAGTTTCACCACCAGGGGATGCTTTCCTATCTCTGTTTCTATGGGCCGGATCATGACGGGGTAAGGCTCATTCGACTCGACATCGATAGAGCTTACCTATTTTAGTTCATTTTTTCACCACCAGGGGATGCTTTCCTATCTCTGGTTCTATGGGCCCTGATTACGACAGGGTTTGACTCATTCGACGTGATTTCGATAGCTTTACAGATTGCGCCGGTTGCTTACCTGTTTTAGTTCCGAGTTTCACCACCAGGGGATGCTTTCCTATCTCTGTTTCTATGGGCCGGATCATGACGGGGTAAGGCTCATTCGACTCGACATCGATAGAGCTTACCTATTTTAGTTCGTTTTTTCACCACCAGGGGACGCTTTCCTATCTCCGGTTCTATGGGCCCTGATTACGACAGGGTTTGGCTCATTCGACGTGATTTCGATAGCTTTACAGATTGCGCCCCTGGTGGTGGAAAGTGGAACTTGTTAGCATATATAAAACTTTCCTTGATCACTTATACAATATTCAAATACTTTCATTTCTTTTCTTTAAACTCCTTCTCAACCTTAATATAAACAGCTGTTTCTTTGTCATTCAAACCTGAGTTGTTTATCTAGGATCTATCTTTTCAGAGATCACAATTACGTCACTTTGTTTTTCAATACCTCATATCAGCCTGCTGATAAACCACAATTTCTTTCCCTCCAACATCATTAGTTTATCTGGATGGCATTTCTGTTATTTTTAGCCATGAGAGGGCTTCTGTGAATGAATGAAGTGTAACGTGACATACCCTCTTGGGTACTACAACTTTGATTCAGCTGTTAGTTTTGACTAGGGTATAAAGGTTGAAACACTTGGTTATCATTATCTGTTTTTTTTTTTTTTTTTTTTTCATTTAATTTATTCAAGAAACCATTTTTGCCTTTTAAGCATAATGGAGTTTCATGCTATTGGACTTTATTTTATTTGACCAGATGTTCCTTTTACTCTAACCACATGCCAGCTGTGGTTGTTTTTCATTTTCTTTTCATTTCTTTAAAGTACAAGATATTTTACAGATAGTGGAAGATGTTTATGTTACTTATTTTGCATAAAGTTATGGAATCTATTATAAGTTTATACAAACATCATATCCTCAAATAGATGTTAAAAGATGTTATGAAAAAGGAGAACAAATATTGCCATGTTGTCATTGTCAAAGCCATTTAAAAACTTTTGTTATGTAAGTTTATTTTTCACATTTTAAGTTCATTTATATTCTGTTTGAGTTTATTTTTAAATGTTTTTTTGTTAATAAACGTTTAGTTTATTTCAAACTTAATTTGTTTTATGATTGTTTATTTTACACTCTGCCACACTTTGCCATTTATTTCTCAGCTTCCAATGCTCTGCTTCAATTTAATTAAATTTTAGAAGCTGGCATTTTTTGTGTATGCACCAGCTGTCCCAATATACCGGGCTATTAGAACTAATGGATTTTGCAGCGTGTGCGCAGCATGCCTGCTATATGGTGCCGCAGGCAGCAGGGACACATGCCCGAGGTTCTTATAGGACAAATTGTGGGTGGAACTAATGGATTTTCATAGATTCGACGCCCCGATGTAAATTAGGGGCCCGCTAGTGGGCAAAGCCAGCTAGTTTTAAAATATTAAAAGTAAAAGTCCAGTAAATAATTAATCTATAATTAAATATGCATAATAATGATGAGATTTTTTTTTCTTGAATTATTCAGTGAAACTCTCATTATAAATGTACACTTCATGTATAAATAATTCACATGAAAATCTTAAAATAACAAAGTTTTATTTCATGTTTAGCCATAGGGGAGATTTGGGAGGGATGGAATATCTGCAGTAATGCTCAAAATAAGCTTCATTTTTAATTTATGACTCCTGCACCAGATGGAGCAATCATTGCACCATACTAGTTGCTGTAAATCTTTTTAGTTGCAAGCACCTATGAGTTTGTGAATTAAAAAGACTATTTTACAATATCAAAAGTAACCAACTAATCAGATTTTTAATGTAAATTTTCAATCTCATTTTTTGTTGCTAGCTTAATTGTTTTTTATGTTTTGTAAACTCAACAATATATATTTTATGAATGAACAGTTAGTTAAGACTAAAAGCCACATGCTTGTTGTAAAAACCTATTTTCTTATGTTGCTCTAAGAGATTCACTAGAGCCTGCTATACTCTAAGGGATGTGACAGTGTGACTCAGGGAGGGATGAGACATGTCCTTCCCCCCAAATGATATCTCTATCAAAATAATTATGTTTAATTAAATATACAATTTTTTGGTATTTTATATTTATAAGACTATCTTGTTTTGGAATTGAATAGTGTAACAAATAAAACTTATTATTTTGCAAGTTAAAAAGGAATTTTAACTATTTTCATGTTTTTTTTTTCAACAAATATGCATTGAAAAATTAAAGCAGTGCAAATTTTTCTTTTCTTACTCGTGCATTATTTATCAATGTCAACCATTAGTATTAAATATTTATATTTATTTCTATAATATCAATTTCCTTAGTTTTTTTTAATAAAATATTACTGTTTTGAACTAATTATTGAACTCAAACTGCAAACTTTTATTTTTTCATAGCAATACACTATTTAAAAAGGTATGTAAAAGACTTCCATCATTGATAAACAAGACATAATTGCAAAGTTACATCCACAAAAAAAAAAAAAAAAAAAAAAATGGCGGCATTAGTCAGGCACAAGCACATTTTTCATTTGATTTGGATTTTTCAAAGATATAAGATAATAAGATATAAGACAGATTTCATATAAGATAAAATAAATGCTGTGATTTACAATAAACCTTGGGAATGTAAATGTCACACTGTTTTTGTTGTTGTTTCACCACATTTTTAAAAATTAAATATGAATTTTCATTTTAAAAACATGTCCCATCCCTCCCTCACATGAGGGAGGGATGGGACATTTTTATAGTCAATTTAATTGGTTTATTAACCTAAAATTTTAAATTATTATCACCAAATTTATATATTTTAAATATATTTAAATGTCTCAAGATGTTATTCTGAAAATTTTCATTTTGTACTAGCAAAAACATAATTTGTAAAAAGTATTTTTGTTAAAGTTGTCCTATCCCTCCCTAATCTCTCCTACTTAATAACCAAAAAAGCTTGATTAATATATAAATGTATTTGGTAAAAGAATCACAATCACATCACCACTGATATCAGTGCTATCTGGATTTTTATTCAGAAATAAATTTATACTTTCTTCATGAGAAAACATGAGTTCAATCATATTAACCAGAATTACATATTAAAATATGTACAGAGTGATTAAAAAAACCCTGATTTTTCACCTACATCTTAACTGTAAGTTTCATTGTTTACATCTGAAACAATGTGCAGAGTTTTGGTGTTTGCAGATTTTAGGGTTGCGGATTTGAGGGAGTCTTCTGTATATACAGTAGAAGATCTTTATAACACAATTCTATATAATGCAATTCTCTATATAATGCACAACTTCTCAGATGTAAAAAATGAATTTTGAAGTTAAGAAGCACCTGCATTCCACATTGAAAAAAAAATTGCTACTCTCTTGAGGACTATGTTTGATACATTAGCTCATCTTTATCTCCTTAATACAGAGCATTTTAATGAAAAAAAAATGTAATTATTACAATAACATTTTTGGAAAATGAGTACTAATATTAGTAAATGTTTGGTCCAGGCATTTTTTTATCAAGTTTATAAAGTAAACTTAATAATGTATCAAATTATCTATTTCATGCAAAAATTAATAATCTGCATAACTAATGGTCCCAAGGAATGCTATATAAAGATGCTTTACAACATTTTGATATATTTCAGACATATTTGGCCATGTTTACATGGTAAAATTAATGATATCTGAAAAGTGATATATAATGCAAAATTCTATATAATGCACAACCTTGCATTTTAAAGGTTTGTGTTATAAAGATCTTCTGCTGTATACGTAATATTTACATCTAAAGCAACATACATTATGTCATGTATATGAGATATAGGTCTTATACACATGTCATGTATATGAGATATAGGTCTTATACACATGTTATATATGGTTATAATTTGGTTGTATGCATCATAAAATGTCATATATGAAGACATATGACCGTCAATATATGTGACTATAACGTCACAATGTCATATAATTAAGAGATTAGTCCTTGGGAGCCACTATAACAAGGAAATATCAAAATATTTGTTGTTATTTTAAACATCTTGTTTTCTTTTATGGCTGCTTCAAACATATGAAAGAAATTTTTGATTTAATATCAACAACATGCATACTACATACTTCTAAAATAGCATCATAAACATGAAAAATAGCATAATGAATTTTCAATTAACAAGCATTTATTGAATGAAAAAACATTTCAATAGGGGCATTTCTATACAAAAAAAATAAATATAAATAAACACATTTTAACAACATTCCACAATCCTGTAAAAATTTTATTAGGTGCTAGAATATACAGTCAACTCTCTTTAATCTGCAACTCTACAATCTGCAAATGTCTGTAATCCGCACATTGTTTCATAATGTAAACAGAGAAAATTTGGTTACTGTTAACTTCGCAAGAGAAAGTCAAACTGGCGACAATTCGTTTGACAATAGGTAGTCATTCACCCTCCTTTTTTTTTTTTTTTTTTTTTTTGCATTTCAATGAAGTATAATTACTTTTCAAAAGAAAAAGGTTAAAAATCAGGAGACTTTTTTTTTCCTGTCTGTTACATATTGTAACAATAAAAAAGCGTGGTGTCACCCAGCAAATTTTCACAGAATGGTTTGAAAACCATTTTGTAAAAGAAGCCTATATGCATTGTAGTACAAAGGTCAGTTTACCTGTAAACTTTAAAATATTATTCCTCTTAGACAATTGTGCTGCACATTTAAAAATATTACAAAAAAACAACGTCTCTACATTACTTTTACCTCCGAATACAAATTCTCTTATTCAGCCAAAGGATCAAGGAATTATTCATAGCATCAAATGCCAATAAAAAATTAAACTTATGCACCGAATTATAACCTCTGATTTATTGGCTAATATGGAGAAGTATAGAAGGCAACTTACAATTAAGGGCTATATTTTTCTCTTGGCTATGCAACAGGGCTGTACAGAGAGACTGTGTGCCCCGGTATTAATTCCAATGTTGGCCCCCATAGTAAGTATGATACAATATAACCTGCTTAGAGGTAAACACAAACAACCAGTGCAAAATTCTGTTTTAGACAGGTCATTTTTGTTGTAAAATGTATAATTGCATGGTATTTTTTTTGGCAGAACCAAGATTTTTTCCATTTATAGCAGGATTCCGTTATAAACAGGCTTTATTGTATTAGAAAATAATTTGCTGAATAGTACTTTTTTAGAAAATCTATATAGTATTTTATTATTTTTCGTTTGCAGTATTACAGTTTATGATGCATTTGTAACACTTTTCATCTAAAGATTTTAAATAAAATTTTTAAATAGTGAAAATATAATTAAATTTAACTGAATTCATCAATTAATTTTGAATGAAAAAATTAAAAGCATGAAAGAAATAAAATGCAAAACTTTAACATGTTAATTTTTACCTAGCTTTCCACCCAATTCCTGTTTGCACGTCTCAAATCATCCATTTTATTAAAATAAGGGTGCATTTCAAAACTTTTTAAAAGAATGGGGAAGGGGGAGTGCTTTTTTTTTTTCGCACAGTTGAGAAGCAATTGATACAGTTTTATTCTCACATTTCTTAGTAAAATTAGCCAAAGTACTCATTATTGATAAATGTGCTTCACCTTGAGAAAGTTGCAATAGCAAGGCTTTAGCAAACATTAGTGACATTTATTAATTTCTATGCTTAAAGTGTTTAGTTAATGCTAAAGTTTATACTTTAACCAAATATGACAAATTATTCTAGCTTTTGTGCAATTTCAGATTTAAAAAAAAAAAAAAAAAAAAAAAAAAAAAAATTGATCTGTGACACCTGATACAGGATTCATACACTTTTACCACAATTTTTTTAATATAATTTGTCTATTTAATATTTAAATAGCAGAAATTGCAGGAATTACTCTAGAGGGTTTCAGAGGGGCGGCCCGCCCTCATGCCTTTTTTAGATAAAATCCCACCCTCCTTGCCCTTTTTCCAGGTAGATTTCTACCATCCTTTTATTCCTGGGTAGAATCCTGTCTTGTACTTTCAAAAATTATTTACCTATCTTTTATTTTTAGAATGTAAGTATGGTACATCAGCAGGGGCGCATCAGCAGTATCCGGCGCCTGTGTTGTGTGCAGAACTTTAGTTGGCGCCCATATCTCTACCTCCCCACCCCTCGAAAAAAAACTAATTAATTTTTTTCAATGAGTATAAATGCATAGCTGCCAACCTTCTGGGTTTTCTTTTTCCAGGTCAAAAAAACGTATTTTGAAGCAGGAAATTTATTTAATAAAATGTGTTTTGTTTCTATAGGGTTCTTATTCGATTTCATACATTAACTCAGTACGAACTTAGTCGGCACTCTGCATTGGAACATATATTAAATAAAATTTCTGGTTCAAAATATGTTTATTTAACTTAAAAAATAAGGAAGTTGGCAGATTTCTAAATAAAATCCGAAATACAGTAAAATTTGTGACAATGGAACCTGTCTATATCAGAATCCTGCATTAAACGGAAAAATGTCTTTGTTCCGGAGGAAATAGAATTACAATAGAATATATTTGAATAAAGCATGAAAATCTGTTGGGTTGTCTGTAATCCCTTGTACTTCCGTTTTAGCAGATTTTACTGTAGATTAGTTTTAACTTTTTTTTTTTAACAAAAATCATAAATTACAAAAAGAATGTGCAATAAAACAATAGATATAAATCGTTAGAAAAAAAAAAGTTACTATTCCAATATTCCAAAAGACACTTTTAATAGACCTCTATTCGCATTAGTATTCAAGTTTTCCATATTTTGAAATTTCAAACTGTCGCATTCGCTTCAACGGCAAACGTACAAAAAACCTCTTATTCGCAGTTTTTTTTCTTTTTCTAACAATGTAATTTTTTTTTTATAGATATATACAAAAAAAAAAATATACATTTTTATTTACTATTTCAAAAAAATATTTTCCAAAGTTCGATTCGTGTTTTCCCATTCTTTTTCAAGTTATGTGTTTTTCTACGTTTTAAAGCTGCCACATCTACTTCCCAGACAGAAATTCATAATAAATACATCCTCAGCATTTTCCCGGTTCTAACAATATCTCTGGTTTAAAAAATATGAATATTTATTGTTCCAAAAATAATATTTTCTGGAAATAATTTTCAAGGATTCGTCTGAGATTTTTTTAAATCTCAGCGCCTTTGAAAATATCGTTTCCCGCTTATTATCCGGGTATTGTGCTTTGTATGTCATTTCGCGTTTTAAAAAAGTGAGGTTATTGTGCACGTATTATATGATTTAGGTTTCACCAGGACTTTTTTATCAGAACTAAAAGCTTACATTTTTAAGAATTAAATGTCAGTAATTAAATACAAATTCGAAATTCATTTGCAAAATTAGGCCGGAGCGTGCGTTAGCACGTTCGGTGTATTCTGCCAAAGACAATGGAACTCTAACTTCGTTTGAATAGATTTTCTTTTAAAAATATAATATCATACAAATTCGAGGTTGTATGCTACCGAAGGCAGTGGGACTAACAATATTAGGTTCGTTTGCAAATATTTTTGTTTAAAAATATAAAATCAAAAGAAAACGCAGCATATTGTAGCTCGCCCTGTGTATGCTGCCGAAGTCAGTAAGGCCATCGTCCGTTTGGACGGGTTTTCATTTAAAAGTATAAAATACAAATTTGAGGGTATGCGTTATCGAAATCAAAGGGTCCCCAACATTAAATTCGTTTGGAAAGATTTTCGTTTAAAAATATAAAATCATTCAACATTGGATTTTAGATATATTTAAGTTTATTATCACGGGCAAGGGCAAAGCTGGGCGGGTCAGCTAGTAGGACATAAAATGCACGGGAATTTAAAACTTTTAATATAAATTTATATTTTTACGTGCGTATTACAGCCATCATAGTAGCTCCTAAGTTATTTATGTCTAAATTAAACTTTTCTGTCAATCCAGTCTCCGAACTGTCTAAGATTATGTATAACTAACTGACATGCCCGGCGTTGCCCGGGCCCGTGATAATAACCTTAAAAATACCTAAAATCAATGGTGAATGATTTTATATTTTAAAATGAAAATCTATCCAAATGAACTGAAGGACAGTCGTTATAGTTATTGCCGATTTAATGTCAATTTAATTTCTGACGTTTTGATACATTAAACTTTCAATTCTGAACAAAAGTTCCTGAGGAAACCTAAATAATATAAAGCGCTCCCCCACCTTTCCTCTTTTAAACTCAAAATAATATACTGTATTGGCCAATTTATTAGTCCCATTCGAAAAAAAGTTCCAAAACCTTGTTTCTAAGATGATTACATTAAAATTAAATACAAATCATGCACTTGTGGCATCATAATTCACTTTTATATTTTAACTGAATAGTAAGTCTATTATAATTTGTGACTCCTGCTATAGCCAGTATACGTCAGGACACATGTCCGTTATTATTTTTTTACGTGTGAAGATTTCGCCATGGTACTCCATTGTGAAATTTGGTAATTTTGGAAATTTAATATTCGAAAAACGGAATAATCATTAGATTTGAAATTTATACCAAGAAAAATACAATTTTTTAGCTTTCTAACGAAGTTTGTCTAACAATTTTCTGACAAATACTTTTCGAGCTATTAATTTTTTCAGTAACTTCAAATGTTTCATTTTCTGAGATTAATCTGTGGCAACGATTATCGAAAATCCCAGTCGTCAGCAACACATAGCTTTTTATTAAAGAGGATGCTAATAAGTGCTCATGTATTTCAATACTTTTCAAATGAAATGAACAAATCTTACAACCATCACACTTATATATCCAGTATGCGATAGACATGGGCTTACAGAGAGACTGCAGAAGGATGGCCGCAACTCTAATTTTTTTAAAAATTAATAATTTTTAGACATATTTGACCAAATTTAGCCTATTTTCGCAATCCTGCCCTTCCCCTCCCTTAGCAAACATCCTGCGAATGCCATGATGATAGGTCCAGGGTACAAGATAGAATAGATAAAAAAAATATATTTCTTTTGCTCGAAGTATACCTAAACACTAATTAATACACGTTTTTTTCAATGCATAATATTTTCTACAGAAGTGATCATTTTTAGGGGCGCTGAAAAAAATCTTGCTTCTGTCGCCTAAAGCAGTCTTTATTCAACGAGTGAGAAAATAACATCGTTAAACCTACGGCATGGAATTCAAAGACATTCGCGATGCTCATTTTTACCCCTTAAAAGTTGTCCCATAATCGATGTCAGTCCCTTTAATCTAAAACCTCTACACTGAACAACCCACTCATACAAGTTCTAGTTTTACATTGCTTCTTTAAATTACTTAATAGAAGACTTAGAAATAGAAGAAACACAAATTGGGTTTAAAAAAAAAAAGAATTAAATGATTATAAGTAATT
Organism: Maratus michaelseni; assembly: GCA_963931845.1. Classification (NCBI taxonomy): domain Eukaryota; kingdom Metazoa; phylum Arthropoda; class Arachnida; order Araneae; family Salticidae; genus Maratus; species Maratus michaelseni. Next base: position 37,332,765 of record OZ007586.1, on the reverse strand, counting down.
TTGACTCAGGTAAATCTACAAAACATTATTAAGATGTCAAGAAAATTCTAATATATTTCAGTATAATTAAATTAAGGATTTTTCCTTTTTTCAAATATTTTCTCCTCAGTTGAAATCTTTGGCGCCTTTACTATACTTCGGCGCCTGTGTGCCCCGCACACTTTGCACACTGGGTCGGCGCGCCCCTGTACATCAGGGAGTACTCCTCTTTCCCTCTTTATTTCTGTATGAAGTGCAGTGGCATGTCTAATCCTTAACTTTGAGTGATTTATCTTTCCATTTATCAGTTTTTCCATTGAACAAGACATAAAGGGTAACTAAGCATCATTGATTAATTTCACCTTGTCTAGTGAAATATAGTATTAGATCAGGCATTCTGGCCTTTGACCACATGATAACTTACGTAAATTCTATAAAAAATTGGAAAAGTAGCTTTATAACTTTTATTTTGTACCTTTTTTAAAACCAGTTTTGCTAAAACCAGGAAAAAGTTATCTGGTGAATAAAAATTTTAAAGAGAGAGGTTCTTGAATATCGTAGGAAAAGGGAGAAATGACCATGCATATAGTAAACAATTTTACAATAAAAATCCAGAACATAAGTTTCATTTTGCTGCTATTTTTAATACTTTTCAAATGGTGAAGTTATGGAAATTAGAAATGTTATTGGATTTTTTAAATTAAGGAGTACTGTAAGCTGTTGCCAGACTTCCCTTCCCACCAGTATATTAGTATATGCACTTATTACAAAAATGCCCTTTTTATGAAATGATGTGCCCTTTTCAACAAAATTGCCCTTATTATGTTATGTGTGCCCTGCCCTTTTTTATGTTCTAGAATGATCTCTGGAAATTGTAGACGCCTCGTTCAATTGCAGGATTTGTAATACTTTTCTGCATTAAAATAAGGCAAAACATTTTATTAAAAATTATGGTTAAAGCGTACAAACCCTGTGATACACTTCAAAATATCAAATTCTTTGATGCAGCAATTGCACCCCCCAATCCTTCCTCACATGGCACCCCTGCATTAAAAGAGTTTTTCATTTTTGAAATGTCAATATTAATTGTAGATTACTTAATCGATATAATATAACTGATACCAACATAAAAAAAGATTTCTATTCAGAAAAATGTAATATTCAAAAATATATTTAAGGACATTCCCGATAATATTTTGACTCTCTAATGTTGCTCTATGGATAAAAAAATAGTAAGACAAGATTTATACAAGGCTAACTGCCATCAGTTTTTTTTTTTAATGTTCAGAAGTTAGAATCGTTTAGAAGGAAAAAAAAATAGAAACAATCATATATATATATATATATATATAATCTGAATAATACATCCAAAACTATTTTTGTTGCAATCAGGGCTGCGGAGTCGGTGGGGAAAATGACTGACTCTGACTCTGACTCTGGAAATTTTAAAGGAACCGACTCCGACTCCGGGATGGCTAAAGTACTAGTATTGCCTGTTGATTCCTATTATGCAGATTGCTTCATTGCTGTCATTTGTTTTGAAAGAGTAATAGTCGCTTTATTAAATTTGTCATTAAATAAAGGAAATATTACTATTAAAAAAAGTGGCAGCAATCAAGCAATCGGAATAATAATAATAATAAAAACTCAACTGGCAAAAATGCAACTTGCTGTTACATTCCTGCTTGACCTTGAAGCATATGATGTGCATATCAACCGATAATTTTTTTTTTTCACGTTTCTTTTTTTTTGGATGAATTATGGATGTAAGCTGTGATAGCAAGTCAGGACTAGGACCCATTTACTGCAGCAGCAAACTTCCGACAGTATTTTAATATAAAAAGTTTCACCTTTTTTAAATACAGATTTATTTATTTTTAAATAAGGCAAAAATACTCTTATAAAATACCTGTGGAACTTTGCCATTGCATTAATCGGCTCTGGTCAAGACTGAAAATATTTTGAACATCGCCCCCCCCCCCCCTCCCAAATACTCTACGCACACTCCCAAAAAAACACTATGCATTAAATTTTATATCTGGTAAAATTTAATTATGTCAAAACTCTGTAAAACTGCATGTAAAATATTTATATGCATGTAAATTGGAATCGAAAAGTTAAATCTGAAGCTATTCGATAGAAACAACAGTTGAAATCTAATAAATTTCCTTATGCACACGAAAAAAAAGGGGAGAAAATTTACAATTTCAGCATTACTCCTGGTCCCACAGACCTGAAAAATCGGAGGGAAACAAGAAAAAAAAGGAAAAATGTTTCTATTACAATGATATTTCGGATTCTGTGGACTTTAAAACGAGCAGCAATTTCCTATTTTCGCATTACCTCGGGTTCCACAAACCCAAAAACCGAGAGAAAGGACTATATACTAAATATAAAATAGAGATTTCAATTAAAAACAGTTTTCATATATGCTGTACACTGGACAGTATATTGGGTTTGTTTAACCTGGGTTTCCTTGTATATATAGTCCAAATATAAAAATAATAATTCAGTTTATAAATTTAAAATTACATAGAATTGGTTTAATTCCACTTCCAACTGCTTAGAAAACAAGCTGGAGTCGGAGTCTGACTGTTTTTTAATGACTCTGACTCTTTTGCCCAAAAATAGGCCTGACTCAGACTCTCCGACTCTGACTCCATAGCCCTGGTTGCAATAGATATTTTACATATAAATCATTCAAATTACACTAATATTTTGCAACGGTTTGAGCATTTTTCCAAATGTTACAAAAATAGTAGTAATAAGGGACATACAGACAAATTATAATCATGTGGAACGTTTTCTATAAAAGCTGAACAAAATATTATCACAAATAAATAAGAGACAAACTCAAGGTGGATCCACCTCTTAGAATTTCCAAGGAGTATGGCACCATTAATTTAAGCAAGAAATCTTTGCCTAATATTTTTATTTTTTAACTTTCTGCGGTTAATCGCATAAATTGTAATATTTTTCTTTTATTAAATAAAGTAAAAAATTCTATATGAAAATTGTGGCAACCAACAAAAATTAAGTGTAAAATGAAGTAATAAAACAAATTAAGGAGTAACACTGCTTTGACCTGTCCAAAATTTCAAAACAACATTTTTGTTTCTTAAAGTACTCTTTATACACATGGAAATCATATTTTATTGGTTAAAAATCTCTATAGAAAGTGAAAGGGTAATTTTGAAGTTATAGAAGTATAGAGCATGCCACAGCGAGTAAACAGTAATGAAAACTTTAAAGTTTTTTCCCATAAACAGCAATTTTAAAAATAGGTGGACACTCTAGCTCCACAAATTTTCAATCAACTAACTTTATCTTTTTGAAAATTAATCGTGACATATTTTTCTAGGTAAATATGTTGGATGTTACAATTTATTAATAGATATTATATATTACAGATATTACATATTATAGTTATAGTTATGATATATTTAATAGCGATTACTCACTTTTCTTTATAACTGTATGCAACAGAAGTTTTGGTTGAAATTTTACATTTTACTTCAAATTAATGCCATTTCACTAAAAATGTATATATATTTCAAAAAGGTTATGTATTTCACTTGCTTTTCGACTTAAAAAACATTTTTTTTACATTGTTCTAGATCAGCCGTACTCAACCTGCAGCATGCGGACCACATGTGGCCTGTCGACCTTTTATTTGCGGCCCGATACACGCAATCATTAATCCATTAAAAGAGAAGAAAGGTATTTAAAATCTGCATCTTTGTTTTATATATTTTAATGGCAAGAGAAAATCTTCTCAGTCATTTATAATTTAAAAGCACTTCATTTGCTTAGTGAAAGCCTTCTTATATAGTCCTATTTGCATGACAGAGATGTATATATTTTTTAATCTTCACCACTAATCAAATATTATTTCAAATTAATGAAATTTCAACTATCTATTTTCACATTTTAAAAATGTATGAAGCTTTTGTATTGATAAAAGTAGGATTTATTAAATAAAATCTGATATATATATATATTTTTTTTTTAGAATTTAGAAATTTTGCAGTATTTTATTAGTTTGTTTTATACTTATTATATAGATGAAGGTATATAAAAAATATGTAGTATAGTAAGCTAATTATGTTTTGTTACACTGCTTTGTTAAGCTGCTTTCTTATGTTTCTATTTTAACTACATTTTTTAACATTGTTATATAAGTATAATGTGCTGCAGCCCGCCTGACGAAGCAAATGTATGTTTGCGGCCCGTGTGGAATAAAGGTTGAGTATGGCTGTTCCAGATCAAGTCTACGATGATTTATCGTGTCCACCACTTGTCCTTCTTTTTTCATAGTGCTCCCTCCCATCATCAGTCAAGTTGCCATTTTTTAATATATAAAATTTAAAAAAAAAATACATTTTTCTACTTTAATATCATATAATGCAATAAATGAATTTTTATAACTACTTAGTATTTATAAATTTAGTAGTTATTATGTAGTACTGTAAATGGATTTTTATAAGTACTTCGTATTCCTTTTAAAACAATTTCTGAAATCGCCTTGAATTTCAAGGCATCAAAGGGGTGCTCCCCATTAAATTATTTAAATGTTATGAACATATATCTAAAATGGTTGAAAAAACTTTCTATAATAATTGAATTTTATTCTTTAAAAAAAGTTCAGGTTACATTAACATTTAATGCCTATTTAAGGAGCCATGTACTTACGGACAAAAATGGAAAACTGTTTTATTCACTCATATTAAAAAATTATTTGATTTGAAATGTTTTAGTCAAAACTGCATTCAGAACTCTGTGTAAGAATAAAAACTGATAAAATAAACTTTAGCTATCACTATATATAGCATAACGAATATTCCTTTTTAAAGCCATTTTATTCAAAACAATTATTTTGCAGATTGCGCAAACAATTTCATGAAAATGGCTAACCAGATTTTTGTGAAATTTCAATGTTTTTAAAGCAAATGTACATATATGAAATAACATAAAATCTTGATACTTATGCTAATATTCATAAAATTATGCTTGTTTCAAATTTTTAAAATGTCCAACTTGTAAGAATATTTATTTTTTATTATTGAAAGGTTGTGAGACTTGTTTTTAAGAACAGTTCATTTTAATAAAACTCTATTTCTCCAAATATCTAAAAACACAATAACGCAAATGGTTAAGGTGACTAGAAGGGTTTGAAATGACAAAAATATTTAACTGTTATTATTTTTATTGGTCCGATAGGAAAATTCTTAAAATTGCAGTCATACGAACCATAAATGTTATGTAACTGTCAAATATTTGATGCATACACAGGAGTATGGGCCCTGAACCTTGCCCTTCTGGCTGGTCCGTAAAGATACATACTAGTACTTTTGAATTTTTTTATGTGTTAGTTATTTTCATTTAAAATTTATAAGTTAAAATATACGAGTCTACTTTTTCTGGTATTTTATTTTAAAACACGACCGAAGCTGAGCCCCCTAGGAGATCTGGGACCCGGTAATTTGTATTGGCTCTACCCCCCTCTGTACCAGCTTGGTATGCAAAGAGACACTTTAGAAGTGCAAGGCACAATTTGAGGCCAGCATCATTTTTTATACACAGTAATGGTGATGATGGTGAGGGTGACTTTGGGGGCTTCAGTTGGATAGTGCTAAACAGAAATCTGAAGAAAAATTCACTAGCGCAAAATTAAAACCAAAAAATTCAGTAACTGTTTGCCTGATTTCTTGAATGGAAAAATCGTAATTGAATAGATATCCTTCCAAGATGAAGCTCCAATTACAGAGTGTTTCACAGATGATGACATTAGGACTACTACTCTGTTAAACTCTACTCAAAATAGGATAATTCTGACACAGAGTATGATAATGAAGATGAAAAAGTAACTCTTGCAGGGCTTGGATATGGGTTATAAATATCTGGATTTTCTTCAGAGAGTTTTGTCTCAAAACAAGAAATAATGACTATACATAGACTCGAAGAAAAAATACTAGACCAAAAGTCAAAAGTTCTCAATCAAATGACAATTGATACTATGTTTGAAAGTTGTAAAAAAAAAAAAAAAATTGTAAAATAAAATTTTAATATTTTTTCCTTAAATATGCGATTTTTAATTAAATAACCCAATGTTTTACAATATCTTTCTTTTTTACCAATTAATGTATGCATTAATAATTAATTTACTATAAAATTATAGGAGAAAAAAGTAACAGTAATGACCTATAATCCGCAAAATTCTATAATCTGCATAACCTTTGGTCCCAAGCAGTGCAGATTAGATGAATTTGACTGCATATATTACAAAAAAAAAACTTGTTAAGAGCCGTTATTTTGAAAATCAGACAAAGTGTGATAGTTGTACTTTTTGATTCGCTTGATTTTTTTTTATGTTGAAGTAGGTCATATTTAATGAATACTGTGCAATTTTGAAGCCCTGAAAAAATTTCCCCTTCCCTGTAGAAAATGTCAAAGTTCAAGGTCATGAATCCCAATTTTCATGAAAAGTGAAATGCGAGTATGTTCAGAGTGCTATATCTTTGGAAAGCAACAACATCCCAAAATTCTGTTTTCATAAACTGTTAGTATAACATTGCCTGCTTAAAAAAATTAAGTTGTTTCCATGGGGCATTGTTGCTTTCTATTGTTATGTTGCCACAAAATGCAAGCAAAATGCCGTTTTTGCCCATTTTCTGCCCTTATTATCTCGTTTAAGCAATAGTACCCCAAAGTTTGTCTTATTGAACATGAAAGTTTACTACTAGGACAAGCTAAGTAATATAAAACTTTACTGGGATATTGATGCTGTTAGCAGATATAATCTGTTAAATATCCAAAAGTTGCAAAATCTGCAACTTTTGAATTAGGCCTAACTCAAAAAAGCATCAGAGCAGAAAAAAACCAAATATATAATATAGTAGTTAAACATATGTACTAATACATGGAAAAGAAAAAAAAGTGGGGTCTCATGCTATTTTCTGAAAAATAAAACATCAAAAGTTACAAAAAATGACGTATTTATTGAGAAACGTGGGAATGCGTACAATACTTCTGCTAGTGTGAGTGACAAAGATATCTATCTAGTTAGAGTGTCTATTCTTACCTTGGTTCCAGATACTCTTACACAAAATGAAATCTTTAAAATGTTTTCATGTTCAAGATACCAAATAGTACAAGCCAAGACAATAAAGTCAATTCAGGTATCCACTCAGAAGACTTCGCTTGAGAGACTGGATACTATGAAGGCTGAATATTTTATTTGTTTTCATCAGGTTCAGTGCAGGATGTTGCTTATGGGACAACACTTCTACGATTTAAAGAGTGTGACAAATTTCGAGTTCCACAAACTGTGTTAACAGTATTAAAAAGCCATGCAATTGTTCTGTACAAGCAGTATTGCAATGCCAATAGATATACTCCACTTTCTGATTCAGTATTATTCAATATAATGAAAGAAATCAAGCTAAAACAGATGAAGAGTTTAAGTGGTTTTAGATAATGTTATTGCAGAGGGACTTGATTCAATGTCCAATGTACTTGATCTGGCAAATAAAATTTTTGAACCTTGTGATTTAAAGCAAGTTTTATCCAAAATACAGAAAATACTACAGTACCTAAAACTAGGTTACAAGTTGCACTGTAGTGTCAGTTGTCAAGGAATATCATCGCATGGTCCTTTGTTGGCCATCAGTGATCCAAATGATGTTAATTTTCATCAGGTTTGTAAAAATTCCAACTGCCATACTTCAATTTGCCCAGAATGAATGAATGGATATCTTTGAAGTGTTACGTGTCAATAAAAATAAAGTTATAACCATTGCAAATGAAAGCTTCTGAGCAGAATTGTTCTATGATTTACAGTACATTCAAAACAGGTGAATGCTGATTTTCCAACCATTCATCATATTTATATGAAGTCAGATAAAGCAGGTTGCTACAGTGGAAATGGACATATCCAGTTAGAAATCATAATACTACAAAAGTTTGAACTAAAATTAATGTGGCATGACTATAACGAACCTCGAGCTTCAACGTGGTAAGGATCAGTGTGATAGAGAAGGTGCAAATCCACAGCATACTTAAATTCTAGAAAGAATATGAGCAATGCACTAAAGCTAGAGGAAAAGCTTATTACTTACTATACATGGGTGGTGTCCAAAATTCCAAGGTGTCTGTGATTGAAATCAATAATTCAAACATCCATATTAAATATCAGAAAATTGAGAATATTAGTGCATATCATTAAATCAAATCCACAGAAACTGAATTAAAAGTGTGGCAGTACTTCGGTATTGGGCCTGGGAAAGATATTGCCCTAAGTGAAGGAGCAGTATTTTCTTCTGGACATAATGTGGTCAGTGAATTTTCTTCATCATGGCAGCATACTTTTGGTGCTACACCTAAACGACCAAGACTGGACAAGGAATATGCAGCAAGCTGTTTCTGCTCAGACCAAAACTGCCTAAGTTCCTTTCATATTGAAGAACAACTATAACAGCATATTTATGGTGAACAACATGACTATACAAGAGTAGTATCTTCTTAACGATAAAATAAAGCAAAGTTTTATAAACACTATGCAAAGGTATAAAATCAATTCAAGTGAGCTTCAAATGTACAAGTCATCTGCTGATGCGCTCTCAGAAAAATACAATGGGAACATTATGTCTGAAGTATTATCAGAAGGCTGGGCTCGAAATGAAAGGAAAAATGTTAAATTTACAGAGAAACAGAAGCAGTTTATACTTGAAAAATTTACTTTTGGAGAAGCAACAGGTTAAAAGCAGGCTCCTGAACAAGTTCATTATGCTATGAGAACTGAGACATGGAAAGGGAAGAAAAGATTTTATCCTGACGAGTATCTCTCAAGAAATCAAATACAATCATTATTCACTCGGTTTACAAAACAACAGAGATTAGGTATTCTTCCAGCTGTATCAAATAATACTGAAGATCAGCATGTTCATGAAGCTATCGAAGATGATAATGAAGAAGAAGCAGAAATTTCTGTACAGGAAGCATTGAGATCTATTAGACAGTGCAATGGAAGTCAGTACAGTGTCACAAACTGTGTTACAGATTTATTTAATAATATGTGGTACCTTGGAGAAATTACTGAAATCGAGAACAATGACATCAAGGTGAAGTGTATGAAGAGGCATTCAAGAAACACTTTAACACTCTCTGATGATGATTATTACTAGTACAAGGGTGATGAAATCTTGTGCACAATATGTGCTCCAATTCCAACGAATGCATGCTTTTTTTTTTATATCCCAAGCACATTTTAAATCTGTCTGCAAATTGCATGAGAAAATAAACTCGAAATAGTTGTTCTGACTAACAAATGTGTTTCTTTTTTTTAATTATTATTATTACTTTTGATATGTAAAGTTTAACAACAGTTTTCCCATGTATCAATTTACGTAAATACATTGTTCGAAAATGTATGTTTTTGTCATTTTTTTTTTTCTGAAAAGGGCATGAGACCCCACTTTTTTTTCTTTTCCATGTATTAGTGCATATATTCAACTACTATATCATATATTTTGTTTTGTTCTGCTCTGATGCTTTTTTGAGATAAGTCTACTTCAAAAGTTGCAGATTTTACAACTTTTGGATATTTAACAGATTATATCTGCTAACAGCATCAATATCCCTGTAAAGTTCTATATTACTTAGCTTGTCCTAGTAATAAACTTTCATGTTCAATAAGAAAAACTTTGGGGTACTATTGCTTAAACAAGATAATAAGGGCAGAAAATGGCCAAAAACGGCATTTTGCTTGCATTTTGTGGCAACATAACAATAGAAAGCAACAATGCCCCATGGAAACAACTTAATTTTTTTAAGCAGGCAATGTTATACTAACAGTTTATGAAAACAAAATTTTGGGATGATGTTGCTTTCTAAAGATATAGCACTCCAAATATACTCGCATTTCACTTTTCATGAAAAATGGGATTCATGACCTTGAACTTTGACATTTTCTACAGGGAAGAGAAAAATTTTTCAGGGCTTCAAAATTGCACAGTATTCATTAAATATGACCTACTTCAACATAAAAAAAAAATCAGGCCAATCAAAAAATACAACTATCAAAATGTCACTTTTTTGTCTGAATTTCAAAATAATGGCTCTTAAAGACAATTCCATCTGAGCTAGCTCAGAAAATTTTTAAAATTAATCTTTCAGATGAAAATTTAATTAGCTGCATTTGTCAAAGTGATTTATTATAGTTATGGTTTTTGCAGCAATATATCATCATGCATTCTATCTGCAAGATACAAGCATTGAAGGGTTGCTAGCAATCCTTATATGACATTTTTGGGCCCGTGTTTGATAAAGGGCAAAATTAACACTAGGCCAGTTGAGTTTTTGACATCAAAAACTGGTTTTCGACATGACAAGTGTCAAAAACTAGTTTAAACAGTTATAAACTGGTTTTAACCATAAAAAACGTGTAACACCCTTTAAAACTTTTAACAACAATAGGTATACATTAAATATCATGATGATATATGTAATCTTTTATTTAAAATTATAGTAATTTAATAATTACAAAAAAAATTTAATTATTAACTATAATAAAATATTTTTATTTTTGGGAATTTTCAATCAGAAGAAAATCCCTGTACAATTAATAATCCACAATTTTATCCTGCTGCATTCTGTAACACATGGCCAGTTTTGCATATTTATTTACACCCAAACGATTTCTGAGTTTAGAGTGTATAAAGCTAAAGTTTGAAAATACTCTCACAATGGATGCTGAACTAGAAGGACTTATAGCAAAAGCATTGCTAATATCTCAGTAAGTTTGGAGGCAGGTTCAATAGAAAAACTATTGCATCTTGCATCTAATGATACCTTCCCATCAAGTCATGTGGTTTACTCATAGACCTTCTAATATACTAGACATCAAACTGGTAACCTTTTCTGGGCTCCAAGATCACCTCTGCCACCAAACATGATTGCCACCTAATTCAATATACCAAACCGGTTTTCTCCTGCCAAAATCTGCTTGCAATTTCCGTATTCCCACTGAAACTTTATTATGGCATCCTTGTTCTTCTGGAGTTGACTACACTTTTTAATTTTAAACAGTTCTTTTAAGAATTTATTATTTATTTTAGCAAGAACTTATTATTTATTTATTATTAGAACTTATTATTTATTTTACAAAGCTATAGACTGTAAAAAAAAAAAAAAAAAAGTAAAATACTAAACTATTATACTAATGATAAATTGTGAATAAATGTTAATAAGACTTTATAATTCAGGGTAAACATAAAATATATGCAACATCAAAGTGTTGAGTCAAAATAGCAGGAAGAAATTACATAATAATAATAACAAATATATTAACATGGTTCTCAAATAACTTTTGCAACAACACGAAACTTTCCTTCTCATTTTTAAATGCAAAGGCATAAAATTGGCAGGCCTAACTTTTGAAGAGATTTGTAATTTCAAGTTTTCAAAAGCTATGAAATATATTATCAAATCAAATAATATTTTATAATATTTCAGTGTTAACTTTCACCAAATTCTTCACATATTTGTAAAAAAAAGAAGAAAAAAAAGATACTGTAAATACTGTTCGATTTTCTGTTATTTTAATAATGCCTGCAAAATTTAATGCATTTTTAGAATTTAAAAAAAATCTGATATTAATATTGTTACATTTCGTTAAATTATTGTGTCAAATCCAAGCTTTCCAAACAGAAATCTCGAAATATTTTGCGTTATCGTACTTAATATTTTATATCACTAATAAAAATATATAATTTAAGTAATATTTACTACAAGGGAGGTGTACAATGGCAAAGCCATTTCATAACATTTAAATAAAATACAGCTGCAAAAGAAAACAAAAAAATATATATATAAGGGCTCATATAACTTATAATTTCTATCCTTCCTCTGAGATAAAATCCTAGAATAAGTTAACAGCACGAGAGAAAGTTTAGTTTCACTTTCATTTGTTTATTTACATTTATTTTATTGCGAGAAGGAAATCAAAGTTGCCAAGGAAGCGATAACTGCCAAAACAGACAGCCTGTAAAGCACCAAATCCGAGCTGATTTCGGGACCAACTTTTCGACTTAACAACAATAGAATCTGCTCTCTACTTCTATCTTTGCTCTGAGGGTTATCTGTCCTCTCTGTTAAAATAAGAAGGAGAGAAAGGGGATTCTTCAGCGTTGTATGCAATCAGCATGGGTAAACATCCATCGATTCTCTCTGTAGCTCATATGTGAGCTGAATCAATTTGTGCATCAATCACAGCATGAAAATATAAACCATTAAATTGTATGGTTACATGATTTGATCTGTTATGCACTTTTCCAATATGGAGCTTAAGTTAAATTTCTTTTAGAAAACTGAGCCAAACATGACATGCATCAGCAATTGTAGCAGTATCTCATTGAAGAATGTCTGATGCAACACTTATAGGTTTTACCTAAAAAGATCTTTGGGCTGTTTATCTAACTTAAAATCATTAATCATTAGGAGTATATAAATTTAAGTATTCTGCCTGATTCATATATTTTACTTTACCTGTTGAGTAGCCCAGTGGTTTAAGGGTTTCGCAATTATAGGTCTCAAATGTCAAATCTGTGGAACAGATTTTTTTCCCTCAATATTTTTATAATATATATTTTTCCCCCCCTCTTTATATTTCTTTAAACTCATTACTGATACTGTACCACCCGTATCGACTTCCTTTTCAACAAATTTACCTTCAATTTCAATAGTTACTATTATGGGTGGTGTCTTAAAAAATCTTCTTGGTCCACAAAATCCCAGTAATACAGAAACAAAACACTTAACAATAAACATAATTCTACATAAACAACATTTATCCCATTTCTGCAGATTCTACCATTGCCAAAACACAGCAGGTAAAAGTTGGCTATTCAAGCGTTGCCATTTAAGGACGATTGTTCATTTTAATACACGACAGTTTCAGAAATTCCAATATCCATTGAATCCTCATGCTCTTCTACTATTTTCTGAAATATTGAGCTAATGTATAAAAAAGTTTCAAGGCAAGTGAGTTGATTATTCCAGCGGGTATTAATTGGCCAGATGGAGTTTTACTTATTCTTTACACTCTTTAAGCTACACTGCGTAAAGATGAATATCATTGTTTTAAATTATTAGGAGATCTGAGATTTTTTAAGTAAAAGAAAAAATGTGCAGCTCATGTGAGCAGTTTCATATCTTATATTTACTTTTTCTAAATAAAATTTTTACCAGAGTTAAAAAATTGCACTTAATAATACTTTACTACACATTAATTATTGATATACAGTAATAGTGACATTTTAAACATTACATGTAATGTTGTATGTCTATGTGTGACATTTAATGCAAAATTTTATATATCAATGTACCTACTATTTGAGGTTTTGACAAGGTTTATGACAAATAGTTTTGGACATGACAGTTTAAACCATCAAAAACCTGCCAACCCTAGAACTAGCCACGGGGATACTAAATGAAAAAAGTGGCTATTAAAATATTGTCTGTCAGCAGCCACCTTATGGCCACTTTCCTACAAGGAAAGAATAAAATTTTTTTGCATTTCATCAAGGATTCTACTTTTGCTAGTTGAAATAGGTTTATATTTACATATTTAATTTTAGATTAATACTACAGCTCCAAGTGAAAAAATTAGAATAACAGAAAAAAAAAGGAATTTGCTAGTAAAGGTCTTTTATGTATTGCTTATACACATTGCAATTTCACGGTAACAGATGTATCAATTGGTAACAAAACACCCTATAAAGACTCCAAATATGTTGGATCCTTATTTCATTGCATGAACTTTATGAAAAACATGGACTCCACTTCTATATTATGCAATTAAATTTTAAATATTAAATTTCCAGAAACAATGTTTAAAAAAAAATTTTTTGCTCAGTAACGGATGTATCTCACAAATGAAAATTATTTTTATACCTTCATAAAAATTTAATTTTTTCTGAAATTACACATGTAAAAAAATTTGTAATTTTTTTTAAACAACAAAAGTATGATAATTATATATGACTTCACAAGATTCTTATGAATTTAAAAAAATGGGGGTAAATTGTCCATTTATATAAACACATGTTGTAACGGACGTATCACCAGAAGAAACGGACGTATCAGCTCTGAATTTATTAAGCTTTTTTGTAGGTTTTCTTTTATTTTAAAGCTTTTAGATAATAATCACAGCTCATTTCAAGTAAACAGAAACAGTTAAACTCATATACAGTAAAACCAGTTTAAGAAGTTCCCGCTTAAGAAGTTTTCCCGTTTAAGAAGTTTATATTTTCGATTCCCATTTTTTTCCTATTCTTACAATGTTAAAATAACCCGTTTAAAAAGTTTAGTTCCAAACTTTTTCCCGCTTAAGAAGTTTTTTCTCCCCTTAATTTTACTTTCAAAACACGTTTACTTCAGTCTTTTGAGGGATTTTTTCCCCCCCATTCTGTACTGGAAAAGCATTTCTCTATATTCTTCGCTATTCAAAAGGGCACATTTAAGATTGAAAAGGATTGTCATCACCTTTATTTCACCTTCATATCAGTTTGTCTGATGAAATGTAGAGAGAGGGTAAGTTCGAGTCCCTTATGGCTGCAACAATAGTGACTGATAAGGGATTAAAGAGAAATGGTTTGCTCCTACTCAGGGGTAGTTCTTTAAGTTGACCAGTTGCTTTCTCTTAGAATAGAGTCTCTTTCGCCCCTTTCCAGGAATGGAATGAACCAAAGCTATGTTTGGTTCATTCCAAACCAAAGCTGTGTTCAGTTTGGCTCATTCAATCTGTTTTTGAGTGAGTGTAAGCATCAAATCTCTCTTGGAAAATTCACGAGAGAAATTCTTATTTATTTTTTCCTCTTCAAAATGTCGGACAAGGGAATTAAAAGAAAGGCCTTTTCAATTGAAGACAAAATCAAAATTTTGAAAGAAGTTGATAGCAACCCAAACGTAGCAAGAGTTGAAATTGCTAAGAGATTGAATATGTCGGTGACTACTCTGAATGGAATTGTAGCAAAACGCAATCTTATATTAAACGACTCCTCTGATAAATCTCGAAAAATTAAAAAAGTGAAAAAAGGAAAATAGCTATGGAAGAAAAATTTTTACTTTCGTCCAAGCAAGCTAGATCTGCCAATATTCCTATAAGTGGACCTATTCTTAGAGAAAAGGCTGAGGAAATTGCCAAAAAAATGGAGATTGAATTTACACCTTCAAATGGATGGATTGATAGAATGAAAAAAAGAGCTGGTTTAAGTTACAATTCTATAAAAGGTGAGAGTAAAAGCGTCGATCCACAAGAAATCGAAGAATGGAAACAAATCTTACCAGATTTGATAACCGGCTATCATCCTAAAGATGTCTTTAACATGGATGAGTGTGGGCTTTTCTATAATCTTTCACCGGATAAAACGTATGCATATAAAGGTGAAAATTGTCACGGAGGTAAAAAAAATAAGGAACGACTTACAGTTTTATTGGGCGCAAACATGGACGGTTCCGAGAAATTGCCAATTTTGGTTGTTGGGAAATCCAAGAAACCCAGATGTTTTCAAAATGTGAAATCACTGCCTTGTGATTATGAAAATAACAAAACTGCGTGGATGATGATTACAATTTATGAAGCCTATTTGAAAAGATTAAATGTTAAAATGAGGAGAGCTAAACGGAACATAATCATCTTTGTAGACAATTGCGCCGCCCATTCCAAAGACACGAGTAACTTTACTAACATAAAAGTGCATTTCCTACCACCAAACTCGACTTCGGTTTTGCAACCGATGGATCAGGGAGTTATTAAAGTGTTTAAGCAGCACTATAGAAAACGACGTGTGAATTGAATGATTGAAAAACTGGACAATACTGGAGAGATAGGAAAAGTGAACGTTTTGCAATCTATTCATTTTATTTTATCTGCAGGGGAGTTAATAACGCCATCTGTAATTGCCAATTGTTTCCAGAAAGCAGGATTTTTGGAAGGAGAATCAACAGAAGAATATGAATTGGACATTGAAGATGATTGGAAGACGTTACAAAGAAGGATGGATTTCACAGCATCGTTTGAAGAGTATGTGTCAGTAGATGACGAGATATTGCCATGTGAAATGCTTACAGTAGATGATATTTGTGAGGTTACAGAAGATGAAGAAATGAGTGACACTGAGGAAGAGCACGTGGAAATTCCTAGTTTTTCGGATGCTGTGAAAGGACTAGAAACATTTCGCGTTTTATTGAAAGTGTTGAAAATGTGCCTGAGGAAATTTTTAAAAACTTAAGACAACTAGACTGTTATCAACTAAAAATTGCCGAGAAAAAACAAACAAAAATGTATAACCGATTTTTTCTGTAAAAGCATATCAAATGATGCTTAAAGAGAAATGTCCCCTCTCTGTCTTCAAACATTGGATTAAATAAAGAGTTTCTAAGGTAATTAGGCATTTTTACTTGATTGACAGATTTTTTAAAATGTGCAAATCAGTTTAAATTTCTTAAGTAAAACTCAACTTTATATAAATTTATGTATTATTTTAACAATGTAAAAGACCTCTCCTGATTATGAAAACTTAAACTAATGATTGTTTCAAACATTCTTAATTTCCCGTTTAAGAAGTTTTCCCGTTTAAGACGTTTTTGCCTTCCATTCCCTTGGAAAACTTCTTAAGCGGGTTTTACTGTAAATGTATTTATAAGTATTAAATAATTACAGCTTATTTCAAGTTATACTCCGTGAAGTTATGTTCAAATGATAGTCTTCCCCTGTTGTCGAATGAAGGTTCTGGGAGCAATGATATTATTTCTTGTTCATTGATTGTTGAAACATCATTTTTAGACCACACAAACTTTTCTCCAACTTTCTTAAGAAACTTCACTGATATATTGGCACTTGGAGAATCAAAAACCTCAGTGACTTGCCCAACGAAGTAATGACATTTTTTCTTCTCTGACTGCAATTCAACCAAAACCCATTTCCCAAATGTAGCAGGCTTTGGATTCCATGGGGTTTCTAATTCAGTTTTCCTGGTTTCAGATTTTCCAGTTTGAAAGTTGAATTGAGTCATTGTATGGCTGTTTGACACTACAGAATACTTGATGCAGTATTTTCCTTCAGCCTTGATACAATGTACTGAATGGGTTGAAGGTATTGCTTGAATGCCAATCCACCTGTCTTCAAGTTTATTAACTATTGCGAGAACTTTAGATTTTGGAATGAAGATGACTACTGTCTTCTTGCATACAGCTTCTGCACATTTAACAAAACTTTCAATATCATTTACAATGTACCTACGTGCTTTGGTTTCCACCCAAACATGGTGCTTCAATTGACCACCAATTCCGCCCACTGGTCCTTCGCCATGGGAAGTGGCAAAGAAATGCCAAGAAGCTTTTACTCCCATATCTTCTTCCATAAAGCTGACATTGCATAAATTATATTTCTGTTTGAAGTGTTGTCCAGCTCCATCTGAAAAAATATCAATTTCACAAACAGAAGGATATAAAGACACAAAATCTTGAATAACCTTCTGAAGAAAAACATGGACTGCATATTTATCATGCTGCATGTAGTCTGAACATACAGCATATGACTTCATTATATTTTGATGCCAGATAACAACTGTAAAAATTGAAACCTGATCATTTGTCCAATGAGCACTTTGCACTTCGTCCTGGTAAGCAATTGTATAGTTCTCTGCAAAGTCAGTTTGAACCAAAGCTCTTGTTAGATCTTGTTTAACATGAACTTTTAACTTTGCATAATATTCAGCTTGTTTATCTTTAATGTAATAGTGGAATATGAACTTGGGCAATAACTTCTTTAAGACATCAATGCCATCATTTACTGTGCCTTCATACATTACTTTACAAACACGATTGTTCTCTCCAGTTTTCTCCCATTGATACCACTTCATTTGCTCACAGACATTATCTTCATGCAGAATTATTTCTGACACACCAGTATCTTCATTTGTAGCAGGTTCATAAAACTCACGCTGAAAAGTCTGTAAATCTGCACAAGTAGGACAATTATTAGTCATGCATTGATCACTTCTAATGTCACACATTAACCTCTCTACAACATCTCGTGCTTTCTCAGGAAATGCCATCTTAGCGGATTTCAAACCTTTTAGAACAAGATCTACATTAGCATGTATTTGACATACACATACATTAACAGGTGTTTGTGAAGATGGTAGTATGTGTGCTGGTCTTAGGTTTGAAAATTTTGACAATCCTATCTTCACAGTTGGATTACACTCTTTAAATAGTTCATGTGCTTCAGAGATTGTCATATACATGTATTTCTTTTGAATTTTGTGTTTCTGTCCATCCTTTCGGATTATTATGTAATCTTTCCACCCAGGAGCTTCCTGTGAAATATCAACACTTTCGTAAAATGTGTTAACCAAAGCTACAGTTTCTGGTGATATAGCATTAGGTCTGGCTGTCTGGGAAGACCTAATATTTGTTTGAATTTCTAATCCTGTCATGTGAGCTAGTTTCTCAATCACATCTATTTTCTTGGTAGGACTCTTGGGCAAAGATGAAAGAACTTTCTTTACTGCTTTTCTAATTACTTGTGGACTATGCATTGAAGAACAGCTTGTGGATGGTTGTAAAAGTTTCTTTGCAGCACGTGACTTCTTAACCCTTTCATAAGACTTTGTGCTGTCAATTTTTTTCTGTTCGAAAGATCTTTTAGCTCTTGACTCCTTTTTTTTCAATTTGTCTTTCTCGAGAGCAGTTTTTCTCTGCTTTTCAGTCATACGTTCACGATACAGTCTCATTTTCTCTTTTGCTGTCATTGGTGCCATTTTTAGTATTTTATCCAATCTAATTAGTACACTTGTCTCTCCTATAAGTACAGAAATAGGGTATTAGTACATGTTGAGAAGATATTAAATTAGAATCATAATTAAAGCATAATAAGATTTCATAATTCTAAGTCAATCACTATATTAATTAGTATTATTTGATATTCTTAAAAAAAATCTAATTTAGGTAATTTTTGTTAAATACAATTATTTTAATTACAATTTTTTCTCAAATTTACTAAAATTATCAATCTTTTATCAGTATTGTCTTTAAACTCATTATGACTAAATCAAAGTGATTTGAGAACAACTTCTGTGTTGAGAATACAAAATGCAAATTGAATATAAAATCTTTATATTCTCTATTAGATAGCTAGCACCACCAGTTATAGGTATAGCCAATATTAGCACAATTGATGCTAAATGCAATTTTTTAATCATGTTCTAACTCTAACTTACACATGTCTAATTACAGAACAAAAGAAATTTTTTTTTAAAATATTATCTAAAATTACAGTCAAACTCACGTTTAAGTCAAATTATATAAAATTATCAATCTTCTATCAGTATTGTCTTTAAATTCATTATGACTAAATCAGAAAGTGGTTTGAGAACAACAAATATTAAGACTACAACATCTTCTGTGTTGAGAACACAAAATGCAATATTGAATATAAAATTTTTATATTGTCTATTAGATAGCTAGTACCACCAGTTATAGGTACAGTCATAATTAGACAACATATAGCCACAATTGGTTCTAAATGAAATTTTTTTATTGTGTTCTAACTCTAACCTACACACGTCTAATTACAGAACAAAAGAAAATAATTTAAAAATATTATCTAAAATTAAAGTCAAACTCACCTTTAAGACAAATTATCAAAGTGTCTTGAGTTCACTGGCAGCGGATTTCATACACTCACTTCTTAGTTAGGTAATCATTTGATGTTCATAAACTACTGAGACAACATGTGCTTTTATCTATGACTGGACAAAGCGCCATCTACTGGTAAGAAGTGGCAATTATCTGAACCAATCAGAAATTAGTTTTAAATCTGATTGTTAAACTACAAGGATCAAGCATTTTAATTGGCCACAACTAGTACACATACCTTATATCTTTAAAATCTAATGAGAAATTGAATAGGATACGTCTGTTACTTAGTGTGATACATCCGTTATTGATGGAAAAATGCTACATCTGTTATAACATAAAACATCCTTTAATATATATATATATTTTTTTTTTAAGGTTACTATATTAATCTGTTGTTAATAAAGTTAGGAAAATGAGTAGATGAATTAAATTGAATCAGGAATGATTACAGAAAGTGAAATATTAGGTAATTTTAGTAACGGACGTATCAATATTTAAAGGTATTTTCAAATAATACATTTCATTATTTAATAATACATGAAGATATTTTAGTTTCCTTTTTAATTCACTCAAAGCTTTGGTCTACTGTAAAAACTAGCCATTATTGTTCTAAGCCTGTTAGCTTTTTATATAACGAAGATGGAAATGAGGTCAAATTACTGCATTTATATATTTTTTTTATGCCCTTTACATATTAAGCAATTTTTTCAACAAAATGCCAACATTAAGCACAATTTTTTACTTTTTAATAAGCTATAGGCTCTAAGGTTTCAGAAAATAAGCATATTTATTAATTTATATAACTTGCATTTTTATGTACTTTGGCTTACTTCAAAATGGAATTGCCCAAAAAGTAATACAGGCTAAAACTTAATATTGTAAGAATCTACATAGTTTGTAGAATCTTTTAGCATAAAAATTAAAGGAAATATATTATAAAAATTAAAATAATTATTCACACTTGGAAAAAATCAACATATTAGAATAACCATTAGCCTGGTTCAAAATATTAGAATAATGCATTGTAAATAAAACGTGTTTAAAAAAAAAAGGAAAAATAGTTATTCTTTAATATTTTGTAGCACCACCTTTGCATTTTATAACTACACAAACTTGCTTTGCCAAACTAGCTACAAGTGGTTCACAATGATTTCTGCCCAGACATGACCATGTCGACTTTATGTTGGAAAAAAGCTCAACTTTATTTTTGGGCATAATATCTTGCAATCTTTTCTTCATTATTCCCCACAAATTCTCTATTGGATTTAAATCTGGCAAATTAGCCGGCCACGGAAGCATGTTAATTTGGTGTTGGCTTAAGCCAGTTCTTGGTGGAAACTGATCTGTGTGAAGGTGGTAAATCATGTTGAAAATAAAATCATCACCACACAGATCTTCCGACGATGGTATCATGAAATGCTCAAGGATTTCTTGATATATCTCCGAATTAATCCTTTTGTTAACAATACATAGCCTTCCAGGACCATCTGCAGTCATGCAGAGAACAATGTGTGACAGAATTATTTTGTTTGACCCTGTAAATGAGTAATTAATGCTTTGCACATATTCTACAAAAAACATGTTTTATGGCGTTCATAATTATATATCAATATCATCATGTTTCAAATGATGTAGCATCATCAAAATACACTTGAAACGATTATTTCCCATTGACTGTAATGTAACGGAATAATTTTGACTGTCCCTGTAAAAAAACTATAAGTGCTACACACTTCAATTGAAATAGGAAAAATGCTATAGTAAACGAAAATAACATACAAAAATTTCAGGGTGATCCGAGTATATTTATGTGAGTTAGAGCACCGGCAGACAAACCGAAGTCATAAACACTTTTCAACTAGGTTGGAAAGTGTTAAAAAGTGGCCACTAATGAAATCATTACTACTGCCCAATGACTACTAAAGAAATTTTTGATTTCATTTTCATTTGGAAACGCATGAAATTGGAAACTCCATGGCAGAATCGCAACGACACAGCGACAATGTCCCAGAAAGAGAAAGGTTTCTTGCAGAAAATTTTTCCATTTGGAAAACAAAAATTAGGAGGGGAAGAAGATCCATACAGCAGCAAAAAGATCTTCTGTATATGTTTCAACTCTGAAGGTATCTCTCTTGGTAAGAGGTGACAGACATCTGCATTTTGGCAGAACTTTAAAGTTGAAAATCTTTATAAATGTTAAGCTCTAAGTTCTGCCCAGTTTTTTAATATTGTTTTGCTCTAGTTGTCAGGGGTCGATGCAGGTTTTTTTTCTTGGGGCCCATTTTGTGAAAAGTAAAGGTTATTTTTGTGAAAAATAACATTTTGCAACGAAAGTTTAAATCCAGTTAATCAAATTCGAACCAAGCATTTATAAACAAAAACTTTTTAAAATCCTTTTGCTGAAGTTTTCTGCTCTGGTGAACTTGTTTGTTTACAAATTACACATTTTAAAACATCACAAAATAATAAATAAATAATAAATAGCAAGATTTTATGGAATAGAATTTTGTGAAGGGATCCATTTTATCAAATTGATTTTTGTGAAGGGGCCCATTTTATTAAACAGATTTTGTGAAGAAACCCTAAATAGACCCAAAATTTTTCCTGGATCGACCCCTGGTTGTTTTATTTGTTACTTTGAAATACTAATACATAAATGAAATACTAATACATAAATAACAAATCATCTACATTTCCTTCCTCACTGAAATTTACAAACATAACCCTCCCCTATCACATAGTTGATCAATCAACTACCTCCCCTCGAAAATTTTAGTTTTCATCTCTTTGACCTCCCCCCTCTCGCACTCCAGTAGTAACCCTTAACTGCAGTGACAAAAACTGTTGCATAGATACTGTGAGTGGTCTCTGAAATTGCTTTATCAAAAAATGAATAACAGGGTCGATTTACTCCTAGCATACTGTTTCTGTACTAAACTTTATTTACACGACTATTATAATTAAAATTCACCTATTCAGAATTCTCTAGCAATAGTACTAGGGCTCCAAATGAAACAAAATTTCACTATAGTTAAATCATTACAATATCTGTAGTTAAACTGTAAAAACTGAAATAAAAAACTGCAGTCTGTGAGGTCGCTAACGACAGTTAAGGGATCACAGTTTAAAATCTTTTAAAACAATGTCATAGAAAAAAAAAAATCTGCCCTATTTATTACTTTAAAATAACAACAAATGAATGATCACTCCCCTCTCTCAAATTTTTTGCTTCTCTTCCTCTTCCCCCTAACACACAAATTTTAAAGTATTTAAAATTCTTTCTTTATATTTTTTCAGTTTCCTTGGGCTATGATATCTTACACTCACACACCATTTTTTTTTTCTTAATCGGTTAAAAAAAGGAAAAAAGTCGCCAAACTTCGGGGATTTTTTCCTTTAATGGTAACCTGGCTATTACGTTTCACTTATATTAGTTTATTGGTTTGACTCGGATTTGAAAAACAAGCCAATCAAAAACTTGTCAAACATCGATGCGTGAGTGTAACACATCTGTTCCTTTCCTTGTTCTATTTGTTATTTTTCATAAAAGATAAATAAATCATTTATTTTTTAATTACTCCTTGAAATGTCTAATTCTTGCCCCCTTCCTCCAGCATATAAAGTTTAAAATATTTTTACCAACAAAAAATAATCATTCTAAATTTTCCAAGAAAATTTCTAAATATGAGGGCAGAGGGGAAGGGCAATGTATTTCAAATTTATTTGTAGTTTGGCCTTTTAAGACTCTTGTTTGACTTCAGGGACTTCCTGCAGAAAGATTTTACAGTTAATAAAGTTTGCAGCAGAAAGCATAATTTTCTGCTACAGGGATTGGCAGGTGTTCTTATTCAGAAACTATCTAATCAAATGGTATTTTCCATTTTTTAGTAAAGGCAGAAGATCTTTCTGAAAATACTGTCAAAGATGACATTATGAATCTAATTTCTGAACACCAGAAAGGAGAAAAAACTGTTGTCATGTGACAATAATTGCTTATAACTCAATAAGTAATTTATTTATAAAAAAAATGGAAAACACCATTCGATTCCAAATCGCTTCAATAGTCAGGCCTGTCACTTTTATGCCTTTACATTTAAAAATGAGTCAGAACATGTTTCAGAAAGTTTTGCATGATAGAGCAAGGAATTTGAGAAATGTCTTAAAACCTACACTAGTCATTGCGAAGAAACTCTCATGCTAATGTTAAACCTATTGGAGCATTCTTTTTAAATTTCTCACTTGCTTTTTAATATTTTTATTTTTTTGGCATAGGATAGCTGAGGTTGATTTTTAACCAGGCTAGTTTTTACTTTTCAATTTTAGTTGTAGTTTTTTTTTTTTTTTTTTGTTAATGAGGCTAGTTACAGTTAATAAAGTTTGCTGCAGAAAGCATAATTTTCTGTTTTCAAAACCGATTCCAAAAGTAAAAGTAACTTTATAAAAAAAAAAATCTGCAATTAAAACTGAAAAGAGATTGATTCTGGCATGTTTTTGAATAGGTACTTTTTCCCTCTCCTGCATAATGTATTCTTATCTTACACCTGCTTCTGTGACTGGCCATTAAAAAAAAGCAAGTTGCATGTTAAGATATACTTATTTAGTTAAATTTTGATCATTTTGATGGGGACCCAGTTATGCATTTTCATGATATTATCAGAGATACTGACTTGAAAGATCAGCATATTGTTTCTTGAGGGGTGGTGGTCAAAGGATCTTCATGAACCAATTTGGATTGATTATTTTTTGTTTTTATCAAACGTTTTTTATCAACATGTATTATATTTCTGGTTATAATTTTCTTCAATCTATTTTTGCTATTGTGTTTTTCATCACCCTAGCTATAGAAATATTTAAATTTGTTTCTTTAGTATCAAAATTTTTGGGTTTTTTTAAATTGTACTCATTATATATTTCACAAATTTTTCTGCACAATGTAAGTAGGGGAGACTGGTACACAGTGGACCACTTTTTCAGTTTTTTTTTTCTCTTTAATGGACAAACCGACCTGCATGAAAATATTTTTGAATATTCCTTAAACCTTTATACATTCATCATAATTTTCTCAGAACATAGTTTTCAATACATTTTTCAAAAAAAAAAAAAAAATATATGCACACATAAAGTGGACCAGTGTGCCCCCAGAAGTGGGGCACACTGTTCCACCTACCGGGACACAGTGGACCGTTATTAGGTATTATCTGAAATACAATATAAATCTATTTTTCATTAATCTAATTCTTTATTGTTGCCCCTTCACCTGCAAAATAACATAGTAATATAAATTTTGAAACAAAAACAAAAAATTAATTATATTTTGAAAATAATAACAGATTTAATACAGGAACAATTGAATTTAGTTGAAGTTATTACTTAAGTACAAAAAAATCAGCACACATTAAAATTTTCAAATGAAATGAATCTTACTTGAATAGAATCATCAACAATTAGACTACAGTTATATTTATCAAAGGCAGTAAATACAAAACGAAATATATCTTACTATGTTAAATAAATTGTTATTTTTGTTTGTTTACTTTATTTTACAGTTAAATCTACTTTAAAACAATATTTCTTATAGAAAATAAGCAATTATTAAATATTTTGAACATTCTGCATTACAGGAGCAGAGTGGATTGTGTACCACTGTGCCCAGGAGTGGATGGTCCAATGTACCCCATGTTGAAGTTCAATAAATAACCATATTAATATTGTTTATAGCTTTCTTATAAACATATTAACTTTAAAGTAATATAAAAACAAGTATCTTAGCTTTGCAAAAAAGCTGTTTTATCTTATTTATCTACAACCTTTAGTTACTAAAAAAATAAAAATATGATGATGAAAATTTTTACTTTTAGAAGCTCAAAACAACCAATCAGGATGAAATAGTTCAATCTGAGCTAAACATATTTTCTGAAAGCTATAAATAATCATTGCAGTTCTGTTGTCTATCCGGATAGAAGATAAGCTTAAAAAAAATTTAAATAAATAAAATATTAGGGGTGGTCCACTGTGCCCATAGGTCCAGTATGTACCAGTATCCCTATTATTTTTGTATTCCTCCCCTGGCAAATGTTGAATACTTATTGTGTTCATTTTCTAATTTTTTTTTTAACGTTTATGTGCTTTAAAATGCCATTTTTGAAATTGAAGAAAGTGGGCTATTGTATTAAACATGGCAATTGTATTAAGTTATTGGTTTGGAGCCGGCTTGGAAATATCGCCAATCGAAAAGCTGCCAAATATCGCTGCGTAGGTGTAACACATCTGTTCCCTATTTTTATAACTATTTAAGCCTACCTGATCCAACTTTCTCATAAAATGCACTCACCACAGCTAAGTTTTAAATTGAAGGGAAAGTTTAAAACTATAGGTAAATCAAAAACAAAGAGGAAATTGATGATTATTTCATTTTTAGGTATATTCTGATTTAAAGCCATTTTTCCTCACAAAGAGCATAGAAAAATATGTCACTATAAATTTTTAAATCAGGTTGACAATCTAATCCTCAGAGGAAGGATAAATAATAGAGACCAGATTCCTTTGTTATTTGGTCAAAAAGTCAGTCCCAGGATCAGCTCGGATTTGGCACTTTAGAAGCTGTCTGTTTTGGTGGTGATAGCTTTCTTGGCAACTTCGATTTCATTCTCGCAATAAAAATAAATGTAAACAAACAAAAGTGAAACCAAACTGTTGCTGCTATACAACACTTTGATGTTTGTTGCCTATATATTTTATGTTTACCCTGTCTTGACATTTATTCACAATTTATCATTAGACTTATTTTTTATTTTTTACAGTGTATAGCTTTGTACAGTTATCGTAATCATGGTTTTGCCAGGTACAATATCAATGGGTTTTAAAAAAATTATAATCAATATTTAAGTAATAAACTCAATTTCACATGGAGCAACTGTTGCTCCAAACTGTGCTGTTAACTTATTCTAGGATTTAATCTCAAACAGGAAGGATATAAATAAGTTATGAGAGTTCACCCCCCCCCCCCCCCTCCCTGGTGAAAAAAGGATTGTTTAATATTTTGGATGGATTTTCTTTCTTTGTTTGCTGCTGTATTTTATTTTAATGTTATAAAACGGCTTTGTCCTTGTAATACATGTTACTTAAATTATATTTTTTTTTATTAGTAATATAAGATATTAAATACGATAACCAAAAATATTTCGAGATTTCTGCTTGGAAAGCTTCAATTTGACACAATCATTTCACGAAATGTAACAAATTAATGTCAGGTTTTTTTAAATTCTAAAAATGCAGTAAATTTTGTAGGCAATAATTATAATAACAGAAAATTGAACAGTATTTACAGTATCTTTTTTTTTTTTTTACAAAAGTGAAGAATTTGTGGAAAGTTAGCACAGACATGACATTTTTGATAGGAAATGCATGAAATTGGCAGGTGTTCTTATTTAGAAAGTTTGTAATCAAAAGATATTTTCAATAAAAGCAAATGATATTTCAGAAAAGTCAGTCAGCCTTTTGAACAGAATTTCCGATGCTGCAGCACTTGAAAGGAAAAAAATGCTGTCACATGACAGGAGTCACTTATTGTACTGTCCTCTAAAAAAGATACCTTTTTTTTTTTTTTTTTTATCTAAGTATAATAAAGAATTTTAAAAATTAAACATAGCTAATTTTTACAGCATGTTCGAAGATTTTAATGTTTAGTATTTGACATTTTATCACTTTATTACAAAATGGCAGACAATTAAGCTCTTGCTTAATTGCTTAATCACAAATTCGTATTTGTAAAAAAAAACACTTTTCTAAAAATCAACCCATGTTACCTAAAAAAACCCACACCTGACATAATCAGCTGAAAAGGATGCATTTTATTACCTATTAATGGTTTAACATAAAATCAATTAAAAATTTATGTAGATATTTGCATGTTGGTATTGGTATACAACACTTTGATGTTGCCTATATTTTATGTTTACCCTGAATTATAGTCTTGACATTTATTCACAATTTATCGTTAGACTTATTTTTTATTTTTTACAGTGTATAGCTTTGTACAGTTATAGTGATCATGGTTTTGCCAGGTACAATACCAATGGGTTAAAAAAAAAAATTATAATCAATATTTAAGTAATAAACTCAATTTCACATGAGAAATCTTACTGAAAGAATAATTACCCCCCCCCCTCCTCCAAGAGAAACATTTCAAATTATTTCGAAAATTAACTAACTATAAACACAGATGTAGACTCTCAACCTTTATTTTGTGGCATTTTGACTTTATTATTATAATTAAATAATAAGTTCTTAAAAGAACTGTTTAAAATTTAAAAAATCGGTCAACCTCCAGAGAAACATCAAGAGCACCGACGCAATATAGTTTCGGCGGGAATATGGGGAAAATCCAAGTACATTTTGGCGGAGAAAAACCGGTTTGGCGGACTACACCTTCCACCAGATGATGTCGGAGCACAGAAAGGGTTACCGATTTGGTGTCCAGTTTATTAGGTCTATGATCTGATCACACAGAACAATTTTTAAAGAAAAGTAGAATGATAAAATAAAAATTCATCAACATACTTTGAATATCGTACCATTGGCGCACACATTTTCACAGTTCTTTTATTTTCAAATAATTCAACAATAGACGGAAATCTCTCAGTAACAGGGGGTTCCATAGTTTTTATTTAAGCAACAATATCTAGAATTCCTTTCACACAAGCTACGGTTAATAAATATTGGGGAAAAATCACATAGAATTATAAACTATTTCGGTTTTAGAAAAGTATGCCGGTTTAAGATAATTTCAGAGAATTACATTTTCTAAATATTCAAATACCACGTGATAAACTTAACGCCGGCGACCAGAATGTTTTCCATTTTTCAAGAGATAAAAGACTTGTTTGGTTGGTTGGTGTGGTTTACTAGAACTAGAGCTCAGCTATGGCTGTGTTCAGAACCGAAGATCAGGCGGCGCGCGGGTGATGGAGATTAAAATATGGAGTGATTCCATACTGTGAATAAAATTGAAAGGCCTGCGTTCATTATCTTTGATTTGGACATTTGACTAATTTGGTTATTTTAATGATATTTTCACAGTACAAGTAAATAGTAGAAGATGTGAAAGTTCCGTAGACATAATGTAAAATGGCTTTCAGCAAAGGATATGCGATACAGCGAAGTTGCATTACAGGGTGAACTCATTGGTGCGCTCGCCCGGATACTCGGATTAAATCTATTAGCGATAAGTCGCCAATTCTAGTCAATCAAAAAGTGGGATATGTTCGCGTTTTTGTTTTCTTTTTTGTATTAGAAAGAATCGTTAAATTAACAAGGTGTATTTTTCATTATATATAGAAAAGATAAATGCATATTTCTAAATCGTAGGCACCTAGGTAAAAAATATCATTAATGTTATAACTATTATTTATTTTTTATAGACTGGAATAGATATATTCATTAGTTAAAGAAATTAGAAGCAGAGGCACAATTTCTGTTGCAAAATACGAGAAAAAAAAATTAGAATACATATACACACGTTATCTTAAAATTGAAAAGAAATTTTAAGTATAAATAAGAAATTTAAAAAGAATTTAAAAAAAAAAAAAAAACTCCCGAAAGGCGCTGACCCTCGCTGGGGACAGAACCCTCAACTAGTTCATTTAGCCGCTTCCTGTCTGTTATCATAACCATTCAGCCATCGGTGCTCGCTTTTCTAGAGAGAAAGATTGAATAGGGTATTTAGGATTAGCAGGAGACTTTGTACTATTTTTTGGCTTGTACTGAAAAATGTACACTTATTATTTTTATATTGACCTATATTATTTTGATGAATCTGATTCGAACTAAAATACTTGATTAAGAAAAACGTATAATTTAAAATTAATTTCAGTTTATTAATGTATAATGACGGTGCGACGATAATAATAAAATTGTAATATTACTAAATTACATTTATATTAAGTACTTAATATAAATTAATATGTCTATTTATTATTGTTATTATTAAAATCATTTAAAAATATTTAAATAAATGGATAAATAATAAACTATATAAATACAAGATTTTGCTAATAATACAATTTTTTTTAATTAAGATTATTTGAAAATAATAATGATAAAGAATAATCTAAAGACAAATTAAAATGATCTAAAAATAATCTCTTGACTAAATGTATCATCATTAAATATATATATACTGCATCTAACAATAACGAAAAATTATTAAGAAAAAATATGGAAAAGCACATATCTAAGTTCAGAATTTGGACTAGAATAATATAAAAAAAACATTTCAGAATTTTTTATTTATTTTTATTTTTAAGGGAGGGAAAAAGAACGTAAAAATTAAATCAAATAATTATTTCTGTCGAAAAGTGTAATCATGGGATACCCCCCCCCCCCCCCCCCCCCAATGTGAATACAGTAATTAATACAAGAGTAATAAGTCTTCCCTATCTAGAAAATGTTTAATAAATGACTAAATTATATAAATAAATACAACTGCATAAGTGAGATAAGTATAAATGGTGCACTCTTGAACTAGTAAATTGCTTTTAAAATTATTTTATTAATATAAAAAAGGGAATTTATTTTCTTGTCTTACATTTTTTATATAATTTCATAAATAGGTTAAATTTATTTCATTTTCTCGCTTCGTCGAAACTATATAGTTGGCCGTGACTACGCTGCCGGCTGGTCGGTTTCCTAGTACTGGCCACTCCGCTGCCGTCCTACGAGTTTGTTTACAATGTTGCTTTGTTTATTCGGATCAGCGCCCTCTATCGGTTGCCGGCTGGCCAAGCCAGCCGGCAATATAAGGTTGTTTTGTTGTGGTTAGATTTGAAAACCGGCTGGTTTAAAGAAGCACAGAGAAATATGTTTACTTTGGCTTCAGATCAATGATTATATTTTTATATGATGATTATATTTTTATATGATTTATATGATCAATGATTATATTTTTATATGATCAATGATTATATTTTTATATGATCAATGATTATATTTTTATATGATCAATGATTATATTTTTATTTTATTTTGCTTTCCACTTTCGATTTCTTTCTAAAGATGGATTAAATTAAATTTAAATAAATAAATATTTTTAAATTTTAAAATATATTAAATAGTATTATTTTAAAAAGTATTAAAAATTATCATTTCTAAAAATATGAAATATAAAAAATATATTAAAATTGTAATATACATTTTTTTTTTAAACTAGCTGGTTTAAAGAAGCACAGACAAATATATCTATTTGGACATTAGAGATTAATACAATTACTATATTTTAATTTTATTTTGCTCTGCGTTTTCGATTTTTTTTTTTTTTTTTTTTTTTTTTTTTTTTTTTGTAAAAATGAGCTAAATTTAATTTTAATTAAAAAAATTACTTTTAAAATAAATAAATAAAAATTTTAAATTAAAAAAATATATATATATATTCAAAATTAGTATTTAAAAAAGTTAATATTAAAAATTAAATAAAATTTTTAATTATTATTATTACTGTTATTATTTAATGAAATAAAAAACAATTTTTTTTTTTTCAAATTTTCTAAGTAAAATTTTAATATCCACCAAAATATGAACAAACTGGAAGGCTGTATGCTAAAAATTGGTCCGAGTTTAATATTACTCACATAAAACTAAATTAATTAACTTAAGGAAGTAACTTTTAATATCTAGGTGATCTCAAGTACTCCTCATACTTGACTTAAGATTTCAGGTAAATAAAAGATGATGGTTAAAACTCCACAAGTAAAAAAGTAAATCCCAAATTCTGTTTGATGATATTTCATCAAACATATATCTGTTAAATTTAGTACCAATATAACAATAACATCATATAAAAAGCAGTTTTCAGTTATGAATAGAACATTGGTCTTTAAGAAGCATATTTTATTTAAAATCATGGCCTACTTTAATTCATATCAATTGGAGTTTGAGATGTTTTGAGATAGAAGTGTGATTAAAAATAATCATCATCCAGAGACGTAGGAAAGAAAAGGGCTTATACTACAATTTATTTAATATTTAAAACTATCAATCAAAATTTTTAACCTGTTAAAACTTTATATTTTATGAAAGGGGCCCCTTCTACTCTAGTTGTCTCATAATATGATTGATAATCGAAACTCTGTATAATTTTTTTTAATTTTTAATCTTCTATATAAGATAATTAAAATGCCTATTTCGTGATAATAGCATTAGTCTGGACAATTGATAATCGCAATCTGTCGATAACTTAAAAATGACTACTTGAAACACCTCCTATATATATATATATATATATATATATATATATTTTTTTTTTTTTTTTTTTTTTTTTTTTTTTTTTGCTATGCTACTATCATCATCATAAATATCCTACATTTGAATGACAAGAAGCAGTACAGCTGTTTCATTAGATATATTATTTTCATTTTAAAAAATAGAAAATTTGAGGAGTGTATTATTAGTTTCTGTATTATGTCCAATGCAAAGGAGGGTGGGGGGGGGACGTCATTCAAGAAATTTTCACTAAATTAGAAAAAAAAAATCCTACGATGAATGTAAGTGTAGATAGATATGTGTGAGTGTGACTCTTCCTTTAAAAGTAGCCAAAGTTTGGCGAAAGACACAGATGATTGCCTGGATGATAGGCGTGTTCGAAGGAAGAGCCTTTGCAGCAACCCTGTACAAAACTCATTCGTCATTGTCTTACTAGCGTCCATGGTAATAGAATACCTCAGGTAGGGGAACGCTGTGTTAGGTTTTTGACTCCGAAATGAAGTTTGGTAATGCGCGAAATCTCGTGTACTGGCCGGAGCGCCATCTATGTCAGCAATCGAAGTTCAGCAAATCGAAAACTTTTTTTTTTTTTTTTTTTTTTTTTCTCAAGCTGCATTTAAAAAGAAATTCTGTGATGTTTTTTAATTAATAAAACAGAAAACGAACTATTTTAAGAGTTTGTAAAATATTTATATTAAATTTTACAAACTGCAAATAATATATATTTTCACTGTAATATTAAAAAGGAACAAAAAATATTAATTCTTATTAAAGACAAGCCTGGAACTCAAATATATCTTTCTTTTTCTTTTAAATTTTATTGTACTTCGATATCCGGGATTTATCACGTAATTCTCGTAAATATTTTATAGAATAACTTTTTTTTTCTAATTAAAACAAATGATGATGTTTTTATATGCTTTTATTTATTTTTTAAAATAAATAAAATATGAAAACCAGGACTATTTAGTTTAAGAATTTGTTAAATATTCATACTATATTTTACAAACTGCAAATAACTAAAAATTATATATATTTTCTTCCCAGCTGTATTATTTAAAATGAGCAAAAAATATCAATTCCTATTCAAAACAAGTATTGGAATAAGGTAAATTTTGATAGGATTAATTTTATTGTACTCAAACTCTAGATTTAAAAAATATTTATGCCTACTACAAATGTAAAGTAAATTTGAAATTTGTAGCAATTGGGCCCTAGGCCCCCAAATTTAGCATGTAATTTTCATTAGAGATGATATTTTATACTATTAGAGTAGGATAATAATAAATATATTTATCTAAATATTTATTTACATACTCCCATCACCACTCACCACCCCTTTGAGGCATCGGAAATGCTCAACTTTTTGTGACAATACAGGAAAGGGGACCCTAGAAAAGAAAAAAAGTGTTTCCTATACTGCTGGATTATTGTAATTTTATTCTTATATTTAATGTAATATAAATTCAAATACAACTAGCTTTTTCTGTAAATTAATACACATGTATAATATGAATCATTTTCTACATTCAAGACTTGCTGTCAATAACTTCCTATTTGAAAGATTTTTTTTTTTTTTCTTTTTCTTTTTTTTTTTTTTTCAAATCAAAAAATAATTTGATGTCTATGTATTTATTGCATATGATCAAGATATTTTGATAAATTAAAAAACTTTTGTGCCTATATGTGTATATTTAAATAAAGATTACACAAGAAAAATTACATATCTTTATTTAAGGAACAAACATTATTTAACAGAAATAATTAACAAACATTTGTTTAACAAAGAAAAATACAAAAAATATAATTTCAAGAATTACTCGGCTACAAACATTTAAAAATCACAGCATTTACCTTAGATTAAAAAAAAAAAAAAAACTATATTTATATATAATTTCAAAAAGAAGCACAAAAGCCATCCATTTTATTCAGTTAATTTATCTCTTGCACCCCCCCCCCCTCTCCCTTTTTCTTTTTTCCTGGAAGGGGTGGAATCATTTTTTGAATTGGTGAAAAGATAATTTTTAACTGTGTTTCCTATCTGAACTAAATTTTTGGCATTTTTTACTGTGCTAGACGAGATATGCTCACGGAAACAACGATGGATTTCTTATACCCAGTTCTTTATTCTGTCTTTCGACTTTCTTATAACCTGTGTCACATCCATATACAAAACAGTTCCGAGCCATATTAAAATATAATGTAAAATTAATATTTTATTAAAGAAATAATAACGCACTCCTATAGCAAACAATGTTATTTTGACTCAGCTAAAGATCGCAGCGCCACATGCGGCCACTTCGGTGTTAGGCTCAAGTTTGCAAGGAAGATGCCATAGGGGAAAATTCTCCTAATCTATTTATATCTCCCTGCTAGCGTCTTACTAAAAAGTTGCCTTCTCATTGCGTTTTTCTTATTATTTCTAACCTTCTCCATCCGTTTTTTTTTTTTTTGTTGTTGTTGTTTTTTTCTTTTTTGCGCATAAGAGTGGATTAACAGAATGGCTTTCGCTTAATTTCTTCTCGGCATAAGATCCGTGTAGTTAGAGCAAAGAATATAAAGAAAATATTCTTTGGTTAGAGGTCTGCATAGGTTGAAATTTCCAAGCCCGGGAACAGCCTGACGCATAGAAGAAAGTTTTTGGACCGGCCCGGCCCGTACAAATTATTGGTCTGGCCAGGCCCTGTATTAAAAGCTAAAAGTACGGCCGAGCTCAGCTCGGTTCGACCCGACTGAATTTCTACAAAACATAGATTTTTGCGCCTCTATGGTTAGAAATTGTCTTGTGCGATGGGTTCTGATAGAAAATACTCATTTCAGCCTCTTTTTTTTTATCTTTTTTTTTTATGTTTATTTTTTAAAAAGTACCCAGAGCTGTCGCTGTGATGCATTGCATAGGCACGTCCGTTATAAAATACTGCCCCTCCCTACATTTCTTTCTTCCTGTGCCTATTTAAACTACATTGATTTTTTAATGAATCTCTATTTGTATATAATTGTTTGTGTGTGTTATCATTAATGTCTTTAATCCATATTCCATGGCTTGAAGACATAAAAATCTGATAAATGCTATACAGTAAAATCTTTTAAGTCGGAATCGCATAGGAAAGAAAAATCCGTTATAGACAGGTTCCCTTATTAACAGGAACATCGTCTGCTGTAAATGTTTTATCTTCTTTTCGCACGTATTATTATGTACATTCTGCAAAGATCAACACTTTTTCCGCTTAAGACAGGATCCCGTCATTGACAGATTTATTTTCACAGGTTTTACTGTACTTTATTATCATTACTTATGAATAAATTTATTAACACTTTCCAACCTAGTTGAAAAGTGTTTATGACTTCGGTTTGTCTGCCGTCTGTCCGAGCTCTAACTCCCGTAAAAAAGGATTGCCCTGCAATTTTTATATGTTATTGTCGTTAACTATAGCATGTTCCCTATTTCAACTGAAGTGTGTAGCAGTTATAGTTTTTTTACAGGGTCACTCAAAAGAATTCCGTTACATTACGGTCTATGGGAAAAAATCATTTGCGGTTTATTTTAATGATGTTACACAATTTCAAATACATTGTAATTGATATATATCACTAAGGTGCATTACAAGAAGCTTAATATGGAATAGGGTGTGCATAGCACTTATAGTTATACTTTACAGGGACAGTCAAAAGAATTCCGTTACATTACGTCTATGGAGAAAAATCGTTTGCGGTTTAATTAAATAATGTTTCACTATTTTAAACGCATTGAAATTTATATATATCACTAAGGTGCATTACAAGAGGCTTACTACTGAATATTGTGTGTATAGCAGTCATCGTTCATTTACAGGGACACACAAAAAAATTCTCTACCGCCTGTTAAAAATAATTCCTGGAAGTGCGTTTTAAGTTGCTGAACGCGATTTTAAATTTAACTCACTTTTTGTCTATTACTTGGTGTGTATAAATTCTGTATTTCATATACAGGGCAGCACAAAAGTTCGAACACATTTCTGTGTATGGACAGAAACTCCAGAAGTAGAATTTTAAACTGTGCTGCGCGTTTCCAAACAAAACTAAAATTTAGCATCCTATGTAGTATATATACAAATCTGTAGATCCTGTACAGGGCTGAATAAAAATATTCGGATAATTTTCCGAATATTGTATATGTTGGAAATTCCTGAAATTACGTTTTTAAATAGGTTATGCGTTTTCCAAATTGTTGACTTAAATGTTATCTTTCAGCTTATTAAACGGTAATGATTTGTAAAATTATTTTGGAAGCATTGGAAAGTGTTACATAATCTATGCTTGACGCATGATTTTTGTTATTGTTTTTTATGTAGAAATTACTATTCATTAAAAAGAATTTTAATTGTACAATAATGGCGATTTAAAAATACATGCATTTTTCGCAAAAAACTGTTGAGCCAAGCGAAATTTTACTGATTTTTGCAGTGGTATCAGTATGGGTTGGGACCGGGCCTGAAATTTTCAACCTATGCTATTCAGACTTCTAGAAAGAATGAAGTCCAGGTTCGACTCGACTAGGAAAAAGAATTTTGGCCCTACCCGTGTCTGCAGGGAAAAGTAATGACCGTCCCGGAAAGATTGAAAAACATGCCCGGTCTGGACCGAATCTTGTGAATGAAAATTGGTTCGAACGCGTGTCGTGCTCGTGCCCGTGCAGACCTCTACACTTAGAAAAAAAAAATATATATATAGTGCTGTCATTTTCCCATCCATAAAAAGCTGGACGGCGGCTTCGAAATCGGACCGTAAAAATACACTAAATTCTATGAAAACTGCATCTGTTTGAAACGGAATCCTGATTTTAATGTAAAAAAGTTCTTAGTCTCTATGTAAGAAATACCATAAAATTATACCTGTTAAGACGAAAACCTGTCTAAAACAGAATCTCTCTCCAGTCGTTTCAGTTTTCCTCTTAGTAGGTTTTACTGTGCTAAATAAACATGACAATCTTACACAGTAAAATCCGTGAAAGCGGGATCGCTAAGGAGGGAAACAAAATTCAATTTTGGGGATGTTTCCAATTGAACAGTTACAATCGTATGGTATATTCCTTCAGTAGGCACTATAATTTTTTTATGCTTTTAAGACAGGATTTCGTTATAAACAGCTTCCGTTATCCCAAGTTCTAATACTGATCCATGTACATTAAAACGTGTAAAAACAAAATCGCTTAGGGACCGGATTTTTTTTTTTTTTTTGGACAGGTTACAGATTTAGCATGTAGATTTGTACGATATCCCTTTCAGCAGTACCATAAAGATTTCCCATTATAAACAAGTTTTTTTTACACAGGTTTTACTGTATAAAGTCAAACTCTACGCAGTATGGTACTAAAACTATGGTATACTGTGGTCTAAAAGAAATTTAAGAGAATTTGTTGCAGTTTCACACAGACAGTTGGAATATTTTGGTGAAAGTGGTGTAGTCCATTGTTTTTGTAACGCGTAAACAGTTGTAACCATAAAGAATATTTGATGATTTATTATCTGCGCCCTGCTAACAAAAAAATTGCTTAAAATTAATTTATTAATTTATAATTAAATTCTAAAAATATCAAAATGTTGTATTAAAATTCTGTACACTTTCCACAATTAAAAAAAGTTTTGTTTTAATGTAGGAGGTTAAGCATTCATATTTATTAATTAACTTTAAGGCTGTATTCAAATCCAAACTGGCAACTTTCTGACACATTTCTGAATTCTTTTTTGTTCGCAAACACATGGAATTGGCAGATGATCTTACTCAGAAACTATGTAATCTAACTGTTTTTCCTTTTTACTGTAAAGGTATAACGTGCAGAAAATACTGAGAAGTTAGTGGTTATGAATCGAATTACTGGGCGCGACAGCGCGGGAAAAGAAAAAACTGTCGTCATGCGACAACAATCGCTTGCAACCCAAGATGTAATTCAATATCAAAAAAGTGAAAAGGCCTGTTCGATTACAAATCACTTCAATAATCATGCCTCCAAGCGTTATATCCTTTTGCATGAGTTCGCATATGTGTCGGAAAACTTCTCATTGTTAAACGGGCTCCATCCTTACCTAAAAAAGTATCTAGTGTTCTTAGAGAGCATTTACATCTTATAAATAATTACCATGCCAAATTTCAAGTTTCTAGTTCCTTCAGTATAAAAAAATTGAAATTTTAGAATGTTTTCCGCTCTTGCACCCCTCTGTGGTAGTGGCACCGACATAAAATTTAGCCTATGTTGGAGCAGGGATTGTCACCATCAATTTGCCACCATCACTTTTGAAAACGGTTCTGTAGTTCCAGAGATTCCATAGAAATTGTAATTTAGAATGTTTTTAGAACGCTTTTCACTCATTTCACCTTTTAAATTTAGATTATTTTTAGAATTTGTTCTTAGAGAGCGTTTACATCTTATAAGTAACTACCATGCCAAATTTCATGTTTCTAACACCTTCAGTATAAAAAAAAATCGAAATTTTAGAACGTTTTTTGCCCCTGCACCCCCCTGGGGGTTGTGGCACCGACATAAAATAGGGCCTATGTTGGTGCAGGGATTGTTACCATCAATTTGCCACCATCACTTTTGAAATCGCTTCGGTAGTTCCAGAGATTACCCCCTACAAACAAACAAATAAACAAAAAAACAATCGTTACTCCTTTATAATATTAGTATAGATTATTATTTATTTATTTTATTATTATTATTATTATTATTATTATTATTATTTTAGGAGAGTAGCGTATAGTTTTTTAGTTACATTGAATTTGTATAATAATACAAAATAACAAATAAAACTGGGGGGGGGGGGGATTAAGAAATAAAGTATTTTTTTTATTTTTTTGCTGTCTTGTTTGTTATTTCGTAACAACAATAAATAGATATTATCATTATTATAAATTAATATGGGGGAATTTAGATCATCTAAATCCCCCTGCCCCTGTGACAGTTTTGAATATATGAGTATTGGTTGGACTATAGAATTGACTTAACAATCTTTTATATTTACAGACACATAAAAACTGTATTTTGACAAGTATTTTTTTTAAATCGGTTTGTTTTATATAATTTAAAGTAATATATCAGCTATTAAGGTTAGAGGGAGGGAGCTACAAGGGACTAGTGGAACTTTAATAAAATCATTTACACATAGATAATTATAATACAAATTTAACATATATGTGTTTTAGGGCTGAAATAATTAGAATCAATCAATTTGCTCTAAGTAGTAAAATCTTTGTCGATTTCAATGGCTTTTTAACCTCTGGCATGCAGATAATGCAAAAGTATTGCTCTGAATACATTTCAAAACTTTTCGAATACACAGTTGTCTAATTTAACACTAGCAAAGCTGTCACAAGTGACTTTTTTTTTTTAAGGTTTAAAATTTAGAACCCCCAATATGTTAAATCCATTTGTAAGTATTGCAAACAAATTTGGTACGTGTGTAGTTTTTTTTTTTTTTTTAAGCATAACTCCAGAGCTTACGTGGCGGAATGAACTGTAATTTTATATAAACACTAGCTGACCCGCCCAGCGTTGCCCGGGCCCGTGATAAAACTTTAAATAAACCCTAAATTTGTATTATTTTATATATATTACTCGATTTTGTATGAATTTATATCTTTAATGACGAAATCGCAAAATCGTAAAAAAACATTTACTTATTTTTTTAAGTATGATCATTATACAGTTAAAAAAATAGATTTTCTTGTCCAAGCATTTTGAAATTTTTAATGGCCTTAAATGTAACGGTTTTGCGTAAAAATAGTATTTGTCGTTCGATCTCTCTGAAATTTTAATCGTTTATAAATATATCTGTTTCCAAGTGCTCTATAAAATTATGTGAAAATATATGCATTTTAGGTAGATTTCGTAAGAAATACTACATATTACATTCTCCTCTAAGTTGGAATTTTTGAAAAAATTTTGCAGATCTACGCCGATCATGACTCCCAGAACCCAAAACCACCCTCAGTTCAAAACTTTATCTATCTATCTTTCTATCTATCTATGTCACTTTTTTATGGACACGATAACTCGAATAATTCTTCACAAATCTTTTCCAAACTTATACATAAAATCAAGGGGCATAAAATGTCAGTCAGGTTCGTTAACGGGCAAAATCGAACTAAGGAGGGGGGAAATGGGGAGGCTTTTTGTGAAAACAGAAAAAAACCCATAACGTCTTAATTATGATACGAATCGAATCCGTTTAAAGTTATTATTACTTCTAGGAAAAGGGCCGAAAATTAATGTATGACAGAGTTTTGATATAATTAAAAATGGCTTCAAGTGGGGAGGGGAGGGGGGGGGGGTTAGAAGAAAAAAAATCATAACTTCGTCAATTCAAAAGATATCAAATCCACTTAAATTTATTATAACTCCTCTTAATATTATCTAAAACTTTTATATTGACAAGTTTTTTATAGGACCAACCCTTATAGCAAAAAAAAAAAAAAAAAAAAAAAAAAAAAAAAAATCCCTGCCGGCTCCGCCAGCAAACAAGTTAGGTTTCGAAGTGGACGGTTCCAACTGTCGCATCATGGCAGAAAGGTCATTTCTTCTGCAATTCCCAACAAACAGGCGCCCCGCGGTCTGCGCCTTCGAAATCTACCTGTGGCCGAGCCGTCAGGGATTTTTTGTGTTAATTGGCGTCTTGTAATAGGGGACGTTAAACATAATCCAGTTAACATAAACGTAACATAACATAACGTTAAACATAATCCAGAAGAGTCAGGAAGTTGTATTATACTAAAGAAAAGGAGTACAGTCATAGTCAAGAGACCTTTTCTCTTCCCATAATGTACATGCAAACAGCCTTTTAGAATGAAAGCAGAAAAATATGTTCTACTTTTCTGCAAAAAAGAAAAAAGCAGGGAAATATTTTTACTTGTAATTCGATTATACCATTAAAGATTTTGTTAAAACGTGATGGAAAAAATATACTGCTTATTTGAACAAATATTTGTGTGTTACAATAATGTAAAGCAACATTTGCAGTAATAAAAGAGTGCTGTTTTTCTTTCATGTTGCCAGTTGCCAGTTGCCATATCTCTTTAAGGTAATCTCAAATTCCCTGCTCAACAATATGTGAAACTTTGTGACACATTTTTAAACGTAAAGACATAAAACTGGCAGGTCTGATTGTTGAAGCGATTTGGAATCGACTGCGTTTTCCATTTTTTGATAAATAAATTCATTATCGAGTTATAAGCGATTCTTGTCACGTGATGACTTTCCCCAGTCTCGTGCTGTCGCGCCAGGAATTCGATTAAAAAGGCCCACTTTGACAGTGTTTTCTGAAAAAATCTTCTGCATTTTCCAAAAAATGGAAAATGTCATTCAATGACATAGTTTCTGAATAGGAACACTTATTAATTTCATGTGTTTCTGAACGAAAATTAATTCAGAAATGTGTCAAAAAGTAGCTCCTTTGAATTTGAGAACTGCCTTAAGAAAACTGCGCAAAAATTAATTTTTTTATATCAATCCATTATTTTTTAACCTATAATAATGAATTTTACATGGGAATGCAACGTCGTATAAGGAAGCAGATTTTCATTTATAAAACAGGAATTTTAAATTTGGCGTATTTTCTACTTTTAAATGCACTAATGAAAGTATGCTTTTTAAAAAACTATTTTTACTTTTACAAGTATTCAATTATAAGCTTATTAATTAAATATATTTCCTGTATTATCAAATATTAAGTTGTAAAACACAAAGGGAATAGAATTATAACAGAAATTTAAGCATTATGCCAAAACTGGAATTCTGAGTTTATATAGATTTTCGAAAAATCAAAATTATATTTTAATTGTAAAAATATTATATTATAAAATAATATCAGTTTTAAAAGAAATAGAAAATTTGAATACTGATTGTATTAAGAAAAATGATAAAATCCAAATAATTTAGCAAGTAGTCTCATTAATCTGGTTTTAATACAGTTTAAAAGACATATTATAAAAATAGGATATATATGGGACGAAAGGAAAAAATTATGATAGTCATAAACTATGTTATTCTGAGTTATTTTTCTTTACCGGCGTGGATATCTTAGCTTCAGCACTATGTATCGATCTTGTCTTTAACTGCTTTTTCAAAGGATTATTTTCATTTTATTCCTCTACCAAATGATAGTACGCCTTTCAAACCATTAAATGAAACTGTCACCCCAAATTTCACAAAAAATGGACTATTATCGTTTTCCTCTTAATAATTTAATTTTCCTCTAATTTATCTAGAAAGAAAACTGGAAAGTAGAAACATTTTTTCCCCCACCATTTGGAAAATTTAGGAAATTTCACATTTCTAATTTACAATAATAATAATAATATATATATATTACACAATTTGGCAATAATAATATCTATAATTTTTTTATTTCAATATTTTTTATTAAATAACGTTCGAAGTTCGAACTACACGATAAAAACTCAGAAATGATTTAAAAAATAAAAAATATAATATTCAGCCATATTTTGTTTAGGTTTGGCTGAATAAAAC
This sequence comes from Maratus michaelseni, assembly GCA_963931845.1. Taxonomy (NCBI): domain Eukaryota; kingdom Metazoa; phylum Arthropoda; class Arachnida; order Araneae; family Salticidae; genus Maratus; species Maratus michaelseni. Next base: position 37,290,326 of record OZ007586.1, on the reverse strand, counting down.
CCAGGAGGAAAAAAAGATTTAAAAACTGATGGAATATAATAAATTAATATTAACTCATATTCAAATCATTGAACAAAGCTTGAGAAGCAAAGATATTTGAATTTTATAATCAATACGTATGAATAACTGAATTTTCTATATTAGTATTTCTCAATCTTTTTTTGGATAAATGGCACACTTTACACGTAAAGACATTCTCACAGCGTAACATATTTATTTTCCATCTGTACATGCATAAAATTTTCAGATATTCTTCTGCACTGCAATAAATAAGTGTTGATTTTACCAGTATAATACTGGAACCCCCCAGTTGTCAGTACTATACCGTAAAATTAACAGTAATAAACAGTAAAATAAACAGTAATACGCTGCGGCACATGCGCGGTAGCGTATTAATGCTTATTTTACTGTTTATTACTGTTAATTTTACGGTATAATGCTGGCAGCTGGGGTTCCAGTATTATACTGTAAAATCAACACTTATTTTTTGCAGTGTGAACTTTTTGAGAATCGTACAAGGTATTTTCTTTTACTTTCATATAAGGCATGTTTCAGATTATGCGTTCAACATTGCTGTTTTAAAAAATTTTTAGCTCACAGGCTATCAAAGCCTGAGAGCTTATGTGCCCGACCGTTCTGTATGTATGTATGTACGTATGTACGTAAACGCGATAACTCTTGACAGAAATAACCGTTTTGCTTCCAATTTTGTTTATAGGTTCCTTGTGATAAGGCGCTTCCCTGATTAGTTTTGGGGATTGATTGTTTAACTATCGCCTTAATTAAGATAAATGGTTTTTTCATGCAGAATTATCCAATTTTCTTCAAATTTTGTATATAGGTTCATTGTGGTAAGGTTCTTTCCTGATTAGTTTTGGGGGTTCATAGGTTAAGTATAAAGGGGGTAACGGGGGGGTTAATCCTCCCCCCTTATTTTAGATAAATTATTTTTTTCATGCAGAGTTATCCGATTTTCTTCAAATTTTGTATATAGGTTCATTGTGGTAAGGTTCTTTCCTGATTAGTTTTGGGGGTTCATAGGTTAAGTATAAAGGGGGTAACGGGGGGGTTAATCCTCCCCCCTTATTTTAGATAAATTATTTTTTTCATGCAGAGTTATCCGATTTTCTTCAAATTTTGTATATAGGTTCATTGTGATAAGCTTCTTTCCTGATTAGTTTTGGGGGTTCATAGGTTAAGTATAAAGGGGGTAACGGGGGGGTTAATCCTCCCCCCTTATTTTAGATAAATGATTTTTTTCATGCAGAGTTATCCGATTTTCTTCAAACTTTCTATATGTGCTCATTGTGGTAAGGGGCTTCCCTGATTAGTTTTGGGGGTTCATTGGTGAAGTGTAAAGGAGGGAAACGGGGGCTACCCCCTCCCCTTAATTTTGATAAATGGGTTTTTCATGCAGAATTATCCAATTTACTCCAAATTTTGTATATAGGCTCATTGTGGTAAGGCACTTCCCTGATTAGTTTTGGGGGTTCACTGGTAAAGTATAAAGGGGGGAACGGGGGGACTAACCCCCCTTGATATAGATAAATGGTTTTTTTAAGCAGAATTATCCGATTTTCTTCAAATTTCATATATATGTTCATTGTGATAAGGCGCTTCTCTGATTAGTTTTGGGGGTTCTTTGGTTAAGTATAAAGGGGGGACGGGGGGCTAACCCCCCCCCCAATTTAGATAAATGGATTTTTCATGCAGAATTATCCGATTTTTTCAAATTTTGTATATAGGTTCATTGTGGTAAGGCGCTTCTCTGATTAGTTTTATGGGTTCATTGGTTAATTATAAGAAGGAGAAACGGGGGGATGGTTCCCCCCTCTTAATATATTGTCGATTTCTTCATTTTTCGAGGGCTTATTTCAAATTCTTTGAAATAAGTATATAATTTACAGGTAGTGTGAATAGCCTGTGAGCTCAATGCCGTCAGTTTAACTGGGCAGTTTTCTTTTTTATTTAGACTTATGGCGGTTTTCAAATCCAAACTGGATACTTTCTGACACAATTTTGTTCTCAAACGTATCAAAGGGACAGATGCTCCTATTCAAAAACTACGAACGCTAACAGTTTTTCCCTTTTGGGTTAAAGGTAGAAGATTTTTCAGAGATTACTATCAGTGTTAGCGTTTTGAACTAAATTTCTGGATGCGACAGCACAGAAAAAAGCCTGCCATCATGAGAAAACAATTACTTATAACTCAAAATGCAATTCATGTATCCCAAAAAAAAAAAGTTGGACAACAAATCATTGCAATGTTATACCTACAAGTGTCGTGTTTTTATGTTTTTAAATGAGTTCGTAAATGTGCCAGAAAGTTCGGCGTTCTAGAGCGGGGATTTGTGTGTGTGTGCAGGGGGGGGGGGGGGTCTGAGCAGAGCAAAAATCTTTAAAATCATGCAGGCCCGACAGGCTCAATTCCTACAAAAATGTCCGGTATTTTTTAGTCATTATTAGCCTACAATTAAAATTATTTAAGAGAATATTGCATACATATTTAAACAAACACTTTAAAGTGAAGCTTTTTAGGTGCGTTCGTAATTATATAAATACGTAGCACCTATAGTCGTCGTTTGGTCCGTCCGTCTGTCCGTCCGTCTGTCTGTCCGTCTGTCTGTCCGTCCGTCTGTCTGTCCGTCCGTCTGTCTGTCTGTCCGCATATAACAACGCAAAAACTACCCAACCAAATGGTTTGCAATTTAAAATATATTATCTTTGCAGAATTTTGTCGAGACATTTCAAATTTTATTAAAATCGAATCAAAACTTTAGGAGATATTAATAAAAATATTTATTAAGAAATTTGAATTTTTTTTTTTTAAATCGGCGCTTTTTTGTTATAGGAGCTTCCAAAGTTTAATCGTCAAGCGACCGAGATACTTATTTTATGACAGAAATTAATCTGCAGACGATATAATTCATTTCACAGAATTAAAAATCATCAAGATCTGAATATTTATATAACTAGCTGATACATATATATCTGAATATTTATATAACTAGTTAAGATATTTGTATGAACAGTGTCATAAAATATATACTTAACTAGCTGTTTAACCCGTTCTACGCACGGGATATCATGAATTTATTTCTAAAACGTGCGTACGAACGCACCTCGTTTGTAACGTTTGACGTACAATTTCCAACTTGTTTCAGATTATATATTCGCAAGTCATGGTATACGGAATTATAATATTACTGATCACATAAGACAATTATATTCAAATGGAGATTCGTTAAAATTAAATTGTTTAGAAGGAAAGAAAAGGTCCTGTGTGAAGTTGGCAACCCCCATTACGAATTTAAATATATGAATTACGTAGAAGTTTTGCCCACCCATTATTTAATTTAGCCCACCTTTTATAACTCTGTAAATCACATTTTATTTTTTGACCCATTTCTCATACTAGCACCCATCACCTCACAATACGAAATTAAAAAGAACAATTGTGCTACTGTTTTACCCACCCATTATTTAATTTTGCGCACCATTTCTAATGCTGTAAATCAAAGATATCTTTGTTGACCACGTGTGGAGTTGGCACCCCTCCCCCCTCCTCAATTACGATTTAAGATTTATAAATTACATAGAAGTTTTGCCCACCCGTTATATAACTTTGTACACCTTTTATAAAGCTGTAAATTAAAAAATATGGTTTTGACCACGTGTTCAGCTGGCACCGCCCAATTCGAATATAGCTACACAAATTACGTAGAAGTTTTGCCCACTCATTATTTAATTTTGACTATAATTTTTAACGCTCTAAATCAAAGATATCTTTGTTGACCACGTGTGAAGTTGGCACCCCCCCCCCTTACGAAATAAGCCTTACACACATAAGTTTTGCCCACCCATTATATAATATTGCCCACCTTTTATAACGCTGTAAATTAAAAAAATATGGTTTTGATTACATGTCCAGTTGGCACCAGCGAATTTCAATATAGCCATACAATTGTACAAAGCAAAATTTTTACATTTTTACGTAATTTAAATTACGTAAAAATGTAAAAATTTTGCTTTTGCACATCTTTTATAATGCTGTAAATCAAATTTTATTTTTTGACCCAATGTGAAGTAGGCACTCCTCAATATGAATAAGGGCATATAATTTACGTAGAAATTTTGTTCAAGTTTTGCCCACCCATTACTTCCTATTGGGGGATGCTATTAAGAAAAATAGGTCAACAAATAAAATTTAATTTACAGTTGTATTGGGAATAGGGTAGTTGCGATGCTAACGAAAAAGAAAGACTACCGTGGTGATTTACGCGTATCTTTGTTTACAGACCGCGGGAGTCACGTGATGCTCGAATGCACCAATGCAGGTGTACGAAAAGCGAGGCTAACGAAAAAGAAAGGCTACCGCGGTGCTTTACGAGTATCTTTTTCTACAGACCGCGGGAGTCACGTGATGCTCGAATCCACCAATGCAGGCGTACGAAAAGAGCATCACGTCACTCTAGCTGTCTGTAAAAAAAGATAAGTGGAATGCACCACGGTAGCCTGTCTTTTTCGTTAGCCTCGACGAAAAGAGCATGACGTCACTCAAGCGGTCTGTAAAAAAAGATAAGTGGAATGCACCGCGGTAGCCTGTCTTTTTCGTTAGCCTCGGGGCAGTTGCAATTGACGTCATGATGGAGGTCACACACTACAAATAGGCAGTTCTGATTGATGAAACTATACTGACCTCCAGTTGAAGTACAATGGGTTGATCAGCTGATTGCAACTTCCCTATAGTCATCGAAAACTTTCGGAACATCAGCTAAATCCTGGCACAACTTTAAGAACGGCCGATAAATCTCGAAGAACGTTTGGCAAAACTCCGAGAACACTGTAAAAAACAGGGCAATTTTATATGGTCACGAGCAATGCAGGTCAAAAATTTAGGAACTGTAGGGGGGGGACTCTAGGATATTGGGAAAAAACGGCCAAAGTCACAAGAATGTTGGACAAAGCTGGACAAATCCTTAGGAACGCTGGACAAAACTTTAGTAACGTTAGGCAAAACTTCAGGAAGGCTGTGCAAGACTGGGTAAACATTAATAATGCTGGACAAAACTATAGGGACACTGGACAAAACTAGACTAAACTCTAAGAAAAGAGGAAAAACTGGGCAGTGCTATAAAAGAATTTATGCTCAGCCGGATAAACCTTTAGGGACGATGGACTAAACTAGGATTGTTGGGCAAAACTCTAGAAATAATGGGAAAAACTGGGCTATGCTATAGGATTACGGGTAAAAGTCATAACTGCTGAACACAATTCTAGGAACGTTTTGAAAAACTTTAGGATTACTGACCAAAACTTTGCAATGCTATAAGGAAAGGGCATGTTTACAAACAAACACTCCCGTCAATCAATCTCCCCCTCTCCCAGCCAATCAGACAAACTCGTCCCTGTTCGTACACCAATCAAAACCATCTTTTGCCCTGAGTGACGTCAACTGATCTTTCCTTATAGAAACAAGGGCAAAGCCAGACAAAAAATTAGGAATACCGGGCAAAAAATTTTAAACATTGGCCAAAACTAGGCTAATTCTAGAAACACTGTACAAAACGGGACAATGCCATAGGAACACTAGACAAAACCTGGGAATGCTATCGGAACACGTGAAATCCACGTAAAACTTTAAGAATGCTGTTCAAAACCGAGTAATGCTAAAGGAAAACGAGTAAAGTCAGGTAAAAAATTTGAAATGCAAGATTAAACTCTAGAAATTCTAGTCAAAACTCTGGAAACGCTGGATAAAATTCTAGGAACGTTGTGCAAATCTGGACAAAGCTCTTGTAAAATACTGAGCAAAACAGGGCAATGCTATAGCATAATTTCAAAAAACGGTCTATGAGCACGTTCAGAGACCGAAACGCGAGTTACTCGTATAATTGGGGAATGACGTCATCTGATTTTGTCGGGGTAAAGTTGGGTTAAAACGGCTGTGAACGCTTTTGGGTGAAGTTATGGGTATGTGTTTACAATCAAACACTTCCGTCAACCAATCTACCATTACATTTTGATTGTACGAACATTGCAGGAAGCATCCTAGCCGACGCTGGCCAATTATATCATAGTCCTGTTTAAGGTAGACCAATGAAATGGTCAGGACTCAAGTGTACAGTAGGAGTCATAAAGAACAACAGTTGACAATTGCAATTAGCTATAAAACAAACAAACAAATAATATTTCCCAACCACGTGATCACTTTACCCAACAAAATTCTTCAGGTAATGTGGGTTACCCGAAGTCTGGGCAATTTCCGGCTCCGAATGCTACTGGAAACCCTCAAAAAGTCACGTGATATTGATCTCTGAACGCTTCGGGTTCCCCATGCATTACTCTATGTAACTCGGGGTTCGGTCTGTGAACGCGCCCAATGTTATATAAAAACAGGCAAAGTTTGCAAAACTTTAAGAACGCTAGGCAAAACTTTATAAATACTTGGAAAATGCTGCAAGAATGTTAGGCAAAGTCGAAGAAATATCTAAAAAAGCTAAACAAACATAAGACTGTTGGGAAAACACTAGGAACAATGGGCAACACGTGGTAATGATATAGCATCACGGGCAAAGCTTCAGTAACGCTGAACAAAACTCTAGACGTTGGACAAAACGGGACAAAATTCTAGGAATACTAGACAAATCTGAAAACTCTAACCCTGTCAAACTCTCAAACTGTCAATCTGGAATCACCCTCTCCTTCGAAACATACCGCAAATGGGACGCTGATATAACTTTAGGAACTTTGAGAAAAACGCTACGAACACTCTAAAAAACCGGACAACGCTATGGACTTTACCCACAAGTGGCAACAGCTACGTCTCTGCGAGTACATGCCCTCCGGAAAAGACTGTTTATTGAACGAAGGGAAAGTTGTGCTAAGCTAAAATGTTCTTCACGCCTATTGCTGTTTTTCTGCTATATACCCGCAGATGATCTGGCGGGTACCTCTTGGTGGTCCTGACTTGGCCCCTTAAGTGGGAAAGATGACCGGAAGCCAAGCATTTTGCGACTCTCCGTCGGGTTGTTCCGACTCGACCCCTTAAGTGGGGAAGAGGACCGGACTCGATATAGTGAGATGTTCGTCGACAAGACAGACGGCCGTATTCTCCCATTCCACCGAAGTGGAACGAAACCGGAATTCAGTTCATCCGAAATCAGGCCTGGATTCCGGTTCGGTGGGAAAGAGCGATTCTCCCCTACGGCCGTATTCTCCCATTCCACCGAAGTGGAACGAAACCGGAATTCAGTTCATCCGAAATCAGGCCTGGATTCCGGTTCGGTGGGAAAGAGCGATTCTCCCCTAGTCCGATTCCAGATTCGGAATCATCGATATTTCTTCCCCAACATTCCAAAGGAAGTGACGTTTCAAATTCATAAGAAGTGTGAAAAACCAATCAGAATGAACGTAAACATATGCAACTGAACATGTTTATTTATTTTTTCATTATTTAGTGAAGATGTTCATAGTTACTATGATTTAATCAAAATAACATTTATTTAATAAATTTGAGTAAAGGAATGAATACCTAAAAGAAAATAACATGTTTTTCAATACTGCAGGGGATATTTCTGAAAAAGATTAAAAGGGGGAGGGGGGAATGTCCGTTTTTTTTTCTTGGTGTATTTATTTTTACGTTAAATATGAAATATTTAAATCGGATGATTAATCAAACACCTAATCTAATTTCTTATTATTGAACTGTTTATATCTGAGTTTTAAAGGCATAATTATTATATATTCATTTGTTATCATTTTTATTAATTTTGTACTTCGATCAACAAATAATTCATGATATTGGATCCAAAATTTAAACTTAAATTTGAACCAGTATATTTCACGATTTATGGAGAACATATTACAAATAAATAATAAATTATATTAAATAGAGTGAATTTCGCAATGCAGTTTTTGAATCTTTACATAAGTTTAATTTATTTTTCTATTTTATAATTTATCTAAAGAATAAATTTATACTGATAGTATATATATATATATATATTATTAGTGTAAATTTACTCACTAGCTATATTATTTACTTTACAAATGCCTCAGTTAAAAATAGCTACTTATATATTTATTATACAAGTTTGTGGATTTATGTTAACACTATTTAGCTAAATCATTATTTTATCTTGCCACTTTAAAACTTCTTGCTAATTATGCTACTGCAGGGAGACTCACAATTTAAGCCATTTTCAACACCCCACATATTACCCAAGCTCAGTAACCCTCCTCCCACCGTATAAAAAAAACAGAATCCTGCGTACTCTACTGTACTATTGACATACTTTTGTACGTAGCCTTAGAATATTTGTGTATGTCATTTTGATGTACACTTCTTATTGAAATAACATGCAGATGCAGATAATGCTAGCATTCTAGTATTAAGTACATTTTGTGTTATATTAAAATTGTTCCTATTCTAGTTTACATGTATTCTTCATTTTTTTAAAAGTATAGTTTTTCAAATAGTCATTCCACATTTTATTCTTGTTAATGCAATTTTAATTTATCTTTAATATAGTGGCGCAGGAAGGATCTTCAAATAAGAAGGGTTATTGAATCATTATTGATTATAAAATGAATAAATCCATTTTTTACAGATTAATAAAATATTTTGAGTATGAATGTGTAAAAAATTATATAATGAAAAGCACAAGTAGTGAAAATAAATTTTATTGAGCAGTTTTAAGAAGTTTTTAAGTTCTTGAAGAAGATGCATTCTAAAATATCTTTAGCGGTTTATGTTTTTTATGTTGACTTTTACACATCATGCATCACTTTAATACAATGTTTAGTTTGCATCTTATCAATTTTTAGGTGCTCCAAGATAGGCTTCAATTACCCCCCCCCCCTTTCTTTGCTGTACCAACCAGTGTTTAATAAGCACCTTGTTTAATTTTGCTGTGGATTATTATTCAGTTAAATTGAACAATAAAATTATATATATGTATGCATATACATTTGTACATAAATTACGTGTGTGTATGCGTTTCATAACCTACTTCAGGTAGGGCAAATTTTCATGTGCTAAAAATTCACAAACAACATTCTAATGCACCAAATGTTTCTACACAAAAGATATTGGAGCTTAGGCTGCACGTACAAAACACTAATTAATAAACAAATGACTAAATTCTCTGTCATGGCATTTCATAGGTGATATTCAATACAATTAAAATTCTTTTGTCAATGTATTCACTTATTGTTTGGGTTGAAAATTGACTACTTTAAACGAGAAAGGTTTTTGTTTTTATCATCCAAGCTTTTTAAAATTTTCTTTTGCATATTGATTTAACTAAATAAAATTAACTAATTCACATAAGACTTTAATAAAAACTGATATTTATTCACATAACTAATAATTAATATTATATGTACTTCAGTTAAGTTTTTTCTTCCTTTCATAAAGAATCAGGGTTGGCAGGTTTTTGACATGTGTCAGTTTTTGACGGTTTATACCATGGTGTAAACCATGTTGTCAAAAACCTCAGATACTACATTGATATCTAAAATTTCACATTATATGTCACACGTATTACAACATTACAGCAATGTTTAAAATATCACTATTATTAATAACTGCAATTTTGTAACTTGGTAAAATTTTAAAAGTAAAATTGTGTACAGTCAAACCTCGCTAACATGAACACGCTTAGCACGAATTACTTTTAGCATGAACTGTTTCCGATTGCCCCGTCCAGTTATATGTAATGTATTTAAGTTCGGATAACACGAACTACTTTTAACAGGAACAAAAAAATTTTCCCCTTGAGTGTTCGCCTTAACGAGGTTCGACTGTATTCTTAAATAGTAAATATAAGATTTGAAAGTGTTGCTTGAGCTGTACATTTTTTCTCTTACTTAAAATATCTTAAATCTCCTAATAATTTAAAACAATAATGATATTGAACAATATTAGAATGCCATCAAATAATACATATCAACATTACGGCATTTCTTAAATCTTCAGTGTTAGAATTCATAAAGAAAAAAAAATTTCAACTGATCAGAGATCCCCCCCCCCCCTCCCCCACGTTTTTTTTGTTTCAGATCAAGATTTAAGGATTAAATTAGACATATATCATAAGTTCTGATAAAGTCAAAACAACAATGATAATTTAAAAATTTTATCATTCAGAGTTGAAAAAGAAAACTCGAGCTAAGATTTAAATCTATTTCTATAATACAAATGCTGTTAGAAAATGAAATGTTGAATTTTCTGTAATTTTGATTTTTTTTCTTAATTGTTTTCATTTAATTTATAATTCTTCTTTTCTTTAAACCAATAAAATCACACACAAAGTATTTTTTTTTACTTTATTAAATAACACATTCATTGACGATGGCTATGATTGCTAAAATTTCATAATAAATAATATTTTTGTGATAAATAAAGATATTTCATTCAAATAAGTTCTGCACATACTTATAATTATCATAAATGAGAAACCAAAAACATAATTCAATCTAATTTATATAAAGACAAATAGTTTTTTTTTTTTTTTTTGTAATCAGTGGTCGATCCAGGAAAAATTTGGGGCCTTTTTAGGGCCCCTTCACAAAAATCTATTTAATAAAATGGGCTCCTTCACAAAAATCAATTTGATAAAATAGGTTCCTTTCACAAAATTCTATTCCATAAAAACTTACTATTTATTATTTATTTATTACTTTGTGATGTTTTAAAATGTGTAATTTGTAAACAAACAAGTTCACCAGGGCGGAAAACTTCAGCAAAAGGATTTAAAAAAGTTTTTATTTATAAATGCTTGGTTCGAATTTGATTAATTGGATTTCAACTTTGGTTGTAAAATGTTATTTTTCACAAAAATATAATAAATTTCACAAAAATAACCTTTACTTTTCACAAAATGGGCCCCAAGAAAAAAAACCTGTTAATCAACTTTTATTTCTGTAGGTATATATTCCTTTGACTTTTCTTTAATGTACAAAGTGGCAAACTATTATATCTTAATTTTTCAGAATACCTGCCACATATCAATTAAATGATCTGTCTTGGTTCAATGATTCAAAGATAGTATTTTGGGTACTTTTCCATTATATTCCAACACATTTATGAAAGGAACAAAAAGAAAATCCCTTGTTTATACAAGAGCAAAATTTAATGACATGCACCATGTGTAAAGAATTTGCAAAAGCAGATGACACCAATTTTGTGAATGGATGCCCAGCTTTGCACACACATGCATATACAATCTATGTACAAAGTCGAACATTGTTGTCGACATTAAATCACTTAGCACTAATAAATACCAACGGATAAGATGGTACTATTATTTTAATGATTAACACACACACACACAAAAAAGTGGTCCTTTTGATTTCATATTAACAAGATTCGACTGTAATGAAATTATAAGTTTTTTTTTTCTTTTTACTAAATTCTTAAGTGTCATCAGTTAAGGGATAAAATTTTGTTACTGACTTGGTAGGAAGTTATCCAGTTTTAATTTTGTTTTACATGATTAAGTGCATTTTTCAATTATAAATACAGTAATATTTAAAAATTCTTTATATCAGCTTTACAGTTGCTTAAAATATTTTAATCTGGTAGATTAAGAACTTCAATTTTAAACAAAAGCAAAATATTTGTGCTTTTCTGTAAAGGAGTATATAATACTAAAAATGAATATTTGACACCTACCTTTCATTTTCCAATTTTTATCACTGATTAAGAAGCATAATTTATATTTTTATAATTAATTAACAACATTATAGTTACTAATTATAGAATAATAAAAATTGCAATAAGTCATTTCATTAGTTAAACAAATAACAAATTAACTATACCTATTAATTATTCTTACATACCTTTAGAGTAAATATAATTATAAGAATGAACAGTTTGAATTAACGAAGGATTTTTTACTATCTCTCTTAATCAGATTATTTTCTGCCATGCTTATAAGCTCAAAAACCAAATTAATGAAAACAAACGCATATTCTTTCATTATTTAGTTATTAAATAATGAAAAATTTCATAAAAGCATGTTTTGAAAAAATTATATGAAATTTTTTCTAAATATTAAAAACTAATATAGAAATTGTGATTATAAGAATATATTTTAGTAAAATAAGTTTTAATTTACATAATTTATAAACAAACCTCAATTTGAACACTTGAAATTTTACTCATTTTTATAGACAATGGTTATAATTTATTTTAACATTATATTTCTAATACATTCAATAATTAACAGTAAATTAATCTGAAATTAAATTAATATTTCAGTAGCAGAATAAAAATTACGTGTATTATTCAAGAGCATGTTTTCAAATGGAACAATTTTACAATGTTTTCCCAAACAGTTGGCTTTTTATAGCCTCGAACAAAAAGAAAATGTTGCCTATTATTGCATGATAGTCATTTAAAAATATGCTAAATAATTTTTGTAATTACTTTTTTTGTTATGTTCTCAGAGTTTATAGTGGAACATGCTATATTTTAGAAAACCTAATTCAGCAAGTATAATGTAAAAAAAAAAAAAAAAAAAAAAAAAACTAGTTTGTAGGAAGCAACAATATTATTTTTGATGTTACTTCATTGAACTTATTTCACTGTCCTCTCTTTTGGCATAGCAGTGGGACTCTTATCGTATTGCAGATTTAAATGTTGTACTTCTTTGAGGCAAAGATTCATCCACAATCCTTCCAAAAGTAGCATTTAGTCCAATGGCATCAAAATTCCACTTGCTTGCAGAAGATCACTAATGATAGTCATTTATTCTACAATAAGACTACGCACCTGTGATCTTCTGAGAGCAACCAAACATCTATTCAGGCACCACAGGACACTAATCTCCTTCTGAACTTTTTATGGAATGATATTGTGTTTGTTGTTTATCAGAAATAAAATCGATGCACCCTAGAAACTAGTTTTTTTTAAGAACATTACTCTCTCAAAACAGCATGTTACACAACAAACTATGAGAAAACTAGGGTCTTCGGCAGTTTCCCTACTTCTATCATACAACTTTTGATCACTTTATCAATATATATCAGTATTTGCCTAAAAATTTATAAATATACACTTAAATCGAAGAATCTTCCATTCTATAATTTTTTATAACGAAAGTTTTTCAAAAACAGTAATAATAATAAATAAATGCTTTTGAAAAAAAAAAAATCAAAATTTTTATTTTATTAGATAAATACATTTAAACAGATGACTTATGCTGTAAGATAAATCTATATCTTGGAAGATAAACACATCTAAATCACAATTTAAATAAAACTTTTTTAACTCTGAAATACATTGAATAGATCAAATGAAGTAAAAGAAAATAAACTTTTAAGATAAATAAGTTTCCTTTCAATGTTCAAAAATTATTTATTATTATAGGGACTTTAAACTTATCTTTATTTTCATTATCATTGGGTCTCATTTGCCAGCATGATTTTTTTTTATTCAAGTGAAATTCACCGACTGGAAGTTTTTATTAATAATTATGAACTTTGTTTTTGCCAAACCGAAGACTGCTGACTCCAATAAGTTTTTACAAATCATTCAAAAGAAAAATTTTATATTTGTATAGTATTCACATTAGGTAAAGTTTGGGCTTGGGGGTGTGATATTTAACTCGTAAGCCTTGCTGTTGGATCCGATACTCATGCACATATACTTCACAGTGGACAAAAAATTGAAAATGCAACTTACAGATTATGTTTCAGCTAATAAATATTACACACAACTGTTATACTAGGGTTTCAACATCTAAGAAATCTTTTTCTGCTTTTTAAAAAACACAAGATTCCAATAAATGCTAAATTAGTATTGTAAAATGATAAAAAGATTAACTGCACTACCTAAGATTTTGCTTAAAAAAAAAAAAAAGTCTTATTTGAAGAAATTATTATACAACAATAACATGTAATTTTTTAATAATTATGTTATTTTCTACCTGTGATCGTTAACGTGCAACATGAACATAAAAATTTGAAAATATAAACAAATAAGCGACTGAGCTTATTCCACTTGGATATTATATTATATTGATGCAAGTTGAGAACTGTGAAAGTTGTTTTCAGAAAAGGCAGCAAGTATTTTTCAGCCCATACACAGGCTGTTTTCAAGTAAATAATTAGAAATAAAGAAACTCAAGATTTTGAATTTAGAATCAAAATAGCATTAATTATTTAGTATAACATTGCAACTGTTTATTTAGGGATTTTTTTTTTTTTTTTTTTTTTTTTTTTTTTTGCATAATATAAGAAATAAATAAAGACGAAGTTAAATATAAAATAAAATAAGTATGTTTAGCCAGTATGAGTAAGTCAATGAAGATTAATTTAAATTGAAAAAATATAGTAGAATGTCCTTCTGCAATTAAAAGCCTTCAATAAAATGGCATTTTTATATTATGTAGTGCATATAAAAGTAATTTTGCCCCCCCCCCCCAAAAAAAAAGGGGGGGCAACATATTTGATTAGGGTTAGTTATTTTATATGTTGAACAGGTAACTGTACTGGTTACATCTCAAGAAAATAACAAATCTCCAAAAAATTAGGAGAGTGATAAAATTGGCACCAGTGGTCAATTAAATATTTTATGACAAATTTGAACCAATTTCTGATTTATTAGCAATTAGTATTTAACAAATAAATATTTGAAAAATAAAATTGCAATAAACATTGACATTAAGACATCTATTCATGAAGTTAAACTCATTTTACTTTGAAAGAGAAATATAGTTCTTAAAAATATGAAAATAGTACTGACAAAAAATTTCAAATTTTAGTTATCACTTAAAAAAATAGCCAAATATATATTTTTTAAATCATAGCAACATGTATACTAGCCAAAAGTTATTTTGATAGTATATTGATAAATGCAGAATTCTTTTTGCAAGGCTGTATAATATTTTTAGATTAAAATTCACAAAGCTGCCATATCATGTGGATATTTTAATTCAATGTAAAAAATCAAATTTTCACCCCTCTTTAATTGACACTTGCAATTAATTTTATAAATAATTCCAGAGATTGGATCATATTTTTTTTAAACAAATACACTTTAAATGGTGCAATGCTACTGTTACTGTAGCATTTAAATTAATTTTTAAAATATCACACGAAAATTTGCATGTGATAATGTAGGATACAAGACTTATTAAGCAGTGAAATGTGAAAACATAAGGCAATTATTTAACTTTATTAGATTACATTACAATAATATGTTTTAAAAAGTTCTAATACACACAAGCATATAAAATATCACACAAATATGTATAGACATGTACAGCACAGGTTTTTTAGTTATGTACAAAGGTTATTCAGAAATATGAAATTTAGTTTAAAAAAAATCTTCAAAATATCTAAAGATGCATATTTTAAACAGATCCAATCAAATATTACCAAGTCTTTTAAACAATTCGGGGGGCATATCAATATTTAGATTCTAAAAAATAGAGATACTTTTAATACATGTCTCTAAACAAACAAATATACGGAGTGAAAAGGAGACAGAATCTGTCATAGAAAAATTTTGAACTTATTACAATATATAATAATATTTTACTTCATTTCAGGAGATAATAATATCTATTACTTACCAATTTGAATAGAACGGAAAATAAAAATATTCACATTTTAATTATCCAACAGGAATTAATAAAAAAAAAAACATATAAAAAAAGAAATAAACTCTACAAATGTTATACAAAAAACATCAACAATAACTGCTTACGTCCACCATTATTAGCAAACAGAGAGATTCCACCGTCCAAAACGATATTCCGGCTGCCTCTGAGCAGCCGAAAGAAAGTAAAGGATATTCCACATTTCCGAAATGCCTGAATTCCGGATTTTGAGGGGAGAATCGCGATCTTCGAAATAACACCTGGAATCATCGAATTCAGTACGATATTCCGATTCCGCGTGAGGGGAGAATACGGCCGCTAGTCCGATTCCGGATTTGTAATAATCGATATATTTTCCGTTGCATTCGAAAGGAAGTGACGTTTCAAATTCATAAGAAGTGTGAAAAACCAATCAGAATGAACGTAAACATATGCAACTACACATGTTTATTTATTTTTTCGTTAACTAGTGAAGATGTTCATAGTTACTATGATTTAATCAAACTAATATTTTGTAAATAAATTTGAGTAAAGGAATGAATACTTAAAGGAAAATAAAATGTTTTTCAATACTGCAGGGGATATTTCTGAAAAAGATTGAAGGGGGGGGAGGGGGGAATTGCCGTTTTTTTTTCCTGGTGTATTTATTCTTATGTTAAATATGAAATATTTAAATCGGATGATTAATCAAACACCTAATCAAATTTCTTATTATTGAACTGTTTATGTCTGAGTTTTAAAGACATAACTATTATATATTCATTTGTTATAATTTTTATTAATTTTGTATTTCGATCGACAAATAATTCATGACATCCACATGATCCAAAATTTAAACTTAAATTTGAACCAGTATATTTCATGATTTATGGAGAAAATATTACAAATAAATAATGAATTATATTAAATAAAGTGAATTTCTCAATGCAGTTTTTGAATTTTTACATAAGTTTAATTTATTTTATAATTTATCTAGAGAATAAATTTATACTAATAGTATATATATGTATATATATACTATTAGTGTAAATTTACTCACTAGCTATATTATTTATTTTACAAATGCATCAGTTAAAAATAGCTACTTATATATTTATTATACAAGTTTGTGGATTTATGTTAATACTATTTAGCTGAATCATTATTTTATCTTGCCACTTTAAAACACTTCTTGCTAATTATGCTACTCACAATTTAAGCCATTTCCACAACACCACATATTACCCAAGCTCAGCAACCTCTCGCCCTATAAAAAAACAGAATCCTGCGTACTCTACTGTATTATTGACAAACTTTTGTACCTAGCCTTAGAATATTAGTGTATGTCATTTTGATGTACACTTCTTATTGAAATAACATGCAGATGCGGATAATGCTAGCATTCTAGTATTAAAAGTCAGGCATCTGTTCAGGAAAAAATTGGGTCCTTTAAAGGACCCTTTACAATTTTTTTTAATTTCAAAACAAGACTCTTCATAAAACTATTTTTCCTAAAACAGGACCCTTCACAAAACTATTTTTCCTAAAACAGTACCCTTCACAAAATTCTTTATCTTAAAAATAGGTTTTTCAAAAAACTTTTCCATCTTTAAACTGAGCATTTCACAAATTAATCATTTAAAAGTAAAATCTGACCTGTCACTTTGACATAAACACCTTGTTTAATTTTGCTGTGGATTATTATTCAGTTACATTGGAAAATAAAATTATTTATATGTATACATTTGTACATAAATTACGTGTGTGTATGTGTTTCATAACATACTTCAGGTAGGGCAAATTTTCATGTGCTAAAAATTCACAAACATTCTAATGCACCAAATGTTTACACAAAAGATATTGGAGCTTAGGCTGCACGTACAAAACACTAACTAATAAACAAATGACTAAATTCTCTGTCATGGCATTTCATAGGTGATATTCAATACAATTAAAATTCTTTTGTCAATGTATTCACTTATTGTTTGGTTGAAAATTGACTACTTTAAATGAGAAATGTTTTTGTTTTTATCATCCAAGCTTTTTTAAAATTTTCTTTTTGCATATTGATTTAACTAAATAAAATTAACTAATTCACATAAGACTTTAATAAAAACTGATATTTATTCTCATAAATAATAATTAATATTATATGTACTTCAGTTAAGTTTTTTCTTCCTTTTATAAAGAATCAGGGTTGGCAGGTTTTTGACGGTTTATACCATGGTGTAAACCATGTTGTCAAAAACCTCAAATACTACATTGATATCTAAAATTTCACATTATATGTCACACATATTACAACATTACATGCAATGTTTAAAATATCACTATTATTGTATATCGATAATTAATATCTTAGTAAAGTCTTATTATTAACTGCAATTTTGTAACTTGGTAAAATTTTAAAAGTAAAATTGTATATTCTTAAATAGTAAATATAAGATTTGAAAGTGCTGCTTGAGCTGCACATTTTTTCTCTTACTTAAAATATCTTAAATCTCCTAATAATTTAAAACAATAATGATATTGAACAATATTAGAATGCCATCAAATAATACATATCAACATTAGGGCATTTCTTAAATCAAAAGCAGACAAGTGTTAGAATTCATAAAGAAAAAAAAATTCAACTGATCAGAGATTCGTTAGAAGTTTTATTGTTGTACAATGGTTTTCTTGCGATTGAAAATTCCAAAAAAAATAACAATATTTTATTACAATTAATAATTAAAATTATTTTGTAATTATTAAATTACTATAATTTTAAATAAAATATTACATAAATCATTGACTTACCTAATGTATACCTATTGTTGTTAAAATGTATTTGAACCTGTTTTTGATACTTGTCATGTCAAAAACTCAACCCTGTAAAGGATGCTGTTATGTGGATATTTGTATTGATTTCAATTACTTAAGATAAATAGGTTTTCTTATATTACAAAATGTAACACATTTCAATAGTTGCTTATAAAATGCAATTGACAGTTTCTTATTAAAAATTGTTTGTTTATAGATACTCAGATACAGATATTGTTTATGTAAATCAATAATATGCTAGTACTCTTGAATTAAATGTATGGGAACCTAACCCTTTGATACAATAACTCAATTTACTGAAAAGAAAAAAAAGAAGACACAAATATCCTGAACAGTCAAAACTTAGCCCCCCCCCCTTTTTTTTTTTTTTTTTAGATCAAGATTTCAGGATTAAATTAGATATATATTGTAAGTTCTGATAAACTCAAAACAACAATGATTTGAAAAAAATATAATAATTGAATAAATAAAAAAGTTATAAAAAGTATATAAACAATGATTTGATTCTAAAAAATTATGCTAATTAATATTTTATATGTAACTTGTAACTCGTGCTACTTTTCATATTAAAATTTATTGAAGTGATTATTAAGCTTCTCAAAATAATTATAATTTAAAATTTTTATCATTCAGAGTTGAAAAAGAAAACTCTAGCTAAAATTTAAATCTATTTCTATAATACAAATGCTGTTAGAAAATGAAATGTTGAATTTTATGTAATTTTGATTTTTTTTCTTAACTGTAGTAATTGTTTTCAATTAATTTATAATTCTTCTTTTCTTTAAACCAATAAAATTGCACACATTTTTTTTTTTTTTACTTGTTGAATTATTAAATAACAAATTCATTGACGATGGCTATGATTGCTAAAATTTCATAGTAAATAATATTTTTGTGATAAAGATATTTCATTAAAATAAGTTCTGCACATACTTATAATTATCATATATGAGAAACCAAAAACATAATTCAATCTAATTTATATAAAGACAAATAGTTTTTTTTTATGTTAATCAACTCTTGTTTTTGTAAGTATATATACCTTTGACTTTTCTTTAATGTACAAAGGGACAAACTATTATATTTTAATATTTCAGAATAACTCTAACATGTCAATTAAATGATCTGTCTTGGTTCAGTGATTCAAAGATAGTATTTTGGGTACTTTTCCATTTTATTCCAACACATTTATGAAATGAAAAAAAGAAAATCCCTTGTTTACACAAGAACAAAATTTGATGATATGCACCATGTGTAAAGAATTTGCAAAAGCAGATACACCAACTTTGTGAATGGATGCCCAGCTTTGCACACATATGCATACAATCTATGCACAAAGTCGAACATTGTTGTTGACATTAAATCACTTAGCACTAATGAATATCAACAAATAAGATGGTACTATTATTTTAATAATTAACACACACACAAAAAAAAGTGGTCCTTTTGATTTCATATTAACAAAATTCGACTGTAATGAAATTATAAGTTTTTTTTTTCTTTTTACTAAATTCTCAATCAGTTATAGGTTATATCAGTTAAAGGATAAAATTTTGTTACTGACTTGATAGGAAGTTATTCAGTTTTAATTTTGATTTACATGATTAAGTATATTTTTCAATTAATTTATAAATACAGTAATACTTAAAAATGCTTTATATCAGCTTTACAATTGCTTCAAATATTTTAATCTGGTAGATTAAGAACATCAATTTTAAACAAAAGCAAAATATTTGTGCTTTTCTGTGAAGGAGTATATAATGCTAAAAATGAATATTTGACACCTACCTTTCATTTTCCAATTTTTATCACTGATTAAGAAGCATAATTTGTATTTTTATAATTAATTAACGACATTATAGTTATTAATTATAGAATAATAAAAGTTGCAATAAGTCATTTCATTAGTTAAACAAACAAATAACAAATTAACTATATCTATTAATTATTCTTACATACCTCTAGAGTAAATATAATTATAAGAATGAACAGTTTGAAATAACGAAGGATTTTTTACTATTTCTCTTAATCATATAATTTTCTGCCATGCTTATCAGCTAAAAAACCAAATTAATGAAAACAAACGCATATTCTTTCATTATTTAGTTATTAAATAATGAAAAATTTGATAAAAGAATGTTTTGCAAAAATTATATGAAAAATTTTCTAAATATTAAAAACTAATATAGAAATTGTGATTATAAGAATATATTTTAGTAAATAAGTTTTAATTTCATAATTTATAAACAAACCTCAATTTGAACATTTGAAATTTTACTCATTTTTATTTTTATAGACAGTGGTTATAATATAATTTATTTTAACGTTATATTTCTAATACATTCAATAATTAACAGTAAATTAATCAGAAATTAAATTAATATTTCTTTTTCTTATATTATTCAGATCTATTGCATACATTGCTATCATTTCAGTAGCAGAATAAAAAATAAGTGTTATTCAAGAGCATGTTTTCAAATGGAACAATTTTTCAATGTTTTTCCAAACAGTTGGCTTTTTATAGCCTCGAACGAAAAGAAAGAATGTTGTCCATTATTGCATAATAGTCATTTAAAAATATGTTAAATAATTTTTGTAATTACTTTTTTTGTTGTGTTCTCAGAGTTTGTAGTGTAACATGCTGTTTTTTAGAAAACCTAATTTAGCAAGTATAATGTAATAAAAAATACTAGTTTGTAGGGAGCAACAATATTATTTTTGATGCTACTTCATTAAACTTATTTCACTGTCCTCTCTTTTGGCATAGCAGTGGGACTCTTATATTGCAGATTTAAAAGTTGTACTTCTTTGAGGCAAAGATGTATCAACAATCCTTCCAAAAGTAGCATTTAGTCCAAAGGCATCAAATTCCACTTGCTTGCAAAAGATCACTAATGATAGTCACTTATGTTAAAATATGTTAATTCTAATATTTTAAATGTTATTAATGTGTAACTTAACTGTTTCTAACTTGTACACTGTATTAAATTTGTGAAGTGGCAACAGCCTTTGAGTACAAGATTGGCAACTCAATTTGGCAACGGTCAGTAGTTGTTGATGCCTGCCGCGTTTGCTGGCGCTTGTATCTGAAAGCTATGTTAGTGTGATATGTCATTATTTGTTAATATAATTATTTAATCTGGATCATGGCCGATTATTTCCTTTCATTTATTTTTCAACACGTTATCAGCACGAAGCTCTGCTTAGAAAGCTGATTGCGATCCAGAATGGAAAAGTATTTGATGTTGTAGCACGAGGTCGATCTTAAGCCTAACCACGTTGAAAGACGAAGTGAATGAATTTCCTTACCGCTTGAAGAAGATAATTTGCTGGTGGATTTTTTAATTCAAATTTTAACGTATAAAAAAAAAAAAAAAAAGAAAAAAAAAAAATGACCTCTGAAGAATATAAAATGCCGAAATTAAACGGCGACAATTATCACACTTGGCGTATTCGTTCCCGCGCTATCCTAGTCCAGAAGCGGTGTTGGGAAGCGATTGAACCGGGATATGGAACTGACATGAATGATGCCGAGCGAAAGAAAAATGACGAAGCACTTACCCTATTATTTCTTATTGTTGAAGATACTTATCTAGACGACATTGGGGACTGTATAAGAGCCAGAGACGCCTGGAACTCTCTTAAAGAAATGCATACGAAGTTCGGTTTATTACATGTTCTACAACTCATGAGAGAATTTTTTAACATTGTAATGAAGCCTAATGAATCTGTGCAAGCCTACCTAGCAAGATTAATGGATTTACACAGGAAGTTATCCAACGGAGGCTATGCATTCACAGATAGGGAAGTTGCCCTAGTGATGCTGTTAGGACTACCCAAGGCCTATGAATCGCTGATCCTGAATCTTGAAAAAGATGAAGCAAACTTGACAACCACATTTGTCAAGTCCAGACTGCTGGTTGAAGAAAAAAGGATAGCAAGAAACGACAGTTTACCCAATGCATGCCATGAAGAACAAGCCCTCCACACTAGAAGTTTCCCATCAAATCAGAGAAGACCTGCAGCAGCAAAATCAATTAAGAAATTTATGCCAAGAAAAACTACTGAAGAAGCTGAATTTAACAGAAGAAAAAACACTAAATGCTTTTGCTGTGGCCAATGGGGACACATATCAAGAAACTGTGAAGAAGCCAGACAACAACATCAAAACAGTGCCAAAACAGCAGTTGACCGCAAGACCAGTGTTGCACTATTAGCAGACGAAGATGAATCAAAGAGGAAAAATCTCTGGATTCTTGATAGTGGAGCAACTGAACATATGACCTCTAATAGAAGGAAATTTTCAAGCCTTAGACCATATTCATCTGAAGTTGAAGTTGCAAATTCAGAAAGAATAAATGTCAGTGGAATAGGTAATATATCATTCAAGATATATGAAGAAAGTGAAGAGAGAGACATTACAATTCAAAATGTTTTATTTGTCCCAAAACTAGGAGGAAACCTGCTGTCAATTGGAAGGATTGAGGAGAAAGGCTTGAAGGTCGAATTCGCAGATGGCAAGGCCAGAGTGATTGACAACAAGGGCAAAACACTCCTGTCAGCCAAGAAGAAAGGAAGGCTGTACATTATTGAAGAGCAGGCATCAATGGCTTGTGTAACAAGAACTGAAAGCATTGAACTGATGCATCGCAGGCTTGGTCACCCGCATTATAATGCAATCAAAAACTTAGAGTCTATTGACAAAGAATTACCAGTGTTACCAAATGCACCATGCTCTATCTGCATTCAGGGAAAAATGAAGCGGAAGAAATTTCCAAAATCATCCAACACTCGAGCTAAGGATCTCCTTGAAATCATACACTCGGATGTCGTCGGCAAAATTTCCCCATCATCCTTTGGAGACTCAAAATATTTTGTGACATTTACTGATGATTTTTCAAACTATACTACATTGTATACCATGAAGGCCAAAAGTGAAGTATTGGAAAAATTTGATGAGTACAGAAGCATGGTTGAAAATCTCCATAACAAGAAGATAAAATTTTTAAGAAGCGACAATGGTCGAGAATTCAGGAATGAAAATTTTGACAAGTATCTCACCACACATGGAATCCAAAGGCAGCTAAGTGTACCTGAAACACCGCAGCAGAATGGTAAATCGGAGAGGCTAAACCAGACTCTAGTAAACACAACAAGATGCCTACTTATTGAATCAGGAGCGGACTACAGATTTTGGGCAGAAGCAATAGCCACTGCAGCATACTTACATAATAAGAGACCATCTTGCGCAATAAATGGCAATATTCCTGAAGAAATGTGGTCAAATTCTGAAGGCAAAATAGATCATCTCAAGGTATTCGGATGTAGAGCTTGGAGCCATGTGCGCTCATATTCAAGAAAAAGCAAACTTGATCCTAAGGCAACAGAATGCATTTTTGTTGGTTATCCCACTGGAACCAAGGGATACAAGTTATATGACATGAAGAGAAAACAGTTCTTTGTGAGCAGAGATGTTATCTTTGAGGAAAATGTTTTTCCATTGAAGACTGTCAGTTGTCATAATGCCACAGAAGTCTCACTCCGTATTGAAAACTTTGAAGAGGACTACTTGTATACACCTGAAGCAGAAGTTGAAGATACCTTTCAAGAGCAATCAAACCTTGACACAGATGATTCAAATCGATTGCCTGACTCATTTCAAGAATTAGATGACCCAAGTCCTGAAGAGTATTCTTACCAACAGCTTGAAGATGTTCCAAAATCAGCTATAGAAATAATAGAAATGCCCGACAAATATGACACTGAAGCTGAAGTGATGACAGATAACCCTACTCGTACAATCAAGAGAAGTGAAGGAGCAAGACCTGTCAAGCCTCCCAAACATCTTGAAGATTTCTATCTCTACAATGCCCAAGAGATATGCTGGCATGATGAGAGAAACCCAGTGACAGTAAAGGAAGCTCTGGAATCCCCCGAAGCAGACATGTGGCAAAAGGCCATGAATGAAGAAATAGCAAACCTCACTCAAGCCCAAACATGGGAGCTTACTACCAAACCTCCTGGTGTAAAGATAATATCTTCCAGATGGCTGTTCCGCAAAAAGAAGGACGAAACTGGAAAAAGAGTAAAGTTTAAGGCCAGGTTAGTGGCAAGGGGCTATCTCCAGGTGCCTGGTGTAGATTTCAAAGACACGTTTTCACCAGTTATCAAGCTCAAATCCATACGTTTACTACTCGCCATAGCTGCAGAAAAGGATTTTGAAGTTCATCAAATGGATGTGACAGCCGCATACCTTAACGGAACATTGGAAGAAGACATCTACATGGCCCAACCAGTAGGTTGTGTGGAGAAAGGTAAAGAACACCTAGTGTGTCACTTAAAGAAAAGTTTGTATGGTCTTAAACAATCTGGCAGAGTTTGGAATTCATGTTTGGACAAATTCTTGACTGAATGCGGTCTTAAAAGATCTGATGCAGATCCCTGTATTTATTACAATGCTGAAAGGAATCTTATCATTGGTGTTTATGTAGATGATCTCCTTATTGTTGGAAATTTGAAGGATATAGAAGAATTTAAGCAAAACATCAAGAGAAAAATTCATTGCTAAGGATCTTGGACCAGCTAGTCAAATCTTGTCAATGAAGATAGACAAAGATATTGATGGTTCCATCACTCTAGATCAGATTTCCTACATTACTGAAATTCTCGACACATTTAAAATGTCAGAAGCCAAACCCGCAGCAACACCTTTAGATCCGAATATTAAGTACAAGCATGTCGATGACTATCAATGGGAGAAAATTAAAGAAGAAAGCAAAAGGATACCGTACAGACAAGCAATTGGAAGTTTCTTGCACTTAGTATGTGGCACCCGCCCTGACTTAGCATATGCAGTTACATATATGAGTCAATTCAACGAAAGGCCAAACGAAGAACATTGGAGGGGGATCAAACACATGTTGAGATACCTCAAAGGAACCATGTTCAAGAAACTTAGGTTCAAGAAGAATGGCCGGGGCCTGCAAGTTTTTTCAGATGCTGACTGGGGTAGTGACAAAAATGACAGGAAATCCTTTAGCGGATACGTGATCTTTCTCTCTAGTGCACCCATTTCCTGGTCAAGCAAGAAGCAAACTGTCACTGCCCTATCATCTACTGAAGCGGAATATGTTGCAATGTGCCATGTAGCGAAAGAAGTAATATGGATGAAGAACTTGCTCGCAGAGATTTGTGTGGAGTTTCTGAATACTCCTCAAAAGGTCCATGTTGATAATCAAGGTGCTATTTTTATTTCAAAGAATCCTGTTACATCCGAAAGAAGCAAGCACATCAGTATCAAGTATTTTTTCTTGAGAGACTTGGTGATTAACAAAGTGATACAGTTTGAGCATGTGTCGTCCCAAAATAACTACGCTGATTTATTGACAAAAACAGTGTCTAAGAAGATATTGTCGAAGTTCAATTATGGTATGAACATGAACTGTAATACATAAGGACACAGTGTTGAACTTTAAACATTGGAACTCTTTCCTTTTGCACGTATATATATTTTTTTTATTTTCTCTTTTATACCAGTGTAACAGGTAAGGTGTTAATTTATGCACCATATTGTGTATCGTAGAAGTATGTTCTATATCGTGCATTGTAGAAGTATTATGTTGTATATTATTATGCCCTCACTTACAAATTCTTAAAATTGAAGAACTCTAATCATTTAAAATAGTATAATTAGCAAGGGGGCGTGTTAAAATATGTTAATTCTAATATTTTAAATGTTATTAATGTGTAACTTAACTGTTTCTAACTTGTACACTGTATTAAATTTGTGAAGTGGCAACAGCCTTTGAGTACAAGATTGGCAACTCAATTTGGCAACGGTCAGTAGTTGTTGATGCCTGCCGCGTTTGCTGGCGCTTGTATCTGAAAGCTATGTTAGTGTGATATGTCATTATTTGTTAATATAATTATTTAATCTGGATCATGGCCGATTATTTCCTTTCATTTATTTTTCAACAACTTATTATACAATAAAACTACACACTTGTGATCTTCTGAGAGCAATCAAACATCTATTCAGGCAGGCACCACAGGATCCACCAGACACTAATCTCCTTCTGAACTTTTTATGGAATGATATTGTATTTGTTTCTAGAAGTAATATCAAAAATAAAATCGATGCACCCTAGAAACTAGTTTTTTTTTTAAAGAACATTATTCGCTAAATATTCTCTCAAAACAGCAGGTTACACAACAAACTATGAGAAAACTAGGGTCTACGGCAGTTTCCCTACTTCTATCATAAGACTTTTGATCACTTTATCAATATATATCAGTATTTGCCTAAATATTTATAAATATACACTTAAATCGAAGAATCTTCCACAGAGAGCATTCTATAATTTTTGATAATGGAAGCTTTTCAAAAACAGTAATAATAAATATATGCTTTTGAAAAAAAAAAATCAAAATTTTTATTTTATTAGATAAATACATTTAAACAGCTGACTTATGCTGTAAGATAAATCTATATCTTGGAAGATAAACACATCTAAATCAGAATTTAAATAAAACTTTTTAAACTCTGAAATACATTGAATAGATAAAATGAAGTAAAAGAAAATAAACTTTTAAGATAAATAAGTTTCCTCTCAATGTTCAAAAATTATTTATTATTATAGGGACTTTAAACTTATCCTTATTTTCATTGGGTCTTATTTGCCAGCATGATTTTTTTTTATTCAA
The DNA here is from genome assembly GCA_963931845.1 of Maratus michaelseni. NCBI lineage: Eukaryota > Metazoa > Arthropoda > Arachnida > Araneae > Salticidae > Maratus > Maratus michaelseni. Next base: position 37,263,210 of record OZ007586.1, on the reverse strand, counting down.
GTGAAATTCACCAACTGGAAGTTTCTATTAATAATTATGAACTTTGTTTTTGCCAAACCGAAGACTGCTGACTCCAATAAGTTTTTACAAATCATTCAAAAGAAAAATTTTATATTTGTGTAGTATTCACATTAGGTAAAGTTTGGGCTTGGGGGTGTGATATTTAACTCGTAAGCCTTGCTGTTGGATCTGATACTCATGCACGTATACTTCACAGTGGACAAAAAATTGAAAATGCAACTTACAGATTATATTTGAGCTAACAAATATTACACACAACTGTTAATACTAGGGTTTCAACATCTAAAAAATCTTTTTCTGCTTTTTAAAAAACACAAGATTCCAATAAATGCTAAATTACTATTGTAAAATGATAAAAAGATTAACTGCACTACCAAAGATTTGCTTTAAAAAAAAAAAAGTCTTATTTGAAGAAATTATTATACAACAATAACATGTGATTTTTTAATAATTATGTTATTTTCTACCTGTATTCGTTAACGTGCAACATGAACATAAAAATTTGAAAATATAAACAAATAAGCGACTGAGCTTATTCCACTTGGATATTATATTATATTATATTGATGCAAGTTGAGAACTGTGAAAGTTGTTTTCAGAAAAGGCAGCAAGTATTTTTCAGCCCATACACAGGCTGTTTTCAAGTAAATAGTTAGAATAAAAGAAACTCAAGATTTTGAATTTAGAATCAAAATAGCATTAATTATTTATAACATTGCAACTGTTTATTTAGCGATTTTTTTTTTCATAATATAAGAAATAAATAAAGACGAAGTTAAATATAATGTTTAGCCAGTATGAGTAAGTCAATGAAGATTAATTTAAATTGAAAAAATATAGTTATAGTAGAATGTCCTTCTGCAATTAAAAGCCTTCAATAAAATGGCATTTTTATATTATGTAGTGCATATAAAAGTAATTTTGCCCCCCCCCCCAAAAAAAGGGGGGGGGCAACATATTTGATTAGGGTTAGTTATTTTATATGTTGAACAGACTGTACTGGTTACATCTCAAGAAAATAACAAATCTCCAAAAAATTATGAGAGTGATAAAATTGGGACCAGTGGTCAATTAAATATTTTATGACAAATTTCAACCAATTTCTGATTTATTAGCAATTAGTATTTAAGAAATAAATATTTGAAAAATAAAATTGCAATAAACATTGACATTAAGACATCAATTCATGAAGTTAAACTCATTTTACTTTGAAAGAGAAATATAGTTCTTAAAAATATGAAAATAGTACTGACAAAAAATTTCAAATTTTAGTTATCACTTAAAAAAATAGCCAAATATATATTTTTTAAATCATAGCAACATGTATACTAGCCAAAAGTTATTTTGATAGTATACTGATAAATGCAGAATTCTTTTTGCAAGGCTGTATAATATTTTTAGATTAAAATTCACAAAGCTGCCATATCATGTGGATATTTTAATTCAATGTAAAAAAATCAAATTTTCACCCCTCTTTAATTGACACTTGCTATTAATTTTATAAATAATTCCAGAGATTGGATCATATTTTTTTTAAACAAATACACTTGAAATGGTGCAATGCTACTGCTACTGTAGCATTTAAATTCATTTTTAAAATATCACACGACATTTGCATGTGATAATGTAGGATACAAAACTTATTAAACAGTGAAATGTGAAAACATAAGGCAATTATTTAACTTTATTAGATTACATTACAATAATATGTTTTAAAAAGTTCTAATACACACAAGCATATAAAATATCACATATATATGTACAGCACAGGTTTTTTAGTTATGTACAAAGGTTATTCAGAAATATGAAATTTAGTTTTAAAAAAATCTTCAAAATATCTAAAGATGCATATTTTAAACAGATCCAATCAAATATTACCAAGTCTTTTAAACAATTCGGGGGGCATATCAATATTTAGATTCTAAAAAATAGAGATACTTTTAATACATGTCTCTAAACAAACAAATATACGGAGTGAAAAAGAGACAGAATCTGTCGTAGAAAAATTTTGAACTTATTACAATATATAATAATATTTTACTTCATTTCAGGAGATAATATTTATTACTTACCAATTGGAAAAGAACGGAAAATAAAAATATTCACATTTTAATTATCCAACAGGAATTAATAAAATAAAACATATAAAATAAGAAATATACTCTACAAATGTTATACAAAAAACATCAACAATAACTGCTTACGTCCACCATTATTAGCAAACAGAGAGATTCCACCTTCCAAAACGATATTCCGGCTGCCTCTGAGCAGCCGAAAGAAAGTAAAGGATATTCCACATTTCCGAAATGCCTGAATTCCGGATTTTGAAGGGAGAATAAGGAAAGGGCACCTGACGTCACTGTTGGTTAAACTACTGTTGGTTTGGGAGAAAAACCTGTTCGTTCTTTACGGCTCCTACAGTACACATGAGATGGAGGGATTTGATTGGTCATGTTAAACTGGTCTATGATATGATTGGCTTACGTCGCCATGACGTTTCCTGTAATGATAGCTGCGACAAAAATGCAGTGGTAGATTGGTTGATAGAACTGTTTGTTTGTAAACATGCCCTTTCCTTATCGCGATCTTCGAAATAACACCTGGAATCATCGAATTCAGTACGATATTCCGATTCCGCGTGAGGGGAGAATACGGCCGAGAGACAGGAAACGGACGAACTACCGCTTCATCGTGGTCCGCCGGTGAAAAAGGGATATCCGAGATACCCAGAAGACCCATTGTGGGTCCTCAACGAGGTCCCTTAGGGCCTGCGGGTCCCCCTATCGTAAGCGCAGATTTTCCGTGGTGCCAGGACTCGGTCAATGCTCGGAGTCTCCTCCGTAGGTGGTGGAAGGACATCCCGTAGACCAATCCCAGTTGCTTGGGCAAGGGGCTCACTAAGGAGACTATAGTCCTTCTCTTTTGTGCCGAGGTAGGTGACGCTGGGGAAAGGCAAGCAAAAGGTAGCTGGGCAATCTCCACAAACTTATCCAAGGAATTGACGGCGGCGAGATCAGGTTTTGGTTTTGTAGAGCACGATGCGTGGTGACTCTGTAGCGCGCTGGGAGATACGGCATTCAAAAACTATCTGCACCGTACCAGCATCAGAGGTGGAATATCTACTGGCGTGCGTGCGTATGGGGCGCATAGCCCGCAGCCACCACGTCATCCCTTGCAGCTCAAGGCTAACGAAAAAGAAAGGCTACCGCTGTTCTTTTCACGTATCTTTTTTTACCGACCGCCGGAGTCACGTGATGCTCGAATGCACCAATGAAGGTGTACGAAAAGAGCATCACGTCACTCTAGCGGTCTGTAAAAAAAGATAAGTGGAATGCACCGCGGTAGCCTGTCTTTTTCGTTAGCCTCGTTGCAGCTGAAGCAGTTGGGAGCCAATCTCAATGGTGGACAGCACAGGAGGTTCCAAAACCAGATGGAGTTTCAATCCAAAGGCGGCTCCTCAGATCGCTGTGGACGGAAACAAGGCTACACTAGATACCAGCAGGGCTAGACTACATACCGGGCTTGCTCATTCATTATGATGACGTCACAAAAGGTGGCTGGCTAGGAGGAAAGACATACAGCGATTGGCACAAAACGATGGTCGCGTTGCTTTGGACCAATCGCTGGTCGCGGTCAGCCACCATTTGTGACGTTTTGAGAGTAAATGAGCAAGCCCGGTATCTAGTGTTGCCTTGATACCAGGCTTGCTCATTCATTATCATGACGTCACAAAAGGTGGCTGGCCGCGACCAGCGATTGGTGCAAAGCGACGACCCCATCGTTTTGTGCCAATCGCTGTATGTCTTTCATTTTGTCGTTTCGCTTTGTACCAATCGCTGGTAGCGGCCAGCCACCTTTTGTGACGTCATGATAATGAATGAGCAAGCCCGATATCTAGTGTAGCCCTGACGAAAACCATATCTTGGTGAGGGGATCACCTACTCCTCGTGTTGTTCAACTACGAGGAACCGGGCCGGAGGCTCGTCGACTAACGCGACGGCGATCAAGCCAAAACTTGGTCCTTCGCACAGTGGGGCGTTTTGAGGATCTAGGTGGACAAAATTATTGCGTTGAAGTTTAATTAGGTTTTGCTGGGTTTTCGAATGTATCAGTAATAAAATAATCAAACAGTGATAAATATTTGGCTTATTTAATTATTTATATTATTATTATTATTTATATTATTATTATTATTTATATTATTATTATTATTATTATTTATATTATTATTATTTATTTATATTATAATATTGTATTGTCATTGAAACTACACATGTATTCAAAGTTTCAGCTCAATCGGATAATTAAAAGTGGTTTAAAATTGACTTGCAAGATTAGAATTAAACACTCATACATACACTTCAAGTTAATATAATTTAATGATTCGCAAACTTTCGCAGGAGCTTTCTAAAGTTTCCAATACTTTAGGAATGACACTTTGATTTTAAAAAATGCTTATTTTTTAATAATGCTTAATACTGTATTAAAAGTCAAGATGAAGTTTGAAAACAAGATGGCGCTTATTTTCAAACAACAATAGGTTTAATCTTGTGAAAAACATGTGACATATGTTCATAAAACAGAAAAGTCACGACTTGTTTTAGAACTTACAGAAAAATAGTGCAACTGTTGAAACTATCTCAAACCAACTGCCTTTTTTACGGTCGTAGTTAATCGACAAATCGGATTTTTTCGACAAACCTCGTACAGATCTCGAAAAAAGAGACATTCATCTACCAGTATACGCGGTCTTGTTAAATTCCGAGATAATCGGAAAAATGAATTTTGTCCACCTAGATCATCAAAACGCCCCACTGTGCCTCGGGTCAAAAACCAATCCAGCGTGTCTTTGCGTAATTGGAACTCTCCGTGCCCGATGGTTGTATTAGCGGTAGTCTTCACCTAATTTTCACGCAACTAACCTCGACCGAGACTGCTTCTTTAGCGTTCTTGAAGGAATTTTTCATGCCCATCAGAGTTCGGTAGTGGATCTAAACCTAATTTTCCGTTGTTTCTAACATTTTTGTGATATGTTAAGTTTTGTGTTTGCATGTGTTGTTTTTACATGTGGATGATCCTCTTGATGGAGTCCATCGGATACCACCTGCGTTTATACCGTAGGGCTCACCGGAAGCAAAGCCATCGAGAGAGGATAACCTAAGGCGTCAAGGGCCAAGTTTCTTTGTGGTCTCGGGTTGGCGAGAAATTCCTTCTATCGCACAAGCAATAATCGCGGCAGATGAACTAGTCGTTTCCTCCTTCCCTAGGACTCGATGTTCGGACGCCGCGGGAAAGCAAGGATCGTCGGGGGAACTCGGCATTATGGCTTAGAACCCGGTTACCCTCATGGGGTTCCGGCGACGAAGCCGACGGCTGTCTTCGTGGAAGTCTCCTGATTATGGGAACCTCCACGTATCGTAACGACCTATGTCGACCCCACTTCGTAGAACCGGAGTGATGCGTAGGAGGTGCTGCTCCGACGCCGTAGCGCATATGGGTGCAGACCCTGTTCGTGCGCGTTATATGTCCCTCAGGACATGTGTATGGCGGTTGAGACACTGACGGTCGCCACTCAGGTGCCTCACGGCGCAGCTCAGTTTTTATACCCGCAGATAATGTGACATGGGTTTTATGTAGGGCTACTGTTATCGCGACCTACTTTATACACGGCCGGTGCATGACATTTAAAACGTCACATGGAGTGGATAATTTTTACACGGTGATTGGTGCAAAATGGGGGGCGCGCCAGTTTGCGCCAATCGCGATATAAAAATGATCCACTCCATGTGACGTTTTAACAGTCATGTACGAGGCTAACGAAAAAGAAAGGCTACCGCGGTGCTTTACGCGTATCTTTTTTTACAGACCGCGGGAGTCACGTGATGCTCGAATGCACCAATGCAAGTGTACGAAAAGAGCATCATGTCACTCTAGCGGTCTGTAAAAAAAGATAAGTGGAATTGTGGAATGTACCGCGGTAGCCTGTCTTTTTCGTTAGCCTCGAGTCATGTACTGGCTGAGTATAGCGTAGGTCGCGCTATAATACAGGCTGAATCATCAAGCATTTTGATGCTCACTTAAACCAATCCGCGATTGTTGCCACGCTGCGTGGCCAATCGTTCTCCTCCTGCTCCTATGGGCAATTAAATGACGGCGTGAGTCAGCCCGGGTTGTATTATAGTCCTCCTTTACCCATGTGAGTGGAAAAATGGAAATTTGTAGGAACGATGAGCAAATTTCCAAGGACACTGAGAAAACCAGTTACTGCTGTAAAAGCTATGGGCAAACCTTTAGGAACGCTAGGTAAAATTCTGGAAATATGGTCAAAAGATACATATTTGATTATAGCGTTATAAAACTTTGGCAAAATTATTTCAACTTAATTCGTATTGGAAGTAGGGGCGCGACTTGCGTTATACACGGCCTGTGCATGACGTTTAAAACGTCACATGTAGTGGATCATTTTTACAAGGTGATTGGTGCAAAACGGGGGGGGGGGGGGGGGTGCGTCGCTTTACACCAATCACCGTGTAAAAATGATCCACTACATGTGACGTTTAAAACGTCATGCACCGGCCGTGTATAACGCAGGTCGCGGTAGGGTGGAGGGTTGAAAACTTAGTCACACATGAGTCAACAAATTTCTAAATCGGATAAAAGCGGGAGTGAGACAAAATTGCAGTACATACAAATTTTAAACTTTAAATAAAAGTTTGTAAAAATTTGATAAATATATTTTTGTTGTTGTTTATGTACATATTGAAACTAATAAATTTGTTTTAATATAACTGAACCACCCGGCTTCGCCCGAGTTAACCTTGGTCTTCCGGGTAACATAAGTAAAAATATAATATCCTAAAAACACGCCAATCACAACAACGCACTCGCGTCCATAAACCGTCAAAATGATATTAAGAAAAACTTTATCTATTTTGACGTAATCATACTAAGTCCCTCAGCTTTATAAATGATAATTAAAAAAAATTCTTTTAAAAATATCTTACGTAAAATATCTAATCAAAAATCAGCAATAGTTGTCTTATTCGTCTAACTTCCCATAATCGTGTTCATATATGATGTTTAACACCTTTAGTGGGTGAATTTCTAAAATCACTGACATAAGTGCATAACTATTTTTTTTTAGTAGATTTGTTATCCTGAATTTCATGCTCCTACCTAACACTCCTGCTGAGATATGACGAAATGACTTAAAACGTTCGACCCTCCATTTAACCCCCTTAGTTGGTGAATTTCTAAAATCGCTGAAATACGTGTCTAACTATTTTTTTTAGTAGACATATTATGCTGAATTTCATGTTCTTACCTAACTTCTGCTAAGATATGACGAAAAAAATGACCTAAAACTTTCGACCCTACTTTAACCATCTTCAAGGAGAGGGAGGGGGGGAATTTTAAAAAATACTTTTTTATTGCTTGCCCAGATAATAATAGCAATCTACTTTCCAGATTTCGTGATCCTGACTTTAGTCATTTCAGCTGGGTATTGATGAGTCAGTCAGGCGTTCTCTCTTTATATAATAGTATAGATATAGATATTAGATAACCAGGGCTTAATATGCGCTGGAGCCCACCGGAGCCCAGCTCTGGTACTTCTTTGTTTTTAGTAAATATTTAAATATTGGCCATAAATCAACGGAGCTATAAACACTGCGCTCCGGAGCAATAACGCTTCCGAAAAACGAATCCTAAATTACCCTTTTCTTTCCCTCCTATCTCCAATCATTTGCTTTCTTTTGTATCAAAACACTTATAAGTGACGTAATGTGCCGCTCACGTAAGAGATAGAGATGAAACAGGCTCGATTTTTAAACCAGCCTTCGGGTTTGGGCAAGCTACAGCTCAATTTGTCTTAAATTCAATTTTTATTTATTTCAAATCATTTTAATGCTATTTTGATCAGAATAAAGAGTAAACAGAAATAGTCTTTTTCTATTCTGCATAGCTGCGAACTATTAATTTTTTGTATTAACACTATTTCTGAATCATACTCCTGAGCTTATTTAATCGCAGAATTCTCCAATTAATTAGCATTAAGATTAGGCAAAGGTTTCTATTTGGAAGTAGTAATAACTAAAAAGTGGAATAGTGGATAGCTAAAATTTTTATTTTTCTAAATAAAAAAACAATGCTTTGAATTTTGAAAATAATGTAGGAAATATAAATATGCAAATTGGAGTGACGGCAGAAAGAGAGGGGGGGGGCTGAGGGGTACGCTACGGGTGTTAGTACTGCAGAATATTAGGGCTCCGGTACTTTTTTCCTTAGAAATTAAGCCCTGTAGATAACAATAAAATTTTAGGCTGTTTATGCTTTTTTTTTACTTTAATTTTTACACATTATAATCAATCTTAACACAAGGTTTTGTATACATCTGATTATCTTTAAATGCTATGGGAAAGGCTTTAACTCAGAAATCACCCTCCGTTCAACCCCACACTTCTTCAGTACATATAGCTTTAACTCTGAGGAAAAATAGATGCTTGATATTTTTTGACTTTCTTAACTTTTTCTACGGCACATAATAACATTTAACTAACTTACATAGAGGAAGACCCTGCAACGTTTAGCCCTTTAAAAAAATTGAAATTTGATAAATTTTAAACTGGAATGAGATTGATAATATTAGCTTGATGCAGATTGTTGACTGTTAAAATTTTCGACAATTAAGTTTATTTACTAGAAAAGCAATTTTTGTATATGAAACCATGGTCACAATGAATTTTTTCAGTCAAATATACAGAATGTTTCGCTCCAACCAAATCCTAATTCTTGTTTTGTTAAAATGATGAATCTATTTTAGCGAAAATCTCGATAGACTTACCTTGTTTAGCGACAAATGTAACAATATTTACGTATCACGAGAATTGGTCAAAGTTATTATCACCCGCATCCAAACAGTGCTGAATTAGGTGCTCCATATTTCGGAATGTAGTTGACATTACCTACTGTGTCATCGACTGAATTACTGTGCACATCCAGCACTTTTCTTGATATCGCACTCCGCATAAAGCAATGTAAATCTGTTGAACTTTTCGTTAAAATATCGTCATATTATTAACCTCTAAATAAATATTTGGGTTTGGCTTAAAGTTTATACCCTATATTTTTGACTAAAATGCATTGCGACCTAGTTTACTACGATACAAAAATTGTTAATTGTAGTGTGCTATACCACCTCTTACAGTTTGTCCCATCTTTTTTAAAGTACTCTGTATATGCATTTTTTTTTTTTTTTTTTAAGAGAGAAAGTATGGTTGCTTTTAATATTTATTTTTCATTTGTAATATTTAATAACAAAATGCTGAATAAAAATTTTAAGAGTATGTTATAGCATATAAAACATTGTTATTGACTCTTTACAAATTTTCTCCTAGTGAAAATATTTTACAAAATCACATAACACTTTTTTAATAATCATAATTTCAATATTTTTAACCATATTTTATTTTAATACTCATTGAAGTATTTTTGTAATAATGTATAAGATACACAGATATAAATATCCGGCGATTATGTGAGGTACTTTTTAGCGCAGCGTTGTGACATTTTATTACTTTACAATATGATTTCTTTGTGCGCCATGCAATTTTTCACGTATGTCATACTGATTTTATTTATTTTCCCAATAAAAATTGCCTCACAGTCTCAGTGCTGTTAACATGTTATAATAATAAGCGAATAATACTAGAATAGTCACATATTAAGCATAATCACTAAAATTAGATCATTTATTTGGGGAGTTCCGATTTTCCTTGATACATAAATTCACTTAAATTTTCTTTAGTACCATGGTGTTCTTTAGTCTGCATCGAATGGAACTGAAAAAGAAAAAAAAAACCTGTGTAAACAGAAAACTTTTACGTTCTTTCTTGCCGAAAGGAATATAGTACAAATCTATACCGGCTAAGACGAAAACTTGTCTAAAAACAACATATTTTTCCTGTCACTGTCTCTAACGATTCAGTTATTACGCAAATTTAATGTACATGGTTCAATAAAACCTGGGATAACGGAAACTGTTTATAACGAAATCCTGTCTTAAACGTTAAAAAAATAATAATAATAATAATAAACTTTCTAGTGCAGGAATAACCATGCAATTATAACTTCTCAATAGAAAACCTCTCCAAACCTGAATTTTGTTTCGGGCCGAAGCAATTCCACTTTCACATATTTTAACTGTGCAAGATTAATATGTTTATGTAAAATAGTAAAACCTACTAAGAGAAAATCTCAAATAACCATTAGAAAAATATTCCGTTTTGGAGAGGTATCAATCTTAGAAAGTATAATTTTGGAGTATTTTTCGAAAGAGAGTATGAATTTTTTACGTTTAAATCAGAAATCCATTATAGACAGGTTCCGTTCTCGTAGAATTTAGTTATTTTATATGTCTTGATTTAGAATCGCTGTCCCGCCATTTTGTCAAAGTGGAACCGCCAACACTAGCTTTAAAATACAATTGTGAACAGTGTCCATTAATAACTGCTAAATTAGTCGCTCTCACAGGGAAAGGGGCAGAAGAGGTTCCGCAATTTGTTGTATATTACAGCCTTCTCTCTTATTTGGCTCAAAGTTCTCCACTGGTACGAAAGTGCATTCAAATATTAATCTAAAAAAGTAAGTCTTTATGACATAAGAAAAGTATGATACATCATAAGGCGGTCCTCAAATTCATTGGCAGATGTACTTATAATCGAATAGTGTTTTTCATTTTTCGATAAAAGCACGGGATTTTCGAAAAATGCAGTCAAAATTGGCATTATGAACTGAATTTCCAGATGCAAGTCTAAGAAAGGTCGTCATGAGACAACAATTGCTTACAACTTAAAATGCAATACATTTATCGAAAAATGAAAAACCCTATTCGATTTTCAATCATTATAATAGTTCAATTTCATGCTTTTGCGTTTAAAAATGAGTCGGTGAATGTGTCAGAAAGTTTCTTGTTGTTAAGTGCAGATTTTTATTGTTCGAGAACGGCCTTAAATGAAAAATACATTTTATTCAACAATTTAATTGATTTCTCATAGATTCGTTTGTATTGAAAAGAAAAAAAAGTCCTATTTAATCAACAGTCTTCCATATCCGAGGATGCGTTTGCTTTATTTATTTTAGTAATGCATTTTCAACAAACAAAAATAATAGCCAAGAAAAGAAATTTTTATTATATTAAAAATTGTTATTGTTTGAAAATATATTTCCCGAATACAATAAAAAAAAATTATATAAATTAAAATTTAAAGCAATTAAATGAAAAATGTCTAAAACAGTGAGTAAACTTGTTTTAAATTATTCCAATAAACGAAATAAAAATCATTTCTGAATATTGATTGTCTGAAATCTTTTAGCCATTTTTATCATAATTACTTTAATATAAACTAACTTTTAAGTGCTTTGTTCATCTCAGGGGTCGATCCAGGAAAAATTTGGGGCCTATTTAGGGCCCCTTCACAAAAATCTATTTAATAAAATGGGCCCCTTCACAAAAATAAATTTGGTAAAATGGGTCCCTTCACAAAAATCAATTTGATAAAATGGGCCCCTTCACAAAATTCTATTCCATAAAAACTTACTATTTATTATTTATTTATTACTTTATGATGTTTTAAAATGTGTAATTTGTAAACAAACAAGTTCACCAGAGAGAAAAACTTCAGCAAAAGGGTTTAAAAAAGTTTTTTTTTTATAAATGCTTAGTTCGAATTTGATTAACTGGATTTCAACTTTCGTTACAAAATGTTATTTTTCACAAAATTATAATAAATTTCACAAAAATAACCTTTACTTTTCACAAAATTAAAATAAATTTCACAAAAATAACCTTTACTTTTCACAAAATGGGCCCCAAGAAAAAAAACCTGTATCGACCCCTGCATCTAAAAGTCGCATTTCAAAATAAAATGAAATTCTTCTGATAGTAAAAATGGTCGTGTCAAAAAATCTGTTTATTTAAAGGTTTGTAAAACATATCCCTTATTTCTCGTCGTCTATCAATCAAAATCCAACACCCCCTTAGATCTGAAACACCGCCCTTTCTAAGAAATTCACTATCACTTCCAACAGATGTTTCTCTTTACCTCCCTCCTACTCCTGGAAACAGAAACACTTCAACAACCAGACCAGCCAGAGCACGTTATCGCTCTGACCATCCCCAAGACTTTATCGCTTTCTTAAAACTGTTTTATCGCCATATTTGGCGCGGTCAAGCATAGCTCACTCATCCCCATGAGGTTTTGAGAAATTAACATATATTTTTTTATAAGAACATTTCTTCTCTGTTCAGGAAGATTTTCATAAACATTTTTTTTTATCAAGAGTTGAATCTGAGTCATCATTAACTCAAGGACAAGGAGGGTCCTCCTCAATATTTCAAATAAAGTAAGAATTGAAAAGAAAACTTGAGTGAATGTAATTATAAAGAATAAATTATAGCATGATTACAATTTCATTAGAAGTGTACGATACAATTTAATTTTTGCTCAATCCTATTTGCTCACTAATAATGCTTGTCTTGTTTTTTAAGTAAATATTAATAAGTAAAGGAGTAAAATATTCAAATTTTCTCCCTTTATTTATTTTTAGATCCCTTTATTTATTGTAGATCTTGTAAGTCTTTAGCTACACTTCTTTTAAATAAAAGTACATGAGTAGTAAATGCAAATATCTTTATTATCAGCAAATTACACATGCAACATAATACTTTTAAAGCTGGTTTAGCATATTTTTTTTTTTTTTTTACCTTTCTCTTTACATTCATAAAATGTTTAGTGATGTGTATACCTATTACCTACTTATAAAAAAACCCATGATAATAACTATTATTGATTTCTCCATTTACATGTGGAATATGAAGAAAACAAACAATCAAGAATTTTTGAGTGAAGGGGAAAGAAAAAGGCCTATGCTATGATACATTGGCTCAGTAAAAAGGTGGTGGTAGTTTTAAAATTTTACAGTGTTGGAATTCCCTCTCCACAATCTCTTTGGAAATAGCAATGTTCAAAAGTTGAAAAAAATAATACATGGGATTGCTCACAATAAAAGGACTATAGTGGAAAACAGAAAATAAATATTTTAAACTGCAGGTACTAAAAAATTCAATTGATACTATAACAGGGATCCAGATTTTTCTCTCAGGGTCCTGTTTTTGTGAAATTGTGAGAAGTTTTTATATTTGTGAATTTGCAACTATTGCTACATTCATGCTTCTGTGTATATCCTTTACACAGGAGCTTTTTGACGTATAAAAAGAAACCAAGTAATATGTTCTTTGACAAGTTCAGTTCTTTTGCGACAGGTTAGAGTTTATTTTATTTTTAGGTTAAATTATTATTAATCTATGAGATTCAGTTTCGAAGCAGAAAAGTTTGTGAAAAGGTCTATTTTTAAGACAACAAATTTTATGAAGGATCCTGTTTTGGGATGAAATATTTTATAAAATGTTCTGTTTTAAGATGAGGATTTTTATAAAGGGTGCTGTTTTAAGACCTAAAAATTTTCTAAACAGATTCCTGCTGTATTATATTGTTTCCTGCCTTACCCTTTCCACTAATTGGTATTATTGACTTTTATTAAAAATTTTTAATAAAAGAACAAAGGTAATAAGGTAAAATTTGGGGTCTAATTAGGACCCCTTTACAAAAATCAACTTACTGAAATAGTTCCCTTCACAAAATTCTTTCTTATTAAAACAGGTCCTTTCACAAAATTTTTTTAATAAACCACACACTTTCACATTTTTTTTATAAATATAACAGGGCCCGTCATAAAATTCCTCTTAATAAAATAAGCTACTTCACATTATTTACATTCCATAAAAACATAATCTTCATCAATTATTTTTATTTTGTTAGGTTTTAAAATGTGTTATTTGCAAGTAAAACAAATTCACCAGAAAAGAAATCTTTTGCAAAAGAACTTATTAATAAAATCTTGGTTCTAATTTGAAAAATGGATTTCATCTTTCATTAAATTATTTTATTTTTTTGCAAATATTAATAAATTCACAAACTTTTATCGACCACTGAAGAAATAAGATTATGTTATCTGTTTTTCCAGTTAATGTTTTCATGTGGTACACTGAACATAAAAGAAAAAAGAATAAAATTTGAGCATTTGCCAAAATGGAAAACCCTTTGAAGAAAAACAAAAAAAAATTTAGCTTAGACAATCAGATAATAACGAAATAAGAATTTAAATGAGGAAGTTAATATAAAAGGCAGTTTTAAGAGATCGAAATTAAAATTGTTTACTGATTCTTCTAAAGGTCAGTTCAGAGCTTTCCTGAGCAAGTCTTACTGAGATAGGTCCTTCCTTCCCATTCTTCTTGAATCATTTTGTGGTAATTGACAAAAGAAATGGGTGTTTTTCAACCTGTCAATGGCTCCCGTTCTTGACCTCTGACTTTTAGATATGCTAAGCTAAAAGAAAGTCATAAAAGAGGAAAGGGAGCACTTTACCACATGAGAGATACTGCACACTTAGAACATAGTGTGTATGATCATTAATTCTTTCAGAGCAACTATCCGGGTGGGGGTCCCTAGTGCACGGCCACCTTTCAATAAAAAGAGCTCTGTGCACTAGAGATTTTCACCAGGCTATTGCTCTTAATATCTGAAGATTTCACAAATAGCTCCAGGGTTCAGCTAACCTGCAGACTTAAGCTTTGAACTTATTCTCTAAATCTTCAAACAGGAATCTCTCAGGTGAATTCAAACTTTCTTTTCTTTGAAACGTCTAAGCACTTCTTTTCATAGGATCAAAGATGAACTGGAACAAAAGCTCGCAAAATTGCCCTGTTGATAGGAAAAAAAGAAAATCAGTTTAAGTATATAATTTATAATAGTTATGTCAAAGCTTTATTATGGAATGGTACACAAACACTGCATCAGACAAACTTCATTAGTTTTTTAATTCAATTGTTTACCAGGGCATATGCTGTATATCTTCTGGATTTAGTTAAGGAACTTGTTACGAAACTCCGTATACCCTCTATTTCTGAAACAAAGCTATATAGCATATACTTTGATTTTTTTTTTTTTTTATGACTACACAACTGTTGCTCATACTCAAGGTTGTGAAAAACCCGTTTTTTTTTTAAATAAAAAACCCAACCAGGGCAGCTACCTGCCCGGGCTGGGTACAACCCTTATGGTTGTAAAAAACCCAGTTTTTTTTTTTTTTTTTTTTTTTTTTTAACCCAGCCCGGATGGGTACCCGGGCAGCTACTCACTACATCCCTGTTCATACTACACACTAGGTGCCATTTCAGTTTTCAGCTACATTACCTTAACGAAATTCGGGTATAAAAAGAGTAATAACCTGTCTATATGAAGGTCAATGATCTTAATATTAACAAACCAAATGGAGAAAGAAGAGCAGTGACAGTTTAAAACAGTAGGACGGCATATATTCAAACACTCATATTTCCCTCATACATAAAATTTGACAAGTCATAAGAGTAAAAACGATTGATGGGATATATGCAATAACATTTATCAGGTACATAATCAGAGAGAGGCTACTCCCCCCTCAAAAGCAGATTTAAAAAAAAATAATTTTAATAAAAGCATTGAGAGAAAAAAAAATGCTGTTTATGATTGTAATTGAACTCATTATTGCAATTTCATCCAGCTCATTTTCAAAATAAATGAATTAATTTAAGCATGTACATAACTTTTTTTTCTTGAGAGGTAGGGGAGGGAGGGTACAGCTTTTTAGTTACAATGACTTGTTCGCTTAAATAAAAGTAATTGAATACATATTTTACCACTTATTTCGGTTGCCTGAAGGCACGTACTCTTCATTGACCTCTCCACGCCTAACGAATGCGATTGATTAGATTAGAAAGTATATCCTACCACATCCACATGTAATACACGTAATTATATCTAAAATTCAACACAAAATAACACTGAGCTAAAACAGTTCAAATAACAGGATTTAACAAAAAAGATCATTAAACAGAAAACAATATACAAAACACTTACTTGGCATATTTTCTCTTTTTGCCTTCATTAACAACAGACACAACACGAGGAAAGGTTGAACTGAAAATGAAGCGCGAACGGAGGGAGGGGAAGGCGGGGAATACACGCGCTTACTACGCATGCTCAACCAGCCGGTGCTTTATCCCTGTTGTCTACGCTGCCGTCTACCAGCCGGCAGCCTAGACACTCCCTATATGGCCGGCCGGGTTCTACAGCAGATGTCCCATTCGAAGAGTTAAGTTAGCATGTTGCAACCATTTGGCCTCATGTTTGGCGTACACGAATATTGCCCCTTTCAGGTAACTTTCTTTGCAATACAAATTCTTTGCAATACAAATTCTTTGCTGAATATCCAAATTTGCACAATTCTGGCAATAGATGGCGCAGTCACGATTTCGTCAAGCTTCATATCTTCTAGTGTAGTATCTTTGGCTCAGCCAAAGCCCATACACGTATGGGATACACAAGCCCATACACTTGTGTATCCATCTTTGGGCTCAGCTATGGCTGTGTTCAGAATCGACGATCAGGCGGCGCGCGGGTGATGGAGATTAAAATATGGAGTGATTCCATACTGTGAATGAAATTGAAAGGCCCGCGTTCATTATCTTTGATTTGGACATTTGACTAATTTGCGTATTTTAATGATATTTTCACAGTACAAGTAAATAGTAGTACTGTGGATATTTTGTTAATATCTAGACGCGAACCTGGTGGCCGAATGGTTAGAGTACTGCTACAGTGCCTAGAAGTAAAAAAATGTCCCTAACAGGAGGAAAACCAGATTCTCCGCGAGAGGGCGTCGAGTTCCCACCGCCGTTATTAACGTTTGAAGTTTCATTTAACAGGCTTGATCCTAATGTTAGTTTCAATGTAATTAACGCTGTATTTTCAAACAAACTATACGAATGTTTCTATTTCTATAATATTTTAAAGTAAACATATATTATGCCTGTTTAATGATAAATCAGTATGGATAAATCTGCAAATACTAAGAAAAGAAAAGCTGATCGAACATGCTCCGGGCTTAATTTCTAAGAAAAAAAGTGCCGGAGCCCTAATATTCTGCGGTACTAACACGCACCCCCCCCCCCCCCTCTCCCCCCACCGTCACTCCAGTCTGCCTATTTATATTTCATACATTATCTTCAAAATTTAAAACACTTTTTTTTTTTTTAGCAAAATAAAAATAATTAAATACATCTATCTGCCTATACTTAGATATCAACTGTTCCATTTTTTTGTTATTACTACTTCCAAATAGAAACCTTTGCTTTACCTAATCTTAATGTTAATTAATCGCAGAATTCTGCGATTAAATAAGCTCAGGATTATGATTCGGAAATAGTGTTAACACAAAAAATTAATAGTTCGCAGCTATGCGGAATAGAAAAAAGACTATTTCTATTTACTCGTTATTCTGATCAAAATAGCATTAAAATGATTTGAAATGGAAATAAATAAAATTTGAATTTCAGACAGATTGAGTTCAAGCCTCCCAAGACTGATATAAAAACCGAGCCCGTTTTATCTCAATCTCTTACGTGAGCGACACATTACCTCACTTATAAGTGTTTTGATACAAAAGCTGGCAAAAAATTGGGAATGGGAGGGAAAGGAAAGGGTAATTTAGAATTCGTTTTTCGGAAGCGTTATTGCACTGGGCTCCGGAGCGCAGTGTTTATGAGCTCCGGTGAATTCTGGCCAATATTTAAACATTTACTAAAAATAGAGAAGTACCGGAGCTGAGGTCTGGTGGGCTCCGGCGCAAATTAAGCCCTGAACATGCTTCGTTCCCGGATATACTAGTGGATATAAAAGCAACAAAACTAACATAACTCTATCCCCCCCCCCCCCCCATCCAAAGACTAAAACTAATTTGAAAAATGGTTAAAAGTCATTCCTCGTGCCGACAAAGATCTGAACCAACATTCAGTTGCATGTGAATTAGTGTCCTGCACGGGTCGGGTTGTACCCGACCCGAACCCGCAAATTTCATTTGAAGTCAACTAGCAACCCGACCCGAACCCGACAAAAAATTTACCTCGATTTCCTTAATCAGAAAAAATATTGATTCACATTTGAGAAATGTGAGTATGAGAATGGTTAAATATTGTTGATAACTTAATGTAATAATAATAATAATAATAATAATAATATATAATAATAACTATTAATCAAAAATAATTTTTTAAGGATGATTGGCGCATCTACCCTAATTTAAAGAAAATGCATTCTTGTCATACTTTCAGGAGAGTAATTATTTTTTTTTTCTAGATTTGAAATTATCATTAATTTAATGTTTGATGTTTGCTAGTATACCTTAAATTATTTTACTCAAAACTAAAGCTCCGAAATGTCAGAAATTTTTAACAACTCAATTTACTCTTAGTTTGTTAACAGGATGTAAACAAGTTATGTAATAATGAATACCGATTAAAAAGTTGTCAAAATAGGGACATGTTTTTGCAAGAATTCATCATAGTATAATGTATTTATCCAATATATTGTATTTATCCAATTTTAGAAATAACTAAATATTGTAGGAAGAAAAACATTGTTCTATGATAAAGTTTGTAACTGTTTGACTTCATTACAATTAGTTGTTATGAAATCAATTACATTTCTCTTCAACTGTATTTTCATTATTAGAATTTTTTCCTTGTTTATTTTTTATCTAGAGCATTTTAAAGTACTGATTTATACAGAAAAAAATAGATTTAAAATGATTTGTATGTAAAAACGAAAGTTACCATAACCGCGGCGAGAACACTGGCGCCATCTATCGGCGTCCTCTGAAGTATAATATTGACGCCGATAACAACACTATATACTTCTAGGCACTGTAGTACTCAGGGAGATAGAGAGAAGGAGAACAAAGATAATGTTTCTACTTATGGAACTAAAAGCGGTACCTAGTATGGCGGCGTTTCTGGTCTTTTGGGCCTTTGGGGAGTGTAGCTCCCTCTATTTCCGGTTTCGACTGCCAACTCTTTACCATGCTCGAAACCAAAATGCAGGAAGAGCAGACGACAATTTGTCATGTTTGACAGGTCACATGACCGGCCTTTGGGAGCACCAGCGCCGCGAACTGGGTACTAATTCCCGGTCCCTGTTTAGATCTTGAAAGCCTATAAGGAAAGGGCAACTGACGTCACTGTTGGTTAAACTACTGTTGCTTTGGGAGAAAAACCTGTTCGTTCTTTACGACTCCTACAGTACACATGAGATGGAGTGATTTGATTGGTCTACATTAAACTGGTCTGTGATATGATTGGCCTACGTCGCCATGACGATTCCTGCAATGATAGCTGCGACAAAAATGCAGTGGTAGATTGGTTGATGGAACTGTTTGTTTGTAAACATGCCCTTTCCTTATCTTCACTGTTCTCCTTCTTATTTCTATCTCCATGGTAGTACTGCTCTTGATTCTGGAGGTTGCGGGTTCGATTCCCTTAAATTTCTATTTGATTTCTCTATCTTTTCATTTTAAAATGTTTTATCGGTTCCTTTGCATTTTTCAAGATTAATGGAATATATTTTATAAAAGTAACATTTGATATTATTAACAATTACTTATTTAATTAAATACGACAAATTCAGCTATTTTACGATTAAAATTTTACATTACAGTGTAATAATATAATAATAAATATTTAATATTTTAATAATTAAACATTATTATAATAATAATAATTGTAATAAAGTGTAATAATTTAATTATTTAAACATTATTATTTTTTTTTCTTTTAGCAAATATAAAATCAGTAATGAAAATATAATCAAATTGCACGAATTTCTCCAGGTTTTTATAATGAGTACTTCAACGGTGAATTTTTAGTACGAATAGGATGCAAAGCATATTTTACAATGTAAAAAATATTATAAAAATAAAATGTAAAAGATATACATTATTTAAACTAGAAATATCAGTACCTATTTTTGTAAAGGGGTGAAATACATGTGGTTTACCGTCTAGTTTCGTAATGAATATGAAAAAAATATAGTTAGAATGTTTATAAATTTTCTACTGAATGTATAAGTATTTTAGCATTTGTTTCTCGTGTTTTATGATGTTAATTGCAATATAATAAATAATACAATTTACATCAAAAAGTGAATTTCAAGAAAAATATATTTTTAGAAATTAATAATTATGTTTCAACAATGTTATCGAAAAATATATTTTAATAAAATGTTTAAAAGCTATATTACTTTTAAATGCTAAAGGTGTAAAATTAACAACTATAATATTATATTATAATATTATATTATTATATTGTTTAAAAGCTTTTTTATCAACAAAGATTTTATAACATAGATATAGATTGTTTAACAAAGATTTTATTTTACTATTACAAATAAATAAATAAATCTTTTAACATGTTGGTATCACGACCTTGATTTATTAACATTCTATTTATCCCAAAAAATATAAAGCAACTGATAAATCATTTTTAAATTAATAAAAATAGGAAAAAAAATTCTGAAATAAATGGCGAGCATGGACTTTGTATCCATATCTTCCAGGTTCATCTGTGTAGGACAACCCAAACGTCAGTAAAGTACGTAACAATTTTTGGTACTTTTCGGTTAGCCGAGCGCCAGTGAAAAAAATATAAATATACATATATGTTTGTGTGTATATATATTTATATTTGTTTCACTGGCGATCAATCAACCAACCAAACCAAGTAAAACTATAAACACAAAAAGAGCCCAATCACGTGATCAAACCACCCACAGATCCAATCTGGGTCAATCGCGCGCAGTGGCGCAGCCAGAATTCGGTTCTAGGGGGGGTTTTGAGTTTATAATAAAGATTTTCGCCGGTTATATGAATCATCGGTTAATGGAATCAGTCTTTTAAATGAATGAAATCATAATGCTTTTCTCCGCAATTACGTTGGTTATGATTCATTTAAACAGCATTTACAATATTAGAGTTACAAACTATAAAATGCACCAATGAAATAACACAAAACTAGGTTAGATTTATAAAGTGTTTAAAAATGATGAGGGGTAAACTTAAAGATGGAAGAGCACAGTACAGCAAATAATTTTTACGTAGAAAATAAATAACAGAGTTGGAATCCATTTGTTCAATCAACAAGAACGAAAAATCAGGCGGAGGGGGGGGGGGGGGGGGGTATGAATACGGTTATAAAATTTATAAAATTCAACTATGCCCATCATAATAACAAGAACGAAAATTCATGCGTCAAGCATAGATTATGTAACACTTTCCAACGCTTCGAAAATAATTTTACAAATCATTACCATTTAATAAGCTGAAACATAACATCTAAGTAAACAATTTGGAAAACGCATAACATATTTAAAAACGTAATTTCAGGAATTTCCAACATATACAATATTCGGAAAATTATCCGAATACTTTTATTCAGCCCTGTATATGATCTATAGATTTGTATATGTTACTATACATAGGATGTTAAATTTTAGTTTAGTTAGGAAACGCGTAACACAGTTTAAAATTCTCCATCTGGAGTTTCTGTCAATAAACGGAAATGTGTTCGCGAACTTTTGTGCTGCCCTATATATGATCTACAGAATTTATACATACCAAGTAATAGACAAAAAGTGAGTGATTATTCATCTTAGTATATAAATTCCAATGTGTTTAAAATAGTGAAACATTATTTAATTAAACCGCAAACGATTTTTCTCCATAGACGTAATGTAACGGAATTCTTTTGACTGTCCCTGTAAAGTAACTATAAGTGCTATGCACATCCTATTCCATATTAAGCTTCTTGTAATGCACCTTAGTGATATATATCAATTACAATGTGTTTGAAATTGTGTAACATCATTAAAATAAACCGCAAATGATTTTTCCCTATAGACCGTAATGTAACGGAATTCTTTTGAGTGTTCCTGTAAAAAAACTATAAGTGCTACACACTTCAGTTGAAATAGCGAACATGCTATAGATAAGGACAATAACATATAACAATTACAGGGCAATCCGAGCATATTTACGGGAGTTAGAGCACGGCCAGACGGCCATACGACCAGACAAACCGAAGTCATAAACTTTTCAACTAGGTTGGAAAGTGTTAAAAATACACAAGGTTTCATTGCAAAGAATCACGAATTCTTATTCCTAACTTTAATAATAATGAAGCAATTTTAACAAAATTTTCAATAGACTTACTTACCTTGCTTTTTGCCAAATGTAACAAGTCATTTAGAACTTTTAGAGCTAAGAGTCTTGAAATTTTATATGGATGTTACTTAAAAGACGTAAATTCTCCCCAGAATTTATTTTTTCATTACGAAATTTAAAAGAATGCAAGAGTAAGAATCATTCTAAAATTGCGATTTATGTGACACAATTGGTATGAAAACATTGAATTTGGCATGATGATTACTTTTATGTAGTAATTGCTTATAACATTTTTAAAAACATTTAAAAATTTAAAAGGACGAAATGAGCTGAAAACTTTCTAAAAGCGTTCTAAATTATGATTTAGTTGAAACTGTTAGTGTTAGAAACTTGAAATTTAGTATAGAGATTACTTTTAAGATGGAAATGCTTATTGGCATAAAGAATTTATTATAAATGGGAAATTTAAAGGTGTTAAACAGCTGAAAGCATTCCAAATTACGATTTATTTAGAACCTCACGTCATATCGGGCCTTTCGAAGACGATCTTTTTTCTATTCTAAAAGTAACTAAACGTCTGTATTTCGACTAAATCCATTAAAAGCATCTTGGAAGATCAAAATTACAGCGCCTACAAAAATTTGGAAACGCTCTGATGAATAAAAGTATTTAAAAAAATCTCAGAATTTTTCGATGACAATGCAAAAAGAAATTTGGGTATTTTGGCGTGGGTTTGCTCAGCGTCGGCTCATGTTTTCAGTATTAAATGTGACTAAGTCTGTGACTTAGTCTTTTTTGACGTAACTCTGTGTTTCTGTGACTCTGTTCTCTTCGACTTTAGCCAAAGACAGACTTTTTTCACGGAATTTTAAAGAGGGGTGGGATACAGTTATATTGACAATCGAATAAAATTTCAGAGAGTTCGGACAATAACTTTTTTGTGTTGTTATTTTAAAGGACACGTCGCAAAAAAAAAAAAAAAAAAAAAAAAAAAAAAGGACGCGAGAAAAAAGCATTTCTTTTACAGCTATCAATATTTTTCCACGGTCTCTAAAACCATGATATTTATAACCATGGCTTTACAAATTTGATAAAATCTGGTAGCCAGTAAAAAATTCTAGTTACCAGTAAAAAAATATAAACGGCTCCCCTCCGAAGTCACTAATTTTCAAAAGCACAAAAGTTTTTTATCAATTAATTGAGAAAAATAATAAGCCTATTGTCGGATTATTAGTTACATAGTTTAGAATAGTTACATCATTTAAAAAGATGGTATAAACAAAGTTTTCTAATGAAATTTATCAAAATTATTTATCTATGAAAAAAAATGTAAAGGCTGCATTAACCGGTATGTTCTCGGAAATGCTGATTGCCGAATGTTTCAAATGTCTGGATAAGTGAGTGCTGCAAAATCTATATCTGATGAGGGGGGCATGGATGAAACAGTGAAACAGGAAAACAATTTCTGCCTGTTTTCGTGTCGAAGTCAGTCAAATAATTATTTTTTATTAATTTAAAATTTGCATTTGTTAAACTTATTTTTACCTAATTAAAAATGCCGAAAATGAGAAAAAATGCCATTTATGGTCATTTCTTAGGTCAATTTTTGTACAAAAATTTATAATAATAATAATAATAAATCAGGTTAAATAACTTGGAGACTAGATAGAAAAACTAGGTCGCCAGTGGCAACTTGGCGACTGCATTTGTCAAGACCTGTTTATAACTGATGAAAAATTTATAGAATTCAGACAACTGGGGTTATTTTTTTTTTAAACTATGAAACGAGAGACCCTTACGAGGAAAAGAAACAAACAAAACACCCAACCAAACAAGAAGGTGTCTTTAAAAAATGCTTTTCTGTCTAATAATCAATATTTTTTTGTGAAAATTTCATTTAAAAATATAAAATTGATATAAGATAGATAATCATACAAATTTGAGGTAATTATCATGAGCCCAGGCACCGCCGGACGGGTCAGCTAGTATAATTTTAATGACATGCAGATAGCATTCGTTAAAATACAATAAGTGTAAATCAATGCATAACTAATTTATTGCTGATCAATTTAAATTAATGCATGGTTAGCGTAAAATTGTGTGTAATTATAGATAGTATTTTTCTAAAAAAATGCATTTAGCGCACATTTAACGCCTTTTTTTTTTCAAAATCCATATTCACAGGCAGGGGTTAAATTCTAGGAAAAAAGAGTACCGGGGCTCTAATTTTCAGCAGTAACAACAACCATCAACCCAAACCCCCTTTCATTAGAAGGAGGTATGCATTATGCTTGTTATCCCACCCGCATATTTATATTTCATACATTATTTGTAAAATTTAAAGCAATTTTGTCTTTTGTAAAAAAAATAATAATACATTTTGACTTTTAATAATGAAATTTAATGAATGAGTAGAGCAGAAAATAAGCAAAAAAAAGTGCCCAGAAATAGAGAAAAAAAAATAATGACAGAAGAAAATTTGTTAGGGAGAAACACATTCTATTTTTTTTTTTTTTTTTTTTTTTTTTTTTTTAACGCAAACCATGAAACCACATTACCATATCAGCATCTTTATAACAACAGAAAACTAACTGTCCGAGCTTAACATCTGCAGGAATTTTAGCATGCAGATGTATTGAGAAATACACATTGCATTTTATCTTTATTTATTTATTCTGTGATCCAAAACGTATGCATTAGGAAGCACGCAGATGCCAAACTGAAAATGATTTCATTTCTCGTATTAAAACCGCAAGCACATACGAAAGAAATTTAGACATGTACATTAATTGAAAAGAATCACTTCAAGCTGCGATAAAAGATTCTGCCAAGGCGTAAAGTCCAAAAAACTTAATTTTAACTTTAGCAGTGTTGATTCATATAAGCGGCAATTATAGTAATTTTTTTAGCTCTGGGGGGGGGGGGGTTAACCCCCAAACTCCCCCCTTGGCTGCAGTGCGGCGCAGCGCGGGCGAAAATTTTCGGGTTATGAACGCTGATCGGGCTAAATCAGATCACATGATACTTTCATGAATATTTTGGATTTTTTCTGAGTAAATACATAGCCCAGTCAGATAAGGATACAACCTCGGAATAAAAGATAACAAGCAGAAAATTTGCAAAAATCTTTGTTTTGACATTCTAAAAGTAATCTTGTGTCCGCGTCTCGAGATATTCAAGTTCAAATCGTTTTTTTGCTTATATCTCGAAAACTGTGCATTTTATTTAAAAAAATCCAATCACAAAATTAAAGTAGACAAAGTTTCCTATAAAATACATATATTATTTTTCAGTTTCTGACAAAGAGTTTAGGCGCTAGAGCACGCTGAAGAAAGACAACTTTTTGACCTTCAGACCAAAACGAGAGAAACTTCATCTTTCACCCTCGATTTCTCAAAAACTATACATTTTATTGAGAAAATATGTTACAAAATTGAAGTAGGCAACATTTTCTACAAAATTCATAAATTAACTTTAATTTTCTGACGAAATTTTTAGGCGTTAAATAGCGCTGAAAAAAAAAGCGACTTTTTGACCTTTGAGCCAAAAAACTAGAGAAACCCCCTTTCCTACCCTCAATTACCCAAAAACTAGGCATTTTATTGTATAATACCAGCCACAAAATCAATGTAGATAACATAAGAATTAATTATAAATAAATTTGATAATATTTTGTTAAATTATGTATAAATAATAACAGATTGAAATGAGTTTTTATGTATTGTAATTACATTTTTATTTATCATAAGATTATCAAATCTATTATATTTTGTTTAAGTTAAATTATAAGGCGAGTATTACCTCTGATTATAAATAGCAGGCAACGTTTCCTCTTGTTCGACGTCATCTCCTTCTTCTGGTCGCCCATATAAAATTTCCAGATCATTATCATCATCCTCGTTGTCCGTAATACTTGGCTCTAAAACCTCAAGAATCTCAGGTACATATTCACTTTCTTCATCAAGATAATTTGGATATGATGAAGCGTTGAGACATGCTTGTCCGTTACACTGGCCACAAACTGAGGAGCATTGCAACACATCCACAGTTCGCGCCACAGCCTTTTTTGCAATTGCAGAAGGTTGTACTGAGTAGTTCTTCTGGGGCTGAAGGTAATAATGTTGTTGTGGGTTCCAGGATCTCGTTTTGTATTACCCACCCCAATTATCTAGGTTCTAAATCTTTCCCTAACCAAGTTTGGATCTGATAGTAGACACGATAAATATGCTGTCGAGCTGCTGCATTTGTTGGCAGTGGCGCAGCCAGAATTCGGTTATAGGGGGGGTTTTGAGTTTATAATAAAGATTTTCGCCGGTTATATGAATCATCGGTTAATGGAATCAGTCTTTTAAATAAATGAAATCATAATGCTTTTCTCCGCAATTACGTTGGTTATGATTCATTTAAACAGCATTTACAATATTAGAGTTACAAACTATAAAATGCACCAATGAAATAACACAAAACTAGGTTAGATTTATAAAGTGTTTAAAAATGATGAGGGGTAAACTTAAAGATGGAAGAGCACAGTACAGCAAATAATTTTTACGTAGAAAATAAAATAACAGAGTTGGAATCCATTTGTTCAATCAACAAGAACTAAAAATCAGGCGGAGGGGGGGGGGGGGTATGAATACGGTTATAAAATTTATAAAATTCAACTATGCCCATCATAATAACAAGAACGAAAATTCATGCGTCAAGCATAGATTATGTAACACTTTCCAACGCTTCGAAAATAATTTTACAAATCATTACCATTTAATAAGCTGAAACATAACATCTAAGTAAACAATTTGGAAAACGCATAACATATTTAAAAACGTAATTTCAGGAATTTCCAACATATACAATATTCGGAAAATTATCCGAATACTTTTATTCAGCCCTGTATATGATCTATAGATTTGTATATGTTACTATACATAGGATGTTAAATTTTAGTTTAGTTAGGAAACGCGTAACACAGTTTAAAATTCTCCATCTGGAGTTTCTGTCAATAAACGGAAATGTGTTCGCGAACTTTTGTGCTGCCCTATATATGATCTACAGAATTTATACACACCAAGAAATAGACAAAAAGTGAGTGATTATTCATCTTAGTATATAAATTCCAATGTGTTTAAAATAGTGAAACATTATTTAATTAAACCGCAAACGATTTTTCTCCATAGACGTAATGTAACGGAATTCTTTTGACTGTCCCTGTAAAGTAACTATAAGTGCTATGCACATCCTATTCCATATTAAGCTTCTTGTAATGCACCTTAGTGATATATATCAATTACAATGTGTTTGAAATTGTGTAACATCATTAAAATAAACCGCAAATGATTTTTCCCTATAGACCGTAATGTAACGGAATTCTTTTGAGTGTTCCTGTAAAAAAACTATAAGTGCTACACACTTCAGTTGAAATAGCGAACATGCTATAGATAAGGACAATAACATATAACAATTACAGGGCAATCCGAGCATATTTACGGGAGTTAGAGCACGGCCAGACGGCCATACGACCAGACAAACCGAAGTCATAAACTTTTCAACTAGGTTGGAAAGTGTTAAAAATACACAAGGTTTCATTGCAAAGAATCACGAATTCTTATTCCTAACTTTAATAATAATGAAGCAATTTTAACAAAATTTTCAATAGACTTACTTACCTTGCTTTTTGCCAAATGTAACAAGTCATTTAGAACTTTTAGAGCTAGAGTCTTGAAATTTTATATGGATGTTACTTAAAAGACGTAAATTCTCCCCAGAATTTATTTTTTCATTACGAAATTTAAAAGAATGCAAGAGTAAGAATCATTCTAAAATTGCGATTTATGTGACACAATTGGTATGAAAACATTGAATTTGGCATGATGATTACTTTTATGTAGAAATTGCTTATAACGTTTTTAAAAACATTTAAAAATTTAAAAGGACGAAATGAGCTGAAAACTTTCTAAAAGCGTTCTAAATTATGATTTAGTTGAAACTGTTAGTGTTAGAAACTTGAAATTTAGTATAGAGATTACTTTTAAGATGGAAATGCTTATTGGCATAAAGAATTTATTATAAATGGGAAATTTAAAGGTGTGAAACAGCTGAAAGCATTCTAAATTACGATTTATTTAGAACCTCACGTCATATCGGGCCTTTCGAAGACGATCCTTTTTCTATTCTAAAAGTAACTAAACGTCTGTATTTCGACTAAATCCATTAAAAGCATCTTGGAAGATCAAAATTACAGCGCCTACAAAAATTTGGAAACGCTCTGATGAATAAAAGTATTTAAAAAAATCTCAGAATTTTTCGATGACAATGCAAAAAGAAATTTGGGTATTTTGGCGTGGGTTTGCTCAGCGTCGGCTCATGTTTTCAGTATTAAATGTGACTAAGTCTGTGACTTAGTCTTTTTTGACGTAACTCTGTGTTTCTGTGACTCTGTTCTCTTCGACTTTAGCCAAAGACAGTCTTTTTTCACGGAATTTTAAAGAGGGGTGGGATACAGTTATATTGACAATCGAATAAAATTTCAGAGAGTTCGGACAATAACTTTTTTGTGTTGTTATTTTAAAGGACACGTCGCAAAAAAAAAAAAAAAAAAAAAAAAAAAGGACGCGAGAAGAAAGCATTTCTTTTACAGCTAGATATCAATATTTTTCCACGGTCTCTAAAACCATGATATTTATAACCATGGCTTTACAAATTTGATAAAATCTGGTATCCAGTAAAAAAATATAAACGGCTCCCCTCCGAAGTCACTAATTTTCAAAAGCACAAAAGTTTTTTATCAATTAATTGAGAAAAATAATAAGCCTATTGTCGGATTATTAGTTACATAGTTTAGAATAGTTACATCATTTAAAAAGATGGTATAAACAAAGTTTTCTAATGAAATTTATCAAAATTATTTATCTATGAAAAAAAATGTAAAGGCTGCATTAACCGGTATGTTCTCGGAAATGCTGATTGCCGAAGGTTTCAAATGTCTGGATAAGTGAGTGCTGCAAAATCTATATCTGATGAGGGGGGCATGGATGAAACAGTGAAACAGGAAAACAATTTCTGCCTGTTTTCGTGTCGAAGTCAGTCAAATAATTATTTTTTATTAATTTAAAATTTGCATTTGTTAAACTTATTTTTACCTAATTAAAAATGCCGAAAATGAGAAAAAATGCCATTTATGGTCATTTCTTAGGTCAATTTTTGTACAAAAAATTATAATAATAATAATAATAAATCAGGTTAAATAACTTGGAGACTAGATAGAAAAACTAGGTCGCCAGTGGCAACTTGGCGACTGCATTTGTCAAGACCTGTTTATAACTGATGAAAAATTTATAGAATTCAGACAACTGGGGTTATTTTTTTTTAAAACTATGAAACGAGAGACCCTTACGAGGAAAAGAAACAAACAAAACACCCAACCAAACAAGAAGGTGTCTTTAAAAAATGCTTTTCTGTCTAATAATCAATATTTTTTTGTGAAAATTTCATTTAAAAATATAAAATTGATATAAGATAGATAATCATACAAATTTGAGGTAATTATCATGAGCCCAGGCACCGCCGGACGGGTCAGCTAGTATAATTTTAATGACATGCAGATAGCATTCGTTAAAATACAATAAGTGTAAATCAATGCATAACTAATTTATTGCTGATCAATTTAAATTAATGCATGGTTAGCGTAAAATTGTGTGTAATTATAGATAGTATTTTTCTAAAAAAATGCATTTAGCGCACATTTAACGCCTTTTTTTTTTCAAAATCCATATTCACAGGCAGGGCTTAAATTCTAGGAAAAAAGAGTACCGGGGCTCTAATTTTCAGCAGTAACAACAACCATCAACCCAAACCCCCTTTCATTAGAAGGAGGTATGCATTATGCTTGTTATCCCACCCGCATATTTATATTTCATACATTATTTGTAAAATTTAAAGCAATTTTGTCTTTTGTAAAAAAAATAATAATACATTTTGACTTTTAATAATGAAATTTAATAAATGAGTAGAGCAGAAAATAAGCAAAAAAAAGTGCCCAGAAATAGAGAAAAAAAAAATAATGACAGAAGAAAATTTGTTAGGGAGAAACACATTCTATTTTTTTTTTTATTTTTTTTTTAACGCAAACCATGAAACCACATTACCATATCAGCATCTTTATAACAACAGAAAACTAACTGTCCGAGCTTAACATCTGCAGGAATTTTAGCATGCAGATGTATTGAGAAATAGACATTGCATTTTATCTTTATTTATTTATTCTGTGATCCAAAACGTATGCATTAGGAAGCACGCAGATGCCAAACTGAAAATGATTTCATTTCTCGTATTAAAACCGCAAGCACATACGAAAGAAATTTAGACATGTACATTAATTGAAAAGAATCATTTCAAGCTGCGATAAAAGATTCTGCCAAGGCGTAAAGTCCAAAAAACTTAATTTTAACTTTAGCAGTGTTGATTCATATAAGCGGCAATTATAGTAATTTTTTTAGCTCTGGGGGTGGGGGGGGGTTAACCCCTAAACCCCCCCCCCCTTGGCTGCGCCACTGTTGGTGGAAGAGATTGTAATTGCACCGGTTTATTGAGTCTTGTTGATTTAATGAATTGTGTGTACCTAAAATTGTCAATACGATGTTCTGATTTTGGAGCATTATACATTGCTAAAAGAACACGTATTCCATTTTCAAATAATGTGTTTGGAGGGCAGTTGTCTTCCTGAAACAATTGAGCTGATTCGTGCAAATTGGAATGTTTCTCGAACATTTTTATAATTGTCAGTTTTCCTTTTTTAAACAACGCAGATGTTGTGTCACATCCGCTGATAGCGTGCAAAAATAAAATAGGTTCTTTAGAACGAGGATATTTGTCGAAGTTTTTAGATGAATATATTCGTGTCTCCACATTGCCTTTACCCATTTTTTTAAAAAAGATTTCTCGCTGATGTGACTGTGTTCGTCCTATTAAAATAACTAACAGATCAACATCTTCTCCAACTATGACGGCGGTCTTTTGATGTTTCGATTCTTCAATGGCTGCTTCGATGATGAGGGTATCAGCATCATCTCTAGCTTGTTTTGTAGTGATGTTAACAGTTTTTAACTGCTCAATAAGCATTTCAATAAAGTTTTTTTTATTGCACCGGTTTGATAAAAACTTTTCCTGGCTGATTGGCACAATCATTGTCTCATCAAAACGAACTTCGTAAGATGTTGAAACAGCAACAGTTCTTCTGAGCTGTTCCATTGCTTTTATATTTTTACTGTTATCTGAATAACCGTTGAATACAACAACAATATTTGAACCAAAATGTATTTGCAAATATTTGACGTATTTCTGAAGAATAATTGAGAAAGTATCGTCTTTGAGCCATATGACGCGATGCAGAAGAAATCTTGCAGATATTGGAAGAACTTTGTCTGGTTTCTTTAATTTTATTTCATTAAATTTCAAACCAGTTATTTTGACCATTGATTCAAGACCAATATTATGGGCTTTGTGGCAGTTTATCTGGTCATTTCCCACAATTCCAGTGACTAGATACTACTTGTTTCGTATTTGGGAAAGGATTATGAAGTATGGATTACAATACTGAGTTCAATAGTCACCTTTGAAGGTAAACAGTAGATAATCTCTTTACAGAAAAGGGGCCATTTTGTTAGGTACAATATGCAGCATGAAATCCACCAGATAATCTTATTGGAGTGTTTTACCTTGAAGGTAATCCCTACCATGAAGTAAAGTAGAAATTTTAATACCTCTGGTAATTTGAGAAGTTTACTGAACTGTTTAGAACTTTCTAACCCTAGCTCTGTGTGTTAGTGAACACGGTGTATGATTTGACCGTATGAAATGCTTCATGCTTAGTTTGTGGCTGTATTACATTAATTAGAATTAAGTATTTTTGTTCTAATAAAGAACTTTTAAGATTCATACGACGTATGATCTTGGATTTCAGTATATATATATATATATATATATATATATAACAGAACTTTAATAGGACTGTAACCACTTCATCACAGCCATTAATATAAATAGAAAAAAGAAAA
Organism: Maratus michaelseni; assembly: GCA_963931845.1. Classification (NCBI taxonomy): domain Eukaryota; kingdom Metazoa; phylum Arthropoda; class Arachnida; order Araneae; family Salticidae; genus Maratus; species Maratus michaelseni. Next base: position 37,230,994 of record OZ007586.1, on the reverse strand, counting down.
TGGCCTTATTAGGAGACCGTGTTTCAGAAAATAATATACGTAGGTATATCCAAGCACTTACATTGTTCGAAAAATAAATACTTAATCCCTTTCCTACTTAAAATATAATTATTATAAACAAAAATGTAATTATAATGTATTTAAACTATTTAATTTCAATATCTTATTATTTATATAAATTAATTAAATATTATCATACGAATGTCTTATTTATGAATGTCATTTATAAATAAGTAAACAATTTAAATTTCTTAATTTTGTTATATTTCAAACACCATTTGAAGCGTAGGAAACAATCTTGAAGGATGTTTCTCTTGTTTTGGCATAGGGCTTTAAACTAGCCTTTTTTCAGCGCGCTTTAGCGCCTGAACCCTTTGTCAGAAAATTAAAGTTACTTTTACAATATTTAGATAATGTTGTGGACTTTAATTTTGTAATTAATGTGTTCTTTGATAAAACGAACAGTTTTCGAGTAATCGAAGGTAGGAAAGGGCCGTTATTCTTGTATTGGCTCGAAGGTCAAACAGTCGCTTTTTTTTACAGCGCTATTTAGGGCATAAACATTCCGTCAGAAATTAAAGTTAATTTATGAATTTTGTAGAAAATATTGCCTACTTTAATTTTGTAACAGATGTTTTCTGGATAAAATGCATAGTTTTTGAGAAATCGAGGGTGAAAGATGAAGTTTCTCTCGTTTTGGTCTGAAGGTCAAAAAGTTGTCTTTCTTCAGCGTGCTCTAGCGCTGAAGAAAGACATACGAATGTCTTTATGTCCTTTATGCCCTTTGTCAGAAAATTAAAGATACTATATGTATTTTATAGAAATTTTTGTCTACTTTAATTTTGTAATTGGATTTTTTTTTAATAAAATGCACAGTTTTCGAGATATAAGCAAACAAGAACGAAAAATCATGCGTCAAGCATAGATTATGTAGCACTTTCCAACGCTTCTAAAATAATTTTACAAATCATTACCGTTTAATAAGCTGAAAGATGACATCTAAGTAAACAATTTGGAAAACGCATAACATATTTAAAAACGTAATTTCAGGAATTTTCAATATATACAATATTCGGAAAAATATCCGAATACTTTTATGTAGCCCTGTATATGATCTATAGATTTGTATATATACATAGGATGCTAAATTTTAGTTTAGTTAGGAAACGCGTAGCACCGTTTAAATTCTCCTTCTGGAGTTTCTGTCAATAAACGGAAATGTGTTCGCGAACTTTTGTGCTGCCCTGTATAGGATCTGCAGAATTTATACACACCACGTAATAGACAAAAAGCTAGTTAAGATTAAAATCGCGTTTAGTAACTTAAAACGCACTTCCAGGAATTATTGTTAACAGACAGTAGAGAATTCTTTTGTGTGTCCCTGTAAATGAACGATGACTGCTATACACACACTATTCTGTAGTAAGCCTCTTGTAATGCACCTTAGTAATATATATAAACTTCAATGCGTTTAAAATAGTGGAACATTATTTAAATAAGCCGCAGACGATTTTTCTCCATAGACGTAATGTAACGGAATTATTTTGACTGTCCCTGTAAAGTAACTCTAAGTGCTATACACCTACTATTCCATATTAAGCTTCTTCTAATGCATCTTAGTGATCTATATAAATTTCAATGCGTTTACAATAGTGAAACATTTTTAAAATAAACCGCAAATGATTTTTCCCCATAGACCGCAATGTAACGGAATTCTTTTGAGTGTCCCTGTAAGAAAACTATAAGTGCTACACACTTCAGTTGAAATAGGGAACGTGCCATAGATAACGACAATAACATATAAAAATTGCAGAGCAATCCGAGCATATTTACGGGAGTTAGAGCACGGACAGACGGCCAGACGGCCATCCGGCCATACGGCCAGACAAACCGAAGTCATAAGCACTTTTGAACTAGGTTGGAAAGTGCTAAAAAACCGGTTTTCTTGACTTTTGACCTTGAATATCTCGAGAGCACGAGATTATATGAGACTTTTTAGCTTACTTTTAGAATGTCAAAACAAAGATTTTTGAAAATTTTTAGCTTGTTATCTTTCATTCCGAGGTTTACCCCTTTTTTGACTGGGCAGACATGTATTCCTATTACGAGATCCATTGTTTTGGAAAAATAAGGCTATGTAGTCGTTGTTTTAACCTGTTCTGAACTATAAAAGCATGAAATAATTAAATTATTACAAATACTTACTCTGATAAGACCTAATCCATACGCGAATCTCCTTCACCCGCGCGCCGCCTGATCTTCGGTTCTGAACAAAGCCTTTGTTCACAGACGAAGATCAGGTGGCACGAGAGCGAAGGAGACTAAAATATGGAGTGAATCTCTACTGTGAATGGTAAGGGGAAAGGGCATGGTCTGCATGCTCTCGCCCTTTCTGAAAGTCATGTGACTCTAGCGGTCTAAGGGGAAAAGAGCTTTAATTCATCTCGATGTTAAAATTGCTCGAGAGATCAAAGCAATCATAGTTTGCAAATTATCTATTTGCGTTAATAAGTTTAATGACAATGCAATATTCAGTTTTTTTATGTTGGTATAAGGAAAGTGCATGTTTACAAACAAACAGTTCCATCAACCAATCTACCACTACATTTTTGTCGTAGCTATTATTGCAGGAATCGTCATGGCGACGTAGGCCAATCATATTATAGACGAGTTTCACGTAGACCAAACAAATTTCCCCATTTCCTGTGTACAGTAGGAGTCATAAAGAACAAACAAGTTTTTCTTGCTAACCAACCGTAATTGAACCAACAGTCACGTCAGGTGCCCTTTCCTTATTTTGTTAATATAATAAATGAAAAAATAAAACATTTGTTTGTTTAGAAATTTGATGGAAATCGTTCCGAACTATTAAGCTGCGTTTACACTATGGCTTATCATGCCTATCAGGTCTGCGTGGTCTGTTAGGTCCAGGTATAAGAGAGTTTAAAATATTATTGGGACTTAAAACGGCCTATAGAGGCGCTGATCGCAGCCGTCGGTACAGGAAAATTGTCCCTTTAACTAATGCTAAAGTGTCATTGAAACCATTATTTTTTGTAAACGCGTTTGAAAGTGTTAGAAATTCAAATTTGGATAATTTTTACATTGTCATATAAACACAAATATCACATAAAATCTGAATTTGTGTAAAAAAATAATCATTTTGAACAAATTAAAAATTGCATGTAATGCAATGGGCTTGCAAGGGATTTTCCTGAAGCCAGACGTTATATCTTTTCTCCACCAGATGGCGTATTCGAATGCTCGAATTCCCAATATCATATAAAACATTGGATTACCATATAAGATATTAGATTATTTTGAATCGAAAAGCGTTTATCATTTTTCGATCAAATATATTACTTAAATGTCTCTTACATTTCCCCCGCTATCGCGTTCAGAAAATCAGCACGAAATAACAAAAATTATTTGCTTTTATCAAAAAAAGGAAAAACTATTATATTTCTATGTTTAATTAGAAAACAAGATTTCGGGCATTTAAAAATAAAAAGAACTTTGTGACTGTCGCAAAAAGTAGCCAGTTTGGATTTGTGAGCAACTTTAATGCGAAATTGTCAATTAAAATGATTTGTAATCGAAGAGCATTTTTCCTTTACCGATAAATGTAATATACCTTAAGTTATAATCAAATTTTGTGTTATGACTACGTCTTTTCGACTTTCGCGTGCCGGAAATGGGCTCAAAATGTCAAAGATTATTTGCTTTTATCGAAAAAAAAAAGGAAAAACTGCATTTGATTTCTTTGTTTCGGGCATGTAAGAGCAAACAAGGGCTACAGTTATTTTTAGCACATTTGTCAATTGTTACTTTAAAAGTTACTTTTAGCATTATTTATTTATTTTCAGCATAAGTTAAAACGCCTTCATATAGCACATTTTTTCTTCTTCTTTTTTTTTTTTTTTTTTTTGAAAAAATATTGAAAAACGGAAGAAACAGGTTACACCTTAAGTGAATCTAAATCATCAGAAGTCGATGCATTTTTTTTTTTAAATCTCGGGTTTTTATTTTGCGAATAAAAAGTTATTTTTGTGAAATGTATCATTATATATTTTTAAGTCTTCCTGCTAATGTGTTTCTTTCTGGTGAACTTCTTTTATTTGCAAATTACACATTTGCATCCTAGCAAAATAAAAATAATTAAAGAAAAGTTTATTTTTCATAAAAGGAATTTTGTGAAGATGTCTGTTTTATAAAATGAAATTTTATGATAAAGTTTGTTTTATTAAGTAAAATTTTGTAAAGGGTCCATACAAAGGTCCCAATTTCTGATCAATCATGCTCCTTTTTATTTAACCCCTTGGGGACGAGCGACACGTATACGTGACGCATAAGATGCTCGGAATCCTCAATTATTCCCACCAGTTATTTTTTATTGTAAGCTTTGCCTTATGTATTCCTAGCATTTCTGCGATTCAATTAGGCGAAAATTTCTGTTTTGAAAAACCGGTGGTAAAAGATTAAAAACTCTGTAAAGGACGCTCGTCTCGAAGGGGTTAATCAATTTTCTCTGAGTTTTTTTGTTTTTTTTTTTCAATATATATATCTGTTTGATTTTATGGTTTTTTTTTAAAAATCAATATTATAATAAATACCCTTTTCATCAATTTTTAACCATGCTAATTAACAGTGGATATTAAAGTTCCGAAATGTATTATTATTGAAGATAGAACGATAAACTCTCTCGATAAATGTTCTTTTGATAACATTTTTTATATTATTCTTACTTATTATTTTAATTCTTTATTAAGTCTTCCTTTGTTACACGTTACACAGGCATTTTAATATGTTATTTCTTTTTTTTTTTTTTTTAAATGTCTGCATGTAAATGAGATATGATTACAATTGATGTCAATGCTGACTCAGAATCGTATTCTTCTTTTCATATCATATTTTTAACAAGTCGGAAATTGTACGACGAGGTGCGTCCGTACTATAGCTAGTTATATGAATATTCAGATCTTGATGATTTTTAATTCTGTGAAATGAATTATATCGTCTGCAGATTAATTTCTGTAACAAAATAAGTATATTGGTCGCTTGACGGTTAAACCTCGGAAGCTCCTATAACAAGAAAGCACCGATTTTAAAAAAAAAAAATCAAATTTCTTAATAATAAATGTTTTTATTAATATCTCCTAAAGTTTTGATTCGATTTTCATAAAATTTGCAAAGATAATATGTCTTAAATTTCAAACCATTCGGTTGGGTAGTTTTTGCGTTGTTATATGCGGACAGACGGACGGACCAGACGACGACAATATGTGCTACGTATTTATATAATTACGAACGCACCATGGGCGTACCCAAGGGGGGGGGGCTGATGAGGCTACAGCCCCCCCCCCCGAAAATTTCGAAAGTGATATGAAAAAAGTGCTGATGTTTTTCTTTCTTTTTTGGAAAATTTTTAATTTTTTTCTATCATACAGCGGACTAGTCATTCTTATTAGTCCCACATTAGTCCGCATTGACACAAAAGAAGAGAAAGGGGGCTTATGGGATTACAGCCCCCTCCTTCCGAAATAGTCGGAAATTAAATGAAAAAAGTGTTTTTTCTTTACTTTTTTAGACAAATCTGTAATTTTTTCTTCTGTCATACAGCGAAATAGTCATTCTCGTTAACCCCATATTAGTCCACATTGGTATCACAGCCTACCCAAAGAAGGGGAGGGGGCTGATAGAATTACAGCCCCCCTCCTCTCGAAATAGTCGAAAATTAAATGAAAAAAAAAGTGCTGATTTTTTTTCTTTGCAATTGAATCCATTTGGACACTACACTGTTAACTAGTATTTTAAAAACACAAATTGCACAAATTGTGCTTATTAGTTGCTAAAATCAGTGTAAAAATTGTTTTAAACTCATAAAAGAGCTAAAATCCTACATGTTTCGGCTTTAAACTTAAAGTCATCATCGGGGAAGAGGAACAACACAAACGACTACTGATCTTTTACTTTTCGACACGAGAAAATTGAAATCAACAGTATGGAAAAATTTAAATAAAATAAGCGGGCGCTCTCTGTTGCCAAAGAGCGAAAAACAAAACAAATAATTAACAAGGGGTTAAAAATGTATCCCATAAACTAGGTATGTTGAAAGAAAAGTTATCATTACAAATAAAATCTTTTCTAATTTTAATTTCCAATGATTCCCTAATGGCGGCTTTAAATGGGTTATTGAACCTATGGATAATTCTTGCTTTATCGAAATTAATTACAGTATCATTATTTTTAGCGTAAAACCGGGAGAGTGCAGTGGATAACTTTCCAAATTTTATGTCGTTTTTATGCTCTTTTAACCTTTCTAAAAACTTTCTTTTAGTCATACCAATATAAAAAATTATACTATTATTATTTAAGCTAATGGGGATTTCATAAACACCTGCGAATTGATCAGGGGGGATAGGATCTAATTTACATGAAACTAAGTCAACCAATTTTCTGGGAGGGACAGCAATAAGATGGATATTGTATTTACGGAGGGCCCTTTTAATCCTTTCAAATATAATAGGTATATATTGGAATTTACGATAGTTTGGTTTATTATTGCTAGGGACAGGATGCGGAATTAAATGGCCATTGAATTTTACTATAATTTTCTGTACGTGATGAGCCGGGAAACCATGGTCAATGGCGATATCTCTGATAAAATTAAGTTCATCTTGGATGAATTCACTTGAACAAACCAGAAAAGCACGCTTGATGAATGAATTGAAGGCAGCAATCTTATAAGTGAAAGTTGTAGAGGCATTAAATGGGATTATTGTGTTACTTCTCATCGGTTTACGATAGACTTTACGTTTTAGGTTGTTGTCATCTTTAATTAATTGAATATCCAGGAACGGCAGTGATGAATTTTCTTTTATTTCCAACGTAAACTTAATATTTTCATCTATTTCGTTTATTTTTGAGAGGAAAGATAGGAGTTCTTGCTTTCCATGATTCCATGTGATAAAGATATCGTCCACGTATCTTAGCCAAACTTCTGGTGTTAAATTCAAACTTTTAAAAATAAATTCCTCCATCGGTCTAAGTTTAAATTCAGCCAACAGACCGGAAATAGGAGATCCCATAGGTGCTCCTTTATTTTGTCTGTAAAATTTCTTATTAAACATGAAAACGTTGTTATTAATGATAAGGTTAAGTCCTGACTTTAGAGATGTTTTTACGCTATCACTTAAATTATTTTGTTTATCAATTTCCAAATTAATATTTTGTACAACTTCATTTGTATCAATAGATGGGTAAAGAGACACAATATCTAAACTAGCTAGAATAGTTCCTTTAGAAATCTGAATATTTTCTATTTTATGGATAAAATCTTCTGTTGACTGTACAGTTTTGCTTGAACTTGGTAAAAATAATTTTAGGAATATAACGAAAGCTTTTTCAATAAAATATGTTGGGCCAGAACACCTAGAAACAATAGGTCTCATAGGGAGATTTGGTTTATGGTCTTTGAGTCTACCAATCAAACGAGGGGTAACTCCTGTATTGTTAATTTTAATAAGTTTTTTCATGTATTCTGGCCAGGCTCCTCTTCTAATAAGTTCTTGTGTCTTCCGGAAAATCAAGGGATTCGGGTCTTTCTTTAGTTCTGTGCAGTCCATTGTGTCAATGCAATCATTCATTTTATTAATGTAGTCTGTTTTATTTAGAATAGCCATTTTATTAGATTTATCCGTCTTAAGGAAAATAGTTTCCTTGTCTTTCTTTAACCTGGATCGTTTTTATGCTCTTTTAATCTTTCTAAAAACTTTCTTTTAGTCATACCAATATAAAAAATTATACTATTATTATTTAAGCTAATGGGGATTTCATAAACACCTGCGAATTGATCAGGGGGGATAGGATCTAATTTACATGAAACTAAGTCAACCAATTTTCTGGAAGGGACAGCAATAAGATGGATATTGTATTTACGGAGGGCCCTTTTAATCCTTTCAAATATAATAGGTATATATTGGAATTTACGATAGTTTGGTTTATTATTGCTAGGGACAGGATGCGGAATTAAATGGCCATTGAATTTTACTATAATTTTCTGTACGTGATGAGCCGGGAAACCATGGTCAATGGCGATATCTCTGATAAAATTAAGTTCATCTTGGATGAATTCACTTGAACAAACCAGAAAAGCACGCTTGATGAATGAATTGAAGGCAGCAATCTTATAAGTGAAAGTTGTAGAGGCATTAAATGGGATTATTGTGTTACTTCTCATCGGTTTACGATAGACTTTACGTTTTAGGTTGTTGTCATCTTTAATTAATTGAATATCCAGGAACGGCAGTGATGAATTTTCTTTTATTTCCAACGTAAACTTAATATTTTCATCTATTTCGTTTATTTTTGAGAGGAAAGATAGGAGTTCTTGCTTTCCATGATTCCATGTGATAAAGATATCGTCCACGTATCTTAGCCAAACTTCTGGTGTTAAATTCAAACTTTTAAAAATAAATTCCTCCATCGGTCTAAGTTTAAATTCAGCCAACAAACCGGAAATAGGAGATCCCATAGGTGCTCCTTTATTTTGTCTGTAAAATTTCTTATTAAACATGAAAACGTTGTTATTAATGATAAGGTTAAGTCCTGACTTTAGAGATGTTTTTACGCTATCACTTAAATTATTTTGTTTATCAATTTCCAAATTAATATTTTGTACAACTTCATTTGTATCAATAGATGGGTAAAGAGACACAATATCTAAACTAGCTAGAATAGTTCCTTTAGAAATCTGAATATTTTCTATTTTATGGATAAAATCTTCTGTTGACTGTACAGTTTTGCTTGAACTTGGTAAAAATAATTTTAGGAATATAACGAAAGCTTTTTCAATAAAATATGTTGGGCCAGAACACCTAGAAACAATAGGTCTCATAGGGAGATTTGGTTTATGGTCTTTGAGTCTACCAATCAAACGAGGGGTAACTCCTGTATTGTTAATTTTAATAAGTTTTTTCATGTATTCTGGCCAGGCTCCTCTTCTAATAAGTTCTTGTGTCTTCCGGAAAATCAAGGGATTCGGGTCTTTCTTTAGTTCTGTGCAGTCCATTGTGTCAATGCAATTATTCATTTTATTAATGTAGTCTGTTTTATTTAGAATAGCCATTTTATTAGATTTATCCGTCTTAAGGAAAATAGTTTCCTTGTCTTTCTTTAACCTGGATCGTTTTTATGCTCTTTTAATCTTTCTAAAAACTTTCTTTTAGTCATACCAATATAAAAAATTATACTATTATTATTTAAGCTAATGGGGATTTCATAAACACCTGCGAATTGATCAGGGGGGATAGGATCTAATTTACATGAAACTAAGTCAACCAATTTTCTGGGAGGGACAGCAATAAGATGGATATTGTATTTACGGAGGGCCCTTTTAATCCTTTCAAATATAATAGGTATATATTGGAATTTACGATAGTTTGGTTTATTATTGCTAGGGACAGAATGCGGAATTAAATGGCCATTGAATTTTACTATAATTTTCTGTACGTGATGAGCCGGGAAACCATGGTCAATGGCGATATCTCTGATAAAATTAAGTTCATCTTGGATGAATTCACTTGAACAAACCAGAAAAGCACGCTTGATGAATGAATTGAAGGCAGCAATCTTATAAGTGAAAGTTGTAGAGGCATTAAATGGGATTATTGTGTTACTTCTCATCGGTTTACGATAGACTTTACGTTTTAGGTTGTTGTCATCTTTAATTAATTGAATATCCAGGAACGGCAGTGATGAATTTTCTTCTATTTCCCACGTAAACTTAATATTTTCATCTATTTCGTTTATTTTTGAGAGGAAAGATAGGAGGTCTATTTCCAGGTTAAAGAAAGACAAGGAAACTATTTTCCTTAAGACGGATAAATCTAATAAAATGGCTATTCTAAATAAAACAGACTACATTAATAAAATGAATGATTGCATTGACACAATGGACTGCACAGAACTAAAGAAAGACCCGAATCCCTTGATTTTCCGGAAGACACAAGAACTTATTAGAAGAGGAGCCTGGCCAGAATACATGAAAAAACTTATTAAAATTAACAATACAGGAGTTACCCCTCGTTTGATTGGTAGACTCAAAGACCATAAACCAAATCTCCCTATGAGACCTATTGTTTCTAGGTGTTCTGGCCCAACATATTTTATTGAAAAAGCTTTCGTTATATTCCTAAAATTAATTTTACCAAGTTCAAGCAAAACTGTACAGTCAACAGAAGATTTTATCCATAAAATAGAAAATATTCAGATTTCTAAAGGAACTATTCTAGCTAGTTTAGATATTGTGTCTCTTTACCCATCTATTGATACAAATGAAGTTGTACAAAATATTAATTTGGAAATTGATAAACAAAATAATTTAAGTGATAGCGTAAAAACATCTCTAAAGTCAGGACTTAACCTTATCATTAATAACAACGTTTTCATGTTTAATAAGAAATTTTACAGACAAAATAAAGGAGCACCTATGGGATCTCCTATTTCCGGTCTGTTGGCTGAATTTAAACTTAGACCGATGGAGGAATTTATTTTTAAAAGTTTGAATTTAACACCAGAAGTTTGGCTAAGATGCGTGGACGATATCTTTATCACATGGAATCATGGAAAGCAAGAACTCCTATCTTTCCTCTCAAAAATAAACGAAATAGATGAAAATATTAAGTTTACGTTGGAAATAGAAGAAAATTCATCACTGCCGTTCCTGGATATTCAATTAATTAAAGATGACAACAACCTAAAACGTAAAGTCTATCGTAAACCGATGAGAAGTAACACAATAATCCCATTTAATGCCTCTACAACTTTCACTTATAAGATTGCTGCCTTCAATTCATTCATCAAGCGTGCTTTTCTGGTTTGTTCAAGTGAATTCATCCAAGATGAACTTAATTTTATCAGAGATATCGCCATTGACCATGGTTTCCCGGCTCATCACGTACAGAAAATTATAGTAAAATTCAATGGCCATTTAATTCCGCATCCTGTCCCTAGCAATAATAAACCAAACTATCGTAAATTCCAATATATACCTATTATATTTGAAAGGATTAAAAGGGCCCTCCGTAAATACAATATCCATCTTATTGCTGTCCCTCCCAGAAAATTGGTTGACTTAGTTTCATGTAAATTAGATCCTATCCCCCCTGATCAATTCGCAGGTGTTTATGAAATCCCCATTAGCTTAAATAATAATAGTATAATTTTTTATATTGGTATGACTAAAAGAAAGTTTTTAGAAAGATTAAAAGAGCATAAAAACGATCCAGGTTAAAGAAAGACAAGGAAACTATTTTCCTTAAGACGGATAAATCTAATAAAATGGCTATTCTAAATAAAACAGACTACATTAATAAAATGAATGATTGCATTGACACAATGGACTGCACAGAACTAAAGAAAGACCCGAATCCCTTGATTTTCCGGAAGACACAAGAACTTATTAGAAGAGGAGCCTGGCCAGAATACATGAAAAAACTTATTAAAATTAACAATACAGGAGTTACCCCTCGTTTGATTGGTAGACTCAAAGACCATAAACCAAATCTCCCTATGAGACCTATTGTTTCTAGGTGTTCTGGCCCAACATATTTTATTGAAAAAGCTTTCGTTATATTCCTAAAATTAATTTTACCAAGTTCAAGCAAAACTGTACAGTCAACAGAAGATTTTATCCATAAAATAGAAAATATTCAGATTTCTAAAGGAACTATTCTAGCTAGTTTAGATATTGTGTCTCTTTACCCATCTATTGATACAAATGAAGTTGTACAAAATATTAATTTGGAAATTGATAAACAAAATAATTTAAGTGATAGCGTAAAAACATCTCTAAAGTCAGGACTTAACCTTATCATTAATAACAACGTTTTCATGTTTAATAAGAAATTTTACAGACAAAATAAAGGAGCACCTATGGGATCTCCTATTTCCGGTCTGTTGGCTGAATTTAAACTTAGACCGATGGAGGAATTTATTTTTAAAAGTTTGAATTTAACACCAGAAGTTTGGCTAAGATGCGTGGACGATATCTTTATCACATGGAATCATGGAAAGCAAGAACTCCTATCTTTCCTCTCAAAAATAAACGAAATAGATGAAAATATTAAGTTTACGTTGGAAATAGAAGAAAATTCATCACTGCCGTTCCTGGATATTCAATTAATTAAAGATGACAACAACCTAAAACGTAAAGTCTATCGTAAACCGATGAGAAGTAACACAATAATCCCATTTAATGCCTCTACAACTTTCACTTATAAGATTGCTGCCTTCAATTCATTCATCAAGCGTGCTTTTCTGGTTTGTTCAAGTGAATTCATCCAAGATGAACTTAATTTTATCAGAGATATCGCCATTGACCATGGTTTCCCGGCTCATCACGTACAGAAAATTATAGTAAAATTCAATGGCCATTTAATTCCGCATCCTGTCCCTAGCAATAATAAACCAAACTATCGTAAATTCCAATATATACCTATTATATTTGAAAGGATTAAAAGGGCCCTCCGTAAATACAATATCCATCTTATTGCTGTCCCTCCCAGAAAATTGATTGACTTAGTTTCATGTAAATTAGATCCTATCCCCCCTGATCAATTCGCAGGTGTTTATGAAATCCCCATTAGCTTAAATAATAATAGTATAATTTTTTATATTGGTATGACTAAAAGAAAGTTTTTAGAAAGGTTAAAAGAGCATAAAAACGACATAAAATTTGGAAAGTTATCCACTGCACTCTCCCGGTTTTACGCTAAAAATAATGATACTGTAATTAATTTCGATAAAGCAAGAATTATCCATAGGTTCAATAACCCATTTAAAGCCGCCATTAGGGAATCATTGGAAATTAAAATTAGAAAAGATTTTATTTGTAATGATAACTTTTCTTTCAACATACCTAGTTTATGGGATACATTTTTAACCCCTTGTTAATTATTTGTTTTGTTTTTCGCTCTTTGGCAACAGAGAGCGCCCGCTTATTTTATTTAAATTTTTCCATACTGTTGATTTCAATTTTCTCGTGTCGAAAAGTAAAAGATCAGTAGTCGTTTGTGTTGTTCCTCTTCCCCGATGATGACTTTAAGTTTAAAGCCGAAACATGTAGGATTTTAGCTCTTTTATGAGTTTAAAACAATTTTTACACTGATTTTAGCAACTAATAAGCACAATTTGTGCAATTTGTGTTTTTAAAATTTTTTTCTTTGTTTGATATAAATTTGCATTTTCCTCCTATCATTTAACAGACTAACCGCTCCCTTCGCTTTAGTTCCAATTTCATATTAGTGCACAGTGACACCAGATTGTACCCAAAGAGGTGAAGGGGGCTAATGGGGTTACAGCCCCCTTCCAAAATAGTCGAAAATGAAATAAAAAAGATGCTGATTTTTTTTCTTTTTGTTTGTTTGAGATAAATTTGTAATTTTGTTTTCTGCAATCCTTACTTTTTTAGATAAATCTGTGTTCTTTTCTTCTGTCATACAGCGAAATAGCCATTATCGTTAGTCCACATTGACATCACAGTGTATCGAAAGAAGGGGAGGGGGCTGATGGGATTACAGCCCCCTCTTACCGAAATAATCGAAAATGAAATGAAAAAATAGTGTGTTTTTTTCTGTTTGAGATAAATTTGTATTTTTCCCCATATCATTCAACCGACTAGCCGCTCCCTTCTCTTTAGTTCCATGTTAGTGCACAGTGATACCACATTATACCCAAAGAAGTGGAAGAGAGGTTTTGGGGTTACAGCCCCCTCCCAAAACAGTCGAAAATTAAATGAAAAAATGCTGATTTTTTTCTTTTTGCTTGAGATAAATTTGTAACTTTGTTTTCTGCAATACGACGAACTACCCATGCTGTTTAGTCTCATATCAGTGCACAGTTACATCACAGTATACTCAACGAGGGGAAGGGGGCTGATGGGGTTACAGCCCCCTTGCGAAATAGTCGAAAATGAAATGAAATACTGCTGATTTTTTGTCTTTCTGTTTGAGATAAATTTGTAATTTAGTTTTCAGTTTTACCGCGGATTAGCCATTCTCGTTAGTCCCATATTAGTCCACATAGACACCACAGCATACGCAAAAAAAGGGAAGGAGATTGATGGGGTTACAGCCAGCCACTCCCTTCTGAAATAGTCGAAAATGACATAGAAAAAAAAACACTGATATTTTTTTCCCTTTCTGTTTGAGATAAATTTGAAATTTTTTTCTCCTATCATTCAATGGACTGGCCATGCTCGTCTCTTTAGTCCTATATCAGTGCACAGTTGCCGAAAGAGGTTGAAGGGGACAAAGGGGTTACAGCTCTCCTCAGAGCCCGATTAAGGTCATCTGGGGCACAAGGCCCAGCAACCTTTTGGGGCCCCCTCGAATTAAAATAATAGCTAGAAAATGTTTGAGGATTATCAATAGATATTATGATACAGTTGCCAAGTTAAGCAAAATCTTTTTGTTTTGTTTTTGTGGAAATAATTGCAGAAAACCATTTTTAAGAAACTTTTTATAAATCATTTTATTCATTTTGGGCCTCTTATCAGCAGTAGGCCCAAGGCAGTGGCTTAGTTGGCCTGTGATTTAATCAGGCCCTGGCTCTCCTCCCGAAATAATGGAAAATAAAATGAGAAAGTGCTGATTCTTTTTTTTGAAATATTTGTAATTTAGTCTTCTGTTATACAGAGGATTAGCCTTTCTCGTTAATCCCATATTAGTCCACATTGACACTACAGCATACTCAAAGAAGGGGAAGGAGACTGATGGGGTTATAGCCCCCTCCCTTCCAAAATTGTCGAAAATGACATGAAAAAGTGCTGATTTGTCAACCTTTCTGTTTGAGAGAAATTTGTAATCCGCCCCCCCCCCCAAAAAAAAAAAAATCATTCAACGGTCTAGCCACACTTTTCTCTTTAGTCCCATTTTACTTAACAGTGTTACCATAGTTATAGCAAAATTGCTGGAATGGGTCTAAAGGGATTACAGCTCCACCCCGAAATAGTCGAAAATGAAATGAAAAAGTTCTGTTTGAGATAAATTTGTAATTTATTTTTCTGTCATACAGCGGATTAGCCATTCTCGTTAGTCCAAATAATCCATATTAGTCCAAAATGATTCCAAAAAAGGGGAAGGGGCTGATTGGGTTACAGCTCCCCCTCCCGAAATAATCAAAAATGAAATGAAAAAACTCCTGTTTTTTTTTTTTTAGATAAATTTTTAATTTTTTTCTGTCATACAGCCATTCTAGTTAGTCCCATATATTAGTGTACAGTGATGCCCCAGCATACAATACCCAAAGAAGGCGATGGGGACGGGGGTTATGATGCTACAGCTCCATTCCCCCTGCGAAGAGATAGCAGTGAATGAAAAAAAGGGCTGATATTGTTTTTCTTTTTGAGATAAATTTGTTTTATTTTCTGGCATGCAACGAATTTGTCTTTCTCTCGTTAATCCAATATCCTCCTCAGTCCTGCGACCCTCCCCCTATTTATCTTCCTATTCCGTCCTAACTTTGCAGCCAGTATTTTTCATTTGGAACGGTTTAAAGTCATTATTATTACTTGTGCAATACACAAATAATAAGTAAAATCGTTATTTTATATATGTGTATAAAAATATTTTGTGTGTATATTTTTATCAAAAGAGCTTCTTGTTGTCTATCTCTTTTCATTTTACACTGAAAAATCGGAACTTCTTTTATGATGTTGGATGTATCTTTTATTCTAGTTATTTGTGCTTTTCTTTATGCTGCTATTTACACATCACATATTCTTATTAGCAAAAAGAAAAAAATTGTATTTATTTTATTAAATTTTTAGTGTTCTAGCAAGAAACTTTAACATTCAATTACTCCCTCAAATCTTCCCTAATCCACTGAGTATCTCATATATTTCGGTTAAAATTCATTTAATAATAATTTTTGGATTTAAAGGCAACAAAAAACGAGATACACAGCTCATAAACAGTTGTATGAATTCTACAAAAATATATTGTATGGGAGTTTTTGTTGAAAGGAAATTGAGGAAAAAAAGTTTGGGGAACTTAAAGTGAGGTCTAAGATCAGGAAATCTTCAAAAGCACCAAGTCATATGTTTGGGGTAAATGTTTTTTTAGCGTTCTAAGAAAATTTTATATATAGTGTAATGCAGGATGTATAATACTGGTATGCATATAATAATGGGTTTGATGTATCCGTATGTCCACTTTACATGCAGGATAGTCCAACATTTTGTAGTTAATGGCTAAATGATAGTTTCCTTGCTCTTTAAAAAAACATATTCTCTTTTTCAAACGGGATCTAGTTTAAGAATCTACCACACATTCTTTATATTTTAGCTCTATGTATATTGCTCTGTGTGGCAACACTTATTGTTAAATTGGTCATTTTAAAACAATTTCATTAAATCAGCAAACGCACGTACTGAAATATTTTTGTCAAAGGCAATGTCAAGTGAGATTTGCCATTCCTTATTGATTTTCGGTTTTGGAAGGGTCTTTTAACTAGATTTTTAAAAAGTTAGGTCAGTATATTATTCCAGTTTAAAAACTATACCTACAAACATAGATGTTTGTATGTGTGCTGTTTTTTAAAGAGACAGCTGTTGTCCACGACTCTTTAATAAAATTCAGGTTTTTATCACGGCCCTTTGACGAACGCACTTTTCTGCGATCCTTTGACGAAATTCGCTTCCCCCCCGCCGCTCTTTGACGAAATTTCTCCTTTTTTCGCGGCCCTTTGAAAAAAATTCGCGTTTTTCCGCACGCTTTGACGAAATTCTCGTTTTTCCACGGCCCTTTGACGAAATTCAGGTTTTTTTGCGATGCTTTGACAAACTTCGCGTTTTTTCGCAGTCCTTTGACGGAATACGTGTTTGTTTTTTTTGCACTTTGCCAAAATTTGCGATTTTTCTACGGCCCTTTGACGAAATTCGCGGTCTTTTGCGGCCCTTTAACGAAATTCGAGTTTTTTCCGCGATCCTTTGTTGAAATTTTGCGTTTTTTCCGTGGCTTTTTGGCGAAATTCGCGTTTTTTCACCATTCTTTGTCAAAATTTGCGTTTTTCCGCATCTTTTTGACGAAATTCGCGTATTTACCATGGTCCTTTGACGAAATTCACGGTTATTCTGCGGTTCTTTGATGAAATTTGCGTTTTTTTTGCGATCCTTTGACGAAAGTCGCGTTTTTCCGCAGCCCTTTGACTGAATTCGCGTTTTTTCTGCAGCCCTTTGACGAAATTCGCGTTTCCTCCGCGACCATTTGACGAAATTCACGTTTTCTCTGAGATCATTAGATGAAATTTGACCTTCTTTTCGAGATCCTTCGTCCAAATTTGCGTTTTTTCCGCGTCTTTTTGACGAAATTCGCGTTTTTTCCACGGTCTTTTGTCGAAATTCACGTTTTTCCTCGTCTTTTTGACGCAATTCACGTTTTTACTGTGACCCATTGACGAAATTCGAGGTTTTCGGCAGCTCTTTGACGATATTCGCGTTTTTCCGATCCTTTGACGAAATTCGCGTTTTTTCACGGCCCTTTGACGAAATAGGTGTTTTTTTCGCTATCCTTACTCAAAATTCACACCTTTTCCGCGGCCCTTTGATGAAATTTGTTCTTTTTCTGCAGCCCTTCGACGAAATTAATGTGTTTTCAGCGGTCATTAGAAGAAATTCGCGTTTCCTCCGTGATCATTTGACGAAATTTGCGTTTTCTCCGCGAACATTTGACTTTTTTCCGCGATCCTTTGACAAACTTCGCGTTTTTTCGCGGCCCTTTGACAAAATTCGAGCTTTATCCGCGGCTCTTTGACGAAATTTGTATTTTATCCGCGGCCCTTTGACAAAATTCGGATTTTTCCATGATCCTTTAACGAAATTGGAGTTTTTTTCTGCGAACGATTGACGAAATTGATTTTTTTCGGCGGCCATTTGTCAAAAACAGCGATTTATTTTTGTCCGAAATTTTGGACTGATGTCCGATTTTTTTAAATTTTCGGAAAATTTGGAACAGAATCACCCCCTCCTCTGGCTACGTCCTTATTGTAAAAAAATATTGTTGTTCACAACAGAATTCAATGTGTTTCGTAATATTCAGAACATTACGGAAATTTAAGTCAGCCCCCCCCCCCCCCGAAAAAAAATCCTGGGTACGCCACTGGAACGCACTTAAAAATTATTAAATGCATTACGCCTTAAAAAATAAATTGTATATACTATATTTAATCAAACAAGATCATGGTTAATAATCTAAAAACTTCAAATTGGTTTACCGTAAAGTACCTGCCTGAGTTAAACCACAAACATACTAGTAATTTTAATTTATTTTTTTACAACTCTACCTTTCAAAATCATAAGAAAACATTCATTTTTTTTGTTTTAGAGCAAAAATATTCAGCTGAACAAGTGAAACAACAATCGAAAAAATAAAAATAAATAAACAAATTAGTTTTTATAAAGCAAAAAAAAAAAAAAAAAAGGAGATTTACATATCTGCACCTCAATCATGAATGAGTTAATTAATTTAAAAAAATTATTAATTGCTACACTATATTGTTAATTGTTTAAAAAAAATTAATATAATCTTGCGTCGATATTATAATATGTATTCAATATAAAAAACATATAAAAATTTGAGTCAGAAAAAAATTAAATATCGAAAATAAATTAGATTAACAGAATGCATTTAACAATACCCAATCTACTCATAATATGTGCATCGTAATTTAATTTACATACAACAAAATATACTGAAATGTGTAATCAAGGGCAAAGTACTATTACTTTTAAATTGAAAATATTATTGCTATTTAGGTTGTGTATTGTTACTGACATATAAATAATACTATTTTGAATCTTTGGAATCATTAGAAAAACAAACGAATCACTTTTATTAACTATAATGATTTATAAAAGTACATACTTAATTTGTAAGAACAATTTAGTATTTTTCCCTGCTTTCAATACTGCATTTTTGGGAAAAAAAATTTCATAACCACAGCAATCAGTAATAATAATAGATCAGTTTCAACTGACGTCATACCCTAGCAACCACCTTAGCAACTAGCTTTGTTTTTTGTTTGCCCGCCAAAAATGGTGGATTGGGATTGGTTGGCTCGTAAAACAGGCTACAAATGGACGATTATGATTGATTGGATAACGTTTGGTGGGCAGGTGATCATGTGGATGAAACGGAATTCAAGCGCTCGAATACGCCATCTGGTGGAGAAAAGATATAACTTCTCGCTTCAGGAAAATCCCTTGCAAGCCCATTGCATTATATGCATTTTTAATTTGTTCAAAATGATTATTTTTTTTTGCACAAGTTCAGTTTCCAGATTATCCAAATTTGAATTTCTAACACTTTCAAACGCGTTTACAATAAATAATGGTTTCAATCGCACTTTAGCATTAGTTAAAGGGACAATTTTCCTGTACCGATGGCTGCGATCAGCGCATCTATAGGCCGTTTTAAGTCCCAATAAAAAGTAATTCAACTTTCAGTTTGTTTGTTTAACAATGTAGTAAAATTTCTTTTCGTAAGTTTTAAAGCAATTAATAATTTATTAATAATACGTTGGGAAAAGGAGAATTTGATACCGGGTCTGCAATAACATCAACTTTAAGCATGTTTTCTTATTTACGTGCACACATAATTTAAAAAACAAATAAGGTGTGTTATAATAAAATATAAATAAGGAAAGGGCAACTCACGTCGCTGTTGGTTCAATTACGGTTGGTTAGCAAGAAAAACCTGTTTGTTCTTTATGACTCCTACTGTACACATGAAACGGGGAAATTTTTTTGGTCTACGTTAAACTGGTCTATAATATGATTGGCCTACGTCGCCATGACGATTCCTGTAATGATAGCTACGACAAAAATGTAGTGGTAGATTGGTTGATCTAACTCTTTGTTTGTAAACATGCCCTTTCCTTATACATAGTTAATTTCTTTCTCTGTAGTGCTAGACCAACATATGATCCTAAAAGACCGGACCATTCGCCGATTTTCTGCGTGCTAGTTTCGGAAGGCGGCGTTTGGCGTCTCGTGGTCAGCACTAGAACAACAAACTGCAGTTTATAGAACACGTGAATGTTATAGTTATGTGATTTTTTTTCATTCTGGGTGCTATATCCTTACAAATATGAGGTGTTGTGTGCCTTTCTGTAGTATAGACAGTCGGGCAGACTATTTTGACCCTGATGATAATAAAATTTCGATGCATTATTTTCCGAAAGAGAAAAAAATTAAACAAGCATGGATTCAAGCAATCGGCAGGCAAGGTATGTTTATTTCCCTTTTACTATTTTATTTAAGTTTATTAAATGTTAATTATGCATTTAATCTAATAAGATGGCTCATAATTTTACTATAAAAGGAACAGAAACTTATAGAATAATAAAATATCTGTTCTAAAACATTATGGCTATTAAAATAAAACTGCTTTTTTTTTTTTCATCACAAGCACGCCATACCTAGACCCACATGTGCGGCTAGCGCTATACATTTGTAAAATCATAAATCTTTAAAACATTCTAATATTAAGAATTTATACAATCAAACTTTTCTTTTATCTATCACTGTAGCCAAGGGATGTGCATAGGAAATTATCCTGATTTCTGTATTTTTTGGCTTTTGTATTTCAGGAATTTTTTTTATTAATTTTAAGAGACGTTTATAATAATTCACCCCTGTGTAACATAATCTTTTGAATTAAAAACTTTTATTGCGATGACGTTTTAAATTAATCTTTTTGCAACCTGAATCATTCAAAGATAATCAATATTTTATATTTTAATGAGTAAATTTTGAATTTTCTCAGCATTTTAAATTTATTTTGTACAATTGAAACTTTTGAAAACCAGTGATAGAAAACAAAAAATTTTAGAATAGCTTTAATATCACAATATTACTTGCATAATACTGCGTTAATTTCCTTTTATACATCTATTAATAATGTAAGCATATATCCAGTATTTAGGATTGCCAGCATCTGATAACGTATTCCCAAAATAGCATTATTTGCCCGATTCCTATCACTTTAATTCTTAAGTTGTAATGCTGTTAGTCGATTTTTTAGTGAAAGATTTTTTTCTTGTTGCACTGTTTTGTTTTAATGAAATTATTTTTGTGAAAGTTTTCTTTTATCTAATGAACTTTTTAAATTACAAGTTATATATTTAAAATCTTATGGAGATGAAATATTTATGAAGTGTTTACTTTCATGGGATGAAAATTTTAGATAGGATATGCAATTGCATATCATTTAAAAAAGACTTAAATAAGGGGAATGTATTGAAACATCTTAATTGGTAAAACTGATATAATCGATCTTTAAATAAGGGAAATTTTTGATAAAATAACATATCAATGTTAGTTATGTTAAAAAGGAATTTTATAAATTGCAACGAGGCCATAGGCACACCTGTTAAAAAATTTTGCCCCTCCCTAGATTTTATTTTGTCGGTGCTCATATTTTTTAGTAGTTGTCCCCAACAAAATTAACTGTCAATTCATTGTGTTTTGTTTCCTTTTCAGCTTTTTTTGTAAATTATCATAATATTTTCATAAATTGCTGAGCATCAGTAACAGTACATTTACATTTCATATGCACTAAAAAATAATAAACATGTTTATTAAAATAGCACATCTGCAAAGAATTCTAATAATTGACTCATATCCAGTGCTATTAGTTTTTGGATAGAATACGCAATTGCATATCATCTAAAAAAAGACTTAAATAAGGGGAATATATTGAAACGTCTTAATAGATGGGGGGGGGGGAGGTGAGTTGCTAAAAATGATAAAATCGATCTTTAAATAAGAGAAATTTTTGATAAAATAACATATCAATATTAGTTATGTTAAAAATGAATTTTAGAAATTGCAACGGGGCTATAGGCACACCTGCTTAAAAATTTTGCCCCTCCTTAGATTTTATTTCGCCGGTGCTCATATTTTTTTAGTATTTGCCCTCAACAAAATTAACTCTCAATTCATTGTGTTTTGTTTCCTTTTCAGCTTTTTTTGTAAATTATCATAATATTTTTATAAATTGCTGAGTGTCAGTAACAGCACATTTACATTTCATATGCACTAAAAAATAATAAACATGTTTATTAAAATAGCACATCTGCAAAGAATTCTAATAATTGACTCATATCCAGTGATAGAATACGCAATTGCATATCATTTTAAAAAAAAAGAAAGACTTAAATAAGGGAAATATATTGAGACGTCTTAATAGATGGGAGGGTGAGTTGGTAAAAATGATATAATCGATCTTTAAACAAGGGAAATTTTTAACAAAATAACATATCAATGTTAGTTATGTTAAAAATGAATTTTAGAAATTGCAACTGGGCCATAGGCACACCTGTTAAAAGATTTTGCCCCTTTCTAAATTTTAGTTTGCTGGTGCTCATATTTTTTAGTATTTGTCCCCAACAAAATTAACTCTCAAATAATTTTGTATTATATATGTTATATGAGCAATAAATTAAATATGTAAAATCGAAGCAATAATATCAATAATAGAATAGTCTTGAAATTACTTTTATCCTAAAATAAAGGGGGAAATTATAAAAGGATATATAATAGAACCACGCCAAAACGCAATTTCTGAGATGGATCTTTAAATTATTGATATATTGTATTTGTCTCAAAAAATGAAAATCCTAGATATTGTTGAAATATTTAAAAACTTATCTTAATCGAGCTCTTACATCATATCCAGCAGTTTACTTATCAGATATTCTTTTTACACAATATGAAAATTTGATTAATAAATAAACACTTTTTTGCGATGAGACTTTAATTCTCGACTTTAAATACAGTGTCTCACATAAGTGATGGGACACTTGTGCTTTACAAAAGGAAACTAATCAAATAAATTAAAAAAACATGTACACATTTTTTTTGTGGGTGTGTTTCATACTTAAATTTAGTAAAGATTATTACATAACATACATTTTGTCAAAATATTAAAATATTAATTTAATAAAAATACAAATGTTTAGAACGGAGCAAAAAATAGCTCACATAAGTGATGGGACACCATTATATATGCAACAAAAATCGTCTGAAATAAGCAATAAAAATATTTTTTGGGGTTTTATTTTTACTTAAAAGCAATTGGCAATAATTTATAAAATCGTCTGCAGTATTTCTCTCCAGTTTGTTTTGGAATTTTTGTGTTTTTTAGCTCTGTGTAGTCATGAATGCTAAACGAAAAGAAACTTCGCCTGAAATTCGAAAATTAGTTATTAATTTGCATATTGAACGTGGAAAATCTATTAGAAAAACTGCTGAAACAGTTAACTTGAGTCGTTCAACAGTTTTCAATATCATTAAACGATATAAAAAGAATCATATGATTCAGGATAAAAGAAGACCTGGCTGACCATCAAAGCTATCCAATGGAATAAAGCGAATTATCGTTCGAAATATTAAAAAAAATCCAAGAATTAGTGCTTCAAAAGTTGCTGCTGATTTACAAGCATTATATGGAATAATTGTTAATCTGAAACTATTAGAAGGGTAATTCGATCTGCTGGATATCACGGTAGAGTAGCCAGGAAAAAATTCTTCGTAAGTGAAAAGAATAGAAAACTCAGACTAGCTTTCGCAAAATCCAACATAAATAAGAATTCTGATTACTGGAATAAAGTTATATTTGCTGATGAGAGTAAATTTAATATATTTGGTTCTGACGGTAGAATCTTGGTGTGGAGAAAACCCAGGGAAGAACTTCGCAAACAGAACTTGGTACCAACAGTAAAACATGGTGGAGGAGGAGTTATGGTATGGGGGTGTATGTCGTCCGCTGGAGTTGGTAATCTTGTTTTTATTGACAGTATAATGGATCAGTACAAGTATATTGATATTTTAAAGCAAAATTTGAAATCTTCAGCACGAAAATTGAACCTTCATAACGATTTTAAATTCTACCAGGACAATGACCCCAAGCACACTGCTCTGAACGTTAGACTCTGGCTGCTATATAACTGTCCTGAAATAATAAAAACACCACCACAATCTCCAGACTTAAATCCCATAGAGAATATTTGGCAAGAATTGGAATCAAGAATTCGCAAACACACCATTTCTTCAAAACAACAACTAAAATCGGTGCTTCAAGAAGAATGGGGTAAAATCACTCCAGAAATCACAAAAAAAATGGTCGAATCCATCCCAAAAAGATTAAATCATGTTTTAAAAGTAAAAGGAAATCCAACAAAATATTAAAACCTTTTAAAAAGTAAAATTTTTGGATAAATATTTGATGGAAAAGTAAGTGTCCCATCACTTATGTGAGCCATTTTTTGCTCCGTTCTGAACAATTGTATTTTTACTAAATTAATATTTTAATATTTTGACAAAATGTATGTTATGTAATAATTGTTACTAACTTTAAATATGAAACACACCCAAAAAATTTTTGCACATGTTTGTTTATTTATTTTATTGCAGTTTCTTTTTATAAAGCACAAGTGTCCCATCACTTTTGTGAGACACTGTATGTTCTTTTCACCAGTTTCATCCATCCTGAATAGAAATATATGCTAAAAATATTAATAAACAGAAAACATTATTAACGTATTTAAAGGGAAAAACCCGGAATGTTGTTCTATTATTCGAAGCTATCTGCTAACAGACGACGGAGAAACGGGCACGTTTTTATGAATGGAAAGTCGTCGAATGGTCAGGTCTTTAGGATCGTATGTTTGTCTAGCTGTAGTGTAACAAAGGAAAACTTATAAGGAACTAATATGGTAAGAAAAATAATGCTGTAAATGATAAGAGAAGAATACTTACCCAGAGAATTGATCGTTCCGTCTTCAATAATAGAACATGTACGAATATATAAAAAGTCCACTGTAAAGTCCAGTTTATATCCATAGTTAAAAATTTGTCGTGATTTCATAACATACAATTTATTCCACAATAATAAAAACAGTATTATAATATTCATTTAAAAAAAAAGATATAGCAAAATACACATGTGGCAACAAGCACTCACCAGTGCAACAGGTTTTCAACCAAGGGGTTGTGTACGAGATTACGGAATCGCAATGATTACAGCTGATTACTGTGATGACATGTGATTATACCTTATTACAGTTGATTACGGTCAGAAATACGTAATTACAGGTGATTACACTGCTACAAGTTGTGATTTAACAGTTTTACTCGATTTTACTGCATTCCAAAAGTTGTTAAACTTCTAGAGACAACTGTAGGAGGTTGTCAAACTGATTTAATAACAAACAAGGAAAAAAATAAAACAACCGTACAAAATACTCAAAAAACAATAGAAAAATTTTCAAACATACATATACATGTATGAATAAGTGATTCATTTACCATTTTACAAAACGTTGAAAATTTGTACTTTTTCTTCTTTTATTAAGCATGCATTAAATGTGAAACTGGATCAGTTCGAATCCGAGTTTGGGCGCGAAACGGATTAGGTCTATAAATTTTATGCCAGTCTTCGGGCTCGGGTGGGTTCAAGATAAAATATTTTAATTTATTTTTTCACAAATTGAAAAGAGCGGAAAGAAAAAAACTTGCTATTTGAGACACAAGAACATACTCTAAGTTTCTTAAAGTGTTTTAAATTCATTTAAAAAATAGTTTGAAATAGAATTGAGTTGTTATTGATAGAACAAAAGTACAAATATTCTACCTGATTTTGAAGCCTGTGCATGGTCAGTGTTAATAACATAAAGAAACCCTGACGGCTCGGCCTACAGGCACAGGTAGATTTCGAAGACGCAGACCGTGGGGTGCCTGTTTGTCGGGAATTGCGAAAGAAATGACCTTTTTGCGGTGATGCGGCAGTTGGAACCGCCTACTTCGAAACCTAACTTGTTTACAGGCGGAACCAGCAGGGATTTTTTTTAATTTTTATTTATTTATTTATTTTTGCTATAAGAGTTGGTCCTATAAAAAACTTCTCAATATAAAAGTTTTAGATAATATTAAGAGGATTTATAATAAATCTAAGCGGATTTGATATCTTGTGGAATTGACGAAGGTATGAATTTTTTTCTTCTAAAACACCCCCTTTTTCCCCCTCTTGGGGCCACTTTTTAATTATATCAAAAATCTGTCATACATACATTTTCGGCCCTTCTCCTAGAAGTAATAATAACTTTAAACGGATTCGATACGTATCATAATTAAGAAATTATGGGGGGGGGGGGGTTTCTGTTTTCACAAAAAGCCCCTGACCGAGATTTTATGCCCCTTGATTTTATGTATCAGTTTCGAAGAGATTTGTGCAGAATTATTGCAGTTATCGTGTCCATAAAAAAGTGACATAGATAGATAGATAGATAGATAAAGTTTTGAACTGGGGGTGGTTTTGGGTTCTGGGAGTCATGATCGGCGTAGATCTGCAAAAATTTTACAAAAATTCCAACTTAGGTGAGCCGAAGGCAGCGGGGACCCGATTCAGAGGTTTGTTCGGTTTGAGGTTTATCATATTTGAGGTCGAGGGCGGTGTTATAGGGGGATCCGGGATCCAAATTCAATTGTCGTCGGGGAAAATATTTTGACCTACTAGTAGAATCCTGCATCGGGTTAGGGAACTGCCCATGACCCGCCCTTTTTTGATTTCATTAAAAATGCCCCCAAGCAGGGGGGGGGGGATAGGGGTTTCAGAAGAAAAAAATTCATAACTTCGTCAATTCCCAAGATATCAAATCTGCTTAAATTTATTATAAATCTTCTTAGTATTATCTACAACTTTTATACTGACAAGTTTTCTATAAGACCAACTCTTACGGTAAAAAATAAAAATAAATAATAAATAAATAAATAAAAAATCCCTGCCGGCTCCGCCTGCAAACAAGTTAGGTTTCGAAGTGAGCGGTTCCAACTGCCGCATCATTTCATGAAGGTCATTTCTTCTGCAATTTCCAAAAAACAGGCGAACCACGGTCTGCGTCTTCGAAATCTACCTGTGCCTGTAGGCCGAGCCGTCAGGGATTTTTTTGTTGTGGTTGCTGTTGTATTCGGGTCGGGTTGACTGTAATTGTTTCGGGTTGAGTTTTGATACTTTTGCGTCGTGTTCGGGTTAGTCTGATTCTGCAATAAAACTCTAACGTTGTTTATTTCAAATGAAAAACTAAATATTTAAATAAGAAAGTCTTTTTACATGTTTATTTCCCTACATAAAAGGTAGAATTGATATTAGAAAAATGATTGTAGATTATTTTTTCATAATTGTATTAAACTATAGATTTTTTTTTTTTTTTTTTGTCCGGGTCGGATTAGGGTAGAAGTATTTCGAATTTCGGGTAGACAAAAAAATTTGTCGTTAAAATTTAATTTCTGCATTGGAAAATATTTTGATTTCGGAGTAGAGTTGAGTCGGGTAGCCAATTTTACGCCCACCACTCGACAATCGGGTGGTGGTTAGTTTTTAAAAAATGACTCGAGGTTAGTGTTTTCAAAATAAACGACTTGTGGGTTAGGTTGGCGCTAAACCGACCCGAACGAGATAAAAAAATCCATTGAACAGTAGCCCGATCCAAACCCGACAAAATAAATTCTTTGTCTCGCAACCCGACCTGAACCTGAAAATTAAAGTTAGCCCAAAAGCCGACCCGAACCAGACAATAAAAATCCATCCATACGTAACCCGATCAGAACTCGACAAAATAATTTTCGTCGTCACGCAACCCGATCTGAACCAGAAAATAGATGTTAACCTGAAACCCGACCCGAACTCGACAAAAAAATCCATTGAACTGTTCCCAATCCGAATCCGACAAAATAAATTCCTTCGTGTCACAGACCGATCCAAACCAGAAAAATCAAGTTAACCCGAAACCCGACCCGAGCCAGACAAAGAAGTACAACGAACCGTAGCCCAATCCGAACCCTAAAAATAAATTCCTTCGTCTCGCAATCCGACTCGAACCTGAAAATTGAAGCTAACCCGAAACCCGACCGAACCTGAAAATTTATGCTAACCCGAAACCCGACCCAAATATTCTGAATATATAAGTTCTGAAAATATAAGTTAGCCGAAACCCGACCCGAACCCAACAAAATTAATCCATCGGACCGTAACCCGATCACAGCCCGACAAAATAAATTCCTTCGTCTCGCAAACCTACACGAACCAGAAAATTGAAGTTAACCCGAAGGCCGAACCGAACCAAACAAATAAAGATCCATCGATACGTAATTTGATCGGAACCTGACAAAATAATTTTCTGTTTTTAGGTTTACGGTTAAATTAAATTTTCAGGTTCGGATCGGTTTTGGGGGTAACTTAAATTTTCTGGTTCATCTCGGGTTGCGAGACGAAGGGGTTTATTTTTTCGGGTTCGGATTGGGTTACGGTTCGATAAATTTTTTTGTCTGTTCGGGTCGGGTTTCGGATTAACTTAAATTTTCTGGTTTGGATCGGATTGTGACACGAAGGAATATATTTTATCGGATTCGGATCGGGTTACGGTTGGATGGACTTTTTTTGTCGGGTTCGGGTCAACTTCAGTTTTCTGGTTCGGGTCGGGTTGCGTGACGACGAAAATTATTTTGTCGAGTTCTGATCGGGTTACGTATGGATGGATTTTTATTTTTCTGGATCGGATCGGCTTTCGGGTTAACTTCAATTTTCAGGTTCGGATCGGGTTGCGAGACGAAGAATTTATTTTGTCGGGTTCGGATCGAGTTACTGTTCAATGGATTTTATTGTCTGTTTCGGGTCAATTTCAGGGCGATGGTAATTTTTTGTCGGGATTGCGTCGGGTTTCGGGTTAAGTTAAATTTTCAGGTTCAGGTTGGATTTCGGGTTAACTTGAAATTTTAGCTTCGGATCGGGTTGCGTTGCGACGAATTTATTCTGTCGGGTTCGGATGGGGTTACGATTCGATGGATTTTTTTTCTCGGGTTATGGTCGGATTTCGAGTTAACTTCAATTTTCAGGCTCTGGTCGGGTTGCATGACGACGGAAATTATTTTGTCGTGTTCGGATCGGGTTACGGTTCGATGGAAATTTTCTCCTGTTTCGGGTCGGGTTTCGGATTAACTTCGATTTTTAGGTTCGGGTCGGGTTTCGGGTTAACTTCGATTTTTATGTTCGGGTCGGGTGCGACACGAAGGAATTTATTTTTTCGGGTTCAGATCGGGTTACGCTTCGATGGAATTATTATATCTTGTTCGGGTTGGGTTACTGGTTAACTTCGAATTTTTAGGTTACGGGTGGGGTTGCGATATGAAGAAATTTATTTTGTCGGTTTCGGATCGGGTTACGGTTCGATAGATTTTTTTGTCGGGTTCTGCTCGGGTTTCTGGTTAACTTCAGTTTTCTGGTTCGGGTCGGGTTGCGACTCGAAAGAATTTATTTTGTCCTTCAAGGATCGGGTTTGGGTTCGATGGAATTTTTCTGTCAGGTTCCGGTCGACTTCGAATCGAATTTCCAGGTTCGAGTTGTGTACAACACTATATATTGACAAAGAACTGGTCATTTTCTAAATATGCATGGACATTTTTCAATAAACCTAACTCTATCTAGGCTCTTTGCAATAAGCCTAAAAATCATCAGGCTGATTGAGAAATAAATGACCATATTCCAATTAGCCTAACGTTGTCTAGGCTCTTTGCAATCGGCCTGAAAAATAACAGGCTGATTGGGGGGAAAAGGGAGATGATTCTTCAAATTCCCCAATTAGCCTACGACATATATATATATATATATATATATATATATATATATATATATATACACGTACATCCATTCATCCATATTAAAGTCCTACATCGAGTCGGGTGACCCTATTTTACCTACTCAAACCGACACGGGGCTAATTTTTTTCATTGTGAAGTGGGTTGACTTTAATTGCACTTACGGTTGGGATTGTGGCTGACCAAATTTCTTAAAAAAAGTTAAAAATATATTTTCAGAGGAATAATTATTTATTTGAATATTAATGAGTGTATGTATGCTTATTTTTATATTTAAAAACTAAAATTTAAACTAGAGATATAATTGTAGACTACTTTTCCATAATTATATTAAAATATGTATTATTTTTTTTATCATTTCAGGCTGGGGTCGATGAAAATGCTTTTGTGGGGTTCGAGTCGGGTTCAATTATAATTTTCGTATATAATACGACCCGAGCAGGACTCTAATCCACACACACACACACACTCATATATATATATATATATATATCTATATATATATATATATATATATACATATATAACCAATTTGCCCCCCCCCCCCGTCGGGCAAATCTTGGCGCCGCCCTTTTCCTGGTATCTTTGAAATTTAAATTGATAGGGGGGGGGGGCAAGTTAACGTAACTGGATGAATCTCCTCTTCAACAATCAGAATGGATGTTGCAGAAATAGCCCAGTCAAATTGTAGTTTAAGGTGGAAAATTCTGGTGTAATTGTTTTTAGTGGCTTATTTTATGTTTTTTGGGGTGCTGAATACGAATCTGAAGTTTTCAACAAAATTTCTTTCGGCAAATTTGTTTTTTTTTACAAAAAACCTGTAAAAACACGGACTTTTTTCGTTTTTTTCAAAATAACTCCAAAATTGTGCATTTTGCGTGAAAGTCGGCAATATATGAGTTAAAGAGAATAAAATTTCCTACATTTTATGTACTGAAAGTTTTTTTCTATGATCAATGGTTTAGCCGTGAGAGTACCTCAAAAATGGGTATTAAAAACAAAAACTGTAAAAAAACGGGAATTACGGCATTGTATGTCGATGTAACATGGAAACAAACCATTTAACGCAAATATTAACCATCAGTGATACTAAAGATTATATTATTGACTATATTTTATGCATTTAAGGTAGGGGAAAAGTGTGGATCTGGCACCAGTGGAAGTTTTGAGCAGTGGAGTATCTCCACCTCCTCTCAAGAGTCAAAGGTGCTCCTCCTCCGGAGAGCTAGTACTCTAAGAGAATATAAAATTTTGAAAAAGGGGGTAAAATTTGGTACAGGAGATAAAACTATCTAAAATCGTCGAAAAACAGTAATTTTTGGAAAATAGCAATAAACACTTTAAAAAAATCCATTGAACAATTCCATTGAATATTTACTGCATAAAGTCGTGTGGAACAGGGGTCAATCATTTTCCTCAATTTGTGAAAGGTATGTGTCATTTGTTAAGTACAAATACAAGGATAGTGCTGTAGTTGTGTTCGATGGTTACCCTGAAGAAAGTTGCTGAGGTACTAAATGCATTGAGCGAGCAAGATGATCACGCAAACAAACTTCAGTAGATTTGATGTTCGACGAAACAATGGTGCCTACAGTACCACAAGATAAATTCCTAGGCAATATAAAAAACAAAGAGCGTTTGATTTTAATGTTGAAAGATAAATTTGCAGCAGCTGACATTCACACAAAACAGGCACGAGAAGATGCGGATACGCTGATTATCACCACAGCAAGGGACCTTGCGCAACAACATAACTCTGTAGTTATCGTGGGTGAAGACGTAGATTTGCTGGTGATCATGATTGGTCTCTGTAGGGGCATACATTCAAATGTATATTTTTTAAAGCCAGGCAAAGGGACAGTTTCACCACTCATTTTTTCTCCTGACTGCAAACTTGAACAATCGGTTGCTGACAACATATTATTTTTACATGCCATGAGTGGTTGTGATACTACTTCAGCCTTTTTCAAAGTAGGAAAAATGAGGTTTCTTCAGACTCTCAAAAGAAACCCGGCATTAATTAAAGCCATTGAAATTTTTAAAGACCCTATGGCAGATGCTGATGCAATTACTGATGCTGGCAATCATTTTTTGACTTCCTTGTACAAATTATCTGACAAGGAAACCACGTCATTAAACAAATTGAGGTATCTATGCTACCTTAAGTCTGCATATAAGCCATCAACCCATTTGGCGTCCCTACCTCCTACGGAGCTGCAGCTAAACAACATTCTTTAAGGGTGTATTTTCAAGTTCAGCAATGGCTTGGGAATGAAAAAAATCCTGAACAATGGGGTTGGAAAAGCACCAAAGATGGTCTAGAGCCAATAACCATGCTAGATCCACCAGCACCTCAAGCCGTTCTAAAACTCATTTCTTGCAAATGCAAGAAGACATGCCGTAAAAACTGTGGATGTAAAAAAGCAGGCCTCAGCTGCTCTAATATGTGTCTAAACTGCGAGAGCAGTTGTAATAACATGCCTAATATTGAAATAGAAGAAAACGAGGATGACCCGGAATACCCTGAAGTACTTGAAGGTAATTATACATAAATCATTCCATTTCACATTTATTTTTTCATTCATTTTTAATTTGGTGTAGTCAAAATATGTATCCCAATACACTGTGCATAACTATTTAGTTTTTAGACAATTAAAACTATGTCATTACTTATTTTTTAAAACCCTGATACGTAGTATAATAGCTTTTTTGCTCCCTGATTTGGGGTCCAAAAGTGACCGATTCCTGAAATGAGCTATAAAAGAGGGCTGATATTAAAAAGAGGTAAAAATAATGTTATGATAAAATGCTGTATGAATCTTAACTTACTTATAATTAATTCCACCGTTTAAAAAACTATTATACACACCAGTTCTTCTCCGGAGCATAAGTTTCGATCCTCGGGACAAAAACGGCTTTTCGCGCCCGTATGCGTAAATAGCTATTATATAATTAATTTCTTTTTATAGGTGTAGAAGACCTAGAAAGCATACCCTCAGGAAACATGAAACCATTGGCCAAGAGGACTCGGTTTGACTGACAAGTTCCTTTCAATGTCCATAATAATTATTACTTAATATTGTATAAATACATAACTACCTATTTTACTATATTATTTAACATTAAACAGCTTGCATACTAATCAATCGTGAATCATTTATCATTTTTTGTACCTATATAACCTAACATCAACGTTTTACATATCTGCACACATGTATAATAATGCATATAAGTTATATGCCTTTAATAAGGAGGTGGATGACTACTTCGTGCATTCGTCATTGCTTTTTTCATAATTATTCAAGGTCCAAGAAAATTACTTGCACATAAATTGTAGAGAATTTTATCTATTTTTTTAAAGCATAGTATAATGTATACAGTGAAATGTTTATTTTTAGGCCTTATGAACAGAAAGGCTGTAAAAAAATGTGTTTTTTGCTATTTTCCGAAAAGTACTGTTTTTCGACGATTTTGCCTAGTTTTACTTCCTTTACCTAATTTTACCTCTTTTTAGAAAATTTTATCACCTCTTAGAGTAAGAACTCCCAGGAGGAGGAGCAACTTTGACTCATGAAAGTAGGTGGAGCTGCTCCATTGCTCCCAACTTCCACTGGGGCCGGAACCGCACTTTCCCCCTACTTTAAATGCATAAAATATAGTCAATCATATAATCTTTAATATAAATTATGGTTAATATTTGCGTTAAATGGTTTGTTTCCATGTTACATCGACATACAGTGCCGTAATTCCCGTTTTTTTACAGTTTTTGTTTTTAATACCCATTTTTGCGGCACTCTCACAGCTAAACCATTGATCATAAAAAAAATCTTTCAATACATAAAATGTAGGAAATTTTATTCTCTTTAACTCATATACTGCCGACTTTCACGCAAAATGCACAATTTTGGAGTTATTCTAAAAAAAACGAAAAAAGTCCGTTTTTTTACAGGTTTTTTGTAAAAAAAACAAATTTGCCGAACGAAATTTTGTTGGAAAACTTCAGATTCGTATTCAGCACCCCAAAAAACATAAAATAAGCCACTAAAAACAATTACACCAGAATTTTCCACTTCAAGCACTTTTTGAGCACAATTTGACTGGACTAAAAAGAAAAATTCCGCGTGTGTTGCACTTGCAATCTCTAACGAAGCAGAAACCACAAAAACAAATAATAAAACCAAAACACTCTCCCTTGAAAAATTCTGTGTTTCCAAGTTCCGTCTTAATAGTGGCGACTCGTGAGAAGCGCCGCGTAGTGGTACAAACTAGATTTTCAATTCGAGATTACACTTGATTATACTAAGATTATATAGATTACAATTGATTACATGTAATTACACTAAGATTTCTTCGATTACCACCGATTATATGTGATGACCTGATTAAGAATTGATTACAGTACGATTACACTGATTACAGAAGGGGTTGTACGAGATTACACTCTATTGAGAGACCCCTTGTTTTCAACGCAAGCGTACTGACTGACCTTGGATTCCCAGAGTCTACTTAGATCACGTGATTTTTCAGTGCCCGGACCGGTTATAAAGATCGGCCGTGAGGAAAGGGCAGCTGATGTCACTGTTGTTAAATTACTGTTGTTTCGCAAGAAAAACCTGTTCGCTCTTTCTGACTACTACTGTACACATCAGATGAGGCGATTTGATTGGTCTACGTTAAACTGGTCTATGATATGATTGGCCTACATCGCCATAATGATTCCTGCAATGATCGCTACGACAAAAATGTAGTGGTAGATTTGTTGAAAGAACTGTTTATTTGTAAACATGCCCTTTCCTTCATAGTGAAATTGAAGAGCCTACGTTCTAACAACACTGCCTAGAGATACCAACATTGATTTGACTAATTTAAGTCTAAAGTGTAAGAGCTAACTTGTCAGTGCACGTTATACTAGAGAAAAGTGTATGTCCGCGAGAAGAAATAGTTCTTTACTGAATTTGAAAGAAAAAGCACTTTAAATCTGATTTTTGTTCAGATTTTTCCATTGAAAAACGATTTACTGATTAAACAAAATTGATTTAGCTTAATGTACGAGGGAAAGTCATTAAGTAAGTCACAAAAGATAATTAAATAATAACTTCAATACTATTCACGTCAAAACTATTTTTATTTCTCAGCATATTCTCCCCCAATATTTATGCACTTATACCACCTTTTTATTAGTGCCCCAACACCAGCTGCATGCAATTCTTTGGGTTGCAACTTCGTCAACATCCACCATACAGCTTCGACTTAGCCCCAAGCGATTTTCATCTGTTTAGTCCACTAAAAAACCATCTTGGAAGCAAGATGATGTTCACAGATGATGAAAAGGTTCAACTTGAAGTCCTAATGTGGCTGAGACAGCAACCCAAAGAATGTTATGCAGCTGGTGTTGGGGCACTGATAAAACGATGATATAAGTGCATAAATTATTGGTGGGGAATATGTTGAGAAATAAAAATAGTTTTGAAGCGAATATCATTGAAAGATATTATTTAATTATCTTTTGTGACTTACTTAATGACTTTCCCTCGTATAATCATTTTTATGATAAATACCTGTAATATTCACGTAAATTATAACTCTTCGCGATATAAGTTTCTGGCGGAATTTTGGCGATTGGAATAAATCAGGGTGTAACTCTAGAACCCCCGCAGTTTTAAGTGGGGTTGATCTACGACAGAACATTTCTCCTGCATTTGCCGGAGATCTTAGATTTTTAATGTCCAATCAAATGTTTCATTTTTTAAACTGTTAAAGATAGAGTAAAAATTTCGATGTATTTGAAATTTTCACCTCAAGTACATACCAAATATATGGATAAAATATATAATGATTTATACAAGAATACAAGAATTTTCTTTTCTGTAAAATAAAACGACTAAAAAAAGTTCTTTATTTACAAACATTCAACGTATGTCCATATTTCCACGTTCCTAAATTAAAAGTATTCTTACTTTAATTACAAAGAACTGATCAACAGTTAATTTAATTTGTCTTTTGAGATATGGTATATATTCAATATATCAACTGTATTTTAGACTCAGAAACAAACAAACAAGCAAACGAAAATTAACCCGTGTTATACATAGTGCATATTTTAGTTTTATACATAAATGTAAGTTAATTTGATAAGTTAAATTATAATTTACGTTCATATAAATCAATTACCATGAAACGAAATTGACAAATCTGTAGACTATAGGAATATATTACAAAAATCTCTTCGATAAATCTTAGTTATGATTAATATAACTATTTATGTTTAATTATATAAGATTACATAAGATAAAATATTAGATACACTAGCTGCACGTTTCCAGAATGACTTCAGCATTAGGCTGCCAGACAGAGCCCGATTAAGGTCATCTGGGGCCCAAGGCCCAGCAACTCTTTGGGGCCCCCTCGAATTAAAATAGTAGCTAGAAAAAATTTTGAGGATTATTATTAGATATTATGATACAATTGCCAAGTTAAGCGAAATCTATTTGTTTTGTTTTTAAGAAAATAATTGCAGAAAACTTCATTTTTAAGAAACTTTTTCTAAATCATTTTATTCATTTTAGGCCCATTATCAGCAGTGGGCCCAAGGCCTTGGCCTAGTTGGCCTGTGCATTAATCAGGTACTGCTGCCAGATACCAAGCTGCATTATTATTATTTCGGAGTTCTACGAGCATGTGCTGTCATCTAGTATCCACATACTAAAATACATTACATGCCCCTTTTTTTATATAAAATCAAACAAGATAATAAAGAAGGCAATGAATATTGAAAAAAGTATTAAAACTAGAATTAATTTAAAGTTCTAAATAAAATTTAGTTAAGTTTAGTTCAAATGTCTTTCTAGCGTTGAGTTTTCACAATTGTTCTGGACGATTTTCGCACAGTCCCTTGAGGCAATACTTTTTGTAACTTACCTGTTTTGTTGTCTATGGTATCTGAAATCTGCATGGGACCACTCACTGAATCTGTAGTTACTGAATAAAAGTCTTCTTCTGATCTCACAGGCCTTACAGATTGACCTAATTCAGACATCACGGCGAATGTAAAATCCGTTTCTTCTGTAAACATTACCATCTATAACTTTGATAATACTGGTGGGTCCCTCTCGGTGGTTCTGACTCGGTCCCTTTGGTGGGGAAGATGACCGGGAGCCGAGCATTGCGCGGACTGTCCTGTTGGGTTGCTCCGAATCGGCCCTTTTAGTAGGGAAGAAGACCGGGCGCTCGACACATGGAGATGTTCCGTCGACACGACGGGGACAGGAGACGGACGGACTATCGATCTCATCGTGGTCCGCCAGTGGGAAAGGGACTTTTGAAAGCCGGGGATACTGAGCGACAGCCCACATGGGTCAAAGACCCAATGGGGACTGTGGTCCGTGGGTCCGTCCCTCGCAAGCGCGGGTCCTCCGCATTGCGAGGACTCGACCAATGCTCGGAGACTCCTCCTAGGTGGTGGAAGGAAGTCCCGTAGATCGATCTCGGATGGAGGGAGGCCCTCTTCTCTCTGTGCCGAGGTAGATGACGCTGGGCGAAGGTTAAGCTAATGGTAGCCGGACCGTCTCCAAAACTTGTCTGAGGAATATACGGAGGCAGGATCGAGCTCTGTAGAGCACGATGCGTGGTGACTCTGTATTGCGCTGGGCGATGGGAGATACAGCATGCAGCGGCATACGCATGGTCCGCACCGTACCAGCGGCAGAGGTGAAATAGTCGTTGAACGTGTTGTCCAGGCCACGTGGGCGTCGACCTCTGCAGCTACAGCAGTTGTGTGCCGTTGTCACTCACAACTAACCTCGACCGGGCCCGCCTCTTGTGCGCGCTTGGAGAGATTTTCTATGTGCTCCAGAGACCAGAAATATCTCTTCCACTAACCTGCCGTTGTTCCTAACATTTTTGTGATTTGTTGTGTTTTTGTTTTTGTTTTGTTTTTTTTATATTTATGTGGATGATCCTGATAAATGGAGTCGACCGGGTACCTCCCCGTATTTCGCTGCGGGGGCTCACCGGAGGGAAAGCCATTTAGAAGGGGACGACCTAGCCAAGACACGTCTATGTGTACGGACCGAGTTTCCTCGTGATCTCGGGTTTGCAAGAGGCTCCTCCGTCGCACGTAGCAACATCCCACGGAAGAAGAGCAAATCGTTTTGCCCTTCCATGTAACTCGATATTTGGACGTTGTGGAAAAGCAAAGGCCGTCGGAGAGCTCGGCATATGATCTAGGGACCAGTTCTTCTTATGGGGTTCCGACGACGAAGTCGCTTGGTTGTTCGGCGGTTCATCAAGTGTCTACGGGGAGGACCCCTCTAAGTTATGGGATTCTCCGCGTACCGCAACGATTTCTGTCGTCGCTCACTTGGGTAATGGGTTGGAGGGTCCTCAGATAGCGGTCCTGTAGTCCGACCGAAGCGCACACGGAGAGACAAATCCAGTCGTGCCGTGCGCGCTAAAAGTCCTTCAGGACTTGGGTTCGGTGTTCGAAGACGCACCGGGCGTCACTCAGGCGCAGCCTAGTTTTATACCTTTAATAATATAGGATCGAGGTTCAGGACCAATCTGAATGACAGTTCCTTGCTTCCATGGTTCATTCATCTTTTGGCGAAACCAAACTCTTGCTATATCTTTCAAATTTGAGAGTTGTGTACCATGTTTGTTAGCATATTTACTTTGCACCTTCTGTCGCTTCTCTAAAGACTCTTTTGATTCAGAAATGGAAAATTTGGCCTAAGTTTTTCAGGATGACATGGCAAAAGAGACCTAAGTCGTCTGCCTATTAATAATTCAGCTGGAGAGGGAAGATCTTGAGATGGTTGAGTACGATAGTCCAATAAAACTATATATAGATCTTTTCCATCCTGTAATACCTTAATTTTTTTTATTGTTTGCACAACACTTTCAGCTTGACCATTCGCTCTAGGTAAATATGGTGATGTAATGTTATGCTCCACATTCCATTCTTTGAAAAATTTTTGAACATCCTCTGACTTGAATGGAGGTCCCCATTACTGACCAACTCCTCTGGAATTGCATGTCTTGCAAAAATAGATTTGAAAGCAATTATCACATTTGGTGCATCATTAGTCTTCATTATTTGGATTTAAGCATATTTTGAAAAGTAATCAATTAATAAGAGATATTGCTGACCTGTTAGATGAAAAATATCACAACCAACCTTTTGTCAGGTCTTTTCCGGAATATCTCGATCAAACAGAATTTCCTTTTGATTGTTTCGCTGATGCTGCTGGCAAGTTTTACACTTATCAATAAAAGTTTCTATGTCACAGTTCATTGATGGCCAATAAAAATATTCTCTGGCTTTTTCTATACAAGCCATTATACCTCTGTGTGTTAAATGCAACTTTTGAAGTATTTCTGCTCTCGCTACATTTGGCACAACAAGTCTTTTACCTCGACAAATCACACCTTCGTCTGTACAGTACAATTCTTCTTTGCAATGCCAATAAGGTTTAGCGAAATCTCTTGTACTTTTTCTTTCACACCACCCATTTTGTGTGTGGTATAAGACATCTTGCAATTCATTATCATTAGCCGTAAATGTTGCATATTCTTTCCACTTATTTGGTGTTGCATGAGATAGTAGATTTATCTTAGCACTTGTGTCTGAAACTTCCTCATCAACAAAATTTTCTTCAACTAATTGAGCACGAGAAAGTGTATCAGCTATCAGAAGAAGTTTTCTGAGTACATATTCAAGCTTGAAATCTTACCTATTAAGCCTGAGAAGCATACGTTGAAGTCTCGGTGATATGGCATCATATTGTTTTTTGCTTAATCCCAGCAATGGCTTGTGGTCTGCCTGCACTTTAACTGGTTTTCCATATGTATAATAATTGAAATACTCAAGGCTATCTATTACAGCGAGTAATTATGTTTCAATCTGAGCATACCGTTGCTGTGTTTCAGTTAATGATACAGAATCATATGCAACTGGTTTGCTATCTTGAAGCAAAACAGCTCCCTAGCCACAATGGCTGGCATCCACTG
Organism: Maratus michaelseni; assembly: GCA_963931845.1. Classification (NCBI taxonomy): domain Eukaryota; kingdom Metazoa; phylum Arthropoda; class Arachnida; order Araneae; family Salticidae; genus Maratus; species Maratus michaelseni. Next base: position 37,191,276 of record OZ007586.1, on the reverse strand, counting down.
AAACAGTTACAGCTTTGTTTGTATCAAAATACTGTAAACATGGAGCTTGTACTAAAGTTCTTTTTATTAGTTCAAAGTCCCGTTGAACATTTTCATCCCACAGCCCAAGGGCGATTCTAGAGAGTCTTCAAGGGGGGGGGGATACCAGAAATTTGGAGGTTAATATCCGACCCACAGTTTTGGTCGGGTCGGGTCTAATTTTTTTAATTGCGGGTCAGGTTTACTTCTAACACATGGGCTGATAAGTTCCCGGTCTAATAAAGAAAACACAACTTTTTAACATATCTTTAACACTTTATAACTTTAATAAATAACATAACTTTAATAATAAATAATAATAATTTAATAATAATAATAATTTAATAATAATAATAATAATAATTTAGTAATAATAATTTAATAAATAAATAATAACAATTTTTAAAATAAATAACATAATTTTATAACGAAAAAGCTCCAAACAGTGCTCAGAATCGTCGACTCGTTGTTGTTTTTGGTTAAAAGTCAACATGCGCGGCACCCACTTTGACAACAGCTTTTTCAACAGCTCATTCAAAATAAAACCTACACGTTCCTTGGATATCTTCAGAGTCTGAGCTATCTCCTGCAACTTCATTTTACGGTTCCCCAAAACGATTTTATGGACTTTTTTTATGTTTTCCGGAGTAACCACCTCTTTTGCATGGTGCATCACTGGTGTCCATACGACCACGTTTAAATTCAGCAAACCAGTCAATAATGGTTGATTTACCTGGTGCAGTGTCCGGATAACGCTAATCAAGCCAAGCTTTTGTTTGAATGGTGTTTTCTCCCATCAAAAAACAATTCTTAAAATTCTTGTTTATCCATTTTTTTGTTTATCAACAAAGTCGTTCAACTAAAACCACTCTAACGTTTTATCCACACGCCGAATCGTCATGACATTTTTTCTGCTACCTTTTAAAGGCTAGTATTTACTAAAAAAAGCATCGGTTCGGCGACTGCAACGCCATCTGTGTGTCAGACCGGGAACTTTTCAGCCCATGTGTTACTTTTTGCTATGGGGCGGGTTGACTCCTACTTGTTTACTGCGGGTCAAGTTTGGGTCAGGTTAACTTGATTTTTTGGTACGAGATGGGTTATCTTTTACTTGTTTTGCTGTGGGTCGGGTTGATTTACATTATCGGGTTAGGATTGTTCACTCCTGCGCGTCGTGTTCGGGTTGATCCGATTTTTAAAAGAATGTTTAAAATATTTTTTCCGATAAAATCTATATGAGTAAAAATTTCTTAACGAACACTCCCAAATAGCGGAAAACTTTATGTAGGGAATACTTTTTAAATCTTTTATTTAGTAAAACCTCGAAATTAAGGACACCTTGGAGCCGTCGAAAACCTCAGTACGGTCACTCCTGAAGAGCGGAAATAGTCCCCAATACAAATATTTGCATATTTTTGCGCACGCCTCCGAGTAAGAGATAAATTCGATGGCTCCGAGGTGTCTGTTATTTAAATGTTTTACGGTACTTGTATATTAATTATATATATATATATATATATATATATATATATATACTATATGTTTATATTTCTATATGAAAGAAAATTGAAATTAATGATATAATTGCATACTACATTTTATAATTCTATTAAAATATGGATTATTTTTCTTTCATGTTGACTTTGGGAAGACGAAGATTTTCTTTTGGTTTGGTTAATCTGGAACTTTCGGGTTTGGTTTGAGACAACCCGATCCGCGCAGGTTTCTAGGTGGAATTTTAAGTTGTATGTTCAAAAGGTGGAGTTATTTTAAATGAGATTTTTGTAGTATCTTAAAAATTGCATAGTGCGCTAATTTTTTAGGAACTCCAAAACCTCGCTGTATTAAAAATTACGGTATAAGAAACTACAGTATTCTCTAAGTAGCGAGAGCAAATTTTTGAATTGCTACGGGCGCTTAAAACACAGCATATGCTACTGATCTTCTATTCTTATATGTGTATAAGTAGGACTGATTTTGTAAATAAGATAGAAAAAAAGCATGTTTGTGTTTGAGAACTAAACTTACAGTTCATTAAGGCTATAGCCTAAAGTACCGAGTCCTGTTTTCTTGACTATGGGTCCTGGGTCGCTATAGAGCATATGCCCGTGTCAGGTTGTCAGCCTAATGCAGGGCCATCAGTGTTGAGTCCCCAAGTAAGCTTGGTACTCAATTTATAGACCCCGAATTGATGAAGGCCTGAGTCAGCCTTGATCAGTTCGCATAGTCGAACTGGGACCTGCAGCGTGGTAGCGAGAAGCGCTGACCATTACACTACTGTGCTTACTGTTGTTGAGAGTATTAACAAAAACAATAAACGAATGTTGAACCCCTTACCTTTTTAATCTTTATCACCCCTTTTTAAGCCTATTATTTTTACAATGGAAGCTGCGAAATTTCGTTCCTTGTTTTATATAAAATGATCCTTCTTTTCTTCCATATTTCCCCTGAATCACATATCCTGGAAGTTTTTCTCTTTTTTTGCAACAAACACTTCAAATTTTGAATGCGAACCTCTGTTATCTATCACTTTGCCCATGTAGGCAATTGCCATATAACTTGATTCTTTTTATTCTCACTGCAAGTAAATTACAGAAAGTGGGGGTAGGAGAGAGCGAAGATTATCGGGGATGCGAACTTGAAAGCTGCCACCAACCAGACTGATGTAGTAGGGGGTATAGTGAAACTGGGCGTCTTTGCTGTAAAATCGCCTGTGACTCAAAAGGCGAACTAGACATTGTAATAAAACGCACAAAGAAACAACGAACACTTCGGCGATAGAACTCTACGGAAGAATGTTATCATATTACAGTACTAATAAAAAGGTTGTTCGAATTTTTCTTAGAATTATATAGCGGTAGGACGAAAAATATACAAAGCATTCATACAAAACGTTTTCTAGAAGAAATGTGTATCTCTAGGCACTCGGGGAGATACCTTCCAGAACTCGCATAAAGGCTCAATTTTTTTAGGCTCAATCATAGAGAATTTTAAGCTTTGATTGATCGTCACATTTCAGAATTATGTAAAAAAGTACTAACTGGGTATAAGACTGCTTGCTTCCTTATATCAAAGATAAGTTCTAATTCATAGTAAAGACTGTTTTGAAACTTATTAACGAAACATATATTCAGTAGCTTATAGGACGCGGCTGAAAGAAGCATTTAGAAAAAAAAAACGTTAAAACTAGCTTAGATATCTCGGTTAGAGGTCTACACTTGCTGAAACTTTCAATCTCGGGACAGGCCCGACCGATACAAAAAATATTGGCTCAGCCCGGTATAAAAGCCCGATCTCAGCTTGATCCGCTCCAGTATAAAAGCTAAAAATTTGCCCCAAGCACGGATCTGGCCGTACAAAAACTTAATTGGTACTTCAGAGCCAGACTTTATTTCTACAAAACATACCAATATTTCTGAAGAAATATTATTCTACAATTAAAATTATTCATAAAGGCCACTTACTTATGCGCAGAATTTTTTTTTTCAGATTTTGTTCCAAATTCATAGAATACAGAATGACAACAGTATTAATGGCGGTTAGATAATTGCGTATATAAACACTCATTAAATATTTGAATTATACAATTACATTCAGATGAATATTCATTAATATTAACGTAGTTTAGAATTAAAGAAACAAATAATAAAAGAAAGTAATAATTTTAAAGCTCTACAAAGAAAAATAGTACATTTTTACTTTCTTCTATATACAACAGAAGAAAGTATTGTAATTGAAAATTTTTTCGACTTCCAGTTTTCGAAGGATTCACACCGAAAGAGATACCGAAAAACATGTTTTTACAAAATGTCTGTCTGTCCGTGTGTTTGTCCTCTTTGTATCATCGAAAGTGTATGAAGTTATGTATAGAATTAAACCAAATTTCATTTATATTTTTTTGACCATGGCTAGCAGGTCGAACTTAAATTTGGGGATATTCAGCCGGAAGGGGACGCTGCGATAGCGATTTTTGTGAAATTTTTCGTAGTTTAACATCGGTTGTTCCTGCAGCGAAGGTAACCCAGCGCTTCGCAAGCAGCTGACATAAAACAGAATTCTTTGATAGCAAATTTTGTAGTATTAACATGTATGAGATAGAAGAAAGTTTCGGGATTGGCACATCCGAATAGTTAAAAATATACCTCTTTGATTTCTTAAACCAAATTCAATTTCTAAAAATTATGCTAAAAAAATGCACGACATCACTACAATTTTTACGAAAACAAATAAATACTAGTATGTCGTGGCTGTCACAAAATTTTCTTCTATATAAATCAAACTGTCTGCAATAAAAATTAAATGACAACCTATTCGTTCTTGAGATATAGCTAACGCGGAAATCGTAAAAAAACGATCATAGGGGCAACATCTGTCGGGCGGTATATACCCAATTCTAATAAAGATCAATTTAGGCTAAGGTCAAACGTAATCTAAAGTTTAATAAAATTCCGTGTGTCAATTCTTGAGAGCTATCGAGGAAATCACAAAAATGCAGCATAGCAGCACCACCTGTTGAATAATTTAAACAAAAAACCTCATCAGCACCAATTATTTCAAGCTCCAACTGAATATGAATTTTCATTAAATTCTGCACATTAGTGCTTGAGCTAGAGCGCCCACAAATAGTTTCACACACACATATATATATATATATATATAGACAGACACATAAGCAGACATTTTATAAGAACAGTCAATTCGAGTTCAGGACCTCCTAAAATGTAGAAATACGTTGACATATTTTACCAATCCAATACTTTGTTCTTGTAAAGATAGAAGAAATTAAAAAATGCCACCCGAACGTAGGCTCAGGGGGAGAAGAATTTAGAGATATGCGCGAGCCAATAATGGTTTTCCTACAGGTTGCGTCAGACACGGGCCGAACCCTTAGCCTTTATATCGGGTCGGGCCCAGGGTCTGGAAATTTCGGCTTGCGCAGATCTCTAGGAAGAATGAATTCCATGCCAAACTCGTCCCGGAAAAAAGAAGCCTAACCCGGCCCGGCCCGAGTCTACAGAAAAAAATGAATACCCGGCAGGAAAAAGTGGAGAACAGGCAAGGTCCGAGTTTCGGGATTGAAAATTGGCTCGAGATTTGTCTTTGGGCGAGACCCTTTCCCGCACAGACCGCTGATGTCGGTTTGCAGACCTTTTATTAGAGCATGGGGGGGGGGGGGGAGAGCTATCCGCCATTGGTCGCAAATGAGCCGAATTTTCAGCTTTTATGCCGGCCCCAGGCCTGAAAATTTCGGCCCGTGCAGACCTCTATGATATATTTAATCGGATATCTCTCATCGGCTTCGCTTCGTTTTTCGTGTCAGTGTGTTGTGGTAAGGCAAAACTCATCATGCCACCGTTCAGTCACGGATAGCTGTAGTCAGGAGATGATCAAAGATGTCCTACTGTTTGTTTCTTTTTACTTTTAGTTCTTCACAAAGTAAAGGCGTTATGTTTAATCACGGCCTAACTCGATCGTTCTCCTTCCTCTTATACGGCCGTAACAAAAAGTCATTTTCCCTTTGTTCAAAAGGAATAACATTTTCTCCCCGGAGAAAGTAGGGGGCGCTATTACTTACCATGGCTAATGGAGAATCTCCTTATTCTCGCCTTTCACTCTTGTATTTTCTTAGATATAACGTAAATGAAATTGCGTGTTCTTATTTTTCTTTTGTTGAAAATGGTTCATTGCTGTGTTCCACATTGTGCTTCAAATTCAGAGAAAAAAATACCTGGAATTTCTTTTCATGAATAGGCGCTTTTATTACCGATACACCAGCAATCAGTAGAAGTACAGAGCAAAATTTTCGAAATATGTGCCTTATAAAATTGCTGCGGCTCTCAATTTATTTGTAGATTTAAACTGAATTTTAATGATCGAAATTATAAACCACTTAATTAATTTCTTTTCAACTGCTAGCACCACCAAGAGTTAAGCTGAAGTTTGCAAGTATTGCCATTGTTAGCGGATAAGTAATCTTGTAAGAGTAATTCAAGGAAATTTTGAATGAGAATCCTGCTTATCAAGCATAGAAACAGATCAATGTGATGCAACCATACTTCAGTTAATTGCCAATCAGGATAGAGGTGGGTTGTCTTATCCTAAACTACAATTCATCAGTCTAATTTCCACAATTTTAGACTGAATTTTACTAGAATTTTAGGATTATACCAATCCTAAATTCAAACGGAATCGTCGAAACTATTATATTAAATTTTATATATTAAATTAAAAATTATTATGAATTTGCTAAATAATCCGTATTTTGAGAAAAAAAAAGCGATATGAGGTGATTGCCGGATATTGGCGAAATAGGTTGTCTTATTCTGTTGATATTATGAAACATGAAAGTATATTTTTATCATATACATACTTTTATACCATGACTTTCCAGAATTAGAATATAATATTTAATTTGATATGTAATTCTATCATATTTCTATATGCTTATATATTTCTGATCAGCACCTATAATGGTTAAATTTATTAAAAATTGTTTTGAATGTACACATATATACCTATATTTTAAATAATTAGGAATTGTGTAAAAATAATCCATGTTTTGAGAAAAAAAAAATTTCGGTATGAGTTCATTGCCTGATATTGGCGAAGTTGCTTGATTTTCTTAATAATGTGAAACTAGTAAATCTTTTTAAAAATTTTTACAGTGTATTTTACGCTCAGAATTATCAATGTTTCAAGTAATCCAGAATTGAAATGCATATAAATATAAAAAATTATTTATAATGTTTGTTTTACATTTTATAGTAGGGTGTTATTTAAACTATTTTTAATTGCTTAAAGCATTGCATTTATTTATTTTATCTTTAAATCTTTTAGTTTTTCCTGTTTGTAGCAAAGCAAACGCCGAAGCAAAAGATAGATATGTTATATATAATGCTTATATATTTCAGATCAGTACCTATAATGATTAAATTTATTGAAAATTGTTTTTAATATACATATTTTAAATAATTAAGAATAGTGTAAAAATAATCCATGTTTTGAGAAAAAAAAAAAAGATATGAGTTCATTGCCGGATATTGGCGAACTTGCTTAATTTTCTTACTACTATTATGAAACTAGTAATTATTTTTTAAATTTTTTACTGTGTATTTTACGCTTAGAATTATCAATGTTTCAAATAATCAAGAATTTAAATGTATATAAATATATAAGATTTACTTACAATGTTTGTTTTGCACTTTATAGTAGCGAGTTATTTAAACTATTTTTAATTGCTAAAAGCATTGTATTTATTTATTTTATCTCTAAATCTTTTAGTTTTTCCTGTTTGTAGTAAAGAAAACGCCGAAACAAAAGATACATATGTTATACATACCTTTTATAATGAATATATTGCAAAGATTTTTGTATTTTTATGTATAGAAGTAACCTTTAGTAAGCATTATTTATGGTAAGTATAGCGCGCCACCTACCGGCGAAAGTAGCCCTTTAACGATTCCGAAACTAAGGGGTGATTGTGAAGGCCGTATGAGGGGAGAGAGAAAGATCGAGTTTGGCCGTGGTTTAATAAAGTGTGAACGGCCGGATACAGTTTAATTAAAGATGCATTTGTTTAAGTAAAGACATTTTAAGCATTTTTCTATTCCAAAGTGGATTAAGCTATGCCAGTGAAACAGTTGGATAGCTGGGGAAGAAAATGGCGGCCTGTTGATACTTTGCATCGGAACCCCGGTCGATAAATGCAACACGTTCAGCATGTAACATTTTGAGTTTAGTAGTTAATAGTTTGAGTTTAATGATTAATATTTTGAGTTTAGTGTTCAGTTGTTTCGGTTTGTTTTATCAACGTAGTTTTCTCCCTCTTCTTGTATTTTTAAACCGACTTATCATTCATCCTCTGAATATTATCAGATGGATTTCAGAAAGTCGCGTTCGTATATTTATATAGTGTTAAGAGAGGAGGTGAAACACACGGTGAAGTTTTAGTAAGTTTATTTTCAATTAGTTTTTCTTGAGTTTGTTTTTATATTTATACAATTTTTATTTAATTGATTTATTACTGGGTTAAGTTTCTTTAAATAAAGTTTTAGTTTACGTTTCTTCCCTCTTAAGTTTTAACATCTATTTTTAAGTCTCTCGTTTCGTTTTCTGGCATTAAAGAATCTGACAGATAATCCTGGTGTTACGGAACCAGTGTTGAATTCAGACACTTTTCCCCGGGAGGGATTTCTGGGGCTCCGGGGGGGACATTATAGACTTCCGGGGGGGAAATTGCACTTTTTGACCATTGAAAGTATAAAATCTCAAATCTTCCGGGGGGGGGGGGACATTTCAATGCTCCGGGGGGGGGATGTCCCCCCCGGGCCACCCCCTGAATTCAACACTGTACGAAACTCATCATGTTCCCTTGCTTTAGGTGAAGGTCCGTATGGTTCGCCATGTTTGGTCAGCTTTGTTAGTTTCGGCATACTAGTGACGATTACTGCATGGTATGTCGGAAGTTTTTTTCATAAGGCAGAAGTTAAGTAGAATCGGAGATCAACGATCTTTTAAACTGGATCGTAATTTGAAAGAGTGGAGATGTGTACAGTTTATATTATCTTGTTCTTAAATTAAAGGTAAGTTGTTTTAAAGTTATAATATGATCTTGAAGTATAAAGTTTTATTAATGTTAAATCTTTAAAGTAAATTGTGTGGTATTAGGACATTAACTGTAAACCTTCACGGTACAAGAACATTAACTGTAACTTAGATTAATGGAACGCTAGCCGGTTTTATGTTGTGTTTGTGATGTCGTGTTTTATGTAACCTAAATAGTTATGTGTGAAATATAAAAATGCAAGTTAAATAATTGTGTCTTCATTGAAGCCTCTACGGTTCGCTACATTAACGTAAGACATAACAACACATGGTGGCAAGCGGTTAAAAGAATGTTGACTACAGTCGAATATTGAAACGAAACCAAAACTTCAAGTAAGAATATTCCTTTTCTTGCATAATTATACGACACATATATATTCATTTTGTTAAGAAGTATAATGTCTAAAAATATAGAATATAGATCTCAGGTTACACCACCAGAAAAATTTACCTTTTCATCACCGGCATTTTGGGTGAAATGGAAGCAACGTTTCGAACGGTATCGATTCGCTTCCGGTTTAAAAAACCAAACAGAAGTAGAGCAGGTAAATTCTCTTATTTATCTCATGGGAGATAAAGCAGAAGACATTTTTACGTCTTTTAACTTGTCGGAAGACGATCAGAAGAAATATGAAATTGTTCTCAAACGTTTTGATGATCATTTCATAGTAAAGAAAAACACAATTTTCGAGCGTGCACAATTTAACCAACGCATTCAAAATAAAGGGGAATCTGTTAATGATTTTATAACTTCACTTTATTCCCTGGCTGAACATTGTGATTATGGAGTTCTTCATGATGAACTAATACGCGATAGAATAGTTGTCGGTATTAGAGATAAATCCTTAAGTGAGAAGTTACAATTAGATCCAGAACTTTCTGTAAGCAAAGCTGTAGAAAAAGTTCGTTTATCGGAATCAATTAAAAAGCAACAAGAAATTCTAACTTCTAATAATAACGCTTCAGCCCAGATAGTTTCCAGTGTAAACAAATCAAAAGTGAATTTTAAAAAAGGGGTATCCAGTCAAAATCCGCAGTTTAAAGAAACTGATAAAAGGAACTATGGGAAAAAAGATAACCAAAAACCCTTTCAGCTTTGCAAATGGTGTGGAAAATCTGCACATAATAGAAAATTATGTCCAGCAAAAGATGCTAAAGGTTTAAAATGTTCAAAAATAGGACACTTTGCTCGAGTTTGTAGGAAAAATGAAAGTAAATCTGAAATTTCTTTCTTAGGAACAATTAGGCATACACACTCGAATAATAATAATGATGATATGTTATGGTCAGTACCTATTCAAATAAGAGGTAAAACCATTCGCTTCAAAATAGATAGTGGAGCAGATCACACTGTTATACCTGCTACATCGCCAATCTTGAAGGATTCAAAAATCTTAAAACCAGACAAGCAGCTTTGCGGCCCGGATGGGAAAATTCTAAAACTCGCAGGAAAACTTATCGAAGAAATCCAATACGGGGAAAAGAAAATTACTGAAGATATCCATGTAATTGAAGGACTGCAGAGCTACTTATTAGGAAAACCTGCTATACTAGCTTTTGGATTAGGACCAAACATTTCAGAAATTAGCGCAGTGAATCCTAAGCAAGATTTCCCTGAATTGTTTAATGGCCTGGGGCTACTACAAGGGTGTTATACGATTAAGCTTAAACCGAACTCTGTCCCTTTTGCTATTTCAGCTCCACGAAGAATACCCATTCCACTCCTGAAGAAAACTGAACTGGAAATCAAAAAGATGATTGCCCAAAAAGTTATTATTCCTGTAACCAAGCCCACAGAATGGTGTTCACCGGTGGTTATCGTTCCTAAAAGTGATGGAACTGTTCGCTTATGTGTCGACCTAGTCCAGTTGAACAAGTCTGTAGAAAGAGAATTTCATCCATTACCTTCAGTGGAATATTCATTGAATCTTCTGGCAGGGGCTAAGTTCTTTTCAAAGTTAGATGCTAATTCGGGGTTTTGGCAAATTCCACTTGATGCATCTTCGTCATATCTCACGACTTTCATCACTCCTTTTGGAAGATATAGATTCTTAAGATTACCTTTTGGAATATCATCTGCTCCAGAACATTTCCAACGTAGAATGTCACAGCTGCTAGAAAATATCCCAGGTGCTATTTGTCACATGGACGACATCTTAGTGTGGGGAAGAAATCAGACTGAGCATGATCAAAGATTGAGAATCATTCTGAAAAAACTTAAAGAAGCAGGTATTACTCTAAATGACAAGAAATGTAAATTTTCAGTCAAGAGAATCAAATTCTTGGGACATATTATTGATGACAAAGGCATCCACCCTGATGAAGATAAAATTAGAGCGGTGAAAGAATATCCACCACCAAAGAACAAAACTGAGTTGAAGCAGATGTTAGGTATGGCAAATTTTCTCGCCAGATTTGTTCCAAATTATGCAGAAATGTTTTTACCGTTAACATCTATGTTGAGTCAAAAGAATGATTTCGTCTGGGACGAACCTCAAAAACAAGCATTTCAGACTTGGAAGAATGTTTTAACATCTCAACCAGTTTTAAAGGTATATAATCCCCAAAAAACTTCAATTGTCACAACAGATGCTTCTTCTTATGGAATAGGAGCCACCTTGAGACAAGAGCAAGAGAACGGAGAAATTTCTGTTGTTGCATATGCATCCAGAACACTTACACCTACTGAAAAGAGGTATGCTCAAATAGAAAAAGAGGCACTTTCTCTAGCTTGGAGTTGAGAAAAATTTCGAGATTATCTAACTGGAACTCACTTTAGGTTAGAAACAGACCATAAACCTCTAATTCCAATCTTCTCAAAGAAGAACCTTGAAGACTTATCTCCACGGTTGCAAAGGTTGAAGATGAGGATGATGAGATATTCTTATTCTATATTCCACATACCAGGAAAGAAACTTTATGCAGCAGACGCCTTGTCAAGAAAACCTCAAGAAACTAAAGAAAATGTTGAAGAATTGGAGGAATAAATTGATGCTTATATTCGTATGATAGTTTCCTCATTACCAGCTTCATGTAACAGGTTAGAAGAGTTACGACAATCCCAAAAGTCTGATGCAACATGCAAAGATCTAGAAAACTTAATTCTTAACGGTTGGCCATCAAGAAAAAATTTAGAACCAAGTTGTCTACCTTATTGGAATCATCGATATGAAATATCAATCCAAGGTGGACTCATAATGAAGGGCTGTCGAATCATCATTCCTGCCAGTCAGCGAAAAAAGGTTCTGCAACAAATTCATGAGGGACATTTGGGAATTACAAAGTGTCGTGCGAGAGCAAGATCGTCTTTTGGCCTGGAATAAATAAAGAAATCGAAGAAACGATAAAAAATTGTACATCATGTATCAAGGAGACCACTAATCGCCATCAACCTCTCATCCCTACCGAATTTCCTGAAAGACCATGGGAAACTGTTGGCATGGATCTTTTTAAGCTTCATGGATTTTGGTACTTACTCGTGACCGATTACTTTTCACGATATCCAGAAATCGCAAGACTGGAAAGATTAACCTCTGAGGAAGTAATTCTTCACTGCAAATCAATCTTTGCCAGACATGGGATTCCTAACGTGGTCAGATCTGACAATGGTCCCCAATTTGAGCCAATTAACTCGTCTGAATTTTCAAAATTCTCAAAGCTTTATGGATTTTCTCATCACACATCAAGCCTCAAAGTAATGGATTTATTGAATCTGCAGTGAAAACCATCAAGTTGCGACTGAAAAAAGCTGAAGATCCTTATCTTTCTTTAATGGTATATAGAGCAACACCATTAGAGAATGGCCTCAGTCCAGCTGAACTCTTTATGAATCGGCGTATTAGGACAACCCTACCAATTGCAAGATCACAACTGGAGCCGAGGATTGAGGATAGGGCTGAGCTTCAAAATAAGGAAGATAAGAGAATAGAACGGCAGAAAGATAACTATAACAAAAGTCACGGAGTGAGAGATCTCACTAATCTTGATATTGGAGAGGGGGTATGGATCACAAACAATCGAGCTACTGGTACAGTTCATCAGAGATTGGATTATCCACGTTCATATATAATCAAATCGGGGGAAAGGGTATATCGACGAAATAGAATGCATCTTATCCCATCAGCTAATTTCCAGCTGGAGACTGATGATGTGGATGACCTTCAACCAGAGGTTTCCAGTAAGGAGTCTCCAACACCACAGAGAGTTTCTAGTCCACCCAAACCAAACCATCAGAATCTTCATTCATCCTGTAACGATGGTAAACATAATTCTGTTAAGTCTCCACGTAAGCATCAGGATCAGTATACCACCAGATCTGGACGAGTTGTTCATCCTCCGCAGAGACTGGATCTTTGAAGGAAGGGAGATGTGGTATTAGGACATTAACTGTAAACCGTCACGGTACAAGAACATTAACTGTAACTTAGATTAATGGAACGCTAGCCGGTTTTATGTTGTGTTTGTGATGTCGTGTTTTGTGTAACCTAAATAGTTATGTGTGAAATATAAAAATGCAAGTTAAATAATTGTGTCTTCATTGAAGCCTCTACGGTTCGCTACATTAACGTAAGACATAACAACACAAATTGAATTTAAAAGTAATTTCCTTTATGAAAAATATTGTTTATTAATAAGCTCCAGTTCATATTAAGTATATTTTTCATTTGTTTAATTTGTTGAAATTGTATTTGTCTTTTTAGTTTTTATTTCTATTTTATTCAATAAACGTTAAGTTACTTTTTAAAAACAGTTGTGTTTATTTCAAGACACATTTCACCTAGTTTATTTTTCAGCTTTTCTCTCATACATAATCTTGGCAACCAATCGCCAGCATATACGCTCTATTGCGTTTGTTAATCTGCTTCTTTTAAATTACTAGTAATTACACTAGTAATTACTTATTCTAACAGGTTCTAATCCTTTGTCAGATAATATGTGGCCTAAGTAATTCACAGAAGATTTTGACAACTGGGTCTTGGCAAGATTAAATTTAAGATTTACTTCTATTGCACGAGTTAAAACTTTATGCAGTAACTGGCAGTGATTTTCACTAGAGGATGTACCAAGGGCTATATTATCAAAGTAAGGGTTTACTCCAAGCATATCTTCAAAAGTGTCCTCCATAGCCATCTGAAACTCTTCTGCCGCATTATTAAGCCCGAAAGGCATAACTAAAAATCTGAACCCTCCCCAAGGTGTTGTAAATGTAGTTAAATATGAAGATTCTGTATCTAGTGGTAATTGCCAAAAACTGTTTTTTGCATCTAGGATAGTAAATATTTTACATCCTTGAAGTCTCACAGTAAGACTATCAGCAGTTCATATAGGGTAGTGAGGTCGACGAATTACTTCATTTAGTGACCTTGGATCTAAACAGATACGCAATTTTTTAGGCGAGTTAATAACAACCATATTATTTACCCATTCTGTTGGTTCATCCACTTTTGCAATTATTCCAGATTCTACCATATTCTGCAACTCATTCTTTACTTTGTCGTATAGAGCTAATGGTATCTTATGTGGGGAATATAATAGTCTTTTAATTTTATTTTTACAGCACGGTTTAAATGACCAATTCCAGTAAATACATCAGAAAATTGCTGGACAATATCTTCGGGTGTTTGATGGAAAAAATATACATGGGCTTTATAACATTATTAAGTCTTTGGATAAGTTCTAATTTCTCACAGGCTTCAAAACCCTAATATTGGACTAGTATCTAAAGAGGTTACTAAAAATTTGCATATCAAATCTTTTTTTAAAGTTTTACAATTAAGAAAACACTCACCCAGAATTGGCACAACATTGTCACAGTAATCCAGTATAGGTTGCTTGCATTTTCTCACCATTGGCTTTTCACTCCATTTTAATATTTCACATTTTGGAATAACATTGACTTGAGCTCCTGTATCAAGCTTAAATATAACATCGTTTTTATTAGGTGCGTTCGTAATTATATAAATACGTAGCACCTATAGTCGTCGTTTGGTCCGTCCGTCTGTCCGTCCGTCTGTCTGTCTGTCCGTCCGTCTGTCTGTCCGTCCGCATATAACAACGCAAAAACTACCCAACCAAATGGTTTGCAATTTAAAATATATTATCTTTGCAGAATTTTGTCGAGACATTTCAAATTTTATTAAAATCGAATCAAAACTTTAGGAGATATTAATAAAAATATTTATTAAGAAATTTGATTTTTTTTTTAAATCGGTGCTTTTTTGTTAGAGGAGCTTCCGATGGATGTTAAATCGTCAAGCGACCGAGATACTTATTTTATTACAGAAATTAATCTGCAGACGATATAATTCATTTCACAGAATTAAAAATCATCAAGATCTGAATATTTATATAACTAGCTGATACATATATATCTGAATATTTATATAACTAGTTAAGATATTTGTATGAACAGTGTCATAAAATATATACTTAACTAGCTGTTTAGCCCGTTCTACGCACGGGATATCATGAATTTAATTCTAAAACGTGCGTACGAACGCACCTCGTTTGTAACGTTTGACGTACAATTTCCAACTTGTTTACTTTTAATTTTTGTAGCCATACAGAATTTAATGTTTTACTCTCAAGTTGATTTATATGTTTCAATTCATCCAAATAGACAAACTCGGTATCACTGTCATCATTCTGTTCTACTGCATTTAGTCGACGCACCTGCTGGCTGTTGTTTACCGTATTCCGACCAGTGATTTTTTTCCCTTCACTCAGGAGTCACATTCACTGAGGAAGTTTTGGAGCAGTCAAAAACGGCTTTTGGAGCAGGAAAGTGAGTTTTTGGAGCAACAAAAAACGACTTGGAGCAGGAAATTGAGTTTTTGGAGCAGGAAAATGAGTTTTTGGAGCAGCAAAAGCTCTTCTTTTAAAAATAAATTCAGTATCACCATTGTACCCAACACATATGTTGAAATCTCATACAGTACAAAATCTATACTCCGGACCTCAGCGATTCCAAATTTTGGATCATTTGCCATAAAAAACAAAGAAATGAAAACTAATTTAACCCCTCCCTTACTCCATGAAATATTTATATCAGAGATGCATTAGCAATACTAACTAGTATGGTGTGGCCATCACAAAATATTCTTCTATATAAATCAAATTGTCTGCAACAAAAATTAAATGCCAATGTATTCGAGCTTGATATATAGCTATCGCAGAAATCATGAAAACAAAAAAAAGCAGCAACACTTGTCGGCAGTATGCACCCAAAATTAATAAGGATCTATTTAGGTCAAGGTCTAACAGAGTGAAATTTCATGAAATTCTGTGCATTAGTTCTTGAGATATAGTTATTGCACAAATCGTGAAAAATGCAGCAAATCGAGGTTTTATTTCGCGATCATTGCTGAAAATTGCAGTTTTATTTCGCAGTCGTTTGACAAAAATCACGGTTTTATTTTGTGATCGTTTGATAAAAATAGCGGTCTTATTTCGCGGTCAATCGCCGAAAATTGCAGTCATATATCGCGGTTACTTGCCGAAAATCCAGGTTTTATTTCGTGATCGTCTGACAAAAATTGCAGTTTCAATTTGCGATCATTTGATGAAAATCGCAATATTATTTCTCGGTCACTTGCCAAAACTCATGATTTTACTTCAAGTTCGCTTGCCGAAAATCGAGGTTTTATTTTGTGAGAGTCCGATGAAAATCGACGTTTTTTCTGTGATCACTTGACGAAAATCTTGATTTCAGATCGTGGATTTGATTTTTAAAAATTAAAAAAGGGGAAATCTGCCGTTCGGCGGAAAAATGGCATTCCTGGGAAGAAAATGGCGCAAAGGAATCTGATTTCACCGTAGAAAAGAAAAAACAAAATGCTCCTTTTGGAGCAAAAATAGTAAAAAAAATGCATTTGTAGCAGATATTTTCATTTGGAGCAGTTTGGTGCAATTGGAGCAGGTCTGTGACCCCTGTTCACAGTTTCTACATTTTGTACCAAACGCTGGAGATTTCTTTGGTTCGTGAGATCTGCCACAGAATCTACATATTTCTCTTTTATGATATCGTGAACGACCATCCTTCCATTTCATTGCATCGATATTCAATCTGCTGACTTGATCACAATTTCCGCAGTCTGCCCTTTACTACGCTCAGCCATTTTACATTATGCAACAATTTCTTGTTACGTCTTCTTCTTTCTGCTAGTTTCGCGAATTAATCGCTTCTTTAGCGATTTATCAGCCAAACCTTGGATAATTTTATCACAAAGCATTCGATCCACAAGATCCCCGTAGTTACATTCAAAAGCTCTACGTAAACGTGAATAATAGTCCGGAATTTTTTCGTCACTATCTTGCTTAATTTCTAAAAGTTTAAATGAAGCGTATATCTCATTCACATAGTCATGGAAATATTTGTCAAATTCATCCAAAATTTGTTTCAATGTAATTTCCTCATTCTGGCTTCAGATCAAATGCTCGGAATTGCTTTTTTAACTCATCATCGCCTACATGTCGAAAGAACGCTGTTTTTGTTTTCTGATTCATCCCCATATTTCAAGGCTTTTATGTAATCTTCAAAATCTTGACTCCAATACCTCCATGATTCAGATAGATTTGAACCCAGTTCAAATGCGGCAATAGTAGGTTAACTTCCTGCCATATTGCTTCAATTTTTTGTTCAATTTAACAAAAATACATGGGTCACTATACTTCTGACACCGTGATAAATCTTAGTTATGAATAAATATAACTATTAATGTTTAATTATATAAGATTACATAAGATAAAATATTAGATACACTAGCTGCACATTTCCAGTGTGACTTCAGCATTAGGCTGCCAGATGCCAAGCTGCAGTATTATTTCGGAGTTCTACAGAACATGTGCTGCCATCTAGTGCCAACATACTAAAATATATTACACAATGTAGCCCAAAATGTGGATTTGTTTGTAATTATCTAAGGTGATTCTCAAATTACTTGCTCAACAACGCATAACTTTCTGACACATTTTTAATCACAAAGCATCAAATTGGCAGACCTGACATGGGAAGCGATTTGGAATCGAAATGAGTTTTCCATTTTTTGACAATTAAATTCTTGTCAAATCGTGTCGTGTCACGTGACGACACGATTTCTCACTTTCTCGCTCTGGGAATTCAGTTCAAAACACCGACTTTGACAGTATTTTCTAAAACATCTTCTGCCTTCACCAAAAAATGGAAAACTCATTTCGATGACACAGTTTCTGAATACAAACACCTGTCAATTACATCCATTACCGAATACAAATGAATTAAAAATTGTATCAGAAAGTAGCTTCTTTGGATTTGAAAACAGCTTTAAGAACATAGTGAGAAAAAAATTGTTTGATTTTGAAACTTTGATAGTCGTTTTTTAAAAAGGGATATTATAATTTTTGGGATAAAGTTTATACTGAATCTGAAATTGAAATAAAATTTGTAAGGATATAATTAGATTATTTTTAAATTTTGCTTTAAACATAAAAATTGAAGAATGCTAAATAATAAGAATCTTATCTTTATGTAAAATGCTAAATTTTTCCAATAAACTTTTTATTTGGTTTCATAAACACTGCACATCTTTTGAATTTTAGTATACATTAATATGAGTTTATTATTGCAATTAGAATGTTTTATTATTGTTGTAATGAAAGCTTCCAAGAATATAAAGTGTATAATTTAAATAATAAAGGCTAAATAGACTTACAACATAAAAAGGTAAAAATATTCCTTCCAATTTTCTTTTATGATTTTCCTAAAAAGAGTTCTGTTACATAGAAAACACCGAACACGGTTTATTTTTATTTGACAAATAAGGAGGAAAAGGATTTTTATCAGTGGCAGAGCGAATGCGGGGTTTTCGGTGTTAAAACACCTCCAAGAAATAAAACAAATACAGTATTTGCCAGCTATTTGTTTAACTAATTAATCATATTAGCCACTTTTATGAATCAAAACCAAAGTTAGTATTAGTGTTTTTAACTTAATCGAAATCCACTTAATCGAATCAGATTCCATTCAAGAAACATGTTTCATTTAAACAGTGGATATTATATTTGAAATGGAAATAATGCATAATAGATGTACGTGTTAGGGGAAAGCTGTTCACTGTTTTCGAAAAAACGCAGCTGTTGCGAAATCGCGAATAAGCTATAATGAATGATCATTTTATGTTGAATAAGTATTAAAAATTCAAATTCATAGCCAGGATTCCTTTTTTTTTTTGGGGGGGGGGGGGAGATAGGGAGAGGATTCCTTTTTAGGCTTTTGTACAGTGCTTTTCTTTTAACTAAAAGTACAGGAGTAAATACATTCCTACTAACTTTGTGCGGAAAGGGGAACACCCCTCCTCAAAGTACTACGAACTATCTCCCCCTCCCCACTCTCCAAAAAAAAGAACGAAAATCCTGCGTGCGGCGTGCATCCATGGACAAAATTGTATTATTCAAATAGTAGAAAATAATCAGCATAAGACCCCCCACCCCCCCGTTTAAATCTTCTGACAAACACTCATTGAATCCAAGTATGTTTAGAAAATATATAATTAATCTATATTAATAAACATTGTATTTACATTTCAAAGATATAATCATCTGCAGACTTTTAGAATTGAAACAGCCAAATCTGGCAATTCAAGGATTTACTTCAAAAGTAAACAAATATTATAAATTAAATACGAAAAGGAATTTTCTACACGCCCAGGCCGTAGAGAGGGGGTAGAGCCGGTACGAATTACCAGGGCCCGGATCTCCTAGGTGGGGGGGGGGGAGGCAGTCTCGGTCCTGGATTTTAAATAAAATACCCGAAAAACTACAGCCGTACTTTTTTACGTAAAAAAATAAATAAAATAACTAACAAATAATAAAATTCAAGTATTTACAGGAATTTTGCTAGAAAGTATTTACAGACCGGACAGTGGGGTCAGGCTAAGGGCCTGTACTGCTGTGTCCCGTGGCAGAATCGCAGCGACACAGTCACAGAATAAAAAATGCTTCTTGCAGAAAAAAATTTCATTTGGGAAAAAAAAATATTTTTTTATAGGGAGGGAAGATCCATGTAACAGCAAACAGATCTTCATATGTTTCTATTCTGCAGAACGATATTGGAAAGAGGTGACAATCTTCTGCATTTTGACAGATTTTCATCCCTCCACCGAATATTTTCATTTCAGTCTTTGATACTTCCTTCGCTCCACAAAATTCAAAGTTGAAAATTTTTATAAATGTTAAGCTCTAAGTTCTGTCAAGTTTTTTAATATTGTTTTGCTCTAGTTGTTTTATTTGTTACTTTGAAATATTAATACATAAATAGCATATCGCCTACATTTCCTTCCCCACAGAATTTTCCAATCATAACCCCCCCCCTCCCCCGGGCTTCACATTGTTTAAAACTCTAAAAAAAACTACGCTATTTATTACTTTGAAATAACAAAAATGAGTGATCAAAAATCTACCTCCCCTCGAAAAAAAATTCCCTTCTCTTTGCCCACCTTCCTCTCTCTCTCTCTCACCAGCATTAACCTTTAATTGCTGTCACAAAAACTGTTGCATAGATGCTGTGTTCGATCTTTCAGACCATTTGATCAAAAGATGAATAAAGGGCTTAATTTACTCATAGAATACTGTTTCTGTACTAAATTTTATGAACAGGTCTGTTATAATTAAAATTAATCTATTCAAAATTCTATAGCAATAGTTACTAGAGATACAAACGAAGCAAAAGGGGAAATTCTAAATATGGCAGGGAAGCGAAGTATTTAAACTTTTATGTAGTTTGGCCTATTATCACCCTTGTTTGACTTCAGGGACTGCTTCTGCAGAAAGATTTTACTCTTAATACAGCTTGTCGCAGAAAACATAGTAATTTTCTGCCGCAGGGCTCCTGTGTATGTAACAAATATTTGACAGTTGGGTGTTTTAGTTTGAAAAACTGTCCAGCTTTTATTTTTTTTTAAAAGGAAGAACACACATAGTTAAGACTCAGACGGTTGGCGCCTGTGAAATTTAAACAACCTATTCTCAAGTAATTCATATTCTAATAATCCAAACATTATCAAGCTTTTTAATTCTTCATTACTGCTACAGTTTTTGTTATCTAAATGACCCATTGCTTACATGTTCCTTTTTTCATTTAATTTTAACATAAGTTAACTGAGGAGCTTACAAGAAAGATAAGGATAAAAAGTGCTATTGCAGGTAAATAATATTTTAAGATATATTTGAATTTAAGTAGTCAAATACTTTTAAAATGTCATAAATCAGTGAATGTTTGTAGATTGTTAATTAAAACTATCAGACTCACTTTTACGAAACTTTAAAGGAATATTTTTAATAGTATTTATTATTCTTATGTCGTAAATAGTTTTAAATCATACATTAAAGTCTTAAATAAATTTTAAGTCATATATCATAAATCTTCCAGTGCATGCAGGATAACACTCCCGTAACTTAAAGGGACCAGAAAGGTGTGAAAAGATGAAATTTGATCATAGATTAGGAACCCTGTAATTAATTTAGACTATTATTTATTTTTGAATTTATTTATTTGTTTTCTAGAAATAAAAAAAATATTTTCAAATTCTAAAAAACGATAACAAAATTTTTAATACTGTACGACATTTTAATCTTTTGAAACTAGTTTGCCACAATTTTTATTTGCAAGTTCCATAGTTTAGAGTCGTCATTTTTTTTTTTTTTTTTATAAATATAATACTGCTTATTACATTTTCTCTCTATGTATTCTTCTATCTATTTGTATCTGAAAAATAAACAAAAAAATGTAGAAAATTTTAGTAAAAGTTTTAAAATTTATAAAAATAGATCCTATTTTGTTATAACTTGAAAAAAAAAATTGTTTCTCAGATGAAGTTTGTAGAATATTTAATCCCTTTTTTTGAAAGGAACCAACATGTAAATTCGTAAAGGTATTCCAAAGTTATCATAGTAAAACCACTGAAAAACATATAGTTTAAATGTGATATTAAATAGTACAATGAGTTAAATCAGTTTCAAGTTTTATCTTCGTAGGTATCGCCGGTGTGTACTACTCAATGTTTACAGCTCCTTACCTTAATTTTATGAATTTTTCTATCAGACCAATACAAATAGTAACAATTAATTTTTTTCTTAATTTTAAAACTTTCTAGTCCTCTTAACCGCATAAGTTAATATTATTTTTATATACTTCAAGAAATAGAAAACAAAATTTATTAAAATGACCTACTTTATTTTTTTTAAGTCCGTATCCTTTCAATATTAAAAATATACCGGGTGCGTCATAAATTTGTGCAAACTTTAAAAATTCATAATAAAAGAAGTAATGCTCGGAAAATTTTTCGGTTTGCGCAAGTATGATCAGAAGGATTTTGGATTTTTTTTCATGCATAATAAAAAATGATTCCAAACACACGTCATACTGAGACGTATTATGCAAATCAGACAAACACAAATGGACAATGAAACAAATCACAATAACATGACACTGTGCATTTATTTTAAGGTAAAAGATGCTCAACATGACCACCACCACCAGGTATTAGGCAAGTGAGGCACGTCAATACGCCTGTTACAGCTGAGTGTAGCATGTCGGTATCGATGCCACCGACGGTCCGTCGAATGGCATCTTTCAGTTCCACCAAAGTGGCTGGGGAGCCCCGGTATACACGAGACTTTAAGTATCCCCACAACACAACCAAAAATCTGTAGGGGTCAAGTCTGGAGATTGTCTGAGCCACTCAAACTGACAACCTCGACTTATTACTCGGTCTTCAGCGAAAGTGTCCAACAGGAACGTCTTGACTTCACGTGCAAAGTGGGGCGGGGCACCATCCTGCATGAAGGTGACGACAGGTAACACATGTCTTTCCTGCAATGCAGGCACAACGTGGTCACGCGAAAGCGTAAGATATCATTCTGCAGTGACTGTACAGGTTTTCCAGCCGGATTCAGGACAAGGCTCTTCAATAAAGAAAGGACCCAGAATGAAAGACGCGGTGAAACCACACCAAACAGTCACATGAGGAGCATGCAGTGGCTTGGTCAGGTACTCACGAGAGTTTGATGTTGCCCAATTACGACTGTTTTGCGTATTGACATCACCATGCAGTGAAAAGTGTGCTTTATCCAACCACATGACGTTCAGCAACCATTGTGGGTCATGCTCCATTTGTGCCAGTGCCCATGTAGCAAACTTTATTCTTTTATCTCTATCTGCCGGTAATAACTGTTGAAGTGCCTGTATCTTCTATGGATACAGATCCAAGATTCCATGCAGAATACGTCGAATCGACGATTTTGGAATCCCTATTATCATCCCAGCTTCACCAGCACTGTTACTCCCCATTGATGTCTCGGTTGCCAATTCTTTCATGACACTTTTTACAACATAAACATGATCCGCGCTCGAGAATGGTCTGCGGTCGGCCACTATGTGGATGATCCTCCAAACTCCCCATTTCCTCAAAACGTTGTACTAAATTGAGTGTCCCGTTCAATGAAATGGGACTTTTTTGCGCCTTTAGTCTTTTCTCCATGTAATACTTTCGCAATGCAATAGTTATGGATTCACCATTCTTGTAGAAGCGCTCAATCTGGTAACAATAGCATACTGATGACGAATCCATTTTCAGCCAGGTCTTTTATTGCGAGCCTGATTTTCATAAAACGCCTCAGTATGACATGTGAGTGCCCTCTATCAGTTACTTTTGGAATAATTTTTTATTATAAATGGAAAAAAAATCCAAAATCCTTCTGATCATACTCACATAAACCGAAAAATTTTCCGAGCATTACTTCTTTTATTATGAATTTTAAAAATTTGATGAATTTATGACGCACCCGGTATATATTCTTAAAATTCAGACATTTAAAAAAATTAAAACAAATATAATTTTATGAATATTAGCACAAGGACCGACATTTTATGTTACTTCATATACATACATATACTATACAAGTGTTTGAAATTTCACGTAAATCTGGTTAGCCATTTTCACGAAATCGTATGTGTAATCTGCAAAATAGCTGCTTTGAATAAAATAAGTTTAAAAAGAAATATTCGTTATGCCGTATATAATGATAGCTAAAGTTCGTTTTACCAACTTTTATTCTTACACAAAGGTCTGAATGTGGCTTTGATTAAAATATTTCAAATAAAATAGCTTTTTAATATAAATGAATAAAACAATTTTCTATTTTTTGGTCCAAAGGTACATGACACTTTAAATAGGCATTAAATGTGAATGTAATGTGACCTATTTTTAAAAGTATTACTATAAAAAAGAAGTTTTTTGAATCATTTTAGATAACATGTTTATAACATTTAAATAATTTAATAGATAACACCATTTTCACAACACGAAATTTCAGGCTATTTTGGGAATTAAAAAAAAAAGAAATGCAAAGTATTTATAAAAATCCATTTGCAGTAATTTATTATACTACATATATTAAAGTAGAAAATTGATTTTTTTTAGTTCATATATTAAAAAATGATGGCTTGACTGATGATGGATGGGAGTACTTTGAAAAAAAAGGGGTCAAGCGGTCAGCACGATAACTCATCATAGATTTGACTTACAATAATGGAAAATAAAAGTTTTTTTAGTCCAACAGGTATAGTGTTTTTCACCAAGAGAGACGTGAGACCTTCATTGATCTTCACGACTTGATAGGGTGTTTGTAAGGGGTTCTAAATTCCCTTTTCAGTTCCTTTTTCTCCCACTGCATTTGAGGTTGTATCAACCTAGCTCTTAAAGTAGGAGAAGAGTAGAATCTATTACTATGCTTTTTTTTATTCAAAATTTCGTTATCTTATATTTTGAAAAAGCCTTTTTTACCTACAGTTGCCACATTTTTTTAAAGCTGTTCTAGTATTTCCAAACACTCGTCAATGGAAGAATATATTTACACATGGATATTAAAAGAGAAAGAAAACTTTAAAATTAAATTATTACGTCAGCGTTACCAGAGATCTGTTAAGGAAGAATTAGGGTCCTCTAAAGGACCCTTCACAAAATTTTTTGCCTAAAAAAATGACCTTTCAAAATTTTTTTCATCTTAAAACAGGATTCTTCACAAAAATCTTTGTTTTAAAAAGGATCCTTCACAATATTTTCCACCTTAAAATATAAAAAAAAAACACTCTTTACAAAATTTTCATCTTAAAACACAATCTTTTACAAGTTTCAGCATAAAATAAGGCTTTTCACAAAATTATTTGTTTATAAAAGCACCCTTCACAATTTTTCAGCTTTAAACAGAACCCTTCACAAAATTCAAATGTAAAAAATATCCGATATTTTGATATATATCCCATATTTCTGTATATGTCCGATAGTTTCAAAATATTTGCTGCTGATTATAAATGTTTTCAGACTTAATATAAATTAGAAATTAGAAACTGCAATATATTGCACTTAACATGAAAACTTAATAAAACAACATTAAAGAAGTGAATATAAAACATCACATATTTTTACTGAATGGTGTATACAAATTTAAAATTTTATACATATATTAATATTAAAAATATCGATGTTTTGACCACCATCTATGGTCATCTTCAGGAAAATTTTCTTATATTGCTTTTAAAGTTTCAAATGCAAAAAACAATCCCCCCGTTGCCACAATATTATTGCCGTCCACAAATTAAAAATTAACAAGGGTAACACTCAACCATCGTACCAACCAACCACAAGTAGAAATGATGCAGAAGCATCTCCTAACGGACAAAAATCTAACTGCAGTAAATGTATTATTAATGAATAATATTAAAATAAAGAAAAGCGGAATAAACTATTTCAAGATGTTCATCCAAATTTTAGGAATATTAAATGAAATGCTATCATTACAAACCTCATTTTTCCTAATCATAATTTCAATGGACTCCTTTCGCAGACCCTCAAAGACGTTATTACATGGAATTTTAATTTTAGCGTTATTAAAATCTATGTGGCTGTCAGGATTATTAAAATAGAACTTAGCCAGGGCTGTCGTCTGTTGATATTGTGAAATATTCCTTTTATGTTCTTTTAGATGTTCAATAAATTTTCGTTTTGTAACCCCAATGTAAAACTTTTTAGTGCCATCTTTCAAAACAATAGGTATTTCATAAACACCCGCACATTCGTGCAACGGTGTAGGATCCAGGTTACTACATAATAAATTAGTGAGGTAAGGAGGGGGAATAGCAATAAGCTGAATATTAAACCCACGAACTATACTCCTTAACTTTTCAAAAATAACGGGAACATATCCAAACCGACAATATGTTGGCCTCTGTTGGTTATTAGGCAAGCTATGAGGGGGTGGACAATGATGCTTGTGAATGATGTTATAAATGTACTTAAGGGGAAACCCATGATTAGTGGCTATTTGCTTTATAAAATTAAGCTCTTGTTTTAATTGCATACCCGAACAAATTAAGAAAGCTCTTTGAATGAACGATTTAAAAGCAGAAATCCGGTATTGGAAAGGTAAATTAGCATTGAAGGGGATAACAGTATTTTCCTTCATAGGTTTTCTATAAACATTATAGCTCAGCACCTGATTATTGCGGTGTAATTCAACATCTAAGAAGGGTAAAGAAGCGTTTTTCTCTATTTCTAAAGTGAATTTTATATTACGGTCCAAATTATTAATACTGCAAAGAAAATTATCCAGGGCCAAGCGACCGTGATCCCATAAAATGAAAATGTCATCCACGTAACGAACCCAAAAAGTAGGCTTTATAGCAAAGGTATCAAATATAAGTTTCTCTAAAGGCCTCAATTTAAATTCCGAAAATAATCCAGAAACTGGTGAACCCATGGGGGGGCCCCCCTAGATTGCCTGTAAAATTCCCCATTAAAGCTAAATATATTACTTTGAACAATAAGATTCAAACCGGCTATATGTGAAGTTTTTATATTGTAATTAAGTTCCTCCTGATTATCGATTATAGTAATAATATTCTGAATAATTTCTTGCATGTCAAGAGAGGGGTATAATGAGACGATATCAAGACTAGCTAACATTGTATTACTATTTAAAGTACAGGTCTTAACCCTTTCCATAAATTCAGCAGTAGAATTAACGACATAATTTGAGGGGGGCAAAATCTTTTTCAAAAAGGAGACAAACGCTTTTTCAATAAAATAAACCGGACCCGAGCAACGAGCAACTATAGGTCTGATTGGAAGGGCAGGTTTATGATCTTTCAAACGACCTGTAAGTTTTGGGGTAACACCAGTTTGATTCAGCTTTATATGATGTTTCATGCAATCCGGCCATTCTCCAGTCCTTAACAATTCTTGCGTTTTTCTGAATATCGACTTATTGAAGTCCTTTTTAAGAGTTTCACAGCCCATTTCTTCAATACAGGTCTTAACTTTATTAATATAATCATTTCTGTTGAGAACTGCAATTTTATTAGTCTTATCAGTTCTTAAGAAAACAATATCCTTCACTTTTCTTAACTTCTGGATGGTTTTAAATAAATGAAGTTGAGATTTATCAAATTTCTGGGGCAACTTCTTTGCTAAGTTAAACACAAGTTGACTCGGTTTACCTTCTAATACCTTCTAAAGTTGTTCGGGTATGCAATTAAAACAAGAGCTTAATTTTATAAAGCAAATAGCCACTAATCATGGGTTTCCCCTTAAGTACATTTATAACATCATTCACAAGCATCATTGTCCACCCCCTCATAGCTTGCCTAATAACCAACAGAGGCCAACATATTGTCGGTTTGGATATGTTCCCGTTATTTTTGAAAAGTTAAGGAGTATAGTTCGTGAGTTTAATATTCAGCTTATTGCTATTCCCCCTCCTTACCTCACTAATTTATTATGTAGTAACCTGGATCCTACACCGTTGCACGAATGTGCGGGTGTTTATGAAATACCTATTGTTTTGAAAGATGGCACTAAAAAGTTTTACATTGGGGTTACAAAACGAAAATTTATTGAACGTCTAAAAGAACATAAAAGGAATATTTCACAATATCAACAGACGACAGCCCTGGCTAAGTTTTATTTTAATAATCCTGACAGCCACATAGATTTTGATAACACTAAAATTAAAATTCCATGTAATAACGTCTTTGAGGGTCTGCGAAAGGAGTCCATTGAAATTATGATTAGGAAAAATGAGGTTTGTAATGATAGCATTTCATTTAATATTCCTAAAATTTGGATGAACATCTTGAAATAGTTTATTCCGCTTTTCTTTATTTTAATATTCTTCATTAATAATACATTTACTGCAGTTAGATTTTTGTCCGTTAGGAGATGCTTCTGCATCATTTCTACTTGTGGTTGGTTGGTACAATGGTTGGTTGAGTTTTACCCTTGTTAATTTTTAATTTGTGGACGGCAATAATATTGTGGCAATGGGCGGATTGTTTTTCGCATTTGAAACTTTAAAAGCAATGTAAGAAAATTTTCCTGAAGATGACCATAGATGGTGGTCGAAACGTCGATATTTTTAATATTAATGTATGTATAAAATTTTAAATTTGTATGCACCATTCAGTAAAAATATGTGATGTTTTATATTCACTTCTTTAATGTTGTAATATTTCATGGTGTAATCATCCAGCATTTATATTAATATTGTACCGATACTGGGTTAAAAATGGACGGCTTAGATGCTTTACACTCACGCTAAAAAAAAAATAAAAAATTAATCGGTTAAAAAAAAGAAAAAAGTCGCCAAATTTAGGGGATTTTTTCCTTTAATGGCAACTTAGCCATTGTATTAAGTTATTCGTTTGGCGCTGTCTTGGAAATCGCGCCAACCAAACAGTCGCCAATCTTTTGTTTACATTTTAGCGTGAGTGTAACACATCTGTTCCAAATGGACTTTTCAACTGCTTATATTTCTTTCAAGAATGAAAGACTCCGTCTTGATCGGGAAATTCAGCACCTGCTCTTTTTGAAAGAATGTAAACGTAAAAAAGTTATTCCCAAGTTTCTTTCAATGGGTAATAACGTAATTCTTCATAAGCTGCGGAAGCAAAGACAAGTTTTTGAATTTCGTTGTTTAAATTTTTTGATTAGAGATAAATATGCCTATGTGGATCTTCTTTCTAAAAGGACACTTCAATGTTATTTCAATTTTGCTCAAGTTACACCCTCTTGCATTTTTGATAATCTGATGCACCGCATTTCAAGTTTAAGATTTATTCGTTATCAGGAAATATCGTATATTCATCGTAAGAAGATTCAGAAATTGGTTACGACAAAAGAAAAATGTCTCTCTCCACCTATTAAACCTGTTCCATTTGCTAATTATTCTGACAAAATATTTTCAAATGTTGAATGCCAAGCATTGTCACTTGGCCTGAAATTTGTCTTTAAGAATAAGGAGATTATAATTGGAGATTATAAATCTCTTGTTTCAGACTGTGAGTCTGTACTCAACTCGATTCCGGATACCGAGAGAGAGAAGATCAGATCCAGTGTGTTTAACTTAGCAAAGAAGTTACCCCAGAAATTTGATAAATCTCAACTTCATTTATTTAAAACCATCCAGAAGTTAAGAAAAGTGAAGGATATTGTTTTCTTAAGAACTGATAAGACTAATAAAATTGCAGTTCTCAACAGAGATGATTATATTAATAAAGTTAAGACCTGTATTGAAGAAATGGGCTGTGAAACTCTTAAAAAGGACTTCAATAAGTCGATATTCAGAAAAACGCAAGAATTGTTAAGGACTGGAGAATGGCCGGATTGCATGAAACATCATATAAAGCTGAATCAAACTGGTGTTACCCCAAAACTTACAGGTCGTTTGAAAGATCATAAACCTGCCCTTCCAATCAGACCTATAGTTGCTCGTTGCTCGGGTCTGGTTTATTTTATTGAAAAAGTGTTTGTCTCCTTTTTGAAAAAGATTTTGCCCCCCTCAAATTATGTCGTTAATTCTACTGCTGAATTTATGGAAAGGGTTAAGACCTGTACTTTAAATAGTAATACAATGTTAGCTAGTCTTGATATCGTCTCATTATACCCCTCTCTTGACATGCAAGAAATTATTCAGAATATTATTACTATAATCGATAATCAGGTGGAACTTAATTACAATATAAAAACTTCACTTATAGCCGGTTTGAATCTTATTGTTCAAAGTAATATATTTAGCTTTAATGGGGAATTTTACAGGCAATCTAGGGGGGCCCCCATGGGTTCACCAGTTTCTGGATTATTTTCAGAATTTAAATTGAGGCCTTTAGAGAAAGTTATATTTGATACCTTTGCTATAAAGCCTACTTTTTGGGTTCATTACGTGGATGACATTTTCATTTTATGGGATCACGGTCGCTTGGCCCTGGATAATTTTCTTTGCAGTATTAATAATTTGGACTGTAATATAAAATTCACTTTAGAAATAGAGAAAAACGCTTCTTTACCCTTCTTAGATGTTGAATTACACCGCAATAATCAGGTGCTGAGCAATCAATGTTTATAGAAAACCTATGAAGGAAAATACTGTTATCCCCTTCAATGCTAATTTACCTTTCCAATACCGGATTTCTGCTTTTAAATCGTTCATTCAAAGAGCTTTCTTAATTTGTTCGGGTATGCAATTAAAACAAGAGCTAAATTTTATAAAGCAAATAGCCACTAATCATGGGTTTCCCCTTAAGTACATTTATAACATCATTCACAAGCATCATTGTCCACCCCCTCATAGCTTGCCTAATAACCAACAGAGGCCAAGATATTGTCGGTTTGGATATGTTCCCGTTATTTTTGAAAAGTTAAGGAGTATAGTTCGTGAGTTTAATATTCAGCTTATTGCTATTCCCCCTCCTTACCTCACTAATTTATTATGTAGTAACCTGGATCCTACACCGTTGCACGAATGTGCGGGTGTTTATGAAATACCTATTGTTTTGAAAGATGGCACTAAAAAGTTTTACATTGGGGTTACAAAACGAAAATTTATTGAACGTCTAAAAGAACATAAAAGGAATATTTCACAATATCAACAGACGACAGCCCTGGCTAAGTTTTATTTTAATAATCCTGACAGCCACATAGATTTTGATAACACTAAAATTAAAATTCCATGTAATAACGTCTTTGAGGGTCTGCGAAAGGAGTCCATTGAAATTATGATTAGGAAAAATGAGGTTTGTAATGATAGCATTTCATTTAATATTCCTAAAATTTGGATGAACATCTTGAAATAGTTTATTCCGCTTTTCTTTATTTTAATATTCTTCATTAATAATACATTTACTGCAGTTAGATTTTTGTCCGTTAGGAGATGCTTCTGCATCATTTCTACTTGTGGTTGGTTGGTACGATGGTTGGTTGAGTTTTACCCTTGTTAATTTTTAATTTGTGGACGGCAATAATATTGTGGCAACGGGCGGATTGTTTTTCGCATTTGAAACTTTAAAAGCAATATAAGAAAATTTTCCTGAAGATGAACATAGATGGTGGTCAAAATGTCGATATTTTTAATATTAATGTATGTATAAAATTTTAAATTTCTATACACCATTCAGTAAAAATATGTGATGTTTTATATTCACTTCTTTAATGTTGTTTTATTAAGTTTTTATGTTAAGTGCAATATATTGCAGTTTCTAATTTCTAATTTATATTAAGTCTGAAAACATTTATAATCAGCAGCAAATATTTTGAAACTATCGGACATATACAAAACTACTTGGTCAATAAAAGTTAAAAAATTCATTTACACTTGTTTCAAGTAAAATATAAAAGATATCTTATAGAATGATATTTTGAAACTAAATATCAAATACATGAAAATATCAAAAATATCAAACATAATGACATTTTGAAATTAAACGTCAGATGTATATGATAACTCATCATAGACTTGATTTAGAATAATGGAAAATAAAAAAATTTTTAGTCCAACAGCTAGTGAAATGCATAGACTTTTTAAAAACTAATTTGCATTTTTAGTGAAACGGCATTAAAGTCAAATGCCAAATTTCAACCATAACTTTCATTCGTTACATAAAAAAGCGAGGATAGCTCTTAAAATTATAGAATATAAAATCTCATATCTATAATACATAATATCTATTAATATATTGGAACAATCCTACGTATTTTACTAGAAAATACGTGACGATTAATTTTCAAAATGATCAACTTTATTGATTGAAAATTGGTGAAGACAAAGTGGTCCACTGATTTTGAAAATTGCTGTCCTTAAAAAAAAAAAACACCTTGCTTAAAGTTTCTGTTGATGTTTGCTCACTGCAGCGCACTCTACTTCTCTAACTCCAAAATTACCTTTTCACTCACTATAGAGATTTCCAACTAATAAAATATCACTATTTTAATTTGTATAAAGAGTACTTTAAGCAACAAAAACGTGTTTTGAAATTTCGGACAGGTCAAAATGGTGCTGCTCATTAATTTGTTTTATTACTTCATTTTACAATTAATTTTAGTTGGTTTCTCTGAGAGAGAAACTATGTAGAAACATAGTGATTTTTTTTCTTTTTATTCGGTTCCATTGAAACTATTCATATGAAAGTTTACAGGGTACATATAGTTGCTGCCTCAACATTCGTATAGAACTTTTCGTCTTATTTAATAGCAAAAATAAAAATAAATAAATAAATAAAATACAAATTATGCGATTGATTGCAGGAATTCTTATTTTTGAGAGGATTTTTATTTTTGCAGGACATTTCTAATCTGAAGTAAAAATATTAGGTAAAAATTTCTTATTTAAATTAGTGGTGTCATTCCAAGCAGTGCACCCATTTCAAATTTGTCATTTATTGGTGATAATACTTTGGTCAGCATTTATAGAAACTGTTCCACGTGATAATTTGTCTGTATAACACACTTATTATTACTAATTCCTTAACTTTGGGGAAAATGTTCAGATCTTTGCAAAATATTAGCTTATTTTTAAGGATTTATATCCGAAATGTCTATTGCGACAAAAGTATTTTCGGTGGTATTATATATGACTGGTTCTATTTTTTTTCCCTTCAAAACGATTCTAACTTATGAACATCAAAAATAAAAACCAGATAGCAGTTAACCTTGTATAAATCTTATCTTATTATATTTTTAGTGTCGGAGAAGAATTAGAAAGTCTTATTTTAAGTCAAAATATTATCTGAGGCATGCTTAAATGAATTTTCATATATTGAATTTTACTGACTAGAAATCAATAATGAATATTTATTTTTTATGTTGGTACTTGCTGGTACCATTCATATTATATCGATTAAATAATATTTAATTATTATTAACAGTTCCAAAAAGAAAACTCCTTTAAATTCAGGAAAGGCTGGGGAATGAGTAATTGCTCCCTCAAAAAAAATTATATTTTGAAGTGTATCTGTTGTCACAGATCACAATTTTAAAAAAAATCTGAAATTGCACAAAAACTAAAACAATATTTGATTAAAATAGAAACATAAGGGTATTAAATAAACACTTTAAGCACCGAAATGGATAAATATCAATAACGTTTGCTAAGGCTTTACTATTGCAACTTTCTCAAAGTGAAGCACATTTATCAATAATGAGTACTTTGGCTAATTTTAAAAACAAATGTGAGAATAAAACTGTATCAATTGTTTCTCAACTGTGTACAACAAGATGAAAAATTTTTTGTCCCCCTCACCCCTGAAGAAAGTTTTGAAACGGCGCCTCTGTTTTCATGACATGGATGATTTCATACGCACGAAGAGGAATAAGATGGAAAGTTGAGTGAAGTAACATGTTAATGTTTTGCATTTTATTTCTTTCATACTTTTAACTTTTTTTCATCTAAAATAAACTGATGAATTCCATTCAAATTTAATTAAATTTTCAATATTTTAAATTTCCATTTAAAATATTTAGATAGGAATGTGTTATAAATGCATCATAAATTGTAATACTGTAAAAGAAAATTAATACAATTATAAGCAAATACTATATAGATTTTTCTAAGAAAGTATTATCCAGTAAATTTATTTTCTAATGCAGTAAAGCCTGTGACAATTGAGCAGGTATCTGTTTTATAACGGATACCTGCTATAAGCTTAAAAAAAAGCAATTATACCTTCTAAAATGAAAACAACCTGTCTAAAACGGAATTTTAAAATGGTAGTTTGAGTTTCCGTCTAAGCAGGTTGTGTTGTATCATACTTAATGTAGGGGGCCTGCTTTGGAATTATTACCGGGGCCCGCAGACTCTCTGTACGGTCCTGTATACACCAAATCACCGCTTTGAACGAGTTATGCTTCAAGACCTATAGCTACAAAGGCTGTTTGTTTCGAATGATCCATGTATTTTATTCACAGAAACACTTATATTACTTTTTACAATTACATAAATCTTGTAGATGAGATAGCACAAGGAAATTTTACAATACTAGAGAGTTACAACCGGAAGCTCCACAAAGTGCGTGCAATGGAGCTGGTGGGAGTCGAACCCGCTGGCCTGATTCCTACGCTCTCAAACAATTAGCAGAATGGTACCTTAACAACTCGGCTATGGAGGCCCCAAATCATCACTTATATCCGAGTATGGGAATCTACTGGCGCCAAAGTAGTAAACAGGCTTTTGTAGCCTTGTCTCCACTGACAAGATAAGTGTGTCCCAAGATTAGACGTCAGCTTGGTAGTCGAATGGTTAGAGCAATTCTCTTGACTCAGGAGGTTACGGGTTCGATTCCCCTACCTTTCTTTTTGATTTTTCTACTTTTTTATTTAAAAATGTTTCGGTTGCTTGTATTTTTGATAATAAATGGAATATATTTCATAAAAGTAAAATTTGATATTAATAACAATTACTTTTTTAAATACGACAAATTCAGCTATTTCACGATTAAAATTTTACATTACAGTGCCTTTTAGTATTTAAACATTATTTTTTTTTTCTTTTAGCATATGTAAAATAAGTAATGATAAAAATAAAATGAAAATATCAGTTTGCACGAATTTCTCCATGTTTTTTATAATGAATACATTGACAGTGAATTTTTATTACGAATAGAATGCAAAGCATATTTTACAATGTAAGACTCAATGTGAAAAATATTATAAAAATAAAATGCAAAAGATATACATTATTTAAACTAGAAATATCAGTACCTATTTTTGTAAAGAGGTAAAATGCATGTGGTTTGCCATCAAATTTCCTAATGAATAAAATATAGTTAGAATGTTTATAAATGTTCTACTGAATGTATAAGTATTTTCAGGACTACATTAGATACTGGGCTTGCTCATTCATTCTCATGACATCTCAAATAGTGGCTTGTTCGCAACCAGCATTTGGTACAAAGCGACTTGCCCATCTTTTTATGCCAATCACTGTATATCTTTCGTCGCAGCCAGCCACCATTTGTCACGTCATGAATGAGCAAGCCTGGTATCTAGTGTAGCCCAGGTATTTTGCATATACTAACATGGTTTTGAGTGTTGAATGGCATTTGTTTCTCATGTTTTATGATGTTTATTGTAATATAATAAATAATGCAATTTACATCAAAAAATGAATTTCAAGAAAAATATATTTTTTAAATTAATAATTTTGCTGATTATATATTTATGTTTCACCAATGTTGATATCGAAAAAGATATTTTAATGAAATGTTTAAAAGCTTTTTTATCAAATTTTAACAATGATTTTATTTTACTATTACAAATAAAGAAATACATTTTTAACATGTTGGTATTAAATCTTGATTTATTTACAGACTATTCTATTTATTCCATAAAATATAAAACAACTGATAAATCATTTTTAAATTAATAAAAATAGAAAAATATTCTAAAATAAACAGCGAGCATGGCCTTTGTATCCATACCATCCAGGTTCATCCGTGTAGGACAACCCAAACGAATGTAAAGATGTAACTGCTGTCAACTAAAGTAATATATTAGTTTTAGTAGGCCTTGAAGTTTTAGTGGCATATAAGTTGACATATGATATGTATATATATGTGATGTATACAAATATGATGTATATATATATATATATATACACACATCATACTTCAGTATTCTATTATTTTTATGTTGGATCATTAGAAAATATGAAGGTTTGAAAAAATCATTTTAGAATGTTAAAAAATTTTAGATATCCAATCAGGTTGCTACAGCTGTATCAATCAATCAACCTACCAAACCAAGTAAAACATAAAAAACTATTCAATCGTTTAAAATTAAATTTGTAAAGTACTAAGCATTTAAAAACCCATTTAACTAGGAATTTTCAAATGCATTGAAATCACTTGCATTTGGCAATTAAAAAATGTTGCTCGCCAAATCGTGTCTTTTTGCACCAAATACGGGAAATTTTTTTTTTTTTTTTTACAGATTTTCTATTGGAATTCAGCAGCTAAATTTGACTGATCCTTTATTACTTATATGAGTAGTTCCATTAATATTTTTTTCACACTATTCTGAATATGCACTTTAAACACCTTCCTTGTAAGAGGTGCTTGCAAGTCGTATACCGCATGTCCTTAGACACCATTTTTATGATTGTAGCTTTAAGCATTTAAAAGCTAAAGGATGAGAAAGGATTTTACTGACACCATTTTTATGATTGTAGCTTTAAGCATTTAAAAGCTAAAGGATGAGAAAGGATTTTACTGACACCCTTTAGTTTTGAGAATTCTTAGCAATGATAAATTTGTAAAAAACTATGCAGACAAAGCTAATCATGAAATGCTACAATTATTTTCGTTATATTACAATTTTAAGATTTTAATATTTTTTGGTTACAAACTATGTTAAAATGTTTTTACTTCTTTTTAATATTTTCAAACATAATTGAAAAGTGTTAAAGACTTCGGTTTGTCTGGCCTTCTGTTTGTGATCTAACTCGCGTAATATACTCAGATTGCCAAGTAATTGAGCTTCTACTATATAGCATGATCGCTATTGAAAATTATGTGTGTAGCATTTATTGTTCATTTAAAGAAACACTAAAATAATCCTGTTACATTATGATCTATGGGAAAAATCAATTGCAGTGCATTTTAATGCTGTTATACTATTTCAAACATAATAGAATTGATATACGTTTATGATGTGAGCTAAAGATGCTAATGATAGAACGTGGAGTGCAATATATTTATATTCATTTACTGGTTAACACAAAAGAATTCGGTTACATAATGGTCTCCAGGGAAAAAGTGTTTGCAGTGTATTTTAATGATGTTACCCTATTTCAATCATAATGAAATATATATACATTATTGAGGTGCATTACAAAATTCTTTCTGTAGACTAGGACGTGCATAGTAGTTTATCATTCATTTACAGGGAAACACAAAAGATTTCAGTTACAGTACTATTTATGAGTGAAAAAGTTAGATCTGTGTTTTCAGTTCTGGTATGCGTTTTTAAGTTTAACCAAACTTTGTGTATAAATTCTGTAGATAATATACACGGCTACACAAAATAATTCATAAGTATTACTGTGCATGAACATGAATTGCTTAAGGATGTTTTTAAATTGAGTTATGCATTTTCCAGCTTTATTTAGTATACTAACAGATGTTTTTATAATATAAATAAATTCATATGCAGGACTGCGCAAAAAACTTAATACATTGCCGTCTATGGATGATAATTTCTAAAAGTATGCTTTCAAAGAAGAACATTAAAGGATATTTAGGAGACCTGAAATACAACTGACCAGCAACAGGCCTGTGAAAACTTTTATCAGAAGCAGAATATTGAAGTTAATTTAGAGGAAGCAAAAATAACATGCACTTTGAAAAATCATCATAAGTTAATTATGCGTGAATCAATTGAAATTTTCTCTAAAGAAAATAGAGTTTACAGACCTGCCAACCTTTGAAAATGAGAAATAGTAGCACACCAAATTCAAATTTATCTGAAGGTTGGTTGGTTGGTGGCTGTTTTTTACGGTGTAAATTTTAAGCGAGCAAATACTAATCAATTAAACGCATGTGTCCATAAGCACACAAAGTAGGAGACTCTTTTGTTTTTGCTAATTTTTTTGTTGCGGGTGGGATTGATTAAACATAATTATTCCTATTCAACTGATGCTCTGTCCACTCCTATGCCAAATTTCTGAACTTCACAGTGAATTTTCTGAAAGATTCCAAGGCAGTTGGGGAAGGGGGTGATGGAACTACGGGTGTATCTTCCAAAGAAAAATGTCTGAGTTAGAGTCCTTCATCAGGTCGAGTAAGCTGATACAACCAGGAGTGGGGGTGTCCACTCCACTCCCGCCACTTTTTTTGCATCCCTTTGACGAAATTTGCATTTTTCGCGATCTTTTGACGAAATTTGCAGTTTTTTCGAGATCTGTTGATAAAATTTGCATTTTTTTTTCGATATTTTTTGACAAAATTTGCCGTTTTTTGCAATGTTTTTGACGGAATTTGTCAATTTTACGCGATTCTCCGACGAAAGTCACGTTTTCCCGCGATCTGTTGACAAAAATTTGTTGTTTCGTGATCTTTTGATGAAATTTGCCGTTTTTCGCAATGTTTATGACGAAATTTGTCATTTTTTCGCGATCTTTTGACGAAATTTGCCGTTTTTTCGCAATGTTATTCACGAAATTTGTCATTTTTTCGCGATCTTTTGACGAAATTTGCCGTTTTTCGCAATGTTTTTGACAAAATTTGCCGTTTTTTCGACGTTTTTCCCGCAATCTGTTGACAAAAATTTGTCGTTTTTTCGCAATCTTTTGATGAAATTTACCATTTTTTGCAATGTTATTCACGAAATTTGTCGTTTTTTCGCAATGTTTATGACGAAATTTACCGTTTTTTCGCGATCTTTTGACGAAATTTGTTGTTTTTCGCAATGTTTTTGACGAAATTTGCCGTTTTTTGCAATGTTTTTGACGAAATTTGCCGTAATTCGCAATGTTTTTGACGAAATTTGCCGTTTTTTCGTGATTTTCTGACAAAAGTCACGTTTTTCCCGCGATCTGTTGACAAAATTTGCTGCTTTTTCGCGATCTTTTAACGAAATTTGCCATTTTTTCATGATTCTCTGACGAAGGTCACGTTTTTCCCGTGATCTTTTGACAAAATTGGCGACTTTTCTTCGAACAAAAGACGAGATTGATTTTTTTGGGCTTTCATTTGCCGAAATACCGATACATTTAATGTCCGAATTTTCGGATTTATGACATAATTTTATTTTTCGGAAATCATTGCCTTAATTTTTCGGAAAATTCGGACCAGAATCACCCCTGAACGATTTTTTGATGAAATTCGCATTTTTTCAGCAATCAGTTGAATGAAATTCACGTTTTTTTGGCGATACTTTGGCGAAATTTGCTTTCCCCGCCAATTTTTTGACGAAATTCGCGTTTTTTCAGCGATCCTGTAACGAAATTCGCATTTCTTAGCTCGATCCTGTGACGAAATTCATTATTTTTCGCGTGATTCTGTGACGAAATTTGTGATTTTTCGAGTGATCCTGTGACAAAATTCGCGTTTTTTTTTTTTTTTTTTTTTTGGCAGAAAATCGTAGTTTTAGACATATTTTCGTAGCATCGTAGTTTGTGGCTCAAAATCGTAGCAACTACGATATTTTTGTAGCAGTTGGCAGCTCTGAGTTTACAACAACGTGTTGTCATATAACACACCCAATATGTGGTTAAATTTGCTTAAAGAGTTCCAAAATGAGTAATATTCTACCTCCCTTTCCACTTTTTTTGTAGACTTCCAATTCTCCTGTTACCCAGAGTAATTGGAATCACCCAACAAACCCGGATGAAGAAATAGACTTTCTCTAATTCCCGGATCAAGAAGTGGATATGAAGTTGGTAATGGCAGTTGTATTTTTATCCCTGATGAAGGCTATGTGTATAGCTGAAAGTGCTTGGAGTAATTGACATAGCATAATGTTAATCTAATTTAACGTGGTTCTCAAATGATCTGCTCAACAACACAAAACTTTCTGATACATTTTCTGGCTCATTTTTTAATGCAAAGGCATAAAATTGACAATCCTGACTATGCAAGCGATTTGGAATTGAAATGAATTTTCCATTTTTTGATCAATAAATTACTTATAGAGTTATAAGCGATTTGTGTCATGTGGCAACATACTTTTTGCTTTGCTTGTGGTGCCATGGCGGGAATTCGGTTTTCTGGTGCTCCAAAATGATAGGATACAAAATTTCATCAAAATCGTTAGAGCTGCTTTTAAAATAAAATTTGCATATATATATAACACCGCACACAAGATTTGCTTGTATTAGAACATATGATATGGCAAAGTGGCATACTTTGTGACTATAATTATATGATTTTTAGACAAAAATTACTGAAAACAATTCTTACAGTAAACCAAAGACAAATGGTTATGAGCATGATATATTTAATATAAAAAAAAAAGGTTGGCTCCACATTTTTACTTGCGTTCCATGTGTAATATTGATAACAAAAATGCAGAAAATGATTCAACATATTAAAAATAAACTTTATTTTTAAATTTTATTTAACATTTGACTTTTAAAATTTGAAAAATCTTTTTCCAAACAAATACATAACACTTCTCTGTTTTTAAAATTTATAACTTTAAAGAGAAAATTTTAAAAGACACATAAGGTTTTATTTAAGTTGAAATGAGTTGTGCGCTTATCAGTTATTTTATAAATACAAAGCAAGATGATCAATGACACAAGCTAGAGATGTATATGTGTTAAAAAGCTTCCTTTCTTGCTTTGGCATAATATGTTCAAGCATGAACATCAAATGTTGATGAAAGTTAGTAAAATTTGTTCCATAAGATAGTGATATATTCACCCAATCTTTTATACATTCTTTTGTGACATGGTCAGTTCCAGTAAACAGAGATGGATTTTTCAGCAATCCTCTTGCTGACATGACCCCTAGAAATTGGATAGAAATATGATAGATATAACAAATAAGTTTAACAATTATTTAATAACTCTGAAAAAACATGAAGGGTTTATTCTTTCAACAATTCATATAAAATAAGTTTATTCTGTTTGTTTCCCAGAAAAATAGATTTACAGAATAGGGAAAGCAGTAATACAGCAGAGATATTACTGGATATTGAAAAATCCCATAACTACCAACTGCTATGCCTTTTTTAAATCACATAAACATGCTTTGCATCAAAAAATTTTTGTAAAGTTAGTGCTATGTTTATTCCAAGGAATGTAGTACATATTTTTATTTTATTTATTAAATAAAAATTCTGATTCAAATATGTTTATTTGCTTTTAAAAAAGCGTAGAAGTTGGCAGCCCTGAAATCCCATTAAAACACTGAGATGAGTACTTTTTGATTTATTTTGATTTAGGATACCCCATCTACAGACTGTACCCTGGAGCAACACAATGGTTTTATTACCTTTTTATTGAGAACAGATAAATTTGTATATTACAGACAAGAAAGTGCAAGCTAAACAAAAACTTTGAACTTCATGCGAATACAAAATTATCACAATATTAAGGTGTGTGCATATAATGTACAGTGTAAGTTGGTAGGTCACAATTTCTTGATGGTTTTGCATCGATCTCAAACCCAGCTAGAAAAACATTTAAAGAAGCTGATTCTCACAGAAATGCAGAAAATTTTCATGCCTCACATTATCAATATTTAATTATAAATTATTCTTTATTTTAAATAAATCTTCTTTTTAAAATGCTAACCAACATTCACTTGCTCTTTGAACAGACAAAATTTTAAATTACATTTTATCATGCTTTTCCCAACAATACATAATAAATTTACCTTCTTTTAATGCACACACACTTAAAAAATAATGATTAATAAGTTACAGACAACATTATAATAACAATAAATTTAACTTTTTGTCATCTAGTTCATGAAAATATAAGGAAGATATTTGGGTTAGTTTTGAAATGAAACATTTCTTGCTTAAAATAAAGACATTCCAAAAACACAATCTTCTGGAATAATGTCTTGGAGTTTAGGGTTAAAAAAATTACATATATTACAAAAATAGAAGAAAAAGGAAAGAATTATTAGAAATACACTTAAATAAAATAGAAAGTTCATTCCATCTATTATTAGGATCAAGATAAGTATGATTATTCAAGCCACCTTAAAAGAGCCTTCAAACAGCCTGTGATTTTACACAATTATCAATAACCCAAATCCTGAAATGGGAAGTAAATCTGACCCAGACCAAATTTTTGATTCAGCAATTTTTCTGATAGTTTGTTTATTCTAGAACTTTTGTGTACAAATTTAAATATACAATATTAAATTTTATAATAAAGTAAAAGGGCTAAACTTGATGTAGCCTTTTTTTCAGATTTTTTAAATGCCTTTTACTAGACTTTTAAAGCACAGTGTGAATTATAACCTCCTTTTCAGCTGAAAGGTAAAACAAAAGGATAGTGTTAAATACTGGTTTATAAAATCAACACTTTGTTCAAGAAACTAAAATATATATCAGTATTATTAAAGTGACTGTCTTACTTTTAATTTTTTAGTAGATATAAAGTTGAACCTCCCTGCTGCGATGTGTATATTTTGGTTCACTGTGATCAGGATTTGTTTATCAAATGTACAGGATGTATACAGAACAATGAAAGGAACAAATTTTGTTCATTATAAATTGAGTGTTTTATAGTAGTTTGATTGATATATATATATATTCTTTTAGCTCAGAAAATAACTTCGAACCTCTAAAAATTCTTTCAAAATCTGAATCTAAAAGTTCAATGATATTTTGGAGATATAAATGTGGAAAGGCTTTCAGAATTGCACACAAGAGAGCATGTGGAGCAGCTAGTGCAGAATTCTGATGGAGAATGCACCATTCAAGTTGAAT
Organism: Maratus michaelseni; assembly: GCA_963931845.1. Lineage (NCBI taxonomy): Eukaryota > Metazoa > Arthropoda > Arachnida > Araneae > Salticidae > Maratus > Maratus michaelseni. The sequence continues at coordinate 37,148,908 of OZ007586.1, read as the reverse complement.
TTTCTACAAATTTCCCTAAAGTTTGAGTGGAAGCTTGCTGTTTGTTGGTCTATAACAGAGCTTCTCAAATTGTAGGTTGCAATTCAAAATGGGGTTGCATAACTAAATTTAGAGATTGCAAAAACTTTAGCAACTAAAATTTTTCTGGATGCTCAATAAATCTTGAGAAACTGTTAAAAATTCTTTAATTTATTTAAATCATAGGATGTCAAGATTTCACATAGCATGCAGATTTGCATACAAAATGGAAAAGATCCTCCATAATGGAAAATTCTGCATGGGAACCCACCCACTACCTCCCCTCATAAAATTCCTTATTATCATCAGGAATTTGTTATACATAATAAATTATTCATGAATTCTGTTTTTCTGTATTATTAATTCATTTTCTACCATGTTTTAAACATAATTATTATACGGTTACCTAAGGCTAACAATGGTGTTTTCTAACCTAATAGGATGTATAGAAAGCCAGCCAAAAAGAAAAGAGAACAACCCCATACATTTTAATCACCAAATTGCCCCCCCCCCCCCCCCAAACAAAAAGGAAAATAAATAAGACTGGAAATTGTCTTCTTTCAATTTATGTTAAAAATATATATACTTAAAGGGTTGTCTTCATATTGAAATTGTACCAAGCTTTGAAATTTTCAATATGAATGTCTAAATTTGACATCATATTTCGATTTGTCAATAAATTTTACCTTAGGATACCAAACAGGCACTTCATTCAGGAATTTGTTATATATAATAAATCATTCATGAATTCTGCTTTTCTGTATTTTTCATTTATTTTCTACTATGTTTTACTCATAAATATTCATACACTTTCATACAGGTAAACTAAGGTTATTTGGTCAAGTAGTTTAGGAATTAACCCTATCACTATATCCTATCAAAACGTACCCTGTTGTTGCCCAGGACAAATATGCTATCTATTTTTCAAATTTAAAAAAAAACAAGTACCACTTATATTTGTACAGTTTAATCTTTACCGTGTGTTACAAACATTATGATATGACATGTCACCGGCTGAAACTACACAGTGAGTGATAGATTTTTGACAACTTGCTGAAAGTGCTTGGGGTCCACGTGGACCCAAGGACATAGTAATAGGATTAAAAAGGTACAAAGTTTGGAACTCATAATGTTAAATTAATTTATAATTATTACAAAACAGATTGCAATGAGTTCCTGAATAAGCATAATTCAAGAACTACTTAGCAGAATGAGCAGTAATTTTGTAGTCACATATTTGAAGAAGCTTGTAGAGATGTTAAAAAATTTATATATATTTAAACTCATAATTTTTTCGAAAATTTATTTCAAAAATACATTTTTAAAATCAATTATAAAAAATAATAATTGTAACCTATAAGCCTTAAACAGAAATTGTTTTCTAGAAGCTTAAAATATATGAATTCAAAATTACAGCTCAATCTACCAAGTAGATTTTTTAATTATGCTTAAAAATCTGCCAGCATTTGAATTAGTTTTGCAATGATTACAGGTGAATTGGAGATTAACAGATGATTGGATTGATTAGGGGTTCCAAACTATAAATCTTCATAATTGCTAAACTACTTTACCCTGTCTGGTATCCTAGGGTAAAATTTACCAAAAAAAGTTTAATATAACATTAAAATTAGATGTCTCTTTTTGAATTTCTAAGTTCAATAAAATATCAGTATCATTAACAAATACCTTTCTGCTGTATTAGCATAAATAAATAACCATGTCTGCTAACATTTTAGAAAATTCATTCATATTTATCACTCTCAATTTTTTTTTGACACGACCTACAAATTCAATTAATTTTTTCCAACGGTTTTGGTGAATCTGTTATTGCATTATAGATGTTGTTGAATTGTTAATCTATATTTACAATGTTAAGAAACATTTTATAAAAAAAAATGGAGATTTTACCTAAAAAAATATGATGATAAAAATTCATCAATCATCAAATAATAAATTAGAATCATTAAAGGAGTAATTATTTACTTGAAATATTTATGAAAGCATTGATTATTATCTTCATTCAGCTAATTTTACTAATAAATAGTACCTTGTTGTCATATTAATAATTGCATATTAATAAATTTCGAGATCCTAAATGTACAATTTTTTTTTTCATCTTGAGCACCTTGAATTGTGTCCCAACAGTACACATTTTGTTTTACAATTTCAACTTCTTAGGCATGGGTCTACAATGAGATTTTTAATAAGTACTTAATAGCACAATATATGTGTGCATTTTAAACACTTCATATTTTTATTTTGATATTTTTACCCTTCATACTGGGATTCTTGAATTTGGGCCCCATTATTTCTGAATAGTAATATTCATCTTATTTAATGACAAAAACCAATTAAATAGAGCAAAAATTACAATTTGAAAATAGTGATATTAAAATTCAAAGCCCAGCAGAGATGTTAGGGGTCAGACCTTTTATTATTAAAAAAATAATAATAATACTCATGAACCATTAGAGTAATGTTACTATAAATGTCAAAACAAAAAAAAAGTTATATAAAAGACCACGTACAAATTACTATATAAAAATGAAGCCACAGTGGAATTGAGACATTTGATCAGCATTACATGAATTACAACATATCAAAATTCAGCCAATTCCCCTGAGGCCACATTTCCAAATAATTTGTGTGTGGTTCTTTTTACCCATTTGCTACATGAACTTTAAAATAAACTCGAGTAGACTGCACTGTCATCCATCACTATCTATGAGTACTACATTTCATTTACACTAAAGCTTCTGAAACAATGCCCCAATCTGCCCTATATTTATTTTCCTGTAGTAATTCATCATAAGGTATCTGCAGGTAATATGGCCACCCTAAAGTTAGGAATTTTTAAACAGTAATAGTTACTTGTTTAAAAGATATATATAAATTGAATAACAAAGCAGACGCTTTTTAGCATTGGAAAAATATATTAAAAATTTAAACTAATCAAAATTTGTACTTGTAGCAGTTTGTTTTAAAAAAAGCGAGTTGAGGAATGTAACATGGACACATGCAGGTAATATACCAATGGATGAAATAAAATGAAAATATTTATATTACTTGTTTAAAAAACATTTATTAGAAAACCAAATTTATTATTTGAAAATTTATAAAAATAATAAAAAAATAACCATAAAGAAAATTTTGAAATTTTTTTGAAGTAATTATGATACTTATACAGTAAAAAATCTTTTTAATTTTATTTTAACTGCACATGTAGGGCAAATAAATTTGTTTGTATTTTTACTGGTAAGTCTGACACTTTCCCAGTGCACATAATTATGACAAACAAGACATAATCTCATATCTATAGCTTTTTCCACTTGCCTGGCCATATAGCCAACAAAACCCAATTATATAAACGTTCTTGTTATTCTGTTGGCACACTCTGATATTGAAATTCGTTTATGCAGTTAAAAACAGCATTATACAAATAATCATAAAAACTTTGTTTAAATTAGATAAATTACTACCAAAGACAAATTTATAACATGCCAATGTAACTAACAGCAAAACAACAATGTCTGCTCTCTCGTGCACATGGTCTGAAATTATAGCCAAAGCAGGGCTAAACCAACTCTTCAGACTTCTTGCAACTGGATTATAGTGTCATTTTTTTTAATTTCACTAAAATTAGTAACAGTATTACAAATTGGCCATGTTAACTGCATTAGCCATATTACCATCAGATACCTTAGCTAAAAGATTACTTAATAAATAGGAATCACTAAAATGATAAAACAAAGACATAGCAAAAATATTGTAACTTACCATCCACTTTAGTAAATTCTTCCACTCGTTTAACATCATTTAAATGATAAACATCACCATTTCCAACAACAGGTATAGCAATATTCTCCTTTATCAATTTAATAGCTTCTAAATTAACAGGTTCAGCTCTCTGCGATTTAGTTCTACCATGAACGCTAATAAATGAGGCACCAATTTTTTCAGCTCTTTTGCAGAACTCTACTGTTTTCCTATAAAATATTGGAGAAAGTAGTAAATGAAGACCTTCACAAAATACCAGAAGAATAACATATAATGTAAATGCAAGTGCAAATTATATCAATCTAATAATACATACATATGTATAAGAAACTGTTTACACTAAAGAAAATTACTTTTATTAAAAAAATACATTTATTATATATCTACAATGTTTTCCCAACATCTGCAATGCATTGGCTTCTCTTTAAAAATGCTGTTGACAAGAAAACTTTTTACTTTATCAGACATGAAAATTTTCTGTGTTTTAGTAGAAAACTGATTTTTATAAACCTTTTACTATTACCTACTATACTGCTTTTGAAATCAATTCAAACCCATTTGGTACAAGACCTAACAACTTATGCCATACATATATGTGCTCATGTTAATATTGTGATGGTCCTGAAGGACCCATAAAAATTACATTTATGCATCCTTTCTCTAATTTTTTGCTTAAATGATGTGCTATAGCGTATTCTTGGCACCACTTGTGGAGTTCAGCTTGCACTTTTATGCCGCCTTTATAAATGTTCATAGATTCATAGATAATTTAATTTAAATGTTTGGGGTTATCAAAATCAACTTTATATGCTTCTTCTGTGAACATATCTGCTATTTCTTTAAAACTCCAGTCATTACATTTGTACTGACTAATATGCAATATAAAATCTTTTAGTTCCATTTTCTACCACCAGGTGGTGTGAAATCTGTATCTTACTTAGTTATCTGTACCTTAATTAGTTCGTATTAAGTTTCATGAACTAAAATCTTGTTGAAATTGGGCCCATAAAACCTGAGAAAATACCCCTCCCTGGTGATTAATGTTCAGAAATAGTGGTAACCAAGGGCTGAAAAAATGATACTGAAGTTTATCTAGTACCTGGAGGACCTGAGAAAAGGCTTCGTTTGAATTGGATTAAAAAAAAGTTCTGAGTTTGGAGACAGGGGGGGAAGGAGTGAGTTTCAATCAGAGCATTAATGTGATATTTAAATTACAACTGGACACTAACCTCCCCCCCCCCCCACAAACACACACACCCAGAATTAAACCAACAACATTAAAAAATTAGGAATTATCATTAAATTTTGAAACAGAAACAAAATGACTTTTTTCCTTTCTCTCTCTTTTTTTTTTTTTTTTTTTTTTTTTTGACATACAAAATCAGTAAGTTATTGCTAATTTCTAAAATCAAATACAGTCAAAGCACCTTATAACGAAATCAAAAGTGCTCCAAAGATTTGCTCGTTATAACGTGCTTTCGTTAAAATGTTATAACGAATTATTTCGTTAAAACGTTGGGACGAATTATTTTGTTATACAGTACTCCAACTATCCGGACTAATGTGGTCTGAACGTAATCTGAGTATGCAGCAGCAGTGTTGAATTTAGGGGGTGGCCCGGGGGGTATTCCCCCCCGGAGCTTTGAAATGTCCCCCCCGGAAGATTTGAGATTGTATACTTTTAATGGTAAAAAAGTGTAATTTCCCTCGCTGCAATTTATTCTCAAAGGTCTGTTGACAGAATTTGTACTCTTCGATTTTCGCTAAGATAATTATGGATCGTTACATTTTTCTCAAATCATGTATATTATTTCTCTTGTCAACATCCCTTTTTCCATGCATTTACAAAATGCACAGCAATGAATGAGGTATCATTCGAAAGGTTTTTGATCCGGTTTCTGACATAGTACACTCACATTTCGTTAAACCATGTTTTTTGATCAAAAATTGCATTTAATTAAAAATTAAATCAGCATTGTTTTCATAAATGTAATGAAAGGTTTTTCTCAAATCAACGTTGCCTCAAACATAAAATACCGCATTATATCGTGTTCAACAATGATTATTACAAAAAAGATAAAGTGTAAGAAGAAAAAGACACCATCGATATATCGATCGAAGCAGGTGTATTTCACGTATAGCGTAAAATGTATGCTTTGTTATATTAGATTAAATTGTATTTGTTTTATATGTATTCAATTAATTTTTATTTTTAATGTTTTTCCCGAAGCGGATAACGTCTTCCCCTTATGCAAGTAAAATACGATTGTTAATTTTTTTCTCGCCAGTGGCTTTTCCTATCTTCGATCATTTTTTACTGTAACTTTGATGGAATTAATGGGATGGAATCGATTCTGGCTAGACTAATGTTGTTTGCAGACATTTTTATCCTTAATTTTTCTAAGTTTAAACCTGCATCTAAAAAATATTGGATATTGCTAAATAATATTAAACTGCAGTGCGAAATCCTTGTATGGTTAATATGTATTTTTATTTATTACTAATTCGCTCTGCGTATACGTTTAAACGATGAGAAAATTGCACCCTTTTCGAAAATTTTAAGAATTTTTTCTCGATTTTTCAATATTGTGCTAAGAGTGCTACTTGGAATCGCAAATTTTTTTGCGACATCACTTTTTTTAACATTATTGTCGACGCATTTTATAATTTCCACTTTCTGTTCTAAACTCAAACATTTTCTTTTGCCAGACATAGCCAGCGTACAAAGAGTTTGAAAAATTAACACGCGACAAATTCACAGGAAAAGCAAATGTCAATGAAATCAGTCATCGAATAAAAAATAACAATACAGTTCAGATAAACTGTCGCCTCTCTGTCTGTCTTAAAACACTGCCCCTACCTCAAACCTCTCTCGGAAGTATAGAAAATATGTGATTGGCCGTAGAGAAAAATGTTGAAAAAAAAAGGTGGTATTTAAGAAATAATATTTTTGAATTATATTTCCCGCGTTAAGTAAAAAAAATGAAAAATTCGCTATATCGTTTTTATTTCACTTTTCATGTTCGAATTGCTTTCGTTATAGCGTGCTTTTCGTTATAAATATTTCGTAATATCGTTTCGTATTCAGTATTCTTTAACACACAGACCAACTAAATGGTTATGAGAATTTCGTTGTATCGTGCTTTTCGTTATATCGTATTTCGTTATAAAGTGCTTCAACTGTACATAAATGACATCACGTACATGAAAAAACTCTAAAAATTGCATAAAACAAATCACGAAAAATTCATAATTCACTGTTCAAATTGCAATCAGCTGATGACCTTTTCACCTGCCAATCACAATGGACAATATTCTTGTGACATCACAGTAGGTAAAATGGTGGCATGATCGTTTATTTACGCTTTGCATTCCCAAAGGGTTTTTTCGCTATTTCTCTTAGTCATGTTATTTTATTGTCACACTTATGGGCTCAGAAAGTAAATTAATGAAAACAAATGCACATTCTTTCATTATTTAATTATTAATTAATGAAAAAATTGATAAAAGCATGATTTGCAAAATTCAAATGAAAAATTTTGTGAATACTAAAAATTAAGATTAAAATCATGAAATAAAAGCCCATTTAAGTAAAATAAGTTTAATTTACATAATTTATAAACAAACCTCAATTTAAATATTTGAAATTTCACTCACTTTTACAGAAATTGGCTATAACCTAATTTGTTTTAATGTTATATTTCTAATAAATTCGATAATTAAGGCAAAATTAATCTAAAATTGAATGACTATTCCTTATATTATTCAGATCTACTGCATACATGTCTATCATTTCAGTAACAAAATAAAAAATAAGCAAATTCGTCAACAGCATAATGCTTTCAAATGGAGCGAGTTTACAATGTTTTCCCAAACAGTTGATTTTTCATAGCCTCAAACCGAAAGTAAGAATACTGTCCATTGCCCGCTTGACTTCCAGCTGTGCCTACAATCAATCCCAGCTACCAATCACAACTGCCCTCCAACGGTGTTTGACTTCTAGTACAGTGCCTAGAATACATAGTATGGAAACCGGCTATCCCAGTAATGCTTTAAACAGTGCTAAAAATTGTAGCCGATAAATGTGCAACGATGCTATATGATAAGAAGGTGATTGCAACTACATCTGCTAGCTCATTTCAATGTAAACATTGCATTGCAAAAATTTAGTAAATATCATATGTATTTTGAACAGTTATTGGTTAATAATCAAGCAATGACATAAAATAAGTTGCAGAATATCTTTTAAGAGGATAACTATATATCATCATTGCTAAATTGCTTCAGTAATGAAACGGAAAAAAAGGATTTGTTTTGCAAAAATGTGAAAATAAAAATCTGGACAGCATTAGCCTATTACTAAAAAAAAAAAAAAAAAAAGATAAAAATAAGGAAATTTTTATTCAAAGAAGTTTCTGAATTACTAATGCCCACATATGAATGCACACACATGAATTAATTCGGCTGTATGCATACATGATACTGCAAATTGATTATTATTATTATTACTTGTAATTTATCAAACAAATGCTACTCTTGAATGCATTTGAAAAGTTGCATTTTATTATTATTTATCATTGCACATAGAGAAAATTGAAAGATATGTGTTAAATTACTTTAATGAAATGGGAGAGTAAAAAAAAAAATGAAAGCAGCATTTTTAAATATTAAAATTACATCAGCACAATCACTATATTGATATGACAAAGTTATGTTAGCTTTATATGTTTGTAAAATATTTTTGTGCATTTAAATGACAGGGCTTTGTTTATTCAAGTATAGTCTTATGATAATTGTGCTAGTTTATATGTAAAATATAAAGTTTGAATCAGCCACTTGCATGGTTATTGGAAATATTTTGACGAATTACAAAACTATAAAAAAAAATTGTAAAACCTGTTGTAATACAGATAAAAAACAAACATTCATTTATTTTTTACAATTTGTGTAAGTTTGACAAAAATCTTTCCTATTTATATTTTTACTGTCAAAGAATTAAAATATATAAAAGAGAATGTGCTACGAGTTTAAGCTGATATGGAAAGAGTCAAAATGCAAATTGCGATTTAAGCTGAAATAGAAAGCAATGTATTCAAAGAATAACAAAGCCAGGTTTATAAACGAACATATGTTTGTTAACAGTTAAAAACATAACATAAAATAAAAACATTGATATAAATTAAATAACCAAAAAGCAAGATTATATATTTAACTGATAATGATTGAATTATTAGATATGAATAGACTGAAACTCAAATGAACTAGTTTTTAATAAAATGGAAAGTTAACTTTAGTTAAGCAAATTAAACACATTGACTTTAAGAGATGAAACAAATATAAGTTTTATGTTGAAATCAATTAACATTATTTAGATTAAATTAATATGAAATTTAGATTAACTTGATATAGAATTTAGATGAATTTAAGATTAACTTCAATATGAACTTAAAATGTAAAACTTAATGAATATTGAAAAATGTAAAAAGGCAGCTTACTTTAATATATATAAGAAAAGGAAAAACAGTTCAAACTTTAAATGTTGATATCAGCACGTCAGAGAGCCACAAGAAACAGTTCAAGAAAAATACATTCAGCTTTACACAAGTAAACTAAATGACTTAGCAAAGATACATTTCATATTCCATACATTTATATGCTTTCCATATTTAAATCACTTTGACCCTAAACAAACATCACTAAAAGTTTCCCAAGATGACTTTTCTTCTAAGATGTTAAATGAATATCATCGGTGTCACTTTAACCACTTCAACGGCTGCCCCGAGTTAAGTCGGGAGTAATAACATTGTTTCCCTATCTCTGCGGCCATTGAAGTGGTTAACCTGACTACTCCCGCAATTGAAATAAATATACCCTGACAAGACCATTAACAAGAAAAACATTGAACCTTATGGACGCACACCGAGGCAGTCCCTTAAGACATCTTTAAAACATTGCAAGCTTTCATGAAAAGCATGATGAAGGACTTTTTTACTAGATGAAATCAATAAGCAGCACTGAGTTAACATGCATTACAGTAATTTCACAGGCATTCTTCAGGAGGTTCATCATAACATCAGATAGCCAATGACAGAAAAAGCTAAACATAACGAAACAAACGAAGCTAATGAGTTCCCATCAGCTCAGGGTATAAATACCCTGCTTGTGCTAAAAATCCCTTCATTACACAATTCCATGCCCAGCACATATATGTCACTTCTGTAATGCAAATTAGTGACAGTCAATCATGGGAGGGAGAAAGTGAATAACATCATACCAGCTTCACCGTATGTCGTTCTGCATTCCATCCTCTTTGTAACCGCGTGATTTAGATGCCAATCATACGAGCATGGAGATTGTGAAATGTAAACAGTAGCTAGACAAAAACTATAGAACGATATGTTAATGACAAACCAATGAAGAACTTAAAATTAGATACTTGTAAAAGAGTGCCTGGATATGAAAGGTAAGTTAAGTATAATTAAGGTAACTATTGTAAATACAGAACTTAAGGAAATAAACTAAAAGAATTCATAAATAGTGGGTCTTATGGAAATAAAGAGAACAGAATAAACGTAAACCAAGGAGTAAATTAGAGTTGAAAATAGCAAGATGTTATAGAGTGATGAGACATAGGGAAAATGGGCATATTTTTCTGTCAGTTTCCACACTATTTATTCTAGGCACTGTACTTCTAGTGAGCAATTTGTGACATCATTTGAAACAAAAAACGCTGTAAACATAAAAAAAAAAAAAGTTTAAAAAACTCATAAAAAATGAAATTAAAATAAATCTAATAAAAAAATCCAAATCAGGATAATTAATAACCTGCCTTTCCCTTTTAAAATCATGATTTTCTATCTGTATCTATCTGTAAAGAATTATCAACACCCTCCAAGCTAAAAAGAGAAAAAAAATGACGATTCTGAACATAACTGAGGTCGAAATGGAAGCAACCATCGAACCAATCAAGCATTCTGGGTAAAATTTCCGAGTGTCAAAAGAAAAAAAAAATTGCTGTATGAATTCCAAATAAAACTTTATTGAAAAGACGATAAAATTTACTATATTGAGTTAAAAGATTGGAACTGGATTTCTGTTACGAATGCGGAAAATTGCAGCAAAATGTGAAAAAATGCTAAAAATCGCATAAAAATTTAAATAAAAAAAAAATCCATTCAAAAATTCCAAAATATGTCTTTGAGGTGCAAAACTACATGCTTAGAGGTACCTTCCCACCAAATTTTGTATCTCTGCGTGCAGCGGTCTCTTCAGAACACCACCCATGAACACACACACACACACAACTTCCTTCTTTATTATAGTTAAGGATTTTTTTTTTTTTAAGTATAGACAAATTTATTTCTAACCTAACCATACAAAAATAATTTAAAAAATACATTGAAGATTCTAAATTTAAAAAAAAGTTACAGAGAGCACAATAAGCTATATCTATACTAATATTATACAGGAGTAACTTTTTTTTTTTTTTTTTTTTTTTTTTTTTTTGCAGAACTAATCTCTGGAACTACCGAACCAAATTTAAAAGTAATGGTGGCAGAACATGTTCTAAAAAACTCAAAATTTAAAAGTGTGAAATGAGCGAAAAGCATTAAAAAAAAACCTTTCTAAATTATGATTTCTATGGAATTGTTGAGGATAGAAACATGAAATTTGTTGTGTCTGGATACTTTTAAGATGTAAATGCACACAGTTTTTTTTTAATTCAAAATTTAAAAGGGTGCAGGAGCAAAAAATATTTGAAAATTGCAATGTATGTGATACAGTTGGTGTAGAAGCCTGTAATTTGGCATAGTGGTTACTTTTAAGATGTAAATGCTCGTTAAGAAAAGTTTTTAAAAGTGCGAAATGAGTGTAAAATGGTCTAAAAGCATTCTAAATTACGATTTCTATGGAATTGTTAAGGACAGAATCTTGAAATTTTAACATGACTGTTACTTTTAAGATGCAAATGCATACACAGAAATTTTTTAAAAAAAATTCATAATTTAAAAGGTTGCAGGAGAGAAAAAGGTTCTAAATTTCGATTTTTGTGATACTCAAAGGACTAGAAACTTGGTATTTGGCATGGCAGTTACTTTTATGATACAAATGCTTGCTAAGAATGGTTTCTAAAAAACTTGAAATTTAAAAGGGTGAAATTAGTTTAAAGCATTCTAAACACGTTCTAAATTATGATTTCTATCTATTTGTTAGGGATAAAAACTTGAAATTTGACATGGCTATTTATTTTAAGACATAAATGCTCGCCCAGAACAGTTTTTAAAAAAATTTAAATTTAAAAAGGGGCAGGAGCAAAAAGCATCCTAAAATTACAATTTATGTGATACAGTTGCTATAGAAGCTTGGAATTTGGCATGGTGGTTACTTTTAAAATGTAAATGCTCGCTAAGAATGGTTTATAAAAATATCGAAATTTTAAAGGGTGAAATGAGCAGAAAACTTTCTAAATTATGATTTAGTTGGATTTGTTTGAGTTAGACACTTGAAATTTAGCATAGTTGTTGCTTTTAAGATGCAGATGCACAGTATAACTGTTGATTAAAAATTCGACATTTAAAGGTATAAAATATTCTAAATTACAGTTTATTCAAAACTAGTGATAGAAACTTAGAATTTGATATGTCTTTCCTTTTTAAGACAAATGCTTGCACAGAAGTTTGTACAAAATTCGAAATTTCAAAGGGTGCCTAAGTTCTAAAATTGTGATTTGTATGGGCTAGCTAGAAACTCAAAATTTAGCATGGTGATTATTTTTAAGATTTCAGTGCTTCCCAACAACGGTTTCAAAAAAATTTCTAAATTTAAAAGTGTAAAAGTGGGAAACATTGTAAAAACCTTCTAAACTATGATTGATAAAAAATTGTTAGGGAAAGAAACATGAAATTTCACATGGCTATTACGTTAGAGACATAAATGCACCCACAGAGCACTTTTTAAAAATTTAGAAAATTTAAAGTGTTGCAGGAACAAAATATGTTCTAAAATAGCATTTTCTGTGATACAGTTGTTATAGAAGCTTGGAATTTTTCATGGTGATTACTTTTAAGATGCGAGTGTCTAAGAATGGTTTCTAAAAATTTCGAATAAAAAATGAAATTAGGGAAAACCTTCAAAAATTTTTTTTAATTACCATTTATCTGGAATTAATTTTAGTTCTGATTAATTTAAGTCTCATGTTCGCTTAATGCAGTACAAGAATGAAGTTTACCCAAAATGAGGCTTAATTAGTAATTTTTTAACTATCCGTAACAGTATAATTTCCTCTATTAAAACTAGGCATGTAAATACCACTTGGCATCAATAATTAAGCGAGCAAAGCCGCAGATTTTACTAGTATATATATAAAACTAGAACAATATGTTTTAATATTTTCATGAACCAGAATGATGTTTACCATAATTTTACAAAACGGAACAGTATTTGGCATAATTTCACGAACCAGAGCAGTATTTGGCATAATTCCATGAACAGGAACATCATTCAGGTTTGCTAAAGTACATTTCGAGCTCCGAGTCTGATTTTAACTCAGTTTTACATATATTCTTTGTAACTCAGCCATGTTGCTTTAATTTCTTAACTTTAAAACTTTTGTAGGTTACAAAAATTAATTTTCAACTTTTTACTGCTATATAGTGTTCACTCTAGAAAAAAAAAGGGCCATGTGCTAGTCACTAAAAAAGACATAACTGAAGAAGAAAAGGGCAAGAGAAAATGTATTATTGTGTTTAGCAGCAATTTTTTTTAATGTAATTTGTAGGTATTACAAATAAAATAATATTAATTTTGAATGATTTTATCAATTATAAATTTTAAAAAAATAAATTACAACATGATTTAATAATTCCTATATTTTTAACTAAAGAAGTTTTATAATTTTTGCAAGCTTTGGAGCACATGGATTTAGAAATACTGTAGAATGGAGAAAAAAATTACATGAGATTTCTGAGTACAACTAAATTTCTCTGTTTTTAAAAAGGACAGAACACTGCACTCATAAAAAATGGTCTAGAAGGGAACATTATCGTTATGTATGAGGCTATTGATACTAAAACCTTGTTCTGTTGCAGCAGTTGTAAAAGCCATAAATAGAATTTGTTATGCAAATTTTGGCAAATTGATTCAAATACATGTTCCTTTCTACCAGGTGACAGCACTAATACTTTTAGCGAACTTTAAAACACATGTTTTTCAAAAAAGAAAACACTTGGACCCGCATATAGATCTTATTGTGATAGAATTTTCTCTGTTGAAATACTTTCTATAGTTGCTGTCAAATCTTCAATGAATTTGTTGCCAATTATTTGGTTTATTTTATTGTTAGACTCACTCATACAATTAAATTTAGGTTGGTTGGTTGAATTGGGTTTTATAGCGCAAAGTCTCTTTAGGGACATGCTGTACAAAAAAAAAAAGATTAGAATAACAATTAAATTTAGGATCCAAAATCTTTGCTGAACAGGGAATAAGCTCAAATATCAAAGCTTTTCTGTTTTTCACAGTTACAGGTGTAATTTTCTCTCCATTTTTCAGGAGTGGAATTGGTGGTACATGTAGAAGCTTTCCTGAATTTCAGAAAAGGCTTGCAGCAATCATACTCATTACTATTGTAAACTACTGTTTTAAGTTGGTCACTGGTAATAAGATGGATTTTTTTTTTTTTAAACACAGCATATTAAAATCACAAAAATATATTTTTTGGTGAGAGAGATGGAAAGCAGATCTGAAGGCATACAGGTTGAGGACTGACCAAATTTAGAATAAGAGATGTCAAAATATTTGAGACCAATTAAAAAAAAATGTGATGTGTCCATTGAAGAAAGATCCGATTAAAAATGGATTAAGATAACATCTCACAGAACCAAGGAAAATTCCATAGAGTGCTACATTTTGATATACAGAAATACACATTAATATTGAAAATATATACTTTATTACAAAACGTCACACCCATAAAAATGTATGTTGGATCCAAACTTGCCATTGAACACAAAGTTTAATTTTGAAATAATACAGCAAATTTCTTCTGTAAACTCATTTGACACTTTTGTTAATTTAACTCAGTGTTTAGAGTTATGAAAAGTTTCACTTTACTTACTGCATTTTGATAAAATAACAATAATATATTACAAACATTAAAAACTATAATTCCTATTAAGCAAAAATTATATATTTTTTTTTTCAAAAATAGGAGAACAAATTCTAAAGTTATATTACAATTATGCATGTTATGAAGTGCAAAATTATACATGCAATATACAATCTTAATGACAGTTTATATTAGTCAACAATCTTAGAATTGTTATCTTTAACCATATCTCATAATATCACTAACTTTGAAGAAAAATGACAACTCAAAAGTTTTCAAAGGTCATTTTTTATTACAAAACTTTAAAAAGGTACTAAAAAGGCTACTTTTTGTAAGAAAATATGAAAAAAATATAGTTACAAAAATGTTTTGAACAAACTGAAAAAAATTAAAATTGCAGTTTACATATTTTGAGTTGTGTCTGCTTTTTTTTTTTTTTTTTATGAAGTTCTTATTTTTATACTAACAACCAATAATTTACAATTTTTTGCATTCAATTTTCTAAGATATCATTCAAAGATGAATGTTCATTTTTAAAACTTATGTGGTTTTCTTTAGTAGTCAAAAACGGATGACAGCACAAATATATTTAATAATTCCTCAATTTCTTAATAAAAAGAAAAGTTGCCTAAGTAAACCTTTTCTTAGTTGATATCAATCAATATGAACAGAAAAAAATGTACCTATAATGTTTGAAAGAGTCAGAAAGTTAAAAAAAGCAAACACAACTTAATTAATCCAAAAGAAGTTATCCTACCTAATATCATCATCAAGCCGTATTTTCAATGATACACTATATTTTGGATCATGTATCCGTCCATGAACTTGATGAATCATATCTTCAACAATTTCAGGATTATCTAAAAGGCATGCTCCATAACCATCAGACATAGCCCAACTGTAAAAGTACTACCAAAAATCACACACAAGCAAAAAAAAGAAATAAAATAAAATTAGTACTATTGAAAAAGAGTAAAATGCTTTTTATCTTAAAACATGCAAAAATATAACAGGCAAACTTAGTAATTATCACATTTCAGAATAAATGTTACAGTAGAATTAGTACTACAGTAAACTAGTCGTTGGGGACTACCGTAATACTTACCCATCATGGATATGCATAATGTAAAATATTAAAATAAAAATGTGTAAACTACTTATAAAATGCATTGCAATTCAAATAAAATCGTGGCTTGATGACGTCCAAAACTTTAAAGGCTCGATTACTGAATTGCTTGAAAGAAACATCCTTATAACTCCAAAACTAATAATCCTATTAACTAGCGGTTTATTGCATCTGATGAAGCGTCAAATTTCCAATTAAAATATATCTTTGAAGTGAAATTTGGATGAAATACAGGGTCATGAAAAATCGAAGAGTGTGGAAAATAGGATTCCAAATATCTCGGCAACTAATTATCCGATTGACTTCATGCTTTATGCAAAATTTGTGTTTTTTTATTGTCTTTTATATTCATTTCTTAAAATAAACAATTTCGAAAATTTTTATATACTTTTTATCACAACGAATATTTCGAGAGTCCGAAAAAAATAGTTCAGGTTAATCGAGGTTATTCAAATTCAATAGGCTTCTTCCCATTATGACATACGAAGTACATTCCAAATTGCAAGTCTCTATCTCAATTTTTTCGGGAGATAGAGCGTTTACAGACACACAGACACACAGACGGACGGCAAAATTTTTTTTCTAAAAATATGTTTTTCGAAATCTTCAGTGTCTGAAACGTGTAAATCCGTCAAAATTTTTTTTTCGATTTTCAAAACGATTACAAGACTTACCCTATACTACGTATGATGGGTAAGTAAAAATGATGTCATGCAACAACCTTGTCCATGAAATAAAGAAGCCCAAATTTCAAATGCAGCCAGTTAATGTTAATATCAGTTGGCTGTGATAGAACATGAAAAGTTTATATCTACAATGGTAGTTTAGATTGTAAAGTGAGTTTTTTTGTGTGTTTTAGTTAAAAATATTATATCATTTTATTTAATTATAACTATATAGACCTTTTATTTTCTTGCAATATTGATATGTTTAACACCATTAACTTATTTGTGCCGTGCCAGATAGTTTTATTAAAAACTGAGGACAATGTGTAAGCATATTTGAAATAACAATTTTGAATGGTTAAGGTTAAACGAAAATCATAAGAAAATTTCACATGAATTTTGCTTTTTTGTAATTTTTTTCCAATTCACACATTTTAAATTACTATTCCTAATTAATCTGAAAAAACATGATTTAACCTTCTTACCTTGTTGAAAGAAAGGTTATTTTTCAGCCTGTATGGGTTAATTGCACCCATGAGCTCTTCCTGAGAAGCAGCTTGGGAAGAGCAATAATATTTAAATTTTCAAATGATAAAATATCATTCTGCATATTTTTTTTATACAAAATGAAAAATATTTAGAATTCAAAAGATCTGAAAGAATTATCTTTACAATCTCTTTCCCATCTCATAAAACTGTGAATGATTACACTCAGTTTAGTTAATACTAAATAATATAATATAATCTAGATGAGTGGTACTCACTAGTCACTATGCAGTAGGGTGGTGCGAAAAAAGGCAAGTTGATATTTCCAAGTCGCTATAGTGCAGAAAAGTTGCGATTGATAAATACAAGAAAAACAAAAAAAATATATTCAAATCAGACTTTATCTTCTGATCGCACAAACTGCTTAAAAATTGAAAAAAATTGAAAATTTCCGATTTTTTCAGAATTAAAAAAAAATGTACATATATATATTTTTTATTATCGCTATCATGAAAAATATTTTCAGATTGTACTGTTTAATAATAATAGAAAATTGTGTTTAGAGAATATCTTCCAATCGTGCAAGCTCAATAAAAATCGGAAAAATTCAATTTTGAGAGATTTTGATGACAATAATATACTGAGGTCAGTTAGTGGTCTCAGTTTAACATTTAAATTGATACTATTGAGCTGAACTATTGAACTCATTACTAAATAAGGGATTTCACTAGAATACTTAGATTTGGTAGGCTATAGGGATACAAATACCAATACAGAATGGAAAGGTGGTGCTATCAGTCAGCTTGAAGTGCATCTCAGACAACCACTTCATTAGGTTGTTTGTTTATTTCATTTTGTTGAATTACCTTTTCGCCATCTTTTTTAACATTTGGATGGTGAAACAACTGGTCCAAGATCATTTAGTGGACCAGTTAGGCAGAATCTCATTGGTTGTGAAAAGCTCTCTGTGTTAAATTTTCAATTAATTGATTGTAAAATTCAAAAAGTGGGCAGACAACTGTTCAGCAAGAACCAAAGATATATTTTTGATGTAAGATCTTGACGGCAAATTTCACATGCCAGGTGGCTCACTTGTGCAAATAGAGTCCTTCGACTTTATGTGAACATGGAAAACCCATCGGATGCCTTAAAAACCATAGTGGCATTTATTTTTAAATCTTACATGCCAGTTTGGTTTGAAATAAAAAGCAGTAAGTACATTACAGATGGGCCTATTCATCTGCACAGACCAATAGAAACATCTCAATACTGTTAGGATTACAAAGGTAATCCCAATGGGGTTGATAAAAATATAGCAGATTGCTGATTGCATATGAAAGTATGTAGCTGATTTTGAAACCCCAAAATAATTAAAAGAGATTTAAATAGTTGTATGTGGTGGATATAATGAAGAAACAAGTTTAAAAACAAAATATATTTATTAACTGTTTTAAACATAAGAAACATAAATTAAATAAACTTTAAAAATATATATTGAATAAAAATTATAAGCTTTAAATTATAAATGGCACCAAGTTAAGTAAAGCAAAAATAACTTAATAAAAACAATAAATACCTTTAACAAAAAATATGAAGCTATGGATGCACAGCTATAGATAGGTGACTTTGATTATATCTCATTATAAATATGTTTGAAGCTTTATTAATGCCGGTAAATGAAACTTGATTAAAACTTAAATGATACTGCTTTTGCTTTCATTAGAATGCCAGAAAATAAGCTCAGATATATATAATCAGTTTATCATTCCACACTATTACGAGATACGATGGAGACGATATCATCAATGAAATAAGATGATGTTAAACAGCAAGAAGAAAAACATAAGACGAGAAACTCAGAATGAAATAGCTTTATCGGATGTTATAGACGAATGCAAAACTCCTTTCCTTCTCCCCTCCAGAAATCTGTCATTCAAGAAAGAAGGACATACGCTGATATGTGTTCACTGAGATTCCTTGCCTGTAAAAAGTCTCCCTTTTCTTGCTTTGTAATAAAAGTGTTTGATAACATCTTTATCCAACGCCAACATTAAAATCTGTAGAGATGACTAAAAGTAGATGAATTGACTAAAAGTGAATAAACTGATTTAAAAGATACTCAACTTATTGAAAAACTTAATAAAACACTAGTAGAAGGATTTAAGTTTATAAGACACCGATACATTTATTTCTGATAAACCGCTGATACTTTCAGACGGTAACTTAAAAATATAAAACATCTCCTTCAAAATATCACAACGAGGCGAAACCAAACGATAACAAAGCGAAGCTAATGCTTGAATGGAAGTTCACATGTTATATACTAAATGTAATAACGGAAGAGTGATCGCACTGCCACACCTATGAAAGTCGAAAGACAATTGGCTGAAAAGGAGGAGTAATGCAAATGATGCAAGACATCCACGTGCATTGTCGCCTGCTGATGATGTCACATTGGTTGGTTAGAGATACGATCTATGATGTTTGATGTTTACTTTTAACAAATGGAAGATAAGCGATGTCTGTAAATTATAAGCAAAGTAAGCTAAACAAATTTGAGTGAGATAGAAATAATAAACAGGAAAAGTAAAAGGCATATTAAATGAATGGAAGAACGATAAGTTCCATAAACTAAGGAGACGTAAGTTGACTTTAATATACTGTATTTAAATAAAGATAAGTGAACTTTAATGTACTGTAAATAAAGGTAAGGGTCATATTGTGAATATATGTGTATAGTATTTATATATGTTGTGCAGTGGTGAGACCAGGTGTATATGTTATTTCATCAGATACTTGCCTGATGACATGAAGAAAGTGGTAATCCCTATAATTAAACAACTCATTCTTTGCCCAAGCGGAAAACCTACTGATGGCAATGGTCTTTGATAAGAGGAGGCACATAGAGAGCTAGGGCTAATAAGAGTGTTAAAAGCCAGGCAGACTGTTTCAAAATGTAAAGGCATCAGAAACTTTATCACTCCTACTTTAAACTTCATTGCGGCAGACTATACAGAATTAATTGATTGGAATGTAGCAAAATTATCATCTCCAACTCTTTTACAGAGATTAACCAATGAAGAAATACATTCCTTTGTTCAATCAGGTGATATCCCAGACTAGGATGCTAAAATATTTCCCTGCCACACACAAACTGTCCAGTGGTGCATCAAATTGGTAACGGAAGCTTCGCTTAAGGTACGTGGGCCCCAATCAAGAGATGGATTCATCAGGGCCACACTGAAATCATGGTCCATGATACCAATCTTTACCACCAAATCGCAGTACAAAGTTTCATCATAAAGTCAGACTTAAACAGATGAAATAACAAATTATGTATTTAAGTAATATAAATAGCAAACACCCTCATTGGTTGGATGGAGGGAACAGTATGGGTGAGACTCGAAGTGCAGCCACCTCCCCATGATAAGTTCTGGGTTGTTTAAATATTATCAAATATCTAAACAAGTAAAGAGCTGAACAATTTATATGCAAATGTTAACACTGGAATGCAAAGTGACCTCAGACTATTATTTTCTTAATTCATCAAAATCACTCAAAATTTAATTTTTCTCGATTTTTATTGAGCTAGCGCGATTGGAAGATATTCTCTAAATGCAATTTATTATTATACTACACAATGCAATCTGCAAATATTTTTCACTATAGTGATAAAAAAATTACATACGTAATTTTTTTTTATTATTCTGAAAAAATCAGAAATTTAAAGTTTTTAAAAATTTTTAGGCAGTTTGCGTGATTGTAAGATAAAGTCAGATTTGAATCATTTTTCTTCTATTTACCAATCTGAACTTTTCCGCACTACAGCAACTCGGAAATATCAACTTGACTTTTTTCGCACCACCCTACTATGCAGCCAACAGACTGCAGAGCTACCACTTTTACTGAAATGAAATCTTTAATTTATTTAATTTCAGAATTTCTGTTGTCAGGTTTTTATGCTTCTGACGTCAATGAGAAGAACATTTTATATACATTTCTGGTTAATTGATAAACTTTATTTCTTTATTATGTATTGTATTTGTCTATATATTTTTTGCCCTATGTACCTGGATAAAGTAGCATTCCATTACCTACATGGTTTAAATAGATCTCTTGAAACGAAATTCCAAAAGGACTATAATCTCTTGGAATGTGGAGGACATGGCAAAGGAATGTCCTAGGCAGTATCAGCAGGAAAAAGAAAGATGATTAGATTGTCTCGTGATGAGGGTGCAATAGTGGCCCATGGAAATACGGGAACGCTCCATAGTTTTGGAGGGAGAGAGAAGAGAAGAGAAGAAGCACCAGCAGATGAGAAGCAGGACGGAGAGGATTTTGATTGATGCTGAGTGCAGACCAAATATTGTACAAGAGTCAGAAGAAAAGTTTGGCTTCCTGTGTGCCGGCCAGGAGATTGCTTTTTTTAATTGATTTGTGATGTTTATCTTTCTGTGTGCAGATCACCAGAATTTGTTGTTTGTTTTACAAGAAGTGTCCTGTAAGAGGGATCCTGAGGGCAGACTGTTATTTTTAAGACCTGTATGGTCACTATTTTGGACAAAACTAGTAATACAAGTCCAGAAGAGATGAGAACAGTATTGTAACATATTACAAGGCAGACTTATTTTCTAGACCTGTGTGGTCATTACATTGAACAAAGCTAGTATAACACATTTAGATGAAACAATAACAGTATTCTAATAGTGTTTCACCAAGTACACAGCAAATATACAAATTGTAATTTAGTAGGTGGGCAGGATGTGCTACATTCTTGCCAAAAAATTGTAAATATTGTTTTTTGTTGTGAATGTTCCAGTGTGTAATTAATAAACATTAATTTAATATTTATCAGAAGTGTCTCGGTTAAGTGATTTAGAACTTACAGTGTGTCCGGTATCACACATTTATACCAGTGGTGACAGCATACCAATCAATGAAACGAAAGTATATATTTCTCTTCATGAGTGGCAGATCCAAGATTGGAGTGTAAAATATACCACAATTGTCATTAAATAAAGTGAGTGTTACTTTTCACAAATAGTGGTATGAGAATACGTTTCACAAAAAATTACGAGTACCACTGACCTAGAGTTATGTTTAACATATTTTACACAATTTTAGTGTTCATTAAAGTAATTATGAAACTTTACTAGTTGTCTATCTTCCTGCTCTCTTTTTTTCTTAACTTCTCATTTTTACCATTTTTTGAGTGCAAAAATTTAAAAATTTTGTTGTAATGTAATTTGAATATTTTAAATACAATTTTATTAACATATTTTAATTACATTCTCATTAATGCATTGCTTTTATGCCAGACATAATTTACAATTTATATTTTCATGTTTTTGGCATAGAAAAAATAGACATGATGCAAATATTTGCTTTGTAATTTCTCTTATGTCCTCATTTGTTTTAATAAAAAATAACAAAGGCTCTTGAAGATTCTAGCAAACAGTAAAAGATACAATTATGGTACAAAACATGCTTTCAAAAATGTACACACACATAAATATTCAAAGCACAAAAAAAGGAAATAATTCCTATTCCTCAGGCTAAAGCAGGTTCAACTTCTACAAGAGAAAATTAATAGAGTAATAATTATAGATGTAGCGAAACAACCAACATGAAAAAGGGAGAAATAGAAACTACCAATCTGAAAAGAATTAATAACATGTAAAATGATAAAAAATTAAAAATAAAGAAATACAAGGTGGTGCAGGGAAATGGAAAATTTTGAATCTATGATAGGCAAAACTACATCACCATTTGCTTGCGACCAACACAACATTGAGTATGCTTCCAAAGGCAGTAGGACCCCCAACCTAAGTTTGTTAACTGACCATTATAGTGAGATGTATTTGAAGTAATCTCAGACAACGCTGGACAAGTCTACAGGAAATTTTATAAATTAATCTAAAAATCAGGCTGGATTATCATTTTAAAAATTTAGAGGACAACTTCAGAAAGGCAAATTTTCTAAATTAAAATCAACATGAAACAGAAAACAGAAATTGTTGGAAATATTTATCGCAATATATTTTAAATGCTATCAATTTATTTATTTTTATTCTTGATACATTGTGCAGTAACATAAAATAATCTATCTCTCTCAGACACAATTACAATTTTAGTTAAATCTTTTACCTTTTTCTTTGTAATTTTAGAAAGGATTATTTTTGTTTTTTTAAGATAGAAGGAAATATCAACCTTCCATCAGGCAAATTTAAGTCTCAATTGAGTCGCCTACACTTAATATGTAAGGTAACAAATGTGTTAATTTTTGCAGAAAATTTACAATACAAAAGTCTTTTTAAATGTTTGCCCATTCAAAAAAAAAAAAAAAATTAATTTTTTTTTTTTTAAATTCACAAAAATATGTTATTTTAAAATTATTACTTTCAATTAGCATCAGTTTTAGATTAACAGATCAAACATGAAAAAAAAAATGAAATATTTAGTCTTAACTACAATGAATTTTTAATGAAACATAAAGACTATAATCAGTATATAAAAATAAGAATACTATATATGCCAACATGTCAATTTTGAAATCGTAAAATTGTTATGATGGGCTGAAAAACATGTAACAAACAAATTAATATGGTTTCTTTTGTTCCAGTTATCTGTACAAGTTTCCTAAGCTAACGCTAACAGGGAAGGTCTCCATAAGCACATACTCAGAAAACTTTGAAAAAATTACAGAATATTCTTCTCATGAGGATAGATATGTTTATAAAAAAATTTCTTGCAGAACTTTGATATAACGTCCGAACGTAAAAAAAATTATGAAATTTTCTTGTTTTTGGCAATTTATCTCTGGTTGACAGCACAATGAAATTTTTTTTTAAATATGCTTTTATGATAAATATTCTTTTAGGAAAAACTTTTTCTACTCCTTATACTGAAAAAGTTTAAGTATTTTTAACATAAATAAACACACTTTTATAAGTACGGTTTTTCATTATACATTTATATGTGTATCTAAAGAAAATTAACAATCATATTCTATGGTTTAGAACAATATTTAAAGTGATTAAAAATGTTTCAAATTAAAAATTAAAGTGAAATTCTGAGCACTGACAATTTGACTTTGATATTCCTAGTGTCAGAGACAACAAGAGAAAAGTATTGTTGCCATGGAAATGACTTATTCAATATCAAAATGTACTAAGAGCTTTCTTAATCGGCAGTTACTGTTAAAATACACTTAAAACTTATCCAGCCAGTGAAATTGTGTAAAATTAAATAACTTCAGCAACACGCAACTTGCATATATATAATATAAGCTTATAGAAAAAATGAACTATTTAATCGTTCAAGTTTAAATTCATAAAATACTGCACATTTAAACACTCATTTAACCAAAAATTTTCAAATTTATTAAAATCGCTTGCATTAGGCAAGGAAAAAATGTTGCTCACCAAATTGAGGTTTCTTTTCGCCAAATACTGGAAAGTATTTTATTTTTTTACAGATTTTGTACTGAAATTCTGCAGCTAAATTTGACTGATCCTTTTTGAGTACATGAGTAGTTTCATTAGCATTTTTTTCAAAATATTCTCAGTATGTACTTTAAGAAAACCTTCCTTGTAAGAGTCACAGCAATTTTTAAGACAAGTATAAGATGCCAATTTCAACCAGAAATTTAATTTTTTTAAATGTATCTTATTTTTAAGAAGTATTTATTTCATAATGTTTACTAATTTAAATTTCTAGTATGAAACAATTTTATGGAATGAGCTTCCTTTGTGAACAAAGCTAGTGTGAATCTTATTTGATTAATACAGCAGTCAATGTGTTAAGGGGACTCTTCACTTCACTTCACTTCACTTGAAAACACCTGCTCGCTAATGTTAAACATATGGGAAGGTTGTTTTCGAATTTCTTGTTTAAATTTGAATATTTTTAAATGATTCTTTTTGCATAGGATAGTTGAGGTCGATCTCTAATATTACTATTTTTTACTTTTTCGATTTCGGTTGTAAATTATTTTAATAAAAACACTTTCACTATCGAAACTGGTTCTGAAAGTGAAAGTACCTTTATTAAAACAATCTGCAACTGAAATTGAAATAAAAAATAGCCATATTAGAGATCAGCCTCAGCTATCCTATGCAAAAAAAAAAAAAAAAAAAGTTTAAAACTATTCAAATTTAAATGAGAAATTTGAAAACAACCTCCCCATAGGTTTAACATTAACGAAAGAGTGTTTTCAAGTGAGTGAAGAGTCTCCTTAAAACATGAAAACCTAATAAAAAGTAAATAGACAAGTGTTGCCAGCAAGAAAATTAATTATTTTGGTAGGTTGGTACTTGATTTAGGTAGAAAGTACCAATAGGAAAAAGCTATTACTTTATGCAATGTGTTTCTATACACCACAGCTGAGATTTACAAATTGTTGAACAGAACAAATTTTGTCCAAAAGAAGCAAGTTACGACCACGTGATTTGTAAAATTTTCACATTTTTTCCCCCCTGAAAACATTAAAAGTAGTGCCAGTTCTCGCTACAAACTACTGATTTTTTGTATTGCACTACCTTCTACTGTACATTGTTCCAAATGTAGTGGGCTACACTACAAACTACTGTAAAAAGTAGAGACTACTGTAGTTTTGCTACTTGTAGGGACTAATTCTGAACCATTTTAACATTTGAATTGCACATGGTACAATGAGCAAATTGTTCACCTTCACAAGATTCTGTTATACATGAAAATTCTTTTGTGTATGATTCTATGAAAATTTGATTATACCACTTCAATTTGCTTTTTCCATTTTGTAATAATAATGGAGAATACCAACTGAAAATTAAAATAAATCTTGTAAAACAATCAAAGTAAACAACTGGCTGAAACATCCCAACAATTTCATCACACACATTCATTCACATTCATTCTTAGCTACTGATAAGACCATTCGCTTCACAATCTCCTTTCTCTTGATCTTGAACCCCTCTCAACAGTACCTGATTACAATGGACATTTCGTGGATCTGAGCCAGAAGAGGAGAAAAGTTCAGAATAGCTTTGCAAGTGACATTCATAATGCTTTTCGCTAAGGATTTGCTGCATATCTGATGATATAATTCATCGATGATGAATAGAAAGAGTGCAGGATTATTCATGGAAGAAGAATTGCTGATTAAATTGCAGCTGCTGGCATCCTGCATTGAATTAGGCTTTTCTGCCATGTAATACTTTAGTTATCCTATTTGCCTTAAAAGAAAGATTAAAAAACATGATGCATGCATTAGATTTTAAGTTTTATCTTTCATGTGATGGATAAAATAATATTTTATGATTCATTAGTAATTTATGCACAAAACCCTGCAATCAGCTATGGAATACAGTTTTTTTATGAGTAATGTTGGGTCATTCTCACTAAAAGGTAATTTTTATGGTCTCAAAGGGATAAATATTAGAAAATGGAGCAAATTTCCTAATATTTTCATTCATATGTATTAAATTTTAAGAAAGCTATTAAACACATTTCTGATAAAATATTTTCAATATTTAACTTGAATCTTTCAATGGATATAAGTCAAAAATGGTCCGTGGACGTCCTTATGTCTAAAACACAACATTCATTTCACTGACATTTAAAGAATTTAAATTTTTCTACAATTTCTTTTTCAATAATAACTAGTTAAGATTAAGTAGTTAAGTTTTAAGTTAATATTTTTTAAAAATGGTTTTATTTTTACTAAGGAATTAACTTATAAACTTTGTCCCAAGCCAACATGGTCTCTCTCTGTGGACATTGAAAATAAATTTTTAAAAGTGCCATAGATGACAGTACATGCCAAATCATCATTAGGTAGTTTGGGAGAGAGAAAGCCATTTTGTTTTGTAGATGAGTTCCATTTGGAGTTTGGCAAAGTTCTCAGTGTATATTCTGTGATAATTATAAATTAAGTAAGAAAAAGTTAATTTATAATTATAATACAAATTTTAGACAGCTTTAACACCACATTTAATAAAAAGAAATGCACCATTTTAGAAACTTGTAAACCAAAGTATTTAAAAATTCAAAACTTAATTTTTGTCTCCTCCATGGACTTGGCATATCCATTTTTTACTGATATTGTCTAGTTTATCAGTCATTTATCAAACATTGTGTGCAGTATAAGGAGGTCTCAAATACAAAGAGAAGTTTGATAGGTAATGGAATCCTGATGTGCATTGTTTTTCAGAAAATTACAATCTAGGGTGAAACCCCCAGTTATTGACACATGAGCAAAAGTCTAACTCAAATAAGCATTTTGTCGTGAAATTCTGCAAAGTAATGTCATGTAGTGGTAAATGAGACACTTATTTTTATTTTGGAGTCAATTTATTCACCAATAGAGGGCCAAGAACATTTTTAATTTGGAAGAAACTTTCGAGAATACGAAAAGTACCATTTTGAAGCAACCATCTTATTTCTAACATTAAGGAAGTGTTTTTCTAACCGATTTGTAATACAACCATCTTAATTTTTTTTTTCTTAAAGTTATAGTTGTAGAAATTAGTTTAAAGATGCATATGATATATTAAAGCCATGATTTAGGGTTTATAGTTTAATTTAGCTTAATGGAGGGTGCCAGTTATTAACTCCTAGAATTTCATTTCACAAGTCTCTGACAGAGGTGTAAATTATTGGTTATATTAAAGAAAGTTGAAATATATTATTTGAACTGTTTAAAAATACATAATAATAAATTAAATTTATCTTGTAGTAAACACCATTAAAATTTAACTTGTTTTACTGGTGTCTGACACCAGATGTCAGTTACTGATTCATAAATGACAGTTATTGGATATCTGCATTACTAATAATGCAGAACTAAATATTACTCCTAAATACTCTTACTATATACTCTGTATTACTAATAATGCAGTACAGCTTACTAAATCACACTTTTCATAATAAATATTAATGTATTTTGTTTTTATAACAAAGAATAAAGTTTTTTTTAAAGCATTTTAAATCTGTTAAAATAAAGTGCCAGTCACTGGTTCATTTTGTGTCAGTTAGTGGTGTCCCAAAATAGGGATGGTGTCAGTTACTGGACTTTTTTATCATATTTATGAATAAAATTATTTTTTAATAATAAAATACATATTTTTCAAAATTTTGCCAATAATATTTTTTTAATATATCTCTACTATCCTTTCAACAGCGAATGCAAGTATAAAATAGATTTCAATTTTTGTTATAGTGATTTGAACAAGAAAGAATCTTTAAGTATCAGTTACTGGGGGTTTCACCCTATAAATTCAACAGTTTAAAACATTTTGTAGCCAATTTTTCCTTTTCTGCAAAACATTTTAATTATAAAAAAATAAGTATGTACCAACTATGCTCAATAACTACTCAGTTATGTCTTTATTAAAATTTTGAAATGTAAATGTTCCTACTTTCCACAGCCTCTGTGGTCCTGTCAGAATTTTTAAAAATCAGAAACTTGGGAAAAATAAAATAGAAAACTTGACCACTAATATAAGATTATTTATTAAGCATAAATGAAAACATCCCTGTATATTTTTAAAGATTTTTTACACACTTTTTGTAAAATAGATTTTTTTTTTTTTTGCTATTTTGTATTTTTTTGTGAGATTGACCCTTATTTAACACTATTTACCAAATGAAGGTGGGAGGTGAGGTGGGGTGGGGTGAGAATATAGGGAGGGTTCAATGTTGAAAACAAGATCTGCCAAAGCAGAGAAAAATTAATACAAAAAAAGCAAAGATGTTCTTGTCTAAATGCAAAGATTACATGCACCTGATCAAAGGTCAAAAATGCTTCTAATGAAATATTGCACACTTATTCATAAAGTGACTTAATTAAAAAATGTGATT
Source organism: Maratus michaelseni (assembly GCA_963931845.1). Classification (NCBI taxonomy): domain Eukaryota; kingdom Metazoa; phylum Arthropoda; class Arachnida; order Araneae; family Salticidae; genus Maratus; species Maratus michaelseni. The sequence continues at coordinate 37,119,888 of OZ007586.1, read as the reverse complement.
TTTGAGCTTACAATATAATAACAAAAATACTGCCTGCCATTAAAAGCACATTTAAATACCTTTACAAATGATGAATTGAAATGGTTTTATTATTTTTCTCAAACTTTAACCCTACTGTCTATAAATCTACAGATGATTGATTGCAACATAGCTTAGATAGAATTACTTTTGGCCTTGGATATAAAACATTTTTTAATTAATTCCTGATCCATTTTAAATAAAAAATAATTTGTTTTCTTGCTTAAAAATATTTTCTGTTTTTTCTGAAAAACTTGAGTTGTATCATTTTACAAATAAGTGTGAAATACATGAGAGCTAAGTATAAAATTATTTTAATGAAATACCTTTGTGGGCAACCACAATTCAAATCAACTCCATCAGTATACCTAAAAAATGAAATGAAATTAATTGTATTTTACTTGTTTAGGCATATGTGTAGTAGGTTCCAAACGTTCTTGGATTATGTCCTTCCAGGATATTTTGTGCACTGCAAAACAGCAGTGATGACAGGGCAATGTTAACTTATCTTATCTCTATTTAGGGAAATAATTTTGTCAACAAATATCCTGTAAGCATTCAAATGCAAAATATCAGTGCCTGGAAATCAATGAAAGACAAGTACTTTTGAGCAGTGCATTCAGGGTTATTAGTATCTAAGGAAAAACTATGATTATGTATACATACAGGATAGCTTTAATTACTAACTGTCCTAGATTGCACCTTTTTGGATCTGTATTCCTGGCACTTACTCCTTTTCCAGACATTACTTTAACTATGGCTACAAGTGCATTTGTTATGGATTTGTCTGAACAAGAGCCCAACAGAAATGTCTTAAATGTTAAAAAATGCTTACATTCAAAATATCTTTCTTGAATTATGCACAAACATTTGAATGGCACTGTTATTTTAGAATACTTGGAAATTTGTAAATGAAGTAAATGACCATACAGCACTCTTATCAAAGAAATATATCCTAAAGGTTGTAGAAATCATCAACAACAGTTTATCAAGTAAATAGGTAGACTGCTGGAATATCTGAGATTACATGCTGGCAAATATTAATAGAGGATTCAAAAATCTTGTCAACTCTTTGTCACATTTTATAACAATACATTAGCACATTGTTCATTTATTGTTTCAGTGCTTCTTGTTAAGACAAAAAATGTTCTTTTATGCCCAACTTGGACAATTTTTTCTCTACAACCTTTAATCACGTTCCATGAGATCAAAAGATAAACTTGTTTGTTATTTTTTCTAGCACAGAAATTATATAAACAGCATCACTGGGGACAATAAAAGACAATTTCAAAAAACAGCTTCCAAAATTACTTCAAGAAACTTTAACAACCATCGTCAAAAACAAATTGAATCGAGAGACTTATAATTTGAAAGTGGGTATGCATCAGCTATCAATTCTTAATTTATTCACCTACAGACACAGTACAAAAACTTTTGGATGCTACTGTACATAAATGTATATATGCATGTAAATCAAAACAGCAAAGCAAATTCACTAACTTGTATACAATTTCAGCAGCATCAGCAAATTCACTTCCATTTTTAGCAGCAAACTGAGCAATTAATGGCCTATCACCTGTAATTATTACAAATTAAAAAGTTTTTTCACTAAACAGTTTTATTTATCATTATAAATAAGCTTTCACTAATTGATTCTCTGTTAACACAAAACGTTCATATGAAAGCCAAATATGTTATTTAGATTAAAAATAAAATAACTCACATATGGTTATTTAGGTGACTAGGTTTTTCTTAAAACTCAATAGGGATAAAATATACTTGAATACACTTGCTGGCAAAGTAATAATACAATCATACAATATTTCTGTTCTTACAAAAAGAAAAGTACATATGCTATATGGTCAAAAGTAACCATACACTTTTGATTTTAGATGTTTTGTCAAATATCCAGAGATGTATTTGGCAAATTCTTTTGACTTCAGGGATATGAAAAACATATACGACCTCATATTTTTTTAGTGAAAGTTTAGTCACGAGAGCAATTAGGGGAGAAATTGAACAAAAAAATAGTTTTGATCACCTTGCAAAATAAAATGCTCAAAAAGATCTGTACCTGTAGCAAGAGACTATGTAGGTTCTGTACAACATTTGTGTTAATCTATTTATATAATACACTAAGGTGATGATACCAAGATGCACCCATCCTCAAAAAAGAGAAAAACATATTGTGGCCATGTTAGGCTTATGCATTCCAATGCCGTATTATAAATCTAACAATTCCCTTGTTTAATCTACATTGTATCACATCTTTTCTTCTTCATTTTCTCCTAAACATTCAAAAACTAAACAATTATAATGTTTTAAGTTCTAAATTAAAAATAAGCAGCTACCAACAACAGTTAGTGATATAAACAAATGAACTCCATTGCCATTCAGAAGCACAGGTTCCAAATGAATGACTCTTTGATGATTCATTAAAAAAAATACGGCTAACATCCGATTCTGCTTTTAATATATTTGTAAAAGCATATTAAAAACTTTAAATATTTTGAAATGCATTTTTCATTATTGTTTACATTTATAAGCAGTAATTTTACGACTGTTTACATTTACAAGCAGTAAGTTTATGACATACATATGAAAATATTACATAATTTATTAAATAAATAGCATATGACCATATTGGTAGCCCACATGCATTGTCGCCATCTACTGGCAAATTATATAGATATATTCCGTTTTTACTGTTATTTGTTATTATTATTGTAGATTCATTCGCTGTTGCTGTCATATTTTACATTTTTCTCAGTTTTTAAAAATACTTATCGTGTTTTACTTAACCCCTTAACTTTTTTTTTTTTTTTGACACAATAAACTAAAAATATCCTGAATTAAATCCTGAGTTTCTCTTATTAAAAAAAAATATTCCTAAAGAAAACGACATGATTTTTTTATCATTAAAAATCATAATTTTATTCCATAAGTAAATTGCAACTATTAATTGTTCTATTATGGCTGAAAATTACTTTTTTCACATTATTTTATTAAATTACAATTGTTTTTGCAGTACAAAGTTAAATTCAAATATTATATTAAAATTTAATTTTATCTGCATTAATATATCAGAAAATGTTTTTATATATTCTTTATATTTTTTAATTACATTTAAAAAATACTTATTTTATTTTTAAAAATCACAATTTGAATTTTTTATAGTTAATGAATATACAGTGACCTCTCACTTATACACGGTGTTCAGTAATTACTTGTATTTTGTAAATATATTCATTAACTAAGAAAAATTCAAATTCTGATTTTTTTTTTCAACTTTCACCTTTTAATTCATTTAATTTTTTTTCATTACATTTCCATTATAAGTAAAATAAGTGTTTTTTAAATGTAATTAAAAATATAAGGAAAATAAGGAGTCTATATATTCCTTATACTTTTTAAATTACATTTCAAAAATGTCTATATAATCCTTATATTTTTTAAATTAATTTCAAAAATACTTATTTTATTTAGCAAATGAATGACTCTTTGATGATTCATTAAAAAAAATACGGCTAACATCCGTTGGAATGGAACATGTTTGGAATGGAAACACATAATGAAAAACATTAAATGGATTAAAAGGTGAAAGTTGAATAAAAATAATTATCACAATTTGGATTTTTCATAGTTAATGAATATATTTACAATAATAATAATATTTTTCATTCTATTTCATTTTATATAAATTTATATAATTTAAACTTATAGAAGTTAATCCTGAAATAAATCCAGATTTTTTTTCCTTTATTTTTTTTTCTTAATATGCCTAATCTAAAGAAAACTATATTAAATTCTTATCATAAAAATAATTTTTTTTATCCCATAAGTAAGTTATTAATTACAACTATTAACTACATTAGTGGGTGAAAATTATTTACACATTACAAAAATTAATATTTTAATTACATTTGAAAATAAATATTCATTTTTGTTTACAATGAAAGCAAAATTTAAGTGGATATAAGTTAAGTTTTTAAAAATTGATAACACTAAATTAAAATTTTATTTAAAAAAAATAATTTTTATTTTATTTACATTGAATAAAATTTTAAAGTTATGTAGCTTTTTATATATATATATATATATATATAAATGCTCCTAAAATAATACAGTTTAAAGAGAAGGTTTCTTTATATTAATTGCCAATAGATGGTGCCACAACAATTTTTAAACAATAAGCATAATCGATGATAGGAAAGAAGCTTAATCGATCTGCTGTCTTGATCCATTCCTCTTTTCCGCCGACGTGTTTGAAAAATCCTGAACTGTGGCTGGATGTTGACTAATATGCACAAAGGTGCATACATACTTCGTAATCGGTTGCATTCACTCACGATCCTGCAGTTTTCTAAGCAGTATTTCATTGTGTGGCAACAGTTTACGGACTAAACTATTTTCTTTAGGGCGTGAGAGGTCTGCAAAGGTTAACTGGATTGAATTTAACATGAAAATTTATGAGAATGATCAGAGAGATTGAAAAAATAAAAATTAATTTTCTGATATTAAAATAAAAATTCTCATTGAATGATTTTAAATGAAAATGAATTTTTAACTTTCTTGGAATTTTGAATAATAATAAAAAGATTATTTAGAATCATGAATGGGATAGTTCCAAATGATGTTACAAATCAACTGCTGAAGGTCAAACAACCGTTGCAGGGCAGTTGTGATTGGTAGCTGTGGGGATTATGGACGTTGCTGGAGATCAATCGGCAGTTGTGAGTGGTGGATGAGAAAGTCATCAGTTGATTGCAACTTTCCTACATAATTATAAAATTAACAGTTATTTTTTTAATGATTTAAATTATTTTTATTATTAATTTTGAAAGGGAAATATTTGATTTTGTGTAAAAATTGCTGCATTCTTTTAGATTTGGAATAAACTAAAAGATCATTTTCGTATAATTGAGAGCGAAAATTAATACCTATAATTAACTTACCATAATTAATTATTGAGATATTAATTAATTATTGTAATCATTATTAGGATTAAGATTTTAATTATTCAGAAAAATATTTGGAAATTTTGAGCTAAAAAACAACAATAAAGAAAAAGGTTACATTTCGTAAAATTTACCATTAACATAATTAACATTAACAGTAAAATTTACCATTAACCCTGAACTTAACGGTTCAGGTCAGTGTTCCTTATTGTCAATAAATAGTATATGAATATTTTTATCAATTACTTCAAATTTTAAGTGAAAACCAGATTTCTACCTACCATCCTAGGACAGGCATTTACACTAGTTTGTATAAGAATACCACAAATATTCATGGAGGTACAAAAGTTTCTTAATTATTATTTTTTTATTTGCACATATTTTTTGTTTATAGCTTGCAGGGTTTTACACCAAATTTAATGCCACATTAAGAAAATTTGACAAAGTGCAGTAGAAATAATATACTGCAATTAAACATTTGAGTAAATATTAGCATTTGTATGAAATAATTTCTTACTGGGCAGGCGCAAACAACAAAAGAATTATTTTTTCATAATTTAGTAGCCAATTCTTATAGGGCAACTAATATAAAGAGGCCAGTCAAATATTGTGAAAATTCAAAGAGATATTTGGTGATATAATGAGATGAATCTCTGTCGTCAGTTGCTTTCTAAAACTATCTGGATAATAAGGCATTTTCACCAAATTGTCATTTTTCATTTTTTTTTTATTGTCATTTTTTATTTATGTTTCAGTTCTCCTTTGAAGAAACATCTAAATGAGCCCATTTCAACAAAAAACAACTATTATAATCAAAGCATACGTTCAAAAGCTACATACAGAAAATTAAATACATTAAATACATACTCTTTTGCTGGAAGTCAGTTAATAAGATCACAATACCCATACTATTTATACAAAGATTAATTATTGTAATATGTCAAGCACTATTTTTAGCCTCTAAATTTAATAATGTCTGATAAACAGTTCAAATAACATATGATGAATACATTACCGAAATAAAAAATTATTAGTAATGAAAAGAACTAATGGTAGCATTTACTTACCTGGGCAAATAGCAAAATCCTTATCTCTAGCTTTTACAGAATCTAAAAACGAACGACTGACAATCATAGGTGTAAATGCTACATCACAGCCATACTTCCTCACAAGCATTCGAAAGGATAACCTACATATAAAAAGAAGAAAAAAAATCAAAATTTTTGATGTCATTCAATTTAGGTTTATTTTAAAATATTTGATCTGTCCAGCATTGCCTGGCCCCATGATAATAACATTAAAATACCTAAAATCAGTGTTAAATGATTTTATATTTTTATACAAAATTCTTTCCAAACAAACCTAAAGCTTCAACTCCCATTCCGCATACAATCCTCGAATTTGTATGATTTTATATTTTTAAAGGAAAATCTATCCAAAAGAACCTCTAATTGGGGCTCCACTGAATTCAGCAGCATACAATGGGCATGCTATGCAAACTCCAGTTTCTTTTCATTTTATATTTTAAATGAAAATCTTTCCAAATGTACCTAATTTTGGGGTCTCCACTGCCTTCAGTAGCCTATGCCTACACACTCTAATTTGTATGATTTTATATTTTTAAACAAAAATTTATCCAAATGAACTAAGGGGCCCCATTATGATGATTGCCGATTTAATTTCAGACATTTATATACATATTAAACTTTCAGAGAAAACCTAAATAATATAAAACACACTAACAACAACAACCCCACACTCTTTTAAAATGCAAAATTATATCTCCCAGTATTGAAAAAGAAGCAGTTTACCTACACATGCACAAAAATTGAAACCCCTCCAAAAATGTTCTAACCATTAAAATGGTAAACAATATTTTCAAAGGCACTGAGAGAAAAAAAAAAGCTCTAGCGAATTCGTGAAATGATCTGCCAAAATTTTCTTTTTATAAATAGCAAATATATATTTTTTTTCCATCAAATATATCGTCAGAACCAGAAAAATTTGTGGTTGAATCTGAAAAAACATGAAATCAGTATTCAGATTTTTTTTTTCTTAATATTTTTTAAACAAAATACACTGTTAGAACAAGGAAAGTACCTGAAATACATGAGTATCTTTTTGTTGTTTGTTTTTCAATCCAGAAAGCAGATATGGCAGTTTTAAAATGCAAGAAAAAGGAGCATTTTCCCACACTTTCATTCTTTCTGCTTGAAGTTCCATGGAAAGTCAGTTGTGATGCAGACAATGGCATTGGCATGCCATTTTACATTGTTCATTATGGTTTTATATAATACCTTGGCCTAATTATAAAAAAAAAAAAGAAAAATCTGAGCCATAAGTTGCATTCAGACTTGCCTTCGTCTATCCTCATCAAAGTTTTTAATCCTCCATATGCTGTAGATTTCCCTAGCCAACATATACAACCACACACAGAGAAAGAGACAGACAAACATCTTTCTTTTATTAATATAGATATCTGGTTCATAGTATATGTGTTTTTGGTTAAAAGTACAATAATTTTAGAAAAACAGACAAAAATGCAATATTATCTACTCTCAATATTCTACTTAATTGGCACTTATGTTGTTCTTAAATAAAAATTCAAAAAAAATATCACTTTGAAAAAAAATATTTCTCTTTTTACAAAAATTCATCATATATATATATATATATATATATATACGTGTGTGTGTGTGTTTATGTTTATATATAATAAAATCCGAAGGCAAGAAACTGTCTGTAACCATTCCAGGCAGGACCACTCTGATCTGCGAATCGACCGTAGTTAAACGCCATGTTAGGCTTAATGAAAAACATATGAAGCTAAATGATAATTTCTTCTACTTAAAATCATGTCTGTTCAGCATATTTTCGTATAAAACATGTATATTATATCCAGTTATAATGTTTTAAGTTTTAAATTAAAAATAACAGATTAAACATTGGATTACCTGATGTAAACAAACAAATACTGTTGCCATTCAGAATCATAAATCCCATATCTAGAAAAAAATGAATGACTCTTTGAACGTTTCATTAAAATATCCAATTATGCTCTTAAAATATTTGTAAAAGCATATTATAGTCTTTAAATATTTAAAAGATTTTTTTTATTTATTTCTGTAAGCATTTTATTCCTGTAAGTACTTTTTCAGAAATAACGATGATACCTTTCGAGGCTTTGCGATCACCTACCAGCATTTTAGATTTCGTTCATAAATACTGTTCTGGCGCCATCTATTGACAATAAATACAAATCATACCTTTCTGTTGGAAAAAAATATAACATAATAATAAAATTGTAAAATAATATAAAGTGTACATAAGCGTATTTTTAAAATAAGAAAATTCAGGATGTAATGATTTATTACAAGATCAACTTTTTATTAAAATTAAATTATTTTTATTATTAATTTTGAAAGGGAAATATTTGACTTTGTGTAAAAATTAATGCATTCTTTTAGATTATGAATAAACTAAAAGATCGTTTTCGTATTATTGAGAGCAAAAATTAATACCTATAATTTACTTACCCTAATTAATTATTGAGATCGGTATTAGGATTAAGATTTTAATTATTCAGAAAAATATTTGGAAATTTTGAGTTGAAAAACAAAAATAAAGAAAAAGATTATGTTTCGTAAAATTTACCATCAACATACGGTACATAAGGTATGTACATTCAGGATGTATTGAATTATTATAAGATCAACTTTTTTTTAATAATTTAAATTATTTTTATTATTAATTTTGAAAGGGAAATATTTGACTTTGTGTAAAAATTAATGCATTCTTTTAGATTATGAATAAACTAAAAGATCGTTTTCATATTATTGAGAGCGAAAATTAATGCCTATACTTTACTTACCATAATTAATTATTGAGACCTTAATTAATTATTGAGATCGTTATTAGGATTAAAATTTTAATTATTCAGAAAAATATTTGGAAGTTTTGAGTTGAAAAACAAAAATAAAGGAAAAGATTACGTTTCGTAAAATTTACCATTAACATAAGGTACATAAGGTATGTACAGGGTGATTTTTTTTTAAGTTGTGAAAGTAAAACACTATAACAAAAGAACCACTTATCCAAATGGACTGAAATTTCACCAGTATGCTTCCAAAGCAATGGGAATTTTGTAGGTATGGTTAAAAAAAACTTAAAATCGCACTGACAGATGGCGCTGTAAGGTAGCAGAAACAAAGAATATCGTCTGTGGGAGGAAAACAATGGACGGTACTTTGAGAAACCTTCTTCCATAAGCCCTCTGTCGTCATTGGACCTTTTCTTAAATTCTAAAGTGTCCAAAATCCCCCTAAGAGCAGTTGTTGCGCTGTCATTATTCTGATAATACAGTTTCAATAACAACGCACGGTCCATCAATGGCACAGTCATTGCGAGGATTCCCGTAGAATAATAAACACGAGGTGTTCACAAGGTGTTTACCGCCAATGTGCGTGTGCTAGGCGCAAGTTCATCGCCCAACTTTACTGCATGTACAGCACCATCTGTAAGGTGCGATTTTAAGTTGTTTTTTAACAAAGCCTAAAAAATACCCATTGCTTTGGGACAGGGTTCCCAGCAAAACATGACTGGCAAATTCCCTGACCAAATCTCAAAAAATTCCCTGACTTTCCCTGACTAAATCTAAAAAAATTCTCTGACCAAATGGGCATACAACGGAATTTGTTACTTATTTTTGCAATCCTGTCAAAAATTAGTGATTTTCTTTTTTCTGTGATCGCTCTTCAAAATTCTCTATTTTTTCCCCTGAGACTATATGATGAATTTCGCATCATTTTAAATTTTTTCTCCAAAACTTTTTAGAAAATATTTGTAAATTCCCTGACTTTTTCTATATATTTTTAAATTTCCCTGACTTTCCCTGACTACTTTGAAATTCCATGACTTTCCAGGACTTTCCATGATGCTGGGAACCCTGTAGGAGCATACTGGTGAAATTTTAGGTCATTTGGATCAGTGGTTCTATTGTTATAGGGTTTAACTTTCACAACTTTAAAAAAAAATCACCCTGTACATTCAGGATGTATTGAATTATTACAAGATCAACTTTTTTTAATGATTTAAATTATTTTTATTATTAATTTTGAAAGGGAAATATTTGACTTTGTGCAAAAATTAATGCATTCTTTTAGATTATGAAAAAAATAAAAGATCGTTTTCGTATTATTGAGAGTGAAAATTAATACCAATAATTTACTTACCATAATTAATTATTGAGATCGTTATTAGGATTAAGATTTTAATTAATCAGAAAAATGTTTGGAAATTTTGAGTTGAAAAACAAAAATAAAGAAAAAGATTATGCTTCGTAAAATTTACCATTAACATAACTACCATTAACAGTAAAATTTACCATTAACCCCGAACTTAACGGTTCAGGTCAGTTTTCCTTATTATCGATAAACAGTATATGGATATTTTTATCAATTATTTAAAATTTTAACTGAAAACCCCAATTTCTACTCACCGTCTTAGGACAGGCATTTACACTAGTGTTTATATATAAGCATTAGAAAAACAGCAATTATGTACCAAAAGACCCAATTTGAAAACATAAGAAAGATTAATCGCATACCTTACAATGACACAGCTATCCACGAAAGATGATGAATAAAATCAATTGACCCACAATTTAAAAAAAGAATTAAAATAAAAGGCATCATCAGGCTCATATTATTCCAAATTCTATAAAACAACATCTGTACAATTTTGTCATTACACCAGCATTAAGCTAATAAAGTGCAATATAGGGGCTATTATACATATAAACACAATAAATGAATAAATTTTAATAAATAATTAAACAAAATGAGACAAAAATAAGAAAAGATACTTATAAAATGTCATGTGTATCAAGATTTTTAAAAAAATGCTTGAATGGCATGAATACAATATGTTGCCAACTTTCACAACACATTTAAGAGGATTAAAAAGATAAAAGGAATGACTCAGGGAGGTTGATTGATTGATTTTACCATACAGGCAATGAATCACAGAAAAAATGGAAAAGGGTGAATCAATTCCAAATCAATTTCAATAAGCTACCATCTAGTAAGGTGAAATTTAAAAAATGAAAAGATAGAATTAAACCATTTAAGCATTAGTAACTATATATCAAATTAATGTTTGATAACAAAATGTGAGTAACCTTGCAAGTTATATATTGGTGTTAAATTTAAAATTTAAAAAATCCCTGACGGCTTGGCCTACAGGCACAGGTAGATTTCGAAGACACAGACCGTGGGGTGCCTGTTTGTTGGGAATTGCAGAAGAAATGACCTTTTTGACATGATGCAGCAGTTGGAACCGCCCATTTCGAAACCTAACTTGTTTGCAGGCAGAGCTGACAGGTGTTTTTTTTTTTTTTTTTTTTTGCTATAAGGGTTGGTCCTATAAAAAAACTTGTCAATATAAAAGTTTTAGATAATATTAAGACGATTTATAATACATTTAAGCGGATTTGATATCTTGTGAATTGACGAAGTTAAGAATTCTTTTCTTCTAAACCCCTTTTTTCCCCTCCTTGAGGACATTTTAATATCAAAAGTCTGTCATACATAAATTTTCAGACCTTTTCCTAGAAGTAATTACAACTTTAAACGGATTTGATACGTATCATAATTAAGAAATTATGTTTTTTTCTGTTTTCTCAAGAAGCCCCCCCCCCCTGGTTCAATTTTGCCCATTAACGAACTTGAACGAGATTTTATGTATAAGTTTGGAAGAGATTTGTGCAGAATTATTGCAGTTATCATGTCCATAAAAAAGTGCCATACATACATAGATAAATAGATAGACAGATAAAGTTTTAAACTGGGGGTGGTTTTGGGTTCTGGGAGTCATGATCGGCATAGATCTGCAAAAATTTTTCAAAATTTCCAACTAAGGGGAGAATGTAATAGGTAGTATTTCTTAGATAAAATTATTATATATATAAAAAGAAACATGGGGAAGGGAAGGGGTAAAGAGGAACAAAATAAAGATATTTATAAATTAAATTAAAAATGAAATGTGTATAAAATAAAGATTAAGGAAGTGAAAAGCTAAGTTTAAAATATAATACAAATATAAAATGATATTGTTAAAAATAAAATATATAAATTTATAATGAAATTTATATTAAAAAAAACTTATAATAAATAATTAAAAAAAGGGGGGGGGGGTTGTAAGAATGCAATTATTTAAAATTTAAAATAGGAAATAATATTATTATGTAAATTAAAGTAATATGATAAATTAATGCTTAAAAAAAAGAGCAGAGAAAAAATATTGATAATTTTAATAGTTAATAAATATAATATAATTAATAAAGATCCAAAGAGTCTAAACTATTTTAGTGCTAAAAGAACTGTTATATATTCATCAATATAAGTAAGAGATTGATGTATTGATTTGAATATGCATTATGGTGAAAATAATACAATGACCCTCAAGTGTTTTTTTTGGGAGGGGGGGGGGGTTAACTTATTAGTAATCATTTAACCACTGTGCATGGAAATACTAAACAAAAGCATCCATCCTCCATACTCTAGCATCACCCTCCCAGCCAGACTTATTTCTTTTTTTTTTAATAATAAACATTATATTATAACACAAGTTAATTAATCCCATACAACATCTCCCAACCTCCATACTCTATTGTCCATATAGAGTCAACTCTTTGAAATCTGTCACTGTATAATCTACTATTCTCTGAAATTTGTCATTCAGTAAACAGGGGAAATTGTGGTTAACAAAGTTAATATAAAACAAGTTCAGTATGGTAGTGATTTCATCAATTATTAATTTTTCAAAGGACTTTTAATTGTGTTTTAAGAATTTTGATTTATTGTGTATTAAAAATAATTCTTTTTTCTAAGGAAAAGAAATAAATAAATGCAAGTATGAAATAGGCAATTCAGTTTTAAGCTATTCATTAAAGAAAATACTAAGAGGTTGGAGAAATATAATTTAATAATAACTGAACTAGTTTAAACAAAATATCTATTTATAGAGTTCTTGTATTCAGTACATCTGCAGATTGTTTTATTTGCATTTTATTTCAAAACCAGAGATAAATAGTTTTAGAGTACAAAAAAAATATTCGTTCTGAACCCAAACTGAAATTATTGCGATAATGTCGTAAGGTTGAATAATAGCGAATGAAATTTGCATATAATTCTATTTTAAATAAGTTACTCTTGTATTATATTTTCTTTTTACATTTTTATTGTGCAGATTTCACAAAATCAATTCCATATGCGTATGTATATATATATATATATACAGAGGGGTGTAAAAACTGGTTGATAATTGCCATCACTAAATTTTTAGTCTTCTTTGCCTAATAAGAATACCGATAAAATTTAGGCAAAGTATACTAATAAATTGTAAGTAAAGAATACAAATAAAATTTTGTGGTGGCAATCAGCCCATTGGTGCCTAGTTTTTACACCTCTGTATATATATCCTAAAAGGTTTGAACTTGATTAATTTTTTTACATGTTGAAGATACATAGGTAATGTAAATTGGAATGTGTTCAAAATAAGGTAGTATTTAGGATTATAGTGATGAAATAGTCAAAAAGTTACACTAGTTAATTTTTATACGTTTCCTGAACCAGAGTTATATTAAGAAAAAGTCTCCTTATGCCCTGACAAGTAAAACAATAAAACTTCTATTCTTCTACAACCAAAATTCACTATAATACATACAATTTTATGAATTTTTGGAACTTTCTGGTACTAATCAATTGTCTTTCCATTTTTAGATTTTTTAATTAATGAGTCTTTAACTGCTTAAATTTTATGTATGTCTGCTCTAAATATTGAATATCAAGAAACTGTGTTTTAATTGTTTAACAATGAAGTTTTATCAATTTTCTATCTGCTGCATGTTGAAGATAAAATAAAAGTTTGCTGTCACCAATAAATGATTTTTCATTGACTCATGAACTCAACACTAGGTTTTCCACTATGCACCTAGTCTGCTATTGCTATGCAAATCAGACCTGTTTTACATAGGCTAACATGCTGTTAAAATACTATGGTGCACATTAAACACTCAACATAATTCTTTCTAATCAAAAACAACTGTGTGCATTTATATACAACTGTGCATTATACATGAGTAAATAAGGTAACTGATTCCAACTTTCCAAGCTGCTTCCTGATTTATCCAATTCAAACAATACACTGTAAAGTTCAAAGAAGTAAAATATAAAAAGTCACTATAGTACTGTACATTACATGAGACAATGACAATTTCATAACATTTTAACAAAAACTGTACCCATACTTTTATTCGTAAACATTTGGATGACTTGAGGTTGTGGTGAAGGAAAGAGAATTCGGTTCTTTTTAATTTCTTTAGGTCATTAAGACAATTAAGTTAACTTGCTGCTTTTGAATCTCAAAATACATGGAATTTGCAAGCAACTAGATCACTATATTGCATGTGTGTGTTTCACGTCCATAAAGACAAAGCAAAAGAAATGAAAATTAGTAGATTCCGCAACCTCACTTTACAGGAATGTAAAAGTGTATGAATTTTCTTAATACAATCACTGTACCTCATGTATGTGTGGTTTGTATCAAATAATTTTAAAAAATCAATTTGGTCAATTTTGCTACATTTTTTCAGTCTTTCAATTTGGTGACAATACTCTCACTGTTCGAGAAATGAATAAACTTTCTTGTTAGGGTACCAAATTGTTCAAAAACTGGGGCATTCAAGAACCAAGGTTCTAATGTATTTCAGATTCTTCTTCTTATAAAAAAGAAATACAAGTGTAATTTACTCAAAATATTTCTACAATATTTTTTTTAATCTAAAAACTGCTGTTTTTTAATACTGAGCATCAATGATTTAATGACCTGATTTAGAGCAGGACATTTGGCCCATATTCTCGAAACCAACCTGAAATAAGTCTAATAATAAAATTAAAAAGTCCTTCTGACCTGTACTGGAAGGAAAAGGTAGCTACCATATTCGTTGATTTTAAGAATTCAGCTAATTCAAAACATGAAAGCTAAAATGTATGGAACCCAATTATAAAAAAAATCCAGTTTTCATCAATATACCGAATTTGAATGGGAATTTCTAGAAATTAGTCAGCTACCACCAAGTTGACTTCATTTGTAAAGACTATTTTTGTCACTAAATTTGGCTATATCTTGCCAAGTACCGCCAAGTTTGACAAGAATTTGACACTGGTGGATACAGCTATGTATGTATGTATGTATGTGAATATTTTATGAATAGATATATACTTTAACTTATTTTGTAATTTGATGCCATGTCTATGTAGTTTTACGTGTATGAGAGTTGCAACAATAGTTACAACCATGAAATTAAATTTGTGATAAACTGCATGCATTAACAGAAATTTGCAGAGAACAGAATTATGGAAGACTATCTTATTTTTAATGTCTTTAAAGAAAAAAAATGGATAAAAACTGATATTTTATCATATTTTTTTTAGATTCAAATAAAATCCTCTGTATTTCAATGGATTAGCTGCTCATTCACCCAGAAAACATATTTTGAGATTTTTTTTTTCCCCAGTTTCAAATATTAAAGAAAATTTATACCACAAGAGCCAGTGTTATTGTTTAATCAAACTGTTTGTCATTGCAATTTTTGAAAGTCAATAAAAGTACCATAATTAAAAAAGAAATTCCTTTTATTTTTCAATAAATGAATGAGAAAGCAAGTATAATTTTAGAATATTTTTTTATTTACAAGTGATAAAAAATGGAATGGATTGTTTGAAAAATTATCTTCTTGTAAACCTTGGAAATAGGGGATGGAGTATTACAATAAAATTGATTAGTAAAGCTTAAAACTGAATAAAACACAAATGTTATCAAATATGTATTTTTGTTTTATTATAGAACAAATTTATTATGTAAAAAATTATCAAGCTTCAATGTGCTTTTGCAAACATACAGTTACAGTCATAAACAAAATTATAGAAAATAGTGATAAAGAATTTTCATTATCATCTTAGAATCACATGAAGTAGTATATTTACTTATGTGAAGTCAGCATATAAATACCAAAGTAGCAAATGGCTTTTAGAAAACTTTTTACCTTTAATTTACATATTTTATGCTATTAAGAAATGGTTTTTCTTATAGAGCAAATTTAAAAATGAAATTAAACATTAAACATCAATTTTTCTCCAGTACAACAATACAAGTAAAATAAACTTTCATTTTCCTACTTTAAAAACAAGTCTTTTCATTTTTGCACTCACTCAATCTCCCTTTTTATTTTCTTTATAGTTCTGCATTCTAGTGCTATTAATATTATGTAATATTTATATTAAGTAGGTTTGAGAAGTTCAATAAAGATTTCAATTCAGCTTTTATTAAATTGTCAAACTGTTTAATATATCACTTTAAACAGAATGCCAGATTATTTTATATCAAATAATTAAAATATTCTAAAGACCTTTTCAATAAGGTATCTTTTATGCAATGCATTATAAAGTAATTGTTTATTCTTAAGAATCCTGTATAAAGAGCATATTCCATTAAAATTATTGCTTATTGATACATAATTGTAAGCTTTCTTTCTTTCGAAAAATGATTAATTAAATGTGGTTATAAATAATTACAAAATAAAACATTAAAACAAACAAGGAAAGCAATCTTGGAATAATAATTCTTTATTTAAGATGGCATCACAGCATAATTTTCTTCACTTATAAGGAAGATATTGGAATAAATACAGTGTGTCAAGTTTTAAGATTAAAGTTAAACAAATTCAAAATCAGGAAATGAAGAATACAGGAATACTTAATGAAGAATACTTAAAAATACAAACTGCATTGCTTGTTAAACAAAGACTACATACAAGTTGTAGTTGCATAAATAAATAATATATATACCATTGAAGCACAAGCTATGGTAATATTATGTTTGCACATGTTAATTATTAGCTATGTGGTATTCTGTATACACAATATCATTAATTATCTCTTTGGAGATTTAAGTAGAATGATCATAGAACTTGATATGTTTTTTGAAATTCATAGATATTATAATTATATATATATATATATATATATACACTCTCCTTGCATAAAAAGTAGAACAATGACATTGTCATGAGGAAATCGGGCCATTTTTAGTGCAATCGTGATGTGTACGATTGCACATGCTCAATTTCCCATTATTTCTCAAAATTTATTAATTTAAATATGTTTCTGCCAATATTTAATTATCTTTTTTTTTTCTCGTGTCAGCATTTTTAATTATCTTTATTTTAATGTATCTGTTGTGTCTGCATGATGTTTCTTTCTCGTTTTAATCTGTCGGCACACGCTTACATTTTTATTTACGTTTCTCAATTCATTCAAAGCATATCGCGGCGCACGGCCTGTTTCCATGGGTAATTCATTGTAGCCTCGCTTGTTACTCCCTTCCTGGTTGCGTTCTCCACGTGTTTCGCTGCGAGGTGGCCAGCGTGTGTTAGGTTATCGCTCTTTGGCACTCGCCGCCAGTTGCTGTGTTTTCAGCGTTTGCTCCGTTTTTGCATATCGCTATTGGGCGATTGCGGGTTTTATCGCCAAGGGCGATCAGTCCGGCGCTTTGCTTTGGTGTGCTCCTCAGTTATGTATCGTTGGCAGTCAGAGGATGCATGGAAGGATTTCTCCCTTAAGTTATAGGTCAGGGTGTAGCAATGTCACCAGAGCCTCCCTACAAATTAAAAGTTTCCACACAAATAAAAAGTCAGATTCTCTTACCATCATTCTGTCTAGTGTCACCTTATTAGGTAGCTTTCAATACAAAAAAGTATAAAGCTACCTATTGCAGCCGTTCGGAGGAAAGCACTTCCGGAAAATGTTGATATATTTTCGCCGATCATGACCCCCAGACCCCAAAACCACCCTCCGTTCAAATGTTGATTTATATATATATATATATCTGACCTATGTCATACGATAACGCTCGTATTTATAAATCAATTTTGATGAAACTAATTGTGTGTATTAAGCTCACCAATGTCTCGACCGAGTTTGTTGGCCAGCTTGGTCCGCCATTTTGTTTCAAGATGACGGCCATTTAAAAATTTAAAACTAAAATAAATATACATAAAAATTAAAAATTCAAATTTATTTTTTAATTAAGTGTTAGGCCTTGATACGAGGATTCCAGAGCATTTTTTGGTTTACCTCTATCTTAAAAAATGGCTGAGATAGAGCAGTTTGAAATTATAGGGTGGCTGACATTTTGAAACAAGACAGCACATTACAAAAATTTTCATTGTTGTAATAATTTTCCCAATCATCATACACATAAACCATTAGCGCCAAATTCTCGCCAAATTTGGCGACCAGGGGTTTTATTTTACATATTTATCAGCATTCATTTTTGTGTTATTTTCATTAAGATCACGTGTCTGCACATGGCCAGCATTTCCACAATGAACGTTTCAAGTGTTTCATCAAAGACATATATATTTAAGAAGTTTAACAATATTGGGGGAAAAAGATGGATTTCTTTCAAATGGTTAGCAAAATGTTGAAATGCATCAGAACAAATGCAATTCTAAATAAAATTTTCAGCAATTAACATTTAAAGGGGGAGGAAAAAAGAAGAATTCTATAGCATAAAATTCTTTTTTTTTTTTTCCTTCTGTTCTAAAATTCATAACAAGAAAAATGATA
Organism: Maratus michaelseni; assembly: GCA_963931845.1. Lineage (NCBI taxonomy): Eukaryota > Metazoa > Arthropoda > Arachnida > Araneae > Salticidae > Maratus > Maratus michaelseni. Next base: position 37,101,224 of record OZ007586.1, on the reverse strand, counting down.
AAAAGTATTATAAATTTTCTATACATATTTACATAAAAAAATCTTTCAGAACTTTAATGCTTTTGAATTTAACTAACTCATGAAAAATAGTAAGTGTACTTTCAAATTATTACACACAATTCATAACAAAAAAAGAAAAAATGTATGGTTCTCCAGCTATTTAATTTTCAAATTTCATATATATGTGGAATCTCAGAAAATTACAGCAATCATGTCATTAATAAAATATAAAAAAGCATATAGTAATTTAAAAATTTTTAATACAAGGTTCATACTAATTTAAAAAAAAGAGTATCCTGAATTCTTCTTATGTTTGTTTTAACCCCCCCCCCCCCCACCACACACACACAAAATAAAAAAATTAATTTAATTAACAGTGTTTAGTTTTCTATATAAAATATAGAAAAAGTGTTACTTAATTTCAACTTATTGATCTTTTTTTTTTTTCCAAGATCAAATATTTCTTAGTTTTTTTTAGTCTTAAGAGTAACTTCTCTAATAAGTAATATTTTTCTTTTAGCATTAATCAATTTCTTCTTTATTTCGGTCAGTGTTAATGTTATATGGATAATCTTCCATATTCAATTATAGATTTCATAACCACTGATTTCACACTCACTTATAATTCAATGGAATATGCCAGACACAGAATTTTAATTAAACAATTTTGTTTTAAGGTTATACTTAAAAATAATCATATTGGATACACTTAATTGCAGTCAAAATAGTACTTATAGGTAACCGCCATGTAAATTAAAAAAATCTCCTTTGTAAATAATAAAATTTAGTGCTGAGTGCAGAGGTGATTGTGTTCAGGTTATATACCTGAATTCAGGTATTTTTTCATTTTCAGTACAGAAATTCTGTTTTTTCTGATAGTTAAATTCATAAAATAAGACTAAAATATCAATTTCATATGATTGTTAAATATATTAAAATTCATATTTTTCATAATTTGACCTCCCTGTAATAAATTATATGTTCCTCCCCCCCACCCCCTTCTCAATACAAAAAAGTTTTCTTGCTAAAATTTCAGGTATTTTTCCATGAACCCACAATCACCCCTGTGAGTGATTTGATCTTCTATGTCTGGAGTGTTATTACACGCCCTTCATTTCCTTTTTTTTTCTTTGGATAGAGAGTGTAAAACGTGGCATGTGTCCACTTCCTGCAGATGAATCTAAAAAAAATTAAATATCATAAAACATACATAATTAAAAACCCCAGTTAAATTTTTCAAAAACCTACCAATATTGATATATATCTACACAGTGCCATAACTAGACAGATACACCAGCACAGGGCCCACATGTAAGGGCATCCAAAATGCAGTTCACAAGAAATTTTATTTTTAATTTTTTTCAGTCTTTCTACTGCGTATTTTAACCTATTTTATTTATTATTATTTTTTTATGTTAAAAAACCAATGCCAAAACAAGAAAAAAAGGTGAAAAAAAAACAAATTTATTTTACAACAATGGGCGAAAAATCTCATATATATTAATGTAACTCTAGGAAATTTATGTTTTGAAGATGTGTTGATATATTCAAATTATATATATTTTACTTAAGTTTTATAGAAATATGTCTATATTTAAGTCCCTGTTAAATTTTCACCCAAGTTTACAACTAGATATCAAAAATGTTTCCCCGAATTTTTAACATGTGCTACAGAACCCAAAAGTATGAAGTTGAAAATTGTTACTAACAATTTATAATGGTACAAAGGTGGTTCTAAAATCAGCTGCTCGGCAATGCAAAACTTTCCAACTCATTTTTAAACACCAAAGCATAAAATTGACAGGCCTGACTATTTAAGCAATTTCGAATTGAAATGAGTATTTGATCTTTTGAGAAATACTTATTGAGATATAAGCAATTTGTGTCATGTGATGACACGTTTTTCCCTTTTCTCATACTGCTGTGTTGGGAATTAGATTCAAAATGCTGACTTTGGCTTTATTTTGTGAAAGATCTGCCTTTACCAAAAAATGAAAAACGACTTTCGATTACATAGTTTTTGAATAAGAACAGCTGCCAATTTCATGCATTTCCAAACAAAAATTAATTCAGAAATGTGTCAGAAAGTAGCTCTTTTGAATTTGAAAAGAGCATTAAAGATTATTTTTCTCATTTAAAAATATTTTCTGTCATAGATTTAATCCTAAATAGTTCCCTCATGACAGCATTTCATGTCATTTAAAATTTGTTCTAAAATAGCAAATTTGTTATTTATACCCAACAACTGGCAGAAATGAGAAAAAATCAAAATTTTTATTCTTTAAAAGTGTTGTTCTACAACTGATACATACATACATACATACATACATACATACATACATACATACATACACACACACACACACACACACACACACACACACACACACACACACACACATATATATATGACTGGCTATGTAATAAGTTGAAACATTTGAAGAAAAGAAACTTACCAGCAACACCATTGTTTATTTGAGACTTTGGAGTACTACAACAAAACCCTTTATTCAAAACAGGAGTATCTGTTAACAAAACACAAAAACACAATCTTAAGAATTGGTGAAATAATATATATATATATATATATATATATATATATATATATATATATATATATATATTTAAATAACTGACACAATCCATCACAAACTAGGGGAGAAAAATGCTTCTACTAGAATCAGCATAACAAATTATTAAAACAACTGTCATTTATCAGTTTACTAAATTTATATGTATGTAATTCTTTTTCATGTAAGGTAAAATACAAAAAAGCATATGAAGGTTTTTAGTGGTAATAAACTTAGCTTTTATAACTGATAATAAAATATCTTAACTTAAAACTAGATTTTTACTTCGAGAAACATGATCCTACCTATGATAACGGGTTTATTTTCTATAAAAAATACTGAATCAAATGTCAATTGATGCAATTGAAGTTTTAAAGTTGACAGTCTCTAAAATGAATATTAATACAATTGCTCAGTAAAATAAAGTTAATTCCAGAAGATTATTTTTCTTCAGGCACATGCATTAAACTTACTAACAGATAAAAATTATAATTAATTTTTGCTTACCAAGGAAGAGGATTATCCATTGTGGCAGGAAGTAGGGGAATATCTGTAAATAAATCAATAATTAGTAAGAACCAGCAGGAAAAAATTACTTATACTAGACTCTGCATTAAAAAAAAACAAAAAAAAAAACAGACATTATGCAACACTGAAATTAAGGCAACTCCTTATAAAGTTTTGAAATTAGCATTGCTAAAATAAAATGTTGCCTTACAATATTGAATTTCATTGAAATATTAATCTCTCGTTCAAGGTCACAAACTTTTCTACACTATTTTTTTTTTAATTTAGCATAAATGTACAGAAAAATAATTCTAACGTATTAGCTTATATCCAGACTCAGGATAACATTATTTACCAGTTTACTAAGTTCATATGTATACTTCTTCAGGTAAGATAAAATACAGAAAAAAAAAATACAAAGGTTTTTAGCAGTAATGAACTTAGCTATTATAGCTGATAATAAAGTATCTGCAGTTATAACTAGAATTTTACTTTGAAAAACATGATCCTACTTACCATACTGGATTTATTTTCAATAGATTAATACTGAACCAAAAGTCAAATGATGCAATTGGAGTTTTTAAATTGACATTTCCTAAAAATAATAATAAAATTGAACAGCAAATAAATAATAAATTCCATAAGATTATTTTTCTTCAGGCTCATGCATTAAAATTGATACAAAATTTAAATTATATATATATTTTTTTTCTTGTCAACAGTAGTTTAAATATCTTGGAACAGGAGCAGAGGATTATATATTAAGACAGTAAATAAAGGAATTTCTCCGAGATAAATAAAGAACAAGAACCAGAAAAAAAAAATCAATTTTAAATAGACTCAGCATACAAAAAAATATATATTAAAGCTACTAGCATTTTCTAACAATACTTAAATTAATGAAATTCCATATACTATTTTGAAATTAGCATTAATAAAAAGGAATGAGGCCCTATAATATTTAATTTCATTGAAAATTTTTAACTCTCATTCAAATATGAAGAATGTGGGTTAAGATAACAATTTTTATGATGCTGCATAATGCATATAATTATTAAAAATTGACTTAGCAAGTGATAAAATGGCATAAAGAACAACATTTGTTTTTTCTCTTACCAACATATTCTTGCTTATTTCCTGACTATTTAGTTTCTTTTTTATGTTTCTAACATCAATCTTTATCCTTGAGCATGGAACATCTGAAATTCAATAAAGTTCATAATTATACACAAATACACACTCATACAAAAACAAAATACTGTAAGAAAGGGCAAAAGCAAATATGTAAAAAAGAAATAACTATGCCAAAATATAATCTAAAAAATATACTAAACATGGGTACAGCATAGCCTCTGAATCACATTTATCTCCCGGAGATATAATCTGCATCCTGCTGCCCATTCTCGTCTGATCTGAAAAGAAAAAAATTATTATAAATATTACTATGTTTATTATAACTTTAAATTATTCATAAATTCTTATTTATGTATTTTAAGTAATGTAAAATAATAATATTCAAAACTCTATTTGCAGGGGGGGGGGGGAGGCACTGTTTTATTATGATGCTGTTATACACAGCTGAAAAGCATTTGATAGTTTTATTCTCACATATGTTTTAAAATTAGCAAAGGTACTTGTTAATGATGTGTCTTAGTTTGAGAATATTACTATACAAGACTAGCAAATATTATTGATAATTATTCATTTTTGTGATTAATGTGTTTATTTAATGCCAACTTTTCTATTTTAATCAAATCTAACAAGCTCTTTTATCTTTTGTGCAATTTTCTCTTTAGGTTTTTTGAGGGGGGGGCAGGGGGGCAGGGAGGGGTTTACCTGTGGTGACAGATATATCCTGAAATGTCATATTCCTTGAGGGAACCTAACCCTACCTAATTGCCAGTGTTTACAATCAAAATTAAAGAAATTGTTTGAACTATAAACAGTACTTGCTGCTTAAGCAACATCAATTAATTTTCAAAATTTCAATGTATTGTTTTGAATGTTTTCTGGTATAACTGGGTGATAATACTAACAGTACTGTATACGATGAAATGAATTCAATAAACAAAATTATTCGCATCTGGATAAGCTGACTATTCTAATTAATTCCAAACATAGTTAATAAAAGAAGAAATAGATCATTTTGATGTGTTTTCTTCTTCTAGTTAACAGCTACAATACATTCTCCAGATATTGTTTCAAATATTAAAAATGTCATCAAATTATTTGCAAACTATTGCACCATCATGAGAAAACCAAAGAAATGTTTAATGACATCAATATTTTTTTCTAACACTCTTCTTTTTTTCATAAAGTTTAACAGCAAATAATTTTCTGAAATATTCTCTCCCAAAATTTCAACAGTCTTTCTACAGTAACATTTAATATTATAGCTAACTAATTAGTGTATGCAATAAATTTTGAAAAATCACTAACAACATAAAGAATTCAACATTAAGAATACTCATAACAAAGGATTTTGGGGAAAACCATGAAATTTACGATCTGGCCAGTCAACAGGCTTGGCTCTACAAATGACATATTTACGTCTAGCTTTGTTCAGAAGTTGAAAATTTCTGAAATAAATTAAATATTTGTAATAAATAATGTAATAACACAATACTGGGTACTTTTGTGCTAGCCGGGTGCAAATATGCAATTGATATATATATATATATATATATATACAGACATGTGTGTGTATATATATAACTGGTGTACCGCTAACAGAAAAATACCCAAAATTGCACATATTTATTAATTCAAAATAGGAACATTTTATATGAACATGAAATAATGATAAATATAAAAATTAGCAATTTCAAGTTTTATAAATAAAAGGATAAAGAACTGCCCAAAACAACTAAATATTTCCTCCTTGCCCATTCCCAATATCATCGATTATCTTTTTCTACTGGCAGGTACAAATGGGAGTAATTACACTGTGTATGGCGGAAAGGGGGGGGGGTGGAAAGCAAAGAAAAAAAAACTGAAAATCCTTCGCTTTCCACCCATGTTATTTTAGTTTCATTCAGAAAAAAACCCCATAACATTTAAAGATTATGCAAATTGTTATAGTTTCTGAAATAGATTAGATATTTGCAATAAATAATTAGGGGTCTTGATAGGTGGGGGTTTTTTTCACACTTTCTTTTTCTTTTATTTTTTCAAAGGGGGGAGAAGTTCTTTTTATGTGAAAATTTCTCAAGAAAAAAGAAATAAATAAAAGAAAAAGAAAGGGATAGAAAAAAAACAGTAAAATGCAGGTCAGACATAGTTAGCCAAAAGTGAAAATAGTTGAAATTTTTGGTAGTTCACTTCAGCTTGTGGTGCAATGAAAGAATGTGGAGGGAGAAAAAATCCAAATTCTTGCAAATATGAAAATAAGAACAAAATTTTAGAAGTTCGTTTGGTGATTTTAATATTGTAAAATTAATAAATATACCAAACAAGTTAAAAGTTTAAGTTAAAAAAATATTAAATTTTAACTTTTTTCTTAATATTAAATTTTAAATAAAGATTAATTTCATCTGAACTTGGGACTCCAATAATATAAAATAAAGAACTCATTTTTTATAATAAAAATTTTTTGATACATTAAATTAGCAAAATAAAATTTTAAATAGGAAAAAAATATAATTTATAAAATTATTTTAACTTTATTAATGTAAAATAAGTAGGAAAACTATTTTGTGTAGGGTCTGTTTTTACGAGATGAAATTTTGTGAAAGAGATTCCTGATAATGTAACAATAATGTAATATAATATAATAAAAATAATAATATATTATAATAAAGTAAAACTAATATAATAATAATGTATTTATAACAGAATAATGTATTATATTATTATTTCACAATACAATAATTTTGTTTTGACAGTTCTTTAAAATAATATGGTAACTTATGCAAACTTTTAAATGGAATGCAAATACATAAAAATCTGCCACTTACTGTTTCTTGGAACATAAAGGTTGACAATCCATATCCACTTAATTGTTTTACATTGAAACTGTGATCAAGAAAGGAAAAAAATGAAATATTGCTCGCTTTGGCTTGGCTTAAAAAACACTGATGCTGGCTCAAAGTCTCAAAGAAGATGAGATTGCTTAAAAAAAAAAGAGCATGAGAAAAACACAGGCTTTTCTTATTGTTTTCATCTAGAATGCGTGCGCACATCGAAGTCGACAAAGTGTTTTGCAAAATTCACGCTGTATCCAGGAACGGTGCAGGCTCATCATGCATGTTTGCTTGTAAAGGTGTTGAATTTTAATGCTAGCGACAGATGCTCATAGTTACGCTTTTTCAAAGCTGAGGTTCTTATCTATTCTACTTTCTTTGGTTTAGCCACAGATTTACTAGCATTCGTCTGCACCCAAACAATCCCAGATTATGAAACCAAGCTCATTAGTACCTTCAACACTCTTTTGAAATTTGAACTTTGAAGGGGTGATGCTTCGAGACCTATAACTACAAAGGCTGTTTGTCTCGAATGATCCATATATTTTATTCACAGAAACACTTACATTACTTTTTACAATTACATAAATCTTATAGATGAGGTAGCACAAGGAAATTTACAATACCAGAGAGTTACAACTGGGAGCTCCAAAAAGTATCGTGCAATGGAGCTGGCGGGAGTCGAACTGACAGCCTAATTCCTACGCTCTCAAGCGATTAGCAGAATGGTGCCTTAACAACTCGGCCACGGAGGCCACCCTTCAATACTCAAAAGTGGTCTATTATTTAATAAAAAAATAACACTAGAGAGTTGTAGTAGAATAAGAAGTTATATTTTTGCTCATTTTTAATTTCATGTTAAACAAAATTTAAATGCCCAGTAACAGACCTGACATTTTTTTGCTTCATAGTTATATATAAGTGCCCTACAGGACAAAATTTTAATAAAAAGTTGACGCTGACCATTTAAACATGTACATATATAAAAACTAATGTTAATCACAAACAATCGTTATTTATTTATTTATTTTTTTTTTCAAACTGAAAAATGCCTCAAATTTGAAAATCACCCGGATACCATATTTCATTACCATATTACTATTTGCATGCAATACCATATTAAAACATAAAAATGTTTTTGTATAAGTGCTATCATCATTAATTTTGATTAAAAAAAAGGTTTAATATGACTGTTTTGTTCAAATTAAATACTACTCAACCTTGTTTCTTGCTAAAACAAAAACATAAGTCAGGAACAGTTTTTCTGTTGTTCTTCTTTTAATTATTCATAAATTATAAAAACTATTTGATATTTACAAACTTTGAAGTATAAAATCTATAATCACCCCCCCCCCCCCCCCCAAAAAAAAAAAAAAAAAAACAACATAAAAATTTGTTTACTTGTGAATAATACATTTTTTCTTAATTTTTGAAAAGCTTTGATTCTGTGACCTGTGTGGTTTTTGAAATGACCAATTCAATTAATAATCCCATGTGAAGATGAAGACCTCATGTTTCTACAAGATGTCCCAAAAATATTGAAATATGCTTTAATTTTCTACCTGTTGGAGATGTGTAAGCAACAAATTACAAAAGTGTTTGAAATATGGTAGGATTTGAGACTATGTAGATGAAATATTCCTGATATTAATTCTCAAAAATTTACACTTTTTTAATTTTCATATATAATTTAAGAACCTACATCCGCAAAATCCTCTAAATATTTTGTCTTGCTACCATCTTCATTAAAGCAAGCTTTATAAAAATATTTCAAAGCAAAATAAATATTATTTCCTGCTCCAGATAAAACTCTAGATAAAAAAAACTTGGTTTGAACTTTATTTCAATGAAACCTTGTAAATATTTTCTTGGATTTCCATTCTTATCAAAACAAACTTTATGGAAATCTTTTAAAATTGAACAAACATTAGGTCCAGTTCCACTTAAAATATCACATAAATTACTCACTTTAAAACCTGCTTTAGTAAAATCCTCTAAATATTTTGTTTGATTTCCTTCACTATCAAACAAAAAATTATAAAATGCTTCAAAAATACCTTTAGCTTTAGAACCTGTTCTAGATAAAACACAGGAAACATTATATAAATTTGCTCCACTTTTGTTTAGTATTTGTAAATATTTTGCTGGATTTCCATTTTCATCAAACCAAACATTCAACAGATTTTTAAGCTTTAATTCCTGCACCCCATAATACACTAGATATAGTGAACAGGTTTATTCCATTTCTATACAGAATTTTCAAATATTTAGTTGGATTTCCTCTTTTACTAAACCAAAGATTATAAAGTGCCTTAAAAGTTACCTTTAACTCTAACTCCTGCTCCATGCAAAATATTAAACATATCAGATATGTTTACTCCATTTTTATCTAGAGTTTGTAAATAATGTGTTGGTTGGATATTGTTCTTTGTCAAACCAAAGATTGTAAAGCTCTTCAAAAACTTTTTTAGCAGCAGCTCCAGTTCCATGTAAAATACATCATAAATTGGAGAGATTTATTTTATTTCTATATAGAACTTGAAATATTTTGTTGGATTCCCACTTTTATTAAACCAAATATTGTAAAATTCTTCAAAAGCTGCTTTAGCTTTAGTTCCTGTTCCATGTAAAATACCAAATATATAAGATAAATTTACTCCATTTTTACAAGAGTTTGTAAATATTTTGTAGGATTTTCCTTTGTATCAAGCCAAATATTATAAAGTACCATCCTAGTAATATTATAAAGAAACCATCCACCAAATGGTTTGGTGTATGAAAATGGAACACATGGTTGAGAACAAGTGGCGATATATTGCTGATTACGACCTTCTTTATGCAAATCAATAATGCAATGCTTTGTAAACTTCATTATGACGGACGAACGACCCATGTTTCACACAAAATGAAAACAATAAAGATGCAAAGCATTTTTATAACTTAAGAAGTCCCGCAGAAGCTAATTTTATGCAACCTTCTGAACCAATCAGGAAAATTCATAAGTATTCTAATTTTTTGAACCACCTATTTTAGTATTCTAATACTTTGAATAATGAAAATAATTGTACAAAAATACAATATTCATTCAAAATTTAATCTTTTACAGTTTTCATTTTCTTTAATAACATGCAAATTTATTAAAACATCAACCACTGTTTTTTTTTTCAATTGCACTGCACTGAAATAAAGCTAAATGCAATTCCAAATACAAACGAAATTAATTATTCGAATTTATTTACTTGGAACTGTAATTAAAATTTTAACAAAAGTTTACTGTTTAGAACTTTTAAATAAAAAAAAGTAGCCACTAGTTTAAAGAAAGTGGCCACCTATAAAACTGCTACTACTGGCTACTAATGAAATTTCCCAGCTTTGTCCTTTAATGTTTGATGATAAAGGTTAAAAGGCAAAATTAGTTGTAACCACTGGCCACTAAATGAAAAAAGTGGCTATTAAAAATTTATCTGCCTATGGCCACATTTCCTACTTGAAAATTTCCCCAAAATGTACCCCATATGTTTAAAAAAAAAAAAAAAAAAACATGATATCTTCTTGTCATATTGTTTCTCAGAAGATTAGCAATCATTTCCCCCTTCTCTCTCTCAAATACCCAACAAGTTGGAAATTGTGCGTCAAACGTGACAAATGAGGTGCGCGTTCATACTATAGCTAGTTATATAAATATTGAGATTTTGATGATTTTTAATTCTGTGAAATGAATTATATCGTCTGCAGACTAATTTCTGTAATAAAATAAGTATCTCGGTCGCTTGACGATTAAACCTCGAAAGCTCCTATAACAAGAAAGCACAAATTTTTAAAAAAAATTTCAAGTTTCTTAATAAATATTTGTATCAATATCTTCTAAAGTTTTGATTCAATTTTCATAAAATTTGAAATGTCTCGACAAAATTCTGCAAAGATAATATATCTTAAATTTCAAACCATTCGGTTGGGTAGTTTTTGCGTTGCTATATGCGGACAGACAGACAGATGAACGGGCTGGGTTGGGTTGATTATTGACGGCCAATTATCTACACTTGGGATATAGGCCCGGGGAGTGCCCTTCGTGGTGGTCTTTCTAAGGGTCCACCTAAGGTCCACCTAACCCGTGTTTACACATGGATAAATCCACGAAAACTCCGAACGATTAGGCCGACGGGTGCGATTGTAATCGAACCCAGCACCTCCCATCTACCAGCTTCGAGAGCAGAACCTCTCAGCCACTGACACAGATGGACGGACCAGATGACGACAATAGGTGCTACATATTTATATAATTACGAACACAACCAAAAATACTATGGTCTTTGCTGACATTTTACCTTGATGCTGCATACTAGGAGAGTAAATTTCCCTGCATACCATCAATGTTTCCACTCTTGCTGACTGCAATATATTAATATTAATATATTCATTTGGGATATTTAATTTTTAAATTATAGGGGAGACTGGTACACAGTGGACCCCATTTTCAATTATTTTTTCTTTCTCTTTAACAGAGAGACTGATCTGCCAGAAAATATTTTTGAATGAAATATTTTAAACCTTTTTAAATTCCTCAGAATTTTCCCAGAACATAGTTTTCAATATTTTTCTAAATAACAATATTTTTATGCATGTGTAAAGTGGACCAATGTGTCCTGGACGCTCGGCACGCTAGTCCACCCTCCCCCCCACTAGGGCACAGTGGACCACTATTATGTATTATCTGAAATACAATATTTAAATTTATTTTTTATTGATATAATTCTCAATTATATCCGCTTTACCTCCAAAATAACATAACACAAATTTGCAAGTAACATTTTAAAGAAAACATACAAAAAAAAAATATTATAATTTGAAAATAACAGATTAAGATATAAGAATGATAGCAAATAAGTTGAAGTTATTAATTAATAGAATCATCACCAATTAGGCTACAGTTATATTTTTCAAAAGCAGTAAATGCAAAACAAAATATTTCTTACTATGTTAAAAAAAAATTATTTGTTTACTTTATTTTACAGTTATATAACTACTTTAAAACAATATTTCTTAAAAGAAAATAAGTAATTATTAAATATTTTGAACATTCTGCATTACAGGAGCAGAGTGGATTGTGGACCACTGTGCCCCATGCTTAAATTCAATAAATAATTATATTACTATTGTTTATAGCTTTCTTTTAAACATATTAACTTTAAAGTTAAATAAAATGAAGTATCTTACATTTACAAAATAGCTGTTTTATCTTATTTATATACAATCTTTAATTACTGAATAAAAGAAAAATAGGATGATGAAAAATTTTATTTTTAGAAGCTCAAAATAACCAATCGGGATAAAATGGTTCATTCTGAGCTAAACATGTGCTCTGAAGGATATAAATAATCAATCCAGTGCTGTTATCTATTAGTATAGGAAAGAAACTTAAAAAAAATTAAATAAATAAAATATTAGGGGGTGGCCTACTGTGCCCATAGGTCCATGGTGCACCGGTCTCCCCAACTAATAGAAATTTTATTGTTTCCCTTTTTTACTTAAAAAAGGGCCACTAGTTTAAACAAGAACAAAAAAATCATGCATCAAGCATAGATTATGAAACACTTTCCAACACAGCCACGAAACTTCACCGTTAAATAAGGTGAAAGAAGATATGTATGTAAACAGTTTAGAAAACATATACCACATTAAAAAATACAGTTTTCAAAATTACCTTCCAGTGTAAAAGAAATAGTCTAATTATTTTGTGCAGCCCTGTATATGATCAATAGATGTGGATATATAGCATGATAAAATTTAGTTCAGTTAGAATATTCACATTTAGCAATTTTCTCCAATCGATGGAAATGCACTCGAAATCCTTTGTACAGTTCTGTATATTATCTGAAGACTTTTATACGCACCACATATTAAGCTAAAAGGCAACTTAAAACTCACACGCAGCAATTACCAACCGTAAACGACAATGTATCTTTTTCTTTGTGTAACCCTGTATATGAATTTATTTATATTCCACAAACTTATATAAGTAACTAAATTAATTATAGTTCAGCAAGAAAATGCGTAACACAATTAAAAACTACCCTTAAGCAATTCACTCCCACAGTCTGTAATACTTATGGATTCCCTTGTGTAGCCCTGTATATGATCAACTGAGTTTATAAACACACACATACTATGAAAAAATTCAGTTAAACTTAAAAACGCCAACCAAAGTTGAAAACCCACTTATCTCACATAGACTGTAAATATTGCACATGTTCTGTAACCGATATCGTTAGTGTGTCCCTGTAAATAAAGGCAATGCACATCACACTTTCAAGAAAGCAATTTATAGTGCACCTCAGTAATGCATATAATTTTCATTATGTTTGAAATAATGAAATATCACTAAATCACACTGCAAATGATTTTTCCCCCATAGAACAATGTGTAACAGAATTTTTTTGTTTGACCCTGTAAATGAGTAATTAATGCTTTGCAATGCTACACACTTCAATTGAAATAGGAAAAATGCTATAGTAAACGAAAATAACATACAAAAATTTCAGGGTGATCCAAGTATATTTACGTGAGTTAGAGCACCGGCAGACAAACCGAAGTCATAAACACTTTTCAACTAGGTTGGAAAGTGTTAAAAAGTGGCCACTAATGAAATCATTACTACTGCCCAATGACTACTAAAGAAATTTTTTATTTCATTTTTGTTCGGAAACGCATGAAATTGGAAACTACATGGCAGAATCGCAATGTCGCAGAAAGAGAAAGGTTTCTTGCAGAAAATTTTTCCATTTGGAAAACAAAAATTAGAAAGGGAAGAAGATCCATACAGCAGCAGAAAGATCCTTCTGTATATGTTTCAATTCTCAAGAACTCTCTTGGTAAGAGGTGACAGTCTTCTGTGTTTTGGCAGAACTTTAAAGTTGAAAATCTTTATAAATGTTAAGCTCTAAGTTCTGCCCAGTTTTTTAATATTGTTTTGCTCTAGTTGTTTTATTTGTTACTTTGAAATAATAATACATAAATGAAATACTAATACATAAATAACAAATCATCTACATTTCCTTCCTCACTGAAATTTACAAACATAACCCTCCCCTCTCACATAGTTGATCAATCAACTACCTCCCCTCGAAAATTTTAGTTTTCATCTCTTTGACCTCTCCCCTCTCGCTCTCCAGTATTAACCCTTAACTGCTGTGACAAAAACTGCTGCATAGATACTGCGAGTGGTCTCTGAGATTGCTTTATTGAAAAATGAATAACAGGGTCGATTTACTCAGGGTCGCGATCAAACAAACTGTTTCTGTACTAAACTTTATGCACACAACTATTATAATTAAAATTCACCTATTCAGAATTCTCTAGCAATAGTACTAGGGCTCCAAATAAAACAAAAATTCACTATAGTTAGATCATTATAATATCCATAGTTAGACTGTAAAAATTGAAATAAAAAACTGCAGTCTGTGAGGTCGCTAACAACAGTTAAGGGATCACAGTTTAAAATCTTTTAAAACAATGTCTTAGAAAAAAAAAATCTGCCCTATATAATACATTAAAATAACAACAAATGAATGATCACTCCTCTCTCCCAAATTTTTTGCTTCTCTTCCTTCCTCCCCCCTAACACATAAATTTTAAAGTATTAAAAATTATTGCTTTTCTTTATATTTTTCCAGTTTCCTTGAGCTATGATATCTTACACTCACACACCATTTTTTTTTTCTTAATCGGTTGTAAAAAGGAAAAAAGTCGCCAAACTTCAGAGATTTTTTCCTTTAATGGTAACCTAGCTATTACGTTTCACTTATATTAATTTATTGGTTTGTCGCGGATTTGAAAAACGCGCCAATCAAAAACTTGCCAAACATCGATGCGTGAGTATAACACATCTGTTCTTTTCATTGTTCTATTTGTTACTTTTCATAAAGAATAAATAAATCATTTATTTTTTAACTATCCCTTGAAATGACCAATTCTCGATTCCCAATCCTCCAGCATACAAAGTTAAAAATATTTTTGCCAACAAAAAATAATCATTCTACATTTTCCAAGGGGAATTTCTAGATATAAGGGTGGGGGGAAAGGGGGCAATGTATTTCAAATTTATTTGGAGTTTGGCCTTTTAACACTCTTGTTTGACTTCAGGGACTTCCTGCAGAAGGATTTTGCAGTAATAAAGTTTGTCGCAAAAAGCATAGTAATTTTCTGCTACAGGGATTGGCAGGTGTTCTTATTCAGAAACTATCTAATCAAATGGTATTTTACATTTTTTAGTAAAGGTAGAAGATCTTTCTGAAAAGACTGTCAAAGATGACATTATGAATCTAATTTCTGAATGCAGGAAAGGAGAAAAAACTGTCGTCATGTGACAATATAACTCAATAAGTATATTATAACTCAATAAGTATAATTTATTTATCGAAAAATGGAAAACACCATTCGATTCCAAATCACTTCAATAGTCAGGCCTGTCACTTTTATGCCTTTACATTTAAAAATGAGTCAGAACATGTTTCAGAAAGTTTTTGGGAAAATAATTTGAGAAATGTCTTAAAACCTACACTAGTCATGCAAAGAAACTCTCATGCTAATGTTAAACCTATTGGAGCATTCTTTTTAAATTTCTCACTTGCTTTTTAATATTTTTAAATGATTTTTTTTTGCATAGGATAGCTGAGGTTGATCTCTAATCAGGCTAATTTTTACTTTTCAATTTCGGTTATAGTTTTTTTTTTTTTTTTTTAAATGAGGCTAGTTTTACTTTCAAAACCGATTCCAAAAGTAAAAGTAACTTTATAAAAAAAAATCTGCAACTAAAACTGAAAAGTAATTGATTCTGGCATGTTTTTGAATATTCTAGGTACTTTTTCCTTCTCCTGCATAATGTATTCTTATCTTTCACCTGCCTCTGTGACTGGCCATTGAAAAAAAAGCAAGCTGCATGTCAGATACGCTTATTTAGTTAAATTTTGATCATTTTGACGTGGACCCAGTCATGCATTTTCATGATATTATCAGAGATACTGACTTAAAAGATCGGCATATTGTTTCTTAAAGGGTGGTGGTCAAAGGATCTTCATGAACCAATTTGGTTTGATTATTTTTTGTTTTTATCAAACATTTTTTATCAACATGTATTATATTTCTGGTTATAATTTTCTTCAATCTATTTTTGCTATTGTTTTTTTCATCACCAGCTATAAAAATATTTAAATTGGTTTCTTTAGTATTAAAATTTTTGTTTTGTTTTTAAATTGTACTCATTATATATTTCACAAATATTTCTGCACAATGTAAGTACTATTTTTGTATTCCTCCCCTGGCAAATGTTGAATACTTATTGTGTTCATTTTCTTTTTCTTTTTTTTATGTTAATGTGCTTTAAAATGCCATTTTCGAAATTGAAGAAAGTGGAATTGCTCCTTGAGGAGAAACTCTTTCATGTCTGCAATGTTTTTTAAACAGCATTATCAGAAATAATTTAAAAAAATTGTGAAATTGTTCTTTAAATATTGCAACCAAAATTCATTTGCACATATGTAATTTTTTTTGTATGTGTTGTTAATTTGAATGTATATTTTTTGCAAACTAATTGTGAGTAAAAAATGAGCTAATTTTGGCTATGATATCTTACACTCACGCACCGTTTTCTTATCAGTTATAAAAAAGGAAAAAAAGCCACCAGATTTTGGAGATTTTTTTTTTTATGGTAACCTGGCTATTGTATTAAGTTATTGGTTTGGAGCCGGCTTGGAAATATCGCCAATCGAAAAGCCGCCAAATATTGCTGCGTAAGTGTAACATGTCTGTTCCCTATTTTTATAACTATTTAAGCCTACCTGACCCAACTTTCTCATAAAATGCACTCACCACAGCTAAGTTTTAAATTTAAGGGAAATTTAAGACTATAGGTAAATCAAAAACAAAGAGGAAATTGATGATTATTTCATTTTTAGATATATTCCAATTTAAAGCCATTTTTCTTCACAAAGAGCATAGAAAAATATGCCTCTATAAATTTTTAAATCAGGTTGACAGTCTGATCTACCCAGCGGATCACACAGAACAATTTTTAAAGAGAAGTAGAATGATAAAATAAAAATTCATCAACATACTTTGAATATCGTACCATTGGCGCACACATTTTTACAGTTCTTTTATTCTCAAATAATTCAACAATAGACGGAAATCTCTCAGTAACAGGGAGTTCCATAGTTTTTATTTAAGCAACAATATCTAGAATTCCTTTCACACAAGCTAAGGTTAACAAATATTTGAAAAAAAATTCACAGAGAATTATAAACTGTTTCGGTTTTAGAAAAGTATGCCCGTTTAAGATAATTTCAGAGAATATTAGTACATTACATTTTCTAAATATTCAAATACCGCGTGATAAACTTAAATGCCGGCGACCGGCTAGTTTTCCATTTTTCAAGAGATAAAAGACTTGTTTGGTTGGTTGGTTTGTAGTCTGTGTTGGTTGGTGTGGTTTACTAGAGCTCAGCTATGGCTGTGTTCAGAACCGAAGATCAGGCGGCGCGCGGGCGATGGAGATTAAAATATGGAGTGATTCCATACTGTGAATGAAATTGAAAGGCCCGCGTTCATTATCTTTGATTTGGACATTTGACTAATTTGCGTATTTTAATGTAATTTTCATAGTACAAGTAAATAGTAGTACTGTGGATATTTTGTTAATATCTAGACGCGATAGAACATAGAAGACTTGATTGGTTGGTTGGTTTGTAGTCTGTGTTGGTTGATTTGGTTTACTCACAGAATGATTGTGTTCAAGAACGAAAATCGGGCGGCGCGCGGGCGAAGGAGAGAAAGGTTATGGAGTAGGTCTTATCGGAAATTGAAATAATTTAATATATTGAAATAATTTAATTATTTTAAGCTTCTGTGACTCGGATTAGGTGAAACTAGCGACTACACATCTTTATCCTCCAAAAAAAAATTGATTGTATAATAGGAATATCTACTTTTATTGCATCATAACAAACCCCCGAAACATTCATGAAAAGCATCACGTGATCAGATAACCCGATCAGCGTTCATAACCTGCAAATTTTTAGCGCGGGCTGCGCGCGGGTGACTCACAAAAATTCTGTGGGCGATTTGATCACGTTATTGGGCTCTTTGTCCTTTGTGTCTTACTTGGTTTGGTAGGTTGATTGATACAGCTGTAGCAACATGATCGGATATCTGAAAATTTTCAACTTTTTAACATTCTAAAATGATTTTTTAAGCCTTTGATCCAACATAAAAATAATAGAATATGAAAATATGATGTATATATATATATATATATATATATATATATATATATATCATGATATAATTATATTATATATATATATATATATATACATCATATAGTTACATAACTGCTGTCAACTTATATGTCTCAGAAACTACAGCACCTACTAAAACTGATATATTAGTTTAGTTCATAGCAGTTACATAAATATCTATATTGTACGAAACAATGCATATAATAAAATAAAGTTTTATTTTCTATTGGGACTTAAAACGGCCTATAGAGGCGCTGATTGCAGTCGTCGGTACAGGAGAATTGGCCCTTTAACTAATGCTAAAGTGCCATTGAAACCATTATTTACTGTAAACGCGTTTAAAAGTGTTAGACATTCAAATTTGGATAATTTTTACTTTGACTTATAAACGCAGAACACAAATAGCACATGAAATCTGAAATTGTGCATAAAAATAATCATTATGAACAAATAAATAATGCATGTAACGCAATGGGATTGCAAGGGATTTTCCTGAAGGGAGAAGTTATATCCTTTTTTCCACCAGATGGCGTATTCCAGCGCTTGAATTCCCAATAACCAGTGCAAACACAATATTGGTGGTTTCAATAAAATTAATGTAAACTCTTAAAAAAAAAAAGGGTACTTTTTGGTTAACCGGGCACCAGTGAAACAAATGTAAATGTATACACAGACACATATATATATATATATATACACAAACATATATGTAGATATATATTTATATATTTTTTTTCACTGGCGCCCGGCTAACCGAAAAGTACCAAAAATTGTTATGTACTTTACTGACGTTTGGGTTGTCCTACACAGATGAAAAGTATGGATACAAAGTGAATACTCGCCGTTTATTTCCGATTTTTTCCCCTAAAATTATTTATTAGTTGCTTTATATTTTTTGGATAAATAGAATGTTAATAAATCAAGGTCGTGATACCAACATGTTAAAAGATTTATTTCTTTATTTGTAATAGTAAAATAAAATCTTTGTTAAAATTTGATAAAAAAGCTTTTAAATATTTTATTAAAATATATTTTTCGATAACAACCTTGTTGAAACATAATTATTAATTTCTAAAAATTTATTTTTCTTGAAATTCATTTTTTGATGTAAATTGCATTATTTATTATATTGCAGTAAACATCCTAAAACACGAGAAACAAATGCTAAAATACTTATACATTCAGTAGAAAATTTATAAACATTCTAACTATATTTTATTTATATTCATTACGAAACTAGACGGTAAACCACATGTATTTTACCTCTTTACAAAAACAGGTACTGATATTTCTAGTTTTAAAAATGTATATATTTTACATTTTATTTTTATAATATTTTTTACATTGTAAAATATGCTTTGCATTCTATTCGCACTAAAAATTCACTGTGGAAGTACTCATTAAAAAACATGGAGAAATTCGTGAAAATTGACTATATTTCCATTCCTTATTTTACATTTGCTAAAAAGAAAAAAAAAATAATAATAATGTTTAAACATTAAAAGGCACTGTAATGTAAAATTTTAATCGTAAAATAGCTGAATTTGTCGTATTTAATTAAATAAGTAATTTTTAATAATATCAAATTTTACTTTTATAAAATATATTCCATTAATCATGAAAAATACAAAGCAACCGATTAAACATTTTTAACTGAAAAACATAGAAAAATCAAACAGAAATTTTGGGGGATCGAACCCGCAACCCCCAGAATCAAGATCAGTGCTCTAACCATTCGGCCACCAAGTTCACTTCTGATAAATTTCTAGACAAGAAGATATTAAGAAATATTTAAACAATGTCCTATGCTCTGACAAATTATACAGATTTATTAATAACACTGACAGATAAACATGGTTTTGTCTGAAATTAATTAATAAAAATTGTTATCACTTAACCATCCCCAAGACTTTATCGCCTCATTTGGCAGGGTCCAACATTGAATATTGTAATAAACTATTCACATTTGTGTGTTTTTAAAATAAGCAATAAATAATAATTACTACTCCAAATGTGAAAATCGATCTTTATAAACCCTCCCCCGAAAAAAGTGAAAGAAGGGCCTCATACTACTTTAAAGATTTATTTATTTTAATAAAAGTGAGCAATAATATCAGCTAAAATATATTCATAGCTGTGTGTTTTCATAATAATATACTACTCTGAAAGTTGAAACGTGGATTCGATCTTTACAACCCCCCCCCGCCCCCTTCCGGCTTCCAAAATAAATAAATAAATAAAATTTAAAATAAATTAAAGACAAATAATAATTTTTAGTACTGCTTTAAAATTTTTTTAATCTTAAAATAAAAATGAGCAATAATATCAGCAAAAAGTAATCAAAATCAAATATTTTAAGATATACATGGTTATTTAATGTAAACAAGCAGAATTTTGTTTTTGAAAACTAAATACAAATTAGTAAATCAATTACAATTTAATAATTTAAAATTTAAGATAATAGTTTCGGTACTAAGTACAAAGTAAACGGAAGTTTATATGTCTAGTTATACAGAATAAATAAAAAATACTAATATCTCTAAAATTAAGTTATCGTAACATTATTGTTGGTCTTTCTTTCGGTTCCGGCAGCGAAATTCTAAAAGATAGTCACGTTTTAGCATTATGGGCAAATCCATCCACCTCATTGGTCATTTAGTCGTGTCCTTTTCAGAGAGTAATCCCTTGGCGGTAGGGAAAACGTCGCCAACTGACTTGTCTATTTCTATGGTTAGAAAAACGAAGAGGAAAAAATTAAGTTGGTAATTTTGAAGCGAATGTTATATTCAGCTTTCATTTAAAATAAACCATTGAAAATAAATTAATGTTTAATGACATTTTATAAAACGAGAGTGGACCGGTTTAGATTTTAAGCTGTATAAAGATTTTAAAATGATATGACAGATACTTTTTCAGAAAATGGAAATTAAAAAGAAATTTTGCTTTTTTAATAAAAAGAATATGAAAATTCCCACATTGCTCTAAAGAATTTAATAACCATCGTTAGAAAAACATTTTTCTATAGCTTAAGATAGTATAAAAAACATTAAAAAAATATATAAGCTCTTATTAAATAAATATAAGCGTCAGTACTGAACATTTTCAAAAAATTCTGTCCAAAAGAAATTAACTAAAAAACCGCTGTAAGTTTTTAAATAAATTTTAAACATAAAGAATAAACATTACAAAAAATATTATATAAAAACTTTTGTATATCTAAGTTGATTTTTTTTTCTTATTTATGCTATGCTGTCCTTTTAAAATAAAAGTTTAATATTATGTAATATATATATATATATGTGTGTGTGTGTGTGTATGTATATATATAAATTAATTCAATTTAGTATTTATACAGGTGTAATCCATTAAAGCCTTATACTAATGTTTACTTATCTACTTCAAATAAATAATGCTCTAAGCCATCTCATAACATCGCAAATTTTCTTATTGTTAATCTGATGGTATTTCACATACGCGTACAGTTTTGAAAATTATTGGTGGGGCTCACTCTTTTTTACACAAGTAAGTGTTTATGAGTGTAAAAAGATCGATTGACAATTTAATGTTGCCTTTTGCTTTTTTAACTCCCTTTTAAAGAAATTAAACATAATCGTATATTGATAAATAATCACAAGTTAAATAAAACATTAAGACAATATAAAAAATCGAATGTACGGACCCATTTATAAAATGATACTCGCTGATGTTAGCGAACCGTTTATAATAAAATGACAATAAAATTTGACTTTGTATAACTTTTTTTTTCTTATTGCGGAATATGGATTTTTTTTTATATAAAAAATTCAAACGTCAAGCATTTTAAATTTAAAAAATAGAGTGAAAAAATTTTCCTAATGCCGTTTATCCTTATAACAAAAGAAAAATAGGAAAAATGGAACATTTAAAAATTCTATAAAATACTAGAAAGTTAAAAAAGAAAAAAAAAACTAATGGCTAGGCCTACAGGCACAGTTAGATTTCGAAGACGCAGACCATGGGGTGCCTGTTTATTGATAATTGCAGAAAAAAATTAATTTTTGCCATGATGCGGCAGTTGGAACCGCCCAGTTTGAAATCTACATGTGTTTATAGGCGGAGCCAGCGGGGATTTTTTTTTCTGTAAGGGTTGGTTCTATAAAAAACTTGTCAATATAAAAACTGTAGATAATATTAAAAGGATATTTAATAAATTTAATCGGATTTGATATATTTTGAATTGATGAAGTTATGAATTTTTTTCTTCTAAAACCCCTATTCCCCCCCCCCCCCTTGGGGACATTTTTAATGAAATAAAAAAACTGACATACATAAATTTTTGGCCCTTTTCCTAGAAGTAATAATAACTTTAAACGGATTCAATATGTATAAAAATTAAGAAGTTATGGTTTTTTTCCGTTTTTACAAAAAGCCCCCTCATTTCCCCCCCCCCCCCGGTTCGATTTTGCCCATTAACGAACTTGACCGAAATTTTATGTATGAGTTTGGAAGAGATTTGTGCAGAATTATTGAAGTTATCTTGTTCATAAAAAAGTGATATATATATATGTAGGATTTAAGCTGGCGTCTAGGGGATGAGAGTAATAGTCCACACGTTTTTTCAATTGATTAAAACGTTATACTTTTAATTCTTGATTATCATATAAAATATTTACAACATTAATTTAAAAACATATATACACTTAGAATTGATCCGACCGTCTGTCGGGCTTAATCATTTGTTAAATGCGCGGTTCCACCGACCGGCATAGAATTAACAAGAGACCACCGTCGATCCGTCTGATCGAGGCGAAGGCTGTAGCACATCTACTCTGTTCTCACGATAAAATTGCACATCATCAAAATTTATATTGTTCGCGAGGCATCATTCAACTTCACAAGCCCCAATAAAGTATGTGCTTGTGTTTGCAGTCTAAAGTTCAGATGAGAACTCCTGCGACCACAACTCGGCCGTCCTGACTGTGCTGTGTCCTCACAGTCATCATCTACTAATTTCACTAGGTATAGAACCAGTCGACTAAAATCTAAAATTATCAAATACACACAAAAAATATATATACAAACAAAACAATAAACAATAGTAAATATTGAAACATACAGTGTTTCCTAAAATATAAAAATGAAAATAACACAACAAAACTTGTTATAACGTTGAAAATTGCTTAAAGTTCAGAGTTCACTCATAATGTTCAATAAAAGTAAAAAGAATATTGTTTCAAAATATCAATCTGTCCAATTTGTCCATCGTTTCATAAAGTCAGCAGCACTCGATGTAATGTTTGGACCATCATGGTAGCCAATTTTCTTTACGTTGTATCGATCCTTTCCTTTCACTTTGGTGATTTCATAGGGACCGAGAAATTTAGGTCTCAACTTCATGCCTGTACCAAATTGTGTCTTTTGTATAGCTACTAAATCACCGAGTTTATAAGTGTATGCCGTTTTTCTTTTTTTATTAAAAGTTTTGCGATTCTCTTGCTGTATTTTTAAAATGTTCTCTCTTGCAATTTCCCTATTGAAATTTCTCTCTGACATAATCGAATTTACATGTTCTTCGTCTAACAACTCTTTTATTTGCAAATCGTTTTTATGTCGCAATCTCACTCCGGTTAGAAGCTCAAATGGTGAAAATTTTGTGCTTCTAGATATAGTGCTGTTTAT
The DNA here is from genome assembly GCA_963931845.1 of Maratus michaelseni. NCBI lineage: Eukaryota > Metazoa > Arthropoda > Arachnida > Araneae > Salticidae > Maratus > Maratus michaelseni. The sequence continues at coordinate 37,077,236 of OZ007586.1, read as the reverse complement.
AATTCGCTAAACCGATGCTACATATTTGTACCATTTTGTGGGGTCTTCTATGCTAAGTTTTGATAAAATTGGTATCAGTATTCTGTGCATCCGTTCTATCTGGCCATTTCCTCTTGGAACACCTGTCGTTATTGGGACATGTTGTATTTTTTGTTCGTTACAATATGCTTCAAAATCATCGGATGTAAACGCGGGTCCTTTGTCAGTTATTATTCGGAACGGGTTTCCGAAAATGTTGTGTTGTAATTTTAATTTATCTATAACTTCTACGGCAGCAGTAGTTTTAACTGGGTATAACCAGACAAATTTTGTGAAAGCATCTACGACGGTAAAAATATGATTATAATTTTTGTGAGTGGATGGCATTGGTCCTATATGATCAATATGATAAGTCTCAAGGGGAATATTTTGTTTTGGGATCGGGTTCAATAAACCTTCTCCTTTCCCTTGCTTTTTATTACACAAAATGCACTCTACGCAATTCGCAATGACATTTTCTATTTGCTTCCTTAACTGGGGTATAAAATAGTTTTCTTTTATTATTGTTTCGGTTTTTGCTACAGCATAATGACCTTTATTGTGAACATGGCGTATTATTTCTTTTTGCATATTTACGGGAATCATCAACAGTTCTCTGTCGTTTTCATATTTATACAGTATGTCATTTCGATTAAAATATTCCGGGCTTTCATTTTTTTCGATTAAATTTTTGATGGTTTGAATATGCTCATCTTCTTGTTGCGCTAATTTAATTTTTGCTGTTAATTCGTCATAAGAACGTGTTACTACCAATACCGTATTTCTGCTTAGTGCATCGACATGCTTCATTTTATTTCCCGCTCGATGTACTATTTCATAATCAAACTCTTGTAAAAATAGTGCCCATCTGGCAACTTTTGGCGCAAGATCTTTTTTGTCGAGTGTCTTTTGGAATGCTTCACAATCAGTAACAATTTTAACTTTTGTTCCCAATAAATAATTTCGAAATTTTTTCATTGACTCGATTACCGCAAGTGTTTCTAATTCATAACTCGAATATTTTGATTGAGTAGGTGTAGTTTTTCTACTCATGTAATGTATGGGGTGTAGGTTTTTGTTTTCATCTTCCTGTAGTAGGACACTACCAAAACCTATAGCACTTGCATCTGTGTGCAACTCTAATTTAGCACCGCGTCTGAATATGTGCAATACTGGGGTATTTACTAATTTCTCTTTAAGTGTCTCGAAAGCTTCTTTTTCGATGGGTCCAAATTTGAATGTATTTTCTGCTTTTAACAAATCGCTTAAGGGCTTTGCTACTGTAGCATAGTGAGGAATGTATTTTCTAAAGTAAGATGTTAAACCTAAAAAACTATGTAGTTGCTTAAGAGTACGGGGTTCGGGGAATTTTTTCACTGCCAAGGTCTTAGCTTCTGATGGCCTAACCGTACCATTTTCTATTATGTAACCTAAAAATTCTATTTTTCGCTTGAGAAATTGGCATTTTGTAAAATTAAACTTAAGTCCGTAATCAGCTGCAATTTCTAGAACACGTTTCAATTTTAAAAGAGCTTCTTCGTCAGTTTGCGCAAGAATTATAATATCATCTAAATAAACTAGTACAACTTTTTCTTTAATTAGTTGTTTAAAGACAACATGGATGTATCTTTGGAACTGTTGAGGTCCAACCGATAGTCCGAAAGGGAGTTTCTCGAACTGGAATTGAGAATTATGTGTTACAAATGAGGTATATTTCTTACTATCCTCTGCAATATCGATGTGAAAAAAACCATTTTTTAAATCTAAGGTAGTGAAAACTTGCGCTTGTTCTATGTTGTCTAGAACTTCTTCTATTATTGGTAAGGGGAAGTGATCTTTAATTATTTTTTTGTTTAGGGGTCTGTAATCTACACAAAGGCGCCATGAATTGTCCTTCTTCTTCGCTAGAACTATAGGGGATGCATAGTTCGAATGACTTTCTGTTATAATACCTGAGTCTAACCATTCCTGTATCTGTTTATCTACGAATTCCTGTTCCGGAAATGCTAACCTACGTGGTCGCTGTGCAATTGGAACATCGTCTGTTAATATTATGTTTACTTTTAAATTCGTATCTTTAATTTTATTAGGCCTATAGTTAGTGATAAGTTCCGTTAATTTTGTTTCAATTTCCTTGTTTGTAATATGACTAGTATCTATCTCCTGAAAATTTATTGAATTTGCTGTTTCAGCTAAACAAATCTTTGTGGTTTCCATTAAATTCGGTTGCATATCTGTACACTCTTCATTTTCTAACAAACAGTCACTTTGCACTTTAATTGGCATGTTTGATTTCTCAGCAAAGTTAAAAATGGGAGTGTTGCGGTTAAATTCTTCGGTTCTCACGAAATCAGCGTGCGTTGCAGTTTTTTCAAATGTAGGAGAGGTTTTTAACACTGACCGCAAATAATTTCTGGGTGTGCTGAAACTGATGTGGGCAAAATTTTTTCTTGTGATTTCTCGTGGGAAAGCTATTGCGTAATTGATTTTGACTTCTTTCAGTTTTCTTTTTCCAGTAATCTGAATTCCGTTTTCAGAAATATTGAAATTTACTTGTTTTAAAAATTTACTCCCCAATATAATATTATAATTTAAATCTTTTACAATATATAAATCGGTATTTACAATATAATTATCCATCTCAACATTTAGATTCACGTAGCCCATAGGTGTTACATGGTTTCCACCTATACCTGACAAAGTTATATCATTTGCATATAATTTGGGACGTCCTAGAGAATCATAAGTGTCTAAATTTGCCATATTTACTTCGCTCCCTGTGTCAATTAAACTTTCAATACTTTTTCCTAAAATCATCACGTTTCTCATTATTCTATCTGAAGAAATTGAGATGTCGCTTGCAAAGGAATTTACACTTTTAGGGACATTATAAGTACACTGATCCGCTTTATGACCTATGGATTTGCATTTGAAACAAATGGGTCCTTCTCTTTTACGTGGGCAGTTAATCGACTTGTGCGAAAATTCGTTACAGTTGAAACAACGAATTTTTACACTTGAACTATTTTTTTGGGCACTTGCGTAATTTTTCTCATACGGCACGCGACTCGTATCACTTCGATGAAATGTCCTATTACTTTCAATCGAACGTTTTCTAAATTCCGAATTCGGGTTTCTATAATCATTTTTTCTAATATTGTTCCTTGCTGATTCATAATCGTCTAATTTAACAATTAACTCTTCTACATTTGTTATTTTTGGCAATTCATCACAAAAATGTTCACGAATGTCTGGAGGTAATTTTTTCCGGATTTGATCCACAACTATCAGGTCTTGAAATTCTGAAAAAGTCCGTATTTGAAGACCTTCTATCCATTCTCGTAGAAATGTGTTAATCTCAAAAGCATAATCACGCCAAGAAGATGAAATGTCTTTACGATGATTATTAAATTTCTGTCTAAATTGTTCAGGTGACAAGCGGTACCGTTTAAGCAACAATTTCTTCACGAAATCATAATCTGAAGCATTGGGGTCTGGTTCCCGACCAACGAATTGTACTATGTCAAGAGGTAACAAACCTAGCAAATGAGAAACCCACTCACTCTTATCTAATCCTATTCTATTTATTTGCCTTTCAAAAAGGTTAAGATATACCCCGATATCACCTGGTAATTCAAATTTCGCCATAATTTTTAACAAATTATTTTTATTTGTTGGAGGGGGGGGCATTAGCACTAATTGTTGACTGCAACTCTAACTTACGAATTTCAAATTCCCTCTTTGATTGTTCCTCAGCTAATTGCCTCTCTCTCATTTCTTTCTCTTCCCTGTCTGACGTAATACGCATTTGAATATTTTTCGTGTATTCTTCATCGTAATTATCGGATTTAAGAATTAAGTCTGTCAGTACTGAACATTTTACATTTTCTGGCAATACTAGATTTAATTCTTCAACCAATGTGATTAGGTCACACTTTTTAACTCGCGCGAGGTATGCCATTTTCTATTAAATTCAAAATTAACTATCTAATCGTAATAAACAATACACATAAAAAACATTTTTTTTTCACTTACTTCAATAAGAGATCCAATTTAAATATATAAAAATAAAACATATAAAATATACACTATGCATGGGAATCTGAGCTCCCCCTTTTTTTTTAAGACCAAGGTTCGACCGCCTTGTCTTTTTAATATTACTGAATATTACCTGCACAAAAAATAAAGCACTACAGGTAATTAATTTTCGTTTTCTTTAAAATAGCGTAAAGAAAGGTACCACCACCTTTTTTCTTTTAAATATTACCTGCAAAAAAATTAACACTACAGGTATTTATTTTTTTTTCGTTTCCTTTAAAATATTATAAAACAAAAGGTACCACCACCTTTTTTATTCTTTTTCAATATTACCTGCAAAAAAAATAAAGCACTACAGGTTTTTTATTTTCTTTATCACTTCGTTGAATGCAGGAAGAAAAAATTACACCCTGCTTTAATCTTTGTAATGTAAAAAGATAAAGACAAACAAAAATAATTTCACTGCGTGAAATCACTACTTGCGTGCACAAAAATAGCTACAACAACAACAAAAAATAATCACTCCACTTTCTTTCACTAATGAGACCAAAACATCGCACTCGATGCGAGGCCTTTTTTTTCTTCTTCTGTAGAAAGATGTCACAAACACTCAGGAAGCAATTCACACTATTCACACTTTTCGGTGCAAAAACACTGTAAAACACATCACATCTGGAGAAAAACGCACGTCAATAGGTCAAATTATTTCTTGTATCAGCTTCGGAAAACTTTTCTTCTTTCTCTTTTTCGAAGCATCGGAAATTTATGATAAGAAGTCTGAAGTCTGTCCTCTGGTGTTCAAAAAATTATCGCGGCCGAATTCCCAAAATCTGTAGGATTTAAGCTGGCGTCTAGGGGATGAGAGTAATAGTCCACACGTTTTTCCAATTGATTAAAACGTTATACTTTTAATTCTTGATTATCATATAAAATATTTACAACATTAATTTAAAAACATATATACACTTAGAATTGATCCGACCGTCTGTCGGGCTTAATCATTTGTTAAATGCGCGGTTCCACCGACCGGCATAGAATTAACAAGAGACCACCGTCGATCCGTCTGATCGAGGCGAAGGCTGTAGCACATCTACTCTGTTCTCACGATAAAATTGCACATCATCAAAATTTATATTGTTCGCGAGGCATCATTCAACTTCACAAGCCCCAATGAAGTATGTGCTTGTGTTTGCAGTCTAAAGTTCAGATGAGAACTCCTGCGACCACATATATATATATATATATATATATATATATATATATATATACAGGGTGTTCCGTTAAAGGGGTCCAATATTAATAGGGGTAATAGAGGAGATCACACGGAGCATAAATCAGTATATAATGCCTGGCCGGATCTCAATAATTTTCAAGTTACAGCAAATAGAATGAAAAATCGGAAATTTGTAAAAAAACCCTCATTGCTAAACTATCGATAATGCTACATAAAAACGAAGCACATATTTAGAAAGAGCAGAAAAAATCCTACGAAATGACATAAGTTGTTTTAGAATATTGAGAATTAATGGCGAGTTACAAGCTCTGAAACAGTGAAAAAATACAAAATCAAATATTTAGCAAAATAGTTAATCGTTAATTCCAAAAATGCAACTCTACCTACATCAAGGAAAATGTTATAAAATTTGGTCCATTCCGAAAGCTTTCGAAGAAGCTGACAATAAACCATATCAGTTTAATTGTATGGGAGAAATCAAGCAGTTCCCTAGTTACAACTCTGTACTGTTGCACGCTCGGAAAGAGCGACCCATGACGATTGTAAACACCCCGTTTTAATATCTTTCAATTATACATTTCTGATCAACCTCTATCAATACCCTTTCATTATTCAGTCTGGTCAAGTGAATGACATATTGTGCAGCTCTCGCCTTGTCTTAAAGCAAACTCCGTGACTGCTGCGTTTCCTCCATGAACTTTCAGGATGATGAAGAAGAAGTACTTTTTATGCAAATTTTCTATGTGTATAGGAAGAAAAGTGTAATAAAACAGCAGTCATCAGTGGGCGTTATGTTAAAGGGAGGCTGTTGTAAGTGGGATTGTAGTAAGTTGATGTATAATAATTATGCCGGAATACTCTAACGAAGAATATGCGGACATGCATCTGATGTACGGGCAAGCTCATGGAAATGCATGTCTAGCACAGCGCATGTACCGTGAGCAATTTCCAAGGAGACGTTGCCCAAGTTCGAAACTCTTCATAAAAATCGATAGACGATTACGGGAGACTGGATCGTTTAATACAGCAAGCATTGATGCAGGGAAACCTCGACATGTACGAACACCTGCAATGGAAGAAGATGTACTGAATATTTTTAAAGATAACCCCTCCACGAGTACACGAGCTGCTGCGTCTGAAGTCGGTGTTTCTCACCAAAGTGTGTGGCGTGTTCTGCGTGAAGAAAACATGCACCCCTTTCATGTGCAGCGGGTACAACTGTTATCAGTAACAGATTGTGCTCAGCGGACAGAATTCGTACGCTGGTTGCTTAATGTAACAGAAAATAATCCACAATTTCTGGAAAATATTTTATTTACTGATGAAGCAACATTTACGAGAGAGGGCGTGGTAAACACGCACAATATGCACACATGGTCATATACAAATCCGCACTCTGTTTTCCCGTCGAACGCACAACAAAAGTTCAGTGTGAACATATGGGCAGGTGTCCTCGGCGATTATCTCATAGGACCATATTTACTCCCAGATGTACTCAATGGCAGTACGTACTTGGTTTTCCTACGGGATATCTTACCGCAGTTACTGCAAAATGTGCCAGCAACATTGCGCCACAATATGTGGTTTATGCACGATGGCGCACCGGCACATTTTTTCATAGGTGTTCGCAATCACCTCAATTCAACATATCCTGGGAAATGGATTGGACGCAGTGGACCTGTTGCTTGGCCTGCACGCTCTCCAGACCTCAATCCGTTAGACTTTTTTGTTTGGGGACACCTTAAATCGCTGGTGTATGAAACGCCTGTGGATACACCGGAGGATTTACTAGCGCGAATCGTTGTCGCTGCAGGAGACATTCCCAACTCCGTCGGAGTTTTTCGGCGTGTTCGCCAATCTTTACGACGTCGCTGTCGGCTGTGCGATTCTGTTAATGGGCGCAACTTCGAACACCTATTATAATAATGTCCGTTCGTCTGCCTTCCGACATTGAACTGTGCAGCGCAGGCCAGAAGACTATGCTTCACATATGTCATAAAGTACGTGGAATGTAATTCTTTATTTGTCATTTTTCTTTTATTTTCAACACTTTTTGGCACAGTATTTTGTAAGTCACAGACTGTGGTGTACTCAAATTGTAAATTACAAAGTTTGTATGAATTAATTTAAAATTTAGTGTCTTTTTTAAATTTATAATTAATAAAATTATTATGCTATTTGTTATTATTATTTCCTATCATAAATTATGATGCACATATACATACAATAATTGTCCATGTAAAACATGTACTGAAACTTCTTGCATAGTTAGAAATCGCAATATTTTTAATTATTTCCGAATTTTCACCACCAGTTTAATTTTAAGGAATTTAACTTAAGCTTTATATCAATAAAAGACCACTTTAAAATGTAGACTATTATTGTAAAGTTATTTTGGTTCATTCAACTCTTGAATAATTAAAAATGTTGCATCTCAGAAGAAGCATGATCGAAAATGTATAGTTGAGAGTAATTAAAAAGGCGGTGTTTCCAATCGTGATGGGCGGAGTTTAACCTTTGCTAGTGTCAAAGAAAGCGGAGTTGTAACTAAGAAACTGATTAATTTCTCTCACACAATTAAACCGATATGGTTCATTGTAAGCTTTTTCGAAAGTTTTCGGAATGGACCAAATTTTACTACATTTTCCTTGTTGTAGCTAGAGTTGTCTTTTTGGAATTAACGATTAACTATTTTGATGTATATTGGATTTCGTACTTTTTTCACTGTTTCAGGGCTTGTTGTAACTCGTCAATAAATATTGCTATTTTAATACAATTGATGCCATTTTGTAGGTTTTTTTCTGCTCTTTCTAAATATGTGCTTCGTTTTTATGTAGCATTATCGATAGTTTAGCAATGAGGGTTCTTTTACAATTTTCCGAATTTTCATTCTATTTGCTGTAACTTGAAAACTATTGAGATCCGACCAGGCTTTATATACTGATTTATGCTCCATGTGATCTCCTCTATTACCCCTATTAATATTGGACCCCTTTAACGGAACACTCTGTATATATATATATATATATATATATATATAATGTTTTAAACTGGGGTTGGTTTTGGGTTCTAGGAGTCATGATCGCAGTAGATCAATAAATAATAGTTTAAAAATTAATTAAATTATTATATGTTTTGAAAACAATTTAAAAATCCTGAATACATAATTTAAGTAATCCTTTTTCTCTTTCCTGTTACCATATGTTAAAACACGAAACAGAGCAAAAATTATAATTCTTAATAAATTCATTAGTTCGCGCTTTCTACCAAGCATAAATCAAAGCGGTGAATTTTCCATAATTGAGGCCCACACCATTGTAATAGAAATTTTTTGGAACAACACGAGTTGCAGTCATGAAATTAGGCGTGATTTTTACAATAAACATTCAATGCTTATAAAAGAGTGTTTAAGAAATAACTTTTTTTACTTTCATACTTATTTTATGGGGACTTATTTCATGAATCTTATATAGGTTTTAGCTATAATGCCTTTCTTTAAAATAAAAGTACATGATAATTAATTCATTTCCGAATTAATTTGGGGGAGGGACGCTCTTCCCTTCCGAATTTTTATCCAAACTTGATAAAATTAATTTTTAAAACATTATTGATGATTTTTTCTTAGAGAATTTTTCTTTTACCGTTTTTCTGATGTTGGGGATAGATAATTTTCATTCCTCCCCCCCCCTCCTATAGTAATTTCTTTGTTTCTTTTTTTTTTTTTTTTGTACTATTTACACTGATGTTTAACGAGAATTTATAATATTTAATATATTTTTATACAATCTCCAAAGTCCAGAAAAAGTCATTTCTGATGATAGTTTCTAACTTTTTCTAGGTTAATTAGGTTAACTTCTATGTTGCCTTATATTAGGTTAATTTCTATGAAAAAAACAAAAGCATTATTTAATATTCAATTTATTAAAATAAAATAATGTATTAAAAATTCAATTCATTTTATAAAATTTCCTGTTTTATTTGAACGAAATGCACAGTATTAAAAAGAAAAAAAATACAGCTTTTTAAATAATTTACAAATGTTTGCTGTAGGGGTGATAATAATCAACAGTATGAAAAACGGCCATACTAATTAACATTTATTATTAGTCCTGTTTTTTTTAAATATTTACATTTAAGAGAGGAAAATCGGATACCAATTTGGATGTAGCATTCAAACATTTAAATTTTTTAATAGCATCTACACTACATCAAGGACTGTCATTAAAACGAAACTGAAACCATATTTGTAAACTGTTCAATTTTCGAAAATTTCCAAGACATATCGGAGTGCGACAAATCTAAAACGCCAAGCATCAACCACGTCATTGACACGTGACTGATAACAGCGAATGAGAACGCAGTTCAAGCCAATAATGCTAAAACGTGACTATCTTTTAGAATCTCGCGTTCCGGCAGTCTAATTTCATACGATCTAAGATAAAAAAAAAACACGAGAGCCTAAAATGAGCGTCATTCCATCTCATGCGCATGCGTCAGAAGTTACCTTTTCTGGGAATTCAGAGCCTGATTCCAGCGAGGTATTACCATTTTTGGCGGTAAATCGCTTGCAATTTAGCAAACAGTTGTAGTGAATAAGAAAATATACGAATGCAATATTTGGCAGTTAATCGCTTTCAATTTTGTGTTTTACTTATGTTTGTTTTGATTTTTTAAAAATGATATGGCTATGTTAAACTTCATTTTATAATTTATAGTAATTGAATCAGTGTTTGATTGTATTTAGCAAGCATTTTATAAAGTCTTCATTTTTCTTATAAAATTATTAATCATTACGTGTAATAAATATTCTATTTAAAAGCATATAGCATATATTTAAAAATCTATTGAAGAAACGCTAATACCTGTTTAAAAGAAAATTTATTCGCTATTTTTATGTTTATATTCATTAAAAGTCTGAGCGATACAGTTTATACTATTGTGTTATTCGTGTTTTAGTACATACTGTTAAACTTTTCTGTAAACATTCAGACATGTTTACAAAACTGCGGTATGAATTCAAATAATATTTCACTTTAAATTTCAGCAAACAATATGACACAGAATGCAAGCTTTTCGGTTATACATTTAAAATTATTTCCTTGCAATTCGGAATAACTTTCATATTTAATGGTTGGATTCCTGTAGTATTTGAGTTCTGTAGTGTTTATTGTGAATTATATGTCTGCAATAGGTTTTATGTTAATATTCTAATTCATTTAGTATTCTATAACATCATAGATTTGTTTATTTTTTGACATATTTAAAATTTAGGAACAGATGTGTTACACTCACGCTAAAATGTAAACAAAAGATTGGCGACTGTTTGGTTGGCGCGATTTCCAAGACTGCGCCAAACGAATAACTTAATACAATGGCTAGGTTGCCATTAAAGGAAAAAATCCCCTAAATTTGGCGACTTTTTTCTTTTTTTTAACCGATTAATTTTTTTTTTTTTTTTAGCGGGGGGGGGGGGGGTTTATTTATTTCTTGGTTTAAGGTAGTAATAATTAATTTTGAACAAAAAAATACTAGATTTCAATAAATTTGTTTATTTGTAGTAGAAAAACGATTTTTAATCTGAATTGTAACACCACACCTATTTTTAATACTTTCTATTCTCATTTTATTCAGGTTGGAAATGAGCATGCAAATCATTTAAAAACATAGAAGATAATTCATAAAATCTGATAATCAGGTTATAAATAAACAAATAAGTCTTCTGTTGAGGCATTAAACTGTTGATGTGATGTTTAAAAACACAAAAATTGATAAATTATTATTTTTGAAAATGTATCTATATTTTTAAGTGTGTAATTTATTACCATTGGTAATTTAAAATTATTCAAAATATTTGTTTTGAAAAATTAGAGAAAAATATTGAATTTACCAAAAATGTTTCAAAATGCTTGGAACCAAGCTTAATTCTAATCATCATATTTTAATGCAATTAGATAGATTACAGCACTCTTTTCTAGATAAAACATGTACTACTAACAATGAAAAAAATGTAAATCATTATTTCGTCTTGAATGTTTAATTAAATAAAATCAGCTTGGATATTTGTAATAGTTGACAATTTTTTTTTTCTTAATATATATAATTAATTTCCACATGTTTTCGCCAAATAAGAATTTTTTTTAATATTTAAATACATGTGTCAATTTCTTTTCTGTTTATTTTTCCTTCTTAAGTAATGAAAACAAGCTGTTTACAAAAGTATCTAAATGAAATATATTATTGTGTAAAAAATAAATTATTGTATTTATCATGTATCTAAAAGTTAAATACCAGTAGTAATTGATGTCAGTGTTTTAATTCCTTTTATTTGAATTTTTTAAAATGAAATTGTGTTTACCTCTTCAGGGACTAAGAAAGTAATTTATGTTCAATTCTGATTTTTGTTTCATTAGAAATAAATGTGTTATTAATTTAGCTGGGTATAGGTGATAAATCACTAAATGTTGTTCCCATCATCAATATTTCTAATGCATGTATTTCATTTAAAGTATAAACACCTTATACCATTTAAAGTATACACATCTTTCATTTAATTTATTTCATTAAAAAAATGAAGAAGAAGAAACAATATAATTAACCAAAATAATTTATTTCACCATCAAAATATTGTTTCTAATTTACACATACAATACATAAAAGCTGCTATTGAAAAGGGGGGGGGGGCTTGGTAAGATTTGCACCCAGTTAACAAAAGGGCCAAAATAAGTTTTTATTTTTTAACTTTGGTTTGGGCTTAAGCTTTGATAAAACACAGTAAAAACTTAACTTTATTGATAAAAAATTAATTTTTTAAATGAACAGTAGTAAGTATCCAATTCATGTTTCAATTTAGTATCAGATTTATAAAGTTGGCTGAGAATCATGCATATTACTTCTAGTATAAACAAATACGTAGAACAGTTAATAAATTTTTCTCTTCTTAAATATTTCTTATTCTCTGAAAACGAAAGCTACAGCTTTCAAGAAGTGTTTTATGAGTTATGTTTTAACTTATAATCTTATTAAATTAGTTTTACAACCATAATTTCTCTTTTCCTGAAAAATTTCTCTCTTTATCAAAACAGAACATTAATGTAATCAGAATTTTTAAACTGTTTTTCAAGACTACCTTTTTATTTCACTGAATAGCTTTTGTTTATGAATCTTGTTTTTTTTAAATTTCAAAACTGCAGAGCAAAATATTAATATTAATTCTCTTAAACTTGAAAAGTACATTGAATCTTTGTGCTCCAGTTTCCTCATCAGATAGCATCATTATTCTTATCTAATTAATTTATGTACACAGAAGCTTATAACAGTGCCTAAAACAGAACTTTTTTTGTTTTTAATTGTCAAATATAATTGCAATAAAAGCTGCTAGAATGGAATCACTATGTACTGGAGAATTTTTTTTTTACTAGATACACCTTCTTTTGTAATTTCATTTTCTATTTAACATAGGATTTAGTTGTATAGGCTCAATTTTCTTGTACTGTACTTAACAAGGCATACTTCAGTACAAAAATGTATTTATTTATTTTTCAATGCATTAATCAAACTCCAATCATCCAAATTAAAATCACCCTTATCAATATTAGGAAATAAAAAGTAGCATTTTCAAGAGAAAAATAATAATTGAAATGTAAATTGTATCTATTTCTTCCTAAAAATATATTTTTTTTTCTTTTTAAAAATATTTCTATTTAAAACATTAAAATTTATACAACAGCCCCTCGATATATATTGCGCTACTTGGGAGATAAGAGAAAAGCGCGAAAAACCGAAGGGAGTGAGAAGAGTGTTTATAAGTGAAAAATAAAGAACCCTAAATTAAACTACTATGTTTCGATTTAATACTTGTTCAAAGAAGCTACAAGTTTAATACAATGAGATGGTCAAACGTTAAAAAATACAAATCCGTACACATACAGTATATGTTTTTACTTACATGTATAGTATTTTTTGAAAATGAGTATCCAGAGTTGTTTGTTTTTTATTTTCTTGCCACTGGAAGTTAAAGAACTAAAATGAACTAATTGCATTTCATTTATATGCTTGGATATCAACGTTTCAAAAGTTTCATATGCTTTTTTCAAGAAACTGAACAGCTTCTGTCATCGAAGCTACTAAATCCTCGTCAGATACTTCCTCTTTGTCATTCTCTTCTTGGGCCATAGAACTATTATCTTTTTGAACTGCAGAAATAATTTCTGCTTATACAGAAATGCTGCTGACTATTCCGTATATTCTTTTATCAGCAAACCAGAAATTTATCAGGGACAACTAAAAAAGAGCAAAATAGCCGAATGTGTGATATAACGAGGAGTTAGTGTATTTAATTGGGAATTTCAAAGTTTATATTTCAATAATTCTAAGTCAGTATTTCAACAATTTCAGAACTACTACACAGTACTTCTTATCATATCTGTTAATAAAATTCAGTGTTACAGTCTAAGTATTTTTCTTCACATATTTATGTGTATAGTATGTTCATTTATATAAATCCACGTTAGGTCATCCAATTTCCAAATGATTCAATAAAATTTAAATTTAAAATTTTTTATTTACATATGAAAAATATAAAAACATCAATTAAATTGACAATATAAAATAGAAGCAAAAAGAATTACTAACAATAAGATTATGAATAAAGTAATTTGAAAATATCTTAACTTCAGGAGTCTTTTTGTTATTCAGCTGCATATCACAATTTGATATGATTGAGATTCAATTAAAAAATAAATAAGGGAAGATTTCATATTCACATGTGTCAGTCACACTGTGTCATAAATTAAATGTGTGACTGGCACATTTAATAATGACACAGGTAAGCTCATAAATTAAACATGTCAGTCATTTCATTAAGTATTAATTTGACAAAGAATGAACTAATTATATAATAACTGTAATTAACTTATATATAAAAAATAACTTTTAAAAAACTATACAGTTATTAAATAGTTATTCCATTCTTTGTCAATTTAATGCTTACTTAAACTACTGACGCATTTAATTTGCTTTATGCAGTGCCAGAAGTTTGACATAAAAGTCTAAATGACACTAGCCTGCTGTTGTATAGGCCTTCAACATCTTTCTCATATATGTCAAAAATTATTATAGTTAGAGATTATTATATTTATTTTAATGAGGTTTTTTTTTTAATGAATGTTATATCACTACTCTATATTTTATATTGCATGTTATATGCAAAAAGAAAAACTCACGACGATTAAACAAATACAATGTTTTATGTTTTGTCTACTTTTTTTCAGGTTAACAATATTATTTTACACTAAGAATTATAAGGATAGTTTTTATTATATTAAAATTAAAGACTGATTATAAGGGTATCTGTTATGAAAAGTAGTACTAAATGTGATTGTAATAACTGGGATGTGCTGCAAAGATTTAGTATATTTGGTTTATTTTTAAAAATTTAAGTTAGCAAGAAAATTGCTTTTGTTGTTTTATTTTTGGTTGTAATGTGCAGTGGCACAGCCAAGGGTGAGAAGGGGGGGTCCCCCCCCCAGAGCTAAAGAAATTACTATAATTTCTGCTTATATGAATCAAAACTAAAGTTAAAATTAAACTTTTTGGCCTTTCTGCCTTGACGGAATCTGCCGCTTTGTTAAATCCAATGTGATTCAATTAAATGGTGAAAATTCTACTTAAAACTGTAAAAGCGCATATTCATCGGTTATGTCAAAACTGGTTATTTGGACTGCGTCACTTTGTCAAGATGTCTTATTGTAAAAGAAGGGTCATATACTGCCACACAGACGTTTGAGTTATATCATGAGAGACGGCAGTTTCTCGAGTGACGCAGCGAAAAACCGAAGATTCTGTCACTCTCATATATACAGCTAGCAGGACATCAAAGGAAAATCGAAACGCCGACATTTAATATCTCAGTAAATATGAGGTATACCGTTTCAATTTTTTCACATTAGTCTTATATCTATGGCCTAACTCTATCCTGAAATTTATACATTTCTACATGCAATAGATTTTAAGAACTGGAAGTCCATTTTTAACTAAATTTGGGTAAATGTAAGGCCCTTGAAAATTATCTCGAAAATGGCTCGGGTGATTTTAAAAAAATTAATATATTACTAGATGGTACCCGTCAAAACTTGGCGGAAAAAATTACAATAACAATATTAGTAAAATAAGCTTCTTTATTACATAAGTAAGGGTGCTTATGAAACAATCTTTCAAATATTTTATTTAAAAAAAATTCTCCCAGTGAATTACGTTATTATTTTCGATGCAAACTCCAAACAAACAATCCATAAACAAAATGGAAATCAGTTTAATATTACCGCCCTATTCCTCACGGCAAGAAAGAAAATTTCCTGAACCTATGAAGTATCATACAAATAGCATATCCCTACCTTCATCTCATATTCAGTCAATAAAAGAACATATTAAATAAGGCACACATTCCCCCTCCCCTCTGTGATAATGCAACCGAATGAGCTCTTATGCGCATGTGCATTGCATCTCCCCAAACGCACCGTCGAAATTCGACGTTAAAAATAAGTTTTAAAATGTTTTGATCAAAATTTTTAAAATGTCTTCTTTAATCATTGTTCGTTTCAAATCCATATCTTCTGAAATGCATACCGTAAAATACCGTTAATCCGCCCTTCCCGATTAAGCGCCCCCCTCCCACTTTGTAAACAAATTGGAAAATTCAAAAATCCCGAGAAAGCGCCCTCCCCCAAAAGAAATTTTGCCGGCACGTCAAGATCAACACCAAAAACTTTATCTCCCGAGTGTTTTTTTTTTTTCCCGACGGATCAGAAAGGCGTGACGATTCTTTGATATATCTCAAACATGTGCAAACACATTGTTGATCTGATAAAGCAATATAACCAAACAATAGTTTTGCTGTAAATTTATTTCCATGGTGATATGAAGGTAATAAAAATATCGATAGTGAAAGTTTCTCATGAAATAAGTTAAAGAAATGTGTATTTGATACTGTGTGGAAAATATTTTGATTAAAAGAGAATCTATTTTATTAAAGAATTTATAGTTGTATTTAACATTATTATGAAAACCAATCACAAAAAAAATATATCGATTGATAGACCAGATCAATCGATTTGTCGATACATAATCGAATTTGTAGGGTAATTTATGCTATCTTTGTGGTAGTAATGTTTTTTGTTTTAATAATCTGGCAACACTACCAATTCGTTCTATATGTTCTCAATTTTTGTGATTTGTATTATTTATTTAGCATTGATAGATATGTAATCATGATTTAAAAAAAAAAGATTATTTAATCTCCCTAACTTACAACAGATGGCGACACCACATAAAATGTTACTAGTTCTTGAAATTATTTCAGGATATTTTCAACTGCAATTTCCCAGTGTTTTTTAATTATTTTAAATTATTAAGTTCCTTTTATTTTTCTGTTACCATATTAATGACAGATATTAGTGTTATTATTTATCTAAATGCATTCCAGTTTCAAAGCTTCTGAAATCCAGAATTTTCTATAATCTGAAATTGCCATTAATCATGAAGTTATAATGTTTTTCTATTTTGTATATAATTTTTTTTAATTCAAAATGTTTTTCTTTTGTCACTTTATTAAAATAATGCATACTCTGCGACGATTGGCCATTAGCATCACCGCCCACCCCCCGCCACCACCACCGATAAATATCATATACTACAATTTTAATACCGTGTAAGCGCCCCCCCTGATTATTTTACGATTTTTCGTCATGTTTAGGGGGGCGGATTAACGGCATTTTACGGTACATTGTTTTAAGCTAATCAATTTTTATGTAAAGATGAAGAATTTTTTTTACAATAATAAATCAATCTACAGATAAAGGAGATTTTTAATGTTTTCAAGTGTAATTTATTTGTATGGTTTCTTCATTTCTTTACATAATCAGGATGATTATTCCTTTTCCATAATTAAGAGAAATAATGTAAATAAATAAATATCCAAGATTATTTTTGATTCTGCTTTCATTAATATATTGTAAATTTTATTGTTAAAAGTTACTGATAAATGATACTTTAGTAAATGGGGCTTTTCTTAATTATTTTTTTTTTATTGTTAGCAGGGCGCCAATGAAGTATATATTTATATAGTATATACATACATATATACAAATATATATAATGTATATAGTTTTGTTTTTCTAGTATTGAATTTATGTGGTTTATAGATTTTGGTTGGCTTTTGTGATAATGATTCTGCAAGTAATTTTCCATTGGAGTTTATTATTATATATATTACTGGCGCCGGCTAACCGAAAAGTACCTAATTTACATATAGTTTTTTTCTTAATGGGACGACGGGATAATGAATATTTTTGATGGTACCAGAATATTTTTCTGTATTTTATAGTTATATTAAGAAATACATATTTTTATGATTTGCTGAATCCCTTATTTGTTTACTTTTTCATGCATTCTATTATTGAAGGTTGTTAGTTCTCTTATTCGTTTAAATATACCCTCCTTATATAAAAATAGTGTGTGTTTTCTGTGGTGTTTCGCATAAACGTTGTAAAATTCAGGTTCTTAGATTTTATCCAACTTTGCTGTCATAACAGCTGATGAAGCAGCCCTTTTCGGCGATTTTTTTGTTACCTGTAAAATTTTTGTTTTTGGTATAGCCCGAACTAAGAAAAAATTGAGTACTTTTTCGTTATACGGACACCATTGTCGCCAAGCATATATTTACATGTATGGCATGGTGTCGGTATAACAGAAAAGAACCAAAATTTGCGATCGATCAAATAATTGAATTTCGTTAAACATTAAATTTTCTGGTACTTTTCTATTATCCGGTCGACCACTTTTCATAACAAAAAACTATCGCCAAACTGTAAAATTAAACGCCAAAAATGCAGTCTGATTTTTTTGATGTCAGAAGCAATATACGTGTTCGTTACGTCATCAAGTGGTTTTTAATTCGAGATTTGCGTCTATTTTCCTTATGTTTTACTGAATTATTAGTTATTTCAGTAATTAAAATAACAATTGTGTCCTTAAATTCATGTATTTTATTTATTTATTTATTTTGATATTTCAATGGCAACGTTCTCCCGTTTATTTGGCGTTACAGTTTGGCGATAGTTTTTTGTTATGAAAAGTGGTCGACGGGATAATAGAGAAGTACCAATTTTCTTATTTTTAATCTGAGAAAGAAACAATAATCATGGATTTAATTAATTTTGCAATATGCGGTGCAACCAAAATAATTTTGATTAAATCAGTACACATATCGCAGACGCACCTGGGTTATTTTTTGGCACCTAAATGACGATTTTTGCTTTGTATGGCAACCTGGTGTTTTATAATAAATTTGAATATGTGTGTAAATAAATAGAATAAAATAGGTACTTTTATGTTAGCTGGGCGTCAAGGATAACTCTCCAAATCTTGTTTCAATTGGAATCATTTAAATTGCAACATTTTACATGAGATTTGTTATTCATATTGATATGTTTACGTTTAGATATTTTATTATGATTATATTCTAGCTAATTAAGGTTTTTTTTAAGATTTTATACTACAATGTTAAAATATTACCTAGTTGATATTGGCTAATGTCAAAAGATTGGCGAACCACAGAGTTCAGGGAATAAACTCTATGCCCTCAAAAGTGGGAGTTGCCGTCTTTATGACGTCATAAGCAGAAGTAAATGTTTAATTGAAAATTACAGCTAATTAATTAAATTTTTGAACAAACGAATGCACGATAACAAATCTGTGTCCAAATATCTGTCATTTAAAAAAAGAATGGTGTAATTTGATGCAGTAGTTTGTTCTGACGGATTGTCGAAAGAAATCGCTTAACGTTTTAAATATATAGATATTAATCGGCTTTAGATTAAGCGAATGTGGTTTTGCGTTAACGTAGGAAAACTCTTGTTTTCTATATAATCCAGTTTTAAAATCGGACTCTTTTCCTTCACGTATTTCCATAGACTTATCATTAGACTTTTTATTCCTTTTTTCTTCCACGATCAACGTATGCCAAATAATCGCTTCACGAATACAGTTAAAAACTTCTGCATGTAGGAGGTAAATTTATTAATTTTTTTAAATGCGAAAACAGTTAATTATACACTTCTAATATTTAATACATATGTATTATATTAAATTACCATTTATAAGAAAATATTTCGAAATTATAAATTTGCATTTTATCGAAAAACTATTTACATTCATTTTTTAATATGAGGAGATATTTTTTAATTATATGTATTCAATTTTACTGTTATTTATAATAAGTTTTCGATTTTCAAAGAATTAAAAGATTTCCCATTTCTTAGTTGTTATTGCTGAGCGAAGACAAAACTAGCACCGTTAACCAACCAATCACTCGTTATTGTAGTAGAGTAGATATAAATATCGTATTCAAGAGCGAGTCACGAATGTTGTTTATAGGAATAACACTCATATGAGGTATTTTATTATTTATTTATTGTTTTGTTTTTTTATTTTGATTAGATTGTCCTTTTAGAAATTGTTTTTTGATTTAGTGATGTAAATGGTGAGATAATTGTCAATAGTCACCTGTTTTATCGTTAAAAATGATATAAGGAAATTGCATTATGGCCAGTGAATCTTTTAAAAATCGGCAAAAGTAAAACACTATTGTAATGGCTTTGAGTAAAAACCTTTCAAGCATAATTAAATAACATTCAAAACATCATTGTCAAAAGACAAAAAAGTGTAAACAGAACCTACTTTCAAATTACAAGACTGTTTTTGGTACTTTTTTGGGGGGGGCGCCAGTGATAATTCACCAAATCTCGTTTCATTTGGCATCATTTCAGTTGCAACTCTTTCCCATCATTCACCTCACACAAATTTAATAACTAAAACTTTTTATTCCAGTGTGATTGAAATACGTTTAATTGTGATGAAACTTTGGTATATTATATAGGGTATTTATATAACATAAGTTTTCACTTTTATGTATATAAAATTAGATACGATGTTTTCATTATGAAATACAATGTTTCTATAGTTTATGTTATGGCTTACTTTAACATATTTGTTATTGACTAAGCCTAATCATTAATATACCCGATTACATGAGATTTTGTTATTTGTATTGATATGTTTGTGTTTACGTATTTTATTAAGATTATATTTTAGCTATTTTTAAGTAAGTTTTTTAAGATACTATATAGCAATGTTAAAATGTTGGCTATACTTTATTAGCTTATGTTAAAAATTGGTTAGAAAAAAAGGGTTGGCGAGATTAAAAAAAATTTGTTGATCAGCTAGTGCTCGACTAACATTTAAGTACCCTATTTTTAAATAAAAAGCATTTAATACAAGGTTTTTCTGTAGTGGACTCTAAGGGTCGCTGGGATGGAATTTAATTTTTAAAAAGGACACATTTTGAACCGGTTTGTTTACAGTCCCATTTTATTAGTAGAATTTTGTGATAATTTCCCGAATGACTGGCGAATTTTGCATTTTTTGTAAAAAAAAAATCCTTAGATGTAATTTTAAACAAAATCTCCTCATTCATTTCTTTAATTTGCAAATATTTTAAGTTTTCTTATTTAAAATACTGTGATTAAATGTCCAATGTAAGATTTCCCTTAGTTGAAAATTGTTATGACAGAATTTACACAACTGCAAAAATAATTCATTACTACAACAATACATTTTCAGGAGTTTTTTCCAATAAAAAAAAGCTATACAACAGAGGAAAGTTTAGTGTAGGATAATACTTCATACTATATTTACATTGCAATAATTTGGAGAGTTGCAAAATATAGCTAACAAGTAAAAAACAAATCTTTAGCCTGCGGTTTTTAAAAGACTTCCTAAATATTCACTCGACACAATGCAATTTCCTTACCTTGTATAATTTTTTATCGATAAAACAGGTAATTGACAATCATCTTACCATTTAAGTAACAATCTAAAGTCAATTTCTAAAAGGACAAGAAAATCAAAATAAGTAAACAAACAATAAATAAATAATAAAATACCTAATATGAGTCTTATTCTTGTAAACAAGAATTTGCATCGCAATCACTGCTCATGAATACATGACACAAGCGATAGGTTAATTTATTGTTAATTGATAGTAGAGGTGCACAATCTTTTTAAGTGAAGGTCCACTTAAAAAAATGGTTGAGTTGTCGAGGACCACCATCAGTAGCACAGAGATAATTTTGTTTCAGGGAGATGTTGGGGGGGGGGGGGATAATTAGCATTATCCATACATACAGCACTGTTCAGTTGCAAATTTGGAAGAATGCACCCACTAGATGGATTTGTCATTTTTATGCGGCTACTTGACAAATTTGTGATTTTTATGTGTCCGTTTAAAAAATACATGATTTTTATGTATAGGTTCAACTTTTATATATAGGTTTCAACTTTTTTACTCAGTGGCCACTGGCCCGTACATGGATTTTTTTTTTACTCGCCAGTGTTTTCCAGCACTGACCAATAACAAATTTACAAATACTTGATAAAATATTTATGAAATTTCTCAAATGATTGTGGAATAAACGGCAAAATTCGTCAAATAGTGTCGGGAAAGAAATTGCGACATTTGTCAAATGGTCTCGGGAAAGAAATCAGGTATTGCAGAAAAAAATTAATTATGTCTAACTGTCGCGAAAAAATTAGAGAAATTCGTCAAATAAGTTCGGGGGAAAAAATCACAAAATTCGTCAAACGATCTCGGGAGAAAAATAGTGAAATTTGTCTAACAATCGCGGAACAGAATTGCAAAATTTGTCGAACTGCAGCGGAAATAGAGTGCAAAATTTGTTGAACATCAGCGGAAAGAAAGTGCACATTTTGTTCGTTCATGGAAAAAATCATGAAATTAATTAATCGATAGTCGATAAATCACGAAATTTATCAATCGATAGCAGAAAAATCATAAAATTCATTGATAGTGGAAAAATCGCAAAATTCAACAACTGGTTTCAGGGGGAAATTTTTTTGAATATCGTCGAATGGCTTTGAGAAAAAAAAATCACAATCCGTCAAATAATTTCGGGAAAAAAATTGTGAAATTTGCCAAATTGTTTCGAAATTTGTTGAGCAACAGTGGGGAAAAAATCTTTTTCTATTCAATCATCGCAATTGGCAATTGTGACTATTAAGTTTGACCAGTGGTGGCAGTAAAGTCAATCGCCAAATTTTCATTATTACTCGCCGATTGGCGAATGGCAATTTTGTCCTATATTTTTATGCACCTGATCGATGAAATTCATGATTTTTTACATGCCTGATCGATGAAATTCAAGATTTTTACACACCCGATTGATGACTTCCTTGATTTTTATGCATCCGTTTGATGAAATTATTGATTTTTACATGTCCAATAAACAAAATTCATGATTTTTATGCATGCGTTCAACAAAATTTATGATTTCCCTTCTCCTGATCCACAAAATTCATGTTTTTACTGTGCCTGATTGACAAAATTCATGATTTTCAAATGATATGGTTTCCGTCGGCCAATTAATGAAATTCACAATTTTTTTTTCTCTAGACAATGGCGAAACTCACAATTTTTTTTTTTTTTTTTACCGTTAGTTGAAAGTTACAATTTTTCCACAAACATTCGATTGAATTCTTGATTTTTCCACGCCCAATTGACGAAATTTGCGATTTTCCATGCCTATCGACAAAATTCATAATTTTGAAAACCCGATAGGCAAAATTCATAATGTATTCCTACGATCTATGGACAATTTGCAAATTTTTTCCACGACTGTTGGTTGAAATTTGCGATCTTTCCATGCCATTCGATGAAATTCGCTGCTCGATCCATGAAATTCACGATTTTAAGTACCTTATCGACAAAATTCGCAGGATTTTTTCAATTAGTTTACAAAATTCAAGATTTTTTTTTTTTTTTTTGAGTGATTGACGAAATTTACAACTCCGCAGTTACCGATTTTGGCATCTCTAGTTTCTGTTGACTGATTATTGAAATTTGTGTTTTTTTTCTAGCGACAAATTGGCGAAATTTTTGATTTTTCCATGCCCATTTGACAAAATTCGCATCCATTCTATGCAATTCAGGATTTTATGTGCCTGATCGATGAAATTCATATTTTCCTATGATCTATGGACAAAATTTGCAAATTTTTCTCACAAATTATTACGAAAATTCGAAATTTTTGGATAGGTTGGCATGTATGGTCTCTGCGGGCCACCAGTTACCCAACGGGCCACAGGTTGTGCATTCCTAATCGTGATGCAGTTTGGCTCATTCGACTCTACATCGATAGAACTTACTGATTTTAGTTTCACCACCAGGGGCAGTTAGGTTCATATAGAAGAGAGTGCAGCCCTGGCAATGGAAGGGGAAATTAATGGATTTTGGAGCTAACTTGAGTTCTATGGGTCCTATCACAACATGGTTTGATTCAGTCGACTCAACTTCGACAGGATATATCGATTTTAGTTCCAAGTTTCACCACCAGGGGCGCTTTCCTATCTTGTGTTCTATGGGCCCGATCACGACGAGGTACGGCTCATTCGACTCGAAATCGACAGCCTGAAATATTTCAGCTATGTTTGTATAGAACAGTGTGCGTCCCCTGGTGGTGGAAGATGGAACTAATGGATTTTGCAGCTAACTCGAGTTCCATGGGTCCCATCACAATGCAGTTTGATTCATTCGACTCGACATCGACAGGATATATCGATTTTAGTTCTAAGTTTCACCACCAGGGGGCGCTTTTCTATCTCATGTTCTATGGGCCCGATCACGACGAGGTATGGCTTATTCGACTCGAAATCCACAGCCTATTAGATTTCAGCTATGTTTGTATGGAACAGAGTGTGTCCCCTGGGGGTGGAAGATGGAACTAACGGGTTTTGCAGCTAACTCGAGTTCTATGGGTCCCATTACAATGCAATTTGATTCGACTCGACATCGACAGGATATATCGATTTTAGTTCCAAGTTTCACCACCAGGGGGCGCTATCCTATCTCCTGTTCTATGGGCCCGATCACGACGAGGTATGGCTCATTTGACTCGAAATCGACAGCCTCAAAGATTTCAGC
The DNA here is from genome assembly GCA_963931845.1 of Maratus michaelseni. Classification (NCBI taxonomy): domain Eukaryota; kingdom Metazoa; phylum Arthropoda; class Arachnida; order Araneae; family Salticidae; genus Maratus; species Maratus michaelseni. Next base: position 37,052,895 of record OZ007586.1, on the reverse strand, counting down.
TATGTTTGTATGGAACAGAGTGCGCCCCCTGGTGGTGGAAGATGGAACTAACGGATTTTGCAGCTAACTCGAGTTCTATGGGTCCCATCACAATGCAGTTTGTTTCATTCGACTCGACATCGACAGGATATATCGATTTTAGTACAAAAAATGTTTGGTACAAAAAACGTAAATGTCGTCAAAAGATCGCGGACAAAACGCATATTTCGTCAAAGGATCATGAAAAAACTGGAAATTTCGTCAAAGGATCGCGAAAAAACTGGAAATTTCGTCAAAGGATCGCGAAAAAACTGGAAATTTCGTCAAAGGATCGCGAAAAAACCGCATATTTCGTCAAAGGATCGCGAAAAAAATGGCAAATTTCGAAAAAGGATCGGGGAAAAACGCATATTTCGTCAAAGGATCGTGAAAAAACGGTAAATTTCGTGAAAGGATCGCGAAAAAACCGCATATTTCGTCAAAGGATCGCGAAAAAACGACCAGTTTCGAAAAAGGATCGGGGAAAAACTCATATTTCACCAGAAGATTGCAAAAAACGCAAATTTCGTCAAAGGATCGCGATAAAACGCGAATTTCGTCAGAAGATTGCAAAAAACGCAAATTTCGTCAAAGGATCGCGAATTACGTCCTCCGGCCGTAGAGCATACAGGAACTCTCCTGGTCGTGCTCGTTAAAGTTTCTCCAGGGATGATTCTGTTCCGAATTTTCCGAAAAGTTAAGGCAGTCATTTCCGAAAATTTAAAAAAAAATCTGTCATAAATTCGGACATAGAATATATCGCGTTTTTCAACAAATGGTCGACGAAAAAATTCAATTTCGTCAATCGTTCGAAGAGAAATTGCCAATTTCGTCAAAGGATCGCGGGATAAACGCAAATTTCGTCAAAGGATCGCGAATTTCGTCCAGGGATTACGAAAAAAAGACTTGAATTTCGTCAAAGAATCGCCGAAAAAAAGGTAAATGTCGTCAAAAGATCGCGATAAAACGGCAAATTTCGTCAAAGGATCGCGAAGAAAATGGCAAATTTCGTCAAAGGACCGCGGAAAAACCGCATTTCTTCAAAGGATCGCGAGAAAAGGCAAATTTCGAAAAAGGATCGAGGAAAAACACATATTTCGTCAAAGGATCGTGAAAAAACGACAAATTTCGTCAAAGGATCGTGAAAAAACGACAAATTTCGTCAAAGGATCGTGAAAAAACGACAAATTTCGTGAAAGGATCGCGAAAAAACAGCATATTTTGTCAAAGGATCGTGAAAACACGGCAAATTTCGTCAAAGAATCGCGGAAAACTGCATATTTCAGCAAAGGATCGTGAAAAAACGGCAAATTTCGTCAAAGGATCGTGAAAAAACGGCAAATTTCATCAAAGGATCGCGAAAAAACCGCATATTTCATCAAGGGATCGCGAAAAAAACCGGCAAATTTCGAAAAAGGATCTGGGAAAAACGGCAAATTTCGAAAAAGGATCTGGGAAAAACGGCAAATTTCGTCAAAGGATCGCGAAAAAAAACAGCAAATTTCGAAAAAGGATCTGGGAAAAACGGCAAATTTTGAAAAAGGATCTGGGAAAAACGGCAAATTTCGTCAAAGGATCGCGAAAAAGCCACATATTTCGTCAAAAAATCGCGAAAAAATGTCAAATTTCAAAAAAAGAGCTCGAAAAAAACTCATATTTCGTCAAAGAATCGCGAGAAAACGGCAAATTTCGTCAGAAGGTCGCGAAAAAACGGTAAATTTCGTCCAAGGATCGCGAAAAAACAACATATTTCATCAAAGGATTGCGAAAAAACGGCAAATTTCATCAAAGGATCGCGAAAAACGACAAATTTCGTCAAAAGATCGCGAAAAAACGCAAAATCGTCAAAGGGGTGCGAAAAAAACATAATTAGTGCCGGGAGTGGATTCCCCCTTCCCCCTTGTTGTATACTTTCAGAAAATTTGTTTTGAATTTCGGAATTTTTTTTTTTACTCATAATCACCCCTCAGATTCTTAGAACTTGGGTACGGCAGTTGACGTGCCTGACAGGTGATCTCCGGCACCTGGTGGCACAGCTCAATTTTACCCAATGCACCTGCGTTCGAAGCCGTCGGTATTGCAAGAGCATGTATTAATTCTCTTGTTTACGGCCTACGGCATGGCACACTCTTGGGTTTCCAGCCCCAAAGCTTCTAGAGAATTCTGGTATGGTCCCCAAGTGTTCTGTGGAATCTTCCTCTTTACATAGGCTCTGCTATTGTAACGACCTTCATCAACTGATGGGGTGCAGGGGAAGGATACGCAGGTGGCGATGTTCTCCGTGGCCGAAGAGCCCACCTGTGGGGTCATTTCCTTGTAGATAACTCATTTGGATTCACAAGAACCTTGAATCAGTGGTGAGTACGCTTGACGTCAATTGCAACTGCTCAGAGGCTAACGAAAAATACATGGATAAAATAATGATTCTGATGTCACAGGGTCCAAACTCGAGGCTAACGAAAAAGGCAGGCTACCGTGGTGCATTCCACTTATCTTTTTTTACAGACCGCTAGAGTGACGTGATGCTCTTTTGGTACACTTGCATTGGTGCATTCGAGCATCACGTGACTCCCGCGGTCTGTAAAAAAAGATACGCGTAAAGCACCGCGGTAGCCTTTCTTTTTCGTTAGCCTCGCAACTGCCCTATGGGGCTGTCCATAAATGATGTTACACTTTTTTTCAATATTTTTTATCCCCCTGCCCCCCTTAGTCACACTTCACCATACCCCCCCCCCCCCTTGTCACATGTCACGCTATATTATATAGACATATACTTGGAGTTCAGAAACAAAGCACTACATTATAGATCATGTTTCAAATTTTATTTTTCAACTTTAAGTATAAGTTTTAATGACATTTGTGAGCATAACAATTGGAAATTCAAGCGCTCGAATACGCCATCTGGTGGAAAAAAGATATAACTTCTCCCTTCAGGAAAATCCCTTGCAATCCCATTGCGTTACATGCATTTTTAATTTGTTCATAATGATTATTTTTATGCACAATTTCAGATTTCATGTGCTATTTGTGTTCTGTGTTTATATGTCAAAGTAAAAATTATCCGAATTTGAATATCTAACACTTTTAAACGCGTTTACAATAAATAATGGTTTCAATGGCACTTTAACATTAGTTAAAGGGCCAATTTTCCTGTACCGACGGCTGCAATCAGTGCCTCTATAGGCCGTTTTAAGTCCCAATAAAAATTATTCGTGTATTTATTTTGTATAAAATAAGATTACGGTTTACGACAAAAACATAATTAATATACAATAAAGTAATACAATTAGTAATAAAATATTTATATTTTTTTAAAGAAAGGAATATATGTGAAAACAAATCACGTGAAAGTTGTTTTAGTCCGATTAAAAAATACACTCAAATTCTGGTAATTTCAAAATAACTTCAAAATTTGATCTGCTGATTTTAATGATTTTATTTTAACCAAAATGTGTGATGTCACACTTCTTCTTATCCCCTCCAACCCTCTTGTCACAATTTCATGAACCCCCCTCCCCCCCTCCAAACGTGACATCATTTATGGACGGCCCCTATAGAGCTAGGGGCTCAGCAGAGAGGTTTCGAAACCCGGTAGCAGAATGGGCCGAAAATGAACTGTTTGGAAGGGACAGCTGGCAAACAAGGAAACTGAGTCATACAATGGATCCGGCTGTCCATGGAAGTGGCATTCGCCTCACGGCGAAGGAGTGGGATAAGCGTACACTTTGGAAGACCTGTGGCAACATGGTGGGCGGCATTGTAGTGAGTAATGAGAGAGGATGGACTGACATTGACAAAAAGGGATGGCAGGCATACTCTAGGCGGTTGCAAACAGTAGAATTGGCCAAGCTCAACATATGGACGCTGTTTACACTATGACTACACGAGGCAACCGCCTTCAGATAATTTAACCTCTTAAAAGTCTTAGCTCATATGGATGAGAAATGGTGGTTTAAAAAGAGGGATCTACTGAACAATACTCCTAAAATGTCTTCTACAGGGCTCCACTTGACAGGCATGAGATTCTTCCGCGGATCCGCGGTTTTCCGCTGTTTTGTTATTTTCCATTTTCCGCTTTTTCGTCATTTTCAGATTTTCCGAAAAAACGCGAAATTTGCCTAAAGATCGCGAAAAAAAAACCCGAAAATTTCGTCAATGGATCTCTGAAAAACGCGAATTCTGTCAAAAAATCGTGTGAAAAACGCAAAAGATCGCGAAATTTCGTCAAAGGATCGCTGAAAAAACGCGAATTTCTTCAAAGAATCCTGTGAAAATTGCCAGAAGATTGCTAAAGAGACGTGAATTTAGTCAAACTTTTGCTGAAAAAACGCAATTTTCGACAAAGGATCGCTGAAAAAACGCAATTTTCGACAAAAAATCGCTGAAAAATTTAGCCAAAAAGTCGTTGAAAAAAACGCGAGTTTAGCCAAAAGATCGTCGTCAAAACGCAAACTTAGCCAAAAGATCGCGGTAAAAACGCGAATTTAGCCAAAAGATCGCCGTAAAAACGCGAATTTAGCCAAAAGATCGTCGGAAAAACGCAAATTTAGCCAAAAGATCGCCATAAAAAACGCGAATTTAGCCAAAAGATCGCCGTAAAAACGCGAATTTAACCAAAAGATCGCCGTAAAAACGGGAATATAGCCAAAAGATCGCCGTAAAAGCGCGAATTTAGCCAAAAACTCGCTGAAAAAAACTTTAATTTAGCCAAAAGGTCGCTGTAAAAGCTCGAATTTAGCCAAAAACTCGCTGAAAAAAACTCAAATTTAGCCAAAAGATTGCCATAAAAACGCAAATTTAGCCAAAAGACTGCCATAAAAATGCAAATTTCGCTAAAAGATCGCCGTAAAAACGCAAATTTCGTCAGAATTTAATGCATTGTGTTAAAAGATTGAAACCAAATTTCCTTTAGTAATGTAGAAAATTCGCTATGGAATGCAGAAATAAAAAATATTCAAAAAATCCAAAAATTAGATTCCAGCTGACTGGTAAAAATGACCTGGAATCTGGAATAACCATGGCACTGACTAGTTGGTGCCACTGATAATGTCCTTAAATTTCTTTAATTCCTTAAAAGATTATTTTTATTTTTAAAAAGGGTGGGAACTCTGTTCTATCATTTATTTAAGGTGGTTGCAATTATTAGCATATACTTAATTTTCTCTTTCAAGAAAAATGTTTTACAATTTTTCAAAATTTAAATTAAAAAAAATGTTCATGCTATTGAAGGGTTTTATTAATGTGCTGTATCTTGGTAAAATAGACTTTTTATTAGAGTAAGTAAATAATTTCTTTTTAATTTACTCAAAGCTAAATTGATGTAATATATATATATTTTAAATATATTTTTTAATAGCAATTATAATATTTGTTGCGCTTGAAATTCATAACTTATTGCTCAAACGTCGTTCGCGCAGTTTTCAGCTTTTTTGCCTTTTTGTCAATCTCATCCCTGACTTGAGCGTCGTACCCCAGAGCATGGCCGTAGAAACAAAAGATCGGTGACGAAAGAAATCGATGGCGACGCTTTTGTCCGGTGAAACGGAAAGGTGGTAAGCAGTGCACTGTAATAGCAGCATGTCTATGCTGTTTTATGGTTTTGCAAAGGTGCTTGCTGAGGGGTCTTCTCCCAGCGTGTATAAGAGGATCAGGATATGGACTCTAGGATCTCAAAAATATGTTGGAGGAAAACCATGAATAAGAACGGGGAGAGGACGCTTCCCTGGGGCCCGCCTCTCTTGCACTGCCGACTATTGGAGTAGACTGACTTCCAGCGGACGCAGATGGAGCGGTCAGTCAGAAAATGTGCGATCCAGCGTCTAATCTTGCCCCGTACGCCGAGAACAGCGAGTTTGTAAATCAGCCCGTTGATCCAAACTGAGTCATATGCCAACCGGATGTCTAGGCATATTGAAGGCCGCTTGACGGGAGTTACGAGCACTAGAGATGTCATCATAGAATTTACTGAGAAGCGATGTACAATAATTAAACGGCATAAAGCCATAGTGAGAAGCATGAAATATGTTATTATTGCCAGCCCAGTAAACAAGGCGATGAAGTATAAGGCGTTCGAAGACTGGAGCAGACAGCCGTCAGTTCAATCGGACGATAAGATAATGTGAAATGGGCTGGTTTACGAATAGGAACTATGATGGGAAGATTGTTGTAGAGAGCCAGTAACTTTCCTGTACTCTCTAGGGAGACCCTGCAGAAGTTTGGCTGAGATCCCGTCTCTTCCTGGAGTCGTGCGACGAGTCTTCTGGATCAGAAGCAATAGCTAACTTTTCGTAAAGGGTGCGTCAAGGCCAACATCGATCATACGGCATCGGGTATTGGGGATCGTATTGACTGAAGGCATTGAGGAAGAGCTACGAATAAGTAATTTTGAAAAGAAAAGAGTTACTTCAATTTAGCATTTTTTAGTTTACGACATACAATTGTTTAAAAAAAATCATGTTATTAGCATTGCCTTTTTCTACTACCAACATATTACGTAGATTAAATTGAATGTGCATAATAAGAAGGCAACACTAGTCACCAGACTGGCTCATTTTTTCTTAAAATGTTACAAATAGTGGCTGGCCGCGACCAGAGATTGGTACAAAGCGACGCGTCCATCGTTTTGTGCCAATCGCTGTATGTCTTTCGTCGCAACCAGCCACCTCGAGGCTAACGAAAAATGAAGGCTACCGCGGTGCTTTACGCTTGTCTTTTTTTACAGACTGCCGGAGTCACGTGATGCTCGAATGCACCAATGAAGGTGTACGAAAAGAGCATCACGTCACTCTACCGGTCTGTAAAAAAAGATAAGTGAAATGCACCGCGGTAGCCTGTCTTTTTCGTTAGCCTCGCAACCACTTTTTATGACGTCATGATAATGAATGAACAAGCCCAGTATCTAGTGTAGCCCTGATAATAATAAAGGGTTTCCATAACTGTCTTTTGCAAAACTACACTCGCACATGTACTCCAAGTTGCGCGCAATAAATAACCTCTATATGAAAGGGGTGACATACAGGATATAAAATTGAATTGGTTGACACGATTTTGGACAAAGACGAAACGCCAATATTAAGTTTTCAACTTGTCCCACTCGTCTAATAGCAGGGCAACACTAAATACCGGGCTTGCTCATTCATTATCATGACGTCACAAATGGTGGCTGCGAGGCTAACGAAAAAGTAAGGCTACCGCGGTGCTTTACGCGTATCTTTTTTTACAGACCGCGGGAGTCACGTGATGCTCGAATGCACCAATGCAAGTGTATGAAAAGAGCATCACGTCACTCTAGCGGTCTGTAAAAAAGATAAGTGGAATGCACCACGGTAGCCTGTCTTTTTCATTAGCCTCGGGTGGCTGGCCGCGACCAAAGACATACAGGGATGATGGCACAAAACGATGGGCGCGCCGCTTTGTACCAATCGTCGTGTAAAGATGATTCACTCCTTGTAACTTTTAAACGTCATGAACAGACCACTGAGCTCTATAATTGCCAAAATGATTGCGATTCACTTTTGTCCAAAACCGTCGCAACCAATCAAATTTTATATTCCGTATGTTGCCATTGTCTTCTCGAGCACTCTAATCCTCTAAGCGCTATACTGAAAAGTAAGATATTCAAGATCCTGTTGACCAATCAAACATCTGAAATATTATCTATCAGATGTAAAGTGCCTGTATAAGAAAGTGGTCTCATACACACAGCGCGAATGCTCAGACTGAAGTTTTTATACAAGCTATGGCAAACTAACATTCCAGAATTTAACGATACTGGCTATGAAGAATTGGACTAGAGTGCCTCTGTAAGAGAATAAAGACATACGTGAAATAAAATTTGATTGGCTATGACGATTTAGGACGAATTGCCAAGCATCTAGGCCAGTTTGTCATTATCGCCAAGTTAGTCACGTTAATGCAGTGCTTAAGGAGCGCCAACCTGGAACGCTTTGCCGCCGCAAGTAACCTCCATCGAAAATGAAAAAACATAAAAATGAATCTGATGTAATCAAATGAGTTTGATCGAATGATGATTTGGTCCACCTTTAGCTCTGATCACAGCCGATATTATTCTTGGCATGCACTCAACACGTTGCTCATACAGTTGCAGAGGAATGTTGACCCATGCTGACATAATGGCAGCTGTAAGTTTGGTCAGATTGGATAGAGGCATTCGACTTTGTCCCACAAATGCTGAATAGGATTGAAGTCAGGGCTCAGGGGACAAAGCTGGCCATGGAAGCAGACTAAACTCTGATGTTCCTCCAACTAATTTAAGACCGATCGAGCGCGGTGATAAGCAGGGCCTGATTACCGCAGGGGCAAACGGGGCAGCTGCCCTGGGCCCCCATCTCAAGGGGGCCCCCAAATGACAAATTTTCGTAACCCAATGTTTATGTTCCTGCATATAAGAAAAAATGAAAAAAATAGAAAAAAAATACTTTTCATTTTCTTTATATAAGATCTAAGATTTGCGGGATCTACAATCAGCTGATCAACCAACCCTTGTACTTAAACTGGAGGTCAGGGTAGTTCCAAATTTTCCAGGAAATATGTTAACACCATTACAAGGCTTAAAAAAAACAAGTGAATTAAATTAACCAAATACATATAATATATTTTTGTAATTGAAAATATGTTGACGATTCCATAATTAATTTTAAGAAAATAAGACTATTACAATATTGATATTGCATATTGTATTTGCATGTGAAATGTATAAAATGGAATTTTCTGATATTTATATTTAACAATAAAAAATTTTCTGTGTATATATGTGTTTATCGAAGAGTTTTTTTTGTAATTTTATCTTTAATTCCATAATTATCCATGTTGCATCTAACTCAATGCATCATAACAACAGGTGATTCATTTTAGTTGTGCATTAATTCTTAAAAAATATTTTATGTTTCCTTAAAACATTACATAAATTTTAAGATATTTACTTAAATTTTGCTCTTCTACTTGTTAAATAAATTTTTTTCTTTTTGCATTTTCAGTTCACAACCTTATAAGATGTTATTCAATTTGCATTTGTTTTAATCGATCTATTTTTACATAAAGTAATGATGAATTTTACTTACTGTCTTGTTACCTGGTGTAAAGAATAAAACGACTGATTTTTAATATTTAAATTGGGGTCAGGTTGGGGTAAAATCAAGCTTTTTTTTTAAAAAAAGAGAAGGTGCTAAAACAAAACAAATATACATATTTTTAAACTTTCGGTGCATTTTATATACATTTGATTCATATAGATTAAACATGAAGCATATAAACATTCAATTTTCTTTGATTGTTTTCTCTCAGTGATGCATTTAAAACAGCATATTTTGATACCATCACTTTACCCTATGGTGAAAGTAGTTCTAAAATTAGTGTATATTTAAATAAAAGTATGTAAATATTATTTTGGAGATAAAAATACATTGCAATAAATGTATCTTAATTATATTTAAAGGTACAAATGCACAAAAAATATTTTTCACATATTATTTAATTAAAGAAATTATGTCCACAGCTATCAAAATTAGGTTCACTTAGTATGTTAATTTTTAAGAAATATTTTATGTTCCTTAACAACATATTACATAAATTTTAAGATATTTCCTTAAATTTTGCTCTAGTACTTGTTAAATGTTAAATTCACAAATAATTTTTTGCATTTTCAGTTCATAACCTTGTAAAATGTTGTTTAATTTGTATTTGTTTTCATCTACACACTTTGACCTTGAAGGGAGGTGGGCTTTGAGACCTATAGCTACAAGGCTGTCGTCTCGAATGATCCATATACATTTATTTATTATTCACAGAAACATATACATGAATTCTACAATTACATACATCTTGACGAGATAGTACAAGGAAACATGACAGCACAAGAGACACAACCTGGGGGTTCCACACAAAGTGTGTGTGCAATGGAACCAGTGGGAATTGAACCCACAACCTCGTACACTCGCAAGCGATTAGTGGCGTGGTGCCTTAACCACTCGGCCACGGAGGCCCCTGATCTACCCATTTTACATAAATAAAGTAATGGTAAATTTTATATACTGTCATGTTACCTGGTGTAAAGAATAAAATGACTGATTTTTGATATTTAAATTATACTTCTTAATATAATATTTTTCTAAATAGAATATTTATCAGACAGTAATCAGTTTTTCTGTGTTAATACTGAAAATAGCTGACAAGTAAGTGAAGTATATGTGAGTTTGCAGGTGTCATTTCCAGGGTTTTTTTTCCTTTTTATTTTGTGGAAAGTAAAGGTTATTTTTATGAAAAATAACATTTTATAACAAAAGTTGAAATCCAGTTATTTAAATTTGAACTAAGCATTTATTAACAAAAACTTTTTAAAATCCTTTTGCTGCAGGTTTCCTCTCTGGCGAACTTGCTTGCTTAAAAAATACACATTTTTAAACATCACAAAAAGTAAATTGTGAGTTTTTATGGAATATAATTTTGTGAAAGGGCCTATTTTATTAAAAGGAATTTTGTGAAGGGACCTGTTTTATTAAATAGAATTTTGTGAAGAGTCTCCAAATTTTGCCTGGATCAACCCTTGATTTGTAAACAATGGTAAATTCATTCGTGCTTTGGTAAAAGAAGACAAAATGCCTGAATAGTTTTTGGTTTTATTTATTGCTATCTAAAATCGTTTCTTGCAAATGACTAATGTATTAACAATGAAATTTTGTGTCTTATGTAGCATAATCTTATCTGATTGGGAAAATTTCAGCCCAATCCAACTAGTAGAAGCCAAGATATCAAATCAGAATGTATAGTTTTAAATTTGTTCTATAATTTCAAAAATTATAATGTATAAAAACGTTTTATATGTGCAATGGGTACTTTTCCATTAGCCGGGCACCAGTTAAAGGGCAAAACTGGGAAATTTCATTAGTGGCCAGTAGTAGCAGTTTTATAAAAACTTTCCACTTTCTTTAAACTAGTGGACACATTTTTATTTAAAAGTTCTAAACACTAAACTTTTATTAAAATTTCAATTAGTATTAATCTAAAATTAAATAGTCCAAATAAAAAATGTGTTATAAACATATTTCAACCAGCAAAAATAGAATCCTTGATGAAATACAAAAAATTTTTACTCTTTCCTTGTAAGAAAGTGGCCCTGTAGCTGGTGGTTAGTGCTAATTTTGTCCCTTAACACCAGTGATATATATACACATCTATACACATATATTTATATGTATATACACATGTGTATATATATGTGTGTATATGTATAGATATCACTGGTGCTCCGGTAATGGAAAAAAACTGTGTAATGTTATCGTAGCAAAAATATTGCATATGAAAATTTTGGTATAGGGGGCCCCCCAAAAATTGAAGTTTGCCCCGGGCCTCAAAGGAGCTTAGTCGGGCCCTGGTGATAAGGTGCATTGTCCTGCTGAAAGTGACCATCTCCATAAGGGAACATTATGGCCAGAAACGAGTGCACGTGATCGGCAATGACGTTGAGGCAAGCTGTGCTGTTCAGAGTTGTGTCCACATATATCGACAGATCCAGTGTACTCCAGCAAAACATTCACCACACCATAATTCCATCGCCACCAAAATGAAGAATTGTCATTTGGCAGGAGGCGTCCATGCATTTGTGCTGTTTGCGCCACATTCTGATTCTGCCATCTGCATGATGGAGCAGGAAACGAGATTCATCGGACCAGGCTACTCAAGGCTTTCCAGTACTCAAGTGACCAATTTCGTTGTTTCTTTGCCCATAACAGGCGTCTTTTCCTATTTTTATGTGATACCAAAGGCACTCTTGATGGTCTCCTGCTGCTAAAGCCCATCCTTTGCAAAGTCCGTCTTGTTGTGCGTTGGGATGTGCTTTGTGATGCACCTGCACTGATTTCAGCTGCAATTGACGTGTTGTTGCCCTTCTCTTGCTGCGAACTACGCGTGCTGCTCGCCTTTCACCTTTCTCGTTCACCAACCTTTTTCGACCGGAATGGTGCTTATCGCTTGAAGTTTTTTTTTTCAACTGTCACTCAGTAAACATTCCATATACTGTTGGATGAGAAAATCTTAAAAAAGTCGTAGTTTCACCATTTCTTCTTGCACCGACGATCACCCCTTGTTCAAAGTCAAATTAAATCTGTCGTCTTACCCATTTTTACAGTAACGTCCGTGCTTATTAGGTCCTACGAAGCAGAGAGTTCTTTATATAAGCAATTCTGCGTTGTTAAGTCATTGTACATCACTGTCGGTCTGGTTTACTTTCAAATAAGAGGTGTCTCTAATTTTTTGGCCACTCAGTGTCTATAAGGAAAGGACAGATGACGTCACTGTTTATTAAATTACTGTTGGTTTGGGAGAAAAACCTGTTCGTTCTTTACGACTCCTACCGTATACATGAGATGGAGGGATTTGATTGGTCTACGTTAAACTGGTCTATAATATGATTGGCCTACGTCGCCATGACGATTCCTGCAATGATAGCTGCGACAAAAATGCAGTGGTAGATTGATTGATGGAACTGTTTGTTTGTAAACATGCCCTTTCCTTATAACCTCGGAGAAGTACGCGTATGAAGATAACCCGAACATTATTTAAGTTCAATGATCAATCTCTTCAATGATTGTAATGCTCTCTTTTTTTAGTAGTGTGGTGACTAGAGAACATTTTATTGGACATAAAGGCCACATTTCTCTTCCAAACTCTACTATAAATGATCAAATAACAGGGAATTGCTTCTTAATAGCCCGAATTTTGTCTAACGCATCAGATAATATAATAGTGCAATGGCGTTCGCATTGTATTAAGCATGGGGCAATGTATTAAGCATACTTCAAAATACAAGGTCGAATTCACCATTTCATTTGATTTAAGGTTCATTTGTAAAATGGACCAGTGCAGTGGGCTTAGCCTGCTTGTTTGATATATAATTGTAGACTACATTTTATAAATCTATTAAAATATGAAGTAATTTTCTTTCATCTCGGTTACAGGTGAATAAAGATTTTTCTTGTTGGGTTTCGGTTTTACTTCCAATGGAGTTTTCGTGTTTGGATCGGGACAACGCGATCCGCGCAGGACTCTGCGGCTACAAAATCAAAATTGTAAGAGGAAAGTTCGAAAAGCGGTGTTACTTTAAGTTGGATTTTTGTAGGGTCTCAAAAGTTTCGCAGCACGCTAAATCTTTTAAGAGCTCTAATTAGTCATTTTTTAAAAATTATAATATAAGGAACTACAGTAACCTCTAAGAAGGGATTTCAAATTTTTTAGTTGCCCTGCGCGCTTAAAACCCAGATTGCGCTACTGGCATGAAGCATCCAAGAATCTTTTTATGGTGCCCTACACTAGAGGTCTGCACGACCACAGGCCTGTTTTCATTCACGAGACTTGCACCGGGTCTGGTCTTCACTCTTTCAGGGCGGGGCTCGGGCCGAACTTTTAGCTTTTATACTGGAGCAGGTTTGGGCCAAGATTTTAGCTTTTATACCGGACGGGCCGGGCCAAAAGAAATTGTACGAGCCAAACATTTTGCTTTTATACCGGACCGGTTCGGCTAAAGTTTTTTGTACGGATTGGGCCGGGCCTGGGCCTGTAAATTTCGGCCCGTGCAGACCTCTACCCTACACTTCGTAGAGAAGTCTAAGTCTGGATTTGACAAAATTGGAAGAGGTGAAGTGAGTAAGTTACCAAGAGTAATTGCAAAGCTGTAACAACTGGTACACTAGAGGACCAATAACCGAAGCACAATACACAAAGAACCTCTTAGGGGGCCATATTGCTCACTAATTTTGATTCAGACACTTCAGGCTATTGCCTAGCCCAAGTGGAGGTTTTCAAGAGTTAGCTCGGGTTGGTCAGCCTTGAAAAAGGACCTTTGCTGCTTTATAACTGATCCACACACGGCTGAAAGACAAATGGCACCAACTGGGATCTAAAAATTTAGATTAAATGAAATCCCAGGCTATGGTCAGAATATGGCACAGTCCGCATTTGAATTTACGCCTTGACATCCGCGTTTTAAACGTCATGAATCAGACGGTATTTCGTTGGTCTCGGTTTAATACGAATATCTCCTTCCGTGTCGCATACAATCTTTCTCCTGGCGACGTACGACCTGCCTCCAAGCTCTTATTCGTTGACTTGTCTTAATTCGATCAGCCGGGTACCGACACGACCAATGAAATACACTGCCGGTTCATGACGTTTCAAAAGTCATAAGCCGGCCATGTATTTTGTTTTGTTAGTCACGGTACCAGCAAGTTCTGGAATCCATGGAATGTAAGTTTGGACAAGAACCTCTGTCTAAGCATAGTATGGGCATCTGCACTGTGTGTAAATCGTTGCTCTCATATAAAGACATCCTAATTAAGATAGACCTTTTAGAATTAGACGATGCTTTGTGGGCCTGGTACTTGTTGTCAATTATGAACGTTGTTTCCCAACTACAGCTAGGATGTCACTATAAAACAATGGCGACATACACACACGGACTCGGCGGATGTTCAGGTACAGCGTCTAGAATATATAGTGTGGCAATAGGCTATTCCAATAATGCTTTAAAAAGTACTAAAAAAATGAATCCCATAAATATTGAGTGAATATGCTGAAGGACAAATGTCGATCGCAGCGACATCTGCTTGTTCAATGGCCGAAATGCCTTTTATATGGGCTTTATTGGCATGACGTCATAAACCACCATCATGTGACCTCCCTGCTGTGTTTATATTTGTTTGTCTATGTATCGCATGCATACATTGGTCGATATTGTAAGAAATCACGTGTTGGTGGTATTCTTACAATCTCGAACCCAGATTCCCAATAAAGCCCATTGAATCCTTATATAATGTTTATGTTTGAACTAATAGATGTCGCTGCGATAGACATCTATCATTCAGCATCGTTCAACTTTTATGGGATAAGTTTTTTTAGCACATTTTGGTTGGCTGATTTCCACACTATATCTCAGGCTAAAAATGTATGATGTATCGACATAAAAGTAGGCGAAGTTTTGAATGAGAACGTAGTTTTTGTCCACTAATTGTCCATGTGCGGTAAAGTTGATCAGGGCTACTTTTCTTTAACTTTCGACGAATGAATGTGAAAACCTCGGAACTTATGAGTTTCTGCTTTTCATCGATATTTATGCAAATTTTCACATCTGGTCAATCGATGTTTTAAATAATATTTAAGCTTCGGAATGCGTTGGGAAATTGGAACTTGGGTGGAGTTTCTACTCTTTGTGAGTTATTGTGAGATCCGGCAATCGTGCTCATCTAATTCGAAGCTGGAAAGGAGAATAGGGCAGTTGCAATTGACGTCATGTTGGAGGTCACACACTACAAATAGGCAGTTCTGATTGGTGGAAGTACCCTGACCTCCAAGTGAAGTACAATGGTTGATCAGCTGATTGCAACTTCTCTATAACAGTGGGTAAGAGTTTATTGTCATATTTCCTGCTAATTCAATAAAGTTAATTTCGGGGTGCCATTTTTAGTCGTACCCTAGGCGGACATCTTGAAATCAGTGTTCGGCTAGCTTGCATATTGGAGATTAAGTCTGGCTGAAAGCATCTTGGTTTGCTACGTCTTCAAAGCTGTAAAAGTTACGTTTTTGAGTTCATTATAATTGACATTTGAAGTTGTATTTCGTTGATTGAAGTTTTGGGGAAGCTAATTTATCTTGGTATAATGAAAATTTAGTGGTGTCTTTCTCAAAATCCTAGCCAAATTAAATTTTTAATAAATTTGACTTTGAATTTTACATCTTGTGCTCTCTTTTACGACTGACTAGACTGGTTCACTATCTCTAACAGCAAAATGGCTGTTTCAAATGTTTTGTCCAAAGTGTGGTAAACAATATTCCAGAGCGTGGCGAAACTCACCGGAACGAGTTCGACATGCCAACAAACATTAGTTTGGCGATAATGGCAGACGCATTAAGATATTGACGATTCGTTTTTGTCCACAATCGTTTTGGCTAATCAAGTTTTATTTTCCTTATGCCACCATTATGTTATAGAGGCACCCTAACTACAGTTAGTCGAAATGTGCGATTGATGAAGATCGGATGCCTCTATAAGAGAGTCGCGTTCTGACTACATTCTCAGACTGAATATTTTGTCCAAATTATGGCAGCCAACAATCCATAACTTGGAGATAAAGTTGAAAATAACCCGCATATTTGGTAGCTATAGGTCTCAAAGCAACACTCCTTCAAATATTCCTCTATATTGATTTGTTTGCGAGTTGCATTGTATTTTCGCATTGAGTTATTTTAATTTGGTTTATTTTATTTTTGTTTACATTGGCTTGATTTTGATAACAGGAATGATGAGACAAACAGCCCTGTAGCTTATAGGTCTCAAAGCAATTGCCGTCAAATGTCAAACAGGAGCTTATATTCATGTCAGGCGAGATCTGCCTCTCTCTCATTTTTTACTTATAAATAATTGAATATTTTAATTTTTCTTAACATTTTTGCTGCTGAAGCGTACATTTTGTTAGTTTTCATGTGAACTGTGCAATATTTCTGTATTTATGTTTTGTTTACATTAGTTATCGCAAATATTTTTATTAGTCAATCATTAATATGCAAAAAATTGTGAATACAGATCTATTACAGTTGCATAACAGCTGTAAATTAGATTATTCGGTACTTTTCGGTTAGCCGGGCGCCAGTGAAATGTATATATCTATATATACATATATATGTATACATACACACATATATTTATGTATATATACATACATGCATATATAAATGTGTGTATGTATAGATATATGTATACATAGATATATAAATTTCACTGGCGCCCGGCTAACCGAAAAGTACCGATTATTCTATAACTGAAACTTTCTGAAAACTCCCGGGAATTTTTTTATTTATATCCCAAAACACACGATTTATTCCCGGAATTAAACCCGTTTTTTTCATGTTTTGCAACGCTACGTAGAGATAATCTCTGAAGGAGTTCGATTAAATGAGTGAGATATCAACAAACGTTACCTGACGACTATGTTTTTGTCCAAAATTGTCTACACCAATCAAATTTTAATTCTCGAATGTCACCACTCTGTGAGGAACCCTAGTGGAGATGTTTTATCAGTTTTGTTTTTCATTAGTGAAATTAGATTGTTGATCTAATCCAGTTACGCTCATATTCACCATCTACCTCAACTGCCGGTTAGCGCGAAAACCTCGGTCGAACATTCAAATGATATTCACCATTAAACTGATTTGACATGATCGCAGCTGAAGTCCAATCAGATTAATCGTGAATACCATTTGAGCTTTCGCGCTTATCCAGTATTTAAGGTCGAGGGTAAATACGAGAGTTAATTGTAACGCACAACTGATGTTTTATTACAGCTGATATAGACTAAAGTGTTGCCATGCTCAGCCTAAACATAAAATGTCTATGGACGAGCCTGCCGTTTTCACCGAGCTAATGTTTATTGAATTATCTCACTAGGGTGCATCTATATGAGACTGGGGACATACGCACAAGACACGTGTTAAGACAGAAGTTTTTGTTTAAACTATTGCAAACTTATATCCCAGAACTCGTCAACTCTCGTCTGGACGAGTTAGATTAGATGAGTCAGACTAATTAACAACAATTAGTTTGGCGATAATGGCAGGCTCTCTAAGATGCTTGGGATTCGTTTTTCCCAAAGTCATCTCAATCGATTAAATTTTATATCGCATTAGGACTAGGAGACTCTGCCCCCTGCGCCAATCTCCGGAATTTTTTGTCTGACTCTCTTTCTAAGTATCATCTTTCCATCTATATTCATATTTCTCTATCTTTCTATTTCCATTTCCTTATCTCCGCCTATCTATCTCTATCACTCTATCTTTCTATATCTCTATCACTGTCTATCTCTATATCCAGCTCCTCTCACTATATATTTCCCTCTAGTTCACTCTCCACCTATTACTCTATCTCTCTTTTTCTTTATATCTCACACTCTCTATTTCTCTATCACTTTATCTCTGTATTAAACTCCCTAGTTCTCTCTCCATCTATCACCGTCTATATCTCTATTTTCCTCTAGTTCTCTCTCTATCACTTTCTATCTCCATATATTTCTCTATCTGTATATATCTCTATATCCCTGTCACAGTCTACCGCTATATCTCCTTCTACATCCATTTATATCTCCCTCTAGTTCTTTCTCCGTATCTAGCTTTGAATCTCCATATCTCTCTATCACTATCTCCTTCTATCTCTCGAACGCCCCCTTGTTCTCTCTCCATCTATCACTATATTCCCCTCTACCAATATCCCTTTATCTACATATCACTGCCTATATTCATCTAGTTCTCTCTCTATATCTATTTATCACTATATTGCCCTCTACCTATATCACTTTATCTACCTATCACCGTCTATATCTCTGTTTTCCTCTAGTCCTCTCTCTATATTTATCTATCACTATATCTCCTTCTATTGCTATTGCCCTCTATCTCTTTATATCTCACTCTATCTCCTTCTATCAATGTATCTTCCTGTTTCTTTCTATCTGTAGCCAGGGATGGTGTCCAAATGCTCTGGATACAAGTAATAATGCAAAGTTTTCTTTGCATTGATTATCGCAGAAAGTATTCTGATTAGAAAAGTCAAAGAAAACTTTACAAAATTAGTGGTATTCAGAGCATCTGGATTCTGGACCCCCACCCTGACTACGTCACTGTTTGGAGCTATCTATCTAACTCCCTCTAGTTCTCTGTCCATATTTAGCTCTCTTATCTTCCTCTATTTTTTTTTTACATCCGTGCACCTCTCTATCCCCATCTAACTCTGTCCGTCTCTCTATCGCCTTCTAGTTCTGTCTCTGTATCTATCTCCTTGTATATGTCTATCTCTCCTCACTCTCTCTGTCTATCTCTCTATGTAACAAAATTGTTTTACAAACCATGAAGTTTCATTCATAAATTCGTTTCGTATATTCAAATCACTTGCTAGTCATTTCATAAAATCGTTTCATTAGGATTTTATATATATAGGATATGTTGCACACTCATATAGAGGCACCCTTGTTTCACAGGACATTACCCACAAATAGCAACAGCCGCATCTCTGCAGGCTACACTTCTTCCCCTTGCATTTCAATTAACCCCTTGAAGGGCAGTGGGACATATATATCCCACTTAATTTTAATTCCTAAATGTCACACTGACACAAGGCTTTTGAAATAAAATTTTGTTTTTTTAATGAGAGTGAAGAAAGGTTTTTACTTATTTCCTAATAAATTTGTTTCTAAATTATGGTGAAAATGAATGATTTCAACATTTTAGCAACAGGAGTACTTTGCCACTGAAAGGGTTAAAGCAGCGTGATACCGAAACCAGAGAAAATTAGAGCTAATTTCTAGCGTTTTTGAAATTTCAATATTTGTATGCTGGGGAGAGGCGGAGAGGCATTAAATTAGACCTCACAGTTTCATTTTTATAAAAATAAATAAAACGCCAACCCAAAATAGGCTCAGAGGGGTTTGGGAGAGAGAAGAAGAAATAAGAAGCCTGGCCCAACTCGAGTCTGCAGGCTAAGCTCGTGCAGACCTATTGTCCAACCACTGCATACCTCTACAGCCATCATGGGGTCGTGTCACTTCTTTGTTCTGCTTTCTTTTGGTACGCCGTTATGTTGGTGGTTCTAGTGGGAATACGAAAGATCTTTACTCCATTTTTCCATCTAATTTAAGAGAATTGAGTTATACCACATAATATTTGTTATAACCTACTTTGTGTGACATCATTTGTCATTATGGTGCATCCATGGGTGCAAGAAATCCATCTATGCCAAGACTGAAAACTTTTAGGAATAACCAAATGAAAATGGTTTAGAGGATTTCTATGTTTTGCATTATGGCTAAAAATTGATCTCTTGCAATAAAAGAAAGCGATTAAAAATTCCTGAGAGTAAAATTTCTATAATTCAAGTAAATAAAGTAAAATGTACAATCAGTCACACAAAAAAATCTTCAAGACTGAAATCAGTCCTGTGACTGAAGGTCTTGCATCCATGGGTGCATCTTTCGAGTTAGACTGTTAGTAAATAATATTATTTCAAGGAGGTAAAACCATACCTCAGAATATGCCAGGAGCTTAGAAGTTGATCTTTTAACCAAAGAGTGATTAGGAGTTAACGTAAAAGTCTTTTGGAAGTTTGACTCTCTAGATGAGTACAGCCTGTGTCTGTTGTAGACCCCTGTAGCATAGGGATACCAAACATTAGGTTTGTTTTCCCTATTGTATTATGTTTATTTGAAACCACCCTGCCCATAAACACCCTCAAAACAAAATCCAGGGAGGGGCAAGATTTTGGAACAGAGTGCCTGCAGCCAATGCAAAGGTTGCAATTTTATTTATAATGTTGAATATAAACATGAAATAAATTAACTAAGAGTTTTTCATCAGAACCCCGTGTGCAAGGCAATTTTTATCATATCATCATAATCAGAAGAATAACAAATAACACATTAAAAATCCAAAAATGAACTTCTACTGCTTTTATTTAAAATGAAGAATTCAAAGAATTTGGTTTTTTTTTTCATCAGATCAGGGAAACCCTGAACTCCTTTTTAAGCACTATCTCCATAATACTAAATGCTTAACACTTTCACTGTTTCTCCATATAGAAATTAGAAGTCAATTTTACCCTAAAGTGCGGCACCAGTTATGGGTGACAACTGACATAATCTTAAAATATGTACTGGTAATGTAAACAAAGGCTGTATTAAGAATATGTATATGGATTTTCTTTTCTTAAATTAGTTTTAAAAATAAACTTTGTTTAGAAAAATGTCAAGTTATAAATTTCTAGAAATTCACATTTTTTTTCATATTTTAAATATTTTTTAATATTTATATTAATTTAAATTGCTGTAGTAACTGATATTTTAATATCAAATATTTGAAAAGAGAAAGAAATTCTAGATCCTTAATCAAATGTACTTCATCTGTTTCATTATATAAATGTTTCATTTGTCTTCTTTTTTAATTACATTATATAAATTAATAGCACCTACCTTCTATTTGCAAATAGGTTTCCAACTTCCAACAAAAAAATAAAGGAAACAATGTTTATGGAGTAAAAAATATTTATTAACACTATAAAAGTACACATAAATTTTATTAATAGATGAACAACTATGAGGGCTTCAGCTCAATGAGCCCATCTTTTTCTTATGTCCTTGAACATTATTCTCTGCCCCCCCCCCCACCTGTTTTCCCAAAATAAACATAAAAAGAAGTTTTCAATCAATTCCCTTAATTTTAATTTAAAATATGAAATAATTGTTAGGAAGTATATTAATCTTAAGGGTTAACCTATTGTGATTACTTTCTTTTATCTAATACAAATCTTGTCATCACAATAAAGTTTGAAATACTGAATGAATTGAAATCTGACTGGAGTCCAGGGAGGAGCAATTGCCCTGCCTTGCGGGTACCCTTGACTCATCTATACTCCATACAATTTCAATTGGCATCTCAAGGACATCTATGATCTATCCTCCCCAATTCATCCTTTTGTTGTCATGGAAAATAGAGCAATCAGTCATTCAAATGCTGTATTACGAAAGTTACTGACTTAAGGACCAGGACACTGACCTTGTGAAGTCAATTTAAATTATATATAGTTAGATAACACTGAGATCTGTCCAAATTTTTCAGACAATCTTTTTTTTTCCTGAAAAGTCTAGTCATAATTTTGTGAATTTGAAATGATCATTATATCCCGGTTCTTGTTTATACATTTTAAAGACATGCGTATGTAAAATACATATATTTTCTTTATATATGGAAACATGACATCTCAAATTTTACTTTTAAATGGTTCAATTTGGAAATAGAAAAGTTTTATGCAAGATCTACTTTTAATGCAAAGAATTTTATGAAGAGTTCAGTTTAAAAGGTGAAAATTTTTCTGAAGGGTACTGTTCTGAAATAAAAAAAATGGTGTAGGGTCCTGTTTTGAGATGAAGAATTTTGTGAAGGGTCCTTTATAGTCAAATTATTTCATAAAAATTAAAAGATTTTTTTTAACAGCATTTTTATTCCATTTTTATGAGCATTTTTATTATATTTGATTATGACATAAAACATCATTTTTCTGGAAATTTTTTATAAATCATTAACATAAGCAATTTATTATTTAAATATAGAGATCATTCCTTTCTGACAGTAGGGAACATATACAATGTTATTTAAAAAACCACTAATGGAAACACCATGTGAAAAAAAAAAAAATCTAAATGTAATATCACCTATAGTTTTTCCTATATCAGAGTTGTATCAAAAATATTTGTTACTTTTTATATTTTACTTACTGTCATCTTCAGATAGTGAACTACATTCTTATTGCTTGTTTTTGCATATGTTTTATGGAGTGAAGAGTAACTACAATGCCTTGAAGTGCTTCGAAATTCATGTGATTTTAACCCTTCATTTATTTCTTTACTTGTGAAATAACCAAAGCATTAAGCTGTATTCTTTTCTTACATTTTGTATGTTACTATTTCCAAGTTCATTTCTTTCTCCTACTTAAAAAATATCTAAAGTATTGTATGCACATACAATATTATATGTATTTATACTCCATCAAGTGATGAAATATGTAAACAAAGGAACTAGACGCCTTTTTGCACTCCACGTGATTCCCCTGTGACGTCACATGAATAATTTCCATAAGAAAGGTTTTAAAATGATGCAATTTTCACAATTAAATGAATTTTGCATGTAACAATTTAATAATTTTATGGTTTCTTTTCTTTTTCAAAACTCACATGTAAATATATATTTCAATTAAAAATACTGTATTTAGAAACACTATATGAAAATAGTTTTAAATATGACATTTTAAATAATTTTCACCATTTAATGCTTTTTGCATGTAAATAGCTTGATTATTTTAAAGTTTGCTTTCTGTTTTAATATTCACATCTCCCATATAATAAAATCCAAAGGCAAGAAACTGTCTGTAACGCATCCGGGTGCGACCACTCCGGTTTGCGAATCAACCATAGTTAAACGCCATGTTAGGCTTACTAAAAAATCTATGCTACATTCGATTCTGCTGTTAAAATATTTGTAAAAGCATATTAAAGCTTTTAAATATTTTAATTTTGTTTAAAACCTTCAAAAACTATATCATATAAAACATATATATCACCATTTCTGTAAAAAAAAATTTCTGTAAGCAAGCTTTTTTTTTCAGAAGTAGCGGAGATTTATTTCGTAGTGAGTATTTGAGGTTGATTCAGTATACAGGCGCCATCTACTGGCGGATTTTGAAATTTCCTTCCATCGTAAAAACTCACTATCTGGAATCCTCGGGACCAAAAATGCTTTCCGAGTTAATGAATTCTCCGGATTTCGGGTCCTTCCGAAGTTTACGATTATTTGACAAAATTCATGTTTTTTTCGTGATTCTTTGACAAAATTTGCATTTTTTTCTGCTATTCGTTGACAAAATTTTCATTTTTTCTGCTATTCATTGACAACATTTCCGTTTTTTCGTAGTCCTTTGAAGAAATTTGCGTTTTCTTTTTGCGATCCTTTGAGGAAATTTCCGTTTTTTGCTATTCTTTGACGAAATTTGCCTTTTATTCACGATCCTTTGACAAAATTCGAGTTTTTTTCTGAGATTCTTTGACGAAATTAGCGTTTTTTCCGATCTTTTGACGAAACTTCACTTTTTTCGCGATCCTTTAACGAAATTAGAAATTTTTTCGCAGTGCTTTGAAGAAATGTCTTTTTTTTCGCGACCCTATGAAAAAATTCATGTTTTTCTGCGATTATTTGACGAAATTCGAGGATTTTTTTTTGCGATCCTTTAAACAATTTTTTGTGATCCATTGATGAAATGTTACACTTTTTCGGAGTCCTTGGAAGAAATTTGCGTTTTCTTCGCAAGTCTTTGACGGAATTCGCGTTTTTCTGCGATTTGTGAACAAAATAAGCGTTTTTTTTTTTTTTTTTTTTTTTGCAATCCTGCGATAAAATTTGCGTTTTTTTTTTCAATCCTTTGACGAAATTTACGTTGTTTCCACAATCATTTGAAGAAATTGTCTACTGTTTTTCTGTGAACGATAGACATAATTGATTTTTCCGGCGACGATCGTTCAAAATTCGAGATATTTATGTTCGAATTTTTGGACTGAAGACAAAAATTTTCGAAACCGAATGCCTTAAATTTTTAGGAAAACTTGAACCGAATCACCCCTGATGAAATAAATATATAACTATTTTTTTTTTGTTTCTAACGAATCGTAATATAAATTAATTTTAAAATAAAATTTGAGAGAAAAATGATTTGTTTTTAATTTCGGGAAGAGGGGACCGTGTTCACCCGCCACCGAAGTAACAATATTTGAGTGATTAGACATTGAAACACAATGGACTGAAAAAAAAAAATAAGAATTGGTAACATTTTCGAAAAATTTCAGAAAATCTAAAAATTTAGTAAAAATTTTCTAATTTAGAAAATTTTCGAATTTTCTCCTTCCGGATTTTGGATTTAGGGATAATGGGTCATAAACTGTAAAATGATTATTTCTTACCAAACGTAATTAAAATATAAGAAACACATAGTACAGCGTAATTTGCATTTAATTTTGCTTATATAAACAAACAATCAGTTATGTGGTGAGTCTAGCTGTTTAGAAACTCATTGATAACACTTTTTTTACAAAAACTTTCACACATGGATTATTTGTTAATATTTAATTTGAATGTTTTGTCCAATCGTTGAACTATTTTAGAAATGTAATACTAAGTAATATATATATATATATATATATATATATATATATATATATATATATATATATATATATATATATATATATATATATATATATGTGTGTGTGTGTGTGTGTGTGTGTGTGTCTCTATATATATCCTCATTATTTTTATTTGTAGAAATCATTTGTCATTTTTAAAATGTATTTTTCTACAATACAAACCTTTCAATAATAAATCTTCATGCTGTTTGTTTGTATGAAGTCTTATGAAAATGAAACGCGGATCGACAATCCGTCATTTTTGACGGGGTTATATACTAGTGTAATTATATTTTTCAACTGAAAGATATTTCAAATTATTTGCACTTTTTAAATTCTGGCAACAATAGGTGAAAAAACTACTTTTTCAAAATATGAAATAAATATCTATTAATATTGAAAATTCGAATAAAATATTGAAATTAAAAAAAAACCCACTATGTCTGACTTTAACATCAAAAAGTTCTTAAAATAACTTTTCGATTTAAAATCTGCCTAAGCATGTTTATCATACATTTGTCTATAAAACTACCAATTTTCGTATTTTTATATGCAATAGTATTCTTTATTAGAAAACAAGTAAAAGAAAGTAAAAAGGTCACAATTAATTTAACTATGAAAAGTTACTCTTTTTTAAATAAAAAGATTAAATCAAAGTTAGCTCTTCCATCCATCAATAAATGAATCTACATGCCTGTACATAATAAAATACAAGATTTATGAAATCCTGTTCAGATCAGGGTTAAATATTACATCTTTGAACTAACAAAAATATCTGATACTTCTTATAACTATCTGATATTTTCAAAATAGTCAATTTATTGATTATTATAAACATTTCCAGACTCAATATAAATTAGAAACTGAAACATATTGCACTTAGCATGAAAACTTAATAAAACAATATTCGAAATGTATTTTTTTTTTCATTTATGTAACAAAATTGAAGATCAATTAATTGAAAACAGACACAATTTGCATTTTACACCCCCCACCCCCCCCCAAAAAAAAAAAAAACACCTATAGGATTTAGCATCAAGTTTTGAGAAAATTTTATGTTTTATACAACAAAATTTTAAATACGAAATAATTTGTTTTTGTTGAAAATTTGAATATAAATGTAAGTTTGTCTGTTTTTGCTTTTTCATTCCTTAACCTGTTGTTTAGTTTAAATTAAACTGAACCAGAAAATATTATTCCTAATGAAGCTATAAATTTCTACATTTAAAAATTTAACCTCAAACATAAACCTTGGAGAATAGTATATACAGTAGAAGATCTTTATAACGCACAGCTTCTCAGATATAAACAATGAATTTTGCAGTTAGGAAGCACATTCATTCCACATTGTACAAAAATTGCTAATTTCCAGAGGATTAAATTTGATACATTTATTCATTGTTATCTTAATTCAGAACTTTTTAATGAAAAAGTTGATATTATTACAATTAAAATTTTAGTATTATAATGAATGATTTGGTCCAGGCATATTTAGAACATGTTTATAAAGTAAATTTAACAATGTATGAAATGATCTATATTATCTAAAATTATAATATGCACAACTCTTGGGCCCAAGGACTGCAATATAAAGATACTGTACTATATTTTGATATGTTACAGACATATTTGGTCATGTTCACAAGGTATGCTTAGTGATGTGTGAAATGTGATCTGTATAACGCAAAATTCTATATAATGCACAACCTCATGTGTTTAAGTTTGGTTATAATATAAAGATCTTCTACTGTAGTATACATTTTTTTCCACTAAAAAAGTCACTGCCAGAGCAAAAGTTCTTTATCTGTAGAATGACACAGTCAATAACAGCTTTAAAAATTCATTTACACTTGTTTTGACTAAAAAAATCATGCACAATATTTTGTAAATAAATATCTAATGTATGAAAATATCAATCAGGGATCTGTTTAGAAAATTTTTGAGTCCTTATAACAACCCTTCAACAAAAATTCTCATCTTAAAACAGGACCCTTCACAAAATTCTTCACCTTAAAAACAGACCTTTCAGAAAACTTTTACACCTTCAAACTGAACTTTTCACAAATTTAATCATTAAAGTTAAATCTGACATGTCTCAAAACAATTAAAGTCATCAAATTACTTAGCCTTTTTTATACATTAAGGATATACACCGGAACCTGAATATAGCTATATTTTCAAATTCACAAAATTATGGCTAATTTTCATAAATATAAAAAAACTGTTCACAAAAACAAGACCCTGTGAGAAAAATCTGGACAGATACCTAATAATATAAAAAAATCATGATATTTTGAAAACAAATATCACCAAACCCTGGTTCAGCCTTTTTTTTTTTTTTTTTTTGGACATTTCCAGTTTCAAATTTTCTGTGACAATCTGCAGCAAACCAAAATGTATCTATCAACTATGCTGAACCAAGCTTACTATCATAAGAAATCAAAGTAACCCGTGAAATAAGAATCTTGTACTTTCAAAGGAAAGGCAAGAACATAAAATTTACTTTGTCTTTTTTTTTAAGCCCAGAATTCTTTTTAAGTTAAGATTATTCTGCTAGCTACAAAATAATCTACAGCATCCACTGCCATGCTGCACTGTTTCTACTACTGGGCTTGATCAAAATCCTATTAGTGCTTATTTTATCACCTATTCCAAGAGCTAACTTTGATTAAATCTCTGACAAAAAAATATATAACTCTTGCTGTCATAGTCTAATTTATTGTGATCTTTTGACTGTCTCGGTGGTACATAATAAAAAACTATTGCATATAAAAACATGAAAACAGGTAGTTTTTAGCAATCATTTTTTAAATTAATCTAAATTAAGTTTTTTTCCTCAATATTTTCAATATGTCATATAATGGTTATTCCTGCCTTAAATAATAAAAAAAATCATAAAAAAGAAAAAGCTTGAAAACAACAGAACAATATAAAAATACAAGTGAAGGTCATCACATGTGAAAAAGTGTTTTATTTTGCAAGTTTTTTTTTATGCACTGAAAAAAAAAATCCCTAGAGTTATTGAAATATGCATAAATTTTCCTTTATGCTCATTAAGAATATCTAATTAAAATTGTACATCTCATTTTGTTAATTTTTTTGGGTATATACGATAGATGTGCCAGTAATGGGCACCCTTAAAGAATTTCTTTAAAAATTATACTTTAATTAATAGTTATAATTATTATATTCCTGTTTTTCTTTTTTTATATTATATTAATCTATCAACATCAACAATATTTAACCATTCTCATAGTTACATTTTCCAATGTGAATCAAAATTAATTGTAACAGAAATAAATCAAAACACCCAAAATTCCAGTAATTGACACCCTACAAAAAGTAATAGGTAATTGTTTTTATGATTGTATTTAGAACCAGAATTTCAAGAAAGCATACTAATGTAACAAAAAGTCATTTTCAAATAAATTTAACAATTAGGATATTCATAGTATAACTAATAAAATATATGAGAATGAGAATAATTCATGGCTTAAATTATTGTCACTATCAATATTTTAATTATTTTAGGTAAAATATTAAATTTCAAAGTATCACATTTATTGAGACAATATAATGTTTAGAAGTGTTAGTAAAAAAAAAAAGTTTTAGAGTACTAATGCATTGAAATTATAATTCACATTATTTGTTACAGTCTTAACTTTTTAAACTACTTGATATATTACTCGTAGTAATTAGTTATTAGTATTACAAATATGAAATAAATGATATTGCACGTTGAATAAGGGTTGTTATGATTTAACCCAACCCAAAAAACCCAGGTGGGTTTTTTGAAAATTTCAACTTTAAATTACATTGGTAATATATTTTTAAATGTCAGTACATCAGTCGTAAAGTTTATCACCCCCCACCCCACACCAAGGGAAAAAAATGTCTTAATTCTCCCAATGACAATTTTTAAAACAAATAATTGTAACTTAATTTTCTATAAGTATGTGTAACTATCACAAACACTAATTTTTTTCCCATTAAAATAGATACTTTGATATATAATCCTACAATTGAAACTCTTAACAAAATACCACAAAAATGTGAGAATCCTAATTTAATGATGTAGACATGTAGAATTATTTGATTTATTCTATTAATTAATTATAATAAAAAATACTTACTTTACAGCAAATATTTTTTTTTTTTCAGTTCTGCAAATTTTGTTATATCCAGTTTCAATTGCAAAAAATTTTGATTAATTAAGTATAAACTACCACCCAACTTAATTCAATAACAACATAAACTAAAGGAAAACCAAAATTTCCTATTTACCTTGGGCTGAGGAAATGTTACTTACTGTGCCTAAGAAAGAATATAGCAACACATTTTGGAATGCAAACAACTCAAAAAGGAAAAAAAAAATCTTGCAATCCATCATTAATCAATATGTTTCAGAATGAATTTTTTCTAGAGAAAATATTTATTGCATATAGGCAATCACTTCAATTAAAATGAATAGAGATACTTTATCCTTAACAAAATATTAGTTTAAAAGTTCTGATTCAGCACTGGTATTAGTATAGTACTTTAATGATAATTTCATTGTTAAAACTATTGCTAATAATCAATTTATCTAAAAGCAAAGCATAATTTTGATTATTGTCATTGATTTATATATTTTTGTGATCAATTAGTTACTTTAAATTGTATTTAGTAGTAAGTACATTTTTTTAAAAACATTCTGAACCACCTCTTTTCACATAAAAAAACCCTGATAAAACCCAAAAAACCCAGATAAAACCCAAAGGGTTGGGTTTTTTTCTGAAAAAAAAACCGGGCATTTAACAACCCTGCATTGAATGTTTTAAATACTAAATAAAATGGTTTCAAAATAAAGCTGTACAATTGACATTTGAGGCACCTGATCTGCCGATTTACTAATTTCATTACTACTAATATAAATTTAATTAATATTACACTTTTTTAATGTGCAGATTTGAATAATGAAACATTTAAGATAGAAAGTGATAAAATTTTAAAACTTGTGCGACTTAAAAAATTGTCTTTATTCAAATGGAGAGGGCTTGATCACCATGAGCTTCTCCTGTTCCTATGCTCTCAAACATTGTTTCCTGACTGGTTTGATTGATTGCCAGATTATTAAATATGCAAGTTATGTTTTTTTTTTTAATAAAAAAAAACCTTAATTTCATTGAAACATTAAAAATTTTATTAATTACATGAAATTAATTAAAAGCAGCTATATATATATATATATAATACATTCTGGTAAGTATAATTTAAAAATCCAAATTAGAGTAGCTGTTCAATTAAATTTAAAGATTTTAAGCACTATTACAGAAATTGCACTTTTAGAAATATCCACATGGGGATGTCCATTACTAGAAATCAACTAATCAAGCATTTCAGCAATAGACACAGGTCCTAAAACTTTACAAATAAATAAAATATTGCAAATGACTGTTAGTATATAAAATTCGAAGTTTTCTATCACTATCAAAGTAAAAGCATATAATTTTTGCAAGAAAATAAAAAAGATATAAATAATTGCAGCCAGCTCTTAGCATGTCCATTAAGATTTTCACTGCAAAACAGTGGAACTGTGAAACATTTTCTGCCAGCTGATTGGTTTGGTAAATAGTGTCAACAGTTACATAGATTATAAAACATGCAAGGGGAAGTTGCGAAAAAAATAAATAAAAAGCTAAATTTTTATTGGTTATTTTTTTTTAATAAACCAAAAACTTTGAAGGGTTGCCCATTACTGGTACATCTACTCTATTATATCTATATTTATCTTTGTTTTTAAAGGTCATTAGCAGAACAACACGATATAATCAGCTAAAGGCAAGGCATTTTATTCATATATTAATTAATGGTTTTACACCAAAACATTTAACAAAATGATAAGCATCATTCTAACATGTTATATTACAACAAAGAAATCTCTGAAAATGAAGAATTATGTATTTTTGGCTTAAATTCTTTGAAAAGTGAACAACACAGGTATTTTTAATTAATTGTAAATATTGTTTAGAAACAAGACAAAACAAAATAGCAACTCAAAGTATTCTATGAAATGCTGGGTTTTTTCACGTAAATTTCACATTTTTTTTAATTTTAAAAGAGAAACTTTAAATAACAGATTACAGGCCCGTAGCTAGACCTTACTTCCAGGTGGGGCAAATATTTTTCCAGGGGTGGCAGATTATTTCTTAATTTTTTTCACGTCTCTTATACCTTGAAAAATATGTACTGTACTTTTAGTGTAATTTTTTTCTCATTTAAAACGTAAGATCTCTCCAAAGCCAGAATGAAATTTTTAATGTTTGTTCCAAGACACAATAAAAAATATATCAAAGACACATAAATAAAATATTTACATTTACATAACGTAAATATGTTGTTTCCTTTTAATTAAGTAATTTAAATTTATGTAGGTTTTATGTTCGTTTATATTAATAAATGCATTCAATTACAATTTATTAAATGATGGTTCGTTATATTTACATCACGCAATAAAGATATGCGAAAGAAAAAAAACAGAATGAATAAAATGAATAGAACAAGTAACGAGGATGTCTTTACCGATAATGAAAAAATATTTTTTTAATTTTCATGATGGAAAAAAAAGAAAGAAAAGAAAAGAAACAGAGTACCAAATTAATTATAAGGCCTTTTATTTTATTTTAGTTTTTTAATTTTAGTTTTAGTCTTTTACAAATTTGACAACCTCTATTTGTTGTAAAAATAATTTATTTGAAAGAATTTTGAAGACTAATGGGAATCATGTATAAAAACCCTCTAATATAATTGAAACCTCCTGTCTCTACTTGTATTTAATTTTTTTAGTACTTCTTCTAAATTTATGTTTTCCGTCCGTTTTCTCTCGAAGGCCAAGAAGGCTAGATCTGCCATTCTCTTTTAGGCAAATCGAGATCGAGAATATCTGGTTTACTTGTAGTAGGTCCAGTTAATGATAATGAATTTTTATCACTACTATTTGCACAATATTCAGGATCAGGACTCTCTATTTCCTGTTTTAGTCGACGCTTCTTATACATAAATGAACGGATATCCATATTTTCAAATATAACTTGTATTCACAGATAAAGTAATCCTTTCCGTTCACAGATACATACTTATCCCAATATAATATATGCAACTTTTAAAACGAGAACCTTTTTATTTTCACTGTCACCAAAAACTTATTAGCATCTGAAATCCACAACGGTTTAAACTAAAACTGTAAGGCAGAATGTATTATTTTCACAAGCGGATTTTCAAGAGTCACTTCCTCGAAATCGTTGAACGGGACACAAAAACATCCGGGTGGTCCTGCACAAACACAGGCCCGCTGTCGGCACAATCACAGGAGCGACAAATTGCACCTATATCGTCCCATTGTAAAATTGTCAAAATCTTTCTTTCAGAAAATAGTTCATATTACTTCTCTATTTATATTTCAGAAGACGGGTAACACAATTTCACACCACAGGTGGTCCAGTGATGTGTCAGAAAGTCAAAGTCAAAAAACACTAAAGGGTGCTGAGTAGAAGTACTAAAGGGTGCTGAGCAATTCGGCTGCTTTGATGGCGCTTGTTTGTGACAGGCGATTTAATAGCAGTCTTGAAGCCAAGTTAAAAACGTTTCGTGAAATCCTAACTATAAGCATTACAAATGAAACAAAATGAAGAAATAAAAGGAATTTGTAAGAGGCAGAAAATTCAAAACTGCATACGGACGCTCTGGTTTTTCAAACAGATGAAGTCTTAAAATTCTCACGCTTCTGTTGTTATTTGTTACTCTGTGTTGAGTTCTGAAAAAGCTGTAAATTATGGAAAAAAATAGCATAAAAACAATATCTTTTCATAATTTTTTTAAATGGATTTTTATGAGAGAATATTAAGATTAATACAGAATTAATGTAAATATTGTTAACACTGTATGGTAAATTACACTGCATCACCCCTTGCTACAATAACACGGAATCATTTATGTTTAAAGTATTAAACATAGATCTATTCAAGATCTAATTAGCACAACCCAGTGCTGACTCAGTTTCAGACAAAACAATCCCAGTTTAAGTGCGTTCGTAATTATATAAATGCGAAGCAACTATAGTCGTCGTCTGGTTCGTCCGCCCGTCCGCAAAAAAAACAAAAACTACCCAACCGAATAGATTGAAATTTAATATATGGAATCATTATAAAATTTTGTCGAGTCACTTCAAATTTTGTGAAAATCGAATCACAACTTAAAAAGATATTAAAAAAAGTTTTCTTTATTCTATTAAATCCTATCATACGCAATCTATATAATAAAAGCGCAAGTCATGTGACTGAGGAAAACAAATACGGGCTAACATGCTAACCACTTCTTTTTTCATATGCCAAGCGGTCATTTTTATTCAACATTATTTCTTCGAATAAAATTGCATAAAAGTTACATTTTTAGAAAGATCGTTCAAAAAAATGGTTTGCTTGAGAGATGAGTTACATTAAAGAAAGTATAGATTCTGAGATAACTTCAGTAGAAATTAGGTTAATAGCCGAATATCTCAATCCATTAAAGTAAATAAACACAAGAGATTCGTTCATCATGAGTCATAAAAATATTAAACCATGGAGGTAAGCAATATCTCATGTTGAATTCTGCAGCGCTGTCTGGTGTCGAAAAAAATTCACATCTGTAAACGTGGCATCACTAATAATAATAAAAAAGGGCATGCTCATTTCGCTCGTAACAGACGATATAATTCATTTCACGGAAATAATAAAGATTATTTTTTACATTGTAAAACTAGTTATAGTACGGTCGCACCTCATTTGTCACGTTTAACGTACATTTCCAACTTGTTTGTTTGTTCCGTGCTACATTAAAAGAAATAATAAACACTATTTATCAGGGATGAGATTGACAAAAAAGCAAAAAAGCGGAAAACCGCGGAAGAATCTCATCCCTAAGGGATGAGATTGACAAAACAGCAAAATAGCGAAAATCCGCGGATCCGCGGAAAACCGCGGAAGAATCTCATGCCTGATTTATGCAGAATATTTAGTGTCGAAGAGTCTGTGCAAATATAAAATATTTTTTAATTTATTTATTTCACTGTCCATTTCCTATAAAGCATCGCTATTTCTTCAATCGCCGTATATTTTTTGAAAAGAGCTATACATATTGTTTATGCTTAAGACTGTTATGACATTAAGGTCACATTCACCCGTAATTAAATACCATTTCAGATATCCTTATTGAGGTTCCAAAAAAATATATATAGATATATATATGTATATTAATTATATATATATATATATATATATGTATGTATATTAATTATATATATATATATAATTTTTTTTTTCCGGCTGAACAACACGGAACTTTTTTGCTATATTCGCACTGTCATTTTTATACATAAAAGCATGAAATTTACAAGTTTTAAGTACTAAAGTGATTTAGAATCGAATAACGTTTTTCACTTTTCTATAAATACGTTAAATTTTGAGTTGTAATCGATTTCTCTCTTATGAATTTTATCAGACATCATGTCCAGAAAATTGGCTTATATCTTTAACTTTGACGGTCATTCTGAAAACTGATTTGCTTTAACAAAAAAATGGAAAACACTATTTAATTTCTCCGTTTTTAATAAGAGGACCTGAAAAATTTTTGAATTTAAAAATAGTGAATGTCTTTGTGAATGTGTTAGAAGATAACTAATTTGGATTTATAAAATCGTAAGTAGCCCGGCATATTTTATTCTTTAAATTTGAAATAATGATTGGTTTACTTCAGAGGCGCCAACTTTTAAAAATTTCGGGGTGGGGGGGGCGTGGAAGAGTAGATTGAACAGATAAAGGGACAGACCTTCTATTAATTTTTATTTCCAGAGGGCGAGGGGGAGCGATGGTCCTGTGAAAATTTCCAGATAATTTCTATGGCCTTGTAGTCGGCGTCTATGATGGATTTAATTTGTTATCTTGTTCATTATTATAAATATTTTCAAGCCGTAAGCAAAGGTATGAACTTGTTTAAGCTAATTTTATCATATTATTTCGATATCTGCAAATAAATTCCTTTAAAGAATATATTTTACGCGAAATAAAACATTTTATAAAATCTTAAGTATACTTAACAACCTGCTTTCACATGACGACAATTCTACAAAGAAAGTAAGCATTATGGATATCAGAATTGTTGCTGGGTCGGTACGGGCAGGAATATCCTGCGGTACGGTGTAATTTCTACAAAGCAACAAAGCGGGGAATGTCCTACGTGACAATCCCCGACAGGTCTGTTGTCTGTTAAAAAAAGAGAGAAAAAAGAAGGTTTATAGATAAATTTTTTCAGGTTTTGTTTCCATTTTTAAAACAAAATTGGGAGGAGGGGGGGGGGGCGGGGCTCTTTGCTTAGATCTGGCAAGAAGATGGAAAAAATTGGAAATTTAAAGTGAAATAGTGGTTGATAAAGTAATCGGAATGTCCAGTCTCACACTAGATTAGACAAAAATTTATTAAAAAAAATAATAGAAATTTAATGTTGTTTAAATCGGGATGTTAAGTCTCACGCTAGGTCGGGCAAAGCCCGACCTGGCCCCCACCTGGCTACGGGCCTGACAGATTATTTAATCAACAATAACATTAAACAAAATTATACCTTTTATGCTGAAGTAGAATGTTGATTCCATTCTTCACTATTTATTCCAAACCCTCCATTTTCACAGGCTACATTGAATCAGGATGTATTGAGAATAGAATTAGGTGTATAATTGAGCAAGTATTATCAATGATACGACATGAAATACTATCAGACCATATAGCAAAGACAATACTCATTCAATTAATATGCTGCGAGTTGCTGGTGCTGATGCTTGCAATGGTGGTAGGCAGGAATTGTCACTAAAAAGGAAAAAGAAAACAATATAAAAGTTTGAAAGAACACAATATTTCATAAAATAGTTTATTAGAACTATAATCCATGCTTATTTTTAAAGTGACGCTCAGATACTATAATATTAATCATCCAAATTATTTTTTTAATTTAAAAATTGCTTTAAAAAGGTACACAAAAAATGCAGCATTTATAAAATATGTAAAAAATTACTTTAAAAAGGTGCACACTACTAAATAATCACGTTTTTTTTTTTTTTTTTTTTTTGTAAAAAAAATATAGCATTTATAAAATGCTGAATTTTCATATTTGACAGATACATGAATTTCTACAGGGTCAAATATTTACGTATGTATTAAACTGAGAACCAGCAATCTTAGTAAGAAATGCAATAAAGGTCAAACAAAACTAGTCACTCATTAAAAGTATACAATAATGAACCGCGATTAGCCATTTTTTTTCCCTTATGCACCTATCATTTCAACCGATGTATAAGTTTAGGAAATGCATTTTTCCAACAGAAAACCTTATAAGTAGAATTATAAACTACTATCATAAATAATAAATATTTTAAAACTTACTTTTTTAGAATTGCTACATTTTCAAAGCAAAAACAGAGGAACGAGACAACAAGGAACGCTAAAAAACAACGCTACCTACTAAGGAAATCAGGGAAATGAATGAGAATGGGATATCGCCAACTTAATGCGTTCAAAGGGTTACTTGTATTGTAGAAAAATAAATTATGCCAAGCCAATCTATGCTGCCAAGATGCCAGAGGTTGCCTGAAAATGTCATGTGACCCTCTGTCCACACGCATGCGCATTATGTGGAATGTCGCTCATTTTAGGGTCCCCAAAAAAAAACTGCCGGGAAAAAGAATCATTCAAAGAGTGATTCGTTCCCTAGAGTCTACTGCGCTTGCGCAGAAGGACTGCCGGTACGATGTTTTAATACCGATGTGAACGTCCGAACGATGTAAATGTCCGATGTGAACATTGTATTATTATACTACGTTTGTGAGTATACTACGTTTGTGAGTATACTACGTTTGTGAGTATACGTTTGTGAGTGTACTACTCACTTAGGCGTGGATACAGCGGAAACGGTCGTAGCTGTCACAGTCGCAGGTCTCAAATCTGAAATTTGCGACCGGCATAAAAACTGTGATACAGCGGAAACACTT
Source organism: Maratus michaelseni (assembly GCA_963931845.1). Taxonomy (NCBI): domain Eukaryota; kingdom Metazoa; phylum Arthropoda; class Arachnida; order Araneae; family Salticidae; genus Maratus; species Maratus michaelseni. Next base: position 37,016,058 of record OZ007586.1, on the reverse strand, counting down.
GAGACCGTCGTAAACATGTGACTTCCGGTTTCTTGTATATCGATTATTTTCAAGAAACTTATTTCTGCGCATGCGTTTGTTTTGCAGATTGAAGGGAGGGGGGAAGGGTGGTTTGTTTGTTTACATTCGCAAAGAAATGATTATGCAAATATTTTGAGGGTTAATGCGCGTGCTAATTTATTTTTTACTTAAAAAACGGAAGGCAGATAATATAAAAATGATTTTTTTAACGCTCTTCTTTCGCTATTATTATTAAATGTTTGAGGCATGCACAGGGAGTTTCACAAGAGATATAGTTGTATCGGACTGAGTAAGACTCAGTGACCAGCCGACTACGTATTAAATATAGGCATATAAAGGGCATGCAGAAGCCCTATTCCATATCTGTACCGAGTCTCATAATTGCTGCGCACATTTTATTTTCCCTGGTAAAAATAAAAATATATGGAGATCATACAATTCATTTTGTTGTAAAATTATACTGACAAAAGTAATCATACAAATAAGGTTTAATTTATTATATAAAATCAGAAAATTCCCACCAAGATTTAAATAAAAAATATGAACAAAAAGAAGAAAATCGTTTTGTCTTAGCAGTAACTTAGCATAGACATATTAATTGCATGTAAATTTATAGAAATAAAGCATTTTACATGCATGTGCACCCACAATGGGAGCAAGGCAATTGCTGTTCCCTGATTTTTTTAAATTTTATTAGCTAAAATTTCTTTTTCTCTTATTATTTTCAAATAATTAAACACTAAGACAAAAAGAAAGAAAGTATTTTTTTTGCTGTGGGGCCATCAACCTTTTCCCAAAACAAAATGTAGTTTCGGTTTTCTTTCTAAATTTAAGTGATCAAAAATTATCTTAAATGGTGGGTTTACCCAAACCCAACCCCCCTGACAAAAATATAATTGAAGATAAAGACAGTTCTATACAGTTTGTTTAAGTTAATACACAGTTCTTCATTTATAAAATGTCAATAGCAGCGTATTTTTGGTTTCTTAATTATTGTTTGAATTGCTTTTTATGTTGGCATTGTATTGCTACAGTGGGAAATGAATGTCAACCCGATTACTGATGTTACCCCGACTCGAAGACATGATCAGTAATCAGGTTGCCATTCATTTCACATTACAGCATAATATTAATTGCATGTAAATTAATAGAAATAAAGCATTTTACATGCATGTGCACCTACAATGGGAGCAAGGCAATTGCTGTTATCTGAATTTTCAAATTTTATAAACTAAAGTTTATTTTTCTCTGATTATTTTCAAAAAAAGAAATAATAATATTGTCAAATAATTAATCACTAAGACAAAAAGAAACAATTTTTTTTGGCTGAAGGGCTCTGATCACCCTTTTCCTCAAAACAAAATTTAGTTTTGTTTTTCTTTCTAAATTTAAGTGTTAAAAAAGGATCTTAAATGGTGGGTTCAGCTCCCCCCCCCCCCACCCCCTGATAAAAAATTAATTGAACATAAAGACAGTTCTTCATTTATAAAATGTCAATAGCAGCTTATTTTTGGTTTCTTAATTATTATATGTTTGAACTGATTTTAATGCTGACGTTACATAGCTACAATGGGAAATGAATGCCAACCTGATTACTGATGTTACCCCGTCTTGAAGACATAATCAGTAATCAGGTTACCATTCATTTCACATTGCAGCAGAGTGTGTGGTGCTTCTGCATCTAACCTATCATATAATCAGAATCATTGATGCTAAAATTATTTTCCAAATTGTGACGATGCTTCCTGGGCTATAAATCGTTAAAATAACAAAATAAGTTATTTTGATGCATACATAGTAAAATTCCCAGTTTTATAAATGAGAATGCAGAGTTTCTTTGATGCTAACAGAAAAATATACCATTTCCCTAACAATACTGAAAAAAAAGAAAATGAAACTAAATGGCATGGCATTTAGTTGAATTCTATTTCGCATGGCTTTAAAACAAAGCTTCTACTTTATAGATAATGCACGTTAATTTCAGAAGGGGAAGTGGCCTCTTCTGATGATAAAATGTTATTTTTAAAAGAAAACTTGCATTTTTATTCATGAAAATTAAATCCAGAATGATTACATGAAAATGCCATATTCTAGATGCTTTTAGTCGTGACATCAGTCATGAAGTTTTGTTTAAAAAGAGAAAGAACCAACTCTCTATTTATTAATACAAATCAAACAAAATGTCACCCATTGCAGTATTAAAACACCTAGCTATAAGATATAGATGTAGTATACAAATGAAATGTAGCAACTGGTTACTTAGAGTTAATTTGAAGTCGCACTGAAAGTCTTATTAAAAGAGATGTCATGTGTGGTAATTTTTATTTTCCTTGAAATTAATATGTTTATTGTTGTAGATATTTTAACTTTAAATAGATTTAAATTAAATGTACTACATCATTTTAACACACTTATAATAAAGGTTTAAATTTTATATATGAAAATGTGCATTATCTGCTCTAAATGACGCCAATTTCATATTAAGTTGACAATTTTGCTTTAATTCTAAAATGTGTGCATCAAAGTTTCATGAAAGTTGGTCAAAAATTGTAGATTTGTATAAGCATTGGTGCAGTGAAAGAAGGGGGTGGGGGGAAGATTTCAGTGTTAAATTCAACTGTCAGAGTATTTAAAAAACTCATACGATGCATAGAAAACCCAGTGTGTTAAGAAAAATAATGTGATATGTAAAGGAAAGCAGCATAAAATGTTTACCATTCAACTGTTTCAAGGCTTCATAATTGGATTCTACACAAAAAAGAAAAAGTTAGGAGCAAAACAAGTACATATGTAATTGCTATTGCTCTTTTTTTTCCCTCTGAAAATGCTATTTTTTTAAACACATACATGCTAAATATATTATGGTTGTTTGTGCTTTTCATTATGGCAGTTTTTACATGTCATGTATTCTTATCAACGAAAAAGAATAAGAATATCTGCTAAGAATATCTGTGGATTTGAAGATATCAGAAGTACAAGTGGTTTTAACTCCAGTTCCAATAAAAAGAAAAAATATTACCATATTTTATTTATAGCGCGGTATGTGTTACGGCCACTCATTAATTAAATAAACTTATCTAAACTAAATATACATTGAAAAACTACATACTTACAGTCAATATACTTCATTGATTGACATATTTACCACAGTTCCTGCTTGACAAATTTGGAAGCAAAAATAGCACACGTCCAAGGCCCAAATTCAAATTTCTTGCAGAAGATCACAAATGATAGCCAATTACTATACAGTAAAACTACGCAAGTTTTGTTTGAAAAGAGAAAGAACCAACTCTCTATTTATTAATACAAACCAAACAAAATGTCACCCATTGCAGTATTAAAACACCTAGCTATAAGATATAGATGTAGTATACAAATGAAATGTAGCAACTGGTTATTTAGAGTTAATTTGAAGTCGCACTGAAAGTCTTATTAAAAGAGATGTCATGTGTGGTAATTTTTATTTTCCTTGAAATTAATATGTTTATTGTTGTAGATATTTTAACTTTAAATAGATTTAAATAAAATGTACTACATCATTTTAACACACTTATAATAAAGGTTTAAATTTTATATATGAAAATGTGCATTATCTGCTCTAAATGACGCCAATTTCATATTAAGTTGACAATTTTGCTTTAATTCTAAAATGTGTGCATCAAAGTTTCATGAAAGTTGGTCTAAAATTGTAGATTTGTATAAGCATTGGTGCAGTGAAGGAAGGGGGTGGGGGGAAGATTTCAGTGTTAAATTCAACTGTCAGAGCATTTAAAAAACTCATACGATGCATAGAAAACCCAGTGTGTTAAGAAAAATAATGTGATATGTAAAGGAAAGCAGCATAAAATGTTTACCATTCAACTGTTTCAAGGCTTCATAATTGGATTCTACACAAAAAAGAAAAAGTTAGGAGCAAAACAAGTACATATGTAATTGCTATTGCTCTTTTTTTTCCCTCTGAAAATGCTATTTTTTTAAACACATACATGCTAAATATATTATGGTTGTTTGTGCTTTTCATTATGGCAGTTTTTACATGTCATGTATTCTTATCAACGAAATTATTTATTTTATCTGTAACAGTGCCTGGCTGCGTCATTGGTATAAGGATCATACAAACCAACACTAATAGACTATGATTAATAAATTTCATTTTTATGAAATGCGATATCTAAATGAGCAATTTAAAAGCACATAACTCAGTAAAAATCTATTTTCAGTAATTGTTGTCTGTCCATATCCTATAATGTGTGCAAATTGTCTCATGCAGCACTCTATATAGAATTTATACACACCCAGGGCAACGCTGTGTGTGGATTTTTAATAAACTTCCTTTATTTGAAAATACAAGTTACAGAAATAAAACAACAAAATATTGTTCTATATTATAAATATTATCACATAACAAATTTACTACTGAATATAATGATATACTACATATTAGAAATAAAAAACATAAATGACAGTCTGGCACACTAATGATGATGGCACGATACTCAGCAGAAAACTTTATTCTATTAGTCTGCAGAAACAAGTATGTATTTTAATCTAATGGGAGAAACAAGTTATTAATAATTTTCAGTTATTATAATTAAAAAATGATAAATAATAACATCAAAGCCAAGCACTGGCATGCTTAAAAAAAAGAAAGAAAAAGCGGAAATTTCAATCTATTATTAAAATAAATACATAAATTAATCAGCGAGATGAAAAGAAATTTCTCATTCAAACTGCTAAGAATATTTGTGGATTTGAAGATATCAGAAATACAAGTGGTTTTAACTCCAGTTCCAATAAAAAGAAAAAATATTACTATATTTTATTTATAGCGCGGTATGTGTTACAGCCACTCATTAATTAAATAAACTTATCTAAACTAAATATACATTGAAAAACTACATACTTACAGTCAATATACTTCATTGATTGACATATTTACCACAGTTCCTGCTTGACAAATTTGGAAGCAAAAATAGCACACGTCCAAGGCCCAAATTCAAATTTCTTGCAGAAGATCACAAATGATAGCCAATTACTATACAGTAAAACTACGCATGAGTGATCTCCTGAGAGCAATATATCCTGGGACCAGTAGATTCACCAGACAATCTTTCTTGCACCATTCATGGATTTTGAAAGTTTCAAACTTTTTCTGGAAAAAAAATTATGAAGTTTTCCAACTTAAACCATTCCTTGTTGTGAAAGGGAAGGGGGGGGGGGCTACAATAATTCATGTAATGTACTACTGATTAATTATTAAAGGATATTTAAAAAAATAAACAACTAATAAAATTTTTAAAAGAATAAGGAATGGTTTAATAATTTGTAATAACAACTAAATGTAAAAAACTGTTTACTTAAAAACATGTTTGTTCACCTTAACAAAAGTTAAATTTTATATTTGTGTAGTTTTTTTTGTGCAGGTGGGGGGGGGGGGGAATGACTAAGAAACTAAATACAATATAAAATCTCTGCAATATTTTAGATATATTAGGTCTGATTCATTGAAAAAATTAACACATTTAAAACTGACGAATAACAATGCAAATCATGTACAGAGATTGCTATGATCAGTCAATTATATATGACAGTAACAGAGAAAACTGAGAAGTTAATTAAAAATGAATTATATGGCTAAAAATTTATTGTACCAGTTTTAGGATAAAGTTAAAAATTCCCAGTGTGTTTTTCTTTTCCAATATCAAAACATTGAACTATGGGTTAATTAATAAGAAGTTGGTGTGTTCTGAAAACTTTAAAAAAAGAAATAAATCCTATTTTTAACAATTTTAAAACTTTACATTATTTAGCACAGAAAGTATACTGTAAAATATTAGTTTAAAATTTTATTTACTTAAAATATTTACAATAAACTGAGTAATATGCACTATTATTCAAGTAAAGAAAAAAAAGGCCATTTTCTATATTATAATCTAATATAATCATATTTTCACTTATTATTATGTTAATCTAGCGGGTAGAGGGAAAAGTATGTACTAAAAAGTAAATTAATTAAATAAAATTCCACAATTATAATGTAATTTTTAGCATTTTAATTTTCTGTAATGCAAATTTACTTATTTGTAGTTATTGATTTCATAACCGTAAAATAGTACATTCAAAGCTAATTTGTTTGGTATATTTACTTTTTTAAAGCAAAGAATCGGTATTGGGCTGTGAAAATTGTTCATACAATACATACACTTTTCATACATTTTTTCAATCTACATAAATGGCGATAAAAAATTCAATACTACCGAATCTACTAATTATCTAATATCTATCAGCCAGATATGTTATTCATTCTATCATTGTGCAATATATTATAAAAGAGTTTATAAACAATATTCCTATAAACATGATACAGACAAAAGTTCGTTCCCCATAAATAAAAGCATTCAATAATATATATATATATAAACGTCACGCACTTAACACTATTAATTTCTTTCTCTTTAATCTACACTGATTAAATCTAAAATATATATTATTTATAAATATATTTTCTTGATCTTACACTTACCTATCTCAAGGGTGCTTGTATTTCCTTCTAGGGCAACTAAAGGTTTTATCTCATTTATGTATAAGAGTATTTAGGTATAAGAGAGTTTAAAATATTATTGGGACTTAAAACGGCCTATAGAGGCGCTGATTGCAGCCGTCGGTACAGGAAAATTGGCCCTTTAACTAATGCTAAAGTGCCATTGAAACCATTATTTATTGTAAACGTGTTTAAAAGTGTTAGATATTCAAATTCGGATAATTTTTACTTTGACCTATAAACACAGAACACAAATAGCACATGAAATCTGAAATTGTGCATAAAAATAATCATTATGAACAAATTAAAAATGCATGTAACGCAATGGGATTGCAAGGGATTTTCCTGAAGGGAGAAGTTATATCTTTTTTCCACCAGATGGCGTATTCGTACGACGGGATTTGTGACTGTGGCCCAAGTTGTGACGGGAAGCGTTTCCGCAGTATCCCTGACCACAGATAATATATTCCACCAGATAGGACAGTGGAGCGAAAACCCGAACCGGCGCGATACAAGCGCCACTACTGAGCACAGTCAAGAACTAACGCACACGCGCGCGATGTATAAACTGTCAGATTGTTGCGGTCACATGTACCTGTTGGCAGTTTTGTTTATTTAATATCGACACGACAGCTATTTTAGTATTTCATTTTCATAAAAGTTCTTTTCAGAGCTATTTTTCTTGAATATAATTAATTTATATATCCAAGTGCTCTTTCCAGGGCTGTTTTTTTGGCAATTAATTATTGAAATATGTCAAAAAACATGGTGTTTTGTCAAGCACAATCATGTGCAAACACTAATAGGAATTGCAAACTCTCATTCTTCTGTTTTCCTTCAGGGGATAAAAGAAGGTAAGTGATTTCTGTATTTACAAATTTTAAATGTATGAATATTAAATATCTAGTTTTATTTTACCTTTATGTAAATGTCTTTGTAAACAATCTTTCATCCATTTACATCAATTTTTTTTACACTTGTTTTTAATTTGCATTTCGATTTTCATTTTCTTATGTTATACGTTTCTTATATTTTCTTCATCCTACTATTAAATAAGTTTGTTTTGTTATGCTATGTGGCATTGTAGTAAGAAAAGTAAGGATTTTAATGAAATTTTTAATACATTAATTATTGTATATATTAATTCCCTAATTACAATTAATGTAAATTAAAAGCACCCTCTTTTATTTACATAAATAAGTTTCATTCTACAGCTGATAAATGAACCACACTATTTACTACTAGATTTAGCAATTTAAATAACAAAAAAATATGCTGGTTAAATTGAAATGGATAGCTTTTAATTGATTTTGCATATTTTGGATACAATTTATTTTCTTCAGATACCCAATGATTGAAAAGCGTTGGACAGGTCTGTGACCTTGGCTAAAAACTTATGTAATTATTAATTTTAGTTAATATATATTTAATAAAATTTTATACGTCTAATTAAATTTTCTTAAGTTATCTATAAGAAAAATGCATTTATTGTGTCTTACAAAGTTGCAAATGGTAAATTCTGGCACAGATGTCATATATGCAATACGCACCATGTTGTCGTTATTTTTTTCCCCGCCAATTTGCCGAAAATTTTTTATGTAAATTGTTGTTTATTTGCTTTTATTTTAATTCTATAAATTAGTTTTTTTATGTATATCAATGTTTATTTATATCAAACTCTCATTTATTTATTTTTATTTCCTTTTTTAAAATAATGTAAGCTATTTCATTTATTAAGTTATTTTATTTTTATAATAAATTAAAAAATCACATGCTATTTCTAACTATTATTCAAAAACAAAGTTTTTGCCAAATTGGCTTGGGAAAAAAAAAACCTTAAATCCTATAATTTGGCGATAGATTTTTCTTATGAAAAGTGGTCGACGGGATAATGGAGAAGTACCAAATAATCAAGTATCTAAATTATCCTTGCTCCTGAAATTTCTACTTTCTCTCTTCCCCATATCCCAAATATATAAAGTCTAAAATCCTTAAAAATATATATCATTTTTCTTGAATGAAGCCCTAGAAAAAAAAAATCATTTGCTATAGGTGCAGATTCACAGTCGCCATGTGGCGACTAAATTTTTTGCTGTGGCCACTAACTTTTGGTTTTTAAGTTGCCATGTGATTTAAAAGTAATCAATTTCTGGTATTCCCAGTTCACATCGTGAAATTTTGGTATTTTTTTTTTTTTAAGATTAAGACCAAAACACGTAACAAACATTATTATTATCTTTTAATAACATTTCAGGATGATCTGTTTAACACAGCAAACTATTAATATGTTTGAATAGCAATGTTATTCGTAACAGTTTGAATCTGATAATTTTACATAGACTGTGATTTAAATATATATATATATAAACAAATGTTTGAAGTGTGTTTTGATTTTTATAGTGCAAAATAATCTCACAAATTCAGATTTTCTTTCATATGTAATTTTGTCTGGCAAAATCAAAATAATAAATATTGTTTTTCTGATATCCCCCGCTATCATAATTGCTTAGCTTATACCTACATATGTTTTTTAAACCGTATCTTGCTCACTTTATCTTCTGACTGTACATGATTTAAGATTTAATTAATATTCAAATTTTGTTGTACGTGTGTTTATATTAAATAAATTACTTTACACTTTGAATTCCTGAGTTTTTTTTTTGTTTGTTTTTTACTCCATATAAACACTATTGTTTTTATGCGTTTGTTTTTCAATTGTGGCCACTTGATTTTTTGGGTTTAGGAGCCAGTGACTCCTTCCAAATTTTGGGAATCTGCACCTATATCATTTGCTATTTTTCAGTAACAGGAAATAAATAATAAAATGACGAATCTGATTTCAGCCCTTTGTATGAAATTTCTCCCCCTTTTTTTTAAAGTTTCTTCCCCCCTCCCCCTTTCTTTATAATATTCAACTCTCACTTTGCACCCTCAATGCACAAAATCTTTAAGTCTCAACAAGATTCAATAAACTACTGAAGTATCTTTTGATAAATGATTTACATGTCAAGGCGATTCCAATGATGAGTTATACGTTTTGTTGTCTAGTTGTGGGCAAAACATATAACTGGAGTTCAACTGTACCCTATTTATAACTCTAGAAACAATAAATAATCATTCATTTGAATTACTGCTCTCCCAACCCATCCCCACTCTTTACTGTAACTATAATAAAAACTAAGCAATTTTCTAAATTCATTACACTGCAACTTCCTAAAAATCACAAAACTTAAAGTTTAATAGAATTATTTTAAAATAGATATTGTTATTATAGATTTGTATATTTATATACATTTATGTTCCTAGATTTGAGAAGTGGATGTCTAATATCCAGATGAAGCCGATTTCTAGAACTCGGCAATATTTATGCTCGAATCACTTTCGAATGGAAGCTTTCACAAATACTTTGAAAAGACGGCTTCTTCCAGAATCTGTGCCTACTATTCAAGTATCTGATGTTGATGTCCATAGAAAAGCAAGTTGTGCTGTTATTAGTAATAAAATGTGAGTTATTTAATTTACCTATTCATTACAAATAATGATTATGAACTAATGTTTTTATATGTTATGTCTTATACATTATGTCTTATATACTCTTCATTATCCATTGTCTTGGGACGGTACGGTTGAGAGAATAGATGGATAATAGAAATGCCCTCCTACCTTTAAACAGTTATTAGTGGTAATAATGTATGCAATGTTTAACAATAATTTAAACCAGTAGTAATCAATAGAAGTACAGTACAGTATTTGATATTAAATATTGCAGACTTCTGTTTATTATGTTGATAAAGTAACAAAATTGATTACAATATCACGTATAATTCCCAGGGGTCGATGCAGGGTTTTTTTCTTGGGGCCCATTTTGTGAAAAGTAAAGGTTATTTTTGTGAAATTTATTATATTTTTGTTAAAAATAACATTTTGTAACGGAAGTTGAAATCCAGTTAATCAAATTCGAACCAAGCATTTATAAACAAAAACTTTTTTAAATCCTTTTGGTAAAGTTTTCTTCTCTGGTGAACTTGTTTGTTTACAAATTACACATTTTAAAACATCACAAAACAATAAATTAATAATAAATAGCACGTTTTTATGGAATGGAATTTTGTGAAAGGGCCTATTTTAGTAAAAATAATTTTGTGAAGGGCCCCATTTTGCCATATTGATTTTTGTGAAGGGGTCCATTTTATTAAATTGATTTTTGTGAAGGGGACCTAAATAGGCCCCAAATTCTGCCGGGATCGACCCCTGATTCCACATACTAAAAATCTGTCATTCTCTTTTCTTTTAATAATCCATGGACTTTTGTTTCATTTTTATTTCATTAAGTTTGTTCCTTCTACGCATTTTTATTATTTTACTTGTTGTCAGTTCACTGACAGTTAACATAAACTGGCAATTAGAATGGTGATGGTAAACCAAGACTCCACTGTACATGCATAAATATACTTATCTACTAAAGTTGTCAATAAAGAGATCATGTATATCAGGTGTGTAAAGCCGCCTGCAGGTTTCACTTTTTCTGTCGCCTTTTTAAATCACAGAATTATGCAATTTAACAATGTGAAGAATATTATACAGAAATAGTGATAACCTGTGGGTCACTGTTCGACCCCTTGAAATATATGTTTGATTATTATAACCAATATCTGTGTAGAAGCAATATATTTTTACGTATGGTTTTTTATTATACACTTTAGCTTTTAGATAAAGCTAATCATTTGAATAGCATGACATTTTATCCTTTGATTTAAATTTGCTGAGATACATGTGTTTTGTATGTATTTGGATAAATATAAAACATTTTTCATTGAAAATTTTCTAGTAAATAACTTTAATTTTTAGAACTTAATGGAATAGTAAAGAGAGTGCTTTAAAAGATTTTTGTACACTACATAATTTTTTTTTTAAACATGCTTTTACAACAATATATTATTTATCTTTTAGATGTTCTTTAAATGATGAAGATTCGTCCGTGCATGAGAATGCTTCCTTGGCAAGTTGCTCTGTTTCTGTTAGAGATGATTCTCCAGTACAGCTACATTTACCAACATCTACAATCCAGCTGCATTTACCAACATCTCCAGCCCAACTGCATTTAACAACACCTCCAGTACAGCTAAATACACCAACATCTGCAGTGCAATTTAAAACACCCAAGAATACATCAAGTTTCCCTTTCAAACTAACACCAAAAAGCCGAAAACTAAACAAGTATAAATCTTTAATTTACAGATTAAAAAAACGACTGTTTTTTAAAAATTCTCCAAACATTTCAAAAATGTCTGCCTTAAATGTGCTTCGGAAAAACTTACGGCCGGCTTTGTATGACATCCTTGAAGCACAATTAAGGAATGTTGGTCCTGCAAAAGGAAGGCGCTGGACTGCTTCCGACAAAGCATTTGCATTTAATATTTTTCTTAAATCTACTGCAGCATACAAAGTATTGAAACGTTTTCTTATACTGCCTTGTATAAGAACATTGAAACGTTCTGTACAAGGTGTTTGTGAAAATACTGGCTTTTGTAATGAAATATTTATGGTGCTGAAAAAGAAAGTTAGCCATTTAAATGAAAAAGAGCGACTCTGTGTTCTAAGTTTGGATGAAATGGCAATCAGACCATCTCTTCACTATTCACCTAGAAAAGATAAAATTATTGGTTATCAAGATGAAATATCAATTACTGGCAGTAAAAATATCAAAATAGCAACTAATGCTTTGGTTTTTATGGTGAGGGGCTTATCCACTCAATGGAAGCAAATTCTGGGATATTTTTTAGTGCACCGCAGCATGCCTGGACCATCACTGAAACAACTGGTAGTCACTTGCATTTCCAGTCTGCAGGAAATCGGACTCCAAGTTGTATCTATGGTGTGTGATCAAGGATCCAATAATCTATCACTTTTCAATGAACTCGGCCTGTCAGAAAATCAAACTTCTTTCCAAGTTAATAATCAAGATATCTTTTTCATGTTTGATCCTCCGCATTTATTGAAATCGTTAAGAAATAACTTGATGAAATATACATTGGAGTTTGAAAGACCACATTTTGGAAAAGTTACTGCTCGCTGGGAATATATCAATGATTTCTTTCAAATTGATAAAAAAAATGATCTGCGAGTAGCTCCAAAACTTACAATAAAGCATATCGAACCTGTTGGCCGAGGAAAGATGAAGGTCAAGTATACAGCGCAGGTATTCAGTACATCTGTTGCAGCTGCTATTTCCCTACTGAAATCAGTTGGACGATTTGACGAACCAGCACAACACACAGCATGTTTTATAAGCAATATGGACAAACTGTTTGACAGTTTTAATAGCCATGAAGAGTATGCTGAAAAGAAAATGCTGTGTGCTGTAAAAAGTGATTCTCCTCATTTAGCATTTTGGGAAGAAATGCTACCTTTGGTTGAAAGTTGGAATTTCATAAACGACGATGGCAAATCTGTTAATACGCACTGTAAAAAAGGATGGATAATAACTATAAAGTCTGCCATAAATTTATGTCGAAATTTACTACAAGAACATGGTTATCAATATGTATTAACTAGACGTTTTAACCAAGACGCATTAGAAAATACGTTTTCTATTATAAGAGCGAAGAGAGGTAATGATGAGAATCCAGATTGTTCACAATTAGTAAGCTGCTTACAAGCAGTAATGATAAACAATATTTTCAACATGTCGAAAGCTACAAACTGTGAAGTAGACTTTGATGAAGTTCTTATATCGGTAAAAGATAGAAGTCCTTCCAAATATGCAAATTTTACATCATTATTCACCGATCATGTTCAGTTAAATGCAGATGTTCCTTTACATGAAATTCCATGCCTGCCATCTGACACCATAAGGCAAAACGTGATTTATTATATAGCTGGATATGTTGCAAAGAAAACAATTACAAAATTAAATTGTGAACACTGTCAAGATACTTTGTTAGATGGTACATGTACAGAGAATGACAATTCTTTATTAACACAATATAAAGACTATACAGGTAATAGTCTAAAAAGACCTAGCAATGCATTGTTTCATGTTGTGCAAAAAATGTATGATGTTGATACAGATCATATGTTTTGGTCTGAAAACGTTATGCAAAACATGGTTAAATTTCACTCTGAAGTCATTGATTTCAATAGTTTAAATATTCATGAAATTCACAAGGAAAAGGTGCAACAAATTATTAGCATACTCAAGCAAAAAATCAGTAAATTGAGTTAGAATACATTACTTGAAAGCACATTTCTTTTTTTGTATTTGATGATGTAAAAATTTAAATTATGAAAGATCAATATAACTGATAGAAATACCACTACCACCACCTCTATGGCAGTTTCCCATTTTATACTACTAAGTGTACCATTTATTGCATGTTTATTTTAATTTGATGTTTTTAATATTGGATATTTCATATGTTAACAGTAGAATACACTCACACTAACATAAAATTCATGTCATAAAATGTTTATGATATTAAAATTTTGTATATAAAATGTTCTAACTGAATTCTTTAGTAAAGTAAATAGTTAGAAAAATTACATTCCATGTAATATTACCTTTTAATGTATGAAATTCTGTATTTATGTTGAAAACATTCATTCATAAATTTATCATACTATAGACTTGTATTTTTTTATAAAATATGCAATAAATTTTTATTTTTTAAATTGTCTCTTTATTGTTTTACCATGCTTAAGTAAAACTTTTTAAGTGTAAAAATAAATAAATAAAAATAAATAGCACTGTGTTTTACTGCAGACATTAAAATTATGCATCTAGTATTAAATGACGTTTAAAATGTGGTACTAAATGGAATTTTTAAATATGCTACATTTATTACTTTTTAAATAAAAAATATTTAAAATCGTATTAAATAACGCTGTTTAAAGCGTTTTACTAGATGGAATTTATAAATAATTATTTAAAATATTATTAAAATAACGTTTAATACTAATTTGTTTAAAAATTAATACTAAATAGTATTTATAAATATGCTATATTTATTTATTTTTTAAATAACCACACATACATCGTTAAGAAATATAAAAGTGGTTCTACATACTTTTCATAAGTATTACGATAACATAAACAAATTTTACAAGTATGGAGTCATTTAAATATTTGAGTTTCTCAGTTTAAATTATTAAGAAAAGGTGTAAATCTGTAAGAAACTCGTGTAAATATGTATATTTGTAAGATAAAATAACATATGTTTGATTCCAAGTTAGGAGAGAATGTAATAGGTAGTATTTCTTACGAAATCTACCTAAAAACAGTAAATTGAGTTACAACACATTATTTAAAAGCATAAAATTCATGTTATAAAATAATTATATTAAAATTTTGTAAATAAAATATGTTCTAACTGAATTTTTTAGTAAAGTAGTTAGAAAATTTGCATTCCATGTAATATTACTTTTTAATGCATGGAATTTTGTATTTCTGTTGAAAACATTCATAAATTTATCCTACTATACAGTTGTATTTTTTTACAAAATGTGCAATAAATTTTTATTTTTGAAATTGTCTCTTTAATGTTTTATCATGCTTAAGTAAAACTTTTTATATGAAAAAAAAAATAATAATAATAATAAATAGCAGTGTGTTTTACTGCAGACATTAAAATTGTGAAAATCGTATTAAGTGACTTTGTTTAAAATATGGCACTAAATGGTATTTTTAAATATGTTATATTTATTACTTAAAAAAAAAAAAAAAAAAAAATTTAAAATCGTATTAAATAACGTTGTTTAAACTGCTTCATTAAATGGAATTTTTAAATAAAAAATATTTAAAATCGTATTAAAATAACGTTGTTTAAAATTTAGCACTAAATTGTATTTTTAAATATGCTATATTTATTTATTTTTTAAATAACCACATATACATCGTTAAGAAATATAAAAGTGGTTTTAAATACTTTTCATAAGTATTACGATAACATAAACAAACAAATTTTACAGGTATCAAATCATTTAAATATTTGAAAGTTTCTCAGTTTAAATTATTATGAAAAAGTTGCGTAAATCTGTAAGAAACTCATGTAAATATGTAATTTCAGAACCTATTTGCTTAGTTTCTAGTATTTGTATGATAAAATAAAATACGTTTGATGTTTTAAATAATAACAAACATCGCCGAAACTGCGGGGGGAAAAAGATAGATACTAAACAGATAAGATAAGTAATACCTACCTGTGGCGACACGCCCGGAACGTTTGCAACTGTTGTCACTAGGGGCTCTGAAGTTGCGATTCGGTTACCATTGAGCTTATGGAAGTGTCCTATCTGGTGGAATATATTATCTGTGTCCCTGACTAAGTGAGTTCCAACTTTCCATTGCTAGATACAGTCAGTATCGCTCACTCTGATTGGCTCTGGAGGCCGATTGGCTGTTGAGTTTGCTTTTAACATATGCGCATGCGCACTAGACACGGTGATGTTGAGTGAGTTATCTTAAATGCGTCTAGCTGCGTTTTCACTGGTCGACCCAACTACCTAAAAATCCCAGCGACCCAAGACCTTAACCTAAGAGCGTTTTCACTGGTTGCAGGGAAGCACTAGCGCTAACCAATCACGAACAAGGTTTTACTGCGCAAGCGTCATATTTACGGATCGATATCAGCTGTGAATGATTATAAACATACACAAATAATTATTTGTTGTCCTTATCTTGCGTGGAAATAATCCAAAGTTTTGGCTAGTTTTCGCTATTAAAGGGTCTTAAATAATGCCACACAAAAATATTAATCTTCCGTTAATAAATCAATGATAACTATTAATTTTTTTGTGGTTTCAAAAAATAAAACATATTTTTTTAATAATGACGATCGTAAATCATAAGATTTCGAAGTCACTCAGAATACAGTGAAAGGTCATTTTATCTGAGAATAATTTTTATAGCATATGACTTGTATATCTAAAATTATATTTCTGCTTTTCACAAGTTAAATTAAAAGTCTAAATATGTTTTTGATATTTACTTCAGTGCTATATACAATTTATTTGTACATGCATATATCATTTTTGTGCCAGTGCAGTTATACTTTTGAAACAAATAGTAATATTTATTATTTATTTAAAAACACCTTTCAGGATTGTCATTATACATGAGGCTTCTCCAAGGTACATGCTAACAGCATGTATCAGTTGATCACACTGGCAGCTAGTTTTATCATATAATCACTACAATGTAGAATTATAGAATGTAGTTACATCTACTTTTTGTGACACCCCCAACCCCTCCCTACAAAAACAAAAAAAAAAAAAGTCTTCACAGTAAAATGCAAATTAAATGTATTTAAAATTGTAAATTTTACTGTATGATTGATTTCACATCAAAGTTTGATGCAGATTTTTTTTTCCCATCTCTCTCATGGGTATTTTTTTTAATTATGTTTTGCGAAAAATAAAATGATGTAACAAAAAGTCAAATCCAGTTACTCTTAAATTCAAACTGATTTATATATATATATATATATATGTTAAGTTTACCTTTTTGGCGAGCTTATTTTGTTTGCAAATTACACATTTTAAATCCCAACAGTTTTTTTTTTTCTTTTTTAAATGTAAAATCACTTTTATAAAAAAAAATAATTTTGTGAAGGTACTTCTTTTATTAAGAATAATTTTGTGAAGTGGTCCCAATTTTTGTCAGAAGCAGTCACTGATTTTTCAAATAGATCACAAAAAAGGTACTTTTATGTTAGCTGGGCCAATATTATATTATCTTGCCAATATCTTTTTTTCCCCTCCAGCTATAGCACCGTTTATTTTTCACTTGCTTAGATTAGAAACAATGGCTTGATGTTGAAATGAAATATTTTGTTTTTTTGTATTATTTCATTTATTATTCTTCTTCTTTTAAATAAATGTACTTTAAATATATGTGATATGTGTATTTTAAATAAAATGAATGATAAGTCTATATTTCAAAAGAAATTAATAGAATACGAATAATGGTAATAACAACAATATTTAACGATTAATCTCATGTGCTAGGCTGACATAAAGCCAACATTGCATTTGGCAAAGATTCCGATTTTTTGTTGTGATAGTTCGTTAAATTTAAATAGTTTTACATCATTGTTTTTTAAAATGTATATACATAAATACTTTAAAATGTGAAAAAATAGGGCAGGTATATGAATTTTTATGCAATATTGCTTAAATAAATGTATAATTTAGTCATTTTCGGTGGCATGGATGCTATAAATGGTGGTTTATCGCTCTTTTCTAGCGATCGTGAAAGTGTTACATTGGCGATATGTTTATGGTGGTTTATCGCTCTTTTCTAGCGATCGTGAAAGTGCTACATTGGCGATATGTTTTTGTTTATTTTGTAATTACGATTAATAATGAAGGGGCAGATATTTGTATCAATCACACAAGTCAGATGTATGTTCCCAATAAAAAAAATAATAACGAAGGCTTCTCTTAGTATTTGATTAATCTAAATTGTTTAAAAATCAATACTAAAAGTTATACAGAAGAGTAAACAATATTTAATTTGTTCCTAAATGTAAACTTAATATGTCATTTATTTGTATTGTTTTATTTATAACATATTATTTCTTTCGTTTAGATTTTTCACTTGAAAGTTAAATCAGATTTTTTAAATTAATTATCCTTATCAAACTTAATAAGCTTAAAAAGATTGTTATAAAAATAACAATGTTAATAAACATAAACTGTTAAACTTGCATTTATATTATATGAAGCTTAACTGTTTACATTAAACTTTTTCTCCTCATCATTCAAAATATCTTAAACGTTTAATTGTAAAATTTAAAAATAAAGTACAGTTGGAAATTTTTAATTAATAATCAAAATAACTGTTGAAGATTTCAATTACAAATAATATGAGGTTGTGAATCAATATTTTATTTTCAATATTGTCACAATAAAAAATAATTTAGACTAATGAAAAAAAAAAAAAATCACTCATTTACATGAAACTATTCCAACGTTCTACTACCAACAACAAATTATAGTGTAAACATTAAAATTTCAAGAATTAGGGATATTACATCAAATATGCTGCAGTCAATCACTTAGTCTTATAGTTTTTTCACTCTAAATAACAAACAATAGAACCTAATGCTATACTAATTTGTGCTCTAAATAGCGTCACAAAAAATAGAGTGAACACTAAATTCTGCAAATTTATTCACAGAATAAACATAAAGAAGTATTTTGTTTTCTTATTAACAAAGGTTTTAAAATATTTTAGTATTTGATTTCAATAATAAATAAATAAAAACCCGTTTTTATATTTTTGAATGTAGTTAAAAATAAACATAATTTGAGAATAGTAAATATTTACTGTGTATCGCACTAAATAATGTTACAAGTTTTTGAATGCATCTTTACATATATGTGTCTAAAATATATAATTTTTTTTTCCATACAACTATGATTGTTGTATTTTTAAATTGTAGTCAGAATAAAATAAGAAATAATGAAAATAAATAAATACTCTATTTTTCGCGAAACCTTGAATGTTAAGTGTGTGTATTTCATAGATTTGACAGCATCAAATTTGTAAACAAACAAACTTCGCCAAGCAAAGGCGCCAAAAGTAAGGGTTAACTTACCGGAAGTAAAAGGCAAATGTTTCTACATTAGTGTCCTCGGCTTGAGGTTTACAGAAAATTCAGTCTATAAATAGCTGTCAACTATTCCACTTTTTTGTTACCAGTACTTCCGAACAGAAGTCTTCGCCTAATCTTGACATGGTTTAATTGCAGAATTTTGCAATTAAATAAGGTCAATATTACTATCCAGATTTAGTAGCAACACAGATAAGGATTAGTTGGCAGCTATGCATATATATAAAGTAAAATCTAATGAATGAACAAATAGCAAAAACATTTATAAAAAAAATTTCAGAAAATCTTACTTGCTAAGCATTTTTTTATCAACCAACAATATAAAACATACACGAATGTCCTGGTAAGTTGTGGTGTACAATATTTATAAGCTCTGGCTATATTTAAGTATTCACTGAAAACAAAGAAGTACCAGAGCTGAGCTCCATCATAAATTAAGCACTGATTGCTAGATATCCAGTATTCACTTATAAAATTCACGTAAAATAAATATTTCAATAATATTGAACACCTGTTCCAATTAAAATCCATCAAAGCAAAATAATCTGATGATTTAAAATTATAAACAAGCATCTTTGACTGCTCAAGTGTACAATTCTTAAAATTAAAAATAACGCTAAGGGGCAATTCAAGTATTACATAAGCAGTAAGGAGGAGTTCAGGGTTTGATTATTTTTGCTGACAGGGAGAAGAGGGGAGGGGGGGGATTATGACAATTCTTATGAATGCATTAGACAACGCAGCAACAACAAGAAAAAATACATGATGGGAAATGAGTATTCTGTAGTCTGCTCGGAACTTCAAACACGTAACATTTCTAAGATTCCTGTTAAAAATTTTAGTTATGATGACTAATTAAGTTAGGGCCTATTGTTAAGTTTTATTGTTCAATGCGATAAACAACAATATATTAAAACCATTTTGCATTATTTTGATACCACAACCCCTATATATGCCTATTTATATAAATTTGTAAGATTAATAGTGTAAATTAATGGTAACTGTTTTTTCCTGGCAAACAGTGTTGACGTACAAAATCATACATAAGCAAAAAAAAAAAAGAAGGAAGGGGGTTACTATTTGCTTATTTTTTCAGATAAGGGAAGGACGGGGTATAAAATTACTAAAAATATGCTTACGGGTATACTTGAACGACCCCCTAAGGTCACTTGAGAGATAACATCACCATATAACTTTTGTTTTATTCATGTTCGACGAAAAATATCTTTTCTCTGTCAGAACCACCAGAAAAAGGGAAAAGGCTGCTAGAATTTACCAGAAAATGCATATCGCCAAAATTTCACAACTTTTCGATTTTTCTTAGCAGGAAAATTTTCCCTTTTTTTTTTTTTTTTTTTTTTTTTTTTTTTGCAGACAAAGGCATTAATTTCAAGCTTAAATTGATTATTTTTTTAGATTTGTGTGATAAATGGGCCATATCAATGTATATTTTAAATATTAATACTAGTTGGCGTTGCCCGGGCCCATAATAATAAATTTAAAAAGAAACATCAAGTTTTTATTATTTTATATCTTTAATCAGATTTTGTATGACATATTTTAAAATGAAAAATATTGATATTTAGTGATAAAAGTGCTCATATTCTTGTTTACGTAGGGTTGTTTCATAGTTTTAAAATAAAAAGTTCTTTTTGTCTGAACTCTTTGAAATCTTTATTGGTGATAAATAAACGGTTTTACATTTTGTGTAAAAATTTTGGGAAACATAGCAATAACAAAATAGTCTTCATTTTCAAAACTCTCTGACATTTCAATCGGTTATAAATATAACTGTATCCAAGCTCTCTTTAAAATTTTGTCTGAAATTATATTTTAAAATGAAAAAATTGGCGAAAAAATATTAATATTTATTTAGTGATGCACTCATTTTCTTGTTTACATAGGGTTGTTTCATAGTTTTAAAATAAAAAGTTCTTTTTGTCCGAACTCTTTGAAATCTTTATTGGTGATAAATAAACGGTTTTACAGCCCGTGTAAAAAATTTGCGAAAAAATATTGTTATCTAGTTGTAAAATAAATGTTTTCTTCTTGCTTTTTTGTTTGTTTGTTTTTGTGTCGGCTCTTTTAACATAGCAATAAAAAAATTGTTCTTATCTTCCGAACTCTCTGACATTTCAATCCGATATAAATATATAACTTTATCCAAGCTCTCTTTAAAATTTTGCGAAAAATATGCATATTTAGTATTGGAACAATGAGTTCTTAAAAAAAAAAAAGCTTCAGCTTTCAATCTCAGAGCAAAAATATATTAGAAGGTCTATGCTTAATGCAATGGTGAGGTGACTCCATCTGTTTGCAATCAACCCTTTTCAATTTCCCTAGGCTAAACAGGTGAGGGCTAATACATCAGGTTTCCCCTTTCTGAGGGGAGAAGCCTTCAAAAAACGTTGGCGCATGTGCAAAGAGATTATATTCGTGTGGAAAATTTGACAGAATGTGCTTTTAATTTTAAATATATAGATAAGCCAACTAAATATATTGTTGATCACTTTACATAATTTATCATTACAATAGATATTAGACATTAAAAAAATGTATGCATGGCTTTTTTCTGCGAGATGTGTGTTGGAGGCGAGTGGGTGCATTCTCCTAAACATTGTGTAAATCTAAGGAGACAAAAAATTTAAAAAAATATATATATATTGCAATCGCCACTGATATCAGCAGTATCTAGAATTTTTTCAGAAATAAATTTATACTTTCTTCATGAGAAAACACGAGTTGAATCATATCAAACAGAATTACATATTAAAATGTGTACAGAATGATATAAAATTTTTAAAAAACTAAAATTTTACACTTACATCTTAATTGTAAATTACATTGTTTACATCAGGAACGATGTGCGGATTTTAAGAATTTGCAGATTTTAGGGTGGTGGATTTGAGGAAGTATACTGTATATATGTATATCCTAAATGTACCCAATATATATATATATATTTTCATAATATTTACGTCTAAAATATATATACATCATAAAATGTCAATATGATTTTAATGTCATATATGTAATATAACTTGGCGATACATTTTGGTCGCCGCTATCTATATCAAGGAAATACCATATTAAATATTTTATTACATTTTAATTAATTTTTTGATAATTATAAAATACTCTGGATAGAAATTACAGACTGCCCAAATGGCGATTTTCTTGTGTCAAACTGTCCCCCTAAACAGATTTAAGAAAGGACAACACGGACTGAAGCCCCATGAGTTATGTCACAAATTTTAATACAACCTTTTTTATTAAGTATCATAAACATCTTACGGAATATTAATAAAAATGGGATAAATTATTACAATAACAATAAACACTTACTTTTGGTAAAGCTTTCTCCCTGCTAGATCAGTTGCTGGTGAACACAACTTTTCCCATTTTACAGTCGAAAAAGCATTGCTTGCGTATACAGTTCAAATTATGTATCAATATACAGCAAGCAATATTTATCCAACTATGCCACAATGCAGCAGTAGTTCTCACCAGAACATGGCAGCTAAGTCGCATCAGATGTGGTCATTTCTTCCGAGGATGGCTCTTGGGAATGCCATGTCACTGTTATAGACTTGCACAAAACGTTAGCGGTGTGGAGAGTCCTCTCACTTGGAGGTCAGTAGATGGAAGAGAAATGCCAATCTCGTGGCAATTAGGCCATGTGGTATCTCGTGAAATAAAAGTTGCACATGTGGGTAAACCCAGTTCCTTTAATCACATTGATATCTACAGTTGTCCAGGATACAACAACAAAATTAGCTCTAAAAAGAGAGAAGATTACAGATTTTAAAAGTTTGGTTAAAGTAAAAATTAGGCTAGAAATATTTCATAAAATTTTCTGTTTAATAATATATATTATAGTATATATGAAGTATAGATAATGATAATTTGTGGGCTCTTCCAAAATTACATTTATATTGGCACAGATGTCATATACGCCCCCCCCCCTACCAATTTGGCGAAAAAAATAAATTGTTATTTGCTTTTAATTCTATAAATTATTTTATTAGGTATATCAATATTTATTGGACCAGATGTCATATATGCACCACATTAGCACAATTTTTCCCCCTGCCAATTTGGCGAAAACTTTGTTCTTGTTACATTACAATGTGCATTAACGTTTATAACACTAACGTTATAATGTATATTAATGTTATAACGTTATTTTATTTTTATATTGAAATAAAAAATCACATGCTATTATTGCATGCTATTTGTAACTAATATTCAAAAACAAAGTTTTCGCCAAATTGGCGGGGGGAAAAAATCGCGCCAATGTGGTGTGTATATAACATCTGTGCCTTTATATTTTAGACTTATTTAAAATTGACTCACTCAAAAAATTTTCACTTTTAAATATTAATAATAAATCATAAAATGTTTTCCTAATCTATTATTAAAACAATACTTAATTATCTTTAAACATCTAAAAATTAATGGATTTGTTTTTTCACATTGGTAAGTTCACACCACTACTGTCAATTTGCAGATAAAGAATTTTATCATCTATCTCTGAGACATCATTACACAAGCATAAAATTTCAAATAACAGAAGTTGCATAATGCAACATTGTATCAGTTTAAAAAAATATCACTAGAATATTCACTAAATTTTGTTTTCTTAATTAAAATATAGTAGAAACCTAAACTGACTCAATAACATTTATCAGGATATAACAATCATCTTATAACTGATACAATATAAATATAACTATTTGTAAAATGCAGTAGAAAATGTTACATAAGACTAAATGAAATACAGCAAACTACGTCTAAAACAGAATCGACCAGGACCGAGAAAATTTTCCATCATAGATAATATTCTACCTTAGTACAGTGTCTAGAAGTACTACTTCTCTTACTTCTAGGCACTGTAACCTTAGACAGTGTATTATACTACGTTCAGATCGGATAGTTAAGATATCTTAGACCGCTGAACTCACTGAGTGAGTTCCAGAAACTCACTTAGTGAGTTCGAACTTTCCATTGCTAGATACAGTCAGTACCGCTCACTCTGATTGGCTCTGGAGGCCGATTGGCTGTTGAGTTTGCTTTTAACATATGCGCATGCGCACTGGACACGGTGATGTTGAGTGAGTTATCTTAAATGCATTTGACGGTGTGGACAGGTATTCAATTCCGGGGAGGTACCACCTCAAAAATGGCGGTCTAAGATATCTTAAATGTCCGATGTGAACAGGGTATAACTCTATTAAAATGAGGACTTAAAATCTTTTAGCATTACACAAAGTTTATTGTACACATAAAAGGTCTAACCTAAATCATAAAGTGGTTTCTGTTATTCTAATGCTAATTTGTGAAAGAATACCTTACCATTAAAAAATTTTTTAAACATTATTTGCAATGTACCAGTTTGTTTATTTAAGCTTAGCATGCTATTAAACATTTTTTTTTTTTTTTTAAGTTACATGCCTTATAAATGATTGTTTATTTTCAATCTAATTCTTAAAATTTTCCTAAAGAAAAAGATAAAGACAGACTTGGAACTAAATTTCTCCTTTTTTCTACATTCATAATTAAGAAAATAATAAGACTGAAGAGCAATCAAAGAATCCAAATCTAATAACTTTTATATAATAATAAACCTGCTGCTTTCTTGTTGACCAAATAAAGTACATATAACAAATTCAATGGGATAACTCTCAGATTCATTACTCCTCACTTAGAGAATACAGAATATTTTTTACACAAAAAGAGCATTAATTCCGATCAAAGTTACAGGATTTGTGGATTAAACTATGGTGAAGTAAAAGTTAAATGCCATTCGAATTGAAATATCACACGAAAACATTGCTCAATTAATAACAAATCATACATGATAATGTGTGCCAATTTTTAGAGATGTCTGTTTAAAAAAGTTGTATATGATTGCAATTGATTTAAATTTCATACAAAGTTTTAAATCTTCATAAAAGTTTCAGCATGAATGGAATAACAAAAAAGATTAAACTCAAATATAGTACATCTGCAGGTGAAATGCATAAAAAAACAAAAATTAAACAATAGAGTTTGTTAAAAAAAACAGAGTTTGTTTCTTTAGCAAAGTTAACAAGTAAAAGTCTGAAAAGGCAAACTGTTTTGAAATTAGTAATACATATTTCACCTTTAAAAGAGAATATGATAATACAAAATACACTGGCTTATTTAATTTAGAGAAAGTTTGTTTACATGCTTGAATAAAAATGAATGTTCAAGTATTAACAAAACTGGATTGACGTTTGTCTTTAACGATTTTTCAATTTAAATACCAATGGGCTAGGCTACAGTAAGCAAATCTTTCTTAACTTATAATTATTTTAAATGAGAAAAGAGAAATTTAATTCTAAATTGCCGAAAAACACATCAAATAAGGATATACTATAATAAATTAAAATCAATGAAACAAGTATATTTAATTCATTATGAGAAAGAAATATCCATAATCATAATATATAATATTTTTATTTACTTTTTTTTTGTATTGTTAACATTCAATCATAATAAAATAATTTTGAGAACTGCACTTTATGTATCCATTATTACATCAGAAACGAACTATATATTTAGTATTTTAATATTAATAAAAGCATCTGATTCATTACCAAAAACAGAGATATTTATCCTAAAAAAAAGGTGCAATAATAAGTACTATACTGGATTGCTATTTACTAAACGGAAAGACGATATAAACTTGTTAAGAAAACTCACTATTTTGCTTCAATCACAAAAAATTGAATTTCTTTTTGCAAAAGCTGAATAATTCCAAAATAAATATTATTTATCGCCGCCATTATGTATGATAAAGCTCTTTTCTAATTGGCTGGGCTTGGGTTAGATGGGCTTAGGATTGAGTACTGATCAAACCTTCAAAATCGCTACCTAACTGCCTAAAATCTTGGGTTTAGGTCGAAGGTTGGGTAAGTTAGGCCTTGGGTCGACCAGTGAAAACGCAGCTTCTGGCGGTGTGGACAGGTATTCGATTCCGGGGAGGTACCACCTCAAAAATGGCGGTCTAAGTTATCTTAAATGTCCGATGTGAACACGGTATTAGCTTTTTCGGAAAGGCAGCACCTTGACGTGCCACATGATTGCTAAAAATTTAAAAACTGTGCTCAGTAGGTTGCGTAGATGGAAGATTTTATAATTGATTAAATATAATTTTAAATGTTTATTTTTTGTAAATGGGAAGAAAAAGGCTTGATTTGGATAAAAATTTTGAGCTTAAATATTTTTAATAGTAATAAATTGAAAATTGAAAATTTACATTTTTAAGTAAAAACTCTGTTGGGGCCTTTTTCAGAAAAAAATTTGGAGAAATTTACTTTTGACTTGACTATCTGGTATATTTGTACTTTGCTGGCAACACTGCCGGGCAGCCAGCAGCTATTTATTACTCAACTCAGGAAAGACGCTATCTCAGTCTCACAGGTGACACGGCATCGATTTTGCCCCACCCAGGGGCCCACCCAGATCCTGCTTGAATATTGTGAGTATTCTGCACACTTGATTATGCTTGCTTTGTCACCTAACTATTTATTATTCATTACGTTTCTCCTATGCCCCCTTTTATCTCAGCTAAATTTGTAGGCTAATTAATAAGTTTCTTAAAATTTTAAGTTCCTGTTTTATCAGGCTGCCTGACCTGATGGAAAATTCCAATAGAACCGATTTATCATTAATTTAATCACTGCAGTAGCCAATTTTTTCTGAGAGTTATTTTAGTTTCAGAAAAAAATTGTCCAAAAATCTCTCGCGTAAACTTATTAGTCTACAAACGTGCAACAATGCTTAAGTTTAGCTGAGATAAAAGGTGGCATAGGAGAAAGGAACCGAACCAATAGAGCCCTACCGAGTACTAACTCTGTATATACTAGGTCAATACAGAGTAGTTGCAAGAATTTCATTTTTAAGCATATTTAAAGACAAATTAATTTATAAGTGAGCTATAAAAAGTTATTTGAATAGAAATGTATAATATACGCCATAATTCATAAAAACTATTTACTCGGTACATAAAAATTTATCTATAACACATAGAAAAAGGTAAGGAAAAACCGCCATGCAAAGTAAATTAAAGTTTAGTTTTATATTAAAAAAAAAAAAAAAATTAACTGTAGGAAAAGACTGATTTTGGATAAAGAAGTAGTGTGTAGGAATTGAAAATGCAATAACTGCAATTAAAAAAATAATTAAGTTGGCTGTATGGCAAATTATGGTACAAAAACACTATAGTAATTATGCATTTTCAGGAGATACAGCATTTCCTTTATTGTTGTAAATTTGGCCTGCTTCAGAAAAAATGTGAGCACTGATAAAATAGCATTTTAGCTGTACATTACATACACACCAAAAAAAGAAGCTGTAAAGCCACCCTTTTTGGTGCTTTTGTGTTACAGCAGCCTCCACAATTACAATTATGCCAAGGTTTCAGCTCCGATTTCGCCAAGATCATCGAAAAGCTTATATATGCATCATATATACTCATATTATTCCAAACACCCATCTACGTCATACATACATACCGTTAATCCGCCCCCCTAAACGTGACGAAAAATCTTAAAATATTAAGGGGGGGGGGCGCTTACACGGTATTAAAGTTGTAGTATATGATATACTTAATAATTTAAAATAATTAAAAAACACTGGGAAGTTGCAGTTGAAAATATCCTGAAGTAATTTCAAGGACTAGTAACATTTTATGTGGTGTCGCCATCTGTTGTAAGTTAGGAAGATTAAACAACTGTTTTTTTTAAAATCATGATTTCGTATCTATAAATGCTAAATAAATAATACAAATCACAAAAATTGAGAACATATAGAACGAATTGGTAGTGTTGCCAGATTATTAAAACAAAAAACATTACTACCACAAAGATAGCACAAATTGGTCTGTGTATCGACAAATCGATTGATCTGATCAATCAATCGATATATTTTTCTTGTGATTGGTTTTCATTATAATGTTAAATACAACTATAAATTCTTTAATGAAATAAATAGATTATCTTTTAATCAAAATATTTTCCACACAGTATCAAATACACATTTCTTTAACTTATTTCATGAGAAACTTTCGCTATCGATATCTTTATTACCTTCATACCACCATGGAAATAAATTTACAGCAAAACTAATGTTTGGTTATATTGCTTTTTCAGATCGACAATGTGTTTGCACATGTTTGCGATATATCAAAGAATCGTCATGTCTTTTTGATCCATTGGGAAAAAAAAAAAACACTCTTGAGATAAAATTTTTGGTGTTGATCTTGACGTGCACGGCAAAATTTCTTTTGGGGGAGGGCGCTTTCTCGGGATTTTTTAAATTTTCCAATTTGTTTACAAAGTGGGAGGGGGGCGCTTAATCGGGAAGGGCGGATTAACAGTATTTTACGGTATTATTTACGTCTTATATGTCATATATATACATACATCCTATACCACTTATGCAGATGTTATATGTATACATCATATATGTGTTATATATGACTAATAACTCTGCCATATACATCACAAAAGTAATTATTTAACTTAATAGTATATCATATTATGTCCAGGGTTGGCAAGTTTCTTCCAAAGTGGAAAAAACCGGCCGGAAGAAATAGGTTTCTTCCAAGTGGAAGAAATGGAAGAAACTGTTTTTCTTTAGGAATTTACCATATAAGTTGCAATTTTATAAGATAAATTAAAAATAAATGTATTTTTTTAATAGATAACTTTAAGTAAATTTAATTAAACCTATACAAATTTAATTTAAATATGATAAATTGATAATTACATCGGTTTTTTAGCCAAGATCACACACCTGTCTAAGCTTTCCAATCATTGCGTACCTGAATAAAATAAATGGCACTTTTCCGTTATACTAACACCATGCCAAAATGTATGTTAATGTGCCATTTATTTCAACCCGGAACATGCAAAGGATTTTTATTTCAAACCCTGCCATACATTGTAATTTGCTATTTATTGAACATGAATCTTTTTAATTATTATTATTATTACTTAATCCAGGGTTTGTATGGCTCCTGGAATTTTGCAACCAGGAAATTCTTCGGTACCAGTATTTTTTTACAGAAAATCTCTGTTTAACAGAAGACGAAGTTTAACGTAGATTTCCTTTTCTATAAAGAAAATACTAGTGAAACTCCTGGAAAATTCCTTGATCCGTACGAACCCTGTTAATCACAACCTCGCAAACCATCTTAATTTGCTATTTTTCAAATAGAAAATATTTAATATTAAGTTGTAACTTATATTTATTGTTGACAAATATATGGATTTTACCATTTGGCAGTTACCAGATGATGAGGAAGCTGCAATAAAATTATTTCAGGACTTTGGATACACAAAAAAAGTTTTATTAAAAAAAAAAAAAAAAAAAAAAAAATGAGTGTCTTCATTCAAAAAGTGAAATGTTTATTGCAATGCTAAGAGACAATTACAATTCTATGCCTGTAGTTTAAATTTAGTTTTATTTTATTATTTATCGTATAATATTTATTTGTTCTTTTATTTTAAGTCTAGATTTATATTGATTTAATAAAATAGTTTGTGAAAGTCTGTAATTTTCAAATGTTATATTTTAATTGCTCAATTTTGTGCCAACAATGTTTTTTTTTTTTTAAATTAATTATTATACATGAATTCCATTTTACGGCAATTATTACACTTGGCAACGACAATGGTGTTGGTATAACGGAAATGTATCAAATAAATTTATCCAAAATACACAAAATCAATTAAAAGTAATTCAATGTGCAAAACAGGTAAATTTTTTTTATTATTTAAACTTCTGTAACCAGTAGTAAATAATATGTGGATTATTTACCTACTGTAGAATGAAACTCATTTAAAAAAAAGATGGTGCTTTTAATTTACATCCATTTTATTAAGGGAACTAATATACAATAATTACTGTACTGAAAGATTTCATTAAAATCTCCATTTTAATTACTACAGTGCAACATGGTATGACAAAACAAAAGTATTTTAGCCGTAGGATGCTGCAATAAGTTTCTCAACTTAGAATGGATGAATGCAAACGATGAAAACATTCTTTCAAGTCCTGCAGAACTTGGCGAGTTTAAAAGATATTTAGCATACCGATAGTTTATTTTTATAACATTTATCTTTTAAAGTCAGCATTGAGATACGCATGCTAGTATACATAATTACAAATTTGTTTACTTTAAGTGTTGCACAATAGTTTTTGAAATATTGCATTTTTATATGATAAATAAAGAAATGGTAAGTAGTTTATTTGCAGAAATGACAAAAAACGAAAAAATATCCCATCCCGCTACCTTTAAAGTTGTAAAACACATAACTTGCAAATATCTGTTATTATTTCTATAAATAATATTTTTAATATTAATTAAAGTTTCCATTTTAAATTTCATATAATCACGTTTTTAATTTTAATTCTTTTATATAGTTAATATACTTTAATTTTGAGCATATGTTTTGTTTTCAGTAGGTTTCTTCCATTTCTTCCAGTTTTCTCCGTTTCTTCCGGTTTTTTCCAGTTTCTTCCGCAAGAAACCCAACCCTGATTATGTCATACATGCTTTATAATTTGGCGATAAATTTTAGTCGCTTGACGATTCATCCTCAGGGGCCACTATTGCACGAAAGTACCCAATTTTTTTAATCAAAAGGAAATAAGGTACTTTTAAAAAATATGAAACATTTTGCATTATTAAAGGAATTGTTACAGCAAGCCATAATCATTTTTGATACTGATTTCACGTATCAAAATGACAAATGGGTAAAGACGTATTAAATAATCGGTTTTAATTTCATATTGGTTAATTGAACTTTATATATCATTTAAAAAATATATATATATATTTTAAATAATGCTACTGTTTTAAAATTTTTGAATAGACAAAAATTGTCTTTAAAAGGTCCACTATAAATGAACCTTCAAAAATTGAAGTTAATTAAAAAAAAAAAAAAATGATTATATTATATGCTCAAGATACATGTTTATAAATAGGTATACATATAAACACACACACACACACAGAAGTGTTACCACTAAGCACACTTTATGTTCGCATCAGTGATTCTTTCTTAAACACAATTACTCGGTACTTGTCTACTCGGCCAAATCAGTACTCGGTACATCATTAGTAATCAAGAAGTAACTGCATGCAAAAATGGCAATGAACAAAATTTACTGTATTGAGCTAAAAGATTGACACTTGTTTCCAAAAAACTTTATTCCAAATTTAAGCAGCAATTTCTGAATTATTTTATTAATTTTTTATGCAACTTATTATTTTTCATGTTTTACATGATTTTTCCACATTAGTAAAAGGAAACCGAGGTTGTGTGGATTTTAGAATTTTGTGGATATTTGATCACAATTTTTTACAATAATTTGAATTTAATAATGCACTTGAAATTATAATGAATGCTTATAATAAAGTAAAATAATAAAAATTAAGAAAATTTAAAAAACGTTTAAAATATTAAAAGTAAAGATCAAGTAAATAATTGTGCATAACTAAATATGCATAATAATGGTGATGAGAATTAGGAACAGCTTTGGGGTTCGCCTGTGGTCCTCCATCTTGTTTTTTAATTCAAAACATATTTGTTTTGTTTCTCATTACCAAAACAATTTTCATCCATATTTACTTATAAACATTTTATTTAATTTTATTTACCAGCTAGTATATAACACCCGTCAAAAATGACGGATTGTTGATCAGCATTCCATTTTCATAAGACTTCATAAAAAACAAACAGCATGAAGATTTTATTATTGAAAGGTTTGTATTGTAGAAAAGTACTTTTTTAAAATGACAAATGATTTCTACAGATAAAAATGATGAGGATATACAGTAGAAGATCTTTATAACGCAAACCTAAAAACATGAGGTTGTGTGTTATATAGAATTTTGCGTTATATAGATCACATTTCACACATCATTAAATGAAGCTTGTAAAAGATGGCCAAATATAAGTGAAACATACCAAAATACATTAGAGTATCTTTATATTGCATTCTTTATTACCAGGAGTTGTGCAGATTATAATTTTTTTGCATAATATAAATCATTCCACACATTTTAAAATTTACTTTATAAACATTGTCTAAACATACCTGTATCAAATCATAGCAATTTTTTCAGTAATTAGCTCTGAATTAAGGAGGTAAAGTTGAACTAATGTATCAAATTGAGTCCTCTAGAGAATAGCAACTATTTATAATGTGAGAATTCAGGTGTTTCTTAACTGAAAATTCATTGTTTACATCTGAAAAGTTGTGCATTATATGGAGAATTGCGTTATATAGAATTGCGTTATAAAGATCTCCTACTGTATATACATTTACTCAATATTACATTTCTGAAATAGTTCAATGATTGGACAAAACATTCCAATTAAATATTAAAAAATAATCCATGTGCGAAAGTTTTTGTAAAAAAGTGTTATGAATGAGTTTCTAAACAGCTTGACTCACCACATAATTCATTGTTTGATTACATTAGCAAAATTAAATGTAAATTGCGCTGTTCTATCTATTCCTTATATTTTAATTATGTTTCATAAGAAAAAAATCCTGACGGCTCAGCCTACAGGCACAGGTAGATTTCGAAGCCGCAGACCGTGGGGCACATGTTTATTGGGAATTGCAGAAGAAAGAGCTATTTGCCATGATGTGGCATTTGAGACCACCCCCTTCGAAATATACCTCTGCTTAAAGGTGAGGCCAGCAGGGATTTAAAAAAATTTTTTTTTTTTTTTTTTTTTTTTTTTAACCGTAAGAGTTGGTCCTATAAAAATAGTATACAATGGCTAGTATATAATGCCCGTCAAAAATGATGAAATGTTGATCTGCGTTTCATTTTCATAAGACTTCATACAAACAAACAGCATGAAGATTTTGTTACTGAAAGGTTTGTATTGTAGAAAAGTACATTTTAAGAATGGCAAATGATTTCTACAAATAAAAATGATGAAGATTTTTTTTTCTTTTACTCAATATTCAATTTCTGAAAACGTTCAATGATTGGACAAAACATTAAAAAATAATCCATGTGCGAAAGTTTATGAAAAAAAAATATATTAATGAGTTTCTAAAGAGCTTGACTCACAGCTCATTGTTTGGTTACATAAGAAAAATTAAATGCAAATTCTGAAATGGTTTAACGATTGTACAAAACATTAAAATTTTGTTAGTTTTAAATTGTCTAAGTTAATAGTATAATAGAGTTGAATTTTAATATTTAAGAACAAAGAATTCCAGTCACGAAGAAACAAATACATAGCAGAAAAAGAGACAGAAAATTGCATTTTTATGGATATTAGCTTCTTAATTCACAGTAGGAAAATATCCCATTTAAAATGACAGAAAAAACTAAGTTTTCCAGTAATGAAGAAATAGTTAAAATAAATACAACGATGAAAGTAGATAATATAACTTTAACTTTTAAAAGTATTCATGAAATTAAAACCTGATTTTGTCTTATTTTAAAAAGATGCCTGAAAAAAACAAAAAATTTTGATCATTAAAAATCATCTTATTTTATTTCTTAAGTAAATTGAAATTATTAAATGCATTAGTATGACTGAAAAATATCTTTTCACATTCTCTTATTAAATTACATTTTTTTTTTCACTACAAAGTTAGGTTTAAACGTTACTATGTTAAAAATCAAAATGTGATTGGCATTGATATAATTAACATATGTGATATGCGGTACTATATATTCCTTATATTTTAACAGTGTTTCATAAGAAATATTCATTTTAGAACGCAAGCAAAATTTCAGAATTTAATTGGATATAAGCTAGGCGATTAAAATTTGATTTAACCAAGTTATATTTTTAAGAACGATATGATATTAAGTTGAAGCTTTTAAAAGTTTATCTTGAAATAAATCAATACACCCTGAATTTTTCTTAGTTTAAAAATATGCTTATATGCATTTTACAACTTTATTATTATGTTGTATAATATTTTTTCCAACAGAAAGATCTTTGTTTATATTAATTGTCCATAGATGGTGCTAAAATATCCTTATATACATTTTATATTATTTTACAACTTTATTAATATTTTATATAAAATATATTTTTCAACAAAAACTTGGTGTTAAAATATGCTTATTAACCCGAGAGTAAGAGTAGTCGCGCCTTTTTTAAAAACACTAATAGTCGCGCTCGGTCCATTTGCCGCCGTTACCAGTAGCCCGAAAACAGAGGGGAAATCTGCCGGCGTTACCATATGATCGAAAACGGAGAACGTAGGGGGAAAATACTGATTGAATTTGAAAAGATACATTTTACAGAAACTATTATTTAAGAATATATTCAGATATGTTTAAGAACTATAATTTAAGAATTTTATTTAAGAATATATTCAGTTCAAATTTAAATAAATATTTTAATATATATATATATATATATATATATATTTTACAAAATATACAGGAGTCGACACAGGTTTTTTTTTCCTTGGGACCCATTTTGTGAAAAATAAAAGTTATTTTGTGAAATGTATCATATTTTTGCGAAATTTATTATATATTTTGTGAAAGAAATTGTTATGAAAGAAAAAATCCAGCTTCTCAAATTCAAACCAAGCATTTAATAATTTCGTTCCTTCTGCTAAAGTTCTTGTTTCTGGTGAACTTGTTTTATTGTTAATGGCACATTTTAAAACCTAACAAAATAAAAATAATTAATGGAGAGTATGTTTTTATGGAGTAGAATTTTGTGAAGGTTCTTATTTTATCAAGAGGAATTTTGTGACGGGTTATATTTTATCAAGAAGAACTTTCTGAAGGACCTATTTTATAAAGAGGAATTTTGTGAAGGTAACTATGTTATCAAGAGGAAATTTGTGAGGGGCCGGATTCTATAAAAAAATTTTTGTGAAGGAGCCTGTTTTATTAAATGGATTTTTGTGAAGGGGCCCTAAATAGGCCCCAAATTTTCCTGTATCAACCCCTGATATATTAAAAGAATAAAAATTATTAAATAATTTGATTGACGTTATAAAGACACAATCAATTACTAATTAGAATAAATTTTCAATTATGAATTTGAAATCGTGTTAGGGATAAATTATTTTTAAAGTCAGAACTGCAGTAAGCTGGTTTTTGACAGTGTACTGGAACTAGGAGCCAATTGAACTTGAAAAGAGACGGATTACATTGTTCATTTATGCAATTTAAATAATCATTCAATCGTGTATTTCAGGACATGTTATTTATAACCAGGGGTAGATCCAGGCAAAATTTGGGACCTATTTATTTTTTATTCACAAAAATCCATGTAATAAAACAAATCCCTTCACGAAATTACTCTTAATAAAACAGGATCCTCCACAAAATTCATCTTACCGTAATTTTGCACGTAAGCGCCGCACCCTAGTTAAGTCTTTTTCAAACCGGAAATTTTATTGAAAATAAGAAGTCAAATAAATGCTAAGCAGAAGTAAGTTATATTCTATTTCAAATAAATTCTGGTAGGAAATCGAATTGTTTGAGGTGCGCCGTATACGCGCGAAATTACGGTAATAAAACAGGTCTTTCATAAAATTCCATGTAACAAGAGAGATATTCTGTACAAAATTCATCTTAATAAAACAGGCATCTTCACAGAATTTATTCAATTAACACATGACTCTTCCTAAAATAAAAAAACACCCTTCACAAAATTCCTCTTAAAAAAAATTTCTTAATAAACCTTTCCACTTCACAAAATTCCTATAATAAAGCAGGCCTTTTATAAAGTTCCATCTAATAAGACAGATTCCTTCACAAAATACTTCACAAAATTCCTCTTAATAAAACAGGCCTCTTTACAAAATTTGTTTAATTAACAAAGGATCCTTCATAAAATTAATAAAACAAGACCCTTCACAAAATTCCTGTTAAAAAAGGTCCCTTCGCAAAATTCTTCTTACAAAAGCAGGGCCCTTCACAAAATTCCTGTCAAAAAAGGTCCCTTTACAAAATTTCTTTTACTAAAGCAGGACCCTTCACAAAATTCCTCCTAATAATACAGGCCCCTTCATAAAATTCCATGTAATATGACAAACTCCTTCACAAAATTCCTCTTAATAAAACACCGCTCCTTCACAAAAACTCTGTTATTAACACAAAACCCTTCATAAAATTAAGAAAACAAGCTCCTTCGCAAAATTCCTCTTAATAAAATAGGTCCGTTGGCAGAAATCCTCTTAATAAAAGAGCCCATGACCTTCACAAAATTTCTTTTATTAACACAAGCACCTTCATAAAATTCCATTCTATAAAAACATACTCTTCATTAATTTATTTTATTTTGTTACGTTTGTAAATAAATATGTAATTTGCAAACTAAACAAGATCACCAGAAAGGAAAACTATAGCAGAAGGACTTAAATAACATATTAATAAATTATTGGTTAAAATTTCAGTAACTGGATTTCATCTTTTGTTACAAAATGTTATTTGTCACAAAAATATAATAATAAATTTCACAAAATAAATTTTTATTTTTCACAAAATGGGCCCCAAGAAAAAAAATCTGCATCGACTAACTGATATCAATATCCTATTTTATTATTTTTTCTTACAATATATCTATAAAAATAATAAAAAAGACGATAAAACTCCTTACTCTGAAATTATTAATATAAAGGCAGCAGTTTTTTTTTTTTTGTGTGTGTGTGTGCTGCTGCCTGTGTGTGTATGTGGTGGGGGGGTGGCATTATTAGCAATTTTATGCTTAAACGTCCTTTTTGAAATGAAAATTTATGAAGATCCATTTATTACTTATTTCAGGATAGGCAGTCCTCTTGAGTCACACCTCTTATTAGAAGCTTCTTATGCATGAAGTAAATAATAATCGTATATATGAAGTAAATAATAATAAATAAGTTTATTCTAAGAAAGATGAAAAGAAGAATGAAAGAGCAAACTAGAATCTAACCCTTCCCAGAAACTTTCCTGCCGAGAAATTCGCGGAAACGGGAATGAAGAACTGGGAGGGGAATAAATTACTTGAACTGCAGTGCTCGCGCCACGGTCTTTTAGACCGATTTCAACTTTAGAATGCAATAAATTTCTGAGAAAACGTTGGAATGCCTTGCAACTTTAGTATACAAAAGAACAAACGATCAAGGTCAGCTACACTGCATTTCATTATTGTAGCTTTAAGGGGAAATAAGATAAAGGAAGACAGCGAATTTTGGTGGGGAAATGACCAACGTGCGACTACTGCCAGGTTAATATTTTATATTATTAATAACTTTATTAATATTTTATATAAAATATATTTTTCAACAAAAACTTCCTTCGTTTATATTTATCGCCAATAGATGGCACCAGAACTGTGCCGAAATGTAAAATACTGATGGATCATCGCAAAGCCTCTCTATAAAAGCTATCTATCATCGCTATTTCTGAAAAAAGCGCTTACAGAAATAAATTAAAGAAATCCTCATATTTCTTGAAGAACAAAGTTTTCCAGTTATGAAGAAACAAATACATAGCAGAAAAACATAAAAAGAGACAGAAAATTGCATTTTTATAGATATTGGCTTCTTAATGCACAGTAAGAAAATATCCCATTTAAAATGACAGAAAAAACAAAGTTTTCCAGTAATGAAGAAATAGTTAAAATAAATACAACGATGAAAGTAGATAATATAACTTTAACTTTTAAAAGTATTCATCAAATTAAAACCTGATTTTGTCTTATTTTAAAAAGAAGCCTGAAAAAACCAAAATAAATTTTGATCATTAAAAATCATCTTATTTTATTTCTTAAGTAAATTGAAATTATTAAATGCATTACCGTAAAATCCTGTTAATCCGCCCTTACCGATTAAGCGCCCCCCCTCCCACTTTGTAAACAAATTGGGAAAATTCAAAAAATCCCGAGAAAGCGCCCTCCCCCCCAAAAGAAATTTTGCCGCGCACGTCAAGATCAACACAAAAAAATTTATCTCACGAGTGTTTTTTTCCCGACGGATCAGAAAGGCATGACGATTCTTTGATATATCACAAACGTGTACAAACACAAAAGTAACATACAGCAGTACTAGATGGAACCCGTCAAAATTTGACGGCAAACAACTTGATAATACCATAAAAGTAAAATTTATAGTTGCTTTAACTTGACAAATTTCATAGTGGGTAGCATAATATGATTAAGTGGTCAGACTTTTCCATCGATAAATCACATGAGGGGTGTATGCAAAATTTAGAAAAGTACACCCTTGGGGGGTCAAAGTGGGGGGATGGACATGGGAGATGCATAATATGATTAAGTGGTGACAGACCTTTCCAATGATATATAACATGAGGTTGTGTGCAAAATTTAGAAAGTACCCCTTGGGGGGGGGGGGGGCAAAGTGAGGAGATGGACACCAGAAATGCATAATATGATTAAGCAGTTACAGACCTTTCCAACAAAATTTAGAAAACCAAACACAAAAAATGAATCAATTGATTGATAAGTAGATGGCGCCACAGTCGAATTTGTAGCATATTTCATCTATCTTTGTGGTAGCAATGTTTTTCGTTTTAAAAATCTGGCAACACTACCAATTCGTCCTTTATGTTCTCAATTTTTGTGATTTGTATTATTTATTTAGCATTTATAGATAAGAAATCATGATTTAAAAAAAAGCGGTTA
The DNA here is from genome assembly GCA_963931845.1 of Maratus michaelseni. NCBI lineage: Eukaryota > Metazoa > Arthropoda > Arachnida > Araneae > Salticidae > Maratus > Maratus michaelseni. Next base: position 36,977,212 of record OZ007586.1, on the reverse strand, counting down.
TTTAATCTCCCTAATGTACAACAGATGGCGACACCATGTAAAATGTTACTAATTCTAGGAAGGATTTCAGGACATTTTCAACTGCAATTTCTCAATGTTTTTTAATTATTTTAAATTATTAAGTTCCTTTTATTTTTCTGTTACTATATTAATGACAGATATTGGTGTTGTTAGTTATCTTATGACAGATATTAGTGTTATTATTTATCTAAATGCATTCCAGTTTCAGAGCTTCTGAAATCCAGAATTTTCTATAATTGCCATTAATCATGAAGTTATAATATTTTTCTATTTTGTATATCATTTTTTTTTCAAAATGTTTTTCTTTTGTCACTTTATTAAAATAATGCATACTTTGCAACGATCGGCTATTAGCATCCCCCCCCCCCACACACACACATCATCACCCATAAATATCATATACTACAATTTTAATACCGTGTAAGTGCCCCCCCCCCCTGATTATTTTACGATTTTCCGTCGCGTTTAGGGGGGCGGATTAACGGGATTTTACGGTAGTATGACTGGAAAATATCTTTTCACATTCTCTTATTAAATTACATTTTTTTTTTCACTATAAAGTTAGGTTTAAACGTTACTATGTTAAAAATCAAAATTTGAATCTGCATTGATATAATTAACATATGTGATATGCGGTACTGTATATTCCTTATATTTTAACTGTGTTTCATAAGAAATATTTATTTTACAATGTAAGCAAAATTTCTGAATTTAATTTGATATAAGCTAGGCGAATAAAATTTGATTTATCCAAGTTAGATTTTTAAGAAAGAAATTATATTAAGCTGAAGCTTTTAATAGTTGATCTTGAAATAAATCAATACTCCCTGAATTTTTCTTAGTTTAAAAATATGCTTATATGCATTTTATATTATTTTACAACTTAATTATTATGTTATATAATATTTTTTCCAACAGAAAGACCTTTGTTTATATTAATTGTCCATAGATGGTGCTAAAATATCCTTATATACATTTTATATTATTTTACAACTTTATTAATATTTTATATAAAATATATTTTTCAACAAAAACTAACTTTGTTTATATTTATCGCCAATAGATTGCGCCGAAATGTAAAATACTGAATGATCATCGCAAAGCCTCTCTATGAAAGCTATCTATCATCGCTATTTCTGAAAGCTTACAGAAAAAAAAATGCTTACAGAAATAAATTAAGGAAATCCTTTAAATTATTTAAAGACTTTAATATGCTTTTACAAATATTTTAAGAGCATAATCGGATATTTTAATGAAATGTTCGAAGAGTCAATCATATGGGATTTGTGTTTTTGAATGGCAAAATTATTTGTTTGTTTACATCAGGTAACCGAATGTTTAACCCACCAGTGCACGGGTTGCAAAAACGTTGTTCATAAAACACATACATGCTTGGGTCTCACAGACCCAAGCCGTGCACTGGAGGGTTAATCTGTTATTTTTAATTTAAAACTTAAAACATTATAACTGGATATGATATACATGCAGGGGTCGGAAAAACTACTTTTTGTTTGTAGCCAACTACAACTACTTTATGAAAAATGTAGTTAACTACAACTACTTGTTTTAAAAAGTAGCGACTACAAACTACTTTTCAAAAGTAGTCACTACTTCGCTACTTTAGTTATCATCGCTAATTAAATACACCGCAAACAATTTTTCCCCATACACCATAATGTAACAGAATTCTTTTGAATGTCCCTGTAAGGATGCTACATATTTAATTTTCAATACTGAACATTCTATGGTAAACTTCAATAACATATAAAACTTTCATGGCAATTCGAGTATATTTACGAAAGTTAGAGCATGGAAAGACAGACAAAGCGAATTCATAGACACTTTTTAATTATGTTGGAAAGTGTTAAAAAGAGGAAATTTGAAAGCAAAAATTGTAATAATCTTACAAATTTATGAGAGATATAGCACAGTAGTGCTTAAGGTGGTTCTCAAATTCCTTGCTCAACAACGCGAAATTTTCTGATACATTATCCGACTCATTTTTAAACACAAAGGCATAAAATTGACAGGTCTGACTGTTGAAGAGATACGCACTACGATGTATAGCACGCACTTAGACATTCAGACTTCATTTTTCTATTTTTAGATATATTCGCCATATAAAGCGCATCCCCTTCTTTGCAAAGAAACCTGCACTGCAAAAAAAATTGTTGATTTTACAGTATAATACTGGCATCCCAGCTGCCAGTATTATACTGTAAAATATACAGTTTTTTTTGCAGTGTGGATGAGAAACATAACAAAAAATAAAATAAAGATCATTGTATAAGGAGATATTTCAAAACGTTACCCTTTTGTGGTGATTATATTTTGATTCTTTGTACCTTACGAAACTTTATTCAGGCAAACTTTTTTTCAGGCGGTGACAGGTTTTGAGATATGTTTTTGCACCCCCTCCACCGTGAAGCAGGGATGTCGAATTTCAAAAACTTATCCGAATCTAAGTGTTTATATTCCAAGGCTTATCATCTTCATTACCATCAGACTTATCTAATTTGTGATTTGTGAAGGAAATTAACTACCTTTTTTATATTTAAAAGAAAAAAAAAAACGTACGATTAATGTAAGATTCTCAAAATTTTTCACTTGAACTAATTTTAAATTTAGTAAAATATCAAGCTTTTAACAGTATAAATTTTGGTTTGAAACAGTACTGCAACTGTAATTACACGTAGGTGGTCAGTGGGGTTTTTGTCCTGCACAAATGAAATAATGCATTTGCTCTTAATATAACTGAAATATATTTAAAATCTGGTTTAAAGTTTAATTTTTGTTTTCAAATATTACAAATTCTGAGTTTTTTCAAATGTTTTGAGCTTTATATATATAGAGAGAGAGACATTCCTTGAACCAAGGCGTCGCAGAATTTACAGACTCTCCATGCCGGTTTAGTTATATTTATGTAATATATATATATATATATATATATATATTATAAGAATTCTGCGATTAAATTCACTGTAATTTACAATTTATGATCATAAGTTCTCGCTTCCTAGCTCAACAAAGCCAAACTTTCTGACATATTTTCTAATAAATACTAAGAAATATGGGTACCGGTAAAATTAAATCTAGGGGTAAAATTGTACAGATGTGCCTATGGCCCACAGTCTAGAATATAAACATGAAATAAACTAAACTGAAAGCTTTTTTTTTTGTGGGAGGAGGGCAGAAGGAAAAACAGTGTTTAATTATCCTAAAAGCACACACACACTCACAAAATAATAAATAAAAAATTGCTGTGTATGAGCGATGAATGTTACAAATGCCGTGGATGTTGAAACTTTTTCAAACACAGCGAAATTGAAATATTTTATTATAGCTGACTACAGCTGATTTCCTACAGAGAATAATACACATAGACATAATATTTATAATTTATTTTAGAGATTCAAACAAAATAATTTTGATCTCTGTCATCCTGCCCCCCTTCCCCCCAACTTTCCTTTCAAGGCAAATTTTAGATACAGGAAGGTAAAATGGCAATCCAAACTTTTTTTTTGGGGGGGGGGGGGTGTAGTTTCACTTTTTATTTGCATTTAATTATTCTAATAGCGTACGCACACACACACAAAATGGATGTTAAAAGTGGCTTTTGAAAATGTTGAAACTTTTCAAACATAGCGAAATTGAAATATTTTATTACAGCTGACTACAGCTCATTTCTGCCAGAAAATAATACATATAACATTTTAGATATTCAACAAAATAATTTTTATTTCTTCCATCCTGCCCCCCCCTCCCTTCCTTCTAAGACAAATTTTAAATACATGAAGGTAAAATGGCAAACCAAATTAAAACTTATTTTTTTCATCTTTAGAGAAATAATGCATGGAGATTTTATCATCATCTGGATCAAAATAGTCAGCTCTGCTGTCGATATTGCAGAAAGGCAAGCAGCACCTCATATTTGTGTAAATAAAGCCCAAATTAAAAAAAAAATCATATCATAGCACGAATTCCTCAAAGAGCAGTTGTCCCTCAGGCAACTGTTTTGAGGTTACTTAATGAGTTTTTTGTGACAGGAGGTTTCCGGTGCAAAAAAAAGGAAAAAAACATGCCCTCATCTTAATATATCACTAACTTGACAGCAAGACATTTTTTTTTTCACTGTGATTGGATGCAAAATTTCCACAATGACCCGCCTTCCCCTGGCAGTCATAGCTTGAAGGAAATTTCTAAAAGGCTGAAACGGTAAAATCTTTTTGAGGAGAGGACCCTTAATCAGAGTAATGTAATAATTTCACATCAGTAACAATGTTAGACACATATATATTCTACAAATCTCATAAAATGGATGTTGCTTTAATGTCCAACCAGTTATCCGGAATACATCTGGCCCGGACCATTCTGGATAAATGGTTCTATACTGTATATATAAAATTTGGTTAAAATAGGTATTTTAAAAATTTTTCAGTTACTTTTATTTGAAATAGGTCTTAAATCCTTAATTTGTAGGGCAGAGGTCGATACACGAAAAATTCGGGACCTGGTTTTAGGCCCGTTCACAAAAATCCTTTTAATAAAACAAGTCCCATGGGTCATTCCAGGTCAAATCAACCAGTGACTCAACCTGACCATTTTAGATTTTGATGAAACTTACAGGAATCATTCTCCCTGAAGATATAAATGAGAATATATATATTTTTTTTTTTTTTATATCAGTAAATTTTCATACAATTAATTTTTTTAATTTCGAAAAATCATTTTTTGGCTTGTATAAATGTTTTTAATTCTGAATTTCTCAAGTTCTATCAAGCGTAGAGAGTTGTTTGACCCCTCATTTTAAAGAGAATTTCATAAGGTTTAATTTTATATGCAAGTTGACTATGCTTGGTTAAAAAAAAAGTTTTAATTTAAAAATTTTAAATTTAAAATTTTTGAAATAGTGTTTTTTAAAAATTTTGAAAAAAATATTTTTTTTGTAATATTTTAAATTGTGAAAGTTTTAGAGTGGGATCTCAATGGGATCAGCAGTTATGTTAAAAAAAACTAATGTTAAACACCAGTTGGGGCTGAAATTTAAAGTTGGCAGGCACCTCGCCAACTTTGTGATTGTGCTAAAAATAGTGTTGTTTTATTCATTTTAAACATATTTTTTTTTATAACTGCTGATCCCATTGAGATCCCACTCTAAAACTTTCAGAATCTAAAGATTATAATATTACAAAAAAACATTTAAAAAAAAAAAAAATAAAAACACTATTTTAATTTTTTTTAAATTAAATTAAATGAACTTTTTTAAAACCAAGCATAGTCAACTTACATATAAAATTAAACATTATGAAATTCTCTTTAAAATGAGAAGTCAAACAACTCTATGCATCACATAATGAAATTGTCAACTATTTGAATCTTTAAAAAAAATAATTTCTGAATTTTAACAAGTTTCATAAACATTTTAATTGTTTGAAATTTCCCTTTTCTATTGTTTTTATATTATGAAGTTATTTTAAAAATAAGATACTGACATTTCTTTGTCTATTTCTTTCAGGTGCAGATGCTTCTGCAATTTATTTTGTTTACATATCTGCCAATGTGTACGGCTTAGCCGCTTAGCTTTATAATGTAAGAATTTAGGTCGAAACTTATTAACTTTCACTTTTACTTTAGCATGTATAATTTAGAACTGCAGACAGTTTTCGTATGTTCCTCTGCAAGTTCATTCTGATTTGACATTTGGACTTGCTCATTCACTAAGGCTTCTAGAGTGCCCTGTCGGCAGGACAGTTCATTTTCTGTGGATTTCAGTCCATTTGTCTGCTTCTGCTGTCTTGGATGATACTTGTGGTCTGCAGAATGGCCTGCATGCTGGTCCTGGTGGGAGGCCAAGGTGCAATAGCTTTTGGGCTGTTTGAGTAGATGACGTGTGCTTTGGTCTTGCTCTATGGGCTGAGAGGCGATATTTTCACCCTAGAGTTAAGCATTTCTTTAGTGCCATTCTGTGAACTGCCAGTGCCATATCCAAAAGACAGCAGAAGCAGGCATATTGACTGAAGTCTGAAGGATTTGAACTGTCCTGCTGACAGAGCTTGGGTGTACACATACTTGAAAGGCCCTAGTCAATGGGGGAGATTTCTACTTGCCACAATATCTATGTCAGTAGTTTTTTTTTTTTTTGGGGGGGGGGTTAACTTACCCTTTTCTACGGCTTATTAAGGCTCACAATAAAAATCTATTGTATAGCAATGGTTTCTCTGGGGCCCTGGGTTAAGTGTCTGGCCCAACTTCTTCGTAAAGGTTTGGTTCTGGGTGCTTTATTTCAGCATCCCTGGTTTTGATGACTATGTATATACTCGATTCTGTGTTCTTCCTGGGATGGGATATGGTTGGGCTTAGGTCCTGTCAGCAGAGCAGTTTTATCCTTCAGATTTTGGTCCATTTGTCTGCTTCTGTTGTCTTTTGGATGACCCTTGTGGTTGCAGAATGGTCTCTATGCTGGTTTGTGTGTGTGGGGACGGGGGAGTTGCGATAACTTTTAGGCTGTTTGAGTGGATGATGCGTGCTTTGGTCTCGCTCTGGGCTGAGAGGCGATTTTACCCTAGAGTGAGGCATCTATGATCTTTACCTGCCATTCTGTGAACCAGTGCCATCCAAAAGAGGGAAGACAAGGGCAAATAGACTGAAGTCTGAAGGATATGAGAAGTGTCCTGACTGTAGGGGCTCCAACCTACTGATACTTAAGATGCTTTAGTCACGCTGAATTATGGTAGGAAAATTGTAAGGTTTTTCAAAATAGACATGTTGGCAGGTATGTAATCATACTGAAGGAAAAAAGAGGGGTTAAAGGAATATAGTAAGTATTTTTTTTTTCTAATTTATCAATTTACAAATTTAATCCTTTTTATATATGTCTTAGAATTGGAACTTGAATATTCTTCTGAACATGAGGAAATTTTCTGGTCACCATACATTCATTGGCCACTATATGAGGTTGTTGGACTAAATTTTGAGTTCAGATTTATGAAACTGTGAACAGGTACTAACTCTATGAATATTATGCAATTTTTATGTTTTTCTCTTGTTTTTTTCTGCCATATGAGGTATTATCAAGCTGGATAAGTGTGTTATATAAGGTAGTGGCATACATTAAAAAATACTGTAGGTGTATCGTTAATAATGAAAATCGGGTAAATCTGATAAAGGTAGTCAGGGAAAAATCTGGAAACTTTGTTTTTGCAATTTCTGTAGCCATCCTGCTGTTGCCCCATAAATTCGAAATTAACATCTTGCAGTTGGATAGTGCTGCCACCTATTGGCATCTTTGGAAACAATTTTCTACTAATTTCCAACCTCTTGTATCTGTTTGTAACCTACTTACTGACATTCTCTCATTTATTAGAATTTAGAAAGTACTCTTTATATATAAGATTAACATCAGTTGTTTTAATAAATACTTCTTAATTTTGTTATTTATAAAAAATAGAATGCTTTGCATTTTGAATGAACTTTTTCATTTTAAATTTTTTGATTAAGTTTGTGTTACGTTCTTAAGATTTTACTTCCATACTAAACTATACAAATATTAAAAATGCATCTTTCACCAAAATTTGATTTTAAAACATTCAATATAGTCTTTTAAAAAATAATACAGAAATTTAAATATGGTCTTTTTTAAAATATACATCATTACAATAATTTTTTCAAATTACATTTTTGTTGTAGTTTTTCCCAAATTCATCTCTGAATTTGAACTTTTTTTTAATTAAAAGTGCACATAAACAGGATTAGCAAGTTTCTATTTGTTTATTTTTTTTACTACTTCAAAAAAAAAAAAAAAAAATCCTTAATTAATTGTAGAAACCTGATTTAAAAATGCAAAGATTATTTAAAAAAAAAAAAAGGTAGTAAAAAATGTGATTTGATATTAAATTGCCTGTCAACACAGTAAAAATTATTTAAATTGTTAGCAGTAAAATTTAGTAAATTTATAAATGTGTATGCTGTATTCATGGGTGTAAGACTTCAGTTCTCAGGACTGATTTCAGTCTTGGAGAGGTTTTTGACTCAGTAAATTCTACTCTTTATATTTAAAGAAAAGCAATTTTACTATCAAGAACTTTTTATTTCTGTCTGTTATTGTAAAAGATTGATTTTTAGCCATAATGAAAGACAAGAAATTTTCTAGCCCTTTTCCAGTATTTCAGTATTATATCTAATACTCAGAAAAGTTTTCAGTCTTGACTTGAATGGACCCATGGCTGTATTCCCTCTGCTCACAAGATTAATCCACCCTCATCAAAAGTCACATGTGAATCTTGTTTTTCTGTTCCTCCTTTATACTGATCTGACTTGCATTTTTGTATGCATTCGAGAGCATATGATTAGTGTGGTTTCTTCACTCACTTCATTTTTCTAAAAAGGTTTTTTTTTTTTAATTTCTTTTTCCCCAATTATTTCTACATGATTTATTTTCAAGTAGAGATCATTGATACTGCAATTTTATAAAGAAATTTCCTTCTTTAGGTACTTAAAAAAAAAAAAAAAAAAAAAAAAAAAAAACTTTTTATGGGTATTCATGGATTCTGCAACCCCGAGCAGGGCTAGAAATTTAGCGATCATTAGTCGTCAAATGCAACTAAATTTTTGTCTTTCATGACCACAAAATTATGCCTGGTAGGGCTGGGTGATATCAAAATTTTAATACCGTAATATACCGCTGACAAAATATCGATATTTTCAATATATTTTAATTCATATGTCACTCCATTATAGGGTTGTAAATGTAACTGTTCTCTGTTTAAAATGCTACAAACACACACAAAACAATAACCAATAAAAATTTAGCTTTTTATATCTTTTTTTCAGTAGTCGCCCCAGCATGTTTTATAATCTGGGTTATTGTTGACATTCTTAATCAAACCAATCAGGAAGCAGAAAATAATGCTTCACAGTTCCGCTGTTTTTTTGTAAAAATCTTAATGAACATGCTAAAAACTGGCTTCACTTAATTAATTTATCTTTTTTATTTTCTTGAAAATATTGCATGTTTTTGTTTTAATAATAATAGAAAACGTTGAATTTTATATACTAATGGCAATTTACGAAATTTCATTTAATTTACAGGTTTTAGGACCATAGTCCATTACTGGAATGCTTAATTAGTCAATTTCCAGTAATGGACACCCCATGTGGACGTTACCAAAAAAAAAAAAAAAAATAAATAAAGCAATTTCAGTAATGCTCATAATGCATAAAATTTTTTGATTTAATTGAAAAGCTAAGTAATCAAATTTAATTTTTTAAATTGCACTTACCAGAATGTAATAACAATAATTTTTTTTTATAAATAGCTGTTTTTATTAATTTCACATAATTAATACATTTTTTAAGATTGTGATGAAATTATTTCTTTTTAACCCTGCTTTGCATACTTTATAATGTGGCAATCAACACCCAATCAGGAAGCAGAGAATAATGTTTAATGAGGGGCTTATGGGGCTCAAGCTTTCCCCATTTAAATAAAGACAATTTTTTCACACAAGTTATTAAAAATCTATTTTCTGTCTTAAATGTTTGATTTTTCATTGCTGACAAAACAACTAGTACATACATTAAAAGAAAAAAATAATATATATATATACAGTAGCAATGAAACTAGTAAATCTGCAGATCAGGGGGCTCAAATCTCAATTCTGCAATTTTATTTTGAAATAATTTTATTTAATATTTAAAAAACATTCAACCCACACTTTCATTTATTTGATACTTTTTATATAAATTACTAAAAGTAATATATCAAGAAGTTTTAGGAAGTTTAACTGTTACGAATAATAGAAAATAATATTCCACGTACTAGTACTCCAAGACTTCTTTTAGATTTTTTTTAAAATTAACCCTTTTAACCCCCCCCCCCATTATAATAACCCATAATCATATATTCTAATACGAGCAAATCTTGTGTGTGGTTATGTATATAATATATATATATATATATATGCAAATTTTATCTTAAAAACGGCTCGAACGATTTTGACGAAATTTCGTATCCTACCATTTTGGGGCACCAGAAAACCATTGGGCTAGGTCACATGTTCGAGAAAATTCGATTAGTGGGTCATTTTGGGTCATGGTCTAGCTAATTGTATCTAAAAAATGGTTCAAACGATTTTGACGAAATTTTGTATCTGACCATTTTCAGGCACGAGAAGACTATTGGGCTGGGTCATATGTTCGAGAACTTTCGATTAGTGGGTCATTTTTGGGCCCAACGCGGGTCAAATTAATTTTATCTAAAAAACGGCTGTAACGATTTTGATTAAATTTTGTGTCCTATGAGTTTCGAGCACGATAAAATCATTGGGCTAGGTCACATGTCCGAGAAAATTCGATTAGTGGGTCATTTCTGGGTCATTGTGGGTCAAGTTCTAAAAAGCGATCCAATTTACACTAAATTTTGCCTCCAATGGTTTTCGAGCACGAGGAGACTGTTGGGCTAGGTCACATGTTCGAGAAAATTCAATTAGTGGGTCATTTTGGGTCATGGTGAAGCTAATTGTATCTAAAAAACGGTTCAAACAATTTTGACGAAATTTTGTATCCGACTATTTTCGGGCATGAGAAGACTATTGGGCTGGATCACATGTTCGAGAACTTTCGATTAGTGGGTCATTTTTGTGTCAAAGCAGGTGAAATTAATTTTATCTAAAAAACGGCTTTAACGATTTTGATTAAATTTTGTATCCTACGAGTTTCGGGCATGCGAAAATCATTGGGCTAGGTCACATGTTCGAGAAAATTTGATTAGTGGGTCATTTTTGGGTCATTGTGGGTCAAGATCTAAAAAGCAGCTCAATTTACACTAAATTTTGCATCCAATGGTTTTCGAGCATGAGAAGACTGTTGGGCTAGATCACATATTCGAGAAAATTCAATTAGTGGGTCATTTTGGTCATGGGTCATTATGGGTCAAGCTATTTTATCTTTAAAACGGTTCAGAGGATTTGAAATAAATTTAGCACCCTACAGGTTTAGGGAACAAGAAGACTATTAGGCTAGGTCCCATGTTCGAGAAATTTCGATTAGTGGGTCATGGGTCATTATGGGTCAAGCTATTTTATCTTAAAAATGGCTCAGACTATTTACACTAAATTTTGCATCCTATGGTTTTCGGGCACGAGAAGACTGTTGGGCTAAGTCACATGTTCGAGAAAATTCAATTAGTGGGTCATTTTAATTTTGACCGAGCATAGCTCGGTCTTCTCTGCTCATGTCTCAATAATTTAATAAATGTAATTCTTTGAAATTTAGTATGTTAAACCTTCTATCTAAAATAATTAAAATATTGATTTTGTGATAATGACAATTTAAACAGTGAATTATTCTCATAAATATTTTATTGATTATTGTTATCCTAATTGTTAAATTTATTTGAAAATTACTATTTTATTTCATTAATATGCTTTATTTAAATTCTAGTTTTAAATACAATCATAAAATCAGTTATCAATTTCTTTTTGTGGGATGTCCATTACTGGAACAGAATGTCCCATTACTGGAACAGAGGGTGTCCCATTACTGGAATTTTGGGTGTTTTGATTTATGTCTGTTATTTACAATTAAATTTTCAGAGTTTCCCTCAGGTTTTAAAAAAGGGCAGGGTACTGCTGGTGAGAAAAGGGCACTTTTTTTTATTCTTAAGGGCACTTTTTGGATTTTTGAGGGCACTTTTCAGATTCTTAAGCGCCGTTTTTTAATTGTTAAAAGTATTCTTTTGGTTTTAAAGCCACTTTTGATATTTCAAAGTCAAAACACTCTTTTTAGACAACATTGAGTCAGTTTTTACTATGAAAGCAAATTTTTTTATACAAAAAGGAGAAAGGGCACTTTTTTTACTGAGGGCGAGAAGGGTGCTAGTTATTTTACTGAAGGGGGCAAGAAGGGTGGTATTTTGTAAACCAAAGGGCAGGCAGGGTGTAGCACCCTTCTGAAACTGTCTGGGGGAAACTCTGAAATTTCTATTCACATTGAGAAATGTGACTATGAGCATGATTAAATATTGTTGGTAGATTAATATAATAGTAAAAAAGTAGAATATAATAATTATGACTTAATTGAAAAATACTTTTAAAGAAATTCCTTAGGAGTTATAGAAAAGCTACTGGCACATCTACCCTACCATTTTTTTTTCTGTGAAATAATGTCTAGCTAAAATCAATCTCTACAAAGATCGTTTTTTAACTTTTTCGATTTTGTTTACAGATTTTCTTTTACTAGGATAATTTTACTTTCGGAACCGGTTTCGAAAGTGAAAGTATCCCAGTAAAAAAGAACTTGAAAACAAAATTTAAAAGTTAAAAAATGTCTTTTGTAGAGATTGACCTCAGCTGTCCAATGCAAAAAAGTAATTTAAAAATATGGAAATGCAAACGAGTTATTAAAATAATTTAATTGTTAAAATAATAATATTAACATTAACGAGCGGGTGTTTTTGCATTAGTGAAGCCCTTAAAAAGCCGTGAGGATTCAAAACCAAAACTATCTTCATTCTTTTAATGAGAGATAAACTATTCAAATTCTATTCTTTTAAATGTAAAAAAAGCTCTGTGAAAGTGTCAACAAGTTTGAGTTCTTTAAGAGCTGCGGGGAAAAGCTGCAAGCATACAAACGAAAAAAAAAAAAAAAAGAAAGAAAGAAAAGAAAAAATTAGAAAAACAAAACCCTTTTATCTTTACCATAAAAAAAAAAAAAATTACAATTCCTTTGTTAATTACCCGATTTCTTTCAAATTTTCAGCAAATTTCAATAATAGTAAATCGCACAATCAGCAGCGGATGGGTAATATGTTTTGCTATGCAAAAAGAAACCATGCATAGATTTTTAACGATTTTAGGTAGATTTCGTAAAATACTACCTATTACATTCTCACCTGTTGGAATTTTTGAAAAATTTTTGCAGATCTACACCGATCATGACTCCCAGAACCCAAAACCACCCCCAGTTCAAAACTTTACATATCTATCACTTTTTTATGGACACGATAACGGCAATAATTCTGCACAAATCTCTTCCAAACTGATACATAAAATCTCGGTCAAGTTCGTTAATGGGCAAAATCGAACCAGTCGGGAGGGGGGGAGTTGTGAAAACAGAAAAACATCATACTTTCTTAATTATGATACGTATTGAATCTGTTTAAAGTTATTATTACTTCTAGGAAAAGGGCCGAAAATTTATGTATGACAGATTTTTGATATCATTAAAAATGGCACCAAAGGGGTGGGGGGTAAAGGGGGTTTTAGAATTCATAACTTAGTCAATTCCCAAGTTATCAAATCCGTTTAAATTTATTATGAATCCTCTTAATATTATCTAAAACATTTATATTGACTAGTTTTTTATAGGACCAACTCTTATAGCAAAAAAAAAAAAAAATCCCTGCCAGCTTCGCCCGTCTGCAAACAAGTTAGGTTTCGAATCGGGCGGTTCTAACTACCGCATCATGGCAAAAAGGTCATTTCTTCAGCAATTCCTAACAAACAGGCTCCCCATGGTCTGCATCTTCGAAATCTACCTGTGCCTGTAGGCCGAGCCATCAGGGATTTTTTCGAAATGAAAAGTATCTTCCTTTGCAATTTGAGAAATATATTAAATTTTTTTTTCTTTTTGTGTCTTTCTCATGATTTTTTAAAAACCCGTGTGAAGAATGGAAAAAAATACTAGTATCTAATGAACTATAAAATGCAGGTGAATCACAATGGGACAGAGAAAAAATGTACTTGCGCTTTAAGCAAAATTTCTGTTTAAAATAAACGATTTAATAGAATTATCATGCATGTAAATTATTAATGTTATTTATAAATAATATAAAATAATATATGTTATAATATAATTATTTAGTAACATTATTAATAAATGAAAAACCAACATACAAGAAATATCTATAAATTGTATTTGCTTCTTGAAAATCTGTCAATCAATTCCGTCAGCAATAACTGTACACTTGCTTTCAATTTCAACTCACAGGGAAACAAGGCACAATAGTCAGTCACCGGCCACGAGTGATTGTATCCGAAATGCCCGATCCTTGAACGAGCCTTTCAATTTAGATTCTCGACGAACTTCGATGAACAAAGTGGTACATCGGAACAGTAGACCGTTCGCCCATATTCCGGTATATGTCTGACACCTGCACAAAACCGCAAATAGCATGCAAGTGTCGATATCGGCGAGGTATTTACAAAGTAAACAACTCTCGCGCAGATATTCGGTAGATCCAAAATTCCGTAACTCTGTAATTTCTGGAAGTATTATGAAATATCGTTTGAAACAATCTGTGAAAATGCCCGATCCTCGAACGAGTCTTTCAATTTAGATTCTCGATGAACTCCTATGAACAAAGCGGTACATTGGAACAGTAGACTGCTCTCCCATATTCCGGTATGACACCTGCACAAAACCGCAAATATCAAGCAAGTGTTGATATCTGCGAAGTATTTACAAAAGTAAACTACTTTGTGCAGATATTTGGTAGATCCGAAATTCAGTAACTCCGTAATTTCCGGAAGTTAATTTGAAATACTGTTTGAAACGATATATTGGTAGGATTGAAATCGAAATATTGTTACCACGGTCTTAAAAAAATATCGATATATAACGGTATTATGGTATATCGCCCAGCCCTAATGCCTAGTCATTAGATTTGATGCTTACCTGTACATTGCTTCACTTTGATATAAACATACAAGTATATTTACTGAGCCCTTATTTAAACTTGTATGTATAGCAGAGTTTCTAAAGGTTGGTAATCCTTACACATTAAATATCTTCTTAAAAATAAAAATGAGAAAGCTCTTACAATATGGTGTGTAAAAGGTGAGACAAGTTGACTCCAACAGATGTTTCATTAAAACTTTTAATGTTGAAAATGGTTGTATACGCACGGAGCCTTCTTGGCTGCAGCTTTCATTAAACAGGTACACATAAAGACGAAACTATATTCCAGCACTAACCCTATTATCCTTGGAAAAAAACTTTTTGAAGACCTTTTATGAACATTAACATTGAAAATAGCATACACAAGAGCAAAACAAAATATACTTCAAAATTACCGAAACTTTACGGCATAAATGTATCGTATCTTCTTCGAACATTACCCAAATACTTCATATTTCTACTCAACAGCGTAATTCTCTCTAGAAAACATCATTTTTAGAACCACTAGTTTGCACTAGATGCTGCAGACAACACACACAGTGAAAAACAACATTCTA
The DNA here is from genome assembly GCA_963931845.1 of Maratus michaelseni. Classification (NCBI taxonomy): domain Eukaryota; kingdom Metazoa; phylum Arthropoda; class Arachnida; order Araneae; family Salticidae; genus Maratus; species Maratus michaelseni. Next base: position 36,961,958 of record OZ007586.1, on the reverse strand, counting down.
GCTCTTTAAATGCAAGCGGCGTGCCAACGGCCAATCAGAAACGAGCAGGACATTTGAATATTCGCGGCCCTTCCTGACATCGCGCAAGAAAAATTACTTTTACATGAAAAATATGATAACTTATAAAAATGTCATAAAAATTAACTTAAAACATTAAATAAGGCTAGAATAATCCTGACAGTAAATTTAAATGATGAACTAAAAAATAGAGAGATTACGACTGCGATCGCAAATCTCGATGCAGTATGCAAAAAGAAGAAGAACCACCGTCACTCAACTCCGCAAGTCGAACGAAAGGAAGTAAACAAAACATCGCGGCGGCGGTAAAAACAGTAAATAGAAGAAACAAATGTGCTGGAACATAGATTAACAAAAGATAATATAATAATAGGGTGGAAAGGGATGGGAAATTAAGAATTAAATCCTACAAAACGCCCCCCTTTCCCATCCATTTCCACAAAAAATGAAAAAAGGTTTTTTTTTCACAAAAAGAAAAAGTTCTTTTGAGAAAAAGTTCTTTGAACATTAGTTCATGAGAAGATTTTTTTTTCATCTCGTCATCATCTTTCTTCTTACCACAAGAAAGTTTTACGTAGAGTAATGAAACTGTCCTTATTGAGAGCTTTGGTCAGCAGATCAGCATAATTCTCTTTCGATTTTACGTGGCGTATATCGAATAGACCTTGTTGATACCAGTCTCTGATGAACTTATACTTCAAATCCACATGTCGATTACGGATATTATCTGCTTTATCTTTTATAAAGGCAATAGCTGCTGTATTGTCGCATAGCAAAATCGGTCGTATCAATGCATCATCAAGCTCAAGAATTTTCTTTATTTCAGATAAGGAGGTGTGTAAAAACTTTAGATCTTATACATCTTTGGATGCGGCGATAAATTCAGCCTCCATTGGACTTAATGCTACACAGGACTTCTTGACTACACGCCATGTCACAGGAATGCTGTATAACCACTCCAAGATCCACTCCAAGATTTTCTATCTGTAGAATCGCTAGCCCACGAAGCGTCAACGACAACGTAGACTACTAGCTGAGTTGGAGGACTGGAACAAGGTAGTTTTATTCCAAGAGATTGTGTCGTTGCCAGGTACATAAAAGTTCTCACAAGAGCTTTATAGTGAACTAAGTTATGTTTTTCGGTGAACTGGGATAGGGTTGCTACAGTCCATGATATATCCGGGCGTCACTTCTGAGCAATGTACTGCAGACATCCCAACAGGTTTCGATATGGCAGATGTTCTGGAACTTCCTCTTCTTCATTTGCTGGAACTGGATTAAAACCTGGTGCGGCTGGCAAAGATACTGTAGAGAAATTAGAAACATTAAACTTCTTTAAACATTTTTTAATGTAACTCTTACAATTAATATCAACTAGTTTCTTATCTTCTACTTTAAAATTTATTCCCAGTAATGTTGAAAGAGGACCTAAATTTTTCACTTCATAAATTGATTCTATTAAATTGATTATCCTTTGCAAAACTTCTTCATTTTTAGCAAATATAGGCAAGTCATCTACATAAACAATTACTATAGCTTCACTATTATATGCATATACACATGTTAAACCTGGTACTTCTTTAAACCCATTTGCAAGCAATTTCGTATGTAAATCATTATACCAGCACCTTCCTGCCTGATGTAACACATAGATTGCCTTCTGTAATTTTAAAACATAAGATTCTTTGCCTGGTATAACATAATCCTCTGGCTGCTTTATGTAGATATCTTTGTCGATATTCCCGTATAAATAAGCACATTTGACGTCAAGTAAAGAATGTATCCAATTCAATATTTGAATGAAAAATGCAATGAAAAGACGGATTAGTGTAAAATTTATGACGGGACTAAAAGTCTCATTATAATCTAAACCCCCTATTTGGTTATTACCAAGGGCTACTAATCTTGCTTTGTATATTTCTTGTTTCCCTTCATTACTTTCCTTAACTGTGTATACCCATTTTGTTCCTATAACCTTTTGGTCTACTTTTGGAACAGGAGTCCATACTTTTTGGTCTAACATTGTCTGAATCTCTTTGTCCATGGCTTCTTTCCATTTCTCAGATTCAGGAAGAGTTTTGACGGGGTGTTTGAGGTATGACTATGTCAGTCAAAAGTGCTTCTTCTGGTTGTAAAGTTTCCTGCCTTTTATCTAACTGTATTTTTCCTTGATAAGTATTCATACTTGAAAAATTAGCAACACTGTCATCATAAATTAAATTATTCCTATTGCAATACATCTTTAAATCATGAGATGAGCGCAACTGAGTGCCACATGGAGCTAATAAATAAATATCAGTTTTACCTGCAGTTCTTCCCTTCTTTCTTTTCTTCATAGAACATACAAAAGTTATTTTAGTAGGGCCTTCTTCCTCCTGTAATAAATCCTCTGTCAATTCGTCATCTGAGCTTTCATCTTTCCCTTCTGATGATTCCTCAATCTTTACCTTTGCCATGTCCTCAGGAGTATCTTTGGTGATGGTCTTACTGCCTTCAGGTTCCTCCACCTCTTCTTTCAGTTTTTCTGGGGATTTTCCTGAAAAAATATCATCATCACTTAAAAAGTCTATGAATGGGCGATGTGTAACCTCTTGGTCTGTTGGTCTTCCTATTTGTGCTTCATCGAAGGAAACATGTTTAGATTCAATAATTTTATTTTCTTCAGGAAATAATATTCTATACCCACTGGATCCTAGGCCATAACCAATAAAAATTCCATGTTTCGCTCTTGGTGCAAATTTACTTCTTTTAACTCTTGGCTGGTGTACATAAGCTATACAGCCAAAGCGTTTTAAGTATCTTATAGATGGCTTTGTACCATACCATCTTTGGAAAGGAATGGCATTTATGCCCGTATGTAGTATATGATTTTGAACATAATTCATAGCCATGACTGCTTCTACCCATAATGAGGCAGGTAGATTTGCCGTAAATGATAACACTCGTACACCTTCTAGTAGTACTCTATTATATCTCTCGGCTGCCCCGTTCATTTGGGGACTGTACACCGTTGTTCTTTTATGCTTTACTCCTATACTTTCGAGCATCTGTTTTATTTGCTCATTACAGTACTCAAGCCCATTATCACTTTGTATTACTTTAACCTTTTTATTTGTCTGACGCCCTACAAATGTGATAAAATGTTTCATCTTAGGAAAAACTTCATCCTTTGAGCATAAGGGATAACAAAATGACCTTCGGCTAAAATCATCTATAAAAGTAAGTATGTAGTGGTATCCATTTCTGGACGTAACTGGAGCAGGACCCCAGAGGTCACTATGAATTAACTCAGAATGTCTTTTGACCTAATTCTCTCTAACTTCAGATGGGTTGCTCTAGTACTCTTAGCTAATTTGCAATATTCACATGTTACTTCTTTTCCCACTAATGGTCCACAATTTTGTACCAAATTTTCCCTTACCATTCTTTTAATTATATTTACATTCGCATGACAAAGTCTTTCATGCCAAAGCATAATGTGATTACGTGCATTTCTATAAGTAGCATTATATTGACTATTTTCATTTATAACCTTACTTTCTGAATCTAACTCATTTGTCATACTTTCATAGGTCAAATTTTCACCTGAATTAATCTTTTTCCTTTCGAACTTTTGTATTTTAGGACTATATGGTTTTACTTCACAATTATCTAAATCCCTTTGTTTAATGGTTTTCGATTGTCATATTTTAGGGGTTTTCTTATGAGATTCCATAGCATTAACTTTAGTTTCCTGTAAGGAATTAGAAGAAAAGTCCTTAAGTGCATTTAAAACATAAAATTTGTTTTTGAGCCTAGCAGTATACAAATATTTCCATTTAGGATTAAAAATCTTAAAACCATTATCTAATTTTGCATGCATACCTGCCTGGTCCATTTTGGACATAGATATCAAATTTTTATGAATGTCAGATACATAAAGTACATCATGCAAATTTATTCTTAAAACATTTTTATTTTCTTTTATTCTAAAGCTAACTTTTCCAACTCCTCTAACTATATATGGTGTCATTCCCATTTTGACTACCATACCTTCTGGAGGTTTCTCCAAACAAGTAAAAAATTTCTTATTCTGACAAATATGTGAGGTTGAGGCCGAGTCCAAAGTCCATTCCCAGCTAGGAGGGGGAACAATACAAGTACCTTTCTCTGTCTCCATTAGTTCAGTGACATAGGAATTCAAATTTATTTCTTTATCTATATCACTTTGAAAATTGTCTCTACAATTTCTATCTCTAGCATTTAGTTTGACACTAAAATTGCTTTTGGAATATGGTTCATTTGAAAAATCAATTTGGTTATAAATTAAACTACTTTCACTGACAAACCTTGCTTTAGAAGCGAAAAATGTTTCATTCCATTGCCTTTCCCTTAAGTTTCTTCTAGAATGTTCTTTTAAAATTTCTTCCTTTACATCTTTAAACTTAAAATCAGCTTCCGGCATTCTATCTAACTCCCTTATTAAATAGTCATACGTTTCTGGCAAACTCTCAATTAACTGATAGCACCTGTGTTTCTCAGTAACTTCCTTCCCTGAGTCAACCACACGACGATAAACCTCCTCAAATCTTGTGATATAAGAGGGGATATCCTCTTCCGGATTCATTCTGAGATTCCTAAACTCATTTACTCGAAAAGATTTCAAAGCTTGCCCTTCTATCTCTAATGTAGATTTTAATGTTTCCCATATTTCTGAGGGATCGTCTAAATGACCAATAGTTGACAATATTTCGGGACAAACATGTTTTAATAATACCAGCAGCCCTTTGCTTAGACTGGTTCAATTTAAACTGGTCAAGAGCACCTAAATCTTTCAGTTCAGGCCAATTTTTCTTATCCATCCAAGTATATAATCCCCAGTGTTGCCAGTTGGTCCCTATTTCCCTAAAAGGTCCTTATTTTTTAACTTGGTCCCTAAAAGTCCCTATTTTCACTAAGAAGTCCCTAAAAGGTCCCTTTTTTCACTGTAATTGTCTCTCTCGGTATTTTTTTAAGATTTTACAAAATTTTTCATGTAAAATTAGATTTGTTTACAATTTAATACCCTAGATGGCAGCACATAGCTTGAACATAAGTAGAACGAAGGTCCAATCATAGCCCATCTTGTGTAGCCTATAGGAATTACTTTTCTTCTTTTAGCAATCTGACCTGTCTCATTCTGTATCATTTTTTAGTACTATATAATATGCTGTACTAGTATCTGGTGTTGATAATACCATTCAAATCTACAATGCCAATGAACGGGCACGCATCGCTGAATTAACATGGGCTCTTAAAGTAGTTTCTTCAAATTTCTCTGCTGCATCATCTGATGATTGTGGAGCTGTTTTTCGTAAGATGTTCCCAGAAGCTGTACCTGATAATTTTTCTTTATGTAGAACCAAACTTAGTTATATTTTAACAGATGCTTTAGGGCCTTATTTTCGTGAGGAAATGCTAGAAGAAGCAGCTTCTGCCTATTATTCCATTATTTTTGACGAAACAACTAGTAATGCTGGTAGTAAACTGCTCCAAGTTAGAATAAACTATTGGTCTGAAAAGAAAGCACGAATATTTTCTCGTCATTTACAAACTTCTTTTTTTATGGGCCATGCAACTGCAGAAAATCTTTCAAGAAAATATCCTGAAAAGCATATCAAATGCTAATTTGCCTCTTAAAAATTTAATATCTGTTTCATGTGATGGTCCGTCTGTCAATAAAAAAGTTTTTCATTTATTTAATGAAGACATATTAACAGTTAGAGAAAAAGGAATATTGGACATTGGTACATGCACAATACATACTGTGCACAATAGTTTTTTAAAAGGCCGTGAAAAATATGGATGTGATGCGTCTGATTTTATTATAGCAGTGTATAACTATTTTAATGACTGGCCATCCAGGTGGGAAGATTTTACCGTTATACATCAGAAACTAAATGTTCCTACACATAGGTTTTTGAAACATGTGTCAAGCAGATGGTTAACACTAGAACCTGCAGCAAATCGGCTATTAGAACAGTGGAATTGTCTGCACGAGTATTTTTTGAAATATATTCCATCTAGAAAAGAACAAAGGACACTAAATACAGTTAGTTACAAAAGAATTGTTGAATATTTGAAGGAAAAAGCAATGAAATGTCAGTTACTGTTTATTGTATCTAGTGCCAAACTGTTTACACAGTTTACTGCATTTTTCCAAAGGGAAGATCCTCTGATCCATGTATTATACGATGAAATAAAATGCCTTATCACCAAAGTAGCTGGACGCATCTGCAAACAATCAGCCATTAAATCTTTCAAGATTGATGTCAATCAAGATCCTTTTGACAGTGAGAATTTAATCCCTCCAAAAGATATTATTTTTAATGAAGTTCTACAAAAAGAGTTATTGCAGCTATTTGAAAGAGATAGAGGTTATTTTTTAAATGATGTGCAACGTCATTATGTAGCCTCTGGAAAGTATCTTTTTAATAAGGATATATTGCAAAATAAAAACTTGAAATACCTCAGTTGCTTAAACCCAGAATTTAAAAATACACCCAAAAATCTAAAAAATATTGCTAAACTTGCACAAAAGTTGCCCATAAACATTGAAATTGATGTCCTTTTAGATGAATGGAAAATTTACAAGCTCAATCAAGGAGAATTAGGGGTAAATAGAATGGATTCCTTTTGGGCAACAAGTATCAATGCAAAATAGGCAAATGGAGAGTTAAAATATCCAAATCTCTCTCTGTTTTTGAAGAGTAGCCTTACTTTGTACCATGGTAGTGCAGATATAGAGCGAGGATTTTCAGTTGCAAATCAAATTCTTTCTGAAGAACGATGCTCTATGAAAGAACGAATGCTAAATGCTAGACTAAACATAGCAGATGCTTTAAAACAGCATTATGAGAATCATGCTGCTTTAGTTCCAGTAACTAGTAAAATGAAAAGAGAAAAAAAGGATAGTTCAACTTGAAATGCAGAAAGCTGCAGAAAAGGAAAAAATCAGAAAAAAAGAAGTTGAAAAAAACAAAAATGCAATTATTGATCTTGAAAGAAGCTGGAAGAGTTAAACAAAAATGTATGTGAAGAAGTAGCTCTATCGGACAGATTGATTAATGAAGGCAGTCAAAGGTTGAAAACTGCTTTAGAAAAAGGAAACCTGACCGAAGCTAAAGTAGCACAAAATCTAATTACAGCTGGTATAACAGCTAACAAGGAACTGAAAGTGAAAAAAGATAAAGCTGATAACTTGTCTACAGTTATAAATAAAAGAAAAAATCATTTCATTTCAAATTTTGTGTGTAAGAAACCTAAAAAAGGTTAATTTTTGAAGAAGAGAGAAGAATTGTTGAAATTTGTGAGAAATCTAAATATTTTTTCTAATTAAACAAGTTAAGGAAATATTTGGTGTATTTATTTTCTTTGTTAAAAATTATGTTTGATATATTATTTGATTTACATTGTGTTTATTTTTCAGGTCCCTAAAAGGTCCCTATTTTGGACTTTTAGTCCCTAAAAAGTACCTAATTTTTAATCATTAGGTACCTAAGTACCTACTATTTTAGATCAAAGTTGCTGGCAGCCCTGAATCCCTCTGTCTGCAAAATACATTTTATATACCTTGTCCATTCACGGTAGTTATGCCGTTCTAAAATTACTGGTTTAATTGCAGAAGCCATTATATTTCAATATAAAATACAAATTCAATACTTTTAAACACTAAATATACATATACAAATTCAAAAATTAATTCACTTTTATTAAATATCAACACTAGACTTTCAATATTTATGGCTTTTATCAATTTCCACAATTATATCAACTTTCCAACCTTGTATTGCTCAGTGTGGAAGGGCATCTGGGCAGCCATAACCATCTGTACATTGCTTCACTTTGATATAAACATACAAGTATATTTACTGAGCTCTTATTTAAACTTGTATGTATAGCAGAGTTTCTAAAGGTTGGTAATCCTTACACATTAAATATCTTCTTAAAAATAAAAATGAGAAAGTACTGACAATATGGTGTGTAAAAGGTGAGACAAGTTGACTCCAACAGATGTTTCATTAAAACTTTTAATGTTGAAAATGGTTGTATACGCACGGAGCCTTCTTGGCTGCAGCTTTCATTAAACAGGTACACATAAAGACGAAACTATATTCCAGCACAAACCCTATTATCCTTGGAAAAAAACTTTTTGAAGACCTTTTATGAACATTAACATTGAAAATAGCATACACGAGAGCAAAACAAAATATACTTCAAAATTACCGAAACTTTACGGCATAAACGTATCGTATCTTCTTCAAACATTACCCAAATACTTCATATTTCTACTCAACAGCGTAATTCTCTCTAGAAAACATCATTTTTTGGACCACTAGTTTGCACTAGATGCTACAGACAACACACACAGTGAAAAACAACATTCTAGCTCTTTAAATGCAAGTGGCGTGCTAACGGCCAATCAGAAACGAGGAGGACATTTGCATATTCGCGGCCCTTCGTGACATCGTGCAAGAAAAATTACTTTTACATGAAAAATATAACTTATAAAAATGTCATAAAAATTAACTTAAAACATGAAATAAGGCTAGAATAATCCTGACAGTAAATTTAAATGATGAACTAAAAAATAGAGAGATTACAACTGCGATCGCAAATCTCGATGCAGTATGCAAAGAGAAGAAGAACCACCGTCACTCAACTCCGCAAGTCAAACGAAAGGAAGTAAACAAAACATCGCGGCGGCGGTAAAAACAATAAATAGAAGAAACAAATGTGCTGGAACATAGATTAACAAAAGATAATATAATAATAGGGTGGAAAGGGATGGGAAATTAAGAATTACATCCTACATTACCTTTCTTTCACTTTAATTTTTGTTTAACAAATGCTCTCTTTCATACTTTAGTGTACTAACAGGACTTAATTTTTGCATGAGCCCAGCTCCAGTACTTCTGTATTTTTAGTAAAAATTTAAATATTGGCCAGAATTCACCAGAGCTCATAAACACTGCGCTCCAGAGCCCAGTGCAAAAAACTTCCTAAAAACGCTCGTAAAATCATATCCTAAATTACCCTTTCCTTTCCCTCCCATCTCCAATCTTTTGTATCAAAACCCTTATAAGTGACGTAATGTGTCACTCACGTCAGAGATGGGGATGAAACGGGCTCAATTTTTATATCAGTCTTCAGGTATAGGCAGGCTCAAGCTCAATCTGCATTAAATTCAAATTTTGTTTGTTTCCATTTCAAATCATTTTAATGCTATTTCGAAAAGAATAAAGAGTAAACAGATAGTCCTTTTTCTATTCTGCATAGCTGCAAACAATTCAATTTTTTTTTGTGTTAACACTATTTCCGAATCATAATCCAGAGCTTATTTAATTACAGAATTCTGTGATTAATTAACATTAAGATTAGGCAAAGTTTTCTATTTAGAAGAAATAATAACTAAAAAGTGTAATAGTTGATAGCTAAGTATACGCAGATAGATATATTTAAAATTTTTATTTTGCTAAATAAAAAAAAGCAATGCTTTAACCTGTAACTGGAGTTGAACCATAGTTGTAACGCTCGTGGAGTTTTGCGGTCTGACAGACCGCTGCTTATTATATGCATTAAATAAACTCTCATGATTCCCAAAACATGGCTTAAAACAAATAGTAACTCAATAATTATACCTTTATTCAGAAAGAAGAAAATATTTTTATCTGATTTTTGTACTTAAAAATGAAAAAATCTGTGAAAAATAATAGACGTTCAAATACAGGGTTAAAGAAAAAAATATTTTTAAAAAGTCGATAAAGTACTTGCTAAGAAACTTAAGTGCACAATAAATATGATAAATGCTAAAAATGTTTAGTAATTAAATAATTTTTGAAAAATCAAATTACCTGAACTTATACTTTTTAAAAATCTTTTTTTACATTCTTCACAAACCTGGTATGAACATTTGAGACATGTAGGACATTCGCTTAGTGTGCAAAAATATTGTCTCTCTTTTCAGTTTTGCAGGACAAGAGTAACATGTTTTTCGGACCCTCAGGTGTTCTTTCGAGACCTTTTGTTCAGGAATATTCAAAATGCGACGAATACATAATTTAAGCTCAGTCTTCAAATAAGAATTTTTTAACCCGATTCTCATCTGTGGTTCAACGAGTTTTTTGGCTAGTACCTTTAAAAATTCTGATCTAGTCATAACTGTACTTTGTTCGAAACAATTATACAGAATGAACGCATTGGTTGTACTTATATTAAGCATCTGAAAAAATACCGCCATAGACCATCTTCGTGTTCGTTTATTGCAGCTGTATACACTGCATTTTTCATCCGGAGCATCTACTCTGCCTTTTTGTAAGATTGTAATGTGCGATTATTTCTGGTTTGTTAGTTTCCTGATCGGTACATATAGTATGGTGCATTGAAGACACTGCAATGACCTGCAATGCTGAATTTTTTAGGTAACGTAAGACAAAATTGTTAAGTGTTTCGAAAATCCGTACCTACTTGGTCTAACTTCTTTGCTTCGAGCAGGAAAAAAATTCTTTTGTAATTAACTTTTTTTTTTTTTTAATGTTCCAATAAATGTCAGTCCTTTATCAACCAAAATGTCTACTAATTCGATAGAACTGAACCAGCTGTCGGCGGTAACATTTTTATTAGAATCAAACAATGGCTTAGATAAGCGTAATATGGCTTGTGTTGGTTTGCTATAGAGTTTCTCTTCTTCTGATATATCCATCCCATTGGTGTTTTTCCCACAATAGATATATCCATTATAAAAATAATTATTCCGTGCATCCATTAGACACAAAATTTTTATTCCATATTTCACAGGCTTCATAGGCATGTACATTTTAAACCTGAATCTACCTCGAAATTCTACTAACATTTCATCAGCACAAATGTTATTTCCTGGAGTATATACTGCTTAGAGGTTTCTTACAAATATTTGAAATAATTTGGAAACTGCCGTTGCAGGATCATGTTCTCTTCTTGTCTGTCGATCTTCAGGGTTATCAAATCGTAAACACAAGAGAATGAATACAAATCTTTTTTGGTACATAACTGCTCGAAAATATCTCTACCCCTTCCATCAGTTGAAAACAAATTTTCTATGTTTTCCGTCTTAGATTCCGTGGTGGGGGAAATCTGTAGTGTCGTAAATTATCAACACCCATAGTGTTTCGCTGTTTGAGAGGCAGAGGTCGCTCATTGCATATCTGAGTTTGGATTTTTTGAATGAGTCTCCTTAAGTATGTATTGCATGAGATTCATTTTTAAAGAAAGTAAAATAGAATTTTTCTCTCATTTACAAATGTAAGGTTCAAGTGATTACTGCCATTCTAAAAAATAATAAGTTATTGTGTACTATTTTAGTAGTACTTGTTATTGATAGTTTTCATGCTTCTAATATTTTCTTTGTAATCTATATATATATATATATTTGTCTTACGTGGCGTGGAAATAGGGCTGAATTTCTACCTTATTGTTGGCAACAACCGTAGTTTCCAGAGCTCAGACCAATGAACAGACAAGATTGTGTTAGCTCCACCTCCAATATGGTGGTCAATGTCATAGCACTGAAACTCAAGCTAGCAATTATTAAAAATAAAATAATATGAACGTAATCCAAAGCATCTGAGATACCTCATTTTAATTATGAGTAATATTGTCGTTTAATTATGAGTAATATTGAATTCTCAACTCTTATTTAGAATTTATTTACGAATTTCACTCACACAAAAAATCGGAGATAATAAAATATAAACTCTCTAGAATCCCCTGCTGCCATCTGTTGATGTTTTATTGAAGTAAAAATGATTTTTCTTCAATTTCAATGAAGTAAAAATTTCTTTTGCAGAAATGTATAATCTATTAGAATAGTAAAATGTTGAACGAAATTTAAACAATCATTGATGATAAACTATCTTCCTACCACGTAGTGTTCTTTTTTTTTTTTTTTTTTTTTTTTTTTTAGCGAATTTAAGCCGTGCTGCTACAATATTATTGGTGCAATAAGTTTCAAACTAATTATGTTTCCAAAATCCTTTTTTCATAGTGCTTAAATGATTTATATGTCCATTAGTAGCATCAACTAAATGCATTTTTAGTTGTGTTTTCAACAGAGTTTTCGATTACTGTTTTACATTAAAAAAATTGTCAATTTCATATGTTCAAATGATTTATTTTAGTACAGTGGAGCATCGTTTATACGATGCCGAAGGAACTACTAAAAAACGTTGTATAAACGATAACGTCGTATAATCGATTTTCTAGAATTAATTTTGCTTTCACTTAATTTTAATGTTCAACGTGTTGATTTACTTAAAAATATAAATTAAACAAACCAAAAAAAAAGAAGAAAAAAATAAAAAAATATAGTAAGCAATTTAAATGTACGTACTTTTATTATTTTTTTTGATCATTTTACGTAGTATTACAAAAAAAAATTCTATGTTTGTTTAACATGATGACTGACACTGAGTTGTAATTAATGATTTGTGCAATGAGTCAAGGGCCTGAAAAGTTTTTTCGCTGGTATTGTGGCAAACAAAATAAGTTCTTAATGTTTCAATGCAATTCACGGCATCTTGAAATGATGGGGAAATAACTTCTTGGCATTCCTCGTCATCTCTGCTGTCACTATGCGATTCAGATTGGGAGTTCTGAATAAGCTCATCAATACTGCAAATTGGTGACGTTATTAGATCCTCATCGCAATCCATGTATTCATCAATAGTTGTCTCTGCTCTGAACAGATTACAATCATCTTCATTGATTATTGTATCATTGTCGCTGACGTCATCACCCTCATCATCATCAGAATTTTGATGTGCAAATCCCGCTTTTATGAGAGTTTTTTATTGTTTTTGTTACCTGAGACCAAGCCAACGAAATCAGATTCATTGCATTGAGAACAATTATTTTCTTAAAATTAGGCTCTTCGATGCTTCGAATAGCGAGTTGAACTGCTTTCTATAATACATTTTTAGATTCTTAATCAGGCCCAAATCACATGGCTGAAGGTGACTTGTGCAGTTTGCAGGAAAGAAGTGAACTCTTATATTTTTCAAAAAATCAGTATCCGGTGGGTGCGATGGACATCGGTCGATGAATAGCAAAATTTTTCGTTTTTGCCTCTTCATAACATTATCAAGTTTTTTCAGCCATCTAGTAAACGTTTCAGTCGTCATCCACGCATTGTTATTGGCATCATAATACAGCGGTAGCATTTTGATCTACTTTAGACATCTAGGTTTTTTTTTTTTTTTTTCCTAACACCAAAGGGGGGATCTTTTCACTTCCATCACAGTTTGCACAAAGAAGCCACAGTAAGGCGATCTTTACTTTTTTCCCTCCTTTAAATTTTTCGCCTTTATAAGTTAAAGTCCGATTCGGCATCAGATGATAAAAAAGACCCGTCTTGTCGGCATTAAAAATGTCTTTAGGTTGGTATTCACTTATGCCTGGCAGAATTTTGAGCCATTCTGTGACAGAATCAACTGGAACATCTCTCGATTCACCACTTACAACTTGACACGTGATCCCGTGGCGCGCTTTGAATTTCTGCAACCATCCTGCTGTAAAGCCACAGTCTGCCAGATTCAATTTCATTGTGATTTCTTTCGCTTTTTCCATCAACATTGGACCACTTACTGGAGTGTTCGATGCATGACACTGATTGAAAAACTGGAACAAAACTTTTTTATGCCGAAGATCCACAGGTTTTTGTATTTTCTTCAACTTTTTGTCGATCGTGAATAATAGTCTTTAAGGTAGAAACTGGAGTACCCATCATTTTAGCCAAGTCAACTTTTGACTTTCCCGGTAAATTTTTACTATCGAATTCTTTCAAAATTTCAATTTTTTCTTTTACCGAGATGGACTTGCATTTTCAAGACATGTCTTAAAAGAGCTGTGGCCGATACAGTACGAAAAGTGAAGAATAAAAAAAAACTATCTGTACTGTTAGTGAACTGATAAGCAAAGAATATGCCGTGTAACAATAAAACAGGTCAGGAAAGCTGACCATCCCCGTAAAAATAATGACCCCTCCCAGTGTAATCCGTTAGGCGTAAACTGGTTTTCCCACTAATCCCACACCAGCACACGTTGTTATCATGACTCATTAGGGGTATGTTTAAACACGTGCTTTGGTATCATTTATAGGTGGTAAATTCTGCTCGTTCTTAAAATACTCAAGAAAAATAAACAAAAATAAAAGTGGACAAAATTGAAAAACCGACGCATAAACGATTTTGTGCATCGTATAAAAGATACATTTTTACATTACAACAAATAGGAATGAATTGGGGCCACACTAAAACGTCGTATAAATGATCGTCATATAAACGATGCTTTACTGTACTTATTCCGGCTAGAATTATTAGAAAATAAAAAGGGGTGAGCGAGCGAAGTGAGCTGGGGCCACATAGTGGTCTCAATGTGAATTGCTTTGCAATTCACGCGGGGGGTTGGCCCCCTAGTATAAATAAAAAAACATGTTATTTGTATTTTTTAAGTTATTTCTGTTACGTAACAAGTGTGTAAAAATGTGTTAATTTTAATTCTACTTTTCTTAATTTGTTTCTATAAAATTTTTACGATTGCTTTTTTATTATATTTACAGTTTTGAAGAACTAGTTCATGACCACTGTATGGATGGCTATAAAAGATCTTTCTCAAAAAGAGATCATTCTCCCTCTCCTCCTCGAGATAAATATGGAACCACCAAGCAAGAGCAACAAGTTATAAAAGTATTCTATCCACCCAGATACGAGTCTCTAAATCTGTGTGAGAATCTATTTTTAGGTTTTAAAATGTGTTATTTGCAAACAAGACAAATTCACCAGAAAGGAAAACTTCAGCAGGACTTAAAGAAATTATTAATTAGTAAATGTTTGGTTCGAATTTGAATAACTGGAATTTAGATAATAAATTTCACAAAATTAATGTTTGCTTTTCACAAAATGAGCCCAAGAAAAAAAAAAAACCTGCATCGAGCCCTGAAGTACTTGACGAAATTTAATTAATGGGAAATAAGATTCTATGCACAGATGTTTCAAGACATTTTTTCCTTTTTTTTTTTTACTTCCCCCCTCCCCTTATTGTCTCAATGGTTTGATAACTGTATTTCTCTTAAATTCCGTATTTAAAATCTTCTGTCTAGAATAGTATATTATTGATCTTATGATAGTGACAATAATTAATTTGGACAATTAATTATTCTCATAAATTTTTATTAATTGATATCTTAATTGTTTAATTTATCTGAAAATGACTATTTGCTTTATTATTATTCTTTAAATAAGTTCTGATTCTAAGTACAATCATAAAACCAATTATCTATTGCATTTTGCCAATTATTTGCAAAAGCCAATCAGAGCCCCCCCCCCCCCCCATCCCAGAATCTAAAGAAACTCAGCTAAGCTGTCTTAACTGCATTACGGGTAATTTAAGTTTTTCTTTTAAAGTGCCAACCAGATATTATGATAGGGAAAAGCGGCCTTTGCCAGCTATCGGATTGGGTCAGTGGGGGCACTTTTCTAAATTTTGCCGATACCCTTCATGTGAAATATCATTGGAAAGTTCTGGGACCGCTTAATCATATTATGCATCTCCGCTGACCACCTCCCACTTTGCACCCCCCTCCCCTCGAGGGGTACCCTTTTTCTAAATTTTGCTGATATCCCTCATGTGACATATCGTTGGAAAGGTCTGAGACTTAATCATATTATCAGGGCTGCCATTTGCGACTAAAATGCGACTAAAAGCGACTATTTTCAGCATCAGGCGACTATGGCGACTATTATAGGCCAAAAACCATTAAAAAGCGACTATTTCAACTAAAACGCAAAAAAAGGCGACTTTTTTCAGGTTCCAGCGACTATTTTTAGTGAAGAATCGATCTTTTTTTTCTCCCTCAAAGCGCCTGTAAAGTCATCTTCCCAAACGCACTCGGTCACCTGCCTCGCTGTTTCCTCCATCCGTACGTACGCAAGCGGTTGCTTCTATTTGCAAATTAGGGGAGGCAGGTACTGTGCTGATGGGATCGTTTCTGAATTCCAGAGAATGTTCAAGTTTCGGCAGGAATACGGAAATTCCAAGCAGATTTTGGTCGGAGAAAAACTAGTTTGGCTTAGTAGGTGGAAATCACGTTTGGTGGTAGGTGGTTTTGCAGCCCAGAAAAGCTTGGTGTCTAGTATACATAGATGCCAACAACTCCGGAAATGCGTGGTAAAATACGGTAGTACGGAAATAACGTTGAAAATACGGAAATTGCGTCTTTTACAGCGATGCCGCGGACGCGCTATAGCGCGTAAATTACGCGAAAAATTGGAATTGGGACGCAAAAAAATAGTTCTTACGTGACGTGCAATTTTTACATGCGTAAATTCTTCGAAGAATCGCGAAATCATTTTGTCGAATAATCCGAAAAAACGGCAAATTTCGCCTTAGAATCGCGAAAAAAACGGCAAATTTCGCCTTAGAATCGCGAAAAAAACGGCAAACTTCGTCGAAGGATTGCGAAAAACGGCAAACTTCGTCAAAGGATCGTTAAAAAATGGTGAATTCTGTCGAAGTATCACGAAAAACGGCAAACTTCGTCAAAGAATCGTAAAAAAACGGGGAATTTCGTTGAATGATCGTGAAAAAACGCGAAATTAATTCATTAAAAGATCGCGGAAAATGGCTAATTTCGTTGACAGATTGCGAAAAAAACGCAAATTTAGTCAAAGGACCGTGAAAACACGTGAATTTCGTCAAAAGGCCGTAAAAAAACTGCATTTTCGGTGGAAATTCGGCGAAATCACGGAAAAATGCGAATTTCGCCGAAGGGCCACGGAGAAAACGCCAACTTCGTCAAAGGATCGTGGAAAAAACTGCTAATTTCGTCGAAGGATAACGGAAAAACGTCCAATTTCGTCGAAGAAACGGCAAATTTCGTCATCGGATTGCGAAAAAACGGCTAATTTTGTCGAAGGATTCCGAAAAAACGGCAAATTTTGTCGAAAGATCGCCAAAAAACGGCAAATTTTGTCGAAGGATCTTGAAAAAACGGTAAATTTTGTCGAAGGATCTCGAAAAAACGGTAAATTTCGTCGAAGGATCTCGAAAAAACGGCAAATTTTGTTGAAAGATCGCCAAAAAACGGCAAATTTCGTCGAAGGATATCGAAAAAACGGTAAATTTCGTTGAAGGATATCGAAAAAACGGTAAATTTCGTCGAAGGATATCGAAAAAACGGTAAATTTCGTCGATGGATTGCGAAAAAACGGCAAATTTCGTCCAAGGATCTTGAAAAAACGGCAAATTTGGTCAAAGGATCTTAAAAAAATGGCGAATTTTTTTTCAGAATATTTTTTTTTTCATACATTCAGAAAAAACTTCAAAACCCCGTGGAATCAATTTTCCTTCACAGATTCCTAGTTTATCTTTCAAAGCTGAGGACTCTTATTTTATTCTTTATTTTGTTTACCAAGTTCATTTTCACAAAAATTTTGCAAAATTAGTTTATTTATCATTATTGATCTTCGAAATGACGCCGAACTATTAAAAAAGTATATCTTCAAAACACTCGTATGATTCCTGAAACGACTCCTGAATTGCTTAAATTTTACTCCTGATGGATGTCCAAAACTCCTGAAATGTAACTATTTTACTCCTGATGTAGTTTTTACAATGTTGGCGTCTATATTTATTAAGGAGAGTTCAGAACTGTTTACACAATTCGTAGCATTTTTTCATTCATATCATATTCATTTTTATAGAAATGTGTATTTTTTTTATAATAAAAGTATAAAAAGTGACTTGGGCAGAAACATAAACACTGAAATAAGATGTGGACATTCATAAAGACCCTTCAGTTATTATGGAAACTTTTTAATATTGTCCTTTTTTTAGGTAAGTATGCGACTATTTTGGCTACTATTTTTGTACAAATGCTACTATTTTGGCTACTATTTCTTTCTTTGTAGGCTACTAAAGCTACTATTTTCAGTGTCATTAGGCAGTGGCAGCCCTGTATTATGCATCTCCGGTGACTAACGCCCCAATTTGCCCCACCCAGTGGGGCACTTTTCTACATTTTGCCGATGTCCCTCATGTGATGTATCATTGTAAAAGTTTGCAACCGCTTAACCATATGCATCTCCAGTGTCCATCCCTCCACTTTGCCCCCCTAGGGGGGTTACTTTTCTAAATTTTGCATGCACCTTTCATGTGATGTACAGTTGGAAAGGTCTGTGACTGCTTAATTATATTATGCAGCTTGTGCGCAGCACGACCGCTATAAGATGTCGCAGGCAGTGGGGACCCGAGCCGGAGGTTCGTTCAGTTACAAGTTTATACTATTCGATGTGCAAATTAAAGGATTATCCGGGGCATGCGTAGCACCACCGGTACACGGTGCCGAAGGCAGCGGGGACCCATGTCGGAAGTTTGTTTGGTTAGAGGTTTATACTATTCAAATTTGCAAAATAAGGGATTATAATTATATACACATAGTTAAAACAACAATGATTTAATTATCTACTACATATCATTTTGCTTGCCCAAACAGACCAACTGGCTCTGAAACTCCAATAATGAAATATTTTAAAGCTTAAAAGTAAAAAATATAAATAAAGAATTAAATATATTTTTTAATAAATACACTTATTCATTCTTTGATATTAATTAAATTATGTTCATACATTGCAAAATCAATTTAGCAATCCTAAAGTGTTTAAAAAATGCTTTTTTCTTTCCTTTCCTGTTGTCATATCTTAAAGACAAAGAGCAAAAATTCCATTTTTGAAAATCAAATTTAGTAGCTTGCACTTTCAACCATGTGGTAAAAAAACAAACAAGAAAACAGAGAATTTTCTATAATCTGGTTCGATGCATAGGCGTAGAGTTGTATGGGCTCGAGACCCACCAATAAATTGTAAAGGGTTTTTAATATTAGAAGTTTTTTCATCTAATATAAAAAAAAGTTTTATTTTTTTAATTTTCTAATGTTTTACGAATTTTTAATTAGGTATTTTTTTGGCAGATAAATTTTTCTTGAATTTTACCATTTTTTGTTATTTCTTTTATTACAGGGATAAAGGATACTAGGAATTTTTTTCACTGTATGCTCTGTTTTTTAAATTAAAATAAAATGCAAAACGTTTGAACTTTTGCAACTGAGAGGCCATATTAAAACTAAATTGGAAAACAAAGCCAATATTTTGAAAAAAAGACTCTTCAAAGTCAAGATTTAGATAGATTTGTGGAATTGTTTATAACAATCTTATTAATTAAAATTAGGCAGTGAAATTTTAATTATCATGAATATCATGATTTGATAATTGTCATCATTATATTACCAAATAAATTATGAGTGTTATCACTGCATTATGAAAAAAATAATGCAAATTACAGCATATTAGTACGGAATAATTATTTCAAAATCCCTTAATCTTCAGTAAGGTATAATTCTAAGAGATATATCAATTAAAAAATCATTTCTGTTATTTACGTCTTTGAACTGTTATTTAGGTATGTTAACTTACTGATTTTTGTAATCAATAATATACCAGCACAAAGATTTTTTCCCCACAAGATATGAATGTTTTCACTGATATCTATTTGTATTGTCTTTATCAATTGTAAATTTTAAATGTTTGTATCATTAACAGTTCCTGTTAAAGCTCCCTGAAAAATTAGTGCTCTGACTGACGGTCGGACTTCTAACGTTATATAAGGTTAGTATTTCTTGTTGTATTTTTAAAATTTGTTTGACTTATTTTGTGCATGTTTATTAAGTGTTTCTTTGAAACAAATTAAGGCTAATGATCAGTACTCAAGATTTTTTAAGGCTTCTTTTAGTGATCTAAATGCATTTAGCTCTACTGGTCAGTTCATAGATCATAATAACATCTGCTTTGACATTCTTTAAACCAGATTTAGATGTTACTTATCCTCTTCAGGTGTCTATCAAGACAAAAATTAGGGTCTTTTTAGGGCACTTTCACTAAAATCCATTTACTAAAACAGGCCCAGAGATACAGAATTCTATTCCATAAAAACCATACTCCTCATTAATTATGTTTGTTAGGTTTTACAATGTAATTTGCAAACAAAACAAGTTTATCAGAAAAGATAACTTTAGTAGAAGGACATAAACATTCATAAATGCTTGGTTCAAATTTCAGTTAGCACATTTCATTTTTCATTATAAAATTGTCATGTTATTATGTCATGTTATTATGTCATATAAAATTGTCATGTTATGTAAAAATCATGTTATTTTCACATAAACAACTTTACTTTTCACAGAAGGAAAAAATAAGGCATCAACCCCTGCCCTTATAAAATTTGTAACTGCTTCAAAGAATTTTTGAAAGTTTCTGGAAAATATAGCCTCTTTTTAAGTTTCAACACCAAACTGAATGGTTAGAAAGTAAAGCAGTGATGACTTTAAAAGTTTTAATGAAAAATATTATCCAGTTCTCGCTAAAATAGAAAATTGACCTCTTTCTCCTGCAGAGTATGTCCAATACAGTGTAGAACATTTCTCATAAGGCATCCCTTAAAGAAATTGTCATCACAATTTATCAATTATTGTGTTTTAAATACTTAAGTATAACTGGGTCATTCCAAAAATAAAGCACCCTTTTGGGGTCTGACATTTTGTAAGGTCATATTTCCCATAAAATTTATTCCAAAATTCAAATACTTAAAAAGATATTTCAGAAATATTTTTCTTTAATGCAATTCTGAAATTTTAGATAAATTGCATTTATTACTTTTTAAATAGCTTTATTTAAAATTGTATCCTATAAAAAGCCATGTTCCATGAGCAATTTTTTATTTTCAAACCATCATTTTTTCACCATATCTATTTTAAGAGCTATGTCTGATTATATTTTAAGTCTCTGTAGTCTTATTATTATTATCTACATACTTTAAATATATATTTTTAGATATGTTTTCATTTTATAAGGAAAATTCTTGTGACCCCTAATATTTGTCCCCTGTGTTACTTCTACATTGTTCTTAATATTATAACAAGAATTTGTAACCTAATTGTTGTTAATAACAGTCAGTCATGCTCTTTTAGCCATCCAGATAGTATTTCTTCATATATTACTTTTATATTACTTTTTTAAGAATTCATGTTTGTTTTAGGCACTGTATGACTATATCTGGATGGGTAACCCCATCCAGATAATTTTCTCATTGAGCTTTGGTTCCTTTTAGTTTTTTAATTAGTTATTACTTTTACTTAGTAATTATAGTTTTAACTTAGTAATTACTTTTGGTGGATTTTTTGATATTTTTTCTTAATTTTTACTTTGGCGCAGCTTGTCCCCAATGGGACCTTGTGCCATTAAACCTTATGCAACCAACCAACCAACCATGCTCTTTTAGAGCTATTATTTATCGTAAGTAGCCATTATTTCATATGTTAAATTTTGAAAAATATTATCTGAGCTAAAGTTATTTTCGAAGGTAGGTGTGTTTTTTATGTGTCCCCTGTGTTATCATCAATTTACATTAATAATATATATATTTTTTAATTAATTTTGGTTTAAATTGTACATTTCAGTAAAAGAAACATTCATATGACTTTGGCATTGTTTCTATAAAAATATAATTATAAAGATAATTTTTTATTTCATTTTGTCCCCTGTGTTACCATGATGTTGGTAACGCAAGAGACAATGGGGTAACACAGGGGCTTAATTTACTTTTGTAGGCAATTGTGTGGCTAAAATTTACGTGTAAAGTTTTGTATGTTATTTTAACTCAAAAAATATGCCGATTGTATTATTATTAAAGTTAGTTTTTTCTAAGAAGGTGGAAGATATCATCATGCTTCTTTTACTGCAAACAACCAATTTTATGTTGTAGCTGCTCTCTCAGTTCACATTTGAAAATAT